>CM042694.1:250822915-252072915 GCA_023614405.1 Avena insularis | reverse complement strand
TCAATCACATATTGTTTCAGGAAGACTTTCATAGCTCCCACTCAATTTTATGCAAATTGCATATCTCCTTTACTACTTCGAACAACTTCAAAATCCTTTCATCAAATATCAAACTTGGAGATTTACTATGAGATACTAGTACTTTACTAGTTTTAAATCCACTAGACATTTAGCACACATGAATCAAATTCATTTGAATTATTCCAATACTTGACAAATTGCTCTTTCGTCATTTACCCCTTTTTCTTACTATGGCTTTGCAGTCATTTGGGAAAAATTCAAGTATTACTTGTGAGATTCATCAACGAATTGCTTTCTAATTTCAAGGGAATTTTGCTTCTAGGATTTCTCATAATTTAGTTTACCATTATTTCCTTTGTAGTTCGTAGGTATGTCATATTCCAAAAATCATGACAAGCGATTCACAAATGTCTCCATACAAGATATGGATTTACATTTTGAATCCTACTTCATGTAGTGAAAAACAATAGTGGAGGGAAAAACACAATGATCAAAATCATTGGTTCTTTCCTTCTATGAAGAGAATCGTTCAGGAATGATGTCCGTTGCGCTTCTGAACACTCTGATGCAGGGTTTTGAATCCTCATCGTGTTTTACACTAATTTCCATTTGCTCCATAATTGAGAAATATCACTAAAGTGAGCTTTCTCAAGAATGTACCAAAATCCAAGCAATACGAATCTTGCTTTCCTTTTGGTTTGAGCTATGGGTTTCGTATTCAAAGTTTCCAATGAATACTCTACAAGTACTTATTCGCTATTGTTTTGGTTATATCGAATAACCCCAAAACTTTCATGAATTCTAATGGTTCACTATAAACTCATTGAGTGCTAACTATTTCTAACTAATGGTCTCTACATATATACTACAACGATTTATTTGGTGCCTTCTATTCAACCCCTTTTGATATCTAATATCACATTGTGGTGCTTTGCATTTTGACGTTTCAAAACACTTTGCATTCCACAATTTCTATTATGCCATTCTAATAAAGTTGAACTTCATTACTATTGATCAAATCATAGTAATTAGATTCTCTTTTATACTTATACCCTTTGTTGATGAAACACTTTGATCAAATCAAACATTTTCATATTCATGTTTCCTTTGGTAAACTACTTTACACATTTAAACAATCATTTAATGATAATTACCATTTTCGTTAAAACATAATACATCGAATATGTATTCTATTTAACAATTCTTTAAACACTTTGTATTCAAGTAATACACGGTGTTCAAGTTATTTCAGAACTTAGTATGATTTATATGTGAAAAGAAATCAAATGACTTTCACATATTATCACATAACTTTGAATTTAAACAATGGTTTCATTCATTAATGAAATATCATTAAATTGGGTATTTTAAAACAAGGCATTTTTTTAATGTTTTACAAATGTTCATACATTATCAATTAGTTTTAAACAATAAGGATAATTCACACATAATCAAACAAGATATGAACACGAATAGAAATCATTCATAAAAGCAGAACAATTGTTTGTTACAAACTCATATGAATAACTGTCTCATGAAGTGTGAGACAAACTAAAGAAGTTCACAATCTCTTGATTACATTAATCATCCTAAACATAAACTAAGTGATAAATGTTGAGGGAGAGTGTCGTCGGCCGTCATCATCATGCTCGCCATCAACACGCAACGTCGCCTCCTCTCCAGTAAGCACCTCTATGCAGAAGGCCCTGTTTTCAATAAAACAGAACAAGTATCAGATATACTTAACACTGCAATGTGTTTGCAAGATTATAACATTTATAAAACTGTATATCAGATATATACCTTTGTCGTTGACGACTCCAGCGACGTTGGGTTCATCTATCACATTTCTGAAATGTGATATGAACTCAAGGAAATCCAGTGTTTCCGTGTCACCTCTCATAACGCAGATCCTGACTTGTGCTTGGAAGCTTGGAGAAAGCGACCGTAGCACAACTCCCATCGCAAATGAGCTTGATTACCAGTTGTCCAGGTAGTATGCCAGACTCATATACGCATCGTAGAGGCGCAATAAGTGCTCATCCAGTGAGGAGCCCTCCTCCATCTTTATGGAGAGAAAGTCCCCCATCAGCTCATACTCCCACATGCGCACTTGTTCCACGAAATGTGCTCTCAGATGTGACATGACCATCCGGGGCTTGAGACTCCCCACCATTGGCCACAACCCATCCTCCATTCCGAGGCGCATGGTCACTGATATAAAAGTGGCCATCACACGACAACGACAACGCAGATCCCGCTGCTCCTGGGTCTCATGAGAATAGGGTGGATCCAAATACATCTCGCAGGTCATGTAATCAGCTACATCATTCTCCCCAAGGATATCAAATAGGCATATGCCGATGCAGAAAAGTTGGATCCATCTAACTTGAGCTTTTCTCCTTTTAACCAATCGTCGATAGGAAAGGTAATCTCAGCAGAAACCATTTTCTACATTTATAATTGCAAAAGGAATTTAGACTAAGTTTATAATTAAATGAGTTAATAATAACTCCACTCAGAAACACCTATCCCCAGTGAGGGTTCCTAGTGATAACACGAACCCTATCAGCCACATCTCCCCCGATCGTCACGGCCATTAATGTGGGTTCAAGGGTGGACGCTAAACGTCGGTCACGTCATTCATGCGACTCGTGCTCGATCTTTCGACCATCCGCATTCTGAGGCCACGCTTCTCTAGCGTGCTAGGCTCGCCAACTCAACCTTAGTGTATTCGCTGTGCAACATGGCTTACACCCACTGTATGTGAACGTAGATATGTATGACACCCAGGCCTGTCACCCTGGATCGCCTCATACCGAAGAACTTTCTTGGTGGTGCACACTAAGGGGGAACACAATCGTTGGTTATTTTAACAGGGATCTTCTTATTAGGCTACCATCGAGTATCTAATACTAGCACACAATAATACATACAAACAATAACATTGAATGTAAATGCTATGTGATATGGTCCTTCACGTCATGATCTCCATCCGCCGTTACCAGGTTCCGGCGCCAGGGTCCCGGCGCCGAAGACACCATGGTACCAGTGTCATTCCGGCGTGGTAGTTTGTCATTACTGTGACTATCTACTACTATGCAACAAAAGGTAATTACTTTACCTTTGCCACAACCATATCACAAAGCAATGCCCTCCTGCAAAACAAAGTTAGACATCTCTACTTTATCTTTGCATGTTTTACGTGGCTGAATGGGCTTTCGCACAAGAACCGGTCTTACCTACGAACCTTCAGCACAACGTTGATCAAATAGTTGTCTATACTACACCCCTTTCGGGGCCCTCCGTTGAAAATGGTATACCAACTAATGCGAGACAGACAGACACCCCCCTAAGCCACTTTATACGGTACAAGCCGTATGTCAAGCGTGGACCAGTCTCGCGAATGAACGCGTAAAGTCGGTTGGGGGCCGCTTCATCAAGCATTACTGCGGTATACACAAGTACACGTGGGAGGGTAAACAATTAAAAGATCAACGCCCACACGCTACATCTCGTGTGTTCTATCCGTACTAGCATTACTACGCATAGATCTAGCTCTGATACCACTGTAGGGGTTCCACGCATGAAAACAATAAAATTTTACTCTATGCCCCTGAACCCCTGAAGCTGCCAGGACCTATCTATTAGTAATACAGTAACGGGCGGGGCTTTTCACGAACTTACCCTTGAAGACCGAAAAGCGTTATCAACGCTCAGGAGAGCGTGGTTGATGTGGACGAGCCGAAGCCGACCTCAAGGTCATGATGAAGTCCTTGCGCTCCTTCTGGCTCCAACAACTTGAGTGCCACAAGTGTGACACCTCGTGGGAGTTACACACGTCTGGTGCCTGACGATGACTCCCGCTTCCCCGATCCAGCAACAGTTGCGGAAGTAGAGCTCCCGGATCTGAATCCCGTAGCGTGATGGCGCTCCGCGGTGAAGATGTCTCTCGCTCGCGTAGTCCAGACTTGGGACCACAGTCACGAGAAAGAGAGAGGGGGAGAGATAAAATATCAATTAGAGGTCCTCCCAAAAGTGGGGAGACCTTTATTGATTATTTGGTGTCTTTTCTAGGCCAAATACCCCACCTTATATAGGGGGAGGGGAGGTACTACCTCCCCTCAAGTCTCGGGGTGGGACTAAAGGAGAGGAGGGGGTGGGGTGGCCGCTGGCCAGCCCCTAGTGGGCCCCGCGGGGGGCAAGACCTAGCCAGCCTCCCTCTTTGGCCCCTCTCCCTCTCTCCTTTCCCTAATGGGCCCTCTCCCTCCGGAAATTGGCCCATTAAGCCTTTTGACCTTTTAATTGATTTTCTCTTTATTAAATAATTATGAATAAATGATTAAATCAATATTTATCATTCATTCACATATCTTTCAATCTTCGTGGCTATGGAACACCTTCCACCTCCACTCCGGACATCCTTCGGACTTACCGAAATCCTTCCGGTTTTCTCCCTTCTTTTCTTTAATGATTCTACCGATCCCATAAACACTCTCTAAGCATCATCAAGCCCTTAAGCGTGATACCCTATGGTTCGGGAACACTCCAGACATGGTCGGCACACTTCGGCACCAATGATCAACAGAGGGACCTGGATGGCCATGTGACCCCCGTGCATTCCATGAAGATCTTTCATCGTTTGAACCGGTGACAGTCGTGTCTTATTCCCTTTGTCATTCGATACTTGCATTGCCCGAGATTTGATCAATGATATCACCATGTCGAGTTCAATCTCATTACTGAACAATGCTATTTGTCTCGTTCCGACAAGTGATATCCTCGTGATCTAATCACACGCTGTGCAGCTATTGGATATAACTTCTCCGAGTGGGCCCTTGAGTATCTTCCCGTCACATGGACGGACAAATCCCGCTCTTGACATATATTTCCTCTATGGTTTCCTCCGAATACCTGAACACACCTTTATAACCACCATTTTACCAGATGGCGTTTGATGCTATCTAAGCACTCTCGGTCTAAGGAATAGTCTACGAGGATCCTTTTCTAATCATCATAACTTGAACTTTGTGACATGATCGAATCACGATGTTTAGGTTGGGTATTGGTTCATCATCTCATTCTCAGAATGAGATGACCTCATTTCCAACTGGCATAAATGCCACATGATTAGGAAACATGATCATCTGTTAACCAATGAACCAGTGACTAGAGTTTCACTAGGAACCCCTGGTTTGTTTATATATGACACGTGTATTGATGTTTCCACTCAACACAGTTATAGCATGAAACAAAACTTAATCATAAGCTATACGAAATATGATAATAGTCCTTACTACTATTTGTCTCTAGGGCATATTTCCAACAAATATTCTTTAATAATTCCTGGTTATAAGCATTAACTTTCTGTAAGTCAGAATACTACCCAGAGTCAGAAGTCTACTAAATACTTGGGCTAATATTTTAACTAATATCAGCACGAGCCCTGGGGGCTACACTAGTTCGTTCTCTGACATCCTATGAAAGCATAAATCCGGATTTCCTATCCAACTTCATGCTTGGGGGCTAGAGGATATGATATAAAATAAAGTAAAAGAGTGAGTTGGAATTCCGACTTACATATTGTTCATGGGTAAGCTTGCTTAGACTCATGTTCACCTTAGAAGTAACCTTCTCGGCGAGAGTCAGCATGATTATTGGTGGTGGCGGAGCCACGCCAACCTTTAGCTTCTCGTCACGAAGACAAACTTGGTCAAGAAGCTCAGAGAACTTGACGTCCTCGGCTTCCTGCACCTCTTCCTCGGCGGTGATGTTCCGGCTCTCCAAACATTGCTGAGCCAGTTTCTAGATCTCTTCTACAGTCTTCCGAGTAATGCCAAGTTTGGCAATACCCGTATTGCTGAGTAGGTTATCCGCGAAGACCTCTATCGAGGGATCATTACCCTTTGAGGGTTCACCCTTATCAGTTTCCAAGTCACTCATGGTGATGTCGGTCTGCGATCCAAGGATCTATGGCTCCAAATGTTGAGCCAGATCTTCTGCAATAGATGGAGACGAAGTAAACTTCAGTGTTGTAGAAGGCTTTGGGGTAGGAGTTGGAGGCGCTGTGGAAGGAGAAGTCAAATTTAACTTTGACTGGTGCAGGGGCTTTGATGAGGTGCCTTTTCCCTTGCCCTTGATGAGATTTTTAGCTCTGAAGAAGTGATAGAACAAGATCTTTACGCTTCAGAAAGAATGAGAAATAAAATACAAAGACCTTGTGAGGAAAGATTACATCTTCACAACAGGCACTTCTTTCGTGTCGATGGAAATGGTCGGAGTCTTGCGCTTACGAGTAAGCAAGTACGGTAGCAGAACAAATTCTTCTTCCTGAGAAATCTCAGGAGGATATCCCTCAAGAGGAGCAATCTCCGACTAGGGGAGGTCTGCAAGCTGAAAGAAGAATTACCTCAGTATTACCGAAAGATGTAATAAAGTACAAATGAGCACATATTCAAATACAAGAGTGACTACTGGAAAACTTACTAGTGTCACAGGATCATCAGCCGTATACATATCCAAATATATGTCCGGAATCTTCCTCTTGGTCTGCTCCCTGATCAACCATTTGATCTAGGACTCATAGTCATTTTCCGAATAAGACTTGGAGCAGATCCGGAGAGAGTCCGTATTGCTCTTGGTGATTGAATGCATGAGCCGATCAACATGATGTTGGAGAGGCTAGATCCGGCGCGCCAGCCAGCACTGGATCAAGTCATATCCTTTCAGACCCTTGTGCTTCATCAAATATTTGATCCGCCTCTTTTCAAGAAGCAGATCATCGATGAGAGCTGGAGCCTCTATGTCCTAGGAATCTTGAGGAGTGGCGGCACCATTGATGAAAGCTGTCAAATCAGTTGCTTTGCCGGGAGACGGTCTATCCTTATGGTAAAAGAACATGGACGGCTATTTCTTCACGGACTCGCTAGCTTTAATCCTAGGATATACCCATTCTCTGCTAATAGAAAAGCTGAGAGTCTCAGTAATATAAGGATTACCGGAAGTGATGGAATTTCTCCAGGTACCAAAGTAGTACCGGAATAGAAGAAGACTCGGTCTAATTCTGAGATACCCCTCACACAAAGACGCGTAAGTGCTCATTTCTAAGAGTGAGTTTGGGCGGAGATTGTGGAGTTGCAATCCATAGTGATCTATAACCTCAGAAAAGAAATCCGAGGGAGGAAAACTCAAACCTCTGTTGAGGTGGGTACCGAAGTGCACTCGCTTGGCAGTGTTGGGGGTGGGGATGGTCTGGCCAAAACCACTCCGCTAGTCACTGGTGCAGAGGAGGCCTTCCCTCTCGACAACACAGAGCTTCTCGTTGCAAGGACGCAGGGGATCCAAACCCCGCGGAACTTCTCCTTCTCCACTGTAGGGGTTGTCGCTGCTATCGCTGTCGTGCCGAAGGATGAAGCTCCAGCCATTTTCGTGGGCGGTGGTGACCTAGGATGGGCGGCACTGTGCGTTTGAGAGGAGGCAGAAGAGCTTTGCACGAAGGCGTTGAGAGGAAGGAGAAGACATTGGTGATGGTAAGGAAGAAAAAGGAGATATTGACCCCTTATATGCCTCCCCTGCGCTAAGATTCGTGCAAGATGAACAGTAATCGTGCCACGCGTCGTGGAAGGAGCTGGGTAACCTCCTAGCGAGGATTACATGGCCTCGATCTCCATGCACACATTAACATGACGCCTCGGTTCCGTGAAAGGCGGACCCACCAACGGTCATGCTGACAGGAATGTCTGTTAGTGACATGACTTGACCTTGAATGATGTCAGGTTACGTCAGAGACCAAGTTTTGGCTTAGTTTGAATTTCAAGCTGGAAACCTGAATAATGTACTCATAGGTCTAGCTTACTTTTAAGACCCGGATCCTATCCTTTCTTTTGAAGTTTCAGGAACCCTTCAAGATTCTACAATCCGAAGATGGATCAAGCTAGACGATGATGAAATCCGACTCTAGATCTTGGAGGCTTCCGGGAGCTGCTGTTGGGAATATACTTTCCAGGTATCCTCACTGTGCCTCACTGACCAGGGTGTCCCACATCGGGTTAGAGCTTTGCTTCATGGGCGGCCTAGTCAGGGAGAAGCGACGGAGTCTAGTCTGGCTACGGGAAGGTCCAGAAGACTTACCAACATAGGCCTGTAGTGTTACTTGTAGTTCAAGATGTACTCTGTAACTGACTCTTAGTCGTAGCCGGATAGATCTATCCTGTAAACCCTAGGCTAGATATCTATATAAGCCGACCTAGGGGCTAGCCTTTAGGGCACCCCACAATAGTCTACAATCTCATCTCGCACAGGCGAAACCCTTGTAACCCATATTCTGATTCTGCCGTATTACTGGATTGCTAGCAGGAGTAGGATCCGTCCAAAACCGGCGGATTCAAACCTAGGTAAACTTGTGTGCTCACCATCACGGAACACCGTACATCTCACACCCTTCTCTTGCGCATGCCCCGAGGACCCCCTCATGGCGTACTTGCCATCAATCCGACGACAGAGATCCCTAAGCGGGTTAAATAAATTTTATGTCAACTGGGTATTCTCCCCCATGATTTATGCATATTAAGTAATGCAGGCCTTGGTTAATATGAGTTGGTTCATGGAACAACAAAAACAGAATATTTTTTCCTCCAAATGATGCCTAGCATCGCCCAACTCCCAGGCGTGGAGGAACTGCAGATTACACCGGTCCAAAACCCCATCTCTACCGTCGGGTAATAGGCAGTGATAAACACATTGTACAAGGACAACAAGCACGCATACGATTCACATTCAACAGCACTTGACAGATTCAGCAGCAATTGAAAGTGGTCGATTCAACGGTGGCAGAAAATGACCAAAAGAATTGACAGATCCAACAATGCCGACATTGAAATTTAATGGATGTACAACAATGCATCAAGGACAAGTTTCAAAAGAAAAGTGAGACCATGCATATTCTCCACTTGATCTGAACAAGTCCTAGTACATAGGTATTACTACAAAATAGATTAGCATTAGCTGAACTCCATACAAAATACTTAGTAGAAGTGTAGAACTACAAGCTTACACTAAGCTAGGAACCACTACATGTCCCATCATACGTACTCGAAGAAAAGAGAATGCTTCAGCGTGTTAAAGTGCTGGCTGGGCTGCGTGCTTGATTTCCTGCCTAGGACACATCTCTTGTTTCATTGTCACCTATCGACCTCCAGGTCAGCAGCATACATGTAAAATTCATACGACAAACCATGAAATTTGGGATCCTTAATTTCAGCAATTCCAATTACAAAGAGAATCTTCCACCAACATAAACTAGCTAATTAGTACAACATTACATACACTCATAGTAGGATCATCACAAGAGGATTAAGATGTGATATCTCACCGGTGAATCTTGTCCGACGACAGGTTCAGTAGTATGCTAGTAAAGTTATGGCTTCGACTGAAAAGATATGAGCACTTCCTGCACGGTGTTGGCCGGCGACGGCCTAATCGTTGTCTATAATGACCTCGTTACTACAACCTAATTGAAACTAGCGAACAAGACCAATGACCAAAACCTCACCTTGTACCGCGGCGATTTGCATGCTGCCAACCTAACCGGTCTGACGAATAGGAGCAAGTCCATGCTATGCCCGTCAATTTGGGCTACGAACAGCTTGCCCTCCTTCCCGATGCCGATGACCTCAGCTATGAGCGAGCCTGGTGCACGAACCGACATATACGGGTCCCATTTTTTGGGGCTGTATCTGGGCACTGTCATCGAGTGAGCATATATGAGGTGCTCGACAAACACTTTTTTGACGCCAGTGAACTCACATCCTAGCTCCGTGCAGACACACCGGTGGTAGTTGCACGTGATCTTGTGGCCGTAGACGTCCTTGTAGGAGACCAAAGTCTAGCAGATGTCTTTGGAGCATCTACTACCTTTTCCGCCAGCAACTTGGCAGTACAGCTCCTTGGAGCATGCGGCCAGTTGGACGGCGCTGGTAGTGTCTAGACGCTTAGCTATTTCGTTGAAGATGTCGTTGCCAACCTTCATCCAGACGTTGTTTAGCCGGTTGTGCCTCGAATCCACAGTCATCATGTCCAGATGGATTGGGGGCAAGGACGGATCTACGTATGACTGTTGGGCTTATTTGGAGAAGAGGGGTGGCTGCCTGGAAGGACCGATGCTAGGGTGATATGGCGAGAAAATGTGTGAAGTGCACACTTGAGAAGATCCAAATGTGGCCTCACGGAGTTGGGGATGGCTCTTTGAAGGAGGGTTTTTTGCCATGCTCCTTCGGCTGTCTTCTGTCGGGCGTACTACATCGAGCACGCCGACTAGAGTTATGGAGTAGGGAGTACTATAGCTACTCTAGACTAGCATGCTGCCATGGAGTGTTCTCTCATCACATATCAGTTATTCGAACTGGGAGATGATTTATTTACTGCTTCCATTTTTATACTACTCCCTCCAGTTCATATTCTAATGGCCTCAACTTTGTCTAGATTCACCTCAGTTAGATAGAGTAGTTGTAAGTTGAGTCACATACGTTTTTTGGTACTTCATACATACCAAAATACCAAGATGCTGAACCTCATATGAAATTTCTAGAAATGTACCCCTTTGCAAAGTTTGGCAAGACTACTAAAATTGCTGAAACTTCTAGAAAGGCAAGAACCCAAGACCAAAATTGCATCATGCTTGGTGAAATAACGATAAGTTCCCTGTTCATATTCAGTAGCATTTCAAATTGACCGATTCAGCAATACAGACCCTGAAATTCAATAGCAGGACGATGAGAAACAATTCTTGTTTCAGCACTAAAAACCTTGGCGCGTGATCAATTGCTTTTCTCTGAACATACTCGATCATCGGAGCAAGCAAAACTGACGATCAAGCCTGCTTTTCTGTGCATACCTTATACTCACATCAATGACTGTGTGACCCACATATGCAAACCAAAATTCCCCAAGCCTCGTCTAGATTGTGGCAAGGCCATGTTTCAAAAGAACAGTAAGACCATCTACTACCCTTGATCTAAACAAGTACCAATACGTCAGTATTAGTTCTACAAAATACTTTAGTACTCTAATAAAAACAACAAAACATTTGACAGATTCACTAGCATTTGAAAGATTCAGCAGCACTAAATAAATAGAAAAATATCAATAGATTCCAAATACATAATCAGCAACACTTGACAGATTCAACAACATTTCAAAGTGACCGATTTAGCAGTACAGATAATGACCAAAATAATTGACAGATTAACAATGAAGACACTAAAATTCAATAGATGTAGCAAGGCCATAAGTCAAAAGGACAGAGAGACCATATTATAGCCATGTTCCAAAAGAAGAGCAAGACCATCTACTGGTCTTGATCTAAATAAGTACCAATACATCACTATTAGTTCTAAAAATACTTTAGCAATAATAGAACATTTGACAGATTCACTAGCATTTGAAAGATTTAGCAGTACTGAATAAGACAGAAAATATCAACAAATTCCCAATTCATAATAAGTAGCACTTGACAGATTTAGCACCATTTCAAAGTGGCCGATTTAGCAGTACAGATAATGACCAAAGTAATTGACAGATTCAGCAATGCAGACATTGGAATTCGGTAGATGTAGAAAGGCCATGATTCAAAAGGAAAGAGAGACTATATTCTGCACTAGATCCGTCGGTCTGAACAAGTACTAGTACATAGGTATTAGTCCTACTACAAAATAGATTAGCATGCAATAGAAGAACTCCATACAAAATACTCGGGACTACCTTAAGCTAGGAACCACATGTCCCAAAATGAAAGAAAAATCCTATCGAGGAGTACATGTGTTCAAGTTAGGATTATCACAAGAAGATTCAGATGTGTTATTTTCTAGAGAATCCTGTCGATACGAAGCTTGTATTCCACGCTGAACTACGATGTTCGATTCCGACAAGAGCGACTAGATTAGGCCGCCAAACTGACAAAGAGCAAGTGGCTTTAGTATTCGCATAGAATACCTTATCACACAAGCCATTTGGATGTGCAGAGCTCAACTTCACCCTGTATTGTGGCTACAAGCGTGTCGTCGGCCTGATGCACACGAAGGATATCAAGATGACTTTGTCACGCTCGTCAAATAGCATGCAGAACATCGTGTCATCATCCTCGGTTACCCTGATATCTACATTCTGCGAGCCCGGTGCTGGCACCGACTTAGAGATGTACCTGCGTTTCCTACTGTAGTGGAAAATGCATAACCTCATGGACTGGGCTTCTCTGAGGTGGGAGTGGAGTACAAACAACATTTCGGCAAACTCGCAGCTAGGCAACACATAGTTCCACGGGACTGCACTAGCGAGCATTGAACACGAAGACATATTTGGCTAGACAACCCATACCAATTGGCTCTGTCACCAACATTAAGTAATTAATTAGTACGATATTACATATATTCATATTAGGATCATCACAAGAAGATTTATATGTGTTAACTCACTCTTGGTTGATATTCTTGTAATCCAGGGGGAATTCCGACGACATTTTGAGAAGCTCGCAGGTAACGCCGCGGATTCGATAGGTACGACATGAGCCCTTTCTGCGCGACTTCAGCCGACAAAGTCTTGCTCATATTCTCATATGTCGCTGTCATTCGGACCAAATGGAGCTTATCCCATGACGGCAGTGACCATAACATCACCTTGTACCGTGGCGATTCGCATGCCGCCAACCTAACGTACCCAACGGATATGAAGATGTCCGTGGTGTACCCTTCAATTAGGGCGGCAAACTCCGTGCCCTATTTCCTGATGTCGATGATCTCTGGTGCAGGCATCAGGTAAGTCGGGTACCAATGCTTGTTGGAGTAGGTCACTTCGGGTAAATACATCTTGTGCGCAAGTTTCAAGTTGTCAAAGAGCTCATGCATAGTCAATGGTCGGATGACGAACTTGTAGGGGTTCGCGTATGAAAACAATACCCTTTGTTGACAGGACCTATCTATTAGTAATGTAGTAACAGGAGAAGCTTTTTGCAAACTTACCCTTGAAGACCGATAAGCATTGTCAACACTCAGGAGAGCATGGTTGATGTAGACGAGCCAAAGTCGACCTCAAGGTCGTGATGAAGTCCTTGCGCTCCTATCGCTCCAATGACTTCTAGTGCCTCAAATGTTGCACCTCGCAGGGAGTTACATGCATCGGGTGCTTGGCAATGACTCCCGCTTCCCTGATCTAGCAGCAGTTGCGGAAGTAGAGCTCCTGGATCCGAATCCCGCAGCATGACGGTGCTCCACGGTGAAGATGTCTCTCGTTCGCGCAGTCCGGACTTGGGACCACGGTCACGGAAGAGAGAGAGAGAGAGAGAGAGAGAGAGAGAAAGAAATATCAATTGGAGGTCTCCCCAAAAGTGAGGAAACCTTTATTGAATATTGGTTGTATTTATTTGGTCAAAATACCCCACTATATATAGGGGAAATCCCACCCCATGGCTAACTAGCTTATCCATGTGGGACTAAACAAAGGGAGAGGGGGAGAGGGGGTGGCCGCTGGCCCCTAGTGGGCCCACGCGCGGGGGGGGGGGAGGGGGGCAAGGCCCAGCCGGCCATCTCCTCCCTCCTTCCTCCCTTGCCTTTCCCTCATGGGCCCTTCTCCCTCCGGAATTTGGCCCATTAAGGCTTTTGACCATTTAATTGATTTTCTCTTTTATTAAATAATTATGAATAAATGATTAAATCAATATTTAACATTCACTCACATATTATTCAATCTCTGTGGCTATGGAACACCTTCCACCTCCACTCCGGGCATCCTTCGGACTTATCGAAACCCTTCCAGTTTTCTCTCTTCTCTTTCTTCGGTGATTCTATCGATCTTATAAACACTCTCTAAGCATCACAAATCCCTTAAGCGTGATACCCTATGGTTTGGGAACAATCCAAACATGGTCGGGACTCTCCTGGACCAATGATCAACAGAGGGACCTAGATGGCCATCTGACCCCTGTGCATTCCATGAAATCTTTCATCGCTTGAACCATGAACGTCGTGTCATATTCCTTTTGTCTCTCGATACTTTCATTGCCCGAGATATAATGAATGACATCACCATGTCGGGTTCAATCTCGTTATCTACAAATGCTACTTGACTCGTTCCAACAAGTGATATCCTTGTGATCAAATCACATACTGCGCAAGTACTGGATATAACTTCTCCAACTGGGCCCTCGAGTATCTTTCTGTCACATGGATGGACAAATCCTGCTCTTGATATATAATGCCTCTATTATTCCTTCGGATTCCTGAACACACCTTTATGATCACTGTTTAACCAAGTGACGTTTGATGCTATCGAAGTACCCTTGGGAGACAGTGATTGGTATAGCCTCACGGTCTAAGAAATATTCCAGTAGGTCTATTCTAATCATCGTAACTTGAACTTCGAGACTTGATCGGGTCATGATGTTTAGGTTGGGTATTAGTTCATCATCTCATTCTCCGAATGAGGTGACTCCATTTAAAACTGGCATAAATGCCACATGATCAGGAAACCTTGATCATCTATTGACCAATGAACCAGTGACTAGAGTATCACCGGGAACCCCTGGTTGTTTATATATCACATGTGTATTGGCATTTCCTTTCAATACAGTTATAGTATGATATAAAACTTAATCATAAACTATGAAATATGATAATAATCCTTATTACTATTTGTCTCTAGGGCATATTTCCAACAGTCTCCCACTTGCACTAGAGTACAAATAAACTAGTTGCATTTGTTATTAATCATTGGCACCATATATCCCGGTACCTTGAACATGCTTGCTCATGGAAGAGGTTGAGTGTTAGGCATGTACTTTACTGTCCCAAATCCTTTGCCACTTACTAATGTCACCTTGATTAACATTAATACTTTATCATCACATGATAACATGTTTGTGTATGCATCGTAGTTATGGCAGCAGAACAAGGCCGGTTTCCAGGAGCCTACAGTGACTTTAGATCAACCTCATGGGCTTTCGCACGGGCACTGTGCCCTGGGACACATCATTCCACGTTAAAGATGAAATAGTCCCGCCATAACAGTATACATCACTTTAGGTGGTACCCTTATCTATTATTATAAATGTAACTATCGAAACACTAGTGCATGCTATGCAACTTTTGATGTTTTGTTCACCTCGCTTCCTACTTGACTTTAGTCGGTATTATCGACATAGGAGTTTCCAATCTTCTTACAACATAACCCTTTCTGCTTTTAAGATATGTAATCCTTCATGGATTTGGAAACATGTCTATAGTTCTCAATTAGACACTTTGGACAAACTTAGCTCAACGTTCCATGATTCGTGTTCAATCACTTTTCAAACATTCCTTCTTGGATCATATATTATGTTAAGTTGTCATCATGGTTTTCCAAGATAGAACCTATGTCTCAACATAGTGGATGATGATCATCCTTTTCTTTCTTTCCAACCATTGATGTTAGACTTAATGCTCTTCCTAATTTGAATTGACCAAGGACTAGTCCTGAATAAATTCCTATTCCGAAACTCTTGTCAGAATCCCTTTTAGAAATACTACATAATATCGTTATGTACTTACTATCAACTTCTAATCTCTATAAATCATTATTTATCGGTACTTGCACTTTTATTCTTAATGTGTCGTATACACACTTAAGAATCACACTTTTAAGCTCCCACTCAAAATACGTTCCCAACATACTTGAGTTTGACACTTATATTGCTCCCACTGACAAATATGTCTTTCACATATTGTTTTACGAAGACTTTCAAAGCTCCCACTCAATTTTATGCAAATTGCATATCCACTCATTATTTTGAACAACTTCAAAATCCTTTGATAAATCATCAAACTAAGAGATTTATTATGAGATACTAGTACCTTACTAGTATTAAATCCACTAGACTTTCAGCACATTTGAATCAAATTCATTTGAATTTGTCTAATACATTATTCATGACAAATTGGGCGTTTGTCATTCACCTTTTCCTTCATTACTTTGTAGTCGTTTGGAAAATTCAAGTAACCCCTTTACTTGTTAAGATTCAGCAACAAATTGCTTTCTAATCTTAAGTGAATTTTCTCTTTAGGGATTTCTCATAACTTTAGTTTACCATTATTTCCTTAGTAGTTCGCAGGTATGTCATATTCTAGTAATCATGACAAATGATTCACAGATGTCTCCATACGGTATATGGGGTACATTTTGAATCCTACTTCATGTAGTGAAAACACTAGTGGGGAAAACACAATGATCATTATCATTGATTCTTTCTTTTGTGAAGAGAATCGTTCAGGAACGCTTTCCGTTGTGCTTCTCAACGCTTTGATGCAGGGTTTTGAATCATCATCGTGTTCTTCACTATCTTCCAAAAGCTCCTTATTCGAGAACACAAACTTTCTCCAAAAAACACCAAAATTTAAGCAATACTAGTTTTGCCTTTCTTTTGGTTCTAGCCATGGATTTCGTAATCATAATTTCCACTGAATACTCTACAAGGACTTATTAGCTATTGTTTTGGTTATATCGAATAACTCCAAAACTTTCACGACGATCCATACAATATATGGCGCCGATCTCATGAATTCATATCATTCACTATATATTCTAATTTGAATCCTAACTATTTCTAACTAATGGTCTTTACACTAACACTACAACGACTTATTTGGCGCCATCTATTCACCCACTTTGATATCAAATATCATATTGTGATGCTTTGCATTTTGACGTTTCAAACGCATTGCATTCCACAATTTTCTTTATGCCAATCTTATAACTTCGAATTTCATTACTATTGATCAAATCGTAGTAATTATATTCTCTTTTATCTTTATACCCTTCATATGCTGAAATTCTTTGATCATATCAAATAGTTTCATGCTCATGTTTCCTTTGGTAAACTTATTTACACATTTTAAAAAATCATATAATGATAATCACCATTTTGTTGAAATACAATACATCGAATATGTATTCTCTTTTAACAATTTATCAAACACTTCGTATTCATGCAATATACGGTGTTTAAGTTATTTTGCCAAACTTAGGCATGATTTATATGTGAGAATAAATCGAATGACTTTCACATATTATCAACATAACTTTAAATTTAAGCAATGGTTTTATTCCAAATGATTATATCATTAAGTTGGGTATTTCAATGCATTTTCAATATTTTACAAATGTTCATGTATTATCAATTAGTTTCATAACCAGGACAATTCACACATACTCGAACAAGATATGAACACAAATAGAAATCATTCATAAAAGTGGAACAACCGTTTGTTACAAACTTATATGAATAACCATCTCACAAAGTGTGAGACACACTAAAGAAGTTCATAATCTATCGACTATAATAACTATCCAAAAACCGATAAACTAAATGATAAATGTCGAGGGAGAGTGTCATTGGCCATCATCATCATGCTCTCCATCAACACTCACTGTCACCTCCTCTCCAGCAAGAAAGTCTCATGCAGAAGGACCTATTTTTAGCAAAACAGAATAAGTATCAAATATACTCAACACTGCAATATGTGTTTGCAAGATTATAACATTTATAAAATTGTATATCAAATATATACCTTTGTCATTGATGAACTCTCCGACAAGGGGTTCAACCTTCACATTCCTGAAATGTGACATGAACTCGTGGAAATCCTATGTTTCTGCGTCGCCTCTCGTAATGCAAATCCTGGCATGGGCTTGGTAGCTTGGTGGTAGCGACCGTAGCAACACGCCTATTGCAAAAGAGCTTGCGAACCAGTTGTCTAGGAAGTATGCAAGACTCATGTATGCATCATATATGCGTACCAAGTAATCGTCAATTGAAGAGTTCTCCTCCATCTTTATGGAGAGGAGATCTCCCATGAGCTCATGCTCCCATATGCGCACTTGTTCCACGAAATGTGATCTAAGCGATGCCATAACCGTTCGGGGATTAAGGCTTCCCACAATCGGCCATAGCCCATCAACCATTCCGAAGCGCATCGTCACTGATATGAATGTGGCCATCACATGATTGCAGCAGCGGTGATCCCGCTTCTCTTGGGTCTCATGAAAATAGGGATGCTCCAAATACATCTCGTAGATCATGTAGTCGACCACGTCATTCTCACTAAGGAGATCATGGAGACGCGCAACCCACATAGGAAAATTGGATCCATCTAACTTGAGCTTTTCTCCTTTTAACCAATCGTCAACGGGGAAGGTAACATCAGGGAGAACCATTTTCTACATTTATAATTGCAAAAGAAATTTAGACTAAGTTTATAATTAAATGAGTTACATAATAACTCCACTAAACCTATCCCCTGAAGGGTTCTAGTGATTACACGACCCCTTTTCCCCACATCTCCCCCGATCGTCACGACCATCAATGTGGGTGCTAGGGTGGACGCCTAAACGTCGATCACATCATTCATGCGACTCGTGCTTGATCTTTCGACCATCCGTGTTCTGAGGTCATGTCTACACATACTAGGCTTGCCAACTCAACCTTTGTGTATTCGCTGTGCAACATGGCTTACACCCACTGTATGCGAACGTAGATATGTCTGACACCCGATCATCACGGTGCTGCCTCATACCGAAGAACTTTCTTGGTGGTGCACACTAATGGAGAACACAATCATTAGTATTTTAATAGGGATCATCTTATTAGGCTACCGCCGAGTATCTAATACTAGCACATAATAAGATATACAAACAATAACATTGAATGTAAATGCGATGTGATATGGTCCTTCACGTCGTGATCTCCATCCAGCATCACCGGATTCCGGTGCCAGGGTTCATGCGCCATAGGCACTAGGGTACCAGTGCCTCCAACGTGGTAGTCCATCATCTCCATGACTATCTACTACTACTTTGTAACATAAGGAAATTACTTTACCTTTGCCACAACCATATCACAAAGCAACGCCCCTTGCAAAACAAAGTTAGCCGCCTCTACTTTATCTTTGCATGTTTTACATGGCTAAATGGGCTTTCGCACAAGAACCGTTTTTACCTATGAACTTTCACTACAACGCTGATTGAGTAGTTGTCTCTACTACACCCCTTTCGAGGCCCTCCATTGCAAATTTCATACCAACTAATGCGAGTGAGACAGACACCCCCCAAAGCCACTTTATATGGTACAAGCCATATGTCAAACATGGACCAGTCTCGCGAATGAATGCATAAAGTTGATTGGGGGCCGCTTCATCAAGCATTGCTGCAGTATACACCAGTACATGTGGGAGGGTAACAATTAAAAGATCAACGTCCGCACGCTACATCTCGTGTGTTCTACCCGTACTAGCAACACTGCGCATAGATCTAGCTCTAATACCACTGTATGGGTTCGCATATGAAAACAATAAATTTTACCATACGCCCCTGAACCCCTTTGTTGCCAGGACCTATCTATTAGTAATGCGGTAACAGGAGAGGCTTTTTGCAAACTTACCCTTGAAGACCGAAAAGTGTTGTTAATGCTCAGGTGAGCGTGGTTGATGTAGACGAGCTGAAGCCAACATCAAGGTTGTGGTGAAGTCCTTGCGCTCCTATGGCTCCAACGACTTCTAGTGTATCAAATGTTGCACCTCGCAGGGAGTTACATGCATCCGGTGCCTGGTGATGACTCCCGCTTCCCTGATCCAGCAACAGTTGTGGAAGTAGAGCTCCTGGATCCAAATCCCACAGCGTGACGATGCTCCGCGGTGAAGATGTCTCTTGTTCACGCAGTCCGGACTAAGGACCATGGTCACGGGAGAGAGCGAGATAGAGAAATATTAATTGGAGGTCTCCCCAAAAAAGTGAGGAAACCTTTATTGAATATTGGTTGTATTTATTTGGTCAAAATACCCCACTATATATAGGGGAAATCCCACCCCATGGCTAACTAGCTTAGCCATGTGGGACTAAATGAAGGGGAGAGGGGGAGAGGGGGTGGCCGCCAGCCCCTAGGGGACCTAGTGGGCCCCACGCGGGGGGTGGGTGAGGCTCAGCCGGCCATCTCCTTCCTCCTTCCTTCCTTTGCCTTTCCCTCATGGGCCCTTCTCCCTCCAGAATTTAGCCCATTAAGGCTTTTGACCATTTAATTGATTTTCTCTTTTATTAAATAATTATGAATAAATGATTAAATCAATATTTAACATTCATTCACCTATTATTCAATCTCCATGGCTATGGAACACCTTCCACCTCCACTCCGAACATCCTCCGGACTTACCGAAACCCTTCTAGTTTTCTCTCTTCTCTTTCTTCGGTGATTCTACCGATCCTATAAACACTCTCTAAGCATCACCAAGCCCTTAAGCGTGATACCCCATGGTTTGGGAACAATCCAGACATGGTCGGTACTCTCCCGGACCAATGATCAATAGAGGGACCTGGATGGCCATGTGACCCCTCTGAATTCCACGAAATCTTTCTTCGTTTGAACCATGAACGTCATGTCATATTACTTTTCTCTCTCGACACTTGCATTTCCCGAAATCTGATCAATGACATCACCATGTCGGGTTCAATCTCGTTACCGACAAATGCTACTTGACTCATTCTGAAAAGTGATATCCTTGTGATCAAATCACACGATGTGCAGCTATTGGATATAACTTCTCCGAGTGGGCCCTCGAGTATCTTTCCATCACGCGGATGGACAAATCCTGCTCTTGACGTTTAATGCCTCTACTGTTCCTCCGAATATCTGAACACACCTTTATGATCACTGTTTAACCAAGTGACGTTTGATGCTATCAAAGTACCCCCGGGAGACAGTGATTGATATAGCCTCACAGTCTAAGAAATAATCCACTAGGTCTATTTTAATCATCATAACTTGAACTTCGTGACATGATTGGGTCAGGATGTTTAGGTTGGATATTAGTTCATCATCTCATTCTCAGAATGAGGTGACTCCATTTCCAACTGGCATAAATGCCACATGATCAGGAAACCTTGATCATCTGTTGACCAATGAACTAGTGACTGGAGTATCATCGGGAACCCCTGGTTGTTTATATATCACATGTGTATTGATGTTTTCTTTCAATATAGTTACAGCATGATATAAAAATTAATCATAAACTTTATGAAATATGATAATAATCCTTATTACTATTTGTCTCTAGGGCATATTTCCAACAGAACTCGCATCCTCGCTCCGTGCAGGCTGCGCACGGGGCGTAGTAACACTGTATATTGTGCTTGTAGACGTCATTGTAGGAGACCAATGAACAACAACGATTGTTGGGGCACCTACTACCTTTTCCTTCGGCAACCTGGTGGTATAGCTCCTTGGAGCATGCGGCCAGCCTAACAGCGCTGGTAGTGTCCAAACGCATAGTGATTTTGTTGAAGATGTCATCGCCGACCTTGCTCCAGCCACAATGCCACATGTTGCACCTCGAATCCGCCATCATATCTAGTCGGATTGGGGGCGAGGGTGGATCTATGTAGAGTTGTTGGTGGTTTTTGGAGGAGAGGGTTGGTGGCCTGGAGGGAGTGATGCATCGGGCAAGATGGCGAGTAAAATGTGTGAAGCGCGCGCCAGAAATGCAACCAGCAGCGTCAGTGAGTGGGGATAAACTAAACAGAGATGGGGAAGATGGGATGGCTCTTTGAAAGAGGTTTTTTCTTTTCTTCTGCTGTAAGAAGCGGCTGCATCGAGGGCGCCGGCTAGCGTGAATGGGTGATAGACTAACACGCCCCTGTGCAATAAATTAAACATGTCACTTCCTATTGCAGTACAGTCTCGTCACGTCAGTTTGACTAGATATATTCTTTACTATTTATAGCTTCTATTTTCATACTAGTATTAGGGAATCACCTATGTATGTGGCAGAATTTGTCTATAAGCTAGGAAGTTTTAAGAAAAAGCTTTTCGATAGTTTTTGATGTTCTGAATTCCTAGTTAGCTTCAAAAGTTTTTTTGGAAAATTTTAAGAGAAATCTATCTATCGTGCTTATTTGTAGTTAAAATTTGACATGGTCAGTGGGAGTACGGTTTACATCGAAGACCTAAAAAGAGAAAATTACATAGAGGTCCATAAATTTAGCACAAAGGGCCCTAAAGTTAAGCAAGAAAAAGTACTTGGGTCCTTCTCGAGCGAGAAACTGAGCCATACCCTTCGTACTACTGTACTTGCTTCACACAACACACAAAACACTCCTCACACTTTCGAACCAGCGTGCTGGGGGTGAGCTTGGTGCTTCCTCTTCACTGGGAGTGAAATGGAATGACAAGGCAGGTCGACACACATGGGCAGCGCCACGTTGTGGACGAGGGAGAGATCAGTGGGCTGGAATGTGTGTGGATGGTGATGAGGCAGGGAAGGAGAGAGAAAACACATTTTTCTTTGCGTGCATATATATAGTGAAGGTCCCAAAATTTTGACAAGAGGTTCAACTTGTTGCTAAGATTCTACATCTTGACAACTTAATGAAATTAGGTCAAACTTGAGATACAAGTAAGCGCGATAGATAGCTCTTGGATTAATTGTCTTTTTGAAGGTAGATGGGTGCATCTTCTTTTTGTAAACGATGTCGTTGGTGTGAGTTTCCAACTATCAAGAAAGAACATTCTCAAATTTCCCAAGTTTTGCGAATTTTAAAACTTCCTAGCTAACTCTGCCGACTTGAATGAGACTCTGTGCCAATTTATCGAAATTAGGTCAAATTTGAACTACAAGTAAATTGTAGGTTGCTTTGGAAGTTTTACGAAAAACTTTTCGGTGGTTTTCGATGTACTGAATTCCTGGTTAGAGCTTCAAAAGTTTGTTGGAAAATTTTAATCTATCTATCGCGCTTACTAGTAGTTAAAATTTGACACGGTCGGTGGGAGAAAGTACGGTTTACATCTTAGACCTCAAAAAGAGAAAATTACATAGAGGTCTATAAATTTAGCATAAAGGGCCCTAAAGTAAAGGAAGGAAAAGTAGTCTGGTCCTTCTCGAGCGAGCAACTTAGCCATATACCCTTCGTACTAGTGTACTTGCTTCATACACACACACAAAAATGCCCCTCACACTTTTGAACCAGCATGTTGGGGTGTTCTGGGTGATTCCTCTATGCAGGGTGTGAAATGGAACGACAAGGCAGGTCGACGCACGTGGGAAGCACCATATTGTGGACGATGGAGATATCAGCCGACCGGGGTGTGTGTGGATGGTGATGAAGCATTGTGAAGGAGAGAGAAAACATAATTTATTTTGCGTGCATATATATAGTAAAGTTCCTAAAATTTTCACAACAGGTTCAACTTTATGCTAAGACTCTACATCTTGACAACTTAATGAAATTAGGTTAAACTTTTGCTAAAAGTAAGCGGGATAGATAGCTCTTGGATTAATTATCTTTTCGAAGGTAGATGGGTGCATCTTCTTTTAGTAAACGATGTCGTCGGTGTGAGTTTCCAACTATCAGGAAAGAACATTCTTGATTTTCCCATGTTTTGTGAATTTTAAAACTTCCTAGCTAACTCTGCCGACTTGAATGAGACTCTGTGCCAATTTGTCGAAATTAGGTCAAATTTGAACTATAAGTAAATTGTAGGTTGATTTGGAAGTTTTACAAAAAAGCTTTTTGGTGGTTTTTGATGTACTGAATTCCTGGTTAGCTTCAAAAGGTTTTTGGAAAATTTTAAGAGGAAACTACCTATCGCGCTTACTTGTAGTTAAAATTTGATAGGATCGGTGGGAGTACGATTTACATCGAAGACCTCAAAAAGAGGAAATTACATATAGAGCACTACAAGAAATCTGGTGATACATGACCCTCTATATTGGTCACTGAAAGGTCATAGTTTTTAATCATTGACCTTTTTGTGACCAAATACAGTTGCTCAAAAGCTGAGCGTCACTAGTTAAACACCACGACCTTTTTCCTGATTTGGTCATAGACGTCTATGACCAATATGGATGGTCGTAGATTCTATGACCAAATGTTTTGATCACGGACTATCTGAGTTGTCCACGTCAGATCCTACGTGGCTGATCCTACATGGCAAATCAGTGACCAATTGAAAAGGTCGTCGATCAGATTTAGCCCGGTCCAGTTAGGTGTTTTATATGGGCCAAGCCCAATAGTTATGGTCTTTTTACATGGCCTACTTGGCTATTTTCAGTCATTATTATTTGGGCCTTGGCTTTTTATGGTTTATTTTTTGTTTGGGCCTTGCCCTTTATATGGTCTATTTTTTCTGACATTACTATTTGGGCCTTAGACTTTTTAGAGCCCAAAATGTTCTAGGCTGCACTTGTCAGTCCTTTTACCACTGGCCCACCAATCAGGTTTGGACAGTTTAAAAATCTGAGAATAAATAATAGTTTAAGTAAGAAAATTAGCCAAGCTCACAACATTAATGTGATTACAAAAGACCACTAGATGAAGAATAAAAATTGTTATTACAAGACCCCATCATCTGGGCTACCAACCAACACAATAAGGCAGCAAAAGCTAAGCGCAAGCCCCAACAAAAAACACACAAAGAAGCACTAACTACAACAAGTATCGCACAAAGCAAGCATAGCACCGCTCAGCAGCGCAGGGCATCATCGGCCTCCGGTTCCATTCTTTGGTGGCTCCTCTCCATGCCGTCCAACCACTATTTGCTCCTACATGTTTCTTCAAATGAACACCGCTGATTATCTAGTAACAGCAAAAGAACAAGTGAGTCTAGCATACATGGACCTGACATGAAATTAAGTGAAATATATGCCTTGTATTGAAATTGGAACATGTAAACAGTTGATATAATCAGGTGGGTTCCTACTTAAACTAAGACTAGGTCTAGTGATCAACTAGTGTTGATAGTATAAGGAGAAGCATCAATTAGCCGTGATAATGAACCTTGGTAAAGAAACATAAGCATGTGTGCATGTATAACATGCAAGCCAGCAAATGGTCTAGAGAGACAACAGAAGATTTTCAATGAATTGCTTTTCAAAAAGGCTGATGGTAGTACAACATTCTCATCATCACATTTCTATACATTACAGTATATTTCCACACTAGAAAACAAGTTTGCATATTCATTCCTACATGCCCCCAACTAGAATGTCCTTTCTACAAAAGAAATCAATCAATGAACTATATGGTGGAGTCTAAAAACAAACATGGCAGTCATCAGTGGTGTAAAACTCACCGTACACAAGAAATAATGCTGGAAATCTAACAAGCCAACGCTAGTTTTACCTCAAGATGCTCCAGATTGCAAAAATTTTACTTGGAACTCACCATGTGCATGTGCAGATTGATAAAATCCATCAAGTGTTGTCTGGCATACAATCCCTGTTGATTCAAGTAAACTCATTAGCAAATTTGTAGTAATTTTGTGCACTGACCAGTAAGAAAATGGTAGGGGCAGTAGCTAAATGTATTGAAACCTCAGTTTGCTTTGACAAACAGGGCAATAGCTAAATTCAATAGAAACAGGTGTAGTAGCTAAATTCAATAGAAACAAGCCTAGCTGACAAAATTAGTGACATAGAAGATAGGTAAAAATAAATCATTTGATTACAGATTAAATTCAAAAGTGGACTATTTATATTTTACAATAGCATGACTCATTGAGTAGCAGCTGCACGAAACCTGTACTAGGATCCATAAGACACAATTTTAGATCGACTTAGAATTTAACAAAATCATGAAGAAAAATAAATAAAAAGGAATTAACATAGAGCATTTGACTGAAAAAATTGACTTAGGATGCAACCATTTATATTTAACGACTAGTACTCCAACCTTAATCTAGAAATCAAATGCAGCCTGCAAGTCTACGAAGAGGAAGTCATGCCTGCCAGTCTGCAAGTTTGCAAAGAGGACACAATTTCGGTGGAGAGAAGAGGTCATCGCCCTGCTTCCCGCGTCGGTATTCGTCGTCTACACCAAGCTCCAGCCGCTCCATGCTCCGAACAACAAGGTACACGACCAAGTGGAGGTCATCAACAGAAAGCATCAGAGGCATCAGCGAACCGTAGTATATAGCAGCTGCTGAATCAAGTAAGTTCTAGAAACTATCCCATAGTTGATAAATGGAACCATATGGAGAAACAAAAAGCATGCATACACATAAAACAACAAGCAGGAATTAATTACTCGATGTGGAACCATATGGACACACAACAAGCAGGAATTATCCATGTACCAGGTAAGCTAATGAAGCTGTCATTTTAGCATTATGCGAATGACATCTATCTGAGAAACTAGTCTAAATTCTCTAACCTAATAGCCAATTACTAATTAAAGGGGAATAACATAGCAGTTCAAAACTTCAAGATAATATGGTGTTCATTTTTATAGCTACAAAATACAGCAGATACACAATTTCACTACTAGTACTACCAAGGGATAGAAAGTGTCCATTCCGTTCAATAACAAAATGAAAGTAATCCTTAAATACAAACAAAGAATGCAGAAACAGCATTCAATTAAAACAATGTTCTTCTATGGAACACAATCTAATGAGGCAACTAACAACCAAAACTCTACCAGATCCAACATACAAGCATAATAGTTCATTTCAGAACATGCAAAGCCAGTTGTAATCGCAACCAATAATACACAAAGATATCACGTTTAGTCTTTGGAGTAACCTAAAACTCCTTGCACAAAATAAATAGTGGCAGCAGCCACGTTATCAGGGGACAGATCCACCCTGAATGCTTTGGAGTAACCTGATTTGGACATGCTACTGGAGGAACCAACTGTGGTGGATTGATTCTTCTGCCATCTCCCAAAATCCCCATTCCTACAGCATGACGGCATGATATGAATGATGATGCATCTTACAACAGGCTTGAGAAGTAAATCTTACAAGTAGATTCGTCTATTTAACCTGGTTGAGGTCCGGCATGGCCGAGTCCACGGAGGCCCGCTTAATCTCCAAGGTGCGGTTGCTGCCGAGCAGCGGGAGATGCACGAGGACGCACCCCGCGCACGGGTGCCCTGCACGCGGTGCAGGATCTCGAAGAGGCACTCGTCAGGAGCGTGTCGAGGGACAACACTGCCCTCAACTTATGCTTCTTGGCTGCCGCCGCCTCCTCCACCATCGTGGTTGCCGCAGAAGCGAAGACTGTTGGGGGGATACCCCCGGATAGGGTCACGCCAGGGTATAAAGGCCGAGTTAGCCGAGGTACGGTGCGGTCGAAGCAAGTGCTGGTCGGGTCACCTCAAGGCAGGCCGACTTACGGAGTAACCCGACCCGGTGGGCATTTGCCTAGCATTAATCTGGCTGACATAAAATATATGTTGGCCATATTTGTCTACCAAATGTGTAGGTAACCTCGTAGCCAGGTTAGCCAAGCACTATCCGGGCTACCACTTGGCTTCCAAGAGAAGGAAGGAATCTCCCGTTGGTCAAAAGGTGGCCTTTATCCACTGTAGCGTGATGACCCACAAGTATAGGGGGTGTATCGCAGTATTTTCGATAAGTAAGAGTGTCGAACCCAACAAGGAGCAGAAGGTGCTGGCTAGTGGTATGGATCAGGAAATCTCTGCAAATACTTAGCAAACGGATTTTTAGGGGTTTTCGATAAAGCAAGTAAACAAAGTAAGAGTAAATAAAAGACAGTAGGAATAAATGCAGCAAGTGGCCCAACCCTTTATGCAGCAAAGGACAAGCCGGTTGTATTACTTAAGATGACCAAACGTTCTCGAGGACACATGGGAAGACTGTCAAGTGCTTTCGCTTCATATAGCTGATTAATCTTCTCTAACTTGCTAAGTGTTGTGTGGGTGAACCTGTGCTAATGTACCGCCCCATCCAAGACTAATACATACTTGTGATTAAACCCCTTGCAAACATCCGTAAGTACAAGAAAGTATTTAAGGTAGAAACCTAACCACAACTTTAAACTCTAAGACCCTTACATCCCTTGTGCAATGGTTTCCTAACGGGGGTTTAGATTTCTGTCACTCCGGCAACCCCTACGATTAGTAGCCAAATACACAATGCATTCCCCTAGGCCCATATAGGTGAAGTGTCATGTAGTCGACGTTCACATGACACCACTAGAAGAAGTACACCACAACTTAAATAACAATCTATTGAATCTTTCTCAACGCAACTCCACTACTAACAACAAGACTTCTCCCATGTCCTTAAGAACAAAACGAACTACTCACAAGACATCATATGGATCATGATCAGAGATGGAATAATGATGTATAACAATCTGAACAAAAACAATAATTCAATGGTTCACTGAATAGCATCAACTACAAAGGGTAATCAACACTGGGAAAGTTTCCCCTATGAACTATGCAAGATTCAACGCAATTGTTACAGCAATATGGAGATGGTGATGAGGGTGCTGATGGTGATGATGATGGTGATGATGATGATGATCCCGATGAAGTCCAGCTTGATGGTGGTGTTGATGGCGACGATCTCCCCTCTCCGGGAAGGAATTCCCTCAGCAAAAATCTGTCTGCCAGAGAGATCTTTCTCTCTCGGTGTTTTTCGCCCCGTAGAGGCAGCGGAATCTTTTTGTGGTCGCTCTCCGAGTCTTAGGGTTTCGGGAGGATGATATACGCCAGAGGGGAGAGGCTGGAGTGGGCCAGGGTTTCCACACCACCTCCAGGCGCGGCCTAGGCCTGCCCGCGCCATGGGGTGGTGTGGGCCCCCTGTGGCCCACCTCCACTCCATCTTCTGGCATCCTTAGTCTTCTGGAAAAATAGGATTTTCCATATATTTTCCCGGATTTTCTGATCTTCACGAATTTTACCTCCAAACAGCACCTTTTCCATCAGAATCCTGACTGCAGCGGTCCATGCTCCAAAAGTCATCAACCATGCAAACATAGATGAAATAACATAAGTATCACCTCTTAATACGAAATATATCAATGAATAATAGTGAATTAAGACATAGAATAGTGATGCAAAATGGACGTATCATAGCGTGAGCGAAGCAAGTAGAGGGAAGGACCAGCGGGGCGTGGCCGACAAAGGTGATGCGGGCAATGTCGGCTGACATAGCTTGCGTTTGGTGACGCCTAAAGGCAAGGGGCATGCAGAGGGTTATGTCCATAGTCCGTATGAACCATTAAAGTGAATAAATAAGCATCTAGCTTTAACCAAGGGGCATATTCGGGGAATATGCCTCCACGTATGCCCTAACTTTGTAACCTGGGCTTCCCCTATATAAGGAGCACCAGGATCTCCATAGCAAGGGATTGATCATTCTGTCTTGGAAGAACTCTAGAGCATTGTAGTGGGGGTAGCAAAACTAGTCTCCTTCTCACGAACTGCTCAAGGATCCCTTTTAACCCACCATTGATAGAGTGAAATACAAACATCTGCATGTGGAATCACCACACTATCCCTCCCTAGATTCCTCTAGTGCTCATTGGCCCCATCTTTAGCCTATCCATGGCATCTGCCGTGCCACCACCACGACAGTTGGCGCCCACCGTGGGGCTAGCGGTGCTAGCAGGGGTAAAAATCCGGACAGGAAACATCTTCGGCACCGGCAAGCGCATCGTCTCTGGCTTGGTTCATAGCTTTGGAGTGCTGGACTACGTCAATGACAATGCTAGGAGTTTCGGTAGGCGTCCTCCTCCGTGCAATGGCCTCTTCATCAAGCTTGGCACACACAAGATCTACGTTGGCATGGACGAGACCTGCGTTCACCCGCGACACGTCGTCGAGGGAGGCGAGACACCTCTCAGCGCGGGTAGCGGCCTGCGTATCACTCGCCCCGCAAGTTGAGTTGAGGTCATGATGACGGCACCAGACGCTGGAGCAAGCAAGGATCCGACACCAGTTCAGGAGGTCACGCCAAAGTAGGCAAGCGATAGATAGCCTAGTGAGGCCAGAGAATGTACTGCAACAAGAAATAGATAGCCTAGCAACACCAATAGATCCTGTTGTAGATCCGGCTCAGGCGCAAGCTGAGTTATAGGAGACTAGGCAGAAAATGTTAGTTGGGGCAAAAAAAATTAGCCGAGTTGCAGCAGTCGCTGAACATCACCTTGAGGGAATATGCAAAGGAAAACCACATAGATGGAGTAAAAATCCGTGGTAGAAACCTGATCACAGAAATTGACAAGAAGTGTGAGCCTAGGCCAGGTCAGACAGCTACTATAGTGACAGGAGGGCTGGAGAGGTACAGTACCCCGACAAAAAACCTCAGGGCTGTGAATGCAGTAGCGTCCGAGTTAGAGGGTTTAACCGAAGAAGCCCAGGAAAGACAACATGAGAGGGTAAATCACTTGTTGAGGGTGGCTTGCCAGCAAAATGAGGAGCTAAATAAGGCAAAACTGGCGCAACCCGGAGCAACTCGTGTGGTTCATTCGGCAGGGAACAACCTGGCAAAATCTGCTGGAGCTGCGTCATCCCCGGGTCACGCTCCTAGGAGAGAGGAGGTGGTAACCTCAGGGAGAAGAGACAAACAAATGGTTCCGTATGACCCGCTAAGGGCACGGAAAGGAAAAGCAGTGCAAGTTGACGAGGATCGCCATAGTTCTAGTCGAGGAGAAGTTGGCCGAGGTAACCGCGACCAAGGCAACGCTGGTCAAAGGAACGTTGCCAACGGCAATGCCAGACAGCGTAATCCGGTGGAAGAAGGGCAAAATGCGCCTCGGAACCACCAACAACAGTACGCACCTCGGCAGGAGAGAAGCACAGGACATGCAATACAACTACAGAATGCTCGTCCGGGTCAGGACAAGTACAATGATGGTTATTCGGCAATGGTTGATGCCGAATTCCCTAGATCTAAGCACCGCGTAGTTGGATCAAGATTGGGGAACAGGAACTTGCAGCCGGATGATGCCAGACTGAAGCTAGACCGAATCTATAGGTCGTAACTGATCGAGGTGCAAGGTCCACCGGGGCCGGCATGTTTTGGACTTCGGATCATGAGGGAACCACCAGTGCCGAACTTTCAGCTGGCCAGAGGAACGAAGACGTATGATGGCAGTACAAAGCCGGATGATTTGCTCATTGATTATGCAACTGCAATGAACATAGCCGGAGGAAACTTGAGATGGGCTGTGAGATACTCACCACAGATGCTAGAAGGGTCAGCAAGGGTTTGGCTAAACAACTTGCCACCAGGAGTGTCAACTGTGGGCTGGATTTCGAGGAGCTATTCATGAGCAACTTCTCAAGCACCTACAAGAGGCCAAACAGGCCACAGACTTTAACATTATGCAAATAGAGACCAAATGATCTGGACCGTGAATTTTTGACTCGGTGGTGTAATGTGCGCAACTCATGTGAAGGGATAATTGAATCACAAGCTATAGCATGGTTCACCCAAGGCTATAGATATGGAAGTATGTTGTGGCAGAGGTTGCAGCGAGATATGCGAACTACGCTGGCCAAAACGATCTGGATCGTGGATTCATATGCCTTAGGGGACCCAACGCAACCTCGGTTAATGTCAAGCGAGTCCAACAAGGAGTATTACAATACAGATGGTTCCGGATCATCCAGGAGGAATGACTTCCGAGGTAAGAGAAGGGACGCTCGTCCGGATTACCGGTAAGCTCGTAGCTAGTGGCCATTGTGGACCGAGATCATCCTAGTGTCGGCACAAATCAGCGTCAGAAAACTGGAGGGAAACAGTGGCAACAAAATAATGAAGGAAAGAAGCCTTGGACCCCGGAGCAGAAGAAATAGTGGCAAGAGAGAAAGGACCATCCGAGGTATACATTCGAGTCTATGCTGGATCAGCCATGCAAGTTTCATACGCCAAGTTCGAATAGCTCGGCGAACCATACGACCCGACAATGTGAATGGATGAGGAAGTTAGAGCAAGGCAGTCCAAGGGAATGCGCAGGCACCTCGGCAGGATGAACCTTGGAATGAAGCACCTCAGCAACAACTGTTAACTAGGGGGAACGGACAACAGCTTATGTTGCCTCCACCTCCGCCGAGGTATGAGAACTAGGAAAGGAGGGATGCGGTGCGTCAAGTGAATAACCAATAGCAGCAAGATCAAGGATACCACGGTAATGAGGGGAGAAATGAGTACACGGAGCATCATAAGAGTTACTGTGTGTTTACCACGGAAGAGACTGACAGAAAGAGCTTGCATTGACGGCATATGGAGGTGAATGCAGTAATGCCAGCCGTGGTGAGGTATATGCCTTGGTCGGATCAGGAGATTACTTGGAGTATCAAGGATCACCCAAAAATTATGCCAAGTCCAGGGACCTACGCTTTGGTCCTGGATCCGACATTCATTGGTCCAAGTCTCGACGTAAGGTTCTCAAAGGTACTGATAGACAATGGCAGTAGCATTAACATCATGTACAAGGATACCATGCACAAGTTGGGGATATCAAAGAATATGCTCCAAGCAACTAGGACCACCTTTCATGGCATTGTGCCAGGTATATCATATGAACCAATTGGAAAGGTCCGAGTTGATGTGCAATTTGGCACAAGGGATAATTGGCGGACTAAAAATTTGGAGTTTGAAGTGGTGAACTTGGAAAGCGCTTATCACGCGTTACTCGGCAGACCCGCTCTTAGCAAGTTTATGGCAAGTACTCACAGCAGTTACTTGAAGATGAAATTACCCGGACCAAGGGGAGTGATTACCATAGCTGGGGACTTCGGGCGCTCTATTGAATGTGCATCTGGCGGGTCTAACCCGACCGAGTCACTCGTGACTGCTCAGGAGAATAGGAAAATCATGGAGGTGGCTGCGCTGGCTCAGTCCACGCAGCAGCATATGCCGGCCCTGACCAACCCACATGGTTGTGTATCATTTCAAGCGACAAAGGACATTGAGAAGGTGCCAATTGATGATCCGTTCCCAGAGCGCACCATGACTATTGGTGCCGGGTTAAGTGACAAATAGGAAAGCGAGCTCGTCAACTTCCTCCGTGAGAATCGGGACATGTTTGCCTGGTCTACAGGACCTGCAAGGTGTGCTGAGGAAGTTGGCCGAGCACTCTCTAAACGTGAGACCCGGAGCAAAGCCGGTGAAGCAACATCTTCGCCGCTTCATCGAGGATAGGAGAAAAGCCATTGGAGATGAGATAGCATGGATCCTCGCAGCCGGATTTATCATGGAAGTACTTTAGCTGGATTGGCTCTCTAATCTGGTGCTTGTGGAGAAAAAGAAGGATGATCCGAATGTGGCAGTGGTATGGCGCATGTGTATCGACTACACGAACCTGAATAAGGCGTGTCCAAAAGATCTATTTCCACTGCCGAGGATAGATCATGTCTTAGATTCAACTGTTGGGTGTGAGTTGTTGTCATTCATAGATGCATATTCTGGTTTCCACTAGATACCCCTGAACCCGGATGATCAAATAAAGACTGTGTTTATCACCCCGTATGGGGCGTATTGCTATCGCACTATGCCATTCAGATTACATAATGCAGGAGCAACGTACCAGGGATGCATGCAAAAATGCTTACATGACAGAATAGGTCAGAATGTGCAAGTTTATGTGGATGATGTGGTGATAAAGACCAAGGAAAGCAACACGCTCCTTGAGGATATCCGGCAAACATTTGCGAACCTAAGGAGGTTCCGGATGAAGCTTAACCCGGAAAATGTACCTTTGGTGTGCCGGCGGGAAAATTACTTGGTTTCCTTTTCTCTAGCCGAGGTGTTGAAACCAATCCCACAAAAATCCGGACCATAGAGAGAATGGAACTGCCCAAGTGCCTTAATGATGTGCAGTAGTTCACTGGCTGCCTAGCATCGTTAAGCCGATTTGTGAGTCGGCTAGGAGAGAAGGCCCTACCCCTCTACCAGTTAATGAAAAAGGCAGATAAATTTACATGGACACCGCAAGCTGATAGTGCATTCCACGAATTGAAAAAGATGTTGTCCTCTCCACCAATATTAGCTGCGCCACTACCCAAGGAGCCAATGTTGCTCTATATAGCCGCGACTAACCGAGCCGTAAGTGCAGTAATTGTAGTGGAACACGACGAGGAAGGAAAGTTGGTGCAAAGGCCTGTGTACTACTTGAGCGAGGTATTGTCAGCTTCAAAACAAAACTACCCTCACTATAAAAAGATGGCGTACGATGTGTATATGTCGGCTAAGAAACTCAAACATTACTTTGAGGAGCACCCCGTCAAGGTGGTGTGTGAAGCACCCATATCCGAGATTATGGGCAATAAAGACGCTAGCGGCCAAATCCCAAAATGGGAAATTGAGTTAGCCCCGTATGCACCATAGTTCGATAGAAGGGATGCGATCAAGTCACAAGAAGTGGCGGATTTCTTCGTGGATTGGGCTGAGATGCAGTATGAACCACCTCTGCCGGACTCAAATTACTGGCAAATGCATTTTGATGGATTGAAGCTAAAGGAAGGACTGGGGGTCGGGGTAGTGCTTACCTCGCCCAAGAAAGACCAATTGAAATACGTCCTACAGATCCATTTCAGCATGTCAAATAATGTGGCTGAGTACGAGGCACTGGTGCATGGACTCAAAGTAGCAAAGGAGGTAGGCATATGTCGGATACTATATTTTGGTGATTCGGACTTGGTGGTGTAGCAAGTTTCTGGCAATTGGGATGCCATGGATGCAAACATGGCACTTTACAGATTTTATGTCGAAAAGATAAGTGGCTTCTTCGAGGGGTGCGAGTGCCATCATGTACCCCAGATTGAAAATGAGGCAGCTGATGTATTATCCAAACTGGGATCATCCCGGCAACCAATTCCGCCAGGCATTGCCTTGGAGCACTTGAGAAAACCATCTGTTACACCAGAATCCAAGTCAATATATATCTTAGCAATCTCCGCATCAGAAGCTACTCCAATGGAAATAGGTGAGGAAGCACTTGACAAACACAGGGGAGCCTCGTGAGACCGGGGATATCATGTGAGAACCAGGGGCTATTATCGGTCGGGGCGGTAATGTCGGTGGATGCAATGGAAGTTTATGAGGAGATTTTTCCCACCTGATCTATACCTACATGGGAAAAACCGATATTTTAATTCCTAAAGGAGGGAACTTTGCCGGATGATGAGGTACTCTCAAGGCAAACCCAGAGAAGAGAAAAGGCATACACCATCATCAACACCGAACTATACAAAAGAAGCGTGACCACTATGCTGCAGCGATGCGTAGACCCGGAAGAAGGGCTTGACATACTCCAGGATATTCATCAAGGATAATGTGGTCATCATGCATCCTCCAGAGCATTAGTGGTGAAAGCTTTTCGACATGAATTCTATTGGCCAAGTGCCTTGGAACAAGCAGAGGATCTGGTGAGGAAATGCAATGGCTGCAAAAGATACGGCACAAAAACCCACATGCCAATGTCGGAACTCAAAACTATTCCCATTACATGGCCATTTGCTATGTGGTGCCTGGATATGGTAGGACCATTTAAGCCGACAAAGGGAGGAATGGCCCATATCCTGGTTATGGTGGATAAGTTTGCAAAATGGATTGATGTTAAGCCAATCAGGAAATGTGATGGGGCAACAACAGTGACATTCCTCAAGGACTTAATCTTGAGATATGGCTATCCCCATAGTATCATAACTGATAATGGCACAAATTTTGCTGAAGGAGCATTTGCGAGGTTCTGCCGAGAAAAGAAGATCTGGCTAGATGTTGCCTCTGTGGCCCACCCTGCATCGAACGGGCAAGTGGAAAGATCCAACAGACTAGTCTTGTCCGGGATAAAACCCCGGCTCATAGAGCTGCTGCAAAGATCAGCGAGGTGCTGGATAGAAGAACTACCAGCGGTACTGTGGAGTTTAAGAACAACTCCGAATCAATCAATAGGCTATACGCCATTCTTTCTAGTATATGGGGCAGAAGCTGTACTACCAGCCGACATAGAGCATGATTCACCAAGGGACACCCAATACACAGAAGCCGAAGTGTGCGAAGTCCGATAAAACGATGTTGATCTGCCGGAAGAAGCGAGAGAATTGGCCTTGTCCAGATCCACCATATATCAGCAAAACCTCTGACGCTACCATAGCCAGAAAGTAAACCCCCGAGTCTTCTGGGAAGGTGATCTGGTACTCTGGCTAGTGCAACGCACTGCTGGCATGCATAAGTTATCCCCCCATGGGAAGGACCTTTCATTGTAAGCAAAGGTTTGCATAATGATTCCTACTATCTTATTGATGCGTATCCACAGGAGAAGAACAAGGCGGATAGGTCCGGAGAGGAATCTAAGCACCCATGGAATGTAGCACTACTTCGTCCTTTTTACACCTAACAAGGAGGTGAATGTATCCGAGTTACTCATATGTTAGTATGTATGTCGGCAATGAGCTTATCAATGAAACTTCGGCACCCCTAGCAGAAACTCAGGGACTGCCGTAATAATTGTTTTTCTTGTCTTTATGTTTTTTATACTTCAGCTGGCTTAAGTTGCTTATACCTTAGCTGGATTAGTAGTGTGTGAGCACGAAAAACTCAACTCTTCGACTTTGCTATTGTTCAACAAGAATTGGCTTCATGGCAAGAAAGAGAACAAGTCTGGAATCGCAAAGCACATGAAAAACGACTAAGGAAAGGAAAGTACTCGAGCCGTCGTTTGTTATTTGAACTAACCCTGTATTTACTTCATTTATTTTTCGCCAGATTATTTTGAGCTAATCTCAAAGTTTCAAGTATTGTTAAGTTAATTTTTTGAACCTCGGACTCACAAGTCAAAAAACTGAATCAAGATAGACGCGAGCTAAGTCATAAAATTGGAGGAACAAGAAAAGGAAACTCGGGGACTTCACCCATGTTAATCCGACATTAAGAACTTAGTAGCAAACGAAACTGATCATAGCAAACCGAATCATTGTGCATAAGTACAACTTCACCCGGCATAGCGGGGATCTGACGAATATTGTTAAGTGTTTTTCAAGCTCAAGAGGCAGCATCCGAAGCCAAATCATCGGTCGAGGGATGAGGTACTTCGGCATCTGTAGGCGGGGAACTAGCATTGGCCTCATCTTCAGGATTGGCCTCCTCGTCCTCTGGGACCTCGACGTCATCACCGAGCTCGGAGGCTTCCTCCTCACCACCATCACCGCCACCAGAAACTTTGGCATCATCAAATGTATCAAGATAACTCGGACCCTCATTCCAGATGTCGCATAAGGCATATTGGATGAGCTTGTTGGCACAGGCTTTGCGTTGAGCAATGCACTCCGGGTCATTGGACCACTTTGATCCGGTGCGCATGCGGTCAAGCAACCCCAAATCCAGCTCTTCATACAAAGAGAGAACAAACTGCAGCGTTGTATCAGCTCCAACTACAGTAGCAGATTCCCGCCAAAGGTGAACTTGGGTCTCGCACTCCATAAGTTTTGCCAGAAAAGCAGTGCTTCCTTTGGGGGTGGTCTCGGTAGGCCAGAGATCGTTGAACATCCGAACTGCTGCCAGCATTATGTCCGCGCCATAGTTCTTCACAATTTCAAGGCGGGCGGCAAGGCTAACCAGTAGATCCTCCACCTCATAAGGAATTGACCCGACGACAGGACCTGTTGGGATACCCCGCTGCTGGCGGAACCTAGCCACAGCACTAGAAGCAATAGAGTCACCTTCTGGGAACTTGCCTGCGAACAGAACGAGGGATGTCAGTGAGCAAGAACACTAAATCCGGAGAGATAAGAATTGAAAAGAGGAAGGGAACTCACGCGAAATGTGGAAAAGAATACGAGTGAGCTTGGCATACACATTTGCGTTGCTAGCCTGGAGTTTTTCATATTCGGATGTCACCGACGTAAGTTTTACGTCGGCTTCCTGCAACAAGTCCTTGTCCTTGGAAATTTTAGTGGTCAGGCGCTCCTTTTCCTCGGTGAACTCATGATCAGCCTTATCCAGCTCAGATTGGTGAAGGTCCTTGAGCCTTTGGATTTTGGCGTTCAGCCGAGTAATCTCTGAGTCCTTGAGGCGCAGTTGAGTAATATCGTCATCCTTGTTCTTCAATTCAGCCTGGTGCTTCCCTACTTGTTCGAGAAAATGTGTCATGATGTCAGGAATGGGCATGCTATCTTCAAGTGTAACTGCAATAGTGAGTTGACCCAGCAGAGCCGAGGTATAAATATCTACCGAGTAAAGGAAAGAGCACGCAATGGCTAAAGGAAGAAGACAAGTTACCTTGGATCTCAGCCAAGTTCTTGTGCATGATGACATTTTCAGCCTTAACCTCGGCTGCATGATTCAGATAACAAATTAATACGAATAGCAAGGAACTCGAAGGAACGAGAAGGAAAATGTCTTAAGCAAAGAATGTTACCCTTCTTCTGGTGATCAACTAACAGCTTGCCATATCTGGCATGAAGATCTTTGTATGAGTCCAGCAAGCGCTGGAACTCAGCACTTCGGCGGTTGGTGGTGATCTAGAAAACGAGCCAATGTTAGTTCACAGATAAAAGAAAGTAGTTCAAAGTCTACAAGATCCGGGCCAAGTGGAACTTAACCCGGCTCTAGGTGTGTTGATATTCGAAGTCTACAAGATCCGGGTCAAGTGGAACTTAACCCGGCTCTACTATCGATATTTGAAGTATACAAGATCCAGGCCAAGTGGAACTTAACCCAACTCTAGGTGTGTGGATATTCGAAGTATACAAGATCCAGGCCAAGTGGAACTTAACCCGGCTCTAGGTGTGTGGATATTTGAAGTCTACAAGATCCGGGGCAAATGGAACTTAACCCGGCTCTAGGTGTGTGGATATTCGAAGTCTACAAGATCCGGGCCAAGTGGAACTTAACCCGGCTCTAGGTGTGTGGATATTCAAAGTCTACAAGACCCGGGCCAAGTGGAACTTAACCCGGCTCTAGTCGTGTGGATATTTGAAAATGCTAAGGACTTACACTAAATTCTCTAAGAGCATCCGACCGAGTAATAAATTACTCCCTCGGAGGCTCGGGGACTAGTCGGTATATCTATGAGTGTTTGTGTGCATAAAGAAGCATAGCAGAAAAAGGGGATTACCTCCATCATCCGGCCAGCCAGAGAGATAGCCTTGGTAGCAGAGTTAATTTGAGCACTAAACTTAGCCGGGCCAAACTTCTCCGGCAGATCATCTTGCGGGTCGATAAACTCGGTGTTATTCCCATTGTGCACATATTCTATAAGCGCCGGACTGTAGCTTTCACCGCTAAGAGAATGGCTTGTCACCAGACCCTTGGCGTGAGCCTCCCGCCTCGCGGACTGAGCGGCAGCAGGACATGTATGCAAAGTCAATTGCTTGCTTCTCTCAGACCCGGCTGCAGGAGGGCCAGAAGGGGAATCCTTGGTGGGCTCAGCGGCTTTCTTGATCTTGTCGGATGATGCTGGCCGTTGAAGAAGAGCCGAGGCTGCAGAGCTGGACTAAGCTTGATGGACACAGTGGATCCGTAGGTAGCGGACTGAGACTTCTTCTTCGAGGAGGGCTTGGTTGTGGCTGATGCTGCTGATACTGGTGCTACAAGTGCTGGTGTTGGTACTATTGGTACTGGTACTGTTGTTACTGCTGGTACAGAAACTGACGATGCTAGAGAGACTAGAACTAAGGAGGAAGCTGTTTCAGGTGGTGCTGATGAAGCTGGCACCTCAGAGCTGGATGGTTGCGGGCGGAGCAGAGGAACCGGGGAGATCCAGCATCGCCGTATCTTCGGCCGCTCCAATGCCCCCCACGTTGATGTTGCCCTCCTCATGACGAGGTGGGCTTTGATCTAGCACAGTCGCGGAGTCCTCTTGGATAGGACTCAATGGATGAACATCATCGTCGCGGGAGGGAGAAGAGCCACTCCGGATCGGAGAAGAAATGCTGGGGCCACTCTGGGGAATAACCCTAGGAGCGCTGAAGGAACGAAAAAATAGCAAGTCAGAAGGAGAAAGAAAGGCTAAGGCAGAAACAAAAGACTCGAAAGTGAACGGGAAAGGAAAAGCGACTTACTCGTCCGAGGTTGGGGGCGCCCGAGGTTTGGGTGCCCTCCGGACTATGCTCTTGACCGCAGGCTTGGCCGGAGCCTTGACCCCGAATTTGTTCTTCCTCTTCTTGGGCGGTGGCGCCTCCGAAGCTGCGGCCGAGGTAGCCACGCGCTTCTGGGAAGGAGCAGGAGTCGGATCATCCGTGGAGAGAGGGGGAACCTCGACGACCTGATCGGACGGATTAGCTGAAGATTCGGACATAACTGGGAATGCGTAAGAGATAGGCACCAGGTCAAGTACCTCCAGAACCTCAACATCCGAGTCATCGTCATCCGGCCAATCCCTTAGAGAAGAGGCCTTACCAGAGGGTCATTTGGTGTTGTCCGGAGTAGGCAAGAACCTCTCCGAGTTAGGCTCCTCCATGTCCGTCTCTGCACGGCCCGCCACCCATTTGAGGGCCAGCTCCTTGCCATCCTCAATTGACTGCTAGAGAAATAGCTGAGAGCAAAAGTACCAATGGTTAAGTTAGGAGGCTATCCGACATACCGCAAGACCCGAAAAAGATACCAAGAGAAGGGTTTACCTTAGAAGGCAAGTTGGCCCGGGAGAAGGGTGCAAGCCCCCATATCCACGCCACGGAGAACTCCTTCTCCACATTGAAGATGGCCTTGACCCGGCGGAACACCTCGGAGTTATTAAGCTCGAAGGAGGAGGTCTGGTGGGGGTCAAGGGGGCCACTCAGATAGCAAATCTTGTGGGCGTGTTTCTGCAGAGGGGAGACTCGGCTGCGTACGAAGGTGATCATAACGTCCTCGCCCCACAAACCCAACTTGACCAGCTCCTTGATCTGGCGATCAACCTGGTTCGCCAAGGTTGTGGGCCATTTCGGGATAATCCGGGACACCCATCTTGAAGGGGAGGAGCCGGATTAAGTCTACGTTCGAAGTATTCTGGACATAGAAGAAGGTCCAGGCCCAGCCTTTGCAGGATTCGAGGCCGATGACCCGGGGGAAAGCGAAGTTCTTGCAAGGAGAAATGGAGGCTCCACCGCACTGAGTAAGGCGTTTGTCAGTAGGCAAGAGGTGAGGATCCAAAATGACATTCTTGCGGAGACCAAAAAATTTGATCCACATTTCTTTGGAGGGCCAGAGGCTGGTGTACCCCTCTATGCCGGAGGAAAAAGAAGAAAGAGAGGTAATGGCATTGGTGGGGAGATGATGTGGTTGAAGTTGATAAGTGGAAATGAAATCATGAAAGAAATCAGAAACGGGCAAGCCGAAGCCACGTTGGAAATGGGAGAGAAAGACAACGAATTCACTAGGATTTGGAGAGGGAGTTATCTCTTGAGCGGTGAGGCGGCATGCGACGCCCGTGGGAATGTGATGGGTCGCATAAAGCCAATCCAGGTCATACTGGCAGACAAAGGCGCCCGCCCAACCGCCATGCTAAGGGGCTTCATATTCCTCTTCCTCCTGAGCGACGACAACGGCCTCCTCCTCTGCCATGGTGAAATCAAGATCCTCGAGAAAGTAATCAGAAAAATGGTATCCCGCAGTGGGGAACTTGGAGGTATAGGGCCCCGTGGCGGAAGGCTCGAGCAGAGGCGGCGGCGCGGTCACAAAGAGCGGCTGAGCGTGGCAGCAGCGGCGCAGCACTAGCACAGAAGCGGTGGCGGCGGTGGCGTCACTGTGGATAAGAAGAGGGGCAATGGGGCGTGCAAAGTGGGGGAACTTCCCCAAGGGCCGCCCCTGCCCCCTATTTAACCGCGCATCGTAGATGCATAGTGGGATCAGTTGCTGCGGCCCAACTGCATGCTGTGCCCGTGTATCCTCCACATCAGCCAATCAGGCACATGCCACAACAAGGGACACATGGAACAGGGGATCCTATGACGTGATGTTATGATACAGTTAACGAGGGGCTACCACGACGGGACGTGCGGAGCAGTTATTCCTGACATTTACTATAGTAACCGGCGCAGTAAACTGGCGCGACCCTTAAAATGAGGCAAAGTGATGATTACCCTCCACGTAGGACGTGGGGAAGCGTATGAGAGAAGGAAAGGTAACCCGGATACCTGGGCGAAAACCCGGCTAGCGAGAAATAATTTGGATTGAGCCAAGGGAATGTCAAAGAAAAGAGTCCGGGTTACGGAATAACTCGGTTGCACAAGTGCAGATTCAGATAGGTGAACCTGCTGTGGCCTTAACAGCTGATGTTGCTAAGACACCAGCTTCAGGGACTAATGTTGGGGGATACCCATGGGTAGGGTCACGCCGGGGTATAAAGGCCGAGTTAGCCGAGGTACGACGCGGTCGAAGCAAGTGCTGGCCGGGTCACCTCAAGGCAGGCCGACTTACAGAGTAACCCGGCCTAGTGGGCATTTGCCTAGCATTAATCCGGCCGGTATAAAATATATGTCAGCCATATTTGTCTACCAAATGTGTAGGTACCCTTGTAGCCGGGTTAGCCAAGCGCTAGCCGGGCTACCACTTGGCTTCCAAGAGAAGAAAGGAATCTCCCGTTGGTCAAAAGGTGGCCTCTGTCCACTGTAGCATGAGTGAAGCAAGCAGAGGGAAGGACCGGCGAGGCGTGGCCGACAAACATGACGTGGGCAATGTCGGCTGACATAGCTTGCGTCCGGTGACATGTAAAGGGAAGGGGCACGCAGAGGGTTACGTCCATAGTCCGGATGAATCGTTAAAGTGAATAAAGAAGCATCTAGCTTTAACCAAGGGGCATATTCGGGGAATATGCCTCCACGTATGTCACTTTGTAACCTGGGCTCCCCTATATAAGGAGCACCAGGACCTCCATAGCAGGGGATCGATCATTCTGTCTTGGAAGAACTCTAGAGCATTGTAGTGGGGGTAACAGAACTAGTCTCCTTCTCACGAACTGCTCAAGGGGCCCTTGTAACCCATCATTGATAGAGTGAAATACAAACATCTGCGTGTGGAATCACCACACTATCCCTCCCTAGATTCCTCTAGTGCTCATTGACCCCATCTTTAGCCTATCCATGGCATCTATCGTGCCACCACCACGACAAAGACCGAGGGGGCATGGTCGTGATGCGTGCGCACCTCCGCTGCCGCACGTCGCCGAACAGGGCCGCCGCAGGGTCCAGGACAAGCAGGGAAGAAAGAGGAGAAAGGGGTGAAGGAATCTTGGAAGAGCGAAGGGAGGTGGCGGTGGGTCTGAGCCAGAGGCGTGAGGGGATTAGAGTTCGGTATTCGTCTCGACTATGATCTAGATAGGTGGTGTGATTTGACGAAACTATCCCTGCACACTTGGCGTACTCCATAATGGAAACCGTAGTGCATTTTAGTCATTTCAGGTACAAATTGGGTGGGAGGATGGGGAGGCGGGAGAACCTGGAATGAAATTTCGGTTGTTGGATGAGGCTAGATGGATGGCTGAGATTTGCTTTGTGGGGTGATCCGTGGGTACTCTCATTCTATTTTCTGATTGGCTGGCACTATTCTAAATTTTAAAATGGGCTAAAAGGACAAATGTCTGCCGAATCGGCAGGAAGTGGATCCGGTTTGAACTAGATGTACATGATCTAATGCTCATTATTTTTTGAAAAAATCATTTTTAGACTCGTAATATGATGTTTCTTCAGAGATCCGATGCAAGTTTAGAGAATCTCATCCTCTATCTTCATGCCCGCCGTTTTGACCATAGTTTGAAATGAGCACAAGAAATTCAAAACTGGTCCGAACAACGTAAATCCTTCGCGTGATGTCATATAATGTGACATAGTTGCGAGGAAAAATACCAAACTTGGTATATTCGTTGCATCTCGAAAAAACCTTCATGGAAATGACCTATCATGTCCGAGGTTTCATGGCTTTCAGGTCAAACGACCAATGTTATGGCCATAATCATGGCATAGTTTGTGATAATATGCACATATTATGCACCCGCGTGCATATTGGGATGGCGAATAATGTTGCAAGAGGAAGTTTTCCATTTTGTCATATTGAAAAAGCATTTTCCATTTTCCGAGTATCAAAAACAGGGCGTTTTGTGAAGCAACCACCAAATGATAGTTTCAAAATGGTACCACCATATTTAAAAAAAACTACACCACCTTACATGAACAATGTCCCAATCAGGGTATCTAAAACCTTTCCATCCATCCCTGGCAAAAAAGACAAATGTCTGCCGAATCGACAGGAAGTGGGTCTGGTTTGAACTACATGTACATGATCTAATGCTCATTATTTTTTGAAAAATAATTTATATACTCGCAATATGATGTTTCTTCAGAGATCCGATGCAAGTTTAGAGAGTCTCATCCCCTATCTTCATGCCTGCCGTTTTGACCATAGTTTGAAATAGGAAAATTTTGAAACGAGCACACGAAATTCAAAATGGTCCGAACAATGTAAATACTTCGCGTGGTGTCATATAATGTGACATAGTTGCGAGGACAAATACCAAAATTGTTATATTGGTTACATCTCGAAAAAACCTTCATAGAAATGATCTATCATGTCCGAGGTTTCACGGCTTTCAGGCCAAACGACCAATGGTATGGCTAGAATCAAGACATAGTTTGTGATAATATGCCCATATTGTGCATCCACATGCATATTGGGATGGCGAACAATGTTGCAGGAGGAAGTTTTCCATTTCGTCATACGGAAAAAGCATTTTCCATTTTTCGAGTACCAAAAACAGGGCATTTTGTGAAGCAACCACCAAATGATAGTTTCAAAATGGTATCACCATATTTAAAAAAAATACTACACCACCTTACATGAACAATGTCCTAAACGGGGTATCTAAAACCTTCCCATCCATCCCTGGCGAAAAAGACAAATTTCAGTTGAATCGGTAGGAAGTGGGTCCGGTTTGAACTACATGTACATGATCTAATGCTCATTATTTTTTGAAAAAATCATTTTTAGACTCACAATATGATGTTTCAGAGATCCGATGCAAGTTTAGAGAGTCTCATCCCCTATCTTCATGCCCGCCGTTTTGACCATAGTTTGAAATAGAAATTTTTTGAAACTGACACAAGAAATTCAAAAACAGAACAACGTAAATCCTTCGCATGATGTCATATTATGTGACATAGTTGAGAGAAAAAATACCAAACTTGGTATATTGGTTGCACCTCGAAAAAACCTTCACATACATGACCTTATGTCCGAGGTTTCATGGCTTTCAGGCCAAACGACCAATGTTATGGCTAGATTCACGACATAGTTTGTGATAATGTTCCCATATTATGCACCCGCGTGCATCTTGGGACGGCGAAGAAGGTTTCAGGAGGAAGTTTTCCATTTCATTGTACAGAAAAATCATTTTCTATTTGTTGAGTACCAAAAATAGGGCGTTTTATGAAGCAACCACCAAATGATAGTTTCAAATTGGTACCACCATATTTTAAAAAAATACTACACCACCTTACATGAACAATTTCCCAACCGGGGTATCTAAAACCTTTTCGTCCGCCCCTGACGAAAAATACAAATATCTGCCGAATCGGTAGGAAGTGGCTCCAGTTTGAACTACATATACATGATCTAATTCTCATTATTTTAAAAAAAATCATTTTTCAACTTACAATATGTTGTTTCTTCAGAGATCCGATGCAAGTTTTGCATGACCCAACCCCTAGACAAGGACGGTCACCCCCTCCGTTTTGACCATGTTTTGATACATTCACTTTATTTTGTGATGCAAGTACTAAAATTACGGTGCAGAATGGCACTACTATAATTTACACTCAAACTAGACAAAATTTGATTGACAATTGATTTTGAGATCATCTCGATCCGAAGTTATATGCAAAATTGAGATTGAAATTACATTTCTATAATTTCTGAAAAACAAATTGAGGTCTCTCTATTTATGTGGGCTCAAACTTATAAAAGTCCATGGATTTACAGCAAAAAGCGACTTTATAATAGCTATGGGCCAGCCTAGCTGGTGGGAAAATGTCAAAAAAAAAGGTTCAGTCTGCACACGCCGAGGCCCGGGCCCAGCAAATGAATCACTTAAATAAGCTCGCGCAGGTAGGTGGACACGAAACGTGTTGTAGCCCTATGGTCGGGTTGTTCTGTCGTAAGGTGGAGGTCGCCGGTTTGAGTGCCACTAGCTCATCTTTTTTCATAATTATCAGGTGCGCTCAAGTTTGGCTGCTGTTGTAGCTGATATAAATATCTTCGTGCGACGTGTTTATTTACCAGAAGGTGGCCTTGCTCAAGTTTGGCTGCTGTTGTAGCTGATATAAATATCTCCTTGCGATGTGTATTTACCAGAAGGTGGCCTTGATGGGGTGGTTAGGAGGTTTAGTTGCTAGAGGTCATGGGTTCAAGCGCTGGTACCTCATTCATTTTTGCATAATTGTTCAGTTGCACGAGTTTAGGATGATACAAATAGGGAACGCGGGGTTTGTTTACAACAATGTGGCCTTGGTGGAGTGGTTCAGTTGCTAGGCATAGATTAAGAGCTCGCGAGTTCTAATCCCGCCGGCTACATTTTTTGCGTTTAATTACTGTTACTATGCCACTTGTATAATACCAGAATGACATGTAGTCTCCACTCGTCAGTGACACTATAATAGAATATCAGATTCACTTATTGAAACCAGACAAATGGACATGTCACTTGAACCTATATTGTTATTACATGATATGTCCATCTAAATTGGTCGTAGTCGACTAGATACAAGGCTTTTAACCCGCGTTATCCATCTATGACCATTCCATGTTATGATATTATGACCTTCTTGGCTAAATTGGTCGTTATTTTTCAAGGTTTGGACCCTCCTAAATACCCTATGACCAGATGGTTTAGAATGGTCATAGATGTATGACCAAAAAATGCATGGTCGTTAAGAAAAGGTCACTAGTGAGCAGATTTCTTGTAGTGGAGATCCATAAATTTAGCACAAAGGGTCCTAAAGGTAAGCAAGGAAAAGCAGTTGGGTCCTTCTTGAGCGAGAAACTGAATCATACACTTTGTACTACTTTACTCGCTTCACACAAAAACGCTCCTAACACTTTCGAACCAACATGTTGGGGTGTGCTTGGTGCTTCCTCTTCGCAGGGTGTGAAATGGAATGACAAGGCAGGTCGACGCACGTGTGGGCAGCGCCATGTTGTGGACGAGAGAGAGAGATCAGCTGGCCGGGGTGTGCATGCATAGTGATGAGACAGTGAAGAATAGAGAAAACATAATTTGTTTTGCGTGCATACATAGTAAAGGTCCTGAAATTTTGACAACACGTTCCACTTTTTGCTAAGAATGTGCATCTTGACAACTTAATGAAATTAGGTCAAACTTGAACTACAAGTTAGCATGATAGATTGCTCTTGGATTAATTGTCTTTTTGAAGGTAGATGGGTGCATCTTCTTTTAGTAAACGATGATGTCGGTGTGAGTTTCCAACTATCAGGAAAGAATATTCTCGATATTCCCATGTATTGCGAATTTTAAAACTTTCTAGCTAACTCTGCTAACTTGAAAGTGACTCTGTACCAATTTATTAAAATTAGGTCAAATTTGAACTACAAGTAAATTGTAGGTTTGCTTTGGAAGTTTTACGAAAAAGCTTTTCGGTGGTTTTCGATGTACTGAATTCCTGGTTAGAGCTTCAAATTTTTTTTGGAAATTTTTAAGAGGAATCTATCTATCGCGCTTACTAGTAGTTAAAATTTGACACGGTTGGTGGGAGCGAGTCTTTTTTACATCGAGGACCTCGAAAATAGAGAAAATTACATAGATGTCCATAAATTTAGCACAAAGGGTCCTAAAGGTAAGCAAGGAAAAGCAGTCGGGTCCTTCTTGAGCGAGCAACTGAGCCATACCCTTCGTACTACCGTACTCGCTTCAAACACAGAAAAACGCTCCTCACACTTTCGAACCAACATGTTGGGGGTGTGCTTGGTGCTTCCTCTTCGCAGGGTGTGAAATGGAATGACAAGGCAGGTCGACGCACGTGGGCAGCGCCATGTTGTGGACGAGAGAGAGAGATTAGCTGGCCGGGGTGTGCATGCATAGTGATGAGGCAGTGAAGAATAGATAAAACATAACTTTTTTTGCATGCATACATAGTAAATGTCCTAAAATTTTGACAACGTGTTCAACTTCTTGCTAAGAATGTGCATCTTGACAACTTAGCAAAATTAGGTCAAACTTGAGCTACAAGTTAGCATGATAGATTGCTCTTGGATTAATTGTCTTTTTGAAGGTAGATGGGTGCATCTTATTTTAGTAAACGATGATGTCGGTGTGAGTTTCCAACTATCAGGAAAGAACATTCTCGATTATACCATGTTTTGCAAATTTTAAAACTGCCTAGCTAACCCTACCAACTTGAATGAGACTCTATGCCAATTTATGGAAATTAGGTCAAATTTGAACTACAAGTAATTTGTAGGTTGCTTTGAAAGTTTTACGAAAAAGCTTTTCGGTGGTTTTTAATGTACTGAATTATTGGTTAGCTTCAAAAGCTTTTGGAAAATTTTAAGAGGAATTTATCTATCGCGCTTACTTGTAGTTAAAATTTGACACGATCCGTGGGAGCGAGTACGTATTACACCAAAGACCTCAAAAAATAGAAAATTATATAGAGGTCTATAAAGTTAGCACAAAGGGCCCTAAAGTTAAGCAAGAAAAAGCAGTCGGGTCCTTCTTCAGTGAGCAACTGAGCCATACCCGGCCCTTCATACTTCTGTACTCACTTCACACATAGAAAAACGCTTCTCACACTTTCCAACCAGCGTGTTGGGGGTGTGCTTGGTGCTTCCTCTTTGCAGGGTATGAAATGGAACGACAAGGCAGGTCGACGCACGTGTGGGTAGCGCCACGTTGTGGACGAGGGAGAGATCAGCCGGCTGAGGTGTGCGTGGATGGTGATGAGGTAGTAAAGGAGAGAGAAAACATAATTTGTTTTGTGTGCATGTATATAGTAAAGGTCGTGAAATTTCGACAACACGTTCAACTTCTTGCTAAGAATCTGCATCTTGACAACTTAACAAAATTAGGTCAAACTTGAGCTACAAGTTAACATGATAGATTGCTCTTGGATTAATTGTATTTTTGAAGGTAGATGTGTGCATCTTATTTTAGTAAACGATGTCGTCGGTATGAGTTTCCAACTATTACGAAAGAACATTCTTGATTTTCCCATGTTTTGCGAATTTTAAAACTTCCCATGTTTTGTCGAAATTAGGTCAAATTTGAAATACAAGTAAATTGTAGGTAGCTTGGAAGTTTTACGGAAAGCTTTCGGTGGTTTTCGATGTACTGAATTCCTGGTTAGCTTCAAAAGTTTTTTAAAATTTTTTAAGAGGAGTATATCTATCGCACTTACTTGTAGTTAAAATTTGACATGGTCGGTGGGAGCGAGTACGATTTACATCGAAGACCTCAAAAAAGAGAAAATTACATAGAGGTCCATAATTAGCACAATGGGCCTTAAAGTTAAGCAAGGAAAAGAAATTGGGTCCTTCTCGAGCGAGCAACAGAGCCATACCTTTCGTACTACTGTACTAGCTTTACACACACAAAAAACGCTCCTCACACTTTTGAACCAGCGTGCTAGGAGTGTGAAAAAAATTGCACCCAACCCTATGACTCCACATCATCCCGTAAGTTTGATTCCGTAAAATTCCTCCGTAAGTGTAGCATTACTCATGTGCTTGGTGCTTCCTCTTTGCAGGGTGTGAAATAGAACAGCAAGGCAGGTCGACCCACGTGGGCAGTGCCATGTTGTGGACGAGGAATAGATCAACTGCCCGGGATGTGTGGATGGTGATGAGTAGGAGTACTACTCACTGTACCCTGTACCTCTTCTCAGGAACCCATCGTAGCTTTTCTATGACATTGCACCACCTTCAAATTCCCCTCTTTGCTGCTCTCGCGTTGCCTCCTGCATGCTCTCGGTCTCTTCTCTCTCCCATATTGTTTTTTCAACAAGGGGGAAACTCATAGTGGCAATATTGTTCATCATGCGAGGAAGCACCACTCCTACCAAATATGGGAAAACCACCACGCCAATCACCTTCGTATGTAAAACATGGTCCACTATATCTGGATACTCGGCTTGTGACATTCAGAACCATATATTTGTACTTTCCGTGCATAGTATTCATGGTGCTAAAAGCCAATGATGGAATCTTCTAGATGGTAGACATGACATAATATAATGTACTGAAAGAGATCCAATGGTCAATAATATTGGGATTTGCCAATCTATATCCAACTGCCGATGTTCGAAGTTATTCGTACAATATGTAGTGGTATATATTGATATTGTGAAGCAATAAAGCAGTTTTTTCTTTTGAAAAGAAGTCAAACACTTATTTCTGATTTTTTGATTGCGAGCAATACGCATAAGAGGCACTAGTGAAAAACGGGGCTCTAGTCCCGGTCCGTAACTGGCACTAGTCCCTGTTTCACACCCGGGACTGCCAAATCGGGACTAGAGAGCCCTATCTAGTCCCGATTTGCTACGGATCGGGACTAGAGGCCACCATGTGGCAGTGGCAATGCAATGGGGCTATAGGACCTCTAATCCCGGGTCGTAACACAACCCGGGACTAAAGATCTTCCTGCTGCGGAAGAGAATTCGTGTGTTTCTCTGTCGCGGCACGTTTTTGAGTTTTCCTTTTCATTTTGTTTTTGCATTTCATTCCTTTTTCAATTTGTGTTTCATTATAATTTGAAACATGTTTTCGTACACATATTATATGCTACTACATACACACTACAGGTTGATGCATATAGAATTAATATTCAATCTCTTGTGAGCCGTCATCGTAATCAAAACTCGTTGGCGCTTCGTTTCTTTGTTCTATCTCTATTCTTTCACCGGACTCATTCAGAAACCATGAGCCATCTTCAGCTTCATCGTCTTCTACTCCACCCTGATATGCTCCGCCGTCTTCTGCTCCACCAAGGGGATTGCGTATAACGTAGAACATATCCTCCTCACCTTCTCTGCCATTGAAGTTCATAGATTCACTAATACAGAAGATAAACCAGTACTAATGAACAATAAGTAAAGTTATTACATCTCGAATAATCCGGTTAATGTAACAATAATATCGTAGGTTTCTTTGAAAGTTTTACGAAAAAGCTTTTGTAGGTACCCATGGGGGGGTTAATTAGGAGTATATTGGAAACCACCGAGACTTTGGACAAAAGGTTTAAATTCTTGCTAAGATTTTGTATCTTGAGAATTTAACAAAATTTGATCAAACCTGAGCTACACAAGTAAGATAACAAGAGGGAGGCAGTGTTAGACTTTTAAAAAAAAGAGGCAACACGAGAGCAGCGTAGAGGACTTGAAGGTGGTGCGATATCAGAGCAAAGCTATGATGGGCTACTGACATGAGGTACATGATACACTCCACTAGTAGTAAATGTATGGACCTACTACTAGTATATGCACGCAAAATAAGTTGCGTTTTCTCTCTCCTTCGCTGGCTCTCACCATCCATCCTCCATCGATCTCTTCTCTGTATCCGCGGGTGCACAGTCCAACTTGTCTCTTCCCCGTCCACAGCGTGGCGCTGCGCACGTGTGCCTTGGTACGGCACACCGATATACTTCCAGCAACCATTTTTTATGTTCCAAAATTCAAAATAATCATCAACACCAGTACAAAAAGGCTCAAAGGTAACAATAATTACAAAAGGTCCTCGGACCACCTTGCGATGACAACAACCCTAGCGTGATAACAGAAGTGTCTCTCTCCTCCATGACCTCTAGATCCAAAAAATAAAGAAAGAATGCCACCACCGCAATTTTCAGACAAAGTGTACCATGCTTTCTTACAATTCCCAAGTTTTAGGATTTTTCAAGTGGACATACAAAGGTTTTTCATTTTATTCATATTCAATCTTATTGCTTTTGACAAGGTTGTTGCATCATAATGCTAGGTGTTGTATAGTTTAATCGCTAGGTATTGTATATGATGGTATAAGGCTGGTAGTAAACGACGTGACACTTTGTTATACCTAAGACTCGGTTATACTATTGAACTTACTCTCACGCACTTTTTGTAGATTATTAAATTAGACCTAATTCGACAAATCGACGGAAAGTCGTTTGAGTGGGTTAAATTAGGTAGAAAATTAAGCCTGAAAAATATAACATGTAATTTATCCAATCACTAGTAAATAAATGGCACATGCTATGAACTCTAATTTAGCCATATTAACCGTACTTCGTTCTGAAAAAACTTTTACTTCTTTACCATGCTAACATGCACCGACCTATACCAAAATATGGACACACCATCATTATAGATATATACAATATGTTCATGACCTTGGTCATTTGCCTTTAAACCCAAGAAAGTTCACACGAAGTACATGGTATAGTAGGCCATACCGTGAAGTTAGTTTTTAAGTATTTTACTGGTGGAATTAATTAAAGAACAAAGAATGCCCCCCACAAATTTTCATACAAAGTGGACAATTCTTTCTCATAGTTTCCCAAGTTTAAGGATTTTTCAAACTCTCAAGCCAAAGCTCACACACTTAAATGACTCTATGCCGATAAAATGAAATTATGTCAAACTTGAATACATGTGAGCGTGATAGACTATTACTCTTGAAAATTTCCAAAATTCTTTTGAAGGAACCTAGCCGACGAATATATCATGGGTCAATAATAGTTTTGAAAAATGTCAGCACTAATTAGTATTTACATAATGAGAAATTGGCTTGAGCGAACAATCAAGGTCATGGCCATATCCACATCATAGTATAGGACCCACGAGTCTAGCGCGATGGGGAAGGGAGTACCAAACACGAGTTTCTAAGGGCATCCGTAATGTAGGACCCACCCGGATTATATGGAAATTACCATAATGTATAAGGTCAACATTTGCCACAAGATAGGACCCACATAGCTTATCATATTGCTCCTTGCAAGAGAGATGAGAGAGGGGACATGATGTTTCTATTCTCTATGGCAACCCACAAGCTTGAGGCAACTTTATGTTCTCCATAATGTATAAGGTGAACCTTAGCAGATGCCACATAGGCCTTAAGGTGTTTTTTTACACATTGTAGATGCCCTAACGAAAAAAGCAAATAATGGGCCCACTTGGCAGTGTATGACCAAGATATAAAACTCCTATGCAAAAGTTAGCATCTTCAGTTTAGTAGGTCCCATGGATCATCTCGTTTAGACACTATCTAAACGGTGGAGCTTACTCACAGTACAATAAGTAGTACACCCTCAGTTTCAATATATATACGATGTTTTAGGTTTGTGAAGGTTATGTATCTAGTCATCTTTTAGTGTGTAGATTTGGAGTGAACCTCTACGAACCTATACATTAAAATGTCATCTTGACAATTTAACGAAATTATGTCAAACTTGAGCTACAAGTAAGCGTGATATATTGCTCTTGAATTAAATGTAGTTTCAGAGGTAGATGAGTACATCTTCTTGTAGTAAATAATGTTATTGGTGTGAGTATCCAACTATCAGGAAAAAACATTTTCAATTTTCCTAGTGATGACGAAATTGTTCTTTTCCACAAAGAATGCCCGAAGAATATTGGATATGAATGCCGCAAGCCAAGTTTTACACATATATAGTGGGTCAGCATGTTTTACTTACGATTCCCATGTTTTGTGAGTTTTCGATCTTCCTCTAACTAACTCCGTTCACTTGAATGAATTTATGTCGATGTATCGAAATTAGGTCAAATTTGACCTACAAGTAAATTGTAGGTTGCTTTGAAAGTTTTCTGGAAAAGCTTTTGAAGGTACCCATCGGGCGCTCAATTAATATATCAGAAACCACTATAAGTTTTGATGACAGGTTCAACTTCTTGCTAAGATTTGCATCTTGACAGTTTAATGAAATTAGGCCAAACTTGAGCTACAAGTAAGCATGACAGATTGCTCTTGAATTAAATCTCATTTCAGAGGTAGATGAGTGCATCTTCTTGTAAAGAAGTGTCGTCAGTGTGAATGTCCAACTACCAGGAAAGGACATTCTCAATTGATGATGAGATCATTCTTTTCCGTAAAGAAAGTGCGAAGAATATTGGATCTGAATGCCACAAGCCAAATTTTCACACATATAAAGTGGATCAACATCATGTTGTACTTGCGATTCCGATGTTTTATGAGTTTTCAACCTTCCTAGATAACTTCGCCCACTTGAATGACTTCATGTCGATGTATCAAAATAAGGTCGAATTTGAACTACAAGTAATAAATTGTAGGTTGCTTTGAAGGTTTTATGAAAAAAATCTTTTGGAGGTACCCATCGAGCAGTCAATTAATATATCAGAAACCGCAAAGAGCTCTGACGACTTGTTTGACCTCTAGCTAAAATTTTGCATCTTGAAAATTTTGAACCCCTTTTGAAAATGATCACATGAAATAGGGAGAGAGGGGAAATGATTTTTCTATTCTCTATGGGCAACCCACAAGCTTGAGGTGCACCTTAGGCTTAAAGATAACTCTATTTTTTCCACTATGTATAAGGTGAACCTTAGCGGATGCCACATAGTAGGCCTTATTAAGGTGTGCTTTTTTTACACAATGCGGGAGTAGTATTTTTCTTTTCTTAGACATATGCTCACCTCTGTCCATGAACTGTACATGATGAGAGAATAAAACGTTGGCAGGGGAAGAGGGCAGCAGCAAAGAGGAGTTGAAGGTGGTTCCATGTCAGAGCAAAGTTATGATGGGCTCCTGACACGAGGTACTCCTGCAGCCTTACAGTGTACACTATACTAGTAGTAAATTTCAGGACCTATGCACACAAAACAAATCGTGTCTTTTCTCTCTCCTTTGATATCCTCCATCTCTCCTCCCCTTTCCCCTCACGCACCGGCCTGACTGATCTCTCCCTTGTCCACAGCGTGGCGCTGCGCATGTGTCCCTTGGTACAACGGCTCTATGTCTCTTGCATGTTCTACAACCGCACATTGGCGTGGAGTAGGGACGAGGAGTACATAGAAAGTAAACCACTTTGGTCCTTGGCGGCACAAAAATTCAAAATTTTCTGGTTTTCAAAATTTGCACTTGCTTCCCAAACATCGGGAGGGAAGTTTATTCAAAAGATTGGCCATTCGTAGTACTATACTTTTTATCTTATCTTTATCGTGTCTTATATCTTACAATACCATACCACTACATATAGTGTACAGATTAACTTTGAACATTGACAGTTGGATGAAGACTGGCAAATCCAAACATTGCTAACCATTGGATCTTCTTTTCCATTCATAGCGTCTAGAAAGATTCTACTGATAGTCTTGAGCATGATGAACACTAGTATGTGCACACCACAAAACACACACTTAATTCATTGCTCAGTTTTAGGGTCCTTGTGCTAAATGCATGGACTTGGATGCACTTTTCATTTTTTATGAGGTCCTTGATGTAACTTGTACTTCCACTGACGGTGCTAACTCTCATGCACCTCGCTCCTACGAGACCTACCATTTGATTGGCCATTCGCAGTACTTCTTATCTTATCTTTATCTTGTCTTATCTCTTGTAATGTCGTACCACTACATAGTGTACGGATTAACTTTGAACATTGACTGTTGGATCAAGACTAGCAAATCCAAACATTGCCAACTGTTGGATCTTCTTTTCCATTCTTAGCATCTAGAAAGAATCTACTGATAGTCTTTAGCACAATGAATGCTATGATGCACAAACCCCAAAACACACACTTCATTGCTCAGTTTTAGGGTCCTTATGCTAAATGCATGGACTTGGAAGCAATTTCCATTTTTATGAGGTCCTTGATGTAACTTGTACTTCCACCCACCGTGTTAACTCTCAAGCACCTCTCTCCTACGAGACCTACCATTAGATTGGCCATTCATAGTACTTCTTATCTTATCTTTATCTTGTATTATCTATTACAATACCATTACACTATATAGTGTAATGATTAAGTTTGAACACCGACCATTGGATCAAGACTGGCAAATCTAAACATTGCTAACCGTTGGATCTTATTTTCCATTCTTAGCATCTAGAAAGATTCTACTGATAGTCTTTAACACGATGAATGCTAGTATGCACAAACCTCAAAACACACACTTCCTTGCTCATTTTCAGGGTCCCTGTGCTAAATGCATGGACTTGGATGCAATTTTCATTTTTTACAAGGTCCTTGATGTAACTTGTACTTTCACCGACCGTGTTAACTCTCAAGCATGTCGCTCCTACAATACCTACCATTAAATCGGCCATTCACAGTACTTCTTATCTTATCTTTATCTTGTCTTATCTCTTACATAACTACTATATATAATGGAGCAGTTTTGAATTGGACCCATAGCACCAATCCTAACCGCTGGGTTGTTAGATCCAATGGTTTAGAGCAGCTGGATTCCTGTTGAATAGTACCTAGAGAAAACTCCACCATGTTCTAAACCATCATTTCACCACCCAAAAATTTCATATCACAGTAGGCTGTATTCTCAATATGTGTAGATAGTTATTATTAATAGACTTAATGTATGCATTTTTTTATCTAACAAGACTATAGGTTAATAAAAACTTAATGTTTGTTAAATCACATTTCATACAGTATATATATACGTGTGTGGCACGTGCCTTTTACTAGTCTCTTACAATACCATACCACTGCATAGCGGTGTAAAGATTAATTTTGAACATTTATTGTTGGATCAAGACTGTCAAATTCAAACATTGCTAACCGCTAGATCTTATTTTCCATTATGAGCATCTAGAAAGATTCTACCGATAGTATTGAGCATGATGAACACTAGTATGCGCAAACCTCGAAACACACACTTCATTGCTTAGTTTTCAGGGTCCTTGTACTAATAAATGCATGGACTTGGATGCAATTTTCATTTTTATGAGGTCCTTGATGTAACTTGTACTTCCACCGATCGTTTTAACTCTCAAGCACCTCTTTCCTATGATACCTACCATTTGATCGACCGTTCACAGTATTTCTTATCTTCTCTTTATCTTGTCTTATCTCTTACAATACCATACACCATTGTATAGTGTACGGATTAACTTCGAACATTGACCGTTGGATCAAGACTAGCAAAACCAAACATTGCCAACTGTTGGATCTTCTTTACCATTCTTAGCATCCAGAAAGATTCTATTGATAGTCTTTAGCATGATGAATGCTAGTATGCGCAAACCTCAAAACACACACTTCATTGCTCAGTTTTAGGGTCCTTGTGCTAAATGCATGGACTTGGATACAATTTTCACTTTTATGAGGTCCTTGATGTAAATTGTACTTCCACCCACCGTGTTAACTCTCAAGCACGTCACTCCTATGAGACCTACCATTAGATCAGCCATTCATAGTACTTCTTATCTTATCTTATCTTATCTTTATTTTGTCTTATCTCTTGCAATACGATAACACTATATAGTGTACGAAACATTGACCGTTTCATCAAGACTGGCAAATCCAAACATTGCTACTAACCATTGGATCTTCTTTTCCATTCTTAGCATCTAGAAAGATTCTATATATAGCCTTTAGCACGATGAATGCTTATATGCGCAAACCTCAAAACACACACTTCATTGCTTAGTTTCAGGGTCCTTGTGCTAAATGCATGGGCTTGGATGCAATTTTCATTTTTATGAGGTCCTTGATGTAACTTGTACTTTCACCGACCATGTTAACTCTCAAGCACCTCGCTCCTACTAGGCCTACCATTAGATCGGCCATTCGCAGTGCTTCTTATCTTATGTTTATCTTGTCTTATCTCTTACAATACCATACCATTACATAGTGTACAGATGAACTTTGAACATTGAACGGTGGATCAAGACTGAGAAATCCAAACATTGCTAATAACCGTTGGATTTTCTTTTCCATTCTTAGCATCTAGAAATATTCTACTGATAGTCTTTAGCACGAGGAACGCTAGTATGCATAAACCTCAAAACACACACTTCATTGCTCAGTTTCAGGGTCCTTGTGCTAAATGCATGGACTTGGATGCAATTTTCATTTTTACGAGGTCCTTGATGTAACTTGTACTTCCACCGACCGTGTTAACTCTCAAGCACCTCGCTCCTACAAGACCTATCGTTAGATCGGCCATTCGCAGTACTTCTTACCTTATGTTTATCTTGTCTTATTTCTTACAATACCATACCACTTCATATATAGTGTATAGATAAACTTGAACATTGAACGTTGGATTAAGATTGGCGGATCCAATCATTGCTAACCGTTGGATCTTCTTTTCCATTCTTAGCATCTAGAAAGATTCTATTGATAGTCGTTAGCGCGATGAGCATTGGTATGCGCAAACCTCAAAACACACACTTCATTGCTTAGTTTCAGGGTCCTTGTGCTAAATGATGCATGGACTTGGATGCAATTTGCATTTTTATGAGGTCCTTTCTATAACTTGTACTTCCACCGACCATGTTAACTCTCAAGCACCTCGCTCCTATGAGACCTACCGTAATATTGGCCATTCGATGTACTTCTTATCTTATCTTTATCTTGTATTATCTCTTACAATACCATATCACTGCATAGTGTACGGAACATTGACCATTTGATTAAGACTCGCAAATCCAAACATTTCTAACCATTGGATCTTCTTTTCCATTCTTAGCATCTAAAAAGATTCTACGATAGTTTTTAGCACAATGAATGCTAGTATGCGCAAACCTCAAAACACACGCTTCATTGCTATGTTTCAGGGTCCTTGTGCTAAATGCATGGACTTGGATGCATTTTTCATTTTTTATGAGGTCCACTTGTACTTGCTTAACAAAGGAAATCAGCGTGGTGCTCACTCCTACAGCCTTACAGTGTGCTACTCCTCCTCTATGCAAGGAAAATAAATTGTGTACTACTCTCTCCTTTGCTGCATCACGCCCATCCTCGAGCTAATCTCTCCCTCGCCCACAACGTGGCGTTACACATGTGTGCCATGGTACTACGGCGGCTTTGTGTCTATCTATTTTTTCATAACTTTGCTCTGACATTGAACCGCCTTCAACACCTGGCCTCTTCGTTGCTGCCCTCTCGGGCTACCTTCTCTAACCCCATAATCTCTTCTATAGTAGTTCTTTGTTTCCCCTCTCCATTTCAATCCTTCTTTTTCCTAGTACTACTATTTTCTTTACGGAAAACAACATTCCAGTTTTCGCAAAAAAATCTTGTCACTTGGAAAATTGAGATCATCTCTTTTCATAATACTTCTTGGAAACTCCCCTTGGCAAAATATTGTTTACCATGCCAAGATGCACCAATAATCTACATAATATGGGGAAATCACCATAAACTATGATGTGGATCACATGATATGGCATTGACCTTGGTCGTCCGACTCGAAACCTATTTATACGCATTGCAGGACAATTTTGTGAACTTGGTTTTTGAAAAGTTGTCAAAACTCAAGTTTATCATGTTGCATGGCATGTGATACATGCAAAAGGATGCCATGCACATGTCTTTCGTAAAATTTTAAGAAAAATCCACCTCAACCTCATGTTACAATTCCTTTACTTTCCTGTGAATCAAACACTTCTTTAAGAAAAATTCATATAGGCTCCAAATCTTATAGGGACATCATATTATAATAATACTATGTTTTCCAATATTCCTTTGTTCTTCCTATCCCGTGAATCAAACAGGCCCAATATTGAGACTCCCACGGGCAACATTGCCTACTACGCCAAGATGCACCCATATACCAAATTAATGTGGGAACAGTACATTAACTATGATGTCGATATGGCCATGACCTTTTTTGGTCATGAGGGTTAAAACCAAATAATATTCATACATGGTGGGAAAATATCGCGGGGCTGGTTTTCAGAAGTTGTCAAATTCCATGGTTATCAGTTTCCTGGTAGGCTGTACACGTGACGTGATAGGATGCCATGCGTGAATATTTGTTTTTCTGTTTTTATTTATTACATGTGATTGTTTCAAAATGGGTTCAAAATTATCAAGATACAAATTCTTAACAGGAAGTTGAATTGGTCAAAACCCTCGATTGTTTTCGATATATTAACTGCCTGATGGGTACCTCCAAAAGCTTTTTGTAGAACTTCGATAGCGGTCTATCACTTTCTAGAGCTTCTAGTTCAAATATGACCTATTTTGTTAAAATAGACATAAAGTTATTTGAGTGGGCCGAGTTAGCTCAGAAGCTTTGAAAACTCACAAAACTTTGGAATTGTACATAAAATATTTTCCACTATATCTGGAAATTTGGCTTGTGGCATTCAAAACCATGTTCTCTGTACTTTCTGTGCATAGTATATTCATGGTGCTAGAGGACAATAATAATGAAATCTTCTATATGCTAGACATGACATAATCAAATGTACTGAAAGAGATCCAATGGTCAACAATGTCGAGTTATGCTAATCTATATCAAACTGCCGATGTTCGAAGTTATTCATATACTATATAGTGGTATGGATATTGTGAAGCAACATAACAGTTTTTTCTTTTAAAAAGAAGTCAAGCACTTATTTTTGTTTTTTTATGGCGAGCAATACACATAAGAGGACGCCACATGAAAGTATTTGGTTTATTATTTGTTTTATTTCAATGTCTTCAAAACATTATCAAATTTGTAGGCATGCATATTCTTAGCATGAAGTTAGTTGCATTTTTCAAATATCGCGATGGTTCTTGATATATTGACAACATTGGTACCAACAAACGACATCTGTAAAATTCTAGAGCAACCTATCACACTTACTTGTAGTTCATATCTGACATAACTTCGTTAAATCGGTATAAAGTCCTCTAAGTGGGGGAAGTTACCTAGCTAGGAAGCTTCAACAATTCTAAAACTAGGAAGTTATAAGAAAGCCTGGTCCACTTTGTCTGAAATGTGGGGCGGTGGCACCTTTTTTCAACTAGGTTTGGCCTAGAAGGAGCGAGATGCTTCGGTTAACAACTTAACATGGTTAGCGGAAGTGTACATGTTATATCAAGGACCTTAAAAAAAGAGAAAATTACACCCAACCCATGTTTTAGTATAAAGGGGGCTTAAAATAAGCATGGAAAATCAGTCGGGACTGGCTCTCCTTCTCCACCCACTAGCCGAGGCATACCGTTTGTACTAGAATAACAACAACTTGCTTAACAAAGAGGAAATCAGCGCGGTTCTCACTTTTGCCAGATCTTACCGACGAAGTGCATCAATGCGATGAGACGTGTATATATATATGTATACATATCAATACAATATCTTTTCTCTAGTATTGTGAGTGTCAATCTTTGCAATAACCTTCCATGCCGATGTTTGGGACGAAGCAAGTGAAAAAATGGAAACCCCAACCCAAAGTCCAAAGTGGTTCCTTCCTATGCACACCAACACAACGTAGCTGACGAACACATGATAGACATAGATAGAGCCGTCGTACCATGGCTAGAGTTGAAAGCGGCATCCCAGAAAAGTTCTGGTTCTAGTTCATTTTTAAGTACTCCTATAGAAACTTCAAAATGAACTAGAAGCGAGACTTTCGCGGGATCCTGTTCTCAACCCTAACCATGACACATGTGCTGCGCGCCACACTACGGACAAGGGAGAGATCAACTGGCAGGTGTGTGTGCGGGTGCCGAGAAGATACATACTTGATTACATTGTGTAAAATTTGACCGAATAAATAGAGTAACTAATACACTTGATTACTTTGTGTAAAATTAGTACTGTTAAAGTAGAGTAATACTTTCCAATAATGCTAATTTTATACCAACATTCTTTATATATTTAGAGTAAATCTTGGTCAAAGAAAAAACACGCAAAACAAGGATGCCTTATTCCTGGGGATGGAGGTAGAGTAATACTCCTACTTACTACTCCTACTTATGCAACTACTACAGTAGAACCTGTAAATAAATAATGTGTCTGGTCAAACCAACATGACGAGACTATACTGCCCCAGGAGGTGACCTGGTTAATTTTTTACAAGAAAAGAAAAAACCTCTTTCAAAGAGCCATCCCATCTTCTCCATCGCTGTTTAGTTTATCCCCACTCGCCGATGCCGCCTGGCCGCATTTGTGATACTCTCCACCGCGTGAACCACACATTTTCCTCGCCATCTTGCCCGGTGCATCTCTCCTTCTAGACCACCACCCCTCTCCTAAAAAAACCAAATAGTTCTATATAGATCCGCCCTCGCCCCCAATCCTCTTGGACGCGATGGCAGATCGTCTATACAAAATTTGGAGAAGTTCGAGGGAGAGCCGGCGGTGCAGCGGCTTTAGCAGGGTCAGCGACAACATCAGCAACAAAATTGCTGAGTGTCTTGATGCTAAAAGCGTTGTCCGGCTAGCCGCATGCTCCAAGGATCTACGCTGCCAAGTCGCCGATGAAGAAGGTTACAGCTGCTCGAACTACAACTGCTCGAACATGGTCTCCTTCAACAAACTCTATGCCCACATGATCTCCTGCATCCACAACCTGTTTATCTGCACGGAGCCAGGATACAACTGGGTTGGAAACAAATTAACATTGTATCTGCACCTCAAATCCACCCATTTAGATCGAGGTGCCCACAGTCCTCTACAACATCAAACAATGGGACCCGTCCAAGCCGGTGCTTGCAGGGTGCTCGCTGAGAACAAATGTCATTGGCATCAGGAAGACAGGCACGTTGTTCATCATCCAGATTGATGGGCACAACACAGAGATTGTCCTGTCCGTCAGCCACGTAAGGTCGGCGGTGTGGGAATTGGAGGAATAAGAGGTGAGGATGTCGTCATTTCTCTCTTTTTGTGGGTTCTATCAGCTCGAGTTTTATTCTGAGCCACAGATTGTGGAGCCGCCGACCGAAGCCATGCTGGATATGCTTTACCTGTTGGTGTCACAGACTTATTGTCAAGGTCCTCAATCGTTGGTCGGAGTTCCTCGTGGAGTTCCAATATTGGATCGACGACGACATCAACCCATTGTGAGATAACACATCTTAATATTCTCATGATGATCCTAATATGAATGTACTACTGTACATAATTTTCTAGTCAATATGTTCTAATATTATTTACTTTATTTATGTTAGTGGCAGATTCCCTTCATAATCAGAGTGGTGCAAAATTGTTGAAAAGATCCGTGAATTTTACATCTATCTTGCTGAGGACTAGTAAAATGAGGATCCACAGACGGCGGTAAAACAAGAGAAGCGTGCCAGGCTGGAAAGCAAGCGCTACCCGGCCACGACTTGGACATGCTGAATCGTTTGCATATAGATCTTGTGGTGATTCTGACCTCTCTCTTTTCTCTCATGCATGTTTCGAGTATATGATGGGACATGTAATCGTTTCTACCTAGCTTAAGGTACTACTATGCGTAGTTTTATACTTCTACCGAGTATTTTGTATGGAGTTCTACAACTGCTAATATATTTTGTAATAATTCCTATGTACTAGGAATTGTTCAGATCGAGTGCAGAATATGTCCTGTACTGCTGAATCTTTCAAAATCTATAGAATCTCTCAAATGTTCTGATATTGCTATTATTAAAATATTTTGTAGAACTAATACTATTGTACTGGTACATGTTTTGATCAATGGTAGTAGATTGTTTTGCTTTTCTTTTTAAACATGGCCTTGTCAATCTAGATGAGGCCTGGGCTTGTTAGGTTGCATATATGTTGGTCACACATGCATTGATGTAAGAACGAGGTATGCACACAAATGCAGACACTATCGTCGATTTTGCTTGCTCCAATGATGGAGTGTGTTCAAAGAAGAGGGCAAACTCATCTTATGCCAAGTTTTTGAGAGCTGAAACAAGAATTGATTCTCTTTGTACTGCTATTGAATTTCAGTGTCTGTATTGCTGAATCGGTCCCTGAAATGCTACTGAATCTGTCTAGTGCTGCTGAATATGAATCTATGATATTTTCCTGTCTTATTACGTACTGTTGAATCTTTCAAATTTGAACTACAAGTAAATCGTAGGTTTCTTTGAAAGTTCTTTTGGAGGTACCCATCGGGGGTCAATTAGGAGTATATCGGAAACCACCGAGAGTTTGGACAATAGGTTTAACTTCTTAATAAGATTTTGCATCTTGACAATCTAACAAAATTTGGTCAAACCTGAGCTACACGAGAAAGATAACAAGAGGGAGGCACCATGAGACTTTAAAAAAAGAAAAAAAAGAGGCAGTGCGAGAGCAGCACAGAGGAGGACTTGAAGGCGGTACGATGTCAGAGCAAAGCTATGATGGGCTGCTGACACGAGGTACAGGGTACACTCCACTAGTAGTAAATGTATGGACCTACTACTAGTATATGCACGCAAAACAAGTTGTGTTTTCTCTTTCTTTCGCTGGCTCTTACCATCCATCCTCCATCGATCTCTTCTTTCTAGCTGTAGGTGCACAGTCCGGCTTGTCTCTTCCTCATCCACAGTGTGGTGCTGCGCACATGTGCCTTGGTACGGCACACCGATCTACTTCTAGCAATCGTTTTTTCTGTTCCAAAATTCAAAATAATCATCAACTCCAGTACAAAAAGGGTCAAAGGTAACAATAATTACAAAAAGGTCCTCAGACCACCTTGCGACGACAACAAACCCTAGCGCGATAACAGAAGCGTCTCGCTCCTCCACAACCTCTAGTTCCAAAAAATAATTAAAGAATGCCACCACCGCAATTTTCAGACAAACTGTACCATGCTTTCTTACAATTCCCAAGTTTTTCGATTTTTCAAGCGTACTTAGAAAGGTTTTTAATTTTATTCATGTTCAATCTTTTTTCTTTTTGATGAGGTTTTTGCATCATAATGCTAGATGTTGTATAGTTTAATTGCTAGGTACTGTATATGCTGGTATAATGCCAGTTGTAAACAACATGTCATTTGTTATACCTAAGACTCAGTTATAGTATTAAACTTGCTCTCATGCACTTCTTGTAGATTATTAAATTAGACCTAATTCGATAAATCGACGGAAAGTCGTTTGAGTGGGTTAAGTTAGGTAGAAAATTGAGCCTGAAAAATATAACATGTAATTTATCCAACCACTTTATATACTAGTAAATAAATGGCACATGATATCAACTCTAATTTAGCCATATTAACCGTACTTCATTCTTAAAACTTTTACTTCTTTACCATGCTAACATGCACTGATCTATACCAAAATATGGATACACCGTCATTATAGATATATAGAGTATGTCCATGACCCTTGTCATTTGCCTTTAAACCCAAGAAAGTTCACACATAGTACATGGTATAGTAGGCCATACCGTGAAGTGAGTTTTTCAAGTATTTTACTGGTAGAATTAATTAAAGAACAAAGAATCCCCCCCCATAAATTTTCGTACAAAGTGGACAATTCTTTCTTATAGTTTCCCAAGTTTAAGGATTTTTCAAACTCCCAAGCCAAAGCTCCATGCACTTAAATGACTCTATGCCAATAAAACAAAATTAGGTCAAACTTGAATACAGGTGAGCACGATAGACTATTACTCTTGAAAATTTCCAAAATTCTTCTAAAGGAACCCGGACGACGAATATATCATGGGCCAACAATAGTTTTGAAAAATACCAGCACTAATTAGTATTTGCATAACAACAAATTTTCTTGAGCGACCAATCAAGGTCATGGCCATATCCACATCATAGTTTAGGACCCACGAGTCTAGCACAATGGGGAAGGGAGTTGAATGTGGTTGGATGTCAGAGCAAAGTTATGATGGGTTCCTCAAACGAGGTACTCTTGCCGCCTTACAGTGTACACTCTACTAGTAGTAAATTTCTTAGGACCTATGCAAGCAAAACAAATTGTGTGTTTTCTCTCTCTTTTGCTGCCTCTCATCTCTCCTCCCCTCTCCCCTCACACACTGCCCTACTGATCTCTCCCTCGTCCAGAGCGTGGCACTACATACATGTGCCTTGGTATGGTGGATCTATATATCTCGCGTGTTCGGTAGCCGTGTTGGTGTGGAGTAGGAGGAGTCATAGGAAGGAAACCACTTTGGTCCTTGGCGGCAAAAAAATCAAACTTTTCCGGTTTCAAAATTTTCACTTGCTTCCGAAACATCGAGAGGGGAGGTTATTCAAAAGACCAGGCATTCGCAGTACTTCTTATCTTATCTTTATATTGTCTTATATCTTACAATACCATACCACTATATAGTGTACGGATACTTTGAACATTGACCATTGGATCAAGACTGGCAAATCCAAATATTGCTAACCGATGGATCTTCTTTTCCATTCTTAGCATCTAGAAGATTCTATTCATAGTCTTTAGCACAATGAATGCTAGTATGTGCAAACCCGAAAACACACTCCAGTTCTTAGTTTCGGGGAACTTGTGCTAAGTGCATGGACTTGGATGTAATTTTCATTTTTATGAGGTCCCTGATGTAACTTGTACTTCCACTCACCGTGTTAACTGAAGCACCTCGCTCCTATGGGATCTACCATAGTTAGAAGAAAAGGCAACAAATCCCCAATTATCACACAAAGTGGACCGCGGTTTCTTATAATTCCATTTTTCAAGCTTCCTAGCTAACTTCGTAGACTACACTGACTTCTTTCCGATTTAACAAAATTAGGTAAAACTTGAGCTACAAGTAAGCGCGATAGATTGCTCTTGAATTAAATCTCTTTTCAGAGGAAGATGGGTGCATCTTCTTTTAGTAAACAATGTCATTGGTGTAAGTTTCCAACTATCACGAAAGAACATTCTTAGTTTCCAACCATCGGGGAGTCATTTAATATATCACAAACCACCACCAAGAGTTCTGACAATAGGTTCAACTTCTTGCTAAGATTTTGCGTCTTGACAACTTAACGAAATTAGGTCAAACTTGAGCTGCAATTAAGAGTGATAGATTGCTATTGAATTAAATGTATTTTCGGAGGTAGATGCGTGCATATACTTCTTGTAGTAAACAATGCCATCGGTGTAAGTTTCCAACTATCACGAAAGAACACTCTCAGTTTCCAACCATCATGGGATCATTTAATATATCACAAACCACCACCGAGAGTTTTCATGATAGGTTCAACTTCTTACTAAGATTTTGCATCTTGACAACTTAACAAAATAAGGTCAAACTTGAGCTACAAGTAAGCATGATAGATTGCTCTGAATTAATTGTCTTTTGAAGGTAGATGTGTCCATCTTCTTTTAGTAAATGATGTCATCGGTGTGAGATTCCTGCTATCAGGAAAGTACATTCTCAATTTTGCCATGTTTGTGAATTTTAAAACTTCCTGTCTAACTCTGTCGACTTGAATGAGACTTTGTGCCATTTATTGAAATTAGGTCAAATTTGAACTACAAGTAAATTGTAGGTTGCTTTGAATGTTTTACGAAATAGCTTTTCGGTGGTTTTCGATGTACTGAATTCCTGGTTAGCTTCAAATTTTTTTTGGAAAATTCTCCTCTTTGCTGCTCTCGTGCTGCCTCCTGCGTGCTCTTAGTCTCTTCTCTCTCCTAGATTTTTTTCAACATGGGGGAAACTCCTAGTGGTAATATTGTTCATCATGCGAGAAAGCACCTATGTACTCCTACCAAATACAGGAACACCACCATGCCAAGTTCTTGCATATTCCCTCCGTCCACAAATAAGTGTACTTCTAGTAGCTCTTAGTCTAAGTCAAAAAAAATTAAAATTTGACTAGTTTTTAAAACTAATCGAGCAATATATATAACATGAAATCTACATATTTTGAAAGTACATTTCAAAACGAATAAACTTGAAGTACTAGTTTTGTGTCATAAATATTACTACGTTTATAAATTAAAGTTGGTCGGAAATAGTGAAGTTTCATTTAGAACAAATGCTAGAAGTACACTTATTTGAGGACAGAGGAAGTAGCTAAATGCACAATATACAGCACAACCAACATTCATGATTTATCTCATACTTTCTAAGAACATGAAAGTATGACAAATAAAAAGGGGTGCGTGCACAACTACTTTGTGGAATATACTTGAGAGATTAAAACGAGGTCGTACAATATACTTGATAAATCTGAGACATCTATTTTGAGATGGAGGGAGTATTATTTGGGTGCTAACCAAATTCAAAATCTCTGTCAAGCGGTAAAATTTACCGCCTAGGCTGTGTGAATCATAGGTATCCAATGTTGCGTGCAAAAATCTCTACTACTATAATGGAGCAGTTTTGAATTTGATCCATAGCACCAATCCTGACCGTTGGGCTGTTAGATCCAATGGTTCAGAGCAGCTGGATTCGTGTTAAAAGAATTAGTACCTAGAGCAAACTCCACCATGTTATAGAACCATCATGTCACCCCCCCAAAATTTCATAGCACGGTAGGTTGTATTCTCAATATGTGTAGACAGTTATTATTAATAGACTTAATGTACGCATTTTTTCTCTAATAAGACTATTGACTTAATATTTGTTAAATCATAGTTCATACATTATATACGTGTGTGGCGCATGCCTTTTACTAGTATGGATATGGATGATCAATTGATGTGACTCTCGATCCTGAATTCCTGGACAGATAGCTTACGGTCTACTACCTTTTTTATTAGTCGATGGACGCTAGCCAAATTCAAAATCTGAAACGAGCGGCAAAATCACCCACCAATCTTGAAGCATTTCCTGTCCCACCGATTCAAAACCTTTGAGCCAAAATCTCCCACCGGATACATTTTTCTATTATTATTAGCTGGATGCTAGCCAACTTCAAATCTCAATCGAGAGGCAATATCACACACTGACCTTGAAGCATTTCGCGCCCCTCTGTTTCAAAAACTTTTGTCTTTAAATTTCCTGTTCTACCCATTGTTCAGACGATAGATGGGCATGCTAAAGTTAGTAGCTTGGGGGCACGATCGTAATTATATTTCCATTCACCTCTATGGTCCCGATTCACGCAGTTTTTCCCGTTGGCCCTTCCAAAAATCCGAAGCTCCTCTGTCCCCTCCACGGCCACCATGCACACCGGCTTGATCTGCAGTCTCATGCGCCACCATGGAGATGCCCCACCGATGCTCACTCACCGGATCTAGTTCACCGGGCCTCTCTGCAACTACACGAGAGTTGCGGTGTCGTTCACCATGCCGATGGCATCATCGACCTCCCAAGCTCTACTTCCTCACTGCCGATGGTGTCATCGATCGCCCAAGCTCTGCTTCCTCACAGCCGAAAGCTACCAAACCGTATCGGATCTTCTTAACCGGTGTCCACCGGACGTGATCTAGTTCATGGAGTTCCATGTCCACTGCTCTAGACCAGCTGCACAGCTGTCGCTGTTCATTGCACTGGATCTTCCTCAGTGACGCTCTCGTCCACCACACTCAAGACGGCATCATATTGACCGCCCAAGATCTGCTACCCCGACGCTAACAGCCACCGCAACCATAGCACCCTCGGTGACATGTATGTCACCCGCACGGTATTGACGATGCTTAGACACCTCTCCTACCAAGGTAACCAAATCTCCAACCAATTTTTGTTTTGTCAGTAGTATAGCAGGTCAAGCCTGTCGCAGTGAACTGGAATTTTGTAATCGTGCTACACACCAAGTCAATGCGCATGCCTGTTGTACACACTACATACAAGGTCACTAGACATGTTTGTTTGCATTCTCTGCTCTACAAATTTTTAAGTCATGCACTTGTTCTTAGCTTCTCCATACAACAGTAATTGTCTGCTACCTTCTAATTCTTGCCAAATCTAAAGTCAGTGGAAAATATTAGTGTGGATTCCCTGCTCTAGAGTTACTGAATCTATCTAGTTCGTCTTGAGATCAGTTCCTATTATTATTTCCTCATTGGCATCATTTTGCTATCCTATAGTAGCCATTTGAACTCTTCGTACTAATTCGATTATAATTTTGTTGTTGCAATCTGGTTATTCAAAAGCTGCATCACTAACTATTTTCTTTTTCTTGCATAGAGCTCAAAATGGAACAATGAACATGTTGGTTTGCATAGCCTATTCTACAGGTTCACAAGCGACGCCATTATTTGCTTATCTAGCATTGGTTCGTCCTAAGCAACGACATAACTATCATCTACTATATAGTTCACTCGCGGTTTGCATTCCTACTCTAGAAGTTCTCTTATGATGCCATTATAATTTCTATTTGGTTGATTCTTAGCTATGATAGTAACTACATGCCATTGTGTAGCTCACCGCAAATTCTGAGTCGCCCAATGACTCTTGCATTCCAGGAGATACCACTGCTTCCATATATATTTTCTGAAATGACCTGGATAGTTTATATTTGCTGACATTCTAAGAAACACTTTGTTTGATTACTCATTTCATTCTAGGCACACTTCTCTAATGCTTGTTTTTCCTGTTCTACAGGTTCACGGGTGATGCCATTATATCTTGCATCTGTTTCTGTTTCGTCCTAAGAAACGACATAACTATTATCTACTATATATAGTTCATTCGTGGTTTTCATTCCTACTCTACAAGTGCTCTTATGATGCGGTTATAATTTCTATCTGGTTCATTCTTCGCTACGACAGTAACTACATGCCATTTTGTGGCTCAACTACATGACTGGATTCCTGCACCAACAACAGGGTTATTGCAGTACTTGTAGCAGCAAACATTTAAGAGTTTGTCCTGATGGGAGATCGACAAACGGAAACAACACGACCCCACAACCACGTTGTCAATGCGGCCATGTTTCGCACCCAAACCGTGGTTTGGAAATAGCATATTCTATAAGTTAGTAGAACAATGATAATTGAGAGAGGTTTAAAATATCTAATAACAAAGAACTTTCAACAAGAACAAATAAACTAAGACGGAAAGTAAATAGGAATATGAACTGAATTAAAGAGATTGTAGTTGTAGGATTGAATGGAATGAGAGAGGGCTTCTAGGCTTCGGTCTCACTAGTACTAGATGGGCAAATATATATGTGATCTATAAGAGATTCCTCAGACAAATAAACGTTCCCCATTTGATTCCCGAGCTATCACTCTGTGTGCACTATGCATGATTCTCGCGTGTCACCACAAGGCAAAAGGCACTTCTAGACCAAAGGATCACATAAAATCATCTTAGATCACAATAAATTCTAACTTAGCGCAGTAGATCATACCTCAACCTAGAATTGAATCAATCACTCACACATGGATGAACATCAAAGCATATATATAATGATGTCACAACCGTGTTCAATCTTACAATTACTAAACACAAGAGAGATATGGAGATGATGATGGAGATGGAGATCGATGCGTGGTGGTGGTAATGTCTTCCTTCTCCTCCTCTTCTTCTTGCTTGGATGCCTTGATGGTGATGGTGTTGAGGGATATCTAGATCTCGGAGGTGTGGTTGAGGAAGAGCTCCACCGTCGTGGAGATCGGATGGGTGGCGGCGGTGGCAGGGCTCTGCCCCTGAAAGGCTATGGTGTGGTGGCTCTCTCTTGGGTCCTCCCTCCTTTATATAGGCCTTGGGGGTGCCCTAGTGTTCTCCCAATACTATCATATGACTTAGGGAAGGTGCTGGAGCTTCTTTGTGGCAAAATCCCGTCATTTGCGACCTTTTTACTAACTATACGGCGGGAATTTTAGTTCCGGCCGTATAGTTGGTCATCAAACCTTCAGGTTCCGAAGTGTTTTGGCAGCCATTTCTTCATACGAACTCCGATTTGGGTGTTCTTGGGCTTGTTGAGTTCGTATCATCGAGGGATACAAACCCATGGTCTTGGATATTTATTTTGAGAAGTTGGAAAAAATCACTTTTCCAACCTCTCAAATGGCTAAGTCTGGTCCCTGCAGCTCCTCCATACTATGCTCTCTTTGTTCCTTTTTATCCATAATCTTCACCAACACCTACATACATGTCATAGACAAGGAAAGTGATAAAATTCTACCTAAACTACTAAATGTGCAAAGCTCATATGAAAGTAAATGAGAACTAGAAGTCATGCATATAAGGCATAGCTATAGCTGGAAGAAACATGATATGAGAGATAAATGGCACATTTTATATGGCTAAAAGAGGTGGTATTTCACAGCCATCAACTTCCCCAAGCTAGATCTTGCTCGTCCTCGAGTAGGAAGGGTCGATAATAAATTAATGGTTGTGAAATAGCTTATCATTGGAAACCAATGCCTTGCATCCTTATTTCTTCTACAATCTCGAAGAGAGAAAACATGTATTCATACAAGGCAACACAAGCTCAGTTATAAAGACCACTAAAGATTCATCAAAACTTATATGCTCCATGTCAATAGTAAATATACTTGTAGAGAAACTTGTGATCCTCTTATTGCACCTTTTGTATAAATTTTCATATGATTATTCATGAGGCAAAACTTAGTCACAAATAGATGTCAAGCATAAATAGGAATAAAGTTTATCGATTCTACCCAATAATGTCATCTAGTTAAGGCTCTCAAGTACAAACATCAGTTATTGAGTTTTAGAAAGTTTATCTCTTAGTAAGGACATTTACGCCAAAAGGAAATGCGAGAACATCTCAAAAGAAGCATAGCATTAGAGTGTCCCTTTTGGTCATCCACATCAATGAATCATGGCTATCAAACACTCATTTTCTATTCTTTGTCTTTCTAAAACTTCAGTTCATCAATAATGAGATCATGCCAAAACTTAGTGTGTCTAATCAGACTATGCAGGCTAAGAATGGATACTCGTGACCATTACCAAGGTTTCCCTTTTCGGTATAATGATTTCTCATAATGATCAGAGGAGTATTCCCTCTTTTGCTTTGAATGCAGGCCCATGAGAATACCAATGCATACCCAAATATAGCATTTCTGCTACATATGTTGGGCAACTCATAGCCAAACTCCAAGAGTTTCCTCTTTTTGGACTGTTCAAAGGCCAGCGGAGTTGTTAGCATCCCATGTTGTGCGACAGTGGTGTAGACACGCATAAAGCAATATCATACTTTAATCAATAGGTCAAGATTTGGCATGCATCTCAATTACCGCTAAATATTAGTTTCTTCAAACAAATCCTTTCAAAGAGTACTATCAAGTCGATCATCAAATCTATGGTGTTGAGTATCTTTAAGGCTAAACCCTTAAGACAATTAAACAACACCTTATTTAGCACAGAACTCAAAACTTCGAAATATCATTTCCAATTGACAATTCCTTCCGTAAGCAAACTATCAAGTCTATTGTTTTGACATTATGGGGTCGAGCATAACCTATTCATTTAAGATAAATCTATTTAGTGACAACCAAAAAATTCAAAAGATCTTGATCAAGTATTCATTCTTTCCAAGTGTAGAGATTGTGGCAATGTTTTCTAGAGGATCACAAATAGTGTCACAAGCTTGATAAACAATTTGGAAAGATGCATACAAGCTCTAAGTTAACTCCTATGGTGCCTATCATGAGCAAGTCTATCCCCATATGAATACAAAACTAGACTCACTAAAACAAGCATTCAAAAACAGCGAGATACATGATTGCAATAAACCTTCATTGAATACGAACATTGCACAAGACTCTACACATGCAGAAGTAACCTCCCCAAGCTTAGAACTTTGCAAGAACCAACTTGAGTATATCACCAAAATAAAAGAGAAAATACAGTTTCCAAAAGAGAGTGCGATAAGTGGTTACCTCCCCGAGCTTAGTTGAAAACACGGGTGACACACTTTACCATTGAGGTACAAGTAACCTCTCTTTTGATGGACAAAGAACCTTTGCTTTAACGTATACTTCTTGATATAGCCTGGTTGCTGCCTTCCTTGCGAACCTGCTTGGAAACTATGAAGAAAATAAAACACTTTGTGTTTTTTGAAGGCACGGGGATTAGCTCAAAGTGATAAAAATACAAGTCCCACTGAGTCGGTTCATCAACCTAAGCACTATGCTTAAGTAAACAAACTAGTTCTAAAAGATGCCTCTCCTAGATTGTGATGAGGTGCAAGTGAAATAGGATAGGAAACACGAGTGTGCAGCCCCTATGTGCTTAAAAAGAGGTTCGAGTTGGAAGGTTTTACCAGACACTTATTGTCGAAGCATTGAATTGAAGCAACCAAGTGCCTCATGCGAGTGTTTGCATGGTTGGCACTACCGTACACGTCGTCACACAAGGTTCAAGTCCCTGCAAAACTAACACACAAAATAAAATGCATCGGTTTGGTATATGAACATAATTCGTTTACCCCACCGATAAAAGGAAAGTAAAAAAGAAAACATGAACTTCTATAGAGAATTACAGTCTGGGAGGTTTCTGAGGTAGAATTTTATTGCTTACATATGCTCGGCTTCTCTAGATCATGGTAGAAGCTCCCAGGTGGTGTTTCGAAGTTTTTAGGAGAAGAAAGAAGAAGAAAGAATAAAATTTTGAGCAATGGTTACCTTCTAGTTGGTGTTTGAGGGGTTTTCCCATCTATACGGGTGCAACTATACGGTCGGACCAAAAATGTCCCGCCGTATAGTTGGTCGTTAAACTTACTATACCTTCGAAAAGAATTTTGACGAAGGCATCGATATATATACGACCGGAACTATATAGCTGGAATTTCTATTCCTGCTGTATAATTGGTTGTTAAACCATCAGTATCCTGGAATAGAAATTTTACAAAGGAATTGATAACTATACGGCCAGAACTATACGGCTAGAATTTTTATTCATGCCATATAGTTGGTCGTTAAATCTTTTATACCTAAGAAAGAAAATTTATCGATGGCAAAGATATCTATACATCCAAACTATACGGCTGGAATTTTTTATTCCCGCCGTATAGTTAGTCATTTAACCTTAAGTAGACATCAAAAAAATTCTATTTCTTCGAGAATTCTTTCTTATCCTAAAACTTAGCGAAACACCTTGTTTTGACAGTAAAATAACAACTTTAATTTTAGACCAACATTAGCATGTATAAAACAGGATTTGAGTACGACCGAGTTATGCAACACATAGTAAAAATAAATTCTACCTTTTAAAACTACAATAAGATAACTCTAATAGCAAGATATGCAAAGAATAAAAGTGCCAATGTAACATGAATGCAACTAGATTCAAGACACAAAACTAAGAAATACGCCTAATGACTTCTGGGTTGCCTCCCGGGAAGCGCTTTCTTATAACCAAGTAGCCCAGCTTTTATACTCCACATTTATTCAGCAATGGAGGTAGCTATAGGAGTAGTTTTGCTTACCTCCAATGAGTGTTTGCAGGATTTATATCATAGTTTGCTCTAAGACGTACTCGCTTGGGGTGCATCGATATCTTGTAAGTGTTCTCGTTGGCACGTGAGGATGGATGCACCAAGCCTGATAAATATGTATTCTTTCCTTCCTGTATAGAGGGTGTTAATGATTTATTATCAAACTTTGAATCTTTACCTTCATTACTATTTTGAGGATACAACTCATAATGTCCTTTTGGATCCAGTAGCTGGGTATTTGCCACCGGACTTTCCTGCACCTCATTAGTAAAAAAAAGTCATAGCAAACAGATATGGGAGGCACACAGGGTTCCGTCTTTGGCTCATCATAATTGATTTCCTCGAAAAGAGTATTTAAACAAACACTACTAGAATCATCAAAAACTTCTTCACCGGAAATTATCAGGAATTCTAGAATAATTTAAGTCCTCATCATCACTAAAGTCAGAAGAATAATAAAGATCAGGAATAGGTGGGGGATTAGGTTTGAGAGCGACTGTCAATTTATTCCATTCCTAGATTTATTTTTATTATTTCTTCTTGATGTGTCTCCAATACTCTTCATAAAACCATTTCACTTCATCTGCAGATGTTAGATGTGTGGGATATTCAACACGAGGCTTCTTATTTTTATTTTTCCTGTTTTTAGGCTTCATGGATTTACCCTTCTTTCCTGCTTCAATGATGCAACAAGTGGAAGATATGGGAGTAACAATAGAGGGTTGTTATCCATCTTTAGTAGCAGCAGTTCTAATATGATTAAAATAATCAGCTATGAAAGGCATTTCTTTAGAAAGAACATCTCTAACTAAGGTATCATCATAAGGAATTTTTCCTCTTCTATTTTCGTATTTAAGAAACTCATTGACCAAGTTCTCTAGATCAATAGGGAGGGGTTTTTCTTCATGCACAATTTCACATTGCCATTGATGAAAATTATTATGTATATCTCTTAAGAGTTGCCAAGCTTATTTCAAACTTTTTCCAAGGAATGCACCATCACACATCATATCTAGCTTATCCTTAGAAGAGTGATTTAAGCCTCCATAAAAGTGATTCAACAATAACCAATCAGGTAAATTATGATGTGGAAAATCATGCATCAATTTCGAGAACCTACTATAAGCTTGTATTAAATCCTCATTGTTGCTCTGCGTGAAATTCAGGATATGAAGCCTACGCTCATAAGTTTGCTTTTGTGAGAAATACTTACCAAGAAAAGCTTCAGAGATACCTTTCCATGATTGAAGTGTCCCGCGGGATGCGATTTTAGCCAATCTTTAGCTTTTCCTTTCAGTGAGAACCGGAACAGATATAACTTCAGCTTATCATTTGTCCATCCATTTGCCTTCACCGTAGAACACAATGAAGTAAATTTTTCAATATGCTCATATGGATCATTGTCCGGATCTCCTGCAAAAGCTATTTCCATGATCATATTTATCCACATAGGATTAATCTCATATCCTTCTATATCAATAGCGGGCTGATCATTAGGAGCATGTAAATGATCAACACTCGAAGCACCATACTCCGCAAGACTTTTACTTTCCATAGTTCCTATGTTTTTGAATTTCCTATAACTAAAATAAATAACTAGACTACTAACAAAAGATAAACTATTTTTTTGTTCTTTTCAAATAATCAGAAGCAGTAAGATCAATAGCAACAAACAGAAATAAACTATGTGCGAGTAGGAAGGTAATAATCGGACGCTTAGCTCCCCGGCAATGACGCAAAATTTGATGACTGGATTCCTGCACCAACAACAGGGTTATTGCAGTACTTGTAGCAGCAAATATTTAAGAGTTTGTCCCAATGGGAGATCGACGAACAGAAACAACACGACCCCACAGCCACGTTGTCAATGCGGCCATGTTTCGCACCCAAACCGTGGTTTGCAAATATCCTATTCTATAAGTTACTAGAACAACGATAATTGAGAGATGTTTAAAATATCTAATAACAAAGAACTTTCAACAAGAACAAAATAAACTAAGACGGAAAGTAAACAGGAATATGAACTGAATTAAAGAGATTGAAGTTGTAGGATTGAATGGAATGAGAGAGGGCTTCTAGGCTTCGGTTTCACTGGTACTAGATGGGCAAATATATGTGTGATCTATAAGAGATTCCTTAGACAAATAAATGTTCCCCATTTGATTATCGGGCTGTCACTCTGTGTGCACTATGCATGATTCTCGCACATCACCGCAAGACAAAAGGCACTTCCGGACCAAAGGATCACATAAACTCATCTTAGATCACAATAAATTCTAACTTAGCGCACTATATCATACCTCAACCTAGAACTGAATCAATCACTCACACATGGATGAACAACAAAAAATATATAAATATATAATGATGTCACAACCCTGTTCAATCTTACAATTACTAAACACAAGAGAGAAGGAGATGGATATGATGATGGAGATGGAGATCGATGCGTGGTGGTGGTGATGTCTTCCTTCTCCTCCTCTTATTCTTGCTTGGATGCCTTGATGGTGATGGTTTTGAGGGAGATCTAGATCTTGGAGGTGTGGTTGAGGTAGAGCTCCGCCGTCGTGGAGATCAGATGGGTGGCGGCGGCAGGGCTCCGCCCCTGAAGGGCTATGGTGTGGTGGCTCTCTCTTGGGTCCTCCCTCCTTTATATAGGCCTTGGGCGTGCCCTAGGGTTCCCCCAATATCGTCATATGACTTAGGGAAGGTTCTGGAGATTCTCTGGGGCGAAATCCTGTCATTTGCGACCTTTTTACCAACTATACAACCAAACTATACGGCGGGAATTTTTAGTTCCAGCCGTATAGTTGGTCGTCAAACCTTCGGGTTCCATAGTGTTTTGGCCGCCGTTTCTTCATACGAACTCCGATTTTGGTGTTCTTGGGCTCGTTGAGTTCACCTAGTCGAGGGATACAACCCCATGGTCTTGGATATTTATTTTGAGAAGTTGGAAAAATTCACTTTTCCAACATCTCAAATGGCCAAGTCTAGTCCCTACAGCTCCTCCATACTATGCTCTCTTTGTTCCTTTTTATCCATAATCTTCACCAACACCTACACACATGTCATAGACAAGGAAAGTGATAAAATTATGCAAAAACTACTAAATGTGCAAAGCTCATATGAAAGTAAATGAGAACTAGAAGAAATGCATATAAGGCATAGCTATAGCTGGAAGAAACATGATATGAGAGATAAATGACACATTTTATATGGCTAAAAGAGGTGGTATTTCACAGCCATCACCCAACGTCTCTTGCATTTTATGGTATATAATAGCTTCTATATATATTTGTTGAAATGACCTGGTTAGTTTATATTTGCTGAAATTCTAAGCCACACACACATTTTTTGATTACTCGTTTCACAGTAGGCACACTTGTTTAATGTGTGCTTGCTTGTCCTTTTTGTTTGACGTGTTGGTTAATAATTGAACCATTGACTAGTTGTAAACTCCAGTTCATAGCTCATGTAATACTAGTCAAATGAGTAGTTTGTCTTCTTTGATGTATTAACTTGTTATTACTTAGTTTCAGACTGCAATTATTGCTATCGCCACAAAAGAGGAGGCTAGAAGATCATGTCTCCTCCAATGTAGCTATCACACTCAAAGGAAGATGCATGTGATCGATTAAGAAAGCAAATTGAGGACTCTGCTATCAACTCGATTGTCAACTAAAATGTTGAATTTTCTTTCCCTTGAGTTGATAATATGTAATAATTTTAAGAAGTTTGCGGCTGATGTAATATCTAGATAACTCGCATAGGCCATGTAGGCATTTAGTTGATGTCGTCCACACATGGTAGTAGTCGTTACCATAACTATGCCAGCCAGGTCAATTAGGGAACAATGTCGTGCTTTATTATTGGCCCGTCTTGTATTCGGCCGACAATGAATAGTAAAAATGCTCGCTAATTATACACCTTTTATGATATTGGCATGGGCTTCAGAAATGACGAAACTGCAAAATACTGTAATGTAATGGGCTAACCCACATGTGGGATCCCGTAACGGTTGCAGGCCATAATAGTAAGAGTCCAGAAAAGTAGCAGGCCCGAACAGAAACAGGACATAACAGTAACAGGCCACAACAGTAAAAGGCAAGAAACTGTAATAGGATAGAACAGTAACATGCTAGAGGATTAACGGGCCAAAACAGTAGCAGGCCACAATAGTAAAAGGCCGCAACAGTAAAGGGCCAAACCAGTTAAAAGCTAGAATAGTAACGAGGCAGAACGATAATGAACCATGAAATTTCTAGACGAGAACAAGAAGGCGAAATTACTGTGCTAGAATAGTAATAGACCGTGGGCCTAAAACGACATGGCGGAATAAAGAAAAGGCCAGAACAATAACTGACCATCTCAAAGAAGGGTTGTTAGTAGGCGGCCCACTATGGGTTGCAAGAACAATGATGGGCCGGCAGCAGGCCTACTTGGCACAGGTTGCTAATGGGCCGCACAATGTTGGACCAACGTGGGCATCCTGTAGGCCGAAACAGTATTGGGCACGAAACTTTGCGGGCCAAAGTTGGCTGCATTAATGGGCCCACTTCAAGCAGTGCATGACATAATAGTAACGGGCCATGTACTTACTGGGCTCTCCTCATGGGTCGTCCCACTTAATAATTAGCAGGCCTTAGCTGGGCCAGGCTTCTACCACAGGTTCTCTGACCGTTAATGGAGGTAACCAGCCGTTAACGGCGGCTACCGTGTGTTAGTTTGCATGACGTCAGCAGTCAACGCGGCTTGCGTGTAGATCTGTGACGAAACAAGTTTTTGTGGCTGAAGGGTGCGATCCGCCACGGTAAAAAAACCGTGGTTGATTCATTTGTGACAGGGCTTTTACCACGAAGACCATCCATCGCGGAAGACTTTTTAGCCATGAAAAACGGGCCTTCAACCACGAAAATCGTCCGTTGTAAAAGCCAACTTTTCTTATAGTGAGTAAGGTACACTGATGACTGCAAGTACACAGATCAATTGTAGCTAGTTTCAAAATAAGAGTATTGAACCATAGAGAGCTATTTGGTTGAGGTCTTTATGCCCCTCGTCACTGTCTACCAAAGGATACTTGTAAGCTACCTTTGATTTCAAGTAAATGGTGTTTGAAAGGTTTTTGTTTATGTGTGGGAAAATAATAAAACAAGTAAAATAAATAAAGTAATAAAAGTGTTGGAACTCAATAAAGCTAAAGTGTTCTCGGGGATGTAGGATACACCACTAGCGTGGGATAATTAATCATAATTAGGATAGTCTATTTATTTTGCCATGATATGTGTGGAGAGAGCTCTATAATAAGATGTTCACTACAAGACTCGTGAGCAGTCGCTTCTTGGATCAGGTAATGAGGTCATCTCTAAATAACCACTGCCATGCCTGAGAGCAGTCACTCATACAGACCACCACAATTAAGGGTATCCCCATGGATATCATAATAAGCTTAGTGAATCTCTTGTTAACCCCCCTTTGACCGTGTAGGTTATAAGCCAATACTTGTAGTCACAAAATTAACACTGGACATACTCCCATACACGTACTAATGGCATCACCCTCTCTTTAGACCCGAAGGAAAATGATATGTGGCTGACTACACATACCATCTATAGAAAGAGATCAAACACAATATCATAGATCAATGGATCATGGACCAAAGTAATACTAGATCATCTTTATTTCATTTCATAATAATGCTAGGGTTTATCCATCTCCCTAAGAACAAAGGTAAGTACTCGCACATGGAAGCAATCAACAACACATCCTCAAATCGACGGATAAAAGTATGAAAATAAATATAGTGCAAACCACAATTGTATTTGGAATTACAACAAGATCTAAAATATGGAAGAGGGGAATGGTAATAGTGATGGATATGCAGCGGTTGGTGATGAAGGGGATGATGTGATGTCCTCCGATGATCCGTGAAGTAGCAAGGATTTTCCCTTCTCCTAGTTCCCCCTCCAGATCCCTCTCTGGCATGGTATTTCGAGGCTAGAAGTTTATGTGTATGTCAGATCTCAGATCTGTTTTTGCATGGTGAGAGTATTTGATGAGGCGGACACGCTGACAGGTGGTATGGGCGGATGGTACGGGCAAGCTCCGCCCCTAACAGTGGTCGTTAAACCCACTATAGCCTTCCTTCGCGTTCTCTCTTCTCCTAGGTGCGAGAAAAAATCATTTAAATGACATTTATGACTTAGAAATATCATATTACTGCATAATATGACTGTCCCAACTGATATATTCACAAAATACTTACTAATTTGAGATCTTGTTGAAACAAGGACAAAATATGCATGCGAGCACAATAAAATACCAAAAATCTTACTCTACTTGTGCAGAAATATAAGGTGAATAAGGTTCAAATGTGGACTCGTCAACTCCCCAAAGTTAGAATCTTGCTCGTCCCTGAGCAATATGGTGGCTTATGGACAAGGTCATCATGTTCATGAGACAGGAGTCATTACAGTAGAGGCAATTTGAAGCAGAATTACAATACTGGATATAGAATTAACATGAGTTATATCACACCCACACATATCACATGACTTGGAGGCTTCCAAACCTTTTGTATCAATATTTTATAAGAAGTTTAAAGATTATGCATATTATAAAATCATCAAATTAAATTATATGAGCACTTAGTTCAAGTAAGGAATAATTCATGATCATTGCTTGAGTAACTTATTTCAATCTTTGCACTTATTCTTTCTTGGAATTCTTTGATAGAAATGCAATATTCTTTTTCTTTTTGCTCAACAATAACATTATATCATGTTAATACTCTCTATGGATCTTGTTAGTTCAAACTTATTACTAGAACAAGCTATCAAAATTTCCTTATCATAATTTATTAATACTTCGTTGGTGTGGAAGACCCTAAAATCATATCAGTGGTACACGTATCATAGTACTCATCTTAATTCATACATCTAATACAATAACCATGGATCAAAAATACCTTGAATATCATAAAGTCTCAAAACTCAACGAATATAATTCTTTCCTTGAACCAAAGGAGGTGGAAGATGCAACTAATGCAAATTCTGGAAACACGAACTATTATGCATGCAAGAAAATAAGCATGCTAAAACTAAAAGATAGATTACAAGGTGTTATAGATCTCCCCAACGTTGGAATCAAGATGGTAAGATCAAATAATCCCTCACGATTATTCGATATCGTGGTGTTTCCTTAATTTTGAGAAGAAGCCCTAGAACTATGAAGGCTTGCACGTAGTGTCTTGTTTGTTGCTTCTAGGATCATAATGCAAATTTGGCGCTGCTCGCTAATTGTTTTCCAACTGCGCCATGTGTGCCTTATACATCTCAATTGTTTGATTTTGTGTTTCGATGTATTGGAGGCTAATGTCGAGGTTAGCTTCTAATTGTTTCATATTTTTTAGGCCCATCTGATCCAGATAATGACACAACGGTTCAATATGTTTAGAAGATCCTGGAGACTTTACCTCGACTTTCTTGATACAGCGATCAAGGTTGTTTAGGGAGGCTTGGATCTCCTCTCCTTGCTGCTTTAGTTTCTCCAAGTAGGACTCTCCTTTTTTCTTTGGATTGAATTGAACTTCGAAATCACCTCCTTGACCCACCATGAGGCTGAACACTTTACGCCCGTCCTTGACCATCTTCATCAACTCGAATCCATCTTCGGCTCCTAGCTGATTGTACCAGGCTTCCTCTTCTTTATTTTCCTTGGCGGTTACCCCCTTGGTATCTTCCGAGACCTTTGAAGAAGGTCCTTGGCAATCCTCCTTGGATTGAACAATGTTCCATGGGCAAGACATAGGGCTTGTTAGTCCGCGACCCCAAAGTTGGTGTGCGAGTGCATCGTGGGTTCCGAATTCCTTGTAATTGCTGGGTTTCACAAAGTTGGGCTGCCAACTACCGAGAGGGCCCATTTCGAGGCAAACTAATCCCACCCCTACCAAATTCAAACATTTCATCAACTGCCCCGTGAAGTAGATGGTTGGGACCCTCATGGAAGTACTCTGTCCGTGATGCGAGCGCCAATGTGGCAACCACGTAGGCAAAACGAGGAACTAAATGCCTTAGTGCGTTGACCGAATTCACAATTCACTCCCTCCTTCGCATGAACCCTGGCACTGGTGGCAGCAAAATCCACCCTCCAACTAGAACGATCTCTTGGGACATTTGTCTTCTGGTGCCAAGTTGCTACGCCCAGTCACTAATCCCGAGCTCCAACGCTGCATACCATGCCCACTATTGCGAGGCTCTAGCCCGCCTCTGCCGCTAGACGAGCTGAGCAGCACGGAGGATGGCAGATCCTACTACCAAGGAAGAAGAAGTTCTGGCTATATGCGGGTGAGCTACTCTTATATTTTCTATTTGCATTAACTGTAAATGCTAGCTGGATATTGACATTAAAGAGATAGGTTGAACCTAGAATTGTTTGCTATCTCAACGCTGACAAACAATTTTTATCTTTTGTCCCCAAATTTCTTTCAAGTAAGATCTCCACGGACACCCCTTACCTGGTTACGGTAATGCTCGGCAACTACCACTCTAAATTAGCAAATGGGAATGCCAAGTGGAATCCACTTCATTGTTTCACGATGGAAGAAGCACTTTCGCATGTCTGCACTATCCCTAGTATGGTTGCTGCTCTGTGTAAACATGCTAAAATAGGGTCAAAGTAGACTGCATAGTTCAGCTTCAAGGATGAACGAGGCATCATGGTTCCTGTAACATGTGACAATCAGCTAAGCGAGTTGATGAAAAAGTCTCTTGGGGCTCGCATGTTTTTCCTAAATTGTAAAATACCGGATGTGGAAGCTGCTGCTACGAGGAGTCTCCCTGCTATTGTTGGACGGGATGGTCTAACTCGAACCCCTACTACTAGTAAGAAAAATGTGGTTTGCTGTTTGTGCCATGCTTCTGTCGGGCAACCTCCTCATAGGAGTCCCCCTATTGCCTTTTTGCAAACCCCTATTGTGGAATCTGCTAGTATTGGTCGTCCCCATGGTGTTGTTGCTCTAGCTGATACTGACCCAATCCCTACCGTTGTTGAGCAAACTAAGGCTTCAAGATGTTGCCCTGTTGTTGTTGCCAAAACTACTGTCTTGGGTGTTGCTCCTCCTCGAACCCGTGGTCAAGTTTAGCGGGCTGCTCCTGCGGCTACTCGAGGCCCTGTTGTTGTGGAGCAAGCTCATGGTCTGGACTCTGCTAGCACTCGAAGCACTACTGTTGTGGAAAATGCTCATGGTCGTCAATGTGGTGTGGCAGCAGCATCTTTTATTGTAGCTGCCGTTAACTGTGGCCCTGCTTGTCCACCAGGTATTGTAGGTCCTGCTACTAAGGGCCCTCGCCTTTCTCCTCATGCTGGTGCTTTCACCGAGGTTTCCCCAGCTACCAATGACGTTGGTGATGGTGCCGATGGTGTTGTAGTTGGGTCTGATGGTGCCTCTCCACCTCTCGAACCTCTCGGTGGTTTCGGTCTTGCAGAACCTGGTGATGGCAAAGTATGCATTTGTATCGGTATCGAGAAGTTCACTGCAAAATTAGATGATGGCACAGTAAATATCGTCAAAGACATTGATGTAATCCTTGGCAGATACGATCCTAAAGTGGTATGGTTATCCGACCTGATAGCACCGTTACGTGTGAAGATGGCGTGGGGGTCCTCCCAGGTAGCACATTCCGTATATTTTTGTTACAAGACCAAAAAGGCTACACCACTGAAAGTTACCAGTGATTTATCCATACCGTTTGGTGGGATAAGTGGTACACGTGAAGTGTACCTATTTGCGATAGTGCAAATGGTTGGAGAGGAATTGGAGTTCGACCATAAAGATGATGGACTTGTACCAAACATACTTGACCTGCTCCATGGCATCACTAATGGTTGTCCGACCGAGGGTAGACTCGAACAGAGGAGAGTCTTACATAGGAGCATCATAAAGAGGAGCAGGAAGAGCATCCCCAGAAAGTGCACCCCGAAGAAGAACATCACCAAGCAGACCATGATAGAGAAGAGGACACCCAAGAGTTGCACGAAAAATCGCACCATGCCGAACAGTAGCAGCAAAAACGCTAAGAGGGCGATCACGGTGGTGAACACACCCAGGAGTAGGAGAAAAAATGCTAAGATGGCCAACACGGAGGATACCACACCTAATATTAGCACAAAAAAATGCTAATTTGAAGAGGAACACGCTGCAAAGGTTCGACAATAATGCCAGCACCAAGGAGAACACACCCAATAGTAGCAGCAAAAGGGCTAATTCGAAGAAGAACACGCCGCAGAGGTCAGGAAATAATGCCAGCACGTAGGAGCCAACACCTATGAGGGGAAGTAGAAAGAAGATCACACCCAACATAGCAGCAAAAGGCTAGTTCGATGAGTAACAGAACACATATGTCAATCCCTAATGATACCATCAGGAAGGAGGATGTACACAAGAAGAGCAAGATGGCTCTGTACAGTCGAGATGAAACATAATCTGACTGATGTTTGTCTACTGAAGAACATGAGATACGTGGCAATGTAGGACTACCCATGTGGTTGGAACAACACAAACATAGTGTCTAGAAGAAAATAGAGTTGCTGGTGAGGTAGATTGGGCCAATGTTTCGGTCCATTTGGGTGGAGATGATGGCGCAGCCCCACCTGAAAGGGCATTTCTCTCTCTAATTGCATTTTGATGATTGTCGTCAACACAAAGATTTTCTAACTGTGTGCTAAGTTGATTTTAGTTAAACATGGTGAAAATCTCAAGTCGGTAATTGTTCCCTCAAAGAGATGAAAAGATCATTGAAGTGTAGTCATAGGGCCCCTTAGTTTTGTTTGCTAGTTTATTAGGGATCTCAGACTATCAAGAGGGGTTACTCGATGGAAGGTGTGTGGGTTCCTGGTCTTTTCACAGCCCAAATTATTTCTCCACAACCTTCCTATTGTTGCAGTAGTGGAATCCTCCCAAGGATGTGTTCCTGGTGTCCTAAGGCCAAAGACTCCGGGGAACGCACAATGGAGACTCTAGACAGCATCTCCGGTTTGGTCTTCGACCTAGTTTGACAGAAGCATTCCCGAGCAAGTCGGAGACTACCCCGGAGACTCCGGGGTCTGCACCCCAAAGACTGTACGCCTCGTCTCCGGCTTAGTCTCTGACCTAGATTAATAGAAGCCCTCCCAGGAAAGCTAGAGACTGGCCCAGAGACTTGCTCGGAGACTCTGGCCACCCCGGAGACTCCAAGGTGCACATCCCGGAGACTCCGACCTAAGTGGACTCCAACGGCTACTTCTTGGGAGCACCTATATATATATGTCTTCTACCTCTAGCCAGGTTGACGACTTCCACTCTCTCTCTACCATTGTTGTTGAGCTCCAAATCACCTAGATCTCCTTCCCTAGCCAATAGAACTTGATGCCCTTTGGGGAATCAAGGGAGGAGACCTAGATCTACACTTCCACTGAAGGTATTTGTAATCCCCCCCACTTTCAATTGAGTTACTTGTTACTCTTGGGTTGAGAAACTCTAGCCAGAAGAAGAATTCGTCCCCAAGCTTATCCTTGTGTGTAAGATCTTGTGGTCGAGTTGGGAGCCTCCAATTCAGTTGCGGAGAAGTGTCCCAAGGTGTTGTAAAGGTTTCGGTCGCCGCCTTCAAGGCCATCGTATAGTGGATCATGTGATTTCCATGAGGTGGGTAAACGAGAGAATAAGGTGAGGCCTTCTGTGGCACTGGTGTTTCTAGTACCACCCACCCCTCCAGGGGAGACGTACTTCCCCTCAAAAGGAACAAACTTTAGAAAAACATCTTTGTGTCTTCTATCGGTTATTTCTATCCTTACTCTCTACTATTGTTGTTTGCATGCTTGCTTGTCATATAGGTTCTCTCACCTAGTTGCATATCTAGAGAACTTACTTTGTGTCAAGCGTTAATTTGGCTTGGAAGCTTGTAGAAGGGATTTAATTAAGGGATTAGATAGTCACCTTAGTGGCTAGAGATCAGATCAAGCTTTGGTAACTTGCTTAGAGATTTTGGTTCTTAATTTAGCTACATACTATAGGATGAGATCCTAGGGTAGCTCATTCTACTTCCTAGGCAAACAAGCCAAACAGCAGATCGAGGCAATTCATCTTAGCAAGCAAACCAATCTACTACTATGGATACCCTCAAGTCTAGCTTGAGGTGGGGGTGGGTATTTTGAAAAGGTTATGTTTTGATGTAGATAAGAGTACTTGGTATATCTACCAAGAGTAGAATTCAAAATCTAATAAAAGGTTTTGGATAAACCTAGATGACGAGGGTTTAACTCGTCAATGCCCATTGTTATGGACTTGGGTTTTGGAGAAGGAGGGAGCACTCGAGGCATCAGTCGACTAGCAAAAAAGCACACAGGGACGCAAGTTTTACCCAGGTTCAGGCCTTGTAGAGGTCCCTACTCCTGCTTGTCTACTCTTGGAATTAATGAAGGAATTGAAGATTACAGGGCGCGCAGATGCAATCTGGCGAGAGTTGTGGAAACTAGGGTGGTGATTGTCCTCCACACTGCCCCTCCTAGCCTTTATATAGATGGGCTAGGTCTCGGGTAGCAGGTCGATTCGGTTATAGATTAGGGTTTTCCCTTTGAACTTTCTATCTTAAGCTTCTTCTTATCTCGCAAGCAATCGAGAGTCCGTGGGCCACTCGAATTCTCCATTGGGCCCCCAGCAACGCCAGGCTTCGCCAGATCTGGACCGTATATACCAAACTCGAGTACCTGTAGGGTATACCCATGTCAGTAGCCCCCGAGTGTCCAGTGGAATCGCAGATTCTACTGGGGACTTTATGAAGTCTTTCGAGTGCATGACAGAGCATTTTTCGAGTGTTTTGTTTATGTCATAGGGATTGTTGATATACGTGCCTGATTTATCCGATGTATCGATATCAGTTAACTGCCTTAGGGCAAAACAACGCAATCTACTCAAACTCGAGTCCCCGGACTAGAATTCGGAAAAGTGCTGGCGTAATTCGACTCGGGCCGTGGAGGTCTTACAGGAGTTGAATTCTAGTGTATAAGTGTGAGCACTCGACGCGTCCGTCAAGGCATATTCATCGTACCTGCAGGCACAGATATATTTCTAGTAGTGCGCAGCAGATGCGTTGACAGGCCTTATTCAGGTCTTATCTAAATATTGTAAGCGCGGCATCCGAATTTTTTTCATCGCAGAGATGATTCGGGTGGCCCAGGAGACGCAATCTCTTTGCAGGGAAAGTATGAGGCGGAGTCGCCATATCATTTGAGTGTGGATGTTATCAACACACAGTACGATGTACGAATAATCATAAGGTGCGCGACCAGCACTCCCTATGGGAGTAGCCCCCGAGTGCCTGGTTGAGTGAAGACTCAAGCGGGGACTAAAGATCTTTTTGCGGCTGCTGTCGTCTTTTGCTGCTTGTTTCAGTCGAATTTGCTTCTAGTGCTCCCTATGGGAGTTACCCATAGTCCTCAATCGAATCGTAGATTCGAGTGGTGGGTATGTCCTGAATGTTCATATACCTGCATGAATATAATCATAGGGTGCGTGACCAGCGCTCCCTATGGGAGTAGCCCCTGAGTGCTCGGTTGAGTCGAAGACTCGAGCAAGGACTAAAGTAGTCAAAATCTTCTACTGCTGAAAATTAATGACGTCAGTGCTGATGATGTGATGACCTCGGTTGCCCACGTGAGCGGCTTTGACGGGACATGACAAGAGGTGGGTCCCACTTTCTGACTTTGATTTGACCGGCGTGCATAATCTTCTGTTTTAACTGTGTCTCCTCGATTTCCGCACGTAATGGGAATAATGGGGGGACGGTTCATGCTTCAGCTTCGCCACGTGTCGATAGCGATGCACGCCACGTGTGTAATAGGGTTTCTGCTGGCCGTTGGATGGTTTGCATGAGGAGGTTAAGTAGTAGCACAGTTGCAGTAATTTTCCCATATGTCTTCGTTGTTCTTGCCTCCATTGCCATTGCTTCTGCTCGCTGCTTCCTTGTGCACCTTCTCGTTACTGCGCTGGACCAGCTCCGTATCTTCCCCAGCTACTTCCTCTATTCTCACCGCCATCGAAAGATGGGCAAGAAGAAGGGAGGCGCCGCTGCTGGGTCTACCGCCGCCATTTCCGCCACCAAGAAGAAGGGTGGCTCCGCCACTGTGGGTGTTGGGTCCGCAGCATAGAAAACAAAAAATTTCCTACGATGTGAACTACACGCCAAGATCTATCTACTAGGTACAAAGTAACGGGTGGACATACATCCAACGAGAACTTACCCTCGTAGACAACGAGCTTTGTTAACGAGTAGGAACTCGTGGTTGATGTAGTCATACACTTGCCGATCTCAAGATCGTGAGGAAGTCCAGCAGGTCCGGCTCCAGCACGTCCATCAGATCCAGCTCCAGTAGGACCAAGTCCAGCACCACAAAGCAGCGGTGCATCCGTGATCGCACACACGTCCGGTACCCCGACAACCTCCGTCCCTCGCTCCAGCAAAGCAGTGGAAGCAGCAACTCCTTTCCAGATAAAGCCACCGGGAACATGTATCTCGCTAATCCGAGACCATGGGGGAATAATACTAGAGGGGGAGAGAGATCCTTCACAAGGAGGTGTGTATGAGAAGTAAGGAGAGGGTGGCCTTTTATAGGAGGAGGGGGTGCCCCTCCTTCATGGACGGCGCATGGAGGAGGTGTCTCTTCACCTCCTCCATTCATGTGGGGGTAACCCCTCCATATTAAAATGCCTCTTCACATTCCCTTTTAAAGTCCCCACTTTAAATGCATTAAATTTCTCCAAATTTAATGCTCTCTCATTTAATAAAACTCTTTTATTAATTTTATTCAGAATTTTGTTAATTACTTTATTTAACAAACATTCACATAAACCCCCTGGAACATTTCAATATTACATGCAGAACCAATTTCAGCAATTTCACCCGAAACAGTTTTGGTGTCTATTGAAATAATTCCAGCGCTTTCTTAAATCTTTATCTGAAACATATTTGCTCCAAATGGTGTCGGTATCCCTTAAGTGTGTCACCCTATGGTTCGCGAATAATGCAGACATGATCAAGACCCCTCTCAGATCAATAATCAGAAGCGGGACCTGGAGATCCATACTGACTCCTACACATTCAACGATGACTTCTGTGATCATGAGAACCTTTAACGATAGTAACTAAATCCTTTTGTCTCGCGATATATTACATGTCCGATATTCGATCATCGGTATCTCCATACCTAGTTTGATCTTTTTACCAACATGCACTCTTTTCTCGTTCCCGTGATATAACATTCTAGTGATCACATCACTTGCTTGCAAGCTATTTCAATGTGATATCACCGAGAGGGCCTAGAGTATATCTATCCGTCATCGGGATGGACAAATCCCACTCTTGATCCATGAGCCTCAACATAACACCTTCGTAGCACTGAACCCACCTTTATAGTCACCCTGTTACAATGTGATGTTTGATGTTATCAAGATACTCTTCCGGTGTTAGCAATTAACATGATCTCATGGTCTAAGGACTAAGATTACTTCGTATGATGTTATAGCAATATAAACATAATGACTTGATCGTAATGCTATACTTCGGATGAATGTTCATCACATCATTCCACCAATGGTGTGACCTTGTTATTAACAACATCCAATGTCTATGACCAGGAAACCTTGATCATCTTGTTAATCAACAAGCTAGTCTATAAGAGAGGCATAACTAGGAACCCTTTTTGTTTATTAAACACACATGTATTGATGTTTCCGATCAATACAATTATAGCATGCAAAATAAACGTTTATCATAAACATGGAATAAGATAATAACCACTTTATTATTGCCTCTCGGGCATATTCCCTTCAGTCTCCCACTTGCACTAGAGTCAATAATCTAGTTTGAAAAACTTTGCGTATTGAACACCTATGGCTTTCTGGTGTTGCATATACGCTATTGCTAGTGGTTAACATAATCTCCGGATCTGACAGTTTCAGGTCCGTGTGTATTTGCATGTCTCTGCGTCTCTACGCATCACTCATTCTCAAATGAGATGGCATTGTATAGATTTGGTCTTTTGGTGAGACCTTTAGTTCGTTCGGCTCAAAATATGTTGATATTATTGTCACACAATATATCTTCATAATATTATCCCACTTTGAACCACACCTAGTTTGATAACAAACTACTTAACACAAATGCCCTCCTATGCTGCTACTATAGCAGTCATATACTTAGCCTTTTGTTGTAGTATCTGTCACAATGTCTCAACTTTGGAACTCATCCAAATCCATCATGGTACATCCTTTCCATTACATTGTGCCACCGATAGTTTAAATTGAGATAAATTTAATTTGTATCTTGTGACAAAACTAGTATCAATGTAACACTTTACAATGAACTACCTTTAACTATTTGTCACTTATACATGATATATTTTTAGTTCTTCCAAAGCTCATAAGAATATCTTTACTATTGTCCAATGATCATCTTATGGATCATTATGGTATGTGCTCATAACGTTTAGAGCATAGGACATTTTGGATATATACATATCATGGTATAATCGATCAAAATCTTCATGTGATTTTACTCACCAAGTGTTGAAACACTTGAGTCTTGATACAATTCTTTCCATGCAGCAAACTTCTTTCCGACATGTCGACTATTTCATAGATGTTAAACATCCATGTCTATTTCTTTATAGATCCAAACACGACCGATAGGCTTCACGCCTTTCCGGAGGGTCTTCCAAGTTCAGAAACTTGATTTTTCGTGTATGGATACTATCATGGATTCTATGACTTCTAGTCATTTTATGGAGTCAGGGCCCATCATCGCTTCTTTGCATGTAGTCCGTTCATCATTGTCAAAACAATAACGACTCGCTTATCAAATCACACTATTTGATTCTTACCGACCCACACGGTTCAATAGGAACTCTAATCCCCGAGATCACACCCTTTGTTATCACGGGAGCCATGAGCATTGTGGTCACCACCAGGACACTTTTCGGTGCTGCGCTACTTAGCACATATAGCTAAGGTTCAACAACCTTATCAAAGTTCTATTGTCCTCCCACTTTACTTTTCATGAAAAAATTCTTCTCAAGAAACTTGACGTTCCAAGCGACAAACTCTTTTGTCCTTGGTGTTACGGAGAAATTCCAAAAAAAATCTTTGGGATAACATACAAAGACGTACTTATCCAACTTTGGTTGTAAACATTTTACTTATGCATAGCATACCAAAATTTAAGAAAAGACAATTCGGGTTTTATCCCAAACCATAACTCAGATGGTGTCATTTCAACGGATCACGATGGTGCTCTTTTCAATCTTTAAAACATAATGGCAGTTTTATAAATGTCACCTTTGATCTTACCATGTCAAACATGGTTTGATTTCATCTCTCGAACATACCATACTCCTGTGGTTTATCGGGAAATCCAAATTCATGGAACAATTCCTCAAATCTTAGGTGTTTTTCTAAACATGTAACTCAAATATTTTCCTTTATGATCGAATCATAAACTCTTTATTTTCTTGTTACAATGATTTTCCACTTCGTCTTGAAAGTCTTTGAACAATTTTCAAATGTTTCATACTTCTTCCTTATTAAGTAAATATACAGATATATTCAATCAAATTTTCGGAGAAAGCATATGAAGAAAAAAGATCCATCGCATATGGCTACACATAATGGACTATGCACATTAGCATGCACAATTTCCAATAAGCTATTCATCCGTTCCTCTCTGGCCTATGGACGGAGTTTCAATTATCTCGAGGAAAGTCTCACATGCATCAATTGATCAAAATCAAAGACTCCAAAAATCCATCAACATGGAGTTTATTCATGTTTTCTTTCCAATATAATTTAAACAGCGATGTCACTTCATAAGTGATCTTTCAATCATTTGTCTTGCGACATTTTAGCAATAGTGTTTATGGATGTGATTTCTTGTAAACATCCGGATTTTTAATCCCAGATCCCGTTATGCCATACCTCGCAATCCCAGGATTACCATTTTTACGAGACATAACGGATTGGATATCACAGTACATCATCCATTACAAACCATACATAAGGTTTTACACAAATAAGGATCTCATGATCCAGTCTTTAATACAACAAGCAGCGGAAATAAACGATAAGCGTAGCGGTGGGGTCCATCTTCAGGGGCACAGGCAATGCTGACGAAGGCAGATAGTCCTAGTTATCATAGCCGTCCTGCTGACCATCATCTTGATAATCTCCTTCATAGTCTGGCCATGATAATAGCCAGGGACAAAATCCATGAGTACTCTTTAAGTACTCGCAAACTACTACTAGCAAGGAGTATAAATCTAAGTCCAAGTACTAAATCTAAGTTTAACTATCAAATTAAGTTTGAAACCTAAGCTGAGTTCAGAAGCAAAGAAAGATAAAGTAAAGTTCTAGAATCACTTAAGTTGGGAAGCTATTATCATCAACATAACCCTGTTGTGGTCAAGTCAAAGTTCATCATTCATTTCAAGTTATTTAGAAAACATCTGACAACGAAACAATATGGCCATTCCAACTGTCCATAACCACGGGCGCGGCTATTCGAATAGTTTGACACTCTGCAGAGGTGGTACACTTTCACCACAAGATTCGATACATCTGTCAGGGATAACCCTGAATCATCATACTTAGTATGCAGATAATCAAACATAACCTTCCCTTTACACACCCTAGTACAAGCACCTCTCCTATGAGCATGGCCTCCCAACCATGACCATCAGTCATCTTGGGCACTGCATAGGTGGACAACATTGAGAGGTAGCCTCAGCTCAAACCTCTCCCGTGAGGGAACTAATACTAATGCATATAAATTTCCAGTTAAGCTTATCCAATTCAGGTAATGTGGTTGTACGGTAAATTTGAAATGGTATCGCATCCGAATCCAACCATCAGTTTTATAAAAGGGTTAAGGCTCATGCCTCATCATTTTCATCATCATAAACCAGTTGTGTCTCTCAACACATGTCAAACCATCTCAATAGAATGACTCATCATTCCAAGGTTTTCACAATTCATTTTCACCAAGTGTTTCCATCTAAGGTGACTCAAGTTTTGATCTATTCTAAAATACTAAGTTAAGAGTGTTCACTAAGGTGGAAAGATGGGATCAATCTCATGCCATAGAATGACATCTAAAGGTTTCTAAGTAGGTCAAGTTTTATACTTTTTATGCTACCTTCCAAATAAGTAAGGAAGTTTGCATACTAAGGGGAGTAAAACTTGTAAGTAAGGCTTGGGTTACTAATAGTTAAAAGGGGGTGTGATCAAAGCATGCTTAAGGCATCTTTGCTAAACCATCTAGTTTAATTCTAGCTTGCTAACGATAGCTTGCCTTGGTTGGTGCAGCGGTTGAAGTTTTCTTCTTCTTCGTCTTCTTGGTAGAACTCCTCCTCCTATAAAGCTTGGTCGGTACTAGCGTCTATAAATACATAGGGAGTAGACAATCACCAAACAATACTTAAATAGGCTAAGTAGCATTCTAAAACACACAATTGATGATCTATTATCATCACAAGCATCACAAGTTTAATTCAATAGTTTCAACCTTTTTATTTTAGAAAAGTAATTTCTACTCATTGAAATATTAACTAAAATTTAATATTCACCACCAAAATATGGGCTCCTGTGGACACATGTCCTCACCACATATTCTAACATGTGGGAATGAGATTTAAAGGTTGGATCAATATTACTTTAGTTTAAGTTTATTATTTAATGATTTAAAGTGACTAGAAATGCCTATATAGCATTATTTTGGTACTAGTCCAAAGTCACTGTATGTCAACCTTAATATTATTACATATTTAGATAGATATGATGAAATGTGATTTTTGAGAGTTGGAATCAACTCAAAAGCTAACTTGGTTGATTTTATAAAAATGTTGCAAGTTGAAAAAGCTTCTATTTTGTTATTTTTATTAGGAGAGATCTATAACTCTAATTGAATTACATCCAACGGGCTTGGATAGATCATTTTAATACCTTTCAGACAAAATTGGTTTCATACAATTTGGATTTATAAAACTCTCTGAATTGAATTTTGAAATAGGGAACATAAACTAGATTTAACTAAAAAGGAAAAACCAGATTTGAATCTATGGGCTAGCGCGGGAAAAGAAATGGTCCGGCCCAGTGGTGCTCCGCGGCGCGGGGCTCAGCTGATAGGGGGTCCCGCTTGTCAGCATCCCTTAACACGCGAAACGGTACGCGCGCTGTGGGCCGTGCGATTAGAAGCGAGATCAACGGCTGAGGGTCGTCGTCGACGACGAACAGGTCGCCGGCGAGCTCAAACCCTAGCGGCTCGATGGGGCTCTACTGGGGGCGTACCAGGGCTCCAGCAGGGTCGGCGAGGCGGGCAAACAAAGTGGAAGACGACGGCGAGGCGAGGCGTGGTCGCGGTGGAGCTTGGGGCGGTCGAAATCAATGGCACCCTTCTCCTCCAGAGGCGGCGGCTCCGGTTCCAATTCCGGCGAGCTGCTGCTCCACTTGCTCCAGCTAGAGGTGGGTGAGGTTCAGAGACGTGAGGAGAGTGGAATGGTGTGGAGAAGAATGGCTGGGAAGGGCTCCTTTTATAGGCCCGACAGTGAGACCGAGCGGGATGGGCGGTCGACGATGGCGACATGGATACGTCGAGGTAGAGGCATGGCTGGGGGTGGCGATGGATGGGCGGTTCCCTGGTGGTGCTCTAGGACTTAAATGCGGCCATAGGGGCGGTGGCACGCGGTCTGGGCGAGGTGGCGCTCTGCGCGGCTGAAGCGGCGGTGTCCACGGCGAGCGGTGGCTGTGGGGCTTTGGGCAATGAACGGGGATGTCTGGGGTGTTCTCCAGGTCGAGGCGAAGCGGCGGGCGCGGGCTGCGGTCGAGCGGTGACTTGTGCACGCGGGGACAAGGCGTGCTCTAGGGGCGGCACTGGCATGGTGCGGTGGCATTGGGCACGGGTTGTGCTCGGTGGTCCACTACTGCTCTTGGCTCGGGCAAGGGACAGGGAGGGGCGGTGAGGTGTTGGCTACCTCCTAGACATGGAGAGGAAGAAGGAGGCTGTCTGCTGGGGTGAGGGCAAGGTTGGCCGGTGAGTTGGTGCTCGGCATGGCTTGGCCTGGCCACTAGGGTGTAGGGGTTGGGGTGGTAATGGCATGGTTTGATCAAGTGGAGACAGAGGGAGTGTTTTGTGGTCAAATGGGTGGCAAAACCCTGTAAAAACAGTGAGCTAGCTAATTGTGTTTGATTCTGCCTGTTATGTGTTTGATAAAATGGCCGCAAGAGAAAAAGTTTTGAATTTTGAGTTCAAATTTTTTGAGTGATCTCCACTAGTGATAGGTAGTCTCTGGTTGCAAGGGTTTTGAATGTGGAGCTCAAATAGATGGTTTTTGACATAGGGGTGATCTATGCATATGCATTAGATTCAATTTTAAACTGTCATTTAAAATAGTTAACAGAATGTTTTGAGTAGATCAAAAGGTGGGCCTTGGTACCTCATTATGTGTACTAGCAAGGGGTGCAAAGATCAAGAATTGTTTCTGATAAGAATTGAGTACTAGGAATAGCCAAAGTAGGCATGAGAGTTAAATTTGCCAAAATGACCATTCCTTCTTTTTAATTCTTTTTTATTTGATTTTCTTTAGGAAAAGTTTGGGAATGATGTAGATGAGGTTTAAATCACTTAATAAACATTTTACAAGCGTTGGATCAATCAATCATGGCAATTCAAAAAACTCCTATTTTAAATGCACACATATATGAATGCTTTCATTTTAAATTTGGAAAAGTTTTTGTTAACCCTATTTTTGGATGATTTGATCTTGATAAGCTTGGATTAAAGTTTTGGGATGTTACATTTCTCCCACTAGACTTGTAAAAGTTCATCCATCCTTTATGGAATACGGTAATTATTTGAACAACCATTGTTCTCATAATACCGGAACAAAATAACAATTATTTAAACAAATCTTGAAGGCTAGGTTTGATGACAACGAAAAACACAATAACACTTTATTTGTTTTCGATGAACATCATCACTCATTCTCTTGCTAGTTACTTAGGCCATTGTAGTTCATGAATTGTGTTGTCCTGTATGACACTTCATACCAACCAATTCGGTATCCAATACCTAAGAACCACATTGTTTAACAAGCAAGGAATACAGCCATAACATGTATATCTTCTATATACCCAAGTTGGACATCTCCAACCTTTTATTTTTCTGCCAAATATTTTATAGATTCTCTTTTAGCAATTCCTTTTCTTTTAAAAGAATCTATCAACATCAATAGTGGTGTCATCAACATGACACATGGTACAAAGCTTGTATATAGTCAAATACTAATACCTTTGTACTTGCACTTTGAAGTGGATCACCATCATCAAATGTTTGGCATTCTTTCAAAAATCCATTCTTTAGTAATCTATTAGTGTAGTAAACATTTTACTTACATCTTCTATTCATCCTTATCATGACAACTTTCATGATCAAGCTACTATAGCCTATAAGGAAGAATCATGAGTATAGTATCAGTTCCCAAAATCTTTTTGGTAGATTAGGACACCTAGCGTCTCCAACCTTCACAAATTCTCATACAATATGAGAACATGTATTTTGCTAAATTATACTCTATCATAATGCAACCAAAAACATTGTTTCAGATATCACAATATCTTTCACACATGATGGTTTCTGAAACAATTTTCAGCTCCAATATAATCTTGATATTAAAACAACTTTTGGATATCAATAATCATGGAGGCAAACATGATACTTTAGATACTAACATTGGAATTCTTACTCTTGATTTAATACTACTTATTAAACTTCATGGAGTAAATAGAGTTTGCTGAAAGTTTGCAATAGGACTTATAAACTTTAAATTGACATTCAAAACAATACGATACCAGTTCGTAAAGTAAATATCCAGAATTCTATAGTTCTATTATCTCAAATAAAAAAACTAAGCATAAGGTAGAAACCGAATGCCAATGACTACAACAAACTATGCAAATTCACTTTGATTTAATTTATGAAAAATTTGAGTTCGACTAATCCAAATTACTAATGAACTCCTACTCAAAAACGACATCCCTCGTGCCTTTTTGGTGATTACATGAACCAAATCCACTACACCAAGTCCGATCATCATGTGAGTTGATGTAGCTTCAAAGGCGAGCATCTATATGGGCATCATATCAACTATATGACTCATGCTTAACCTTTCGGTCCGTGTTCCGAGGTCATGTCTGTACATGCTAGGCTCGCCAAGTAAGAACCTTAGTAATCGCATGTGTAAAACTGTCTTACACCCGTTTGTATGAAAGCGTAGAGTCGAGTACACCCGATCGTCACGTGATGTCTCGAAATACGATCCACAAAACGGTGCATACTTAAGGAAGAACACATTTTTATCTTGATATCTAAATGAGGGATCATCTTACAATGCTACAGAAAGCGCCAAACTAGCAGTATAAGATGCTAACATCTAATGTGTAAAGTGAGATGATATGGTACATGCATTTGATCTCTATCATTTGCATCGTGGTATGATCTCTATCATTCCTTTGTGTGTAAGGCCAATGTCTATGGAACTTACACGTTTGAGTGTGTTGTAAGAGTATCTATCATACATCTACTCACAACAATACCATATCAAGACACTAGCCCAGCAACGATCTAAACTAGACGCCTATAATTTATCAATTTAGAGTTTTACGTGGCTTAGGGCTTTTGGAGATATAACCGTTCTTACCTACGAACATGAACCACAATGAGGATAACCAAGTTATTAGCAACTCATTGTAAATCAGATATTGACTATAGTGGGAGAGACAGACACCCGCCGGCCACTTATGCAAAACAAGTTGCATGTCAGTCGTGGAACCGGTCTCATGTACGATGACATGTAAGGTTGGTCCGGGCCGCTTCATCCCACTATGCCACCAATATCCAAAATACATAGAAGATGCAATAACATGATCATCATCGCCCACATATCAACATATATGTACTACCCGTGCTAAGCACCTACGCATAGATCAGGCTCTGATACCACTTTTGGTCCGCAGCATAGAAAACAAAAAATTTCCTACGATGTGAACTACACGCCAAGATCTATCTACTAGGTACAAAGTAATGGGTGGACATACATCCAACGAGAACTTACCCTCGTAGACAACAAGCTTTGTTAACGAGTAGGAACTCGTGGTTGATGTAGTCGTACACTTGCCGATCTCAAGATCGTGGTCCAGCAGGTCCGGCCCAAGACGCCCATCGATCCAGCTCCAAAGAGACCAAGTCCAGCACCGCAAAGCAGCGGTGCATCCGTGATCGCACACACGTCCGGTACCCCGACAACCTCCGTCCCTCACTCCAGCAAAGCAGCGGAAGCAGCAACTCCTTTCCAGATAAAGCCACCGGGAACATGTATCTCGCTAATCCGAGACCATGGGGGAATAATACTAGAGGGGTAGAGAGATCCTTCACAAGGAGGTGTGTATGAGAAGTGAGGAGAGGGTGGCCTTTTATAGGAGGAGGGGGTGCCCCTCCTTCATGGCCAGCGCATGGAGGAGGTGGCTCTTCACCTCCTTCATTCATGTGGTGGTAACCCCTCCATATTAAAATGCCTCTTCACATTCCCTTTTAAAGTCCCCACTTTAAATGCATTAAATTTCTCCAAATTTAATGCTCTCTCATTTAATAAAACTCTTTTATTAATTTTATTAAGAATTTTGTTAATTACTTTAATTAACAAACATTCACATAAAAACCCCTGCAACATTTCAATATTACATGCAGAACTAATTTCAGCAATTTCACCCGAAACAGTTTCGGTGTCTATTGAAATAATTCCAGCGCTTTCTTAAATCTTTATCTGAAACATATTTGCTGCAAATGGTGTCAGTATCCCTTAAGTGTGTCACCCTACAGTTCGCGAATAATGCAGACATGATCGAGACCCCTCTCAGATCAATAATCAGAAGCGGGACCTGGAGATCCATACTGACTCCTAACATTCAACGATGACTTCTCTGATCGTGAGAACCTTTAACGCTAGTAACTAAATCCTTTTGTCTCGTGATATATTACATGTTCGAGATTCGATCATCGGTATCTCCATACCTAGTTTGATCTCTTTACCGACATGCACTCTTTTCTCGTTCCTGTGATATAACATTCTAGTGATCACATCACTTGCTTGCAAGCTATTTCAATGTGATATCACCGAGAGGGCCCAGAGTATATCTATCCGTCATCGGGATGGACAAATCCCACTCTTGATCCATGAGCCTCAACATAACACCTTCAGTAATCGAACCCACCTTTATAGTCACCCTATTACGGTGTGACGTTTGATGTTATCAAGATACTCTTCCGGTGTTAGCAATTAACATGATCTCATGGTCTAAGGACTAAGATTACTTCGTATGATGTTATAGCAATATAAACATAATGACTTGATCGTAATGCTATACTTCGGATGAATGTTCATCACATTATTCCACCAATGGTGTGACCTTGTTATTAATAACATCCAATGTCTATGATCAGGAAACCTTGATCATCTTGTTAATCAACAAGCTAGTCTATAAGAGAGGCATAACTAGGAACCCTTTTTGTTTATGAAACACACATGTATTAATGTTTTCGATCAATACAATTATAGCATGCAAAATAAACATTTATCATAAACATGGAATAAGATAATAACCACTTTATTATTGCCTCTCGGTCATATTCCCTTCAGTGGGCACCAGGGCCGTCGGCGCTGGGAAGAAGAAGGGTGTGGGTACCCGCATCACCAATGGCGCTTGGCGAGCATCTATCATCAAATCCTCCGAGCTGCATCTTCATTGTCAAGATGGAGTTCTTCCACTCGTGGAGGGCGATTGACGAGTGCCTGGCGACGAGGTAATTCCTTGTCCTCCTCCGGGTTTTCCGGTGATTTTCCTTGCATTCATCATCCAAGGTCTTTCTCTCCCCCTGCATCCTTTCTTCAGGGGTCTCCTTTGCTTCTATGGGCTCCGGCTGCACCAGCTGTCCCCAAATTCCATTCTCCACATCTCCTGCTTCATTACGCTTTGCGAGTGCTGGCTCGGAATCGAGCCGCACTTTGGCGTCTTTAAGAGGCTTTTTAAGCTAAAATGCCAGTCGGTATTCGGCTCTCTAGTCTACGACATAGGAGGCTGTGGCATCCATGTCAACTCCTCTGTCACCTATTTTGCCATCAAGCTCACCGCATCCGTCCAAGGGTGGAGGGACAAGTGGTTTTATATCCGCGACCAGAAGGCCGACGGAGACCACTAAGGACTCGCACCCTTCGACCCCGCAGGAACTTGCAAGAGGAGGCGCTCCTCAAAGAACACAATGATGCCTGGCGAGTCCGAGGAAACGGAGGTGCTTTACAAGCGTGTCTACGACCTCGAAAGTCGCATAGGTAAAGAAGAGGGTGGCGCCTCCCTCATTTGCACGTGGTTGCGCCGCCATGTCCAGCCTCTGCAGGCCAGAGTGCACCCGATGTACTGCTGGACCAGTGCTGACGATGTCACTCGCGTGTCTGCCGAGGGCATTTCTGTGGGTAAGGTGGATAAGAGGGTGCGACTGGTGACCAAATATACCGCCAAGGAGGTTCTCCCAGGCGAACCAGTCGTGCCTCCTTTCGACGCCTCTAACCCTCCTTCTGAGGTAGAATTATTCTGTGAAGTAGTTTCCTTTTGTGACTGCCTTTATGATGTGTTCATGTATAATGTTGTATCTTCTGAATGTAGGACTGGAAGGTGTCTCCCAGCTTGCCCCCTCAGCCTGAAGGGATTATCCCATGCGAAGTGGATGAAGAGGACGAGTTGGAGTTGACCGTCCCAATCGAAGAGGAGGAGGGAGCCCCCGAGTCCAGCGAACAGGACACTCGCAAGCGGCCCCGCAGCAAGGACTCGGATGCCTCATCACCGACGATGCCAAAAGGCCCTTCTGCTATTGTAGAGGAGCCTATTCCCGCCGTTCCTGTGTGCTCCATGGCTCCTCCTGCTCAGAAGAAGCTGTGACTACCAAAGGAGTCGCCGGAGTCGGAGGAGCAATCCTTCGACCTTGATAAATTTAGCTGGTAAGTTCTATGTTCGCAACCTTGTTGTGATTTCTTCTTGGAGTTGCTTTTTCCCTAAAGTTTTTGTTTGATGTGTTGTCTAGCCGAGTGGCGTCGTCATCTTCTGACGACATCCAGTTTGTGAAGGAGTCCAGAGTCGCAGACTCCAAAGCCAAAGAAGTGGTCGGATGGTCTTCTTCTCCTCCATTGGCGGCCCACTCTGGGCACAATTCGTCGAGTTCCCCGCATGCTGGGGAACACCAGATTGTTACTCGGACGACTACGCGGCAGTCATCTTCGGAGTCTGTGGAGGACCACGTAAGCGTCCTTTTGGCAGTCGAATTTATACTTGGTGCTATTTGCTGGTCTTTTGTTTTCTTCTGCGGAAGCTTATTGTGAAGGAAGCTGCTCGTCTGGCGGAGCAAGTCCTTCCCATGGGTCGGCAGCATGCACTGTTGGACAATCGCCACCGTGTCGTCGAAGTTAAGTTTTTGACTTTGTCTTTGTCTTTGTGAATTGTATGAATTCGATTGATGATACACCCTGCACGTTGTAGTTCAACATAATGAACTACTTCGCCGTGCTACTACACTCGAGAAGACGCTTGCTGCAGCGACAAAAAGTCGCGACAAAGCAATCGCAGCCCTGGAGGAGTCGTGAAAGTAGGAAGTGGATCTCCGTGCCTCCACTGCTGAGAGGGAGAAGTTGTTCGAGGAGCAACTTTTCTCGATTGCCAAGTCCCTCTCAAGAATTCTTTTAGCTGGATGTTGCATTGTTCTTTCTGCTTTGACGTGTGGTAGTCGTACTAACACTTGTGAGTATGTAGATGCCAGCGGCCTGAGCTTTGACGCCCCATCTCTGTGCCGCGTGGATGCATTGGCGGGCGCGATCGCTGTAGTCGAAGACCGCAGTGTCTCCCTCCAGGAGACGCTGGGGAAAGCCAAGGATGTGCTCAGTCGCATCCGTGAGGATTTAACTCCCAAGGCCGGGCTGATCGACAACCTTGGAGACCTAGTGGAATCCCTTGCTAGAGGTATTCCCGCGGACTTCAAGAACTCGCAGCATTCTGTCGGCGCCACCATGGCACTAGCGATGGTGCAAGCCCATGGCGTGGATATGGTGAAGGAGATATGCCCTAGAGGCAAATAATAAATAGGTTTTTATTGTCATATCTCAATTAGTTTATAATAGTTTCATATTGTGCTATAACTGTGCCAAGTAGAAACATTGGTACAGGTGTGGTATGAAATAACAAAGTCCCTAGTAGCCTCTATTCATACTAGTTCATTAGTCATGGAGATGATCTGGATTTCAAGATCATGGGCATTTATGTCGACTGACAACGGGATCATATCATTGGAGAATGATGTGATTGGACATTCCTCGAAGGATTGCAACACGATCAAGTCATATAGTTCATTGTTGCAACAGCTATACCTAGACTCCTTGTCCTTAGACCGTGAGATGATATCAATCACAGTCTCCTGAGAGTGCTTATATAGCATCAAGTGCCACTTGGTAATACAGTGGTTATAAAGGTGTGTTCAGGTACTCGGAGGAACTGTAGAGGCAATATATGTCAAGAGCGGGATTTGTTCACCCACATGATGGGTAAAGATACATACGGCCGGCTTGGTGAGATTACATCCATAAATGTTGCAACATGTGACTAGGTCACGGGGATGTAATATCACGGTAACAAGAAAACAGAACTTGTTGTGAACGAGATTGAACAAGGTATGGGATACCAATGATCGGATCTCAGATAAGTTCTATCGAGAAACAAAAGGAAGAGGATGCTACATTTAGCGGTTCAAACGACATTGTCATCAGGAATGCATAGGGGTCACATGGATATCCCTGGTCCCTCTATTGATCATTGATACAGATCATGTCTAGAGCATTCCCGAGCCGTGAGAGGATACACTTAAGGGTACGATGAGAGCGATCATTCGTAAGATGGAATCACAGTAGAGAAAGAGAAAGCCAGAATTGTTCCGCAGAGAGATCCGAAGTTGTTCGGAGAAAAAATAAAGGACCGGAATCATTCCGAGAAAGATCCGAAGTCGTTCGGAGGAAATCGAAAGGGAACCGAAAGGTGTTTCGGGTCAAGATGGATTTTGTAATATGTATTTACATATTAATTAATGTAATTAATATTAAATATAATATTAAAATCTAATTTGAAGGGTTATTCCACTAATGGGCCAAACTTCCTAGGGAAAAAGGGCCCATGAGGGAAAACCAAAGGAGGGAAGGGCCAAAGGACCAAGGCCTAGGTGCCTCAAGGGGGCCCACCCGGCCAGCCTAGGGCTATGCGCGGGGTGGGGCCCACCCCTAGCCGGCTGGCCCATGAGGCCCATGCGCCACCCCCGTCTCCCTTGAATAGTCCCATATGGGAAACCCAAAGGGGAGGGCACACCCCCTCCCCTATATAAAGGGGTGCCCATGGGTGAGATTGAACACACCAATATTTGGAGAAGTCCTTTGGTTGACTTCCTCCTTTCCTCTCTCTCTCTCTAGCCCTTGTGACCATGGCCCCAAGTTTGGGTTGTGCGAGCAAGGCATACCTGCAGTATGCCGTTGCGCTGCAGGGATTCCTAGCCGGATATCAACTTCCGCACTCCTGGCGGGATCGGGGAGCCGGAGGTCTCATCGTGCACCGGATGTGTACGAAGACACGAGGCGTGACACTTGGGGCGCTTAAATGTCGTGAGCCGGAGCTGCTGCATGATGAAGATCAAGAAGGAGCAAGGGTGACCTGCGAGGAGCTTCGCGACCTTGAGGACGGCTACGAGTACGACTACCTCAATCACGTTCCCCGCGGAACATTAACCGCGTACGGTCTACAGGGGTATGTATTTTATATGCGTTGGTCGTTACCGCATTACTACATAGATAGATCCTAGGCAGTTTTTGGGGTTCCATCGTAGGAATTTTTTGTTTTCTGCTGCGATCCCCTTCAGTGGTATCAGAGCTGATCTATGTGTAGGAGTGTTGTACGGCCAGTACGCACAAGGTTTGTGCGGGCATTGATCCCTTAGTTGTTACCCTCCAACGTGTACTTGTTTATATCGCGGTATTGTTTGATGAAGCGGCCCGGACCGACCTTACGCGTATTCGTACGCGAGACTGGTTCCACGCTCAACATACGGCTTGTACCATATAAGTGGCTAGCGGGTATCTGTCTCTCATTCGATAGTTGATATAGCATTTACAATGGAGGGCCCCGAAAGGGGTGTAGTAGAGACAACTGCTGGATCCGTGTTGTGGTTGGAAAGTTCGTAGATTAGAAGCGGTTCTATTGCGTAAGCCCTAACAACCACGTAAAACTTGCAATAGATAAAGTAGAGGCGTCTAACTTTATTTTGCAGGGGGCATGTGATTATGATATGGAAATGGTCGTTATGAAGGTAAAGTAGTTTACTTTTCTGTTACTAAGTAGTATATTCATAGTCATCGTTCTGATGGACGATCTGGTGGAGGCGTCATGGACTTGGCGTCAAACCAAGGGCAAGATGGAGATCATGTCGGAGCGCTCGATGGAGATCAAGGCGCAAGAAAGACCATATCATATCACATTGTACATATGATGTTGATACCTGTTTTACATCTTATTGTGTGCTAGTATTTAGATACTCAACGGTAGCAAATAAGATAATCCCTATTTAATTCCAATGTTCCGTGTTCCCCTTGTGTGTGCACCACCAAGAAATTTCTTCGGTATGAGGCGATCCATGGTACAGGCATGGGTGTCAGACATATCTACGTTCGCATACAATGGGTGTAAGCCATGTTGCACAGCGAATACACACAAGTTAGATTTGGCGAGCCTAGCATGTGAAGACATGGCCTCGGAACACAAGAGATCAAAATATCGAGCATGAGTCACATGGATGATGTGATTGACATTGGTGAATATCTACCTTTGATACTGCACTGATGGCCGTGATGATCAGGGGAGGTGTAGAGGATAGGGATCATGTGATCACTAAAATCGTCCAGGGGATGGCAATTTTAGTGGAGACCAATTATAAATTGATCTCTTATTATGAACTTAGTCTGGATGTCTGTTTGCAAAAAACTTAGTAGATCATGGCCTATCCCACTGAGGTCCTTTGCGACCATGGGAATATATTGCTTAATTTGGAACTTAGCAAAAGGGTCCAACTTCATAGATTAATACCCACGCCTAAGGGATATCCTCGTAAAAAGTGATCTTCTCTTCTTGATACAATAACCATTAGGATATAACTCAATGACTCTGTAATGTTTGTGTTTTCTCCATAATCATCCAATAAGCCATTCTCCATTCGATTGAGAGTTTGGCTGCATTTTGTATTCTGCAAAATCAGGCACATAGTGTATGAGCCATTGGATGGGTTTTCCTCCATCATGGATGAAAAGAGAATATTTAGAGAAACACTTAGCAATCTTGAATTAGAGTTGAGAACTCTTGGAAGGGCTTGATTGAAAAAGGAGGTCATGGATGAAAAGGTATATGTAAGATATACAAATTATAAATGTGATTCTTGCGAAACTCGTTGTAGTTTGCAAAGTATTTGATACTTGTCCCTTTTTGTGAAAACAAGATGATCTGCTTGAGAATTGCTGGATATGAGGCAATGTGACTTGATGATGGCAAGCAAAACAATTGATGGCCGACATCACCTCTTCCCTCAAAATTTGTCATTTGGATTAGTGGACTTGAATATAAATTTGTAATCCTTGTATGTGTGTCTTTTGGCGAGATGATTATTCATATGAAGAAGTTACAAGCCAGTTTGTACTATTCTTATGAACAATACCATTGTTGTCACATTATGATTACGAACAAGTCATTCTCGTCACTATGTTAATGATAATGGTTTGAACATTTATAAAGGATTAGAATGCTAAAAGATATCCAAAGTTTAATAATGAAATGACACTACAATTTAAGTCATTTTGGTTATTGCAGGTTCTTTATGAAAGATCGAGGTCCTAGATGCTTAATCTAGACACTTTGCAAAACCATGCCTCCTGGGCAGAATGACTAAAACTCCGCATTCTGGTAAAACAGTGATATGCGAAGAAATGTTGAATCTTATACATAGTGATGTATCATATTTTCAACATGTAATGGAAATCATTTATTGTGGACTTAAGTGAATAAGTGTATTTACTTAATGAAACATAAAGTTTGAAATGATATAAATTGTTCAAATGAGTTCATAACTAAATGGGATATTGAATTAACTGAATTAACAAGTCTCTTCGATTTGATCGACATGACTAAGGTATTCAAGTTAAGTTTAGCATAAAAGGAACTTGTGAAAGATGTTTCACAAATTATGATAATTGGACGAATTCAAACTATGTTGAAATGTCTAAACATCATAATCATTATGTATTAAGATGGATATGGTATAATATCATCTCTTATAGGGTTATAGTTCTCGTTTAGAGTTAAAGATCGAAATAAGCAAACACTCATTTGAAATACAAAGGAACATCCAAAAGATTCGTGGAAACAACACCATAAGTGTTATGGCGCATTCGAGTTTCTGGAGATTTTGATAAGTCAAAATCATGGCGAATAAACAAGTCTTTGTAGAGCATTCTTAGGAAGCTATGAATGCATCTTCCACAAAAGGGGCAAACCTTTTGTTGTCCAAAGTTGACGTGTATTGATGAAGATATAAGTGGAAGAAAGTAAAAGATCAAAACAAGGTATTTGACCTTACCTCCGAATTGTTGAGTGGCGTAGTGGAATCTGTTTCGTGAATCCAAACTCTACATATAGAGGAGAAACCAATGATAATGATCATAAAGTTTCAGTGAATACTTTTACTAAAGAAAGTAGGATTCAACTATATATTCTACAAGTTTGTGGAATTATATTATTGATTCACTTGTCGTGTTTTGAACAAGACATACCTACGAATTACAAAGAAGCGTGATGGACCTGAGTGCGAGAAATGACTATGATTCATAAAATCCTATATTAAGTTACATTTAAGATTACAAAGTAACATGTTACTTGATATTATTAAAGTAAAGAAGTTTACTTGATATTTTTGAATGACTTCAAAGTCATAAGAAGGAAATGAAACTTAATGAATGACAAAAAGCTCGATTTGTCACAAGTTTGGACAAATTCAAGGAGTTGACTACAACAGTAGTGATGCTTAAGTCTTTTAGATTTACACTAGAAATATATGGATATTAAAGTCTCGCAAATGGAATTCTCAAATTGATGATGATAAAAGAATTTTGGAATGTCCAAGATTATCAAGAGGACCTAGATTTGAGTGGGAGCAAATCAGCTTGGCTAATTCATAATATGTAGCTGACATATTTTGAGTGGGAGCTAAGTGAAATCCCTAGATCTCAAACATGAATGTCACATTTGAGTGGGAGCGTGAAATCATTCTGGGATATGTGGATGATATATGCGAATGATGTGATTGGTGTTAATAAACGTTCAAATAGGTAAATAGGAATGAAGTTGAAGTTATTAAACAATAAGATCTATCGAGATAGATTGGTGAGTTTAATAAACACTGAATGTCGAATGCTTCCTGGACTTGATTCTGAAAGATGTTCAGAATGTCCTAAGCAAGATTCTGAAGAAGTTCAGAATGGAACAAGGTGAGAAAGTAGTTCTTACTATATGAAGCATTGAGTTAGTATTGCAACTATGGTTGAAAGAAAGAGATGTGTTGCAAATCCTGTGCCTCAGTCATAGGTTCTTCCATAAAACCATGTTGTATACTCGACATAAAGTGACCCGAGGTTCTGGTTGGTAGGACAAAGTCTTAACTATAAGAACATGTCTTTAAGTGATTCCTGAGTTGATCACTGAACCAGAATTAAGTTTGTACTTAAATAGCAAGAAGCAATGTAAGTGGCATAGTTGCATTTCATGCACTAGGATCTACATAGATATAGAAGTAAAAAAGCTCCATCTGATGTGATGTATAATGTTGTGGCGGGGCTAGTTCGCTTTTAACGTAGAATGATGTGTCCCAGGGCCCAGTGTCCATGAGAAAGCCCTCGAGGTTGATCTAAAGTCAATGTAAGCTCCTAGAATCCAGCCTCGTTCTGCTGCCATGACTATAGTATATACACAAAGGTTAGCAAAGTTTGTTTCGAAGTTTAGATGACAACAGTGAAAACGACCGCCTTCATAAACACTCGAAACAAAAAGTCTCACTTTGTTGCCAAACAAATGCTTCGACCCATTATAAGATAATGGTGTGAATTTCAGATTAGGAAGACATTAATGATTTGCAAAAGACATAATGATCTGGTAAAACAGAACATGGACATGATTTTTCCCATGAGCATGGATGATCTGTAAACGCATATGGTATATGGTTTATATGAGTAAAATGCGAGCTAGATTATTTGTACTCTAGTGCAAGTGGGAGACTGAAGGAGATATGCCCTAGAGGCAAATAATAAATAGGTTTTTATTGTCATATCTCAATTAGTTTATAATAGTTTCATATTGTGCTATAACTGTGCCAAGTAGAAACATTGGTACATGTGTGGTATGAAACAACAAAGTCCCTAGTAGCCTCTATTCATACTAGTTCGTTGGTCACGAAGATGATCTGGGTTTCAAGATCATGGGCATTTATGCCGACTGACAACAGGATCATATCATTGGAGAATGATGTGATTGGACATTCCTCGAAGGATTGCAACACGATCAAGTCATATAGTTCATTGTTGCAACAACTATACCTAGACTCCTTCTCCTTAAACCGTGAGATGATATCAATCATAGTCTCCCAAGAGTGCTTAGATAGCATCAAGCGCCACTTGGTAATACAGTGGTTATAAAGGTGTGTTCAAGTACTCGGAGGAACTGTAGAGGCAATATATGTCAAGAGCGGGATTTGTTCACCCACATGATGGGTAAAGATACATACGGCCGGCTTGGTGAGATTACATCCATAAATGTTGCAACATGTGACTAGGTCACGGGGATGTAATATCACGGTAACAACAAAACAGAACTTGTTGTGAACAAGATTGAACAAGTTATGGGATACCAATGATCAGATCTCGGACAAGTTGTATCGAGAAACAAAAGGAAGAGGATGCTACATTTAGCGGTTCAAACGACATTGTCATCAGGAATGCATAGGGGTCACATTATCCCTGGTCCCTCTGTTGATCATTGATACAGATCATGTCTAGAGAATTCCCGAGCCGTGAGAGGATACACTTAAGGGTATGATGAGAGCGATCATTCATAAGACAGAATCACAGTAGAGAAAGAGAAAGCCGAAATTGTTCCGAAGAGAGATCCGAAGTTGTTCGGAGAAAAAACCGGAATCATTCCGGGAATTCCCGAGCCGTGAGAGGATACACTTAAGGGTATGATGAGAGCGATCATTCGTAAGACAGAATCACAGTAGAGAAAGAGAAAGCCGAAATTGTTCCGCAGAGAGATCCGAAGTTGTTCGGAGAAAAAACCGGAATCATTTCGGGAAAGATCCGAAGTCGTTCAGAGGAAATCGAAAGGGAACCGAAAGGTGTTTCGGGTTAAGACGGATTTTGTAATATGTATTTACATATTAATTAATGTAATTAATATTAAATATAATATTAAAATCTAATTTGAAGGGTTATTCCACTAATGGTCCAAACTTCCTAGGGAAAAAGGGCCCATGAGGGAAAACCAAAGGAGGAAAGGGCCAAGGCCCAGACGCCTCAAGGGGGCCCACTCGGCCAGCCTAGGGTTGTGCATGGGGTGGGGCCCACCCCTGGCCGACTGGCCCATGAGGCCCATGCACCTCCCCCCTCTCCCTTGAATAGTTCCACATGGGAAACCCAAAGGGGAGGGCACACCCTCTCCCCCTATACAAAGGGGTGCCCATGGGTGAGATTGAACACACCAATATTTGGAGAAGTCCTTTGGTTGACTTCCTCCTTTCCTCTCTCTCTCTAGCCCTTGTGACCATGGCCCCAAGTTTGGGTTGCGCGAACAAGGCATACCTGCAGTACGCCATTGCGCTGCAGGGATTCCTAGCCGGATATCAACTTCCGCACTCCCGGCGGGATCGGGGAGCCGAAGGTCTCATCGTGCACCGGATGTGTATGAAGACACGAGGCGCAACACTTGGGGCGCTTAAATGTCGTGAGCCAGAGTTGATGCATGATGAAGATCAAGAAGGAGCAAGGGGTGACCTGCGAGGAGCTTCGTGACCTTGAGGTCGGCTACGAGTACGACTACTTCAACCACGTTCCCCGTGGAACGTTAACCGCGTAGGTCTACAAGGGTATGTATTATATACGCATTGGTCGTTATCGCATTACTACATAGATAGATCCTAGGCAGTTTTTGGGGTTCCATCGTAGGAAAAAATTTGTTTTCTGCTGCGATCCCCTTCAGATGGACCTCGCTGCTGTTTCTGAGGCGATGCCTGTCGACGCTGGAGGCCAACAGGTAGTGTTTGCTCCCTTCGCTGGTATCTGCGCTAAATATGGTCCTCAACTCATCGAGACACTCGCCAAGTATTCCAAGGAGCGGCGGCGAGCGAAGGCGGCGAACGCTGCGGCATCTGGGGGTACCACCGGTAAGTACATGCCGTCGGAGACTGCCACGGATGCGATGAAGCCCCCGAAGCCGAAGTCGAAGTCGAACAAACACACTGCTCATTAGTCTGTATATGTAATAGCTGTAGTGTTTCGCTTTTGTGTTGGAACAATGATTTTGTGGAAGTGTCCCAGTCAAGACTTTTGTTGTGCTTGAATGCATCAATGCCTTCTTGTTAATGTATTCTTGGTCTCTTATTTGCTTTTGCTTGGTTCGTGATAGGGTACGTCGAGTGGTCCTTCGAGTGGTCCTCATGATCCTCCACCCACCGATGAAACCTTGGCGCAGCCGCGCTCAAAGGTGGAGGAGTTGTCTTTGCTTTTGCGACTGCGCAATAGCATTAAGCAATTGGAGCGTGAGTTGCCCATCCTCCATGGTAGCGCAGATGTATGGAAGTCGAAGCCAGAGAAGGCCACCGCCCGCGAGAAGTATCTCTTGGAGGAGGTGGCACAACTGAGTGAGCAATTCAAATGTTAGCTTTCTGCCCTCTTATCTTTTCTTTTAGTCAGTTGTGGCAATGCCTTGTCTTCATACTTTGCCCTTTTTTTCTTGGTGTAGTTGTCAGTGCTCGTCATCCACAGGATGAGAAAGACCAGATTGCCATTCAAATGAATGACCTGGCCCACGAGCAACTTCATGCGAGTGGGTACTTTTGGGTAGACCATGATTGTGCAATCACACTTGCGACCCTGTAGGATCGTGCTCCTCGGGTACTTCACTTTTTGAAGAAGGCGCAGTCGTGCCTTAGGCATATCTATCCAACGATGTTTCCGCTAGACGCCGTCCCATCAAGTCTGTTGGCTCTTTTGGTGAAGTTCCAAGATCTGAGTGCAGTTCGCGAGTGTGAGCGGCAGCAGTTAGTAGCTGGTCCTAAGGCTGCTTTGTCGCTGGTGCGACTGCATAGGCCAGATGTAGACGTTGCAGCTGTTGCTACTGGGTCGCTGACCCCGCTAGAAGGTATGACCTGGAACATGGTTCCGCATTACCAGGCAGTTGATTGCCTAGCAGAAGAAATCGTTGACTTCTTCGAGGAACAAACGAACATTCTTTTGTTGCAGTAGTAGTTTTGACTTCTATCCTGCGCATAATTGTACAAGTGTTCTAAAGTTCGTATGAATATGTTGGATGTAATTAATACACATTGATATGTGAAGAGCTTGCTAGCTTATATATTTTGCGATTGTGTTTGTACTCTACAATTCCTTTTCGTTAGCCTAACTTGTGTTTACCTCAGCACCTTGCCAACCTGTCAGGTGCGTCGCAACTAGGTTGGTGTTTATCAAGGGTTCGATTGATGTTTTGTTAGCTACTCGGGATATTGCGATTTGTTCATAGAACAAGAGTGTAAAAGGGTGGCGCAGCCCCTGAGTGATAAGATTGCCAGAAAAATAAGGTAAAACACAGAGTTTCGGGGCACTTAGCTTTATTTATTCGCAGAATAGTACGAGGTACAATGTGTGGCTAAGTAGCCAGGATGAATAGCCTTATTTGTAATGTAAAATACAACTAGGGGTAGAAACGACACAGCTGTGCGACGTTCTAGGGGTTAGAGTATGCCACTCCTATCTTGAAATCTTTAAGGCTCAATACACGGCGCCCAGAAAAGTGCTTGGTGCGTGGTGTTGATGTAGAGCTCGTTGGGAACCCCAAGAGGAAGGTATGATGAGCACAGCAGCACGTTTCCCTCAGTTATGAAACCAAGGTTTAATCGAACCGGTAGGAGCAAGGAAACACCTCAAAGGTGTTACTAGCTGAGCTTTGGCAGGGCGCACTACCGGTGCTAGTAGCAACGTGGAGACCTGCACAACACAACCACAGAACTTTGTCCCCAACTTGCGATGAGGTTGTCAATCTCACCGTGTTTTGCGGAAAACAAAGGATTAAATGTATCGAATGGAAAGAAGTAAAAGTTTGCAGAAAGTAAAAACAAAGCAGTATAAGATTGTAGATTGTATGTAAAGAAAAGGACCGGGATCCATAGTTCACTAGAGGTGGCTCTCCTTAGATATATAACATGTAGGGTGAACAAATTACAGCGGGGCAATTGACAAACACCGAGAAAGCAATACATGCATATACTAATCATCTTGACTCTTTTGAGACTTGATTGGGCATTGCAACATAATACATAGACCGCCATCCAACTACATCTATGACTAATAATCCACATTCAGGTTATCATCCGAACCCCCTCCAGTATTAAGTTGCAAGCAACAGATTATTGCTTTTACTTAATCGTGTAAAGTAAACAATACGATTGTTCTATGAACAAAGGATCGTTGTTTTCTCCCTAGTAGCAACAGCTCATCTAGTACCTTAGAGATTTCTGTCACTTCCCTAGATTACCAGAGGCATGAACCCACTATCGAGCATAAATACTAACTCTTGGAGTTACTAGCATCTACTTGGCCAAGATAGCTACTAACAACGGAAAGCATGCAAGATCTCAAATAACAAAGACATGATAGAATCAATAATCAATCTGAAATAGCATCTCAATATCCATCGGATCCCCGCAAACACAACATGTATGGATTACAAATAGATGATCTTGATCATGAACGGAGCTGACAAGATCTAAACATGACAGCACAAAGGAGGAGAAACCAGTCATCTAGCTACTACATGGATCTGTAGTCCAAGGATGAACTACTCACGCATCACACCGGAGGCTTGCATGGTGATGAAGAAGGCCTCCAGGGTGAATTCCCCTCTCCGGCAGGGTGCCGGGAAGAGCTTCAGAGCCCCCCCGATCTAGGGATGGAGATGACAGCGGCTACAGACTCTTTCGTGGATTTTTGATCGGGTACTTAGGATTTTCGTCCCGAGGGCAGCTTATAGGCGGAAGGAGAGGCCGAGGGGGTGTTGGGGTCGGCCACCACCTCGGCTGAGCCAGGCTGCAGCCTGCCAGGTGGTGTGGCCGGCCCCTAGCCCCTCTCCATCTCGTATTCTGGCACTTGATCCCTTCCAGAAAAATAGGCACTTTGGCTTTTGTCCCGTCCAATTCCGAGAATATTCATTTTCTGACTTTTCTGGAACCAAAAACAACAGAAAAGCAGGCAATGGCACTTTGTGGCTCTTGTTAATAGGTTAGTCCAAGAAATCATAATAAAAGTACTCCAAAGTTGGAACAAAACACAAGAAAGTGGATAAAACTAAGCATGGAACATCAAAAATTATAGATACATTTGCAATGTATCAACATCCCCAAGCTTAACACCTACTCGTCCTCGAGTAGGTAAGTGATAAAAAGAAAGAATTTTTGAGGTGACATGCACCATCAAAGACTTGATCAAAGTATTTGCAAAACATTCAAGGCTGGGATCATAGTACTTCAATCATAACATGAAAGATAAAGTTCTAGAAATAAGCAAAGAAACTAAGATGCAACATGAAAAGGCACAAACAAAAGAATCATGAATAACATGATTTGCAAGACGTTTGTTTGTTTCACATAAAGAAAACATAGCATAATAGTATTCAGCTTGTCCCTCAATAGAGTAGAAAATATATATGCATAGGACACCTTCAAAGTTCATAAGAGTGACTAGATACAATAGTTTCAAACAAGCAATAACAAGTTATGCATCAATCAACTAGTCTTGGGACAATGCACATAGAACTAAGAATGGCCACTATGCTCTCAAAGTAGGTGCATAAAGATAGAAGGTGGAGACTCAATATAATGGTGGAAGAAAGGCCTTTTGTAAAAATGAAGTAGGGATTCAAGTCTCATAAAGAGCTTCCAAAAATTATGATACTTATAGCTTTCAGCTCTCATTGCCCCTATCATAAGCATCTTGAAGTGATTAAGGTTAAAGTGAACAAACTATGGTGTACATGCTTGACAAAGTATAAGTCAGAAATCTCATGTCCCTTGTATATGAGGGCCGCTCCTCATGCTACTCAAGTTTAGTCACCGGTAAGTTCTTGTCATTGTAAGTACATGTGTATCATTGAGAACTGCCAACGGGGTACCCCTTGCCCGATGATACGGAAGAATGCCCATATCAAAATGACAAGGCAAGCAGACAACGAGCATCTCAGCATTCTTCTTATTTACCATGGGAATATGGTGCTTTTTTCTCTCTTTCCTCTTTTCATAGTATCTCTTTATTTTTCTTTTCTCTTTTTTCTCAATAGGACTCTTTTTTTATTAGAAGAATGCTTCATAGACAGCTCCTTATGGTTACGCTGCAGGTTTCCACCATGTCAGCATGGATTAGACCAGCGGCCCAGGTGTTTCTCTAACACATATACATAACTCCATGGACTTACAAGTTCCCCTTTCATTTCACACCGACGACATCCATATACAAAAGAGCATGATATCAACTAGGTACAAGTACCAAGTGCAATGTTGAAAGTGTTCCCCATGAAAGCATGGTTCTGCTAATTCCCAACAAATAAGTGCAAGCATAGACAACATAGAATACACAATGGTTCAAGTTTATTAGAGGCAAAAAGTAAAGTGTGCCATCAAGTTCGTGAGAGCTTTAATCACTAGTTTTCTCATAACAAGTGGAAGGTAAACAAAAGCATGAATATATTTGGAATAGAATAAGCTAGTAGGTAGGTATGGTGGAATCTTTGGAAAAACTTGGTTTAGGGAGTTGGATGCATGAGTGGAACTCATACTTTGTTGTGGAGGCTAGCAAAAGACTGGGAGCGACAAACTAAGAGAGCAATAATGGCCATAATCATGCAGAGCGACAAAACATCATTGATCAAAGCATAAAGTGATACTACAAGTTGAAAACTAAAGGATCATAAAGGCTATGGTGACTTGAGATAGTCATAACATGGTGTGAGCATGGGCCAAGTCAACCCAAATAAAGCATCAAAGGAGAATACCACTATACTATGCTTTAATATGCTAAAACAACGCATGATTCATCCAAGGCACATTAATCAATCTCAATTGTTTATAACAAGTCATGCTACAGCAAAGAATACTAAGCATAAAGCCAAAACAATATCAAGCACGGCATGACAAAGCATACCCACTGTCAAAACGAGCTCTTTTTACCACATAAGCATTAAACTTTCCTACTCTTTTCCAAACCAAACCAAACTATTTGCAAACCAAAGTGTGAAAGAGGGGGTCCAACCAACTTATTCAGAAAAATAAGCAAACCAAGCAAACTAAAAACCAAAACAAAACAAAAAAAATACGCTCCAAGAGAAACACAACTGTGCACGAAACAATAAAAATGAAGCGTTTGGAAGAAACCTGAAATTTTTATTGATGAAGAAGGGGATGCCTTGGGCATCCCCAATCTTTGACGCTTGTACTTCTTGGATATTTCTTGGGGTGACATGCGTGGCATCCCCAAGCTTGAGCTTTAGTCCATCCTTCATCTCATTACTCATTCCTTCCATACACCTAAAATTTTTCCTTCATACAAAACTTCACACAATCTCATTAGCAGCATTAGTGCACTTAAGATAAATAAGTCTCAAGCTTCAGTTCTAGAACCAAATAAACTTCCATTAGAACACTATATACTGTAGCACTTCCCTCAAAAAGCTCAATTCCCCAAAGGAACTCAAGAAGGAACTAACAAGAAGCAAATGCAGAAAATGGCAGAAATCTGTCAAAACAGACCAGCAGATAAAGATGAATTTTTTCGAAGACCCTCTGTTGCTCAAATAAAAAAGTGTTGAACTAACGAAAGTTAGATAACAACCTGGGGAAGAAGCACAAAAAATTACAGCTCAATCCTACGTACAGAGATCTCTAAGGGAATTTTACGGTGAAGCACTAAAATCTGTTTCGGGACAGCAACTTTCCCAATCATTACTTCACTCTCATCAGAGGTTACTCTTGGCACAAAAAGCAAATAAAAAGTATAAGGAGAGGTTATTACAGAGGTAATAACTTCCAAGACTTATCTAAAACTCTTGGGTTATCTCCCAACAAGTAATTTTCTTTAACGCCTTTAAGTTAGGCATAAGAAGCAAAGAAAGAATCAAGTGTTCTCAAATGTAGAAACATTAAAACCAACTTTCTTGCCCTTACCTCTCTTATTTTTATTCTTAACATTTGGGAAAATGTGATTGTTTGGTGGAGAAGAAAGGTGCATGGTCCCCTTTCTCACATCTATTATTGCTCCAAGGAGTTCTAATAGGGACCTTCCAAGTGTAATTTGTCCTTTTCCTGCACATTAAATAACAAGATAATCAGTAGAAATCATTTTCCCAAGGATCTTTGTAAATACTCCTTCAGCTATTCCAATAGGTAAAATGTTAGCATTATTAGCAAGAGATATTTCTCTTCCTCCTTCAGTAAGCCCCCAAAGATTCAAAGATTCATAAATATCTTTGGGCATAAGACAAAATTCAGACATGATATCACAGCGGGCTTGAAAAGTTTTAGTGTTTATCTCAATCTTTATTGTAGGGAGCCACTTTGATGGTTCAGAGTTTATTGGAACATAATTGTGATGCTCCCTAAGCATACTATAGCAACTTTCTAAGCTAGTAGTGCTAGCCTCAAGAGTGTTCAACCTAGCAAATATTTTTGCAAAAGAAATATTAGTTTGGCTAGGCATAGTGTAAGTGAGGATCAATTTCTTTATAGCATTAATGGCATCATCCTCATTACATTGGAGGAAATCTCCTCCCACAATAGCATCTAAAGCATATCTATAGCAAAGAGCAATCCCAAGATAAAAGCTGCTAAGGAACAAGCCTTGAATCATTTTAGGCTCAGTCTTTTCATGTAGATCAGAGATTCTAGACCAAGCTTCCTTAAAACTTTCCTCAATTCCTTGTTTAAAAGTGAGAATCATTTCCTCGGGTGACATAGTGATTGGAGCAAGGCTAGACATAGTGGCAACTCAAGATAGGAACTAATTTTTTTGTGTTTTTCAAATAAGAAAGCAAACAAGCAAAACTAATTTTTTTGGATTTTTTGAAGAACAAAACAAGCAAACAAAGCAAAAAGGGAACTAAGCAAAACAAAAACAACAAAGTAAAGAGATTGGTTATGAGGGACTCCCCTTGTGAAGATGTCCTTGACTCCCCGGCAACGGCGCCAGAAAATCGCTTGATGGCTCAATACACGGCGCCCAAAAAAGTGCTTGGTGCGTGGTGTTGATGTATAGCTCGTTGGAAACCCCAAGAGGAAGGTATGATGAGCACAGCAGCAAGTTTCCCTCAGTTATGAAACCAAGGTTTAATCGAACCAGTAGGAGCAAGGAAACACCTCAAAGGTGTTACTAGCTGAGCTTTGGCAGGGCGCACTACCGGTGCTAGTAGCAACGTGGAGACCTGCACAACACAACCACAGAACTTTGTCCCCAACTTGCGCTGAGGTTGTCAATCTCACCGTGTTTTGCGGAAAACAAAGGATTAAACGTATTGAATGGAAAGAAGTAAAAGTTTGCAGAAAGTAAAAAACAAAGCAGTAAAAGATTGTAGATTGTATGTAAAGAAAAGGACCAGGATCCATAGTTGACTAGAGGTGGCTCTCCTTAGATAGATAACATGCTGGGTGAACAAATTACAGCGGGGCAATTGACAAACACCGAGAAAGCAATACATGCATATACTAATCATCTTGACTCCTTTGAGACTTGATTGGGCATTACAACATAATACATAGACCGCCATCCAACTACATCTATGACTAATAATCCACATTCAGGTTATCATCCGAACCCCCTCCAGTATTAAGTTGCAAGCAACAGATTATTGCTTTACGAACTGCGTGTAAAGTAAACAATACGATTGTTCTATGAACAAAGGATCGTTGTTTTCTCCCTAGTAGCAATAGCACATCTAGTACCTTAGAGATTTCTGTCACTTCCCCAGATTACCAGAGGCATGAACCCACTATCGAGCATAAATACTAACTCTTGGAGTTGCTAGCATCTACTTGGCCAAGATAGCTACTAACAACGGAAAGCATGCAAGATCTCAAATAACAAAGACATGATAGAATCAATAATCAATCTGAAATAGCATCTCAATATCCATCGGATCCCCGCAAACACAACATGTATGGATTACAAATAGATGATCTTGATCATGAACGGAGCTCACAAGATCTAAACATGAAAGCACAAAAGAGGAGAAACCAGCCATCTAGCTACTACATGGATCCGTAGTCCCAAGATGAACTATTCACGCATCACACCAGAGACTTGCATGGTGATGAAGAAGGCCTCCAGGGTGAATTCCCCTCTCCAGCAGGGTGCCGGGAAGAGCTTTAGAGCCCCCCCGATCTAGGGATGGAGATGACAGCGGCTATAGACTCTTTCGTGGATTTTTGATCGGGTACTTAGGATTTTCATCCCGAGGGCAGGTTATAGGCGGAAGGAGAGGCCGAGGGGGTGCTGGGGTCGGCCAGACCACCCCCTGGCACGGGCCAGGCCTGGCCGCGTGGCCAGGTGGTGTGGCCGGCCCCTGGCCCCTCTCCGTCTCGTATTCTGGCACTTGATCCCTTCCCAAAAAATAGGCACTTTGGCTTTTGTCCCGTCCTATTCCGAGAATATTCATTTTCTGACTTTTCTGGAACCAAAACAATGTAAAACAGTGCAATTGGCACTATGGCTCTTGTTAATAGGTTAGTCCAAGAAATCATAATAAAAGTACTCCAAAGTTGGAACAAAACACAAGAAAGTGGATAAAACTAAGCATGGAACATCAAAAATTATAGATACATTTGCAATGTATCAGTAGCACCGCTTCAGCGTCGTGCACCATGAAGAACGGGGTGTATCCCATGGTGCTATTTGGAGTTGTGCGCAAGCTCTAGAGTACGGATTGCAGCTTGTCTGGCCAGCATCCGGCAGCTTGTTCGAGTGGCCGGAGGAGTCGTTTCTTGATTCCACCGCAGACAAGGTCGTTGGCCTTTTTGACTTGACCGTTGGTCTGCGGGTGGGCCACCAAGGAGTAGCTTATGTTGATTCCCATATTTTTGCCGAATTCCTAGAACTACTTGGAGGTGAAATTCGTCCCATTGTCCGTGATAATGATGTGTGGCACTCCAAAGCGATAGACAATGGACTCGAAAAACTTGACAGCTCTAGCCCCCGATTGATTTGTCACCAGCATGGCCTCGATCCACTTGGTGAATTTGTCGACTACGACCAAGAGGTAGACGTAACCTCCTCACGAGGATTTCGGGAGATTGCCGACCATGTCGAGTCCCCATTGTGCAAAGGGCCAATCCAATGGTATTGGCCGGAGTTCCGTGCCAGGTGCGTGTGGTTTGTCCGCAAATCGCTGGCAAGCATTGCAGCGCTGGATGATGTCCTTGGGGTCATGCATGGCCATGGGCCAGTAGAATCCAGCTCGTGGAGCTTTGGTGACGAGGGAGCGACTGCCAGCATGGTGCCCGCAGGTCCCTTCATGGATGTCGAGGAGAACGGCCCTTCCGTCCCTGTTGGAGACGCACCATTGGAGCACTCCTGTGATGCCGTGCTTGTATAGTTCGCCGTTGGTGATGGCGAATGCCTTGGATCGTCACGCAATGTGTCCCGCATCATTCGAATCATCTGGCAGCCTCTTGCTGAGTAGATATGTGATGTAGGGTTGTGTCCAAGATGGCTCGATCATCATGACGCCCATTGGTCCTTCGAGTCCTGTATCGAGTTCCAGCTCGTCGAGTTCCATTGGCTCATTGGGTGGCGTTTCCCCCGAGTCTGTTAAGGCGCTTGCTTTCTTCTTTGGAGCCTTTGGCTTGACGGAGCGTTCGTAGATGCGCTCGAGAAATACCCCAGGTGGTATGGGGGCGTAGGTGGATCCAATGTTGGCGAGTGTGTCCACCTCTTCCTTGCTTTCGTGGCGTACATGTTGTAGCTCACAGCCAACAAAGTCCCCTTCGAGTGTGTCGTAGAGATCGCGATAGGCGATCATGTTGTCGCTCAGTGCATCGCACTCGTGCATCGTTTGGTTGACCACCAATTTGGAGTCGCCGTAGATGATGAGCCTTTTGGCACCACAGGCTTTCGCCATCCGCATCCCGTGGATTAAAGCCTCGTACTCAGCTTCATTGTTGGAGGCGGTGAACTGCATTCATAGAATGTATTTCAGCTTGTCCCCCTGGGGTGATGTCAGTATGACACCTGCACCAGTGACGTCTTTTCATTTGGACCCATCAAAGTGCATTGTCCAGAGATAGGACATATCTGGCTTTTCGGGGAGCTGGTTCTCCATCCAGTGCACGAGGAAGTCAGGGAGGACTTGCGACTTGATTGCGCCGCGCTTTTCGTATGTGATGTCTCGTGGAGACAGTTCAATTCCCCAAAATGCGACTCGCCTGGTGGCATCAGGGTTATTGAGGATGTGCCCGAGCGAGGCGTCGTTGACCACCATGATTGGGTGCTCCTGGAAGTAGTGGCGTAGTCGCCTGGCTGTCATGAAGATGTCGTACGCTAGCTTCTGGTAGTGCGGGTACCGTTGTTTTGTTGGCGTGAGCACCTCGCTGAGGTAGTAGACTGGGCGCTGGACCCCGTGGACCTTGTTTTCTTCGGCTCGTTCCACCACAAGCACCGTGTTGACCACCTGGTTGGTGGTGGAGATGTAGAGCAACAGCGGCTCTTTTTCGCGTGGACTCACCAGTACTGGCGAGGTGCATAGTAGATGTTTGAGGTCTTCGAATGCTTCTTGCACCTTGTATGTCCACTCGAACTTGTCAGTTTTGCGGAGAAGTTGGTAGAAGGGCAGTGCCTTTTCACCCATTCGACTGATGAATCGACTGAGCGACGCGATTAGTCCAGCCGGCTGCTGGACACCTCTTACGTTCTTTGGCTTCTCCAAGGCTAGTATGGCCTTTATTTTCTTCGGGTTTGCTTCGATCCCTCTCGCGGTGATGAGATACCCGAGTAGTTGCCCAGATGGTACGTCGAAGGCGCATTTGTTCGGATTGAGCTTGATCCGGTAGTGGTCGAGGTTGGCGAAGGTCTCGCGTAGATCGTCGATTAGCGAGGCTTCCTCTTTTGTTTTGATGACGATGTCATCAACGTAGACTTGGATGTTGCGACCAAGTTGATTCTTGAGGCAGGCCTGCATGCATCGCTGATAGGTGGCTCCTGTGTTTTTCAGCCCGAAAGGCATCATGTTGTAGCAGAACACACCAAAGGGCATTGTAAACGCCGTTTTCTCTTGGTCTTACTCCTTCATTCGAATCTGATTGTAGCCTGAGTAGGCATCAAGGAAGCAGAAACGCTCACATCCCGCGGTGGAGTCGATGATTTGGTCGATTCGCGGTAGCAGGAAGTGATCCTTTGGGCAGTGCTTATTCAATGAGGTAAAGTCCACACACATCCGTAGGATATCTGTGTCTTTTTTAAGCACAAGCACCGTGTTGGCGAGCCAAGTGCTTTCCTTGATCTCGCATATGAATTTGGCGTCGAGGAGTCTGTTGATCTCCATTATGACTGTGTTTTCTCTTGGTTCAGACAGTGGCCGAATTGTCTGCTTGACTGGCCTTGCGTCTGCACTTATGTTGAGTGAGTGCTCAGCGAATTCCCTGGGAACTCCTGGCATGTTCGCTGGACACCAGGCGAAAATCTCCTAGTGCTCATGGAGGAATTCGATGAGCGCGAGTTCCTATGCGGAACTCAAGTTGTTGGCGATGAGGGTCGTCTTGGTCGGGTCTGTTGGGTGGATCTAGACTTTCTTTGTGTGCACCGACGAGTCGAAAGGCAGGTCGGGTGAATTTGGCCTGCTGAGGGGAGGCAGATTGTTGTATGTCGACTCCTTTAATCTTGCGAGTTCCTCCTGCACGCCGAAGGACTGGGAGATTCTGTTGAATTCCCTGTCACAGCTGTCGGACCTCTCAAAGTTGCCATTGATTGTGATTATGTTGTTTGGACCTGGCATCTTCATCTGTAGGTAGGCGTAGTGTGGCACTTCCATGAACCTCGCGAACGCGACACGTCCGAGGATGCAGTGATTTTGTGAAGGCCAGTCGACGACCTCAAAGTTGATGCGCTCTCGCCGAAAGTTTTGTGGCGTGCCGAAGATGACGTCGAGGTTGATTTTGCCTAGGGGATATATGCCTTTCCCTGGGACGATGACGTGGAACATCGTGTCTGAAACTTCCAGTCACGTTAGAGGGATCCTCATCGCCCGCAAGGTACTCGCGAACATGAGGTTAATGCCACTACCGCCATCCATGAAGACGTGACTCATGCCGAAACCCCCAAACTGCACCTCGAGTACGAGGGGACAGTGACCTGGACGAGGAACTTGGCTCGGGTGGTCACGCCTGTCGAAGGTGATGCATGAGTCGCTTCCACTGAGGTACTCAGTGGTGGAAGGTGGAGAGTTTATTGCCAAGTTGACTTGGGGAGTGATGGCCTTCTGCACTTGATTTGAGGGACGCCCTTTTTGGATCATCCCCATGTTGCCCACGGCTCGTGGGTATGGTTCGCCTCCATGATGTTGGACCGGTGCGGCCGCGGGTGGTGGTGGTCCGGGCGGTGGTGGAGGAGCTCCATGTGCCACAGCGCCTGGGGCGGCTCCATAGCCCTTGTTGACTGTGTCGCGATTCATCCAGGCCAGGCCTTCGTGGAGTTTGAGGAACTCGCGGCAGTCTTTGAGAAGGTGGCTAGATTTCTTCTTGCCATCGTGCTTATCGATGTAGAAGTGCATGTTCCATGGTCTGGATAGTTTGTCCTCAATAGATGTTGCGGGTGCCTCTTCGCGAGTGCGGCATTGCCACACCTGCGTGGTTTTTCTGCTATCGTGGTATCCACCACTGCGGTATCCGCTGTTGCGGTTGTCGTCGCGTTTGTCGGCGTAGCCGGCTGCGACCATGTTGACCTAGTCGCAGTCATCGTAGACGCGCATTCGACGTTTGCTTCAGCGGTCGCGTATGCGCCCAAGGTCGTCATCGTTGTCAGAATAGGTACAGTTTTTCATCGAGTCTTCTCCGTCAGCCCACCGATTCGCGATTTCCATCAGGTGGTCGATCATTTTGGCCTTTGAGCAGCCCAGCTCCTCCCTGAGTTCTATACGGCAAACGCCGCCATTGAATGCGTCGATTGTATGGTCCTCCGAGATGTTTTCTACGGAGTTGATGGACCACCTCTGGATGTACGAGCGTAGCAATTCGCCCGACCTTTGCTGGCAGCTTCTCAGCTCTTCGATTGACGTGGGCCTTTTGTAGGTGCCCTTGAAATTGTGCACGAAGCTGTAGACCAGCTCTTCCCAGCTGCGAATGGATCTGCGCGGGAGATTGTTCAGCCATGCGCGGGCGGTGCCCTGCAGCTATAGCTGCAGGCATTGCATGGCCGTGCTTCGACTCCCGCCATGTAGTCTGACGGAGGAGATGTGGTCCTCCAACCAGATTTTAGGGTCCTGTAGCCCGTCAAATTTTGGGTTCTCTGACGGTAGTTTGAACCCTTTAGGCATTCGCTTCTGCCTGATGGCCCTGCTAAAGCATCTGGCACCGCAGAGCTCAGTCTCATCCTCTTTTGAGTCAGTCGAATGAGCTCGTCTTTCCCTTGATTTGTCGATTTTGCACTGCGTGAGGTCATTGCGCGCATCATAGTCACGATCGTGCATCCGTGAGCAGCGACGCCGAGATAGATCGTGGCTATCATCGCTGGACGAAGGCGAGGAGTAGTGTTTTGCCAGAGCCTTGCTTTTCTTTGGCTCCGGTGCAGGCTCTTTGTCGAGGGATGCCTCGACTAGCCCCAAGCCTGCGATCGTAGATCGGTGCATGGCAGCTCGTGAATCTCCGGCTGGCGGCTGGTTGTTGAGGAGGTACATGGTGGCCGTTGTTACCGCGGCTTGCGGTGTCTTCGGGAGCATGTTGCCCTGTGTATCCACCGTCATGGAGCCAAAGTCGAGGACTTTCGCGGCTTCCACACGCTCCTCCTCGGTGAGATGGGCCAATCAGATCTTCTCTTGTTGGCCAGGTACTCGTTGCCTTTGGAGGAGGATCCTCCATGGAAGGAGAGCCCAGCTCACCGAAGGCTTGATTCGTTCGCCGCCTTTTTACGCGCTTCGAGTTGCACGCTTGCATGTAGCTGGCGTCTGTATTCCTCCTTCAGTAGCCAATGGTAGCCCATTAGCATGTCTTGCAGGGAGTTGAGGGGCAGAGGATTGCCTCATAGAGCTTCTCGACAGCGGGCCCACTCATTGTCGTTGAGCTTGATCACCACGCGCTCTCCAGTGTGTTCATTCACTATGGCGGCAGTTCTCCTGCCGCTCCATTGTTGATGGGTGCGTCGTTGCCACCGTTGGTGGGGCCGCCGTTGGGTGTGCTGCCGTTGGGCGGTCCGGTGCTAGCGCCGGTGCCAGCGTTTTCGCGATTGGCGGTAGTGTCGTCTGCGTTGATTACTGCGCACATGAAGTGGTTGGGGAAGCTGTTGCTCCTGCAACTTTCAGATCCAGAGCTGTAGGCTCCATCTTCAGTGGCCAGGTCACCCAGATCGGATCCGCGACTGCTGTCGTTGTCCGTGCTCCCAACTGTTGCCGAGGCGTTGAGCTTGCTGAGGGTGCCGATTGGTGACGGGAACCACGAGGATGTCGTTGGCCGGTCAGGCATGCAAAGCGTGCCCATCTGACCAACCTAGAAGCAGAGGCTTCCAATCGCCAGGCTGATTCCATCGCCTACGGACTCGAAAGCCGGGCGAGTGGCCGGCGTGTGGACGGTGAAGTCGAACGCGCCGAAGAGCTAGCGAATCTCCTCCGTTGCAGAGTTGTAGATCGTGGTTGATGGGGCCGAAGAAGCCGTGACATCAGCACTCCTAGTTCCCACAGACGGCGCCAATTGACGAGGGTTTAACTTGTCAATGCCCATTGTTATGGACTTGGGTTTTGGAGAAGGAGGGAGCGCTGGAGGCATCAGTCGGCTAGCAAACAAGCACACAGGGATGCAAGTTTTACCCAGGTTCAGGCCTCGTAGAGGTCCCTACTCCTGATTGTCTGCTCTTTGGAATTAAGGAAGGAATCGAAGATTACAGGGCGCGCAAATGCAATCTGGCGGGAGTTGTGGAAACTAGGGTGGTGATTTTCCTCCACACCGCCCCCTCCTAGCCTTTATATAGATGGGCTAGGTCTCGGGTAGCAGGTCGAGTCGGTTATAGATTAGGGTTTTCCCTTTGAACTTTCTATCTTAAGCTTCTTCTTGTCTTGCAAGCAATCGAGAGTCCGTGGGCCACTCGAATTACAGTTGACTGGGCCCTGGCAACATCGTGGGCTTCTGCCGTATCTAGACCGTATATACCAAACTCGAGTACCTGTAGGGTATACCCATGTCACTAGGGGTAAGAATAGTTGAAGGTTCTGACTTGAAAACATAGGGAGATTATATGATATAGATCTCCATAATTTTGTAAATAGAAGCTATTTGTTGCTGCAGAGACATCTTGGCTCAAGTTTTGAAATGCCAGAACATTTGAGAATATGAAAAATATGCCAAGACTGTTTTGTGGAATAGCTTTTGTCAACTGAGGGTTAGGTGAGGAGTTTATAATCTGCTACACATTCAGATGCATAAGTACATACAAACAACAAGCAAACACTGCATCACTGAACAAGATTTTTTTTTTGTTCCCCCTGATTTTTGCATTCTAGACTACTAATCATGGTTGCTGAAATTGGGATGTTACAGACATTTCACCCTTAAAATAATCTCGTCCCGAGATTTGGGAGAGTAGGGTTAGGGGATTTTTAGTCGAGGTCAGTGCTATGGTCTCAAGCATACTGACTTATAGACTTCATATTTTAACTTGGTTACTACTTTGGTGAAGTTGAACTTCATCATCCTAGATGCACAGAGAGCTGATTTGGTTCTAGCCCTAATTGCGATTGAGGATATTCCTTCAGTAAGGATTTATGGCATTTCTCTTAAGGTCTTATGATATCCTATTTCATGACTTAGGGTCTAACTCCCGAGGTTGCTTCTGACGGATGGTTATTCTATTTTGTGGGAAAGACGCAGTCTTTTTGCCTTATGGTTAAACTAGGGTAGATTGGAGATAACACAGCCCTTCCTTCTTGGAGTAGTAGAATGATGTTTGAAGACTATCTCCAACCTTCCGGCTGGAGTTGAAATCTTCAGATGACGTCCGCCGATTAGGTCCTATGATGCTCATATACTACTATATCCGTACTTAGCCTATTAGAGAGTTGAATTAGCGGATCTTCTAGATGGGTTAGAACTGACGGAGTTAGTGAATTAGAGGTCCTTCAGGTTGGTCTTCAGCTAAAGTAGTAGAGGGGACTCATAAATATTCATTTATTGTCTCATCTGATGATTCGTGAGTTGATGCTTGGCAGAAGACGTTGGATCTAGAAATCTCTCTGAAGTATCTTCTGGTAGGCAGTCTTCGGGATTCGGGTGAGCTTCACTAAGGTTCTTCGAGTGACGTCCTATTGTGCAAAACTTGTTGGAGGTGGTTTCCTAACAAAGCCTTAAAGAGTTAACTCTGAGTAGGTTAGCGGTTAGCAACACGTATTGCTAGTTTTTATTCAGAGTAGGCAATCTAGCTTCAGAGGGGTTGTCTTCACTTGAACTCTTTGTGTTGCTTCTTGTCGATGGTGGAGTGGTCTCGTTGTCTTCATGCATCCTTGTCTTTAGGATTTTGGAGTATTCTAGACTTCTGGTGAGGAATTTCCCATTGGTTTGGGGCAGAGGGATCGAATAAAATAGTTAGTCTTTCTGGGGTGGTCGGAAGTTCTAATATGCTGAAGGTTACTGGAGTTAGGTCTTCACTTCTTGTCTTGGTTAGCAGGTGTTGAGGTTTCTCATGGATAATGGGGATCCTTCGATGTTCAACTTCCGACATCAACGGGATCTTTGTTGTTGTTGGCAGGTAATTGTCACATGCAGTTTTGAAGAAGAGTCTTGAGGAGTGAGTTTGTCGAAGTATGCCATCCTGCTGAGGAGAAGTCTTCAAGGGGTTTTATCTTGATGATGTCAAAGTCGTGGTTCTTGGGGCACTTTTCATCTTGTAACTACCGAGGTTCGTATGGTTCTTGTTAGCGAGGACTAGCAGGGGTGCCTGAGTTACTAGGTGGTGTATCGATTCCTCAAAGCACATTTTACTTGGGTCACTCAAGCCAGAGCATACATACAAGGCGAACAGAGCGAGTAGGTCTCAATGTTCTTCACAAACCGCACATCAAGCAACACATTATGCACTTAGGCGAGCAAACACGGCTTACTAGGTGGACCAAGGAGTTAACTACTCGTGATGTAGGGAAATCCTAACTTATGACTATTGATCCTAGATATCGAGGCTATTGATAGTATTGATCACTATCTTGCCCTTTGAATCTCTTGCCGAAACATGGGATGCTTCTTAGTAGGGTAGCACTCGATTCTTCGAATTATGAGGATTCCGATGGTAGGCTGATCTTGTAGTCTCCTTGTGTTTGCTGGTAGTTTCTTCTCTTCATCTCATTCTCATCGTCTTTGCCGGGTTCTAGGTCCTAGTTAGTTGAAGTCTATAGGTTTGAAATATGGATGAGAGATAGAGGAAACCATTTTTGAAATCATTTAAATTAGGAGAGGATAAGAAGTATAACTTTTCAAAAAGCTTTTGAGAAAGTAGTTTTCAAAAGCTTGTGTTTCCAAAGTAGTTTTCCTGTCTAACGACCATGCTAAGTAAGGTTCTCCTACAGTCAGGATGGCTCTGATACCAAGTTTGTGGTGCCCTCGGATTAATCCTTCGAGAATCCCTGTTATGCATACACCACGATCCCATGATCAGTTTTTGTCGTGGAATATAACCGACAAGTATCAAAGTAAACATCCATTAGTTAAGAGGATACAAGTCATACCTCAATTGCCATTATGGCTACATTATTCATCATCATCGAAACTTCATCGACTCATAGAGCCCGAGCCATGCCTTAACCTATAGGCAACTGACTGGGAGAATGTCCTAACTCCCATAGTCGTCAACTTCACCTTCTTCTTCATCTCACTTCTCGAAATCTAACCAAGTTAATAGCCAGGGACAATGCCAATGAGTAATTTGAATGTACTCAAAAACAACCTTAAGAGAATTATAATAACAAGAGGATATGCAATATGGATGTGGTAGTAGGAGGGCTCCAAAAGAGGTTCTTTTATCAAATAGTTCCTCTGGTAGATATAGTATCTACATATCTTTCTTGAAAAACTTTTGGAGACTCTTTTGAAAACTTTTGGAGAACACTAGGATTGGGTTACCCATTCATTTCTTCCTTCCGGTCATCCCATGACCAAACTCATTTCCTTCCTTTCCAACCATCCCATGGTCAAAGAATTTCCATAGCCTTTGCTTTTCCAAAGTCCTTTTTGAAATCAAAACCAGCACCACTCTACAGTAGTTTGTACAACCCGTCTATAATCGCAAACACGGCTATTCGAATAGATTTACACTCTGCAGAGGTTATACACTTTACCCACACCATCCGGGTACCCTGCCCTGATCCCCTATGGATCATGGGTCGAGTAACCGATCAAGAATCTTCGGATGCCACCCTAGCATAGGCCCTACCCTATGAGTTGTTCCTTTCAATGCTGGGACGCCCTGTACAGTTCAATAGCCAACCGGAGCACATTCCAACTCCTTGAGAGTGGGCACTTTCAATGATAGGCTCATAGTATCACCCGACCACCCGCAAGTAGTTCGTATTCTCCCCTAGACCACTGTCGCAACAAATGGTTTCCCCCCAGGGGAGATCGGCTTCGAGGGATATGATCCCTTATAAGTAGTTGTGAGAATTCCCATACCAGAGTAGCAACTTCAAGTCCAGCCCTGTCGCATTCCAGAGTAATGTGGTTGCATGGGTTAAGTTGTTATAGCTAAAGCTGCAAAGAACCGGGTGCATTTTCGTTAACATTTTTCCTCCAACATCTTTTGTAAAACAAAAACCTTTATCTTTCTCAAACTTCTCTAGGTAGGTCAGACCTCACCAAGGTTTTACCCTAAAACATTTTGTAGAACTTTTCCGGGGTCTTCCCAGCCTATAGATTTGCTTTGACTAAAACAAGGTCTCCACGGGGGTATGGCGTTACACACCATCTACCATGCTAGGGACAAATATATGTCATCCATGGGATTGTACTTACTAGTACAATTGTGTAATGGTTTGTAAGAGCTAAGCCACTTACAGATATAGATCATCATATAATAAACAATGCAATTTTCATAAATAGTAGGTAAAACATGCATAAGTAACATAGTAGGACAAGGCTTATGAGTTGAAGGTGGCTTGCTTGTGATCAGCAAGATGGCAATATTTCCCTAGACTTCTTCGGAGAATACCATAATAACCAATAATAACCACTTCTTCTGGTCTTTGATATAATCACACTATCATCGTCAAGGATCATACATGAAAGCAAACAAGACCACCATCAACACAATGCATGCAAACATCAATACTATTTAGCAAACAAACATACCACACATCACTAAAATTAGTAGGTTTTATTAGATTGAGGTCATAGCATTTGGAAATACTTTACCAGCCTGTGTGGAATTTCTTTTATGATTTAATTGCCAAAACCACTTAATGAAGGGGTTTTGTGCTAAGGCTTGGTTCTGTATGATACCAATGTACAAACAGTATATCAACAAATAGGTGTTCGAATAACAAGTCCAAAAAAGTGGTTTCATGATTTTATCACATTTCTTTAATTAGATATGGATTTTATAGTGGAAATAACCCTAGTTTAGGTGAATAATTCACCAGAAAATATTTGGAGCTCAAATAAATTTGTCCCTAGAGGGTTTTGTATATATTTGAGTTTGTGATTTTTTGAGAGTTGTAAACTCCTCAAAATAATTACCAGAATGCCCCTAGGAAATTCCCAATGTGACATTTGCCTGAAATTTGTCTTTTTAACTAGATTTATTCTACAGAAGCTTTTGGTATGAATCAAAGGACATATAGTAGGTATTTCAAACACCTTTATGTAGAAATTGGATTCATCCTTTTTAGAGTTGTAAAACTCCTGTAGTGATTTATCTACTGGAATAACCCTAGACATAGAGGTTTAATTCACGATAAATCAACAGTGGTTCAATAAATAGTGAGCTCCTAGGTTTTGATAGATATTGATGTGACACATCACTAAGAGTTGGAAACTACTCAAAATGTATTGTAGACCTTCCTAGGGAATTTCTCAAAATCAGATCTGAATAGATTTTGTTATTTTTGCTACAAGTAATATATAGCTCAACTTTACCTAAGGTCAAGGTCACAGGATAGGTACGAAAATTTCCTTCCAAAGGGAGTTGGATGCATTCCAAAAGGGGATGTATACCCTACTTAGTGATTTATTAATTACAAAAGGTACTTTTTAGAAGATTAATTGCCAGGAAATAACTAAAATTAATTTTTGAAAGGGGACAGTTCTACATGTTGTACAAAACCTATGGAAACATGCAGAAATTTAGATCTAGCCATTTCCAACCAGTTTCCATTTTATTTGAGATGTATATCTAGTAGTCTTTTTAACACATCTAAGAAAAGAAAAAGGGCCAGCGGGGGGGCTGAAATGGGCCTCGGCAACAAAAGCACCAGGCCGGCCCAACTCGCTGTCTCCATGTGTGGGAGACACATTCGAACAGCTGATAGGCTGGCCCTACCTATCAGCAACTGCGGTTGGCTAGACTAGAAAGGAGGGAGGGCAGCAGTTGGATTAAAAGGGGATCCAAAGGCGCGGGTCTTCCTCTTTCTTTGGACCCGGCGGTGGCAGGGGATGCTCACCTTGCACCTCGCTGGCGACAGAGAGGTGGTAGGGCGGACGCGGAGCACGACAATGACTTTGGGGATGGGCGGCGAGGTGGGGTTCAAAGTCGTACGGGGTCGCGTGCATCTGTGCCGACGGAGCTTGCTTTGGTGCTCGCCGGAGTCACGTCCAGGGGTGGTCCTAGGGAAAATGAGTGCATGGTTAGATTCAGGGGGACATGGAGGTCTCAAATATGCCACATGCACATGGAGGGGAGCAGGGGAGGGAGCAACAGGCTTGGATATTGAGAATGGCTAGAGGGACTTCCTTCTCTTCTCTTGGCTACGGCAGAGTAGGGGAGGGGTAGGCAAGCTCTGTGTGGGTTCTAGGTAGATAGAGGAGTGAAGTGGAGCGAATGAAGGGGCTGTAATGGCCTCAGGTCTTATTTTGCAAGAGGGGGCGGTCCATGGTGGGGCATGGGGAGGTAAACAGAGCTATGGATTGGTCGAGGGGGCGGTGATTGTCAGTTGAGAGGTCAGGGACACAGAGGAGGGCGTTGGTTTTGCCAAAAAGGGCCAGGGGTGCTTTACTCCTCCTCCTCGGGTGTATTAAAGAAAAGGGAGAGGGGAGGAAACTAGGGCTAGCTAGGGGAGAGGACAGGGGTGGTAGGGTGAGCCAGTGGGTCCTGGTACACGCATTGTTACTGGTTGGAGAGGTGGTGGTGCTGCTAGGCTTTATTATTGCAAGCTTTTGCATCAAGTGCAAGTGGGCTCTCTTCTATCTCTCTCTTTTTATTCCAAGCACAAGAACAAGAAGAGGAGATGTGCTACAGGGTTGGTCAACTGGAGGGGAGGGTGAGAGAGTGTTGGGTGTTTGGCCAAGGCTTTTGGATCATTTGTTGCTATTTTAGCTCAAGGGTTAGCAATTATCCAATTTTGCTAGGTTTAATGATCAAGAGGAAACTCTTAAGTAGTGATCTTGGAAAAATTGCGATAATGGTGCTGGTAGGTAGGTAATGGCCTTAGCAACACAGAGAAGTTGTTCTACGAACACTTTCTCTCTATCAGCTACGGTGGAACGCAAGTCTTCCTCGCACTTCTTCGACTCCTCAAGAGCTTGGAGCGCTTCGTCATGTTTCTTCTCCACGGCGGCAAGACCCTTCTCGAGGGTGCTGACGCTGCGGAGGGCCTCATTGTTTTCACCTGCAGAGAATAATAGCAAGCATTTACGACTAATGATTTTCTACAGCAATAGCATAGATATACAAAACTCAAGCTCACCCTCAAATGCGCGATGCTGGGTCTCTAGTAAGGCATGTTGACGGTCCATAAGTGTAATTTTTTTAGCGAGGTGAACAGATTCCTTGACGATAGGCTACAAGAAGATATGCATCAGCATCAATTTAAATTCGACTAACAAAGTCAAGCGAACTTATGTGCTCCTCTAGGGACTCCAAGGGTTCCTTCTGCATAGGCGTCCGGGTCACCATCTGGTGCCCCCAGCATGGGGGGAACTTGAAGAGCTGGCACCGGAGTTGGCCGCCACCTGGGGAGAATGCGACTGCTCCACCACATCTTTTTTGGGGTCTGCGACTCCAGAATCCTTCACGAAGCGGCAGTCATCGGACGACGACGATGCGGTTTTTCTGCAACATAGGCATACAAACATAACCTCAAAGAAAATATTTCAGGACACAAAGACAAGTCAGTAGAAGCATAAACTCACCAGTCAAAGTCATCGAGGTCAAAGAGGTCATCAGACACCTCCTTCAGTATCCTCAGTTTCTTCCATGGAGGAGGAGCCATGGCGCTCACAGGCACAGCAGGAATTGGCTCCTCTACCACAGTCGAGGGACCCTCCAGTGTTGTCGGCAAAGATGCATCTGAATCCTCGCTTCGGGAGCGCTTGTGAGCTCCGTCCCTGCTAGACTCAGGGGCTTCCTGCTCTTCCTCAATGGAGACGGTGGAGCCCGACTCGTCCTCTTCTTCCGCTTCGCGAGGGATCACTCCCTTCGGCTAAGGAGGGAACACAGTGGCCACCTTCTAGTCCTGGAATAAGAAGCAGCGTCAATATAAAAGAAAACCCAGCAGGCAATCAAAAATATGAAGAGCTAAGAAGAAAGCCACCTCAGGCGGAGGGTGACTCGCACAGAAGGGAGGCATGGCTAGGTCACCAGGGAGTTTCTCCTTGGTCGTGTACTTGGTCAGCAGTCAAAACCTCATGTCTACTTCACCCGAAGAGATGTCTTCTCGAGAGACACGGGTGACGTTGTTAACACCAGTCCAGCAGCACATCAAGTGCGCCCTAGCCTGCAGCGGCTGCACTTGACGACGCATCCAGGTGTGAATGAGGTCTACGCCACCTACTTCCTTCCCCATGCAAAGTTCAAGGTTGCAAAAGCGCTTGTACAAAGCCTTAGTTTCCTCGTCTTTGCCGGGCATCACCGTGTTCTTCCATGAGCTCCTCCTCTTGCATTCTGCCTTCGAGTCAAAAGGAGCAAGCCCGAAGTTTTCTTCATCAACCTTCTGGTCGCGAATGTAGAACCACTTCTCCCTCCACCCTTGGATAGATGCATTGAAGTTGATGGCGAAATATTTGGCGTTAGGGTACACATGGATCCCGCAGCCTCCTATGTCATAGACTACCGACCTAGAGCCCAACTGGTGTTTAAGTTTGAAGAGTTTTTTGAAAAGGCCAAAGTGTGTCTCGATTACGAGCCAGCACTCGCAAAGGGTAATGTAGCAAGCAATATGAAGGATGGAGTTAGGGGTCAGCTGATGGAGCTGGAGCCCGTAAAAGCAGAGTAACCCCCTCACAAACTTGTGAAGGAGGAGAGAAAGACCGCGAATGACAAACGCGAGGAACATCACCTGAAATCCGGCGGGGGGATTGGGGATTACCTCGTCGTCGGGAATCCGGCAGTCATCCTCAGTGGCTGGGAGAGTGCCATCTTGACGCCAGGTGAAGAGCTCAGTCTCCTTGATGGCGGTTTGCCGCCACGACCCATTTGTGATGCACGAGCCAGCGCCCTTCTTCTTTCCAGCCGCGGCGGCAGTACTGGTGCCCGTGGCGGCGGCGCCCTTCTTCTTGGATGCACCGGTGCTAGCCGCAGATCTAGCAGCGGGGGCACCTCTCTTCTTCCCCATTCGGCAAGTGCGGTGCGAGCGCAGAAAATATCTCGGAAAGACCTTGAGGTTGTCTAGCACAGCAATCGAGGCGCGAGCAATGTGGCAGCAGAGAGTGGCAATGGAGGCAGCGCGCAAAGGAATAAGATGAGTTTTGGGGAAAATTACCACACAACAATCCCTAGTTAACCTTACCACGGATGCAGTCCAACGGCCAGAAGCGCACCATCCATACGCGTGGCACAAATCGATATAGACGCGTGGTAGTGTAAACAGCGAATCGTTGCTCCACTCATCCCACTACACGCAAGAATCGAGGAGACGCAGTTAAAATCGAAGATTACGCATGCCTGGTCAAATCCAAGTCAAAAATGGGGCCCCACTTTTGTCATGTCCCGTCAAAACCACTCACGCGGGCAAATGAGATCATCTCATCGTCAGCACTGACGTCATTTACTCCAGCAGGAGCATCTTCTGACTACTCTAGTCCTTACCCGAGTCTTCGACTCAACCAAGCACTCGGGGGCTACTCCTAACAGGAGCCCTGGCCGCGCACCCGATAAACTTCATAGACTTACAAAACATTTTTGACAAAGAAACTGCACTTAAACTCTTCACTTGAATCAGCGATTTGACTGTGGACTCAGGGTTACTCCCATAGGGAGCGCTAGAATCACATTCGACTAAAACAAGCAGAAGACAACAGCAGTCGAAAATACTCATAGTCCCCACTCGAGTCTACGACTCGAATAGGCACTCGGGGGATACTCCCATAGGGATCGCTGGTCGCGCACCCTATGGTTTTTCCTTTTACATAAATGTGTGTTGACTACGTCCACACTCGAAAGCATTAGCGAATCCGCCTCACATTTTCCCTGCAAAGAGACTACGTCTCCTAGGCCACCCGAATCATTTCCCCGATGACAAAATTCAGATGTCACGCTTGCAACGTGAAGATAAGACCCGAAGAAGGTCTGGCAACGCATCTGCTGTGCTCTATCAGAAATAACCCGTGCCTGCAGGTACGATGAAATAAGCCTTGATGGACACGTCGAGGGCTCACACTTATACACTTGGATTCGACTCTATAAGACCACCACGGCATGAGTCGAATTACACCAGCACTTTTTCGAATTCTAGTATAGGGACTCGAGTTTGAGTAGATTGCATTGTTTTTCCCTAAGGCAGTTAATTGATCCTGATACATCGGATGAATCAGGCACGTATATCGACAATCCCTATGATATAAACTAGAGCATTCGAAAACATGCTCAACTATAGACTCAAAAGTTTCATAAGTCTCCACTCGAATCTACGATTCGATCGGAGACTCGGGGGCTACTGACATGGGCATACCTTACAGGTACTCGAGCTTGGCATATACGGTCCAGCCTAGGAGAATCCCACGGTATTGCTAAGGCCCAGTAAAGATTCGGGTGACCAAGGAGACTTCGACTGCTTGCGATACACAACAAACTAAAGATAGAAGTTTAAAGGGAAAACCCTAACATGTAACCGACTCGGCCTGCTATCCCGAGACCTAGCCTATCTATATAAAGGCTAGGAGGGGCGGTGACGAGGACAATCTGCAACCCTAGTTTCCACACCATCACCAGATTGCATCTGCGCACCCTCTGTAACTTTCCACTCCTCGAAAATTCCAAGAGCAGACAAGCAGGAGTAGGGTCCTCTACGAGGCCTGAACCTGGGTAAACCTTGTGTCCCCTATGTGCTTGTTTGCTAGCCGATCGATGCCTCCAGCGCTCCCTACTTCCTCGAACCTAAGTCCATCCGTGATGGGCATTCATGAGTTAATGCCTCATCATCTTGTGTTTGTAAAACACATGAAACTTAAAATATAAGGACAGCCTTGATTGGCCAATACACCTTCCGTTACTGGTATCAACAGTATTGGGCCTCTTTGGATCGTAGGATTGAGAACACAGGAATGTCATAGGTTTGCCGGTAAAAACAGGCGATTGTGAAACATAGGAAAACTACCTACGTGAAAGGCATGTTTCGATCCTATGCATGTGATGAGAGTTCAGGCTCAAGTAGATGTTCCAATTCCTACATGATTTAAGCATGGGTGGGGGTGCAGTTCAAAAGAATTTGGGTACCAAAATTCCTTTGATCCAAATGCAATCCATAGGAAAGAATCTAAGGATTCGAATCCTAAAAAATCATGAAAAACTGATGTTTACCTACTCGTCCTGGTCTAGTGGCCATGTATGTGGGTCAGAGTGAAGTAGGAAGGGAAAACCAAATGGGAGACCAAGATCTTTCGCAATCCCTCAACACATGCCAACCATGACGTCACCCAGGTAAATGGTGCTCAGAAGATGGGCACGACTGGTGATGTTGCTCAGCGGTCCGTAGTGGAGGTTGCCCAATCCCATTGCCTGGCTGTAGCGCTCAGATATCTTATGCTTCACCGCTCTAGATATCCTTTCTAGGAAGAGTACTATGGAAGATTAGTCGGGATGGGTTGGAGCTTTCTACCTTTCTGCAAGGGTGGAGAGGGGCTACGATGGTACACAAGCGGATGGAGCGGTAGAGGAAGACAATGAGGGGCGCACGGTTTCTCGGCAAAAAAAGATGGGGGTGGGAGGTTCTCCTGCGGTTGTCGGATCGACTCCTCTCACCTGGTATATTAGGGAAAAACTAACGCGGGACGTTAACATAGACGCTAATACAAAAAGGAATAATAAAAGAAAATTAGTATATTTCTTAAACGCTCTAGCCGGCAATGCTAGATGATAGTTTGAGGCACTACTGTTTTTTCCTGTCGGTAGCTAGGGCATAGAAAATCACACCGTGCCAAAGAAAAAAGTTCGAAATGTCCTCAAATTTGTTTTGCGTGTGGGGATGGTGATGAGGCACTAAAGGAGAGATAAAACACAATTTGTTTTCGGTGCATATATACTACTCCCTCCAATCCATATAATATTCTCAGATTTATCTAGATTCGAATGCATATAGTCATGTTTTAGTGCTAGATACATCCGAATCTAGAAAAGTTGGAGAACATTAATTTGGATCGGAGGGAGTACTACTATAGTAAAGGTCGTGAAATTTACTACTACTCCGTACTACAAGTACTACTAGGTTTTTTTTGCGAATACAAGTACTACTAGGTGACTGTACCCTATACCTTATGTCAGGGCACCCACAATATTGTGCCAAAAGTGGTTCTATATTGCCTTTTTGGCTTTTGGAACTAGTTCCTCCCATTGTAGGGGTAGTTCCAAATTTTAGAAAGCAAGCAACCAGAGCAAGTTTGTGCGCCGATTCCAAAAGCCAGTCTCTAAATAAAATAACATATCCCTTCCAACTGCCAACGAATTGGACATGCAGTAGCAGACTCATGCCAATGGAATGCCTTTTTTATATTGTTTCATGTGGCGTTCGGACCCACAATATAGGGATTTAGCTATTACCAATCTTGTGGAGCTCTTGCCAATTTTTGCCTCGTTGCCAAATTGCCCCTTTTGTCAGATTTTGCCAAGCCAACGTTGTGGCTAACCTCAGGAAGCCATCACAACTTTGCTCTCGCATCGCCTTCAACTCCACCTCTTTGCTGCTCTCTCGAGCTGCCTCCTTTATGCTCATAGTTTCACTTCTTGCTCTCTTTTTTCTATAGAAAATACATATTCTTCCTACTTGCTATACATAAAATACACTCCTGTCCCTTAGAATTTTTTCTTTTCCTAATGGTTAGAAACACCAGTGGCAAAATTGTTTACCATGCCAAGATTCACCCATCTACTCCCAAAATGGGAACATCATGGATGGTGGGAGTACATTTTACATCAAGGACCAAAAAGGTAAAATTATATCGAGGTCCATACATTTACCACGAAGCACCCTAAAGTTAAGCAAAGAAAACATTTGGGTTGGCCCCTTCTTGAGAGAGCAGTTGATTGCACCATACTCTTCATACTACTTCCTCTTCGTTCGTTTTCAAAATATGGCCAAATTTGGCAGCATGCAAATTCTTGGTTCTCGGGTCATCATCAGCATAAAGTATGATGTAGATATGCCCACGACCTTGGTCATTTAGCTTGAAATCCAAGAATGTTCATACTCATTGACAACTAAGCTTAAATTCATTTAAATTTTACGACTTACTTTTAGGTTCAAATTTTACACGGACGATGGGAGTACATTTTGCATCAAGTACCTAAAAAGGTAAAATTACATCGAGTTCCATACATTTAGCATGAAGCACCCTAAAATTAAGCAAGGAAAATAGTCGGGTTGGCTCCTTCTCGAGAGAACAGATGATCAAACCAGACTCTTCATACTACTTCCTCTTCGGAAGTTTTCAAAATATGGCCAAGTTTGGTGGCATGCAAATTCTTGGATCTCAGATCATCATCAACCTAAAGTATGATGTAGATGTGGCCATGACCTTGGCCGTTCAGATTGATATCCAAGAATGTTCATACTCACTGATAACTAAGCTTAAATTCGTTTAAATTTTACAACTAACTTTTAGGTTCGAATTTTACACGAACGGTGGGAGTACATTTTACATCAAGGACCTAAAAAGGTAAAATTACATCAAGGTCCATAAATTTAGTACGAAGCACCCTAAAATTAAGCAAGGAAAACAGTCGCGTTGGCTCCTTCTCGAGAGAGCAGCTGATCGAACCAAACTCTTCATGCTACTTCCTCTTCGTTCGTTTCAAAATATGGCCAAATTTGGCGGTATGCAAATTCTTGGATATGGGATCATCATCAGGATAAAGTATGATGTAGATATGTCCATGCCCTTGTTCGCTCGGCCTAAAATCCAAGAATGTTCATACTCATTAACACCTAGCTTAAATTCGTTAAAATTTTGCCACTTACTTTTAGGTACGAATTTTACATAGATGGTAGGACTACATTTTACATCAAGGACCTAAAAATGTAAAATTACATCAAGGTCCATACATTTAGCATGAAGCACCCTAAAATTAAGAAAGGAAAACAGTCATGTCAGCTCCTTCTCGAGAGAGTAGCTGATCGAACCATACTCTTCATACTACTTCCTCTTTGTTCATTCTCAAAATATAGCCAAATTTGGCAGCATGCAAAAATCTTTAATATGGGATCATCATCAGCATAAATTATGAATTAGATATTGACATCACCTTGGTCGTTTGGCTTGAAATCCAAGACTATTCATACTCATTGAAAACTAAGTTTAATTTTGTTTAAATTTTACCACTTTCTTTTAGGTTCGAATTTTACACGATAGTGGGAGTAAATTTTACATCAAGGACCTGAAAAGGGTAAAATTACATCGACGTCCATACATTTAGCTTGAAGCACCCTAAAATTAAGCAAGGAAAACAGTCGGGTCAGCCTCTTCTCGAGTGAGAATCTGATCGAGCCATACTCTTCATAATACTTCCTCTTTGTTTGTTTTCAAAATATTGCCAAATTTAGCGGCATGCATATTCTTGGATATGGGATCATGAAACATCAGCATAAAGTATGATGTAGACATGGCCATGACCTTGATCGTTCGGCTTGAAATCCAAGAATGTTCATACTCATTAACAACCTAAGCTTAAATACGTTTAAATTTTATCACTTACTTTTATGTTCGAATTTTACATGGACGGTGCGAGTACATTTTACATCAAGGACTCAAAAAGGTAAAATTACATCGAGGTCCATAAATTTAGCATGAATCACCCTAAAATTAAGTAAGAAAAATAGTCGGGTCAATTCCTTCAATTATCGAGAGAGTAGCTGATCGAATCATACTCTTCATACTAGCAAATTCGTCTTCGATCATTTTCAAAATATGGCCAAATTGGTAACATGCAAATTCTTGGATATGGGATCATTATCAGCATAAAGTACGATGTAGATATGACCAATGACCTTCGTTGTTCGGCTTGAAATCTCAGAATCTTCATACTCATTGACAATTAAGCTTAAATTCGTTTAAATTTTACCACTTACTTGGATGGTGGGAATATATTATACATCAAGGACCTAAAACAGAAAATTACATAGAGGTCCATACATTTAGCATGAGCACCCTAATATTAAGCAAGGAAAACAGTCGGGTTTGTCTCTCATTCTCTAGAGAGAAGTTGATCGAGCCATACTCTTCATACTACTTCCTCTTTGTTTGTTTTCAAAATATGGCAAAATTAATTAGACGACATGCAAATTCTTAGATATGAGATCATCATCAGCATAAAGTATGATATAGATATGGCCTTGACCTTGGTCGTTCGGCTTGAAATCCAAGAATATTCATACTCATTGACAACTAAACTTAAAATTGTTTAAATTTTACCACTTACTTTTAGGTTCGAATTTTGCATGGACGGTGCGAGTACATTTTACATCAAGGACCTCAAAAGGGGGAAAATACATTGAGGTCCATACGTTTAGCTCGAAGCACTCTAAAATTAAGCAAGGAAAAAAGTCGGGTCCGGCTTCTTCTCTAGAAAGCGGTTGATCGAGCCATACTCTTGGATAGAGGTTCCTGCTTATCTCCAAATGTTTTTGGAAAATTTTAAGACAAATATATCACGCTTACTTTTAGTTAAAATGTGACACGGTCGGTGGGAGTACAGTTTACATCGAAGATCGCAAAATATAGAAAATTACATAGAGGTCCATACATTTAGCACAAAGGGCTCTAAAATGAAGCAATATAATGAAAAGCAGTCGGGTCCTTCTCGAGCAAGCGGTTGAGCCATACCCTTCGTACTACTACTCTTACTGTACTTTCGAATGAGCATGATGCGGGTGAGCTTGGTGGCTTCCTCATTACAGGGTGTGAAATGGAACGAGAATGGAGTAATACGGAGTATAGTAAGAAAGTTGGCCAGATCATAAAAAAGTGCATCAAATGCGATGGTACGTACTGTATACAGTATAAATAATCCCTTGTGCACCAATTCTTTTGAATAACCTTCCCTTCGGATGTTTGGAAAGGAAGTGAAAATTTTAAAACCGGGAAAGTTTGAACTTCGACTCTAATACTATCTTCTACCAGCAAACCACAAAATGGTGCTACATATAGACTAGATACTATTACATTCCACAGATCATTTTAAATATTATAAATATTGGATGAACTATTAACCTTTTATGAATATGTAAGTTTTTACAAATTTGTTAATTAAGGGGAGTACTAACAAGGCGGACCCAACTATCTGTTATGGTCTTAGCAGAGATAAATAGGTTAGATGACCAAGTGGTGGAAATTGCAATGGATCAGACCAACAGCTGGTGAAAATTGCAAAAAAAAATATCCAAGTGGTGGTTTTTGCAACACACGGAGTAGGACATGGTGAAATCTGCGATGTCCTCTTCCTATATATGCACACCAAGGCAGCTGACCAACACGCTAGATACTCTTCTAAAAACACGCTAGAGACATAGACACACACACCATGCAGCCATACTAGGGCACACGTGCGCGACGCCATGTTGTGGGACGAGGGAGAGATCTGCCGGGTGGTGCGCGGGGGGCTCTGCACAGGAGGGGAGAGGGAAGATGGATGGTTAGAGACAGCAAAGGAGAGAGAAAACATATACTAGTAGGTACCTGCACCTCGTGTGAGAAACCCATCAAACTAGCTTTACTCTGACATTGCACTGCCTTCAACTCCTCCTTCGTTATTCTCGTGCTGCCTCCCGTTTATTATATTCTCGTATAATCTCTTCGTGCTCTTCGTTTTTTCTTTGGCAGCTTTGGGGTTAATTTTATGGTTGTTGGGTCTGCAGCATAGAAAACAAAAAAAATTCTACAGTGTGAACTACACGCCAAGATCTATCTACTAGGTACAAAGCAACAGGTGGACATACATCCAACAAGAACTTGCCCTCGAAGACAACGAGTTTTGTTAACGAGTAGGAACTCATGGTTGATGTAGTCGTACACTTGTCGATCTCAAGATCGTGAGGAAGTCCGAGCGCCGCAACTCAGCAGCGCATCCGTACTCACACACATGTTCAAGCCACCGGACAACCTTCACCTCCTCGCTCCAGCGATCTAACGAAAGAAGCAACTCCTTCCAGACGAAATGCCACCGGGAACATGTATCTCGCTAATCCGAGACCATGGGGGAATAATTCTAGAGGGGGAGAGAGATCCTTCACAAGGAGGTGTGAGGATGAAGGAGGGAATGGGTGGCCTTTTATAGGAGGAGGGGGTGCCCCCTCTCTCCATGGCCGACGCATGGGGGGGACCCCTCACCTCACCCATTCATGTGGTGGTAACCCCTCCACATTAAAATGCCTCTTCATATTCCCTTTTAAAGTCTCCACTTTAAATGCATTAAATTTCTCCAAATTTAATGCTCTCTCATTTAATAAAACTCTTTTATTAAATTTATTCATAATTTTTTAATTACTTTAATTAACAAACATTTACATATAGCCCCTTGCAATATTTCAATATCACATGCAGAACCACTTTCTGCAATTTCACCCGAAACAATTTCCGATTTCTATTGAAACAATTCCTGCGCTTTGCAATTCTTTTGTCTGAAACATATGTGCTCCAAAATGGTGTATGGTAACTCTTAAGTGTGCCACCCTACGGTTCGCGAATAATGCAGACATGATCGAGACCCTTCTCCGATCAATAATCAGCAATGACCACGGAGATCCGTCTCGACTCCTACACATTCAACGATGACTTCTGTGATCGTGAGAACCTTTAACGCTTGTAACTAAATCCCTTTGTCTCTCGATATATTATATGTCTGAGATTCGATCATTGGTATCTCCATACCTAGTTTGATCTCGTTACCGACATGCACTCTTTTCTTGTTCCCGTGATATAACATTCTAGTGATCACATCACTTGCTTGCAAGCTATCTTAATGTGATATCACCGAGAGGTCCCAGAGTATATCTATCCGTCATCGGGATTGACAAATTCCACTCTTGATCCATGAGCCTCAACATAACACCTTCGTAGTACTGAACCCATCTTTATAGTCACCCTGTTACGGTGTGACGTTTAATGTTATCAAGATACTCTTCCGGTGTTAGCAATTAACATGATCTCATGGTCTAAGTATAAAGATTACTTCGTATGATGTTATAGCAATATAAACATAATGACTTGATCGTAATGCTATACTTCGGATGAATGTTCATCACATCATTCCACCAATGGTGTGACCTTATTATTAACAACATCCAATGTCCATGATCAGGAAACCTTGATCATCTTGTTAATCAACAAGCTAGTCTATAAGAGAGGCATAACTAGGAACCCTTTTTTTTATTAAACACACATGTATTGATGTTTCCTGATCAATACAATTCTAGCATGTAAAATAAACATCTATCATATATAAGGAATATATAATAACAACTTTATTATTGCCTCTCAGGGCATATTTCCTTCAGTCTCCCACTTGCAGTAGAGACAATAATCTAGTTCACATAGTGATAAATCTAACACCCATGGAGTTCTGGTGTTGATCATGTTTTTCCCTAGGGAGAACTTTAGTCAATGTATCTGCTACATTTAGGTCCGTGTGTACTTTACAAATCTTTATATCTCCATCCTTGACATGCTCGCGGATGGAGTGAAACCGGCGCTTAATATGCTTGGAATTCTTGTGAGACCTCGGTTCCTTTGCGTTGGCTATGGCTCCATTGTTGTCACAATAGATCACCATTGGATCCAACGCACTGGGAACCACACCTAGTTCCGTAATGAACTCTTTCATCCAAACCGCCTCCTGCGCTGCTTCTGAAGCAGCAACATATTCCGCCTCCGTCGTTGATCCAGCCACCACAGGTTGTTTGGAACTCCTCCAACTAACCGCTGCTCCGTTAAAGAGAAATACATATTCGGATTGAGACTTAGAGTCATCCGGATCGGTGTCAAAGCTAGCATCGACATAACACTTAGCGACTAGCTCTTCTTCACCTCTGTATATAAGAAACATATCCTTAGTTCTTCTCAAGTACTTGAGGATGTTCTTTACCGCTATCCAGTGTTCCGAACCTGGATCAGATTGGTACCTACTAGTCAAACTAATAGCATGTGCCACATCCGGTCTTGTACATAGCATGGCATACATAATAGAGCCTATGGCGAGGCATAGGGATCTTATCCATCATCTCTCTTTCTTCCGTGGCGGACTTTGAGTCTTACTCAATGTCTTGCCTTGCAACATAGGTAAGAACCCCTTCTTACTTTCGTCCATATTAAACTTCTTTAATATCTTATCATGGTATGTACTCTGCGATAGCCCAATTAGGCGCCTTGATCTATCTCTATAGATTTTAATGCCTAATATATATGACGCTTCACCAAGGTCTTTCATCAAAAATTTGCTGTTTAGATAACTTTTAACACTGTTTAAAAGATCTATATCATTTCCATTCAATAATATGTCATCCACATATAATATCAGAAATGCCACATTGCTCCCACTCACTTTCTTGTAAATACAAGCCTCTCCATAAGTTTGGACAAATCCAAACTCTTTGATCACCTCATCAAAGCGGAGATTCCAACTCCGGGATGCTTGCTTTAGTCCATAGATGGATCGCTGAAGTTTGCATACCTTATTAGCATCCTTAGGATCGACAAAACCCTTAGGTTGTATCATATACAACTCTTCTTCAATATTACCATTGAGGAACGCAGTTTTGACATCCATCTGCCATATTTCATAATTGAAAATGCAGCAATTGCTAACATAATCCTAACCGACTTAAGCATCGCTACGGGAGAGAATGTCTCATCGTAGTCAACTCCTTGAATTTGTCGAAACCCCTTTGCGACAAGTCGAGCCTTATAGATGGTCACATTACCATCAGCATCAGTTTTTCTTTTGAAAATCCATTTATTCTCAACGGCCTTTCGATCGTGAGGTAAGTCCACCAAGTTCCAAACTTGGTTCTCGTACATGGATTCCATCTTGGATTTCATGGCTTCCAGCCATTTGTTGGAATCTGGGCTCATCATCGCTTCTTCATACGTCGCAGGGTCACCATTTCATCAACCATGAAATTCACAACAGGATTGTCGTACAGTTCAGGAGCTGCACGTGTCCTGCTTGACCTGCGAGGTTCGGTAGTGTCCTCTTTCGGAGTTTCATGATCATTATCATTAGCTCTCTCTTCATCAGGTGAAGTCAACTCCGAAACAACTTCCGGTGCTGCGCCACTCACCATTCCATGAAGAGAAGGTTCAATAACCTCTTCGAGTTCTACCTTCCGACTACTCACACCTTTCGCAAGAAACTCCTTCTCAAGAAAGGATCCATTCTTGGCAACAAAAACCTTGCCCTCGGATCTGTGATAGAAGGTATACCCAATTGTTTCCTTAGGGTATCCTATGAAGACGCATTTTTCCACTTTGGGTTCGAGTTTATCTGGTTGAAGTTTCTTCACATAAACATCGCATCCCCAAACTTTAAGAAATGATAGCTTAGGTTTGTTTCCAAACCATAATTCATACGGTGTCGTTTCAACGGATTTAGATGGTGCCCGATTTAAAGTGAATGCAGCTGTTTCCAGTGCATATCCCCAAAATGACAGTGGCAAGTCAGTCAGAGACATCATAGATCGAACCATACCTAATAAGGTACGATTACGATGTTCCGACACACCATTACGTTGTGGTGTTCCGGCAGGCGTGAGTTGTGAAACTATTCCACACTCTTTTATGTGTGTGTGCTAAACTCGTAACTTAGATACTCTCCTCCACGGTCAGACCGTAGAAATTTGATCTTTCTATTACGATGATTTTCCACTTCATTCTGAAATTCCTTGAACTTTTTATAAGTTTCAGACTTGTGTTTCATCAAATAGATATACCCGTATCTACTCAAATCATCCGTGAAAGTAACAAAATAACGATATCCACCTCGCGCTGACACACTCATTGGTCTACACACATCAGTATGTATGATTTCCAATAGATCTGTCACCCGTTCCATTGAACCAGAAAACGGCGTTCTAGTCATCTTGCCCATAAGGCATGGCTCACATGTATCAAATGATTCAAAATCAAGTGATTCCAAAAGTCCATTAGAATGGAGTTTCTTCATGCGTTTAACGCCAATATGACCTAGACGGCAGTGCCACATATATGCAGATATATCATCATCAAGTTTAATCTTTTTAGCATTAACATTATGAATGTGCGTAATATTACTATCGAGATCCATCAGAAATAAACCATTCAACACAGGTGCATGACCATAAAAGGCATTATCCATATAAATCGAACAACCATTGTTTTCAGATTTAAACGAATAACCACTTTGCATCAAACACGATCCGGATACAATGTTCATGCTAAGTGCAGGCACCAAATAACAATTATTTAGGTTTATGACTAATCCCGATGGCATATGGAGAGGCAGCGTTCCGACGGCGATCACATCAACTCTTGATCCATTGCCGACCCGCATTGTGACCTCATCCCTTGCTAGTTGTCGCTTGTTCCGCAGCCCCTGAATTGAGTTACATATATTAGCAACAGATCCCGTATCAAATACCCAGGTGCTACTGCGAGTACTAGTCAAGTACACATCAATAACATGTATATCACATATACCTTTGTTTGCCTTGCCAGACTTCTTTTCCGCCAAATACTTGGGGCGATTGCTTCAATGGCTAGATCCTTGCAATAGTAGCACTCGGTATCGGACTTAGGGCCAGCTCGGGGTTTCTTTTCAGGCGCGGCAACAGATTTGCCACCCTTCTTTCCCTTGTGCTTGCCTTTCTTGTCCTTCTTGAAACCGGTGGTCCTATTGATCATCAACACTTGATGTTCTTTCCTAATCTCCACTTCTGCAGTCTTAAGCATTGACAGAAGCTCAGGAAGAGTCTTCTTCATGCCCTGCATATTATAGTTCATCATGAAGCTCTTGTAGCTAGGTGGCAGAGATTGGATAACACGATGTATGCCCAAGTCAATGGGAATCGTTATTTCCAAGGACACAAGCTTATCGGCGTACCTAGACATTTTGAGTACATGCTCAGTAACGGAGCTGTTCTCCTACATCATGCAGCTAAAGAACTTTTCAGTAGCATTATAACTCTCTACGGCAGCATGGGTATCGAAAATCATTTTCAATTCTCCCATGGTATCAAAGGCATTGCCATTTCCGAAACGTTTTCGAAGTTCTGGCTCTAGCCCATACAGTATGCCGCAATGAACTAAGTTGTGGTCCTCCTGACGAGTCACATAGACATTCTTTTCCTCGTTAGGGGCATCAAGAGCTGGTGGGGGGCCTAGCGGCGCATCTAGCACATATTGCTTTTATGCAGCAGTGAGGAGAATCCTCAAATTCATAGCCAAGTGGGTGAAGTTGCTACCATTTGCAGCAAGTTTCTCTTTCTCCATGAACACATTGAAATTAAAAGCAGGTGGTGCCATCTACAACAGAATTTGTAAAGTTTATTTAGACTAAGTTTATGATAGATTGAGTTCACCTAATCCAAATTACTAATGAACTCCCACTCAAAAACGACATCCCTCGTGTCCTTTTGGTGATTACATGAACCAAATCCACTACACCAAGTCCGATCATCACGTGAGTTGATGTAGCTTCAAAGGCGAGCATCTATATGGGCATCATATCAACTATATGACTCATGCTTAACCTTTCGGTCCGTGTTCCGAGGCCATGTTTGTACATGTTAGGCTCGCCAAGTAAGAACCTTAGTATTCGCGTGTGTAAAACTGTCTTACACCCGTTCCTATGAAAGTGTAGATTCGAGTACACTCGATCATCACGTGATGTCTTGAAACACGATCCACAGAACGATGCATACTTAAGGAAGAACACATTTTTATCTTGATATCTAAATGAGGGATCATCTTATAATGCTACCAAAAGCGCCAAACTAGCAGTATAAGATACAAACATCTAATGTGTAAAGTGAGATGATATGGTCCATGCATTTCATCTCTATAACTTGCATCATGGAATGATCTCTATCGTTCCTTTGTGTGTAAGGCCAAGGTCTATGGAACTTACACGTTGAGTGTGTTGTAAGAGTATCTATCATACATCTACTTACAACAATACCATATCAATACACTAGCCCAGCAACGATCTAAACTAGACGCCTCTAATTTATCAATTGTAAGTTTTACGTGGCTTAGGGCTTTTGGAGATAGAACCATTCTCACCTACGAACATGAACCACAACGAGGATGACTAAGTTATTAGCAACTCGTTGTAAATCAGATATTGACTATAGTAGGAGAGACAGACACCCACCAGCCACTTATGCAAAAAAAGTTGCATGTCAGTCGTGGAACCGGTCTCATGTACGATGACATGTAAGGTTGGTATGGGCCACTTCATCCCACTATGCCACCAATATCCAAAATACATAGAAGATGCAATAACATGATCATCATCGCCCACATATAAACATATGTGTACTACCCGTGCAAACAACCTACGCATAGATCAGGCTCTGATACCACTGTTGGGTCCGCAGCATAGAAAACAAAAAAAAATCCTACGGAGTGAACTACACGCCAAGATCTATCTACTAGGTACAAAGCAACGGGTGGACATACATCCAACGAGAACTTACCCTCAAAGACAACGAGTTTTGTTAACAAGTAGGAACTCGTGGTTGATGTAGTTGTACACTTGCCGATCTCAAGATCGTGAGGAAGTCCGAGCGCCGCAACTCAGCAGCGCATCCGTACTCGCACACACGTTCAAGCCACCGGAAAACCTCCACCTCCTCGCTCCAGCGATCCAGCGGAAGCAGCAACTCCTTCTAGACGAAATTCTACCGGGAACATGTATCTCGCTAATCCGAGACCATGGGGGAATAATTCTAGAGGGGGAGAGAGATCCTTCAGAAGGAGGTGTGAGGATGAAGGAGGGAATGGGTGGCCTTTTATAGGAGGAGGGGGGTGCCCCCTCTCTCCATGGCCGGCGCATGGGGGTGACCCCACACCTCCCCCATTCATGTGGTGGTAACCCCTCCACATTAAAATGCCTCTTCACATTCCCTTTTAAAGTCTCCACTTTAAATGCATTAAATTTCTCCAAATTTAATGCTCTCTCATTTAATAAAACTCTTTTATTAAATTTATTCATAATTTTGTTAATTACTTTAATTAACAAACATTCACATATAGCCCCTTGAAATATTTCAATGTCACATGCAGAACCACTTTCTGCAATTTCACCCGAAACAATTTCCGGTTTCTATTGAAACAATTCCTGTGCTTTGTAATTCTTTCGTCTGAAACATATGTGCTCCAAAATGGTGTTCGGTAACTCTTAAGTGTGCCACCCTACAGTTCCCGAATAATGCAGACATGATCGAGACCCTTCTCCGAGCAATAATCAGCAGCAGGACCTGGAGATCCGTACTGACTCCTACAGATTCAACGATGACTTCTGTGATCGTGAGAACCTTTAGCGCTTGTAACTAAATCCCTTTGTCTCTCGATATATTACATGTCCGAGATTCGATCATCGATATCTCCATACCTAGTTTGATCTCGTTACCGACATGTACTCTTTTCTTGTTCCCGTGATATAACATTCTAGTGATCACATCACTTGCTTGCAAGCTATCTTAATGTGATATCACCGAGAGGGCCCAGAGTATATCTATCTGTCATCGGGATTGACAAATTCCACTCTTGATCCATGAGCCTCAACATAACACCTTCATAGTACTGAACCCATCTTTATAGTCACCCTGTTACGGTGTGACGTTTGATGTTATCAAGATACTCTTCCGGTGTTAGCAATTAACATGATCTCATGGTCTAAGGATAAAGATTACTTCGTATGATGTTATAGCAATATAAACATAATGACTTGATCATAATGCTATACTTCGGATGAATGGTCATCACATCATTCCACCAATGGTGTGACCTTGTTATTAACAACATCCAATATCCATGATCAGGAAACCTTGATCATCTTGTTAATCAACAAGCTAGTCTATAAGAGAGGCATAACTAGGAACCATTTTTGTTTATTAAACACACATGTATTGATGTTTCCTGATCAATACAATTCTAGCATGTAAAATAAACATCTATCATATATAAGGAATATATAATAACAACTTTATTATTGCCTCTCAGGGCATATTTCCTTCAATGGTGCCCCTGGTTCAGTAGAAGTATGGACTACTCGAATTTTGCACAATAGTCCTCTTTGTCTGAAAAATCGATCTGTGGTATTTAGATCCAAAATATTCATGCTTGCTTTATAGCAAAATAATTCCAGTCACGGGGAACTTTTTCTTTTTCTTTCTAACGAGGACTCTGCCTTGAAGTACCAAGAAGGTACACGTTAAAATTCAAGGGTGGGCATAAAATTTACATAGCGGTCCAGAAAGAAAACCAAAATACATTTGGGACCTACACTTTTACAACACAGACCCTAAAGATACACTCAGAAATTTGAACATTTTTTTCTTAATAATAGTTAAAAACTACCACCCCTAGCATTGTTTACCATGGCAACACACACCCATCTACCAAATATAAGAACATTATCATGAACTATGACGTAGAGATGGCCATGACCTAATCAGTCGTTCGGCTCAAAATCCAAGAATGTTCATACTCACTGACAAATAAGCTTATCAAAACTAAAGATTAATTAATAATGTGTATTATACTTTTTATAACGCGTGTTTCTGGATACACGTAACAGGATGCCACACAAGAAATATTATACTTTCTATTCTTTATTTGAATGTTTTCAAAACCGTGTTAACTTTGTCGGGATGCGGATGCATAGGAAGAACATGAATATTTTAGAACTTTCAGTGGTTTTCGATGTACTGAATCCCTGGTTAGCTTCAAAAGATTTTTGGAAAATTTTAAGAGCAAACTATCGCGCTTACTTTCAGGTTCGAATTTTACACGGATGCTGGTGGGAGTACATTTCACACTAAGGACCTAAAAATAAAATTATATCGAGGTCCCTACATTTTGCATGAAGCACCCAAAAATTAAGCAAGCAAAACAGTCGGGTTTGGCTCCTTCTCGAGAGAGCAGCTAATTGAGCCAAACTCTTCATATTACTTCATCTTCGTTTGTTTTCTAAATATGGCCAAATTGGGCGGCATGCAAATTCTTGGATATGGGATCATCATCAAGATAAAGTATGATGTATATATGTCTATCATCTTGGTGTTTTGGCTTTAAATCCAAGATTTTCATACTCAATGACAACTAAGCTTAAAAACGTTCAGATTTTACCACTTACTTTTATGTTCAAATTTTACACAGACGGTGGGAATACATTTTACATCTAGAACCTAAAAAGGGGAAATTTACGTCGAGGTCCACACATTTAGCACAAAGCATCCTAAAATTAAGAAAGGAAAATATTCTGGTTCGGCTCCTTCTCGGGAGTGAAGCTAATTGAGCCATACTCTTCATACTACTTCCTCTTTGTTTGTTTTCAAAATATGGCCTAATTTTGGCGACATGCTAATTCTTGGATAAGGTATCATGAATCATCATCTTAAAGTATGATGTATATATGGCCACGACCTTGGTCTTTCAGCTTGAAATCCAAGAATATTCATACTCATTGACAACTCAGCTTAAATACGTTTAAATTTTACCACTTACTGTTAGGTTTGAATTTTACACATACGATGGGAGCATAATTTGATTCATACATTTAGCATGACGCACCGTAAAACTAAGCAAGGAAAATAGTCGGCTTCGGCACCTTCTCGAGATAGAAGTTGATTGAGGCATACACTTCATACTACTTCTCTTCGTTTGTTTTCAAAATATATGGCCAAATTTGGTGGCATGCAAATTCTTGGATGTGGGATCATCAGCACAAAGTATGATGTAGATATGGCCATGACCCTGGTCGTTCGGCTTCAAATCCAAGAATGTTCATACTCATTCACAACTAACCTTAAATTCGTTTAGATTTTACCACTAACTTTTAGGTTTGAATTTTAGACGATGGGAGTACATTTTACATCAAGGACCTAAAAAGGGGAAAATTACATCGAGGTCCATACATTTAGCACGAAGTACCCTAAAATTAAGAAAATAAAACAGTCGAGTTCAGCTCCTTATCGATAGAGTAGCTGATCAAGCCATACTCTTCATGGTACTTCCTTTTTGTTTGTTTTAAAAATATGGCCAATTTTGGCGGTATGAAATTCTTTGATATGTGATCATTATCAGCATAAAGTATGATGTAGATATGGCCATGACCTTGATAGTTTGGCTTGAAATGCAAGAATGTTCATACTCATTGACAACTTATAATCTTAAATACCTTTAAATTTTACCACTTGCTTTTAGGTTCAAATTTAACACCAACGGTGGGAGTTCATTTTACACCAAGGACCTAAAAAAGGTAAAATTACATCGACATCCATACATTTAGCACAAAGGACCCTAAAATTAAGCAAGGAAAACAGTCAGGTTTGGCTCCTTATCGAGAGAGAAGCTGATCTACCATTCTCTTCATACCACTTCCTATTCGTTTGTTTTCAAAATATGGCCAAATTTGTAGGCATGCAAATTCTTGGATATGGGATCATGAATCGTCAACATAAAGTATGATGTAGATATGGCCATGACCTTGGTCGTTCGGCTTGAAATCCAAGAATGTCCATAATCATTCACAACTAACCTGAAATTCGTTAAAAAATTACCACTTACTTTTAGGTTCGAATTTTACATGAACGGTGGGAGTACATTTTACGTCAATAACCTGTAAAATTATATTGAGTTCCATACATTTAGCACGAAGCACCCTAAAATTAATCAAATAAAATAGTCGGGTTCGGCTCCTTCTCAAGAGAGAAGCTGATCGAGCCATACTCTTCATACTACTTCCTCTTTGTTTATTTTCAAAATATGGCCAAATTTGGCGGCATGCAAATTCTTGGGTATGGGATCATTGTCAACATAAAGTATGATGTATGACCTTGGTCATTCGGCATGAAATGCAAGAATGTTCATACTCATTGACAATTAATAATCTTAAATATGTTTAAATTTTACTACTTGCTTTTAGGTTAGACTTTTACACGGACAGTGGAAGTACATTTTACATCAATGACCTAAAAAGGGGGAAATTACATCGAGGTCCTCCATACATTTAGCACGAAGCACCCTAAAATTAAGCAGGGAAAATAGTCAGGTTTGGCTCTTTCTAGGGAGAGAAGCTGGTCGAGCCATACTCTTCATACTACTTTCTCTTTGTTTGTTTTCAAAATAAGGCCAAATTTGGTGGCATGCAAATTCTTGGATATGGGATCATGAATCATCAGTATAAAGTATGATGTAGATGTGGCCATGACCTTGGTTGTTCGTCTTGAAATCCAGGATTGTTCATACTCATTCACAACTAACCTTAATAAATTTATTTAAATTTTACCACTAACTTTTAGGTTCGAATTGTACATGGACGGTGGGAATACATTTTACATCGAGGACCTAAAAAGGGGGAAAATTACGTCGAGGTCCATACATTTAGCACGAAGTACCCTAAAATTAAGCAAATAAAACAGTAGGGTTCGGCTCCTTCTCGAGAGAGCAGTTGATTAAGCCGTACTCTTCATAGTACTTCCTCTTTGTTTGTTTTCGAAATATGGCCAATTTTAGCGGTATAAAATTCTTGGATATGTGATCATCATCAGCATAAAGTATGATGTAGATATGGCCATGACCTTGGTCGTTCGACTTGAAATGCAAGAATGTTCAGACTCATCAACAACTAATAATCTTAAATATGTTTAAATATTACCACTTGCTTTTAGTTCGCATTTAACACAGACGGTGGGAGTACATTTTACATCAAGGGCCTAAAAAGGTAAAATTACATCGACGTCCATATATTTAGCACGAACTACCCTAAAATGAAGCAAGCAAATCAGTCAGGTTTGGATCCTTCTCGAGAGAGAAGCTGATCGAGCCATACTCTTCATACTACTTCCTCTTCATTTGTTTTCAAAATATAGACAAATTTGGCGGCATGAAAATTCTTGGATATGGGATCATGAATCATTAGCATAAAGTATGATGTAGATATGGCCATAACCTTGGTCGTTCAGCTTGAAATGCAAGAATGTTCATACTCATTAACAACTAATAATCTTAAATACATTTAAACTTTACCGCTTGCTTCTAGGTTCGTGTTTTACATGGACAGTGGGAGTACATTTTACATCAAGGACCTAAAAAGGGTAAAATTACATCGACATCCATACATTTAGCATGAAGCACCCCAAAATTAAGCAAGGAGAATAGTCAGGTTTGTCTCCTTCTCGTGAGAGAAGCTGATCAAGCCATACTGTTCATATTACTTTCTCTTTGTTTATTTTTAAAATATGGACAAATTTGGCGGCATGCAAATTTTTGGATATGCGATCATCAACATAAACTATTATCGAAACCAAAGAATGAATAATAATGTTTGTATTATACTTTTTACAACGCGTGTTTCTGGATACACGTAACATGATGCCACAAAAAAATATACTTTTTTTGAAATGTTTTTAAAACCGTGTCAACTTTGTCGGAATGCGGATGCATAGCAAGAACATGATTTTTTTCAGAACTTTCGATGATTTTCGATATACCGAATTCCTTCTTAGCTTCAAAAGATTTTTGGAAAATTTTAAGAGCAATTTATCGTGCTTACTTTTAGTTAAAATTTGAGAAGGTCGGTGGGAGAACAGTTTATATCGAAGACCTCAAAAAAAGAAAATTACATAGAGGTCCATACATTTAACACAAAGGGCCCTAAAATGAAGTAATGAAAAGCAGTCGGGTCCAGGTCCTTCTTGAGCGAGCGGCCGAGCCATACCCTTCATACTACTCCTACTTTACTACTTCTGAACCAGCGTGCTACGGTTGTGCTTGGCGGCTTCCTCTTTGCAGGGTGTGAAATGGAACGAGAATGGAATACTATGGAATAGTGGTAAAGCTGGCCAGATCATAATGGAGTGCATCGAATGCGATGGGACATACCGTATACAGTATAAACAGTCCATTATACACCACTATCTTTTGAATGACCTTCCCTCCGGATGTTCGGGAAGGAAGTGAAAATTTCGAAACGGGAAAGTTTAAACTCCGACTCTAATAGTAACTAGTAATTTACACGTTGCACGTTTATATATATACTTGCATTTTATTTGTTTAATTAATCTTGTTTACATCAGTACTATCGGAAAAATGACTTGCTAAGATTTGTACATGATCATGTCCACTAATGTCCACATATCATTTGTAAGTTTGACAGCTTCATTCCTCCATGAAAATGCATTAATGTATGATGTTATGAAAACACAAACAATGATTCATCATGGGATCTATTTTGTACTTTCGCAACCATAAAAATTCACTGCATATTTTTTTTAATTTGGCCTTCAAATATGCACATTAGTCACTGTACACATGTAAAAACATGCATTTAGGAACTAATGTACTATGTGTAATGTATATGAGGGCTCTATCACTTTCTGCTTGTTTTGTAAGAGATTCTTCACCAAATGTAAGTTTATGATTGAATATTCGTACTTGCATCTAATTGGAAAGGCACGCTCCTATCATTTCTGGATAAAAACTTATTACATGCAAGGTAGAACAAATTATAGTTAAAATAAAAGAATATATCGCTCTTATGGTTCTACGACTTTGTCGTTAATGGTGTGTGGTAGGACAAAAGTAGACACCTCACACCTGAAATTAAAAACACTTTTCTTTTCTTTGCAAGAAGTAGTAGTACTACATGTTTCCAAAACAAACAAGGTCTTAATTTGGATTGATCGTGTCACATGGGCCTGCATGTACAGGCTACCCTACAGAAGAAGTTGGAGCTTGTTGGCTGGATTTCTCTTGAAGTTTCCAGCGGCTTCATAAGCTCAAGTCCGTGCATGGAGAAGTTGGGTGGCAAATCCTATCATCCTCATTCGTATGATCCAGCAACTCATGATATGATGAGAGCTAGATAGCTGGGCTCACTTGCCAATGAACGGCTATGATCAGTCAATATGGGCATTGGCGGGAAACTACAGGGAGGAGTGATAAATCCAAATTTAAAAACTAGCGTAGGTATAGATATAGATAGTATGTGTATTGTACCTTTTGCCACCAATCCCCAAAATAGTTCCTTCTTATGCACACCAACACAGCACGCCTGATACTGACACGGAGCCGCTGGCAAGGCAGGTCGACACACGTGCGCAGCGCCACGTTTTGGACGAGGGAGAGATCAGCTAGTCGGGGGTGACGAGGTAGTGAACGAGAGAGAAAACATAATTTGTTTTGTGTGCATATATAGTAAAGGTCCTGAAATTTACTACTAGTTCCATACTACTAGTACTACTAGGTGACTATACCATGTACCTCGTGTCAGGAAGCCATCACAGATTTGCTTCTGATATCTCACTGCCTTCAACTCCTCCTCTTTTCTTCTCTCTCGAGCTGCCTCCTCTATGCTCATAGTTTCTCTTCTTTCTCTTTGTTTTTTCTACAGAAAATACATATTTTTCCTAGTTGCTTTACAGAAAATACACTCCTATCACTTGGAAAATTGATTTTTTTTTATTTTCCTAATGGTTGGAAACTCCGAGTGGCGACATTGTTACCATGCCATGATTCACCCATTTACTCCCAAATATGAGAACATCACGGATGGTGGGAGTACAATTTACATCAAGGAGCTAAAAAGGGAGAAAATTACATCGAGGTCCTTACATTTAGCATGAAGCACCCTAAAATTAAGCAAGGGAAATAGTCGGGTCCAGCTCCTTCTCGAGAGAGCAGCTGATCGAGCCATACTCTTCATACTGCTTTGTCTTTGTTTGTTTTCAAAATATATAAACAAATTTGGCGGCACGCAAATTCTTAGACATGGGATCATCATTAGCATAAATTATAATGTAGATATGTCCATGACCTTGGTCGTTCGGCTTGAAATGCAAGAATGTTCATATTCATCGATAACTAATAAGCTTAAATACGTTTAAATTTTACCACTTACTTTTATGTTCGAATTTTACACGGACGGTGGGAGTATATTTTACATCAAGGACCTAAAAAGGAGGAAAATTACATCGAGATACATAAATTTAGCACGAAGCACCTTAAAATTAAGCAAAGGAAAATAGTCGGATTCGGCTCCTCGAGAGAGAACCTGACCGACCCATACTCTCCGTACTACTTCCTCTTTGTTTATTTTCAAAATATGGCCAAATTTGGCGTCATGCAAATGATATGGGATCATGAATCATCAGCATAAAGTATGATGTAGATATGGCCATGACCTTGTACGTTCGTCTTGAAATCCAAGAATGTTCATACCCATCGACAACTAATAATCTAAAATAAGTTTAAATTTTACCACTTGCTTTTAGCTTCGAATTTTACATGGGCGGTTGATACGTCCATTTTGCATCACTATTCTATATCATAATTTACTGTTATTCATTGATATATTTCATATTAAGAGATGATACTTATGTTATTTCATCTGTTTTTGCATGGTTGATGACTTTTGGAGCATGGACCGCTGCAGTCAGGATTCTGATGGAAAAGATGCTGTTTGGAGGCAAAATTCGTGAAGATCAGAAAATCCGGGAAAATATACGGAAATCCTATTTTTCTAGAAGACGAAGGAAGCCAGAAGGAGGAGTGGAGATGGGCCATAGGGGGGCTACACCACCCCGTGGCGCGGGCCACCCTAGGTCGCACCACCAGGTGGTGTGGCCGCCCTGGCCCACCTCTGGCTCTCCCTCTGGCGTATATAATCCTCCCGAAACCCTAAAACTCAGGGAGCAACTACATAAAGATTCCGCTGCCTCTACGGGGCGGAAAACATCGAGAGAGAAAGATCTCTCCGGCAGACAGAATTCTGCCGGGAGAATTCCTTCCCGGAGAGGGGAGATCATCGCCATCAACACCACCATCAAGCTGGACTTCATCGGGATCATCATCATCATCATCACCATCATCACCATCAGCACCCTCATCACCATCTCCATATTGTTGTAACAATTGGGTTGAATCTTGCATAGTTCTTAGGGGAAACTTTCCCGATGTTGATTACTCTTTGTAGTTGATGCTATTGAGTGAACCGTTGAATTATTGTTTATGTTCAGATTGTTATACATCATTATTCCATCTCTGATCATGATCCATATGATGTCTTGTGAGTAGTTCATTTTGTTCTTGAGGACATGGGAGAAGTCATGTTATTAGTAGTGGAGTTGTGTTGAGAAAGATTCAATAGTTTGATATTTAAGTTCTGGTGTACTTCTTCTAGTGGTGTCATGTGAACGTTGACTACATGACACTTCACCTATATAGGCCTAGGGGAATGCATTGTGTATTTGGCTACTAATCGTAGGGGTTGCCGGAGTGACAGAAACCTGAACCCCCGTTAGGAAACCATTGCACAAGGGACGTAAGGGTCTTAGAGTTTAAAGCTGTGGTTAGGTTTCTATCTTAATTACTTTCTTGTACTTACGGATGTTTGCAAGGGATATAATCACAAGTATGTATTAGTCCTAGGAAGGTCGGTACATTAGCACAGGTTCACCCACACAACACTTAGCAAGCTAAAGAAGATTAATCAACTATATGAAGCAAAAACACTTAACAGAATTCCCATGTGTCCTCAAGAATGTTTTGTCATCTTAAATAATACAACCGGCTTGTCCTTTGCTGAATAAAGGATTGGGCCACTTACTGCATTTATTCTTATTGTCTTTTATTTACTCGTACTTTATTTACTTGCATTATCAAAAACCCCTAAAAATCCGTTTGCTAAGTATTTGTAGAGAATTCCTGATCCATCCCACTAGTCAGCACCTTCTGCTCCTCGTTGGGTTCGACACTCTTACTTATCGAAAATACTGCGATACACCCCCTATACTTGTGGGTCATCAACGGTGGGAGTACATTTTACATTAAGGATCTAAAAAAGGAGAAAATTTCATCGAGGTCCTCCATAAATTTAGCATGAAGAACCCTAAAATTAAGCAGGGAAAACAGTCAGGTTTGGCTCCTTTTCGAGAGAGAAGCTAATCGAGCCATACTCTTCATACTACTTCCTCTTTGTTTGTTTTCAAAATATGGCCAAATTTGGCGGCATGCAAATTCTTGGATATGGGATCATGAATCATCAACATAAAGTATGAGTAGGTATGGCCATGACATTGGTCGTTCTGCTTGAAATCCAAGAATGTTCATACTCATTCACAACTAAGCTTAAATACGTTTAAATTTTATCACTTGCTTTTAGGTTCGAATTTTACATGAACGATAGGAGTACACTTTACATCAAGGACCTAAAAAGGAGGGAAATTACATAGAGGTCCTTACATTTAGCACGAAGTATCACAAAATTAAGCAAGTAAAAGAGTCGGGTTCGGCTCCTACTCGAGAGAGTAGCCGACCGAGCCATACTGTTGATACTACTTCCTGTTTTTTTGTTTTCAAATTATATGGCCAAATTTGGTGGCATGCAAATTTTTGGATATAGGATCATCATCAGCATAAACTATGATATAGATATGGCCATGACCTTGGTCATTTGTCTTGAAACTGCAAGAATGTTCAGACTCATTTACAACTAATAATCTTAAATACATTTAAATTTTACCACTTTCTTTTAGGTTTGACTCTTACACGGACGGTGGGAGTATATTTTACATCAAGGACCTAAAAAGGGTAAAATTACATCGACGTCTATATATTTAGCACGAAGCACACTAAAATTAAGCAAGGAAAACAGTTGGCTAGGAAGCTTGAGAACTCATAAAACTTGGTAACCAATAGTAAGTGTATTAAGGTCCACGCTTTGTTTGAAAACTAGGGTTGTTGTTGTGATACTCTGAGACATTTTTCTTCGTACTTGCTTACAGAAAAATCTTGTCGCTTCGAAAATTAACAAAGTTTTATTGTTTCTATAAGTTGGAAACTGTGGTTGCCACCATTTTTCACCTTGCCAAGATGCACATATCTACCAAATATGGGAACATTACAATACAATATGGTGTGCATATGGTTGTTACCTTTGTCGTTTGGCTTGAAACCAATAATGTTCATACATTGTGGGTCATATATTGTGTAACTAATTTTTCGTAATTGATGATGACTCACGGTTATTAATTATTTTTCATTGCAAATAGTAGTACACGCAAGAGGACGCCATGAAGAAGGCTTCATTTTTAGGGATTTTATTATTTTTGTTCATAGCTAGTGAGGATCAAATTTTCAACATGCATATTCATAGCAAGAACTTTAATCCTACAGAACTCTCGTTGGTTTTTGAAGTATTGACTGCCTCGGTACAATAAAGACTTAAAGGATGTTTGTAACTTTTTATGTTTACTTAATTTGAAAATAATTTTTTTGTTCCTAAATTTTGGAAACTCCTAGTACTGGTAGCATTATTGTTCACCATACCAAGATGCACTTATCTACCAAATATGGGAACATTGCCATAAAGTATGTAGTACATATATAAGGCCATTTAGATTGTCTTTCGCCCTCAAGCCTAAGGATGTTCATACATGGCAGGCCATATTTTCAATTAGTTTGTTTTTTTAATGATGTAAACTCTCTTGATAATCAATTTTCATAGCAAGTGCTACAAGTCATAGGACATCATATAATTTTTTTATTGTTTTTAAATAAAAGTCAAATTTTCTACATGCAAATTCTTAGCAAGAAGTTGAATTCAACAAATTCATTGGTTTCCGATATATTGACAGCCTGGGTGGATACCTTTAAAAGATACTTGTATAACTTTAAGAGAAATCTACTACTTACTCACAGTTCACATTTTATCTAACATTGATAAATCAGCTTAAATTAGTTTAAGAGTGTGAAATTTGCTAGGAAACCTAGAGAACTCAAAAAACTTTGTAATCATAAGTGAAACATGTATAAACTTTGTCTGAAAACTGGCCTTGTGGCATTCCGAGCCATATTCACTGTGCTTTCTCTCAAGAAAATAAATCACAGGAAAATAATTATCTGCTTAAAGTTTCTGATAAATCGGGGTACTTTTTGTGTGAGGTGTAATAAACAGACATATATCGTTCGTCCAACACTTTAAAAGAAACTCTTTGATGGACATTTTGGTTATGTGAATGAAACGTCAAATCTTATGTACAAACAAGTTATGTTCAAAAACAAGTTTACTACGACCAAATAAAGCCTTCACAAATTCAATGTGTGATAGACAAATATTTTGGTACCTTTGTATAAACATTGATGTTTCATATGAAATAAGTCTCTTAAATCCTAGCTGCATGCATCCAAAAAATATTGTGGGTGATAAATATCGTTAGTATCTAGTTTTTAGCATCATTCAATCTTTGTGTGTGAATGGGAGCAATGATATTCGGGGACCACTTGTCAGTATTACTACCAATGAGGTTAAATCGGTCATTACAGGACTAACTGGCCAAATTTGTACATATTAGGCCAAAAACTATTAAAATGAGCAAAAATAACGTCCACCAAGTGTTTTGTGCAAAAGTGCGATGAAAATATGGTGGATCATGCAATTTTCTCTATCTAAAAAATGTTTTATACTACCATGGACGGTATACAAAGTATTGTACTTTACTTACTACTAGCAAAACAGGTACCATATGGAAGTTTGAAACTTAAAGGGTACCCACTATTTTAGTTAGTTCAAAGAAATGAACTAGTTTGTCAAAAATGATATATGAAATGTAGTTTTTTATAGTACGGTACTACTTAAGCGGATAGAGGGTTACCCACTCCCATTCTCTAACTCCTCCCCCACCATTCCCTCTCTTGCTATCACATTCCCACACTCACCTCTCAACTCTCAGTCGTTAACCCAAGCTGTTGCTTCGATGAAACCAATGTCAAAACCTTTGTCTGTGGTTGAGCTGGGGTCCTCATCAAGCCCTGCTTCGGAGCTACAGGTGGCTTGTTCGATTCTGCCGGCCACAACGCCTTTTCTGAAGTGTCCTTCGCCTTTCGCATGTGTCCGGGTCGCGCCCAAGGTGAGGTGTCCGTCACCCTTAGGGTTTTGGTCGGCCGTGCTGAAACCCTCATCGCCCGCCAAGTAGTCGTCCAAGCCTCCGGCGCCACGTGCGTTGGGACCGAATGCTCGTGCGGCGGCGGACGTGTCCTTTTTGTCTGCAGGTTGGACTCCCATTCCCAATGTGCCAAATTTCAGAGTGTATGCAGTGAAACCCCTATCGGTGGCTCCCCCTTCATCCATGATTGTCTGTGCTTCTTCGGTGTATGTGGCTAGTTCTTCGTAAGTGGCGCCCTGTTCATCTTCTCAACCCATCGACTCTAGTGCAAGTTCGTGTCGCGCAACTGCAATGAGGTTGGATCTAGAGGAGTGGGGATTTAACCCAAATTCAATGTGCATCTAGTCAGATTTTTGCAACGTGTACTGTAGGTCCTTTATTGAACTGCTTAGTTATATGTCATATTCTTGATAATTGTCTTTTGTGATGTCTTTATATGTCATATTCTTGATAATTGTCTTTTGTGATGTTTTCCTTAGTTAAGGAATATTCTTGATGACGATGATGCAGGGTTCTGTTTTGGTACTTAGATCATGCATTGTGCGGTTTAGGAATTTTCCATGATGCGTTGTGTTGTTTTGGTATTTTTATGATGCATTGTGTCTTGTCTCCTTTTTTGCGAATGGTGTCATGTCTCCTTATTATGTTGTTTTGTCCATTTTGATATGCGTTCTGCTGTTTAGGATTAAATGATATGCCTTCTAGCTGTTCAGGTTATTTCAATGACCCATCAGTTTAGGTAACTTTGATTATGCAGACACTATTTATTAAATTTAATTACATCATACCTTATGTTGTTTTGGTATTTTTGATGATACACTGCATATGTGTTGTTTTGTCTATCCAGATAATGCATTGTGTTGTTTTATCTATTCGGATTATGCATTGTGTTGTTTAATCAATCTAATTAAGTGGTATGCCTTCTAGTAGTTGTTCAGATAATTTTGAGGACCCATCGGGTTAGGTGATTCTCATGATGCATTGTGCACTGTAGGCAATTTAATTTACCTGATACCTTGTGCTGTTTAGGTAATTTTGATGGTGCAATGACACATTGTAATCTTTAGTCAATTTATAAAATGCATTGTGGTGTTTTGGTAATTCCAAAAGACCGACCCAATGGTATTTTTCATGTAGGATGGCCCAGTTGTAATGCCAAAATTATACTACATTCATGATTGGATTGCTCCAGCTCTAGGTGGCTATGAAGATTCTCTCCCCATCATACCAAGGGAGTTGAAGTTGCCGAGCAGGAGAGTGGAGGACTTGGCAAGGGCAAGTGCTGCCAAGTCGGTCGCTAGTTCTGCCCAACCGAGAAAACACCCTAGGTCGGTCAGATACCATGCCACCGTGCATCGTCCTAGGTGCTTCTACATCCAGTTAGTCCAGCATAACTTGTATATGCTTATCATCCTAACTTACTTCAAGCCTTACGTGAAGGGACACCCCTAAACACAACTAGTGGTGGTCCAAGCATGCGAGGAACGTGAGTGGGTTGTCCATACCAACCGCAACAAAGACCAAATCGTCTTAGACAAAGAGTGGGCTACCTTTGCAGCTTTCCATGAGTTGAAGGAGGGTGACTATCTTATGTTCAAGTTCACCGCAGACGGATTCACGATGAAAATCTACGACTGCATCACCTCCTGCCAGAAGGTGTTCGTCTATCGTGAGCACGCACATATTGATTAAGGGCCTCTTTGAATCGAAGGATTTTCAAAAGAATTTTGGAGGAATTCGACCCATAGGATTTTTTCATAAGGAACTCCTTTGGATGAAAGGAATCATACCTCCAAAATTCATATGGATTGCATTTCTACACCCCAATCCCATAGGAATTTCAACATCCACTTTTTTACACTCATTTGTGTAGGATTGAGGCAATTTTCCTGCGTGTTTCCTATATTTTATCGAAATGACTTTAAGCCTGCAGATTTTCTCTATTTTGTACCTACGACCCTGTTATCCTGTGTTTTGAAAGCCTGTGATCTAAAGAAATCTATTTCCTCTATTTTGCAATCCATTGTTTTGTACTTGTGATCCAGTCAAATTCCTATGTTTTTAAATCTTGTTATTCAAAGAAGTCCTAAGTTATCTTTAAGTTTGCCGTTTGATCTTTTGGTGACCGTTTGTGATGATTATGCGTCAAGTTCCAAGTATATTCAATACTACTACTACTACTACTACTACTACTACTATTACTACTACTATGAGCAAGTACAGCGTGAGCCGTTACTAGATGTGGCTCGTACTAGACTTTTTTGTGAATGTACTAGTACAAATTTACTAGATTGGCCGGAAAAAATCAATCCTTAAGATGGGACCCACTTAGTACAGCATAAGCCAATTGATTGCACCACTATGTATCTAGCCAGATTTGTCCATAAGCTAGGACCTAGCTGCCATCTCACATATTGTTGTGATTGGAATTTGTTTATATTTCTATTTGTACCTAATAATAATATTTTAATGCTTATAGACTATCCTCAAGGGTCACCTTTAAATTTTTGAGTTTATGGATAAGCTCCACTACGTATGTCAAAATCCTTTATCCATTTTTCCCTTACAGATAGCTTGTGGCCAACAAAGTGGATGCACTAAAAAATAAAATCTTCTCCAGCGTTTAGACCAGATAGGGGACCCACTCATCTGAGTAGAAAGAAACAATAAAAAAACTTTTTTATGAGTTACTCCATCACGCGTACTGGCTGAACAAGCAAGTAAAAAAACGTCTTTCGGATAGAATCTTGTCCACTACTTTGACAAGACATTATTACTGGTACAGAACATTGGGTGGATCATAAATATTTACAACTAGTAGCTCGATCGCTAGTATGATGGCCTATCCATAGTCTACTCTGGAGAATATATCTAGTGATACCATCCTCTATAAGATACCATGATATCAGTCCTAAATACAAAAAATAGCTTCTAAAAAATTCAAGAATAATTGTGAGTGTTCACTTAATGTGTATTTACATACTCTAAAATTTTCAGAACTAAATATGAAACACATGTAGAGAAACAAAAATGACAAATCAATATAAATAGTATCACAAAAAGAAAATACCAAAAAAGACACCACAAATGACACTATTCACCTGTCAATTTGTCTTATTCGTTTCTGTTTGTGTATTTCGAATTTGGTTCCAAAAAATTTAGGTACCGTGAACACACATCGTGTGAACATACAAATTGTCTTATTGATTTTTTTAAAACTTGAAAATTTGATTTCTTAGAATTAGTATCATGGTATCATATAGAGGATGGTATCACTAGATATTTTCTGGTAACCTCCGGTACACCTATAGGTTTTCCTTGCTACTGCGGCAGAGCCTTGATCCTGTCTGCTGGGTCTTGGATGGACCAACGAGATTGCTCAAAGGCCCACGATGAGACCCAGACCTTGACATTTTTCTTCCACTATTCACTCTCCTCTCTCCTCGTACTAGTACTGCCTCGCTCTGCCAGCGATGTCACAAAATAACCTGTCTCGTCGGAAAACTGCACGGACCTACAGGCAGGGTGACCTGCAGGCTCGGACCGAGAAAGGAGACCATCCATGGGGCGAGGGCTCATCTTCGCGCATGTATCCGAAGAGCGGCTATCATGGGGACTAAGAGTCCGGGTAGGTTTGTACTTCCGTTAACTCATGGGCTATCTGCTCCTACTACTGAACCGTCTCTGTACATCTTCTAGGGCAGGCGGCTCGAGCGTAAAATTTTCCATCCCACGGGCTGATAGCATGACGGATATCTCTGACACGTATGATGCCTTCATGCCCGCTCTCGGTCGAAGAAGAGATGTACTGTAGTCACTATAAATGTATTGGCATTTTATATTTTTCTCTGCATGCACTCCATTCTCTCTCATTGATGATGCATTTTCCATGCAGGAAGTCAGGGCGAGAATCTCGGCAAAAGTAGATGAAATCAACAGCCACAAGATCAACATTCTGCAGAAAAAACTTCGAGCTCAACCTAGAGTGTGATTGCCTCCGAGCCGATTTGGCTTTTCAAATGAAGCTCACATGATCTTACAAGCGTGACTCCTCGACGTTTTGCATTGAGTGCAAAAATGTAAAGGAGGAAGTCATGGAGCTCCGCAGCCAGCAACTATCATTGCGGAGATCGTCCAGCTCACGCCCCGCTAAGTAGGAAGAGAGAATCCATCTCATGTTGGTCGTCGAGGTCGCGACTATTGCGGAGGTCGTCGAGGTCGTGCCTCCGCAGGGTGGCCACTATGTTGCAATCGCCGAATCTGAGACAGGGAAAGATTTTGCATTGGAGTAGGAACTAGGAAGGGAGAAGACTTCCCGTGGCCCTCTTTTTTTCTTTTTTCTTTTGGGTGCATGGATCGTTTTTTCTCATCCGTCTTCGTATAATTATATTGCACTCTTAACAATCAAATGTGCTCTGTGAAACTTTTATAACAATATACTTAGTGTATAGTAGTCACTGTTTAGTGTACGTATACATTCAAATTTAGTCAAATATATGACATGATTTTTAATTAGGTTGGGGGACATTTTCAGAAAAATTAGGATGGAGGGAGAGTATGTGTGATAAATAAAAATAATTAAATCGTCAATGAGCGATCTTTAAATTTGGTCATAATTTCTACTTTGTCAAATGTGTAGGGATCCAGTGTCTAGTAATACTATCAACTGTTCTGCCTCCCCTATATGTGGCCTCTATGTCGATGAGTGAGTTATTGGATGATTTTTTTGCTCTTCCCTATTAAAATATTGTGGTTATGATATAGGGGAGATAATATAGGGTTGCTGCTGGAGATAAACAAAATTTAGGAAAAGAATATTTTTAGGATAGTCATAGTGCAAATAACTTCATAAGTAACTAAGGGTCCAACTCAGTAAAATTGCTTATGTGATAGTGAGTTAATCACACATACCAAGGTGAAATGAGTCTATTACCTAATAAATGAACTACTCCTCTATTAACATAGACTAATAACTTATGCATGTTATAATCTAGGTTACTCTCCACTATGACCATCCTTTAGGGGAGGCCCCTACATATACACACATAGGGGAGAAAATGTAGGCGTGCTGTTGGACTTTCTCTTAACTTACAAGTTTTGTTCAACTTTGTTCTTTTCTCTGGTTTTGACATGGGTATACCCTGCAGGTACTCGAGTTTGGTATATACGGTCCAGAATCAGTGGAAGCCCACGGTGTTGCCACGGCCCAATGAAGACTTCGAGTGGCTCATGGACTCTCGATTACTTGCGAGACAAGAAGAAGTTTAAAGATAGAAAGTTCAAAGGGAAAACCCTAATCTGTAACCGACTCGACCTGCTACCTGAGACCTGGCCTATCTATATAAAGGCTAGGAGGGGGCAGCGAGGAGGACACACGCAACCCTAGTTTCCACAACTCTCGCCAGATTGCATCTGCGCGCCCCTGTAATCTTTGATTCCTCCATTAATTCCAAGAGCAGACAAGCAGGAGTAGGGACCTCTACGAGGCCTGAACCTGGGTAAACCTTGCATCCCTATGTGCTTGTTTGCTAGCCGATTGATGCTTCTAGCGCTCCCTCCTTCTCCAAAACCCAAGTCCATAACAATGGACATTCATGAGTTAAACCCTCGTCAATTGGCGTCGTCTGTGGGAATTGGGAGTACTGATGTTGCGTCTTCTTCGGCCCCATCAACCGCGATCTACAACTCCGCAACAGCGGAGATTCGCCAACTCTTCGGTGCGTTCGACTTCACTGTCCACACGCCAGCCACTCACCTGGCTTTCGAGTCCATGGGCAATGGAATCAGCCTGGTGATCGGGAGCTTCCGCTTCCAAGTTGGTCAGATGGGCACGCTCTACATGCCTGACCAGCCAACAGCATCCCCGATTGCCCTAGCATCGTGGTTCCCGCCACCAATCGGCAACCTCAGCGAGCTCAACACCTCAGCAGCAGCTAAGAGCACGGACAACGACAGCAGTCGCGGATCCGATCTGGGTGACCTAGCAACAGAAGGTGGGGTATGCGGCTCCGGATCCGAAAGTTGCAGAAGCAACAACTTCCCCAACCACATCATGTGCGCCGTCATCAACGCCAGCGAAACCAGCACCAATCACGAAAATGGTGGTAACGGTCCTGATCCACCCAATGGTGGCATACCTAATGGCGGTCCACCCAATAGCGGCCCCACCAACGGTGGCAATGGCGCGCCCGTCAACAATGGAGGGGTAGCCGAACCACCAACCATTGATAAGGCTCAATGACAACGAATGGGCCCGTTGCCGAGAAGCTCTACGAGGCAATCCTCTGCCCCCTGGCACGCTGCAGGACCTGCTGATGGGCTACCATTGGCTACTAAAGGAGGAGTACAGACGCTAGCTGCACACACGATCGTGCAATTCGAAGCGCATAAAAAGGCGGCGGACGAGTCGAGTCTTCGACGGGCCGGGCTCTCCTCTCACGGAGGATCCTCCTCCACAGGCGATCTCGAATGGCCCACCTCACCGAGCAGGAACGCATAGAAGCTTCAAAGGTTCTCGACTTTGGCTCTATGATAGTTGACACGCGGGGAAACATGGTCCCAAAGATACCGCAAGCTGCGGTGACAGCGGCCACCATGTACCTCCTCAAGAATCAGCCGCCAGCTGGAGATCCGCGAGCCGCTATGCACCGATCTATGATCGCAGGCTTGGGATTAGTCGAGGCTGCTCTCGACAAAGATCCAACACTAGAGCCGAAGAAGGGCAAAGCTCTGGCAAAACACTATTCCTCGCCCTCGTCCAGCGATGACAGTCACGATCTGTCTCGGCGTCGCCACTCACGGCGGCACGATTGCGACTACGATGCGCGCGATGACCTCACGCAGCACAAAATCGACAAATCAAAAGAAAGACGCGCTCGTTCGACTGACTCAGAGGACGACGACGTGGAGCTCTGCGGCGCCAGATGCTTCAGTAGAGCTATCAGGCAGAAGTGAATGCCCAAGGGGTTCAAGCTCCCATCGGAGAACCCAAAATTCGAAGGTCTGCAGGACCCGAAAATCTGGTTGGAGGACCACAACTCCTCCGTCAGGCTCCACGGCGAGAGTCGAAGCACGGCCATGTAATGCCTACAGCTACAGCTGCAGGGCGCCGCCCAAGCATGGCTCAACAATCTCCCGCGCGGATACATTCGCAGCTGGGAAGAGCTGGTCTATAGCTTTGTACGCAACTTCAAGGGCACTTACAAAAGGCCTGCATCAATCGAAGAACTGAGGAGCTGCCAGCAAAAGTCGGGCGAATCGCTACGCTCGTACATCCAGAGGTGGTCCATCATCAAGAACTTCGCAGAAAACATCTCAGAGGATCGCGCAATCGACGCATTCAACGGCGGCGTTCGCCGCATAGAGCTCAGGGAGGAGCTGGGCCGCTCGAAGCCCAAAACAATTGACCACCTGATGGAAATCGCGAATCGGTGGGCCGATGGAGAGGATTCGGTGAAAACCCGCACCTACTCTGATGACGACGACCTCGAGCGCAGACACGACCGTCGAGGCAAGCGGCGAATGCGCGTCTACGATGACCACGATGACGTCAATATGGTCGCAGCAGGCTACGCCGACAAACGCGACGACAACCACAACAGCGGCTATCGCAGTGGTGGATACCGCGACTCCGGGAAAACCACGCAGGTGTGGCAGCGCCGCACTTGCGAAGAGGCACCCGTAACAACTATCGAGGACAAACTGTTTGGGCCGTGCACCATGCACTTCTACATCGACAAGCATGATGGCAAGAAAAAATCCAGCCACCTTCTCAAGGACTGCCACGAGTTTCTCAAGCTCCACGAGGCTTTGGCTCGGATGAATCGCGACGCAGTCAACAGGGGCTACGGAGTCGCCCCAGGTGCCGTAGCACATGGAGACCCTCCACCACCACCCGGAGTACCACCACCCGCGGCTGCACCGGCCCAGAACCAAGGTGGTGAACCGTACCCGCGGGTCGTAGGCAACATGATGATGCAAAAAGGGCGCCCTTTAGATCGGGTGCAGAAAGCCATCACTCGCCAAGTCAACTTGGAGACAAACTCTCCACCCTCCACCACTGAGTACCTCAGTGGAAGCGACTCCTGCATCACCTTCGACAAGCGCGACCACCCGCGCCAAGTCCCTCGTCCAGGTCACTGTCCCCTTGTACTCGAGGCACAGATCGGAGGCTTCGACATGAGTCGCGTCTTCATGGATGGAGGAAGCGACATTAACCTCATGTTCGCAAGTACCTTGTGAGCAATGAGGATCCCTCTGACGTGTCTAGAGGTCTTGGACACGACGTTCCACGACATCGTCCTAGGGAAGGGCATATATCCCCTGGGCAAAATCAACCTCGATGTCATCTTCGGCACGCCAAAAAACTTTCGACGCGAACGCATAGACTTCGAAGTCGTCGACAGGCCCTCACAGTACCACTGCATCCTCGGACGCGTCGCATTCACTAGGTTCATGGCAGTGCCGCACTAAGCCTACCTGCAGATGAAAATGCCAAGTCCAAATGGCATCATCACAATCAACGTAAGATTCGAGAGGTCCTACAGCTGCGACAGGGAATTCAACAGAATCTCCCAATCCTTCGGCATGCAGGAGGAGCTCGCCAGATTGAAGGAGTCGACAGACAATAGTCTGCCTCCTCTAAGCCGGCCAAGTTCACCCGACCTGTCCTTCGATTCGTCGGTGCACACGAAGAAAGTCTAGGTCCACCCATCGGACCCAACCAAGACGGCCCTCATCGCCAACAACTTGAGTTCCGCATAGGAACTCGCGCTCGTCGAATTCCTCCGTGAGCACTGGGAAATCTTCGCCTGGTGTCCAGCAGACATGCCAGGGGTTCCTAGGGAATTCGCCGAGCACACACTCAATGTCAACCCAAACGCAAGGCCAGTCAAGCAGACAATTCAGTGACTGTCTGAACCAAGAGAAAAAGTGGTCAGAATGGAGATCAACAGAATCCTCAACGCCAAATTCATACGCGATATCAAGGAAACTACTTGGCTCGCCAACATGGTTACCTAAAAAGGACACGGATATCCTGCGGATGTGCGTGAATTTCACCTCCCTGAATAAGCACTACCCAAAGGATCACTTCCCGCTGCCGCGAATTGACCAAATCATCGACTCCACCGTGGAATGTGAGCGCCTCTACTTCCTCGACGCCTACTCAGGCTATAATCAGATTCAAATGAAGGAGGAGGATCAAGAGAAAACAGCGTTTACAACGCCTTTTGGTGTGTTCTGCTACAACACAATGCCCTTCGGGCTCAAAAACGCAGGACCAACCTATCAATGGTGCATGCAGGCTTGCCTCAAAGATCAACTTGGTCGCAACATCCAAGTCTACGTCGACGACATCGTCATCAAAACAAAGGAGGAAGCATCGCTAATCGATGATTTATGCGAGACCTTCGCCAACCTCGACCACTACCGGATCAAGCTCAATCTGGACAAGTGCGCCTTCGGCGTACCATCTGGGCAACTACTCGGATATCTCATCCCCGCGAGAGGGATTGAGGCGAACCCGAAGAAAATAAAAGCCATACTGGCCATGGAGAAGCCAAAAAACGTAAGAGGCGTCTAGCAACTGGCTGGGCGCATCATGGCGCTCAGTCGATTCATCAGTCGCATGGGCGAAAAGGCACTGCCCTTCTACCAACTTCTTTGCAAAACTGACAAGTTCGAGTGGACCGACGAGGCGCAAGAAGCATTCGCAGATCTCAAGCGTCTACTATCTACCTCGCTAGTACTGGTGACTCCACGGGAAAAAGAACCACTACTGCTTTACATCGCCGCCACCAACCAGGTGGTCAGCACGGTGCTCTTGGTGGAACGTGCCGAGGAAAAAAAGGTCCATGGAGTGCAGCGCCCAGTCTACTATCTCAGCGAGGTACTCACGCCAACAAAGCAGCGGTACCCGCACTACCAGAAGCTGGCATACGGCGTCTTCATGACAGCCAGGCGACTGCGCCACTACTTCCAGGAGCACCCAATTGTGGTGGTCAATGACGCCCCACTTGGGCATATTCTCAACAACCCCGACACCACTGGACGAGTCGCGCTTTGGGGAATCAAGCTGTCTCCACGAGACATTACATACGAGAAGCGCGACGCGATCAAGTTGCAAGTCCTCCCTGATTTCCTCGTACACTGGATGGAGAACCAGCTCCCCGAAAAGCCAGATATGTCTTACCTCTGGACGATGCACTTCGATGGATCCAAGCGTAAGGACGGGGTTGGCGCAGGTGTCATACTGACATCGCCCCAAGGAGACAAGCTGAAATACATTTTGTGAATGCAGTTCACCGCCTCCAACAACGAAGCTAAATACGAGGCCCTATTGCACGGGATGCGGATGGCAAAAGCCTGTCGGCGCCAAGAGGATCATCATCTACGTCGACTCCAAGCTGGTTGTCAACCAGACAATGCACGAGTGCGACGCGCTAAACGACAATATGATCGCTTACCGTGACCTCTACGACACACTCGAAGGGGACTTCGATGGCTGCGAGCTGCAGCACATAGGCCACGAAAGCAATGAAGAGGCGGACGCACTCGCCAACATTGGCTCCACCTGCGCCCCCATACCACCTGGGGTATTTTTTGAGTGTATCTACGAACGCTCCATCAAGCCAAAGGCTGCAGAGAAGAAATCAAGGGCAACAACGGACTCGGGGCTACGCCACCCAATGAGCCAATGGCACTCGACAACCTGGAGCTTGACACAGGACTCGAGGGACCAATGGGGGTCATGATGATCGATCCATCTTGGACTCAACCCTACATCACATATCTTCTCAGCAAAAGGCTACCAGACGAACCGACTGGCGCGCGACACATCGCACGGCGATCCAAGGCATTCGCCGTCATCAACGGCGAACTATACAAGCGCAGCATCACAGGAGTACTCCAACGATGTGTTTCCAACACAGACGGAAGGGCCGTCCTCCTCGACATCCATGAGGGGACTTGTGGGCACCATGCCGGCAATCGCGCCCTCGTCGCCAAAGCTCTATGAGCTGGATTCTACTGGCCCATGGCCATGCTCGACACCAAAGACATCGTGCAGAGATGCAACGCTTGTCAGCGATTCGCGGACAAACCGCACGCAATGGCGCGGAACTCTGGCCAATACCATTGGCTTGGCCCTTTGCGCAATGGGGACTCGACATGGTCGACAAGCTCCCAAAATCCACACGAGGAGGCTACGTCTACCTCTTGGTCATAGTCGACAAATTCACCAAGTGGATAGAGGCCATGCCGGTGACAAACCAGTCAGGAGCTAGTGCCGTCAAGTTCTTCGAGTCCATTGCCTATCGCTTCGGAATGCCACACGGCATCATTACGGACAATGGAACGAACTTCACCTCTAAGGAGTTCCAGGGTTTCTGCGAAAACCTGGGAATCAACGTAAGCTATGCCTCTGTAGCTCATCCATAGACCAACAGTCAAGTCGAAAAGGCCAACGGCCTCGTCTATGGTCGAATCAAGAAGCGACTCCTCCGACCACTCGAGCAAGTCGTTGGATGTTGGCCAGACGAGCTACAGTTCGTACTGTGGAGCCTGCGCACAACCCCAAATAGTGCCACGGGATATACCCCGTTCTTCATGGTGCATGGCGCCGAAGCAGTGCTACCCACAGAAGTACGCTTTAAAGCCCCACGGGTAGTCATGTACAGCGAACAGGAGTCAACACTTGCACTCGAAGACTCTATCAATCTCCTTGATGAGGCACGTGACATCGCAGCAAAAAGATCGACGATCTACCAGCAGAACCTGCGCAACTATCACAACAGAAGGCTACGCCCCAGATCCTTCGTCAAAGGAGACCTGGTCCTGCGACTGAATCAGTAAGGGCACCTCAAGATCGAGTCCCCTTGGGAAGGACCATACGTTATTACAGAAGTAATCCCAGGTGGAGATTATTGCCTCAAAGATTTCAACACAAGATTCGCATACTCCAACCCCTGGAACATCACGCAGCTGCGGTGCTTTTACCCTTAGTCGTTCACTTTTTTCTCACATTACAAATAAGGCTATTCAGCCAGGCTACTTAGCCACACATTATACATTGTACTGAATCTGTGAATAAATAAAGCTAAGTGCCCCAAAACTCTGTGTTTTCCTCATTTTTCTTGCAATTTTATCACTCGGGGGCTACGTGTAACACCCTCGAATCGGCCCTATGCAAGTTTCAGTGATTCCCGCCAAACCTGCATAGAAACGATTCAAAGATGCCCACCAGGCACTTCGTGTGGGTGGAAAATGAAGTAATATCATTACACAATAGTCCACAATGGGACCCACAGAACATATATATACAACAACGACTCCATGAGTCAAAAATACAGATATACAATACAAAGATCCAAATCACCTTGAAACGATACAACATCCGAGTACAGATAAGATGCAAATGGGGCTAAGAGCCCTGAAGAATAACCAATGGCGTCCATAACCCTGCCTAGGCCAAGCCAGAAGGGTAACCCTGCTAACGACGTCGATCTCAAACCTGCTAAAACAAAAGGGGTGCCGACAAAGGGCAAAGGAAAAAGAGGAGCGTCAGTACTGAGGCCAATACACGTCGAGGCTAGAATTCGGCGGCTCTCGCCTACATAGGTATGGTGGACTGAAGCGGCAGCGAAGCATGCACTAATCAACCTATAGAGACTCGATAAACTGTCGGCTATTAGAGAGAGATAAGAAAGACCTATTAGGAACCAACCTTACACTAACACCACTCATACCCATCCTGGTATTCCCCCTCGAGACCAAATGAGGAAATCAAACCGAGGAACTCACACAGTTGGCAGTTTTATTCATTCTATTATAGTTGAAGCAGTTACTAGTCAGATATACATAGCATGAGTCATCCTGATAGCATAAGTAGTCGGCAGTTTTAGTTATCCATTCAGTTGTAGTTGCAGTACTTACTAGTCAGATACAATTAGCATGGGACATCCCAAACCCAGCAGTTGTTGGCACTTTTATTTCATCCATTGGAGTTGCGATACTTACTAGGCAGGTATAACATGACACGATACACCCCAGTTCCACCAGTTGTTGGCACTTTTATTATCCATTCCATTGTAGTGAAGCTGATTACTAGTCACTTATTAAGTCAAATTTATAGCACTACTTTAGTTATGTTTGTCTATGATCGAATCATGCTCCAAGTCGTCCATAACCATGACACGGCTTTCAGAAAGATTTACCCTGCAGGGGTGCACAAATAGCAACACACACACGATCAACCTCGGAAAAACCAAATCAAAACCCAACGAGGCTTTCACGACAAAGTAATCACAGGATTCATAAATTATTTTAGGGGGCCACCCCACTAAGCTACCCGCAACAAAGTTGGCCGGCTCTGAGACGGACCCAGGGTTTGTGTCAATGTTGTAAACGACTGGGAACCCAAAAGTGTGACTGGGCTTGTCGATACCGCGAAAACATTCCACGTTCCAAAATAGTACAGGTGCTCCACGCACAATTGTAAATAAAGCAGTGAAGCATGGCATCAGTACAGGATAGTAATAAAGCCCCAAACTAGTTTGTGGCCCCAAGAAATAAGAAATGAATCAAGCTCTGGCTAAGGGGGATTAATAGAGTCTCCCGTATGTGGATAGTGCGAATAGTCAAGGAACAGGTATCAAGTACTCGGGGCCTACGGGACACAAGTGGACATGAAAAAACAAATAGCATATATTGCCCACCGGTGCCTCTTTCATTAGTTGTCCCAGCAATTTAATAGTTGTATTTAAAGTCATGATCCTCTCCACTGTAAAGCATATGACAACATTCCAACAACTGTGTGGTACTTCACGACACGGGATCGCACCTGAGCAAGCGACTATGACTCGCAAGACCATCTATCTATCAAACAACAGGCAATAGGATGTGTCCAAGGCAATATAGAGGCTGCAAGGAATATAAATGGTGCACGGAAAGTAAAGCATCACAATACAGGTAGCAATAGATCAACAGGAGGAAGTAAAGACTATAAATGCAAAATAGGTAGAAAGGGGGAGATTGCTCGCCTGGAAAACACTGCCGAAGGTTCATTATCCGCAGAACTTGTCGATACTCGCATCAACTCAACGGCCTAATCCGCGAAGAACCAAAGCACTAAAAGAACACCGGATGCACTATTTAATACTACGGCAGAAGAATCAGCATGTTTATGATATGATGCATGACATGGCAAAGATGCGGTGCAATTAAGCAATATTAAGCGGAACCGGGGTCCCGACAATTAATTAGAAGGTTCAAGTTATTTAGATACCCCGCAATTTAAATGTTGTATTAACAAGACAAAACATATCACCGGTTCGCTACTCAAATTTAAATGGAGCCATTATATGACTAGAATAGCCCGCATATGGCCTCCATATTTAATTATGAGGTGAATCGACTAAATAACCCCAAACAAATGAATATGTATGCGAGCACGAGCAATTTAATATGCAACAAGATGGATGTCATATATTATAAAAATAGAGGTCTCAGAAAAGGGGATCACATGTCGGTTCCGGAGATCTTGGATGCCGTTCGGTTCGCCCGTTCAGGTTCGGTCTTGACGGAACGGTCTTTTGAGTCGGTTCCGGAGATCTTGGAATTAGGGTTTCCATGGGTTGGTTCAGTTCTTGGCCGGAGCGCGGTACCGCATCACGCCTTCAGATTCCATGATCGAAGGTCTTCGGGTCCGTGGAGGAGACCTCATCGGTCCATGATGAAGATCGACCTTCGGGTCCGGCGATCTTCAGGTCTCTGTTCCATGTCAGCGTGCTTGTCGTCCGAGATGGAGAACTCGATGTTCCGTGTCGAAGGTCTTGTTTTCCAACGCCATCACTATCGGGTTCCATGTCGTCCATATTCTGTCGGTGGTGGACTTGGGTAAGCGTTGTAATGGGAGTAGCCGAGGAGCAACAAAAATAGATAGCGCCTTGAATTGATTTTCCAGGACGGTGATTCCTCTTTAGACAAAGGCACAAATAGGTGATAGGCATGGCAAACTCATATAGAACAAAAGCAGATGGTCATCTTAGGGAGGTAGGTCGACACGAGCAGCAGAGTGAGCAGCATGAGCTTCTTCCTTCCTGTACACACAGGGGCACGCTAGAAACGAAAGGACGGGCGGCAGTAGGCGAGGTCGCATGGAGACCTGGAGAAGCAGAGTCGAGATAGGCCATGTAGAGGAAGCACAGCGGGCGGGTGAAGTCAAGGTGGAGGTGGCAGCGGCCATGCAAGCACTTGGTAGAGGTCTCAAGTGGCAGGAGCTCGTGGCATCGGGCGGCAGGCAGACGGAGAGGAGGGCGAGATGCAGGAGGGCACGCAGAGCTGGGCCTAGCAAAAGTGAGAAGCAAGACTCCAGGCGGCCGGCTCGCAGGGGAAGGAGGGCTCAGGGTCGAGCATGGCGCGATGAGGTAGCAGGGTCCCGCAGGGGCGTGCTCGATGGAAGCTCAGTGCAGAGGAGGCGGGCTCGCCGGAGGAGGCGGGTTCGAGGTCGACAGGGACAAAGGCGGGGATGGCACTGGGGTGCTCCATCTGGCGGCGGGCGGTTGCCCGACGAGCTTGGGTATGTTCTTGGGTGGCGCATGGGCGAGCTCGACAGGATCTGGGCGGGGAAGCACCAGACGTCGGTGGATGAGGAGCAGGGGCGGCAGGAGATGAGGGCAAGGTCGAGGCCAAGGTGGAGGAGCCCGCGGACTCCACGGCTCGTGGATGGGTGCCGGGATGCGACGCGGATGACGTCCGGGCGAGCTTCGGCAATGGGTGGCCATGTCAAGGGCGCAGCGACCTCGAACACAGAGAGGGGAGTCTTTGGCGATGCGCGACACTGGGATCTGGCGGAGCGAGACGAGGATCCATCGGAGGAGCGGGCTTCGTGGCACTAGGACGGGATCGACGGGAGCGCGTCGAGGTGGGGCCGGAGCGGGTCGGTTGAGTAGCTGAAACAGGAAGAGAGGGAGCGCGGGACTAGGATGGGGTCGCGTGTAGTCTCGCGTCGTCGTGGTGTGGTCGAGTCGGACGGGTCCATGTGGTTTGGTTGAACCGGTGTGGGTCTAGGTGTGGGTCAAAGGGATTAGAGTTAGGGTTTGTTTAGGCCGGGTATTAGGTGGTGCATCGCCGGCTGGACTGCCTCTCCGATAGCACGAATAATTTAAAAACATTTATTTGTTTTATTTTTAATAAAAGATTTTATAAAATAGTTTATACAAATAACGATATACGGAACACCGGGGTTTTGATTTGAATAAAGAGAGAGGGTATTAATTTAGAAAACAAACTAGGGCTTTTAGTAAAATAGTTTTTGGCAAACAATATGCATGCAGACATGACGATGCTCAAATGTAATGTGGCATGATGACATGAGCATGCTATCATGATGATGCATCAAATAAAAATAACCAGCGTTTTTCTAGTAGTGGCTTTATCGGGGTGCTACAATTCGACACCACTAACAATGAATTTTGCCCTCGAGATCTGCCTCATGGTACGGGGAAGAAGGTCGACGATCGGATTCGTCATGCTTCGTGTAGATCCCCGCGACACCACTAACAAAGATTCTTGCTCCATCTTGAAATCAGAAACACCACCAACAAGGTTTGTTGCTCACGATCATCGAGAGAACACTCCAGAGAAACAAAGACAAAGGTAAAGGTATCAAAAGAAAAGGCCACCTCTAACTTCCGAGGAAGAAGTAAAGATTGCATTGGTCCACCAGTTCAATGTACAAGAGCGAACGACAAGAGTAGTCGGATGGTGATCAGTCCATCGCGCACCCAAAGCATTACTCCCTACATGAATAGAAGAATTATGCAACCAACTCTCGAATTTAGACTGAAGATCTTGATGAGCGATGTTCGGAAAACTTCGGAAAACCAAGGAGAGATGCAGGCTCTTCATCGGATCTAACGTAGAAGACGTCATCGCATTGGGAAAATACCGGAAGATACAAAAGAAAGATTTCAGTGGATTTTGATCCACCGAATGGTACATCAGATGAAGGATTACTCAGATAACACGAAGACTGGATGTGGGAACACCATTGCAAGAGAAAGGAATCGAAACCCTGAAGGTACAATGGAAACCCAACTACGAGAAATCTGGACTCAAAGAGAAGATAAGAGTAGATTCAAAACACGCAAAGGTAAGAGGAGAATAGCACAGAGGTAAGGAGTAAAAGCAGACCTAATCAGATATATCCAACCGATTTCCAAACTAGTTTTGACACTCTACAATGGCCCTTAGCTAGGTTATCCTACAGGCTGGACCAGTGGGGTATCACAACTGCTGAGCTCTGATACCACTTTGTAACACCCTCGAATCGTCCCTATGCAAGTCTCAGCGATTCCTGCCAAACCCGCATAGAAACGATTCAAAGATGCCCACCAGGCACTTGCGTGCGGGTGGAAAACGAAGTAATATCATTACACAATAGTCCATGATGGGACCCACAGAACATATATATACAACAACGACTCCATGAGTCAAAAATACAGATATACAATACAAAGATCCAAATCACCTTGAAACGATACAACATCCGAGTACGGATAAGATGCAAATGGGGCTAAGAGCCCTGAAGAATAATCAATGACAGGGCCATGCCGGAAGGGTAACCCTGCTAACGACGTCGATCTCAAACCTGCTAAAACAAAAGGGGTGCCGACAAAGGGTAAAGGAAAAAGAGGAGAGTCAGTACTGAGGCCAGTACATGGCGAGGCTAGAATTCGGCGACTCTCGCCTACATAGGTATGGTGGACTGAAGCGGCAGCGAAGCATGCACTAATCAACCTATAGAGACTCGATAAACTGTCGGCTATTAGAGAGAGATAAGAAAGACCTATTAGGAACCAACCTTACACTAACACCACTCATACCCATCCTGGTATTCCCCCTCGAGACCAAATGAGGAAGTCAAACCGAGGAACTCACACAGTTGGCAGTTTTATTCATTCTATTATAGTTGAAGCAGTTACTAGTCAGATATACATAGCATGAGTCATCCTGATAGCATAAGTAGTCGGCAGTTTTAGTTATCCATTCAGTTGTAGTTGCAGTACTTACTAGTCAGATACAATTAGCATGGGACATCCCAAACCCAGCAGTTGTTGGCACTTTTATTTCATCCATTGGAGTTGCGATACTTCCTAGGCAGGTATAACATGACACGATACACCCCAGTTCCACCAGTTGTTGGCACTTTTATTATCCATTCCATTGTAGTGAAGCTGATTACTAGTCACTTATTAAGTCAAATTTATAGCACTACTTTAGTTATGTTTGTCTATGATCGAGATACTGTGCTCCAAGTCGTCCATAACCGCGGACACGGCTTTCAGAAAGATTTACCCTGCAGGGGTGCACAAATAGCAACACACACACGATCAACCTCAGAAAAACCAAATCAAAACCCAACGAGGCTTTCACGACAAAGTAATCACGGGATTCATAAATTATTTCAGGGGGCCACCCCACTAAGCTACCCGCAACAAAGTTGGCCGGCTCTAAGACGAACCCAGGGTTTGTGTCAATGGTGTAAACGACTGGGAACCCAAAAGTGTGACTGGGCTTGTCGATACCGCGAAAACATTCCACATTCCAAAATAGTACAGGTGCTCCACGCACAATTGTAAATAAAGCAGTGAAGCATGGCATAAGTACAGGATAGTAATAAAGCCCCAAACTAGTTTGTGGCCCCAAGAAATAAGAAATGAATCAAGCTCTGGCTAAGGGGGATTCATAGAGTCTCCCGTATGTGGATAGTGCGAATAGTCAAGGAACAGGTATCAAGTACTCGGGGCCTACGGGACACAAGTGGACATGAAAAACCAAATAGCATATATTGCCCACCGGTGCCTCTTTCATTAGTTGTCCCAGCAATTTAATAGTTGTATTTAAAGTCATGATCCTCTCCATCATAAAGCATATGACAACATTCCAACAACTGTGTGGTACTTCACGACACGGGATCGCACCTGAGCAAGCGATTACGACTCGCAAGACCATCTATCTATCAAACAACATGCAGTAGGATGTGTCCAAGGCAATATAGAGGCTGCAAGGTATATAAATGGTGCACGGAAACTAAAGCATCACAATACGGATAGCAATAGATCAATAGGAGGAAGTAAAGACTATAACTGCAAAATAGGTAGAAAGGAGGAGATTGCTCGCCTGGAAAACACTGCTGAAGGTTCATTATCCGAAGAACTTGTTGATACTCGCATCAACTCAACAGCCTAATCCGCGAAGAACCAAAGCACTAAAAGAACACCGGATGCACTATTTAATACTACGGCAGAAGAATCAGCATGTTTATGATATGATGCATGACATGGCAAAGATGCGGTACAATTAAGCAATATTAGGCGGAACCAGGGTCCCGACAATTAATTAGAAGGTTCAAGTTATTTAGATACCCCGCAATTTAAATGTTGTATTAACAAGACAAAACATATCACCGGTTCGCTACTCAAATTTAAATGGAGCCATTATATGACTAGAATAGCCCGCATATGGCCTCCATATTTAATTATGAGGTGAATCGACTAAATAACCCCAAACAAATGAATATGTATGCGAGCACGAGCAATTTAATATGCAACAAGATGGATGTCATATATTATAAAAATAGAGGTCTCAGAAAAGGGGATCACATGTCGGTTCCGGAGATCTTGGATGCCGAGGGTTCGCCATGGGTTCAGGTTCGGTCTTGACGGGAACGGTCTTCAGAGGCATCGCGCCTTCGGATTCCATGATCGAAGGTCTTCGGGCCCGTGGAGGAGACCTCATCGGTCCATGATGAAGATCGACCTTCGGGTCCGGGGATCTTCAGGTCTCCGTTCCATGTCAGCGTGCTTGTCGTCCGAGATGGAGAACTCGACGTTCCGTGTCGAAGGTCTTGTTTTCCAACGCCATCACTATCAGGTTCCATGTCGTCCATATTTTGTCGGTGGTGGACTTGGGTAAGCGTTGTAATGGGAGTAGCCGAGGAGCAACAAAAATAGATAGCGCCTTAAATTGATTTTCCTGGGACAGGTGATTCCTCTTTTAGACAAAGGCACAAACAGGTGATAGGCATGGCAAACTCATATAGAACAAAAGCAGATGGTCATCTTAGGGAGGTCGACGCGAGGCAATAGGACAGGTACAGGAGCAGCAAGCCACAGGCTTCTTCCTTCTGGTACACACAGGGGCACGCTGGAAAACGAGCAAGGACGGCGGCGCAGGGTGAGGTCGCACGGAGACCTGGAGAAGCAGAGTCGAGATAGGCCATGTAGAGGAAGCACAGCGGGCGGGTGAAGTCAAGGTGGAGGTGGCCGGCGACGCTAGTCGCAGAAGCACTTGGTAGAGGTCTCGCTGGCGGCAGGAGCTCGTGGCATCGGGGCGGCAGGGCGGACGGAGAGGAGGGCGAGATGCAGGAGGGCACGGAGCCGCGGGCCTAGCAGCGGCGGAGAAGCAAGACTCCAGGCGGCCGGGTTGCAGCGGAAGCAGGGCTCAGGGTCGAGCATGGCGCGATGAGGTAGCAGGGTCCCGCAGGGGCGTGCTCGGCGGGCTCGCTGGAGGAGGCGGGCTCGCTGGAGGAGGCGGGTTCGAGGTCGACGGGGACAAAGGCGGGGATGGCGTTGGGGCGCTCCATCTGGCGGCGGGCGGTTGCCCGGCGAGCTTGGGGATGTTCTTGTTGCGGCGCATGGGCGAGCTCGACAGGATCCGGGCGGGGCAGCACCAGACGTCGGCGGATGAGGAGCAGGGAGGTCGGAGATGAGGGCGAGGTCGAGGCCGAGGTGGAGGAGCCCGTGGACTCTACGGCTCGCGAATGGGGGCCGGGAGGCGACGCGGATGACGTCCGGGCGAGCTTCGGCAACGGGTGGCCATGGCAAGGGCGCAGCGACCTCGAACACAGAGAGGGGAGTGCTGGCAGCGGCGCGACCTGGGGATCTGGCGGCAACGAGGATCCATCGGGGGAGCAGGCTTCGTGGCACTAGGACGGGATCGACGGGAGCGTGCGAGGTGGGGCCGGGAGCGGGGTCAGCGGTTGAGTAGCTGAAACAGGAAGAGAGGGGAGCGTGCCAGGACTGGGATGGGGTCGCGCGTGTAGTCTCGCGTGCGTCGTGGTGTGGTCGAGTCGGGACGGGTCCATGTGGTTCGGTTGAACCAGGTGTGGGTCTAGGTGTGGGTCAGGTGGGGATTAGAGTTAGGGTTTGTTTAGGCTGGGGTAGTAGGTGGTCTGTCGGGCCGGCTGGACTGCCTCTCCGATATCACGAATAATTTAAAAACATTTATTTGTTTTATTTTTAATAAAATATTTTATAAAATAGTTTATACAAATAACGATATCCGGAACACCGGGGTTTTGATTTGAATAAAGAGAGAGGGTATTGATTTAGAAAACAAACTAAGGCTTTTAGTAAAATAGTTTTTAGCAAACAATATGCATGCAGACATGACGATACTCAAATATAATGTGGCATGATGACATGAGCATGCTATCATGATGATGCATAAAATAAAAACAACCAGTGATTTTCTAGTAGTGGTTTTATCGGGGTGCTACACTATGCCACCCTTTACACCCTCATTCTACGAACAATACGCAGTATCCCGAGTAGCTGACACAATAACAATCAAACCCTTGATACACCAACCCAGTTGCAATGCACCTGCAGGTTAGCAAGGCGCTGAGATAAAATAAGTCAGGCTAACGAAAAGGAACTATAGAGTACAAAATACACTCGCAAAACATATGAGCTAGCAAGCTCTTTACATATCAATATCAATCAATTACATACAGCATACACATACAAACTTTACAACACTGGTACACTTATGTGCAGGATACAGGTTAAACTACTGCTGCAGCAGAAGTACGTTTGTCTGTTCCTCAAAAAAGTCGACAATTTCTTCTGCTGAACGATCCATCGCCTGATAATGGGGAACCATGTTCTAGGTCGAGCCTGCCGGCGGAGTCGGAGGTCCAGCAGCAATAGCTGCAATGTCTACATCAGGCCTGTGCAGTCGCAACAGCGATAAAGCAGCCTTGGCACCTGCCACCAACTACTGCCGCACGCAATCACGAACTGCACTCAAATCCTGAAACTTAGTCAGGAGAGCCAACAGGCTCGAAGGGACGACGTCCAGTGGAAACTTCATCTGATAGATAATCCTTAGACATGATTGCGCCTTCTCAGAAAATGGAGCACTCGAGAGGCACGATCCTGCAGAGTTGCAAGTGCAATCGCGTGATCGTGGTCCACCCAAAAATATCCACTTGCCTCAAGTTGTTCCTGGGTCAGGTCGTTCATTCGGATGGCGATCCCGTCTTTCTCATCCTACGGATGACGAGCACTGACAACTACACCAAGCAAAAAAAGGCAACATATGAAGACAAGGAACTATCGCGACTGACTACAAGAAAAGATAAGAGGGCAGGAAGCTAACACTTGAACTGATCGCCCAACTGCTTCACCTCCTCCAACAGATATTGCTCTCGGGCGGTAGCCTTCCCCGCCCTTGACTTCCACACATCTGCATTACCGCGAAGGACGGGCATCTCACGTTCTAGCTGCTTAACGCGATCGCGCATTCGAGAAAGTAGGGACAACTCATCCACCCTTGAACGCGACTGCGCCAAAGTATCATCAGCGGATGGAGGGTCCCGAGGATCACCCGAAGGACCACTCGACGTACCCTATCACAAGCCAAGAAAGAGCGAATAAGGGAACAAGCAATACATGGAAAAAAGCTCAAGTGCATTCAAACACGACAAAAGTATCAACAGAGACACTCGGCCAACGGCAGGTTTTCAACAAAAGGAGTCGAACTATTAACTATTACAATATAACTATTGAGGAGCAGCCTGCTTCTTCGACTTGGACTTCGGCTTCAGGGGCCTCATCGAGTCCATGGCAGTATCAGACGCCATAGACTTCCCACCAGCCCCTGACGCTGTAGACTTTGCCGCCTTCTTGGCTCGCTGCAGCTCCTCGGAATACTTGGCGACTGTGTTGATGAGTTGTGGCCCGTACTAGCCGCAGACAGTTGCAAAGGGAGCAAAAACTACCTGTTGACCATCTGCACCGATGGCCATCACCTTGGAGACCGCGGCTGGATCCACCTCCACTCCATGGGCTTGCACCATGGCGAGTGCCATGGAAGCGCCAATCGCACGCTGCGATTTCCTGAAGTCCGCAGGGATACCTCCAGTGAGGGATTCCACCAGGTCCTCCAAGTTCTCAATCAGCTCAGCCTTCGGCGTCAGCTCCTCGTGGATGCGACTGAGCACAACCTTGGCTTTAGTCAGCGTCCCCCGAATGGAAGCGTTGCGGTCTTCAACTGCCGTGACGGCGCCTGCCAAAGCATCATCGCGACGAAGCGCCTGGGCGTCGAAGCTCAGACCATCAGCATCTACATAGAGCAAAGCGTCAGCACAATAGCAAGATATTGAAGAAAGAAGCAATCAAAATCCAGATGAAAGAATACCTGAAAGAGACTTGGCAATCGAGAAGAGCTGTTCTTCGAACAACTTTTCCCTTGTTGCGATGGAGGTGCGCAAATCCTCTTCGCGTTTCCGTGATTCATCCAACGCAGCGACTGCCTCGTCACGACTCTTCACCGTCGCGGAGAGCGTCTTTTCAAGAGAAACAGCATCACAAAGAAGTTCGTTATGCTCAGCTGCAAAAATACAAGATGGATCGTTAGTTGAATGTATAAAATATCACAAGAACAAAGAAGAAGAAGCAAAAATACTAACCTTCGACCACGCGATGGCGATTGTCCAGCATTGCGTGCTGTCGACCCATTGCAAGTACCTGCTCCGCTAAATGAGAAGCTTCCTTCACAATGATCTGTCTCAGAAGAAAAATAAAGGATCAGCAGATAGCATGGATCGCAAATTCGACTGCAAAACAAAATCACACTTACATGCTCCTCTAGAGACTCCGAAGATGATTGCCGCGTAGTCGTCCAGACAACCATCTGGTGATCCCCGGCGTGTGGAGAAATCAATGAGTTGTGCCCGGAGTGGGCTGCCAATGGAGGAGAGGATGATCGTTCAGCCAATTTCTTGGTCTTGGAGTCCGCGACTCCAGATTCCTTCACAAATTGGACATCGCCAGAAGACGACGATGTCGGTTGACTACGAAACAAAATCCAGCATCAAGAAATGCAACTCCAAAAGGAACCAAGATGAGAGTTGTAGACTTACCAATCAAATTTATCAAAGTCAAAGGTTTGCTCCTTCGACTCCGATGACTCCTTCGGAAGTTGCATCTTCTTGCAAGCAGATGGCGCCATGGAGCTTACAGGAACAGCATGAATCGGCTCCTCTGCACCAATGGATGGGCCTTCTGGAGTCGACAGAGACAAAGCATCCGAATCCTTGCTGCGAGAACGCTTGTGAGTGTCCGGACTGCTGGACTCGGGGGCTTCCTCCTCCTCTTCAAGTGGGACGGTCGATTCCGACTCGTCCTCTTCATCTACTTCACAAGGAATAACCCCCTCAGGAAGAGGGAGAAAACTGGGAGACACCTTCTAATCCTGCATACAGAAAACAATTCAGTATACGTCAAGAAATCAGAAGCAATCGATAAATAAAGCTACTTTGCAGCACAATCATACCTCAGGAGGAGGGTTAGAGGCATCGAAGGGAGGCACGACTGGTTCATCGGGGAGAACCTCCTTGGTGGTGTATTTGGTCACTAGTCGCAACCTCTTATCTACTTCACCCGTGGAAATGCCAATGGCAGATACGCGAGTGACATCGTCCGCACCAGCCCATTGGAACATGGGGTGGACTCTGGCCTGCAGAGGCTAGATGCGACGGTGCAACCATGTGTGAATGAGGGCGGAACCTCCCTCCTCTTTACCCATGCGACTATCGAGGTCGTAGACACGCTCGTACAGCACTTCCGTCTCCTCGAACTCGCCATGCATAACCATGTTCTTCCAAGAACGCCTCCTCTTGCACGGCGTCGCGGGGGCGAAGGGCGCGAGTCCGTAGTGCTCTCCGTCGGCCTTCTGGTCGCGGATGTAGAACCACTTGTCTCTCCACCCTTGGACAGACACCGTGGGCTTGATGTCGAAGTAGGTAGCGGAGGAGTCGACATGAATCCCGCAGCCGCCTACGTCGTAGACTAACAAGCCAGAAGATGACTGACGCTTCAGCTTCAAAAGCCGCTTGAAGAGACCAAAGTGTGGCTCGACTCCAAGCCAGCACTCGCAAAGCGTGATATAGCACGCAATGTGAAGAAGAGAGTTTGGGGACAGCTGGTGCAGCTGGAGCCCATAGAAACAAAGAAGACCCCTGACAAAGGGATGCAGGGGCATAGACAGACCACGAATGATGAACGCGAGGAACATCACCCAGAAACCTGATGGAGGACAGGGGGTTACCTCGTCACCAGGAACTCGCGAATCGTCTTCGGCACGCGGAAGAACTCCATCTTGGCGCAGAAGACGGAGTTCAGAGGCCTTGATGGTGGATGCGTGCCACGCGCCATTGGTGACGCGAGTGCCCGCACCTTTCTTCTTGCCGATACCGGCGGCGCTGGTGCCCACGGTGGCGGAGCCACCTTTCTTCTTGGCGATGACGGTGGCGGCAGTAGACCCAGTGGCAGCGCCTCCCTTCTTTTTCCCCATCTTGCGATGGCGGTGCGAGCGGAGGAAATAGCTCGGGAACACGCGGAGTTGGTCTAGCGCCACGAAGAGGACAAGCTCTAGGAAGTGGAGAGCAGCGGCAATGGCGATGGAAGAACAAGCAGAGAAAGAGCAGATGGGAAATTACCGCAGCTGCGCTGCTACCCAACGGCCAGCAGAAACCCTATTGGACGCGTGGCGCACATCGTGATCGACACGTGGAGAGGCCAAAACACGAACCATCCCCCACTATCTCCATTATGCGCGGAAATAAAGGAGGCGCAGTTAAAACGAAAGATTACGCACGCCCGGTCAAATTAAAGTCAGAAAATGGGACCCACCGCTCGTCACGTCCCGTCAAAGCCGCTCACGCAGGCAACTGAGGTCATCACATCATCAGCACTGATGTCATCAAGTTGAGCACTAGAATACTTCTACTACTTTAGTCCTTGCTCGAGTCTTCGACTCCACCAAGCACTCGGGGGCTACTCCCATAGGGAGCGCTGGTCGCGCACCCTACGATTTTTTTATGCAGGAATATGGACATTCAAAGCTTACCCAATCACTCGAATCTACGATTCGACTATGGATCATGGGTTACTCACATAGGGAGCGCCAGAAGCAAATTTGATTGAAACAAGCAAACAAAAGACGACAGCAGTCGCAAAAGTTCTTTAGTCCCTGCCTGAGTCTTCGACTCAACCAGGCACTCGGGGGCTACTCCCATAGGGAGCGCTGGTCGCGCACCCTATTATTTTATCGTACGTCGTACTGTGTGTTCATAACATCCACACTCGAATTCTATGGCAACACCGCCTCATACTTTTCCCTACAAAGAGACTGCGTCTCCTGGGCCACCCGAATCATCTCCGCGATGACAAAAAATCAGATGTCGCGCTTACAGCGTGAAGATAAGACCTGAATAAGGCCTGGCAATGCATCTGCTGCGCACTACCAGAAATATATCCGTGCCTACAGGTATGATGAACATGCCTTGACGGACGCGTCAAGTTCTCACACCCATATACTAGAATTCGACTCCTGTAAGACCTCCGTGGCTTGAGTCGAATTACACCAGCACTTTTCCGAATTCAAGTCCGGGGACTCGAGTTTGAGAAGATTGCGTTGTTTTGCCCTAAGGCAGTTAACTGATACCGATACATCGGTTAAATCAGGCATGCATATTAACAATCCCTATGACATAAACAGAACACTCGAAAAAATACTTAGTCATGCACTCAAAAGGCTTCATAAAGTCCCCAGTCAAATCTACGATTCCACTGGACACTCGGGGGCTACTGACATGGGTATACCCTGCAGGTACTTGAGTTTGGTATATACGGTCTAGAATCGATGGAATCCCATGGTGTTGTCACGGCCCAATGAAGACTTCGAGTGGCCCATGGACTCTTGATTACTTGTGAGACAAGAAGAAGTTTAAAGATAGAAAGTTTAAAGGGAAACCCTAATCTGTAACCGACTCGACCTGCTACCCGAGACCTAGCCTATCTATATAAAGGCTAGGAGGGGGCGGCGAGGAGGACACACGCAACCCTAGTTTCCACAACTCTCGCCAGATTACATCTGCACGCCCCTATAATCTTCGATTCCTCCATTAATTCCAAGAGCAGACAAGCAGGAGTAGGGACATCTACGAGGCCTGAACCTGGGTAAACCTTGCGTCCCTGTGTGCTTGTTTGCTAGCCGATTGATGCTTCCAGCGCTCCCTCCTTCTCCAAAACCCAAGTCCATAACAATGGGCATTAGTGAGTTAAACCCTCGTCGGGTTCCTTTTTCATTTCTTTATTGCACTAGACATTGTGTATAGTAGTACTAGACTTATCTCAGGGAATCTTTTTCTTACTCAACTGCTCCACCATTTAGACATATACTAGTATCATGAGGCGGTGTCTATCTACTAGTACTTTAGTAGAAAAGAAAATGCACCATCAGCATCAGGGACACCCAGCTATTGTCTGGAGTACTTTGGGTCACAAGCACAACTACCCCTACCCAGGTACACCCAATGATTCCTTGCATAGGCATTCGTGCAAGAGCCTTCGCAGGGAAGGTATCCACTTGACCCATTGATTTTGGATTGGACGAACAAGATTGCTAGACGCTGAATTCTGTCTCCCTAGATGATGTTCCTACTGCTACTATGTAAAATACACTTCTAAAACAACAATGTAATTGTGCTTATGAGTTACTAGTCTGATTTAATTAGAATTATGGTTATGACTGCAAACTACAGTGTGTGTGAGCTACGTTGATTAGCGAGAGTCATCAGCGAACGGGGGCCTCGACCGCACAAAAAAAAGTTTCTCACTCAATAAAACAGATGGATCTTGTGCGCACATGCATGCAACTCAGTAACTAGACTGTGATCAACATATATACGAAGAGAGAATACGAGTAATATGATCAACCCAATAGAATCCACTCATTACTACACGATGCATGCAACTCAGTATCCTAATAATATCATGTACGTAATCACGTAAGTAGGAGTACTTTTTTTGAGTTGCATGCATTCACTCCTGAACACCATAAGTAAAAGTTTGAACTCGTGGAGAGCCAAAATCACATGCGCCCCATCTAGCCCGATTAATGGTCTACTACTATAGTAACCTACATATCTACCAATATAGTCTACTCTGGGACACCCATCGATTGCTTGCATAGGCATCCACGCCAGAGCCTTCGAAGGGAAGGTATTCCCTCTGGCCCATTGATTTGAGATGGACGGACAAGATTTCTAGACGGCCAAAATCACGTGGTCCCCACTCCCTCGCGCCCCTCCATTTCAAACACAGCAAAATTTCTTGTGCCCCTCCATTTTAAACAATACCAAAATCACGTGGTCCCCACTCCCTCGCACCCCTCCATTTCAAACACAGCGAAATTTCTCATGCCCCTCCATTTCAAACAATACCAAAATCATGTGGTCCCCACTTCCTCGTGCCCCTCCATTTCAAACACCGCAAAATTTCTCGCGCCCGGAACCTCCTACGGCACTTCTCCGGCTGGCTTTGCCCGCCGAAACTCGACACCATGCACTCCTCACCCAACAGTACACCTGAGCATCAGCTGCGGTCTTATCCAAAGCACCATTGCCACTTCATCGATGTCCAGTGCACCCGATCCAGGTCACTGAGTCCGTCGTCCTCCACCGCACCTGATTTCCTTTTCCCACTTTCCTGTCCAAGGTGCCAAATCCATCAACAACTGCCCAAGATCTGCTTCAACACCACCGGCATCCTCCCCACTCGTACCATACCGGAGCCGTCGTGCAGTGCACCGATTCTCCCTCGTCCACCGCGCTCAAGCCGGCATCAAGCGCCCAAGATCTGCTTCTCCGACGGAAACAACCGACACAACCGGAGCACCCTCGGTGACAAGGATGTCACTTGCACCGGTGCGGATGATGCTTAGAAGCCTATCCGACCATGGTAACCAAATCTCCAACTCTTTTTTGTTTTTTCAGCAGTACAACAGGTTCAAGCCTGTCACAGTGAACTGCATTTTTGTAATCGTGTTGTACACCAAGTCAAAGCGCACGCCTATTCTTCGTGCTACATACTACGCAGTAGGTCACTAGATATGTTGGTTTACATTCGCTGCTCTACAAATTTTAAAGGCATGCACATGTTATTAGCTACTCCGGAAAATAGTAATTGCCTACTATCGTGTAGTTCTTGCAAAATGTAAAATCAGTGGAAAATATTAGTGTGGATTTCCTACTCCACAGTTACTGAATCTATATGGTTCGTCCTGAGATAAGTTCCTATTATTATCTCCTCCTTGGCATCGTTATGCTATCCTGTAGTACCCGTTTAGACTCTTCATACTAATTCGATTATAATTTTTTTTGCCATCTGGTTCTTCAAAAGCTGCAACACTAACTATTTTATTTTTCTTGCATAGAGGCTAGAATGGAACAATGAACATGTTGGTTTGCATAGCCTCTTCTATATGTTCACAAGTGACACCATTATTTCCTTATCTGGTGCTAGTTCATTCTAAGCAATGGCATAACTGTCATCTACTATGTAGTTCACTCGTGGTTTGCATTCCTGCTCTAGAAGTTCTCTTATGATGCCATTATATTTCTATCTGGTTGATTCTTAGCTATAACAGTAACTGCATTCTATTGTGTAGCTCACCGCAAATTCTGAGTCACCCAACGTCTCTTGCATTCTAGGAAATACCACTGCTTCCATATATATTTGCTGAAATGACTTGGCTAGTTTATATTGGCTGAAATTCTAAGAAACACTTTGTTTGATTGCTCATTTCATTATAGGCACACTTGTCTAACGATTGTTTGTCCTGTTCTACAGGTTCACGAGCGATGCTATTATATCTCGCATCTAGTTTTGGTTCGTCCTAAGCAACGACATAACTATCCTCCACTATACATACTTCATTCGTGGTTTGCATTCCTTCTCTACAAGTTATCATATGATGCGGTTATAATTTCTATCTGGTTCATTCTTAGCTACGACAGTAACTGCATGCCATTGTGTAGCTCAGTGCAAATTTTGAGTCACCCAATGTCTCTTGCGTTCTAGGGTATACCACTTCTTCCATATATATTTGTTGAAATGACCTGGCTAGTTTATATTTGCTGAAATTCTAAGCCACACACACATATTTTGTTTTACTGCTCGTTTTTCATGGTGGGCACACTTGTTTAATATGTGCTTGCTTTTCTTGTTTGTTTGATGTATTGGTCAAGAATTGAACCATTGACCAGTTGTAAACTCCAGTTCATAGCTCATGTCATATCACTCAAATGAGTAGTTTGTCTTGTTTGATGTATTAACTTGTTATTACTTAGTTTCAGACTGCAATTATTGCTATCACTACCAACGAGGGGGGTGCAAGACCATGTCCCCTCCAATGTAGCTGTCACACTCAAAGGAAGATGCACGTGATCGATTGAGAAAGCAAACTGAGGACTCTGCTATCAACTTGATTGTCAACTGAAATGTCGATTTTTATTTCCCTTGAGTTGATAATATGTAATAATTTTAAGAAGTTTGTAGCTGACGTGATATCTAGATAACTCGCATAGGCCATTTAGGCATTTAGTTGACGTCGTCCACACATGGCGATAGGCAGTACATAACTACACCAGCCAGGTCAATTAGGGAACAGTATCGGGCTTTGTTTTTGGGCCATCTTGTATTCGATCGTCGATAAACAGAAAAAGATGCTCGTTAATTATACACCTTTTATGATATTGGCATGGGTTTCAAAAAGGCCGAAACTATAAAAGACAGTAAACGTAATGGGCCTACAGGCCACAACAGTAAAAGGCAAGAAACTATAAAAGGCCAGAGGGTTAATAGACTAGAACAGTAGCAGGCCACAATAGTAAAGAGTTGCAACACTAAAATGCCAGAACAGTAATAGGCCAAGGAAATACCATACAAGAATAGTAACAAGCCAACAAAATTACCAGTTCAGAACAGTAATAGGCCGCTTGTTGCATGAACCGTTAATGGCCGGAATAGTAAAAGGCCGGAATAGTAATGGACCATCTCAAAGAAGGGTCATTAGTAGGCGGCCCACGACGGGCTGCGAGAATAGTGATGGGACAACCACAGGCCTTGACAGTACCAGACCGACTAGGTGCAGGCTGCTAATGGATCGAACGGTGTTGGACCAACTTGGGCCTTCTGTAGGCTGAAGCAGTACCCGGCCTGAAAGTTCGAGGGCATCTGCTGGCTGCATTATTGGGCTCATTTCAAGCAGTGCAGGTCAAAACAGTAATGTGTTGTATTCTTATTGGGCTATCCTCACGGGCCGGCCCACTTAGTAATTAGCAGGCCTTGGCTGGGCCTGACTTTTGCCACGGTTTCTGCATCCGTTAACGGTGGTAACCGGCCGTTAAAGGCGGTAGCCACATGGCAGTTTGCATGACGTCAGCAGTCAACGCGGTTGGCGAACATATCTACGACGGAACATGTTTTTGCGGCTGAAGGGTGCGATCCGCCACGGTAAAAAAAACCGTGGTAGATTCTTTTATGATGGGGCTTTTACCATGAAGGCTATCCACCGTAAAAGACTTTTTAACCACAAAAAATGGGCCTTCAATCATGAAAATCGTCCGTTATAAAAGTCAACTTTTCTTGTAGTGGAACCTACATCACCTACACGCGCCAGCCTGCAAACAAAAGAGCTGCATCACAACCAAAAAACACGGTCAAGAGAATGAGACAACAGACCAAAAAGGAACAAACCAGAGACTAATAAAAAACGAAGACAATGGGGAGGAGAGACCATGAACACAAACCAAGTGCTCCCAAACCACCGAGTCGCCTCGAGAAGCAACACTGGTGCCCAGTGGCGTGGCGGCACAACAGGAGGAGGTAGCAGGAAGTAGCAGGGCCCAGTAAAACCGGGAGGAGATCCCACCACCAAGAAAGAAGTCGTCGCCCCCAAACAACACCTCCAGGCAGTCGACCAAAAATACAAGATCCAAAATCAATCCGATGAAGAAAGCTCCCACCACCAGGTGAAGAAGTCCTCTCTAAAAATCCCAAGCAATTTAGAAGCGATGACAAACATGCTCCACATACCTAGGGCCACCAAAAGGGCAATACAAAAAGGGGTGACCGCACCCAAGCAGCAATACGGTGGCAGGGGAGCACGTGTTGTGCCAGCTGTAGCACACACCGTGCTAGCTGCAGCGCACGCGGACAACGAGCAGTAGAGGCCAATAAATGAGGGATAACACGTGTGGCAAGTAACCCGAGAAGAAATGCAACTCTCCATGCTTAATACTTTAGTTAATTTGGTCCTTATGTTTTACAATAAAAGATGTTTTTAGCATTTTTGGAAGCACATGTATCTAGACGCCTTTAGTATAAACAGATAGTACATATTTTAAGTAAATTATTAAATTCTAAATGCCACTACATTTGGGGCGGGCTTATAGAAAACCCACCATATTTTTAAAATAACAGTCCCTCCATCCTAAAATAAGTGATTTAGATTTGACTAGATTTTAATATCCAGATATCTAGAATCTAGACAAATCATAGTAATTTATTTTAAGATGGAGGGAGTACAAAAAAATCAGTTTTGGGGCGATGAATAGTTGGTATTATTGATTATGGACTAAGGGTATTTACAAGATTTTCAAGATATTTATGTAGGATATAAATCCTATAGAATTGTTTGTAAAACAGTCGTTTGATTCACATGATGATATCTCATAGGAATCATATAATACTTTTGTAGTGTAAATTTTATATGAAAGATATTTCCTATTTTCCAAATAACTAGTAGGGGGTCTTAAAAAAATAGCAGGGACTGCGCGACGTATGTCGTGTTTGTGAACACTCGTGTGCCGAGAACAACTGCGAGATAACCAGCAAGCGCAAGACATGGCAGACAACCCGTTTCACATGAGGCAGTCACTCTAGAAAATTACCGGCACGACCATGACATAATGACGCACTAAAACCAAACCCATGTCTCAATGTTAAAATCTGGACAATACAACAAGACACGCCAAACCAAACAAATAGGGGTGAAAATCCTATAGACGAACTGAATCGTAGCAGCATATAGGTGACCTCTGTAAATACACTCATTGTCGACTCTTGTTTTGTGGTTCATGTTCATCGACCCACCGTAGCTCTCTGGAGCCATCGACCCAAATTGTCGATGAACTCGTCGAGCCACCCTATTGTCCCATGGATCATCATCCCAATATGTATTCAGTCACCTTACCCCTATCCTAACCCTGCCGGTCCCTTATTTTGGTCACTCTCCATTTGTTTATGTCTATAACCCGACCTATTACCTGAGAGCTCAACAAATATGGTGTAGGCAGTTGGTATGCTGGGGAACCACATGTCTGCGCCTAGGACAAGATACAAAGATGCCGCCACAATGAATTCATCGAGCCATCATATTGTTCTGTGGGTGCTCATCCCAATATCTATCCAGACACCTAACCCCTACACGGTCCACGGGGGAACTAAGAGAGTTTCACTAAGTTTATTACGATATCCATAGGGAAACCCTTAATTGTGGTAGTGTGGACGAGTGATTACTCTCATACATCGCAGTGGTTATTTAGAGATGACATCAATACTCGATTCAAGAAGTGATTACCCACGAGTGTAGTGAACATCTTATTATTGGGCTCTCTCCACACATGTCATGACGAAACAAATAGATTATCCTGATCATGAATAATTATCATATGCTAGTGGTGTATCCTACATCCCTAAGAACGCTTTAGACTTATTGAGTTCCAACACCGCTTCCAACATTTTCATTACTTGTTCACTTTTCTTGATTTTCTTACTTTATTACACACAAACACAAAACCTTTCAAACACCCTTTGCTTAAAATCAAAGGCATCTTACAAATATCTTTTGGTATATAGTGACGAGGGACATAAAGATCTTAATCAAATAGCTCTTTGTGGGTTCGATGCTCTTATTTCGAAACTAGCTACAATCAATATGTTCTCTTGCAGCCATCAAGCTATTTTCTAGCGTCATTGCCGGGGAGCTAAGCACTTTTAGTTTTTGTTCTTAGTTGCTAATCTTACTAATTGTTTTATATAGTTGTTTACTAATTTTAGGTGAGCACCATGACTGCACTCGGGCTGATGAATCAGCTTGATGTAACTAAATATCTCAGGAAGTTTAATAGAGGACTCGTTAAGGAATTCCTGAGTGGGAGAGAACCAGAATTTGAGGTTAATCCTCGTTTTATCGCTATTATCAAGGAGAAAACTTTTGCAGGAGATGATCTAGATAAGGATCCTTATACTCACTTAGTGCATTTTACCGAGTTGTGTTGGATACTTAAATTGATAGGCTATTCTGATGATAAATTGAAACTTAAATTGTTTAGCCAATCTCTGACCAATACTGCTTTAGCTTGGTATAGAATTTGCCCTGCAAAGAAAATTGATACTTGGGAAAATCTCAAGGGAGAATTTGTATTTTGATTCTTTCCCAAGGTAAATACTGCTGATGTAAGGAGGGAAATCACGAATTTCAAGAACTAACCAGGAGAAGGTTCGGTAAGAGCCTTTAAAAGGTATAAATCCATCCTTAATAGATGTCCTCATCATGATTTACCTGAATGGTATGTTCTACATATTTTCTATAGGGGACTTAATCAATAAATTAGCTGCTAACTTGAAACTAATTCCGGAGGTTATTTTATGGATTTAACTATAACTAAAGCTTGGAAACTTTTAGAACGAATTCATCGCAATAGAGAAACTTGGGATTTGATTTAGGCGGCAAAAGGATAGAAATTGAATATGATTGTCTCAATGCTTATAAGGAATCCGGTAAGGTTAAGGAAACTGCTAATGAACTTCAACTTGATGATAATATTATTCTGCAAATCCTTTAGTCTTTTATAGAACATATTGAAGCCCCGAAGAAAGATTGGCTTCAATATACTCCACCTCCCGAGCAAGTTGAAGATGTCAAGATAAAAATGGTGGCCCCTGTAGAGCCATTAAATAAGGAAGCACCTTATATTGAACCCCTTCCTTTTCCAAGGACGACGAGAAAACATATGGTAGTCCAACAGCTTGAAGAAGATCTAGAAGAGGAAAGAATGATCCTCAAGAAGCTAGAAGAAGAGGCAAAAACAGAAGTAATTAATCAAGACGGCATGCAAGAAATGGGCGAGCCAACTAGAGAAGATATATTAACCATGTTTGCACATTGCAATGTAATCGAGCTAGACACCTAAGCTTCTTAATTTGTCGAAGGAAAGATAAAAGTTAAAGATGTTGGTAAACCTATTCTTCCTTGCACCTTTGGTGAATCTTCTTATTATGGCATTTGTGATATTGGAACAACTATTTAATGTTATCCCTTATAATTTTTACTTGAAAATCCAAAATGAACTCGTCCTAGTTGAAGTGGACGATACAATATGACAATTATGCTAGCAGATAAGACACTCAGAATCCCTATGGGAATAATTAGAGATGTTCTAATTTGTATTGGATCTTATAAGTACCCTATTGATTTTGTACTCATTGACATGCCCACTGATGTTTATTGTCCAATTATTTTTGAAAGAACCTTTATGAACACCGTAGGGGCAAACATTGATTGCAAGAAGGATACAGTATCTGTCAAGTTTGGCGAGGATAAAATGAATTTACATTTCTCTAAATTTCATCACATGCCAACTATTGAGGAGTTTGAAGAATATGAGCAAGAGCAACAAGAATAAGGTAACTTTACTAGTCTTGCTACTATTTTTATTGAGACTCCCTAACGATAAGTTAGGAAAAAGCCTAGTTGAAAATGACAATCTTCCTGAAGATATAGACAAGATGGAAATTGATGATTATCTTAATTTAATTCCTATAGTTGATCCTGAAATGAATCAAATCTATGAGACACCCTTGGTCAAATCAGTATTGCAAGTGGTGCCTGCGTATACCATGAGTTGCTTACATTTTCACAAAATCTGTGTCAGCGACTGAGCTCAATTTCGTCATGTTTCTGGTGGGGAGCAGCTGATGGAAAACGCGAGGTGCATTGGATAAGTTGGGAGAAGATGTGTTGGAGCCAAAGAGATGGAGGGTTGGGCTTCCGAGATTATGAGATTTTCAACCAAGCTCTTTTGGCTAAGCAAGGTTGGCGGATGTTGACAAACCGTGACTCGCTTTGTGCTCGTGTACGCAAGGCGCACTACTTCAGGAACTGTGACTTTACGAAGGCGAGCTATCCAAAATGAGCTTCTTTCACCTAGAGAGGGATATTGTATGGTAGGGAGCTGCTCAAGGTCAACCTTATATGGAGGATAGGGGATGGAACTCAAATATCGGTGTGGCAGGACAATTGGATTCCTAGGTCTAGGTCACTCCGTCCATTGGAATAGGATCCAGACGATGAGCTTGATAAGGTAGCAGAGCTTCTCCGGTCGGACGGGGCGGATGGGACATTCAAAAGCTTACAAATCATTTTCCGGAGCCTGATGTTATTGATATTCGCCAGATCCCTGTTGGGAGGGTTGGGAAGGACTACGTTGCTTGGAACCATACAAAGAATATCTTCTCAATGAAATCTTCCTATCACTTTGGCATGCAGCTGAAGAGGTTACGTGAGGGACAAGCTGAATCTTCATCTTCGTGCAGGGCTCATGCAGGTTGGCTGGCACTTTGGGATACTCCTATTGTAAGCAAGGCCAAAGTTCACATGTGGAGGCTTGTGGACAATGGGTTGGCTGTGGGTTCAGAATTACATCGAAGGAGAATTAAGCATGGCGTCGTGTGTGTTGCTTGTGGCAGAGATGAGTACCCGATACACCGTTTCTGTACATGTCCGTTTGTTGCTAAGTCCTAGTAGGAGCTCCACTGTCCGATTGGTTAGCTTGATTTCCCTCTAGAGCAAATTACAAGCCACGCTAAGCTTCGTTGCTGGCTGCTGGACTGGATGGGAAAACAGTGGGAAGAATTTGGCCTACCTGGTGATGCACCTGTACCAAATCTGGTTAGCGAGGAATGATGCACGCGAGGCAACAGAAATTGAAGATCCGAGAGGTGTTGCAAGGCGAATTGTGGCTGCCATAGAAGAATGGAACAATGTCCAGAAGCCACCGCTGCCTAGAGCTACTGTCCTAGCTGAGCACTGACTCAGTCCGGGAGAAGGGTGGTGCAGGGCCAATGTTGATGGCGCCTTCCGCTCGCAAGAAGGTGAAGGTGATGCTAAGGTGATCATCCGTGATCACCATGGTAGCTTTGTCGTGAGAGCTATCCATTTTTTACCCCAGGCCATCGACGCTGAAGGTGCTGAGTTGTTATCCTGTCGACGTGTTGTCATGCTGGCTAAGGAGATGCAGGTGAAAAAGATTGTGCTAGAGACTGATTGTATCGGGGCAGGGTTGAAGCTATTGAGGTAAGATGTGGATCGCTCGGTGCACGGACCTCTCGTGGAAGAGATTCGATCCATTCTCACGAGCTTTGAGGATTTCTCGGTACGTACAGTGCGCCGTACGGCAAACGAAGTTGCACACTTATTAGCTAAGGATAGCCGTGTTAATAAATTTTGTAAGACCTGGATCGGTTTTCCATTGGTGGTAGTTGTATCTAGATTGGCTCTGGACATTTCATAGATCTAATGAAATCGCAGCGATCGTTCTAAAAAAAGTATTGCAGTGCTCGTATGAACTCTTCCCAGGGGAGATCAATGTGCCGCTAGCTTCTCGCTGCATGTTTCGAGGCCAATTCACTATTCCATCGATCTAGATAACTTTGTTAGCAACTAAAACCAATACTACATATTTCACAGGTTCTATTATGTTTGGTGACCAACTGGTATTTGTTTCATACCCCCCTCTGTTTCACAGCTAAAAAGGCTTATATTATTTTGTTTCCTACCCCCTCTGTTTCACAGCTAAAAAGGCTTATATTGTTTTTTTTAGGTTAAAGGCAGTCGATGTGCCATCCAATTAGATAGAAAGAACAAGTTTATATACAAGAGGTTCATGCCATAGGCCAAGACATCTTACAGCACCAGAAAATGTCTAGACTACTGTAACATCTCCTGGGTCTTGGGTATGGGCATACTCCCGTTGCGCAATCTCTTCTCTTACTAGCAACATTTTGAAAAATCCACCTGTTTCTCTCCTTCCATGTGCCCCACATAGAGCAAAGGATGGCACCACTGACCTCACTCTGCTTCTCCTTTGGAAGGTCGTGGATGGTCTTGTTTCACCAAGCGTCGAGGCACTGACCGGCAATCGAAGGCGGGGTGCCATTCCAGGAGAATATCTTCTCCCTAACCTCCTGAGCAAAGCTGCACTCAAGGAGAAGGTGTTGCACAGTCTCATGGTGAATTAGGCACAACTTACATAAGGGGTGGTGCGGCCATCCACGAAGAGCCAAATTGTGCCAAATTGTCGGTCGTGAGGAGTTTCCTGTGGAGAGCCAACCATGCAGAGAAACGCACATTTGGCTCCGCTATGGCCTTCCATAACTTGCCTGTCTTAAACGGAGTACATGAGCCTGCAAATTGACATCGGCAGTCGGATGCCGACCATAGCTAGAAAAATTGTTGTAGCTGCTCTTTGCTAGTAGTATGAACAAGGGAGCAAATCCAATTTCTATCCTATAGCTCCTTCTGTACCGTCCTATTTTTTCTTGTGGCGATGGCAAAAAGAGCCGGGAAACGTAGCTTTAAAGCATCTCCTAGCAGCCAGCGATCATGCCAAAAAAGACATCTAGAGCCTTCTCCCAACGTGATGTCGGTGGACACACGGAAAAGCTCCATGTCCGCACCATCACAAGGTCACAAGGAAGCTTCGTCCCACTAGAAGGTCTTAGCGGATCTGTCCATGCATACCAAAGCCACCGCAATCTCATTGCGGGCCCAAACTTCTCTATGTCAAAAATACCCAATCCCCCCAAAAAAGAAGAAAAAAGGCTTATATTGTGGAGCAGATAGAGTATACTTTTAGACAATATATACCATACAAGACAGAATTCCCTATCATGAAAATGAGGCGCCAAACAAAAATTCTGGGAAAAAAACCAATCTCCAGTGTCTACCTATAAAATCAATAACTCACACGAAGAGATTTATCCATCAGCTGCACCACACAAGGATGACAGGATCCAGAACATGTGGACGATACTGAGACTACGGATTAGCAAATCGCCCACTCTGCAACCAAATTACCCAAATACTTCGCTCCCTGTAAATATTCTGCATCTTTCCTACTAGCATTAAGAACTTTGGCCCATTTTCTTTTCTATTTCTTCCTCAGATTCCATTTTACATACATATAAGCAATAATAATGGAGAGCTATAGCTGGAACTATATCAAACCATGAAGCAACACATGCAAAAAGGAGAAACAAAACAGCAGCCGTACATGGGTTGGCAAAAAGGAGCAGAAGGGGGGCAGAACAACGACAGCGCAGGGGAGGAGGCAAGAGGCGTCAAAATGTTACAACCATGCCAACCCTTGCGTGTGCGTTCTACCATGAGCTTCTGCTAAAGAAACAGCCATGGAATACATCATTTGTTCTTCAATGCTCTCGGGGCGGAAGTGGCTTGGTGCCATATTGTAATTTTCAGCAAAAGGCAATGGTGGCATAGTCCCTGCATCTGCCATGATGTCTGAGCCAGCGTAGCTTGTTCCAGCCTCAGCACCCTCCGACCAGTGGTCAGTTGAGCACTCCCCTTCCTCTCTTACCACTTCCCTGCTGCAACTTGGTGCAATCCCGCTCCAGCTATCTGGTGAACTCTCGACAGCACACATGCTTCCACCAGCAATGTTACATGGTCGGCGGAACATGTCAAAGACAGGGAACGCACTATTACCAGCCATGTAATTGAAATCCATGCTTGGTGGTTGGTGCTCAGTCATAGCAGCAACCGCACAAGAATATCCACCAGGATGAGGTATTTCTAAGGGAGCTGGAACAAATGCCTGCCGTTCACATGACGGTGGCTCGATTATAGGCATGAAGCTACCACAAACAGGATTTCCTAAACTTCCCTGCTCCTGCTAAGAGAGAACATGTGAACATATTAGAACCAGATATGTATTCGAACTTTTCTTTATTTTATTATAAAATGAGCAATGGAAATTTTCCAATCCCAGCATTTGTTTATTATATCAATGAGTGCAGAAATTGAAAGTACATGAGTTAGAGGTATTCAACATGGCTTTTAGATTGCACATCTGGACGTTATCAAGTTTAAAACATAAATCTCATCTCAAAAGTTCTAGAAGGAAATAAGTGTGTCCTGTAACCAAAACTGTGTTTCCTTATCATCAACTTATGACAATTTAAAATCAGAACTTCCATGATCAGTGGGAAGATGAGACTATACTAGAACATACTCCGTATGCTCAATTGATGTAGAAAACAATATACAGCCTAGGCTCATAAGAAAACTAAGATATAGTTTGTGTCTATTATATTGCAAGTGCAAAAAAATCAAATTACATTCAGTACTTAGAATTTGACACAATTTTTAGATTGCGCATCTGGACGGTATCCAGTTTTATTTATAAGATAAGTATCCTCTCAACAGTTCTAGAAGAAAATAAGTGTGACCAATAACAAAAACTATATTTCTTTATCAATTGGAGACGATTTAAAATACAAAAAATCATTTCAGTGGGAAGGTGAGAGTATACTTATAAACATATTTCTACTGAAAAAAACTAGGAAAATTATAGTCAGTCTAGGCTCATATGAAAAAGTTAAGATTAAAACCTCCGTAAGATCAGCATGTTCCGGAGCTGATGCCGGTCTTGAAAATTCTATATAGTGTGTATGCATTGGTCTTTGTCTTTCTCTTTGCTTAATCATATGAACATTTGGTTGTAACTTGCAACCACTAACAAATAACAAGCACGAGGCTAGGAACTATATGCATGTTTGAGCAGGAACTGTCTGGAATCTTTGGTTTAATAACAACAGTATGACTAAACATGGTATTGTTAATTTTGCTTTCATACTCCTAATTTTAAATATAATTTAAGGAAATTACAAAAATAAGTAGTAAGATATCTCATTATCTGCCACCACATTGTTTAAAGAACAGTAACAACACAAACGGGCTACTGTAAACTCAAACGGCAGAACAGTAAGAACGAAGAAAATAAACCGTTAACTTTTCTGCAGCTCATATAGAAAACCATTTTACCGGGTATAGAAAACCATTTATTACCATATACTCCCTCCGTCTCAACTTAGTTGTCTTAGATTTGTCTAGGTAGATACATGTATCTAGACAAATCTAAGATAACTAATTTGGGACGGAGGGAGTACTTGACATACTCTTAATATGTCCATCCAAGGGTCATGTGAAAAGCTTTTACTTTACCTGAATTGAACGCCAAATCGCTTCCATAACCATCATATCCTCTATATTCATGTCAATGTTATCATCACTGTAAGCAAAAAACAGTTCACAGAATGTCACAGGACATCTTTATCTCTACAGCATTGACGATTATCTTGACCACAAATGCTAAATATGCTTAGTACAATAAAATGTACTCCCTCCGTCCCAAATTAAGTGACGTGGGTTTGTCTAGATTCGGATGTATCTAGACATGTTTTAGTATATAGGTACATGCGAATCTAGACAAACTCAAGTCACTTATTTTGGGACGGAGGGAGTAGGAGAGATGGCAAATTGGGCCCTCACAGGGCAAAATATTTAGGGAGCATCATAGATCATACTACGAGAGTAGGCTTTTGTGTTTCGTTTGCTGGCTGCTATTGCTTGGCTTCTTTGGCCACTTTTTTTGGTTATGTCGTGTCTAAACTCTCTAATAATAAACGGAGAGAAATTTTTTGTTTGGCTTTCATTTTGAAAATATACATATTTGTATTCAACCAAGAGATCAAGGCATTTTTGTCATAGATTGTTATTTACTTAGTTTACTTTTATCAAAAACTGGCTTCCAAAGAAGTTCGTGAGAAGTCTTTGGTTTCAACACTAAGGGGGTTAATTTTTCTTCAGTATAAGTCTCCCCAGTACGGTCATACCATCTTTGCAGCTTAATGCTGGAACTTAAACCGGAAACAGAGCGCAGTGGAAGCATAAACACAGGTTCTTGGACAGACTGAAATGTTTTATTTAGGTCAAATACTCTCTAGCTCAACTTCATTCTGGCCTAAGCCTCTCTCTTTACTATAATAGTTTCTGCACTAACACCATCACAAAAGATTCATCTCATTTAGCAGTGATGTGCATATCTGAACTGTACAGATGCTGTCATTTACTACTGTGTAGCATCAGAAAAACCTATCCTGGTTACTTTTGTACTTAAAAAAACTAAAGCGTGCAGGCTTCTATTTCATAATCTAGCACAAGAGGATAAGAGGTGATATCAGTTATTGAAATACTGACAGGCTTTAATGTAGAGATTGGCCAAGTAAAACAATGTATGGTTTAGACCGAGGAGACATATCTACTCGAAACCACACCCCTGGTGTAAGAGTGGAAATCTGTCGGTTTAGGAATCAGACCAACATGAAACATCCCAAAAAAAGATAATACTATAGCCTTTTTTTTACTCGAACATGTGCCCAAACAAGTGTCGTCTGTATTAGAAGGAGAAAGCCAAGATGGCACAAGTTTACAAGACAAAAAAAAGACAAGTCAAAATAATCTAAGCTAACCAAACCTAAATACTACTCCCTCCTGTCCATATTAATGGCCTCAACTTTGTCTAGATTCGTATGTATCTAGTTAAGTATTTAGACTAGATGCATGTGAATCTAGACAAAGTTGAGGCCATTAATTTGGATCGGAGGGAGTAACAAAAGGTAAAAACAACAAAGGGAAGAGAAACAAAACCCTAGTCAATTTAGGCTGATCAGGCAGCCTGGCATGTTGTAATGTGCAAGAAACCCCCCAAAAGAGAAGATTGATCCCTTTACAAGTGTGTAGCAATTGTTCCTTTTTGTTATAAACTGATAGGAGATAACCAAAAAAGACCTGTCTCGCTTTCACCCTTGGGTTGAAGACCAGTTATTTTATTGCATTCATAGTAAGGCAAGAGTAGTAGAGTGCAATGTTCATACGTAGCTGTTAGGTCAACTGGGTTGGCACATTCAAAGTAGGTCCAAGCCCAACACGTAAGAATCGTTTTCCAGCATAGACCTAACAGAAAATGACTACAAACGCATATTCCCTCTCAAGATTGTTATCCTTTTAATGAAATTTTAAATTGTTTGAAATAATTTGGTTGTACCAACTATTCCATCACAGTCATAGAGAGGGTAAGTATATGGTATTCAGTGTAACCATTAGGTCAACTGGGATTGGTATACACAAAGCAGGTCCAGAATATAAAGATTATTTTACTCATTGGCTAAATAAGTATCATTCTATTTAAACATAAAATAACTACAAAAACCTCCTCTTATGATTTTTAACAAAAAAAAAATCCTATCATAATAAACGCAGAATAAAGCATGATCAAATTAAATATGTTCAGTTGGGTTATCAGTAGGAGACAACCTTAAACATAAAATGATGGTAGCTGTTATGTCAACTTGAATGGCATAGATCATGGTGGATTAACCAAATCACTAGAATGCAAAATGGGAAGTGCAAAGTGAAGGAATTCAGGGTCTTTCTAGAAGGACAGTGGCTCTTAGTGGTTGGTCTCTGCCATCATGCAATAGTTTGTCACTGCTTTCGGCATTTAATCCAATGGCTAGTACTTGCTACTTCAGATGCTTCTATGCATTGTTCAAGAATTTGGCCGATTAACCGATTAAATGGCCAGTTAATCGCTACTCGGAGGGCAACTGAAGCGAATAGCACCTATTCGGCGCGTTAAATGGTCATGCCAATTAAATGGCATTTAATCGGTTGTCAGACCGATTAATCGGCTATAGGACCGATTAATCGCCATTGATCAGTTAACTGAAAGGGAAGACGAAGCCAATATTTGGCCCGTGACCCCGCCTAGACCCCTCCAGCTCGACCGTTCCATAACCGCTAGGGTTGGGGCGCTCCTCCCGTCCCTTGCACTGCTCCTTATTTGGTCTGGCGGCCGGCATCCCCTCGCCGGCTCCAATCACCACCGGCCATCTCCGGCAGCTACAGCTCCCCTCCCATCAACTGCTTCCAGTCCCGACCTGCGCCCTGACCTGCAACAGTTCAGGTCCAAGGAGACCCGTCGGCTGGCTGCAACTGCTGCTCCGTCGGATCCCCAAGCTTTTCTGCCATGGCTTCACCAGCTAGCAGGGCATAATTACATAGCTGGGAGCATGTGAGAATGAAATAGTACAGAAAAACTGTATATATGTTGGTAATATATTGTTATGTCATGTTTTCTCAACTGATTAATGGTCGACCGATTAATCCAGCTAATCGGCCGATTCACCGATTAATCCCTACTCAGTGGTCGAAGGAGCAGTTACCAGTTACTGAATTCCCTAACAATGCTTCTATGTTAAGACTTCGTCATGTGATGTGCAACATGTTAAGACTAAAGACTCTGTCATTTGATGTGTAACATGTTCCTTTAGGAACAATCGGTATGAATGGCACATGGATATTTTATTGTTAATTAAAAAGTAGCTCGCTTAAAAATGTAAGCTTTAGTGAAGTTCGATGTTCAACATAAGGCTAGTATCCCCCACAAAAAAAAGTAAGGCTAGCATACTCCTACGGAGCATAAAATGAAAACAACATACCGAGTATGCCTAGAATGGAAAGGCCGTATATTAGCCTGGGCAGAGCATGAAGGCTCAGATGAACAACATTCGGTTTCTTGCTCGGTACATCGGTACGATGGCACTGGAAATGACATAACACATTGTTAGTCATCAGATTAAGCTATGTAAAAAATAACATAAGTAGATGGATATATTGGTCCCATGTAGTCCAGACCTGAATAGGATGTGCTACAGATATCTCGATACTCCACTTCTGTTGTTGGAGCGATTGTTCTGCTAGAAGAGCACCTGCTCTGTTTTCTTTTCATCTTATCCTCTTCATCTTGAAGTGCTTGCTGGCGCATCCTCATCTGTGCTTCAATGACTTTTTGCTCTTCCTGCAACAAGTTTATACAAGGTTAAGTCAATTCATTTGCTTTGCAAATACTCCCTCCGTCCAGAAATAACTGACTTGAGTTTGTCTAGATTCGAATGTATCTAGACGCATTTTAGTGTATAGATACATTCGAATTTAGAAAAATCCAAGTCAGTTATTTCTGGACGGAGGGAGTACTAAATAAATACTGGCACTATATCAACAAAAAAGCGAACACGTTCGGGCATAAGACTTACAAATTGTTCTATGCTCTTTTCTTCCTTTGTCTTGACACCACGATACTCAACAGCATAGTTGGGAGTTTTGCAGAATGGGCATCTTCATTGGTTAAGTATTATCAATGGCAACTGACAATACCCATATATTACAAAGAGTATGCAAGGATATAGTATGAAACAATAGCAGAGAAGATATTAAGGATACTGTGTAGGGCGAGCAGTATGAGTTGGTTTCATTTGAAGAAAGCACTCTGCAAAAATACCAACCATGGCATGTAAGGACATTTGCACCTAAGTAACACACAATCATTGGTAGTAGGAAGTAGGACAGATGGATTACCTGTGCATATCCCTTTGGAGCAACATTTTGATCGGTTAAGACTTGGATAGTACTACAAAAGAAAAAAAGATGCATTTTAGGAAATGGGAAATTACAGAGGTTGCCCAGCTTAGCAGAATCTTATGTGTTAAAGTTAAAACGGGGAAATACTAGAAGTGCTAAATAACAGGAACTCCTAGAATACAATGCCGATCTTTACACATATTCACCCAGAGATTTGACGTTAATGATAACATGAAACAGAACTGCAGTAGCTTTCCGATTTTAGTAACACCAATTCCAGTAATGTTCGAACTTGAAACAGCACTGGCATTAAGAACATATACCTGGTGCCACACAAGTGCACCCAAATCAGAACCATTTCCAGTTATTTACAAATAAGATAGAACTATCCAGAGTATCCTGGAACAACAGCTAACCATTCACAAGAATCAGGCATTATCCTTTACGCAACCTAATCAAGGGTACTAAAACAGCAGGAAGATTCTCAATCCTAGTAGTTCTAAACAGCACCAAAACATTCTGTGTAATGAACACACTTTCACCACGACACCTCCCTACAGCCTATACGGTTTCAAAATCAAAAGTTACTGAATATCTCGGAACAATTAGCCAAATTCATTGGTTTATGAATCAGTCAAATTCCTTGTAAGATCTGGGATGCTCTTATCCGAGTAGCACTGACAAGCACAAATGCATAGTACTACTACTAACACCAGGTGGGCCTATAAAATTAGAATATAATCAACATATGCATTGTCTCTCTAGGACATTAGTACAGACACATCCACCAAACCCTTCAAGAATAGCAGTTACCGGGACACATAAAAACGAAATGGTACATTGACAGAACCCTCCTACAGGATGTGACAGCCTCACGTACACTCAGAACCGCGTTTTTGGACAATGTATATGCCAGAAGCGCTGTATGGTGTCACTAGCAGAGAGGCGGACACACATACAGGCACTTGGCACAATGCCCTACTAATTTTGCGAAAAAAAATGTTACTGACCAATTACACTACTAGATGAAGAAGTAAACTAGTAGCACAAAACGTTGCTGGCTTGAGTAAAATTCTGCTCCTAGTAGGAGACATTAATTAGAAGGCATTAACTAGAATCACGTGAATACTCCCCGACAGGCTCACGCCAACGGCACTCGACAGTAATCGACCCAATCAATACGCAGGGACGTGTCAAACATTCCATTCCGGTGGCTTGCAAGCAGGCACGCCCAACAGCTAAATTTTGCGGGCGGTGTGGGGAGGAAGAGGAAGAGAGAGGGGGAGGAGAAAGATCTGTTACCAGGAAGCAGATGGGGCACTCCTCGAGGTCGCCCCCCAGGGCGTCGTCGGCGCCCGGGTAGCAGGGCGCGAGCTTGGCCTCGAGGATCAGCTTGCGCAGCTTCTTCTGGTCGATGTCCCGGTGCTCGTAGAGCCCCTGCGGCCTCGTGTACCGCTCCTCCACCCCCGCCTTCCTCCTCCCCCCAATCCTGTTCCCCATCCCTCCCAGATCTAACCTCCGCGTCCGCGTCCGCGTCCGCCGCCGCCGCCGGAGACGGAAACCCTCGCGCCGGACCACTACACCCTGGACGCGCCGCCTCACTGTAGATACATACGGTATACGATACGCGATTGTTCCGGGGCTTGGGGAGAGGCGACGCGAGTTGTGGGATTACTCTGTGGTGCTATTTTTAAAATGCTTTTTTGGCCTCGGGGTGGGAGGAGAGGAAGCAAAAAAGAAGGGCGGAGGGAGCGCACGCGAGACACTCCACAGGCAGGCAGGCAGGCAGGCACACTAGGCTTCGGCTTCCCTGCCGCTGCGCTGCGCTGCTGCGAGAGATACTGCGAGCTCTGTAACTCCTGCCGCGGTCGCCATAATAACCTCGGTGCCAGAGCCTCGGTTTTGGAGGGAGGGGCGGCTGCCTGCCTAGCTATAGCTAGCTAGCAGCGCCTAGCGTGGAGCCGTGGAGTGATGAGTGCACCTGCTGGATGGGGCCAGTCATGTGTGGGGTTGCTTGCTTGCTCGGTGCCGTTGGTTTTTATACAAAGCGCCAACGATTGGGTTGCTTTTTTTTCGCATTTTCTATAAGGAAAATAGCACGAGCAAATATTAAACTGATATTTGCCCTTCTAATCCATAGCACGAGCAAATATTAAACTGATATATTCCCTTCTAATCCATATTAATGTTCTTAGATTTGTCTAGATTTAAATATATCTAGTCTTATTCTATGTTAGATACATCCGAATCTTTACAAATCTGAGAAAAATAATTTTAATCGGAGAAAGTACTATTATTACAGGATAATAAAATTTTGTGCAATGTATATATACTAGCTGAATGCTCGTGTGTTATCATGGTTCCTTCATTTTCTTTCCTTACCTCACATGGTAGTTCATGTGTATAAATTATACTTTAGTTACATAATATTAGGGTTTAGGGTTTAGCAATCAGTCAAGCAGCTCGAGCAGGTTCACGTGCTTTGGCAATGTCGACATGTCTTCTAGCGCACAATGTATACATATTTTCCTAACAACATGTTTAAAAATAAATCAATAGTCAAAGTACTGTCTTGAATTGAAGAGTGAATGTAAGACTCACATTTTGATCGGAGCAAGTAGTATATGTTTTACTTTTTTTAGGTTAGATATATCTACAAGAGTAACATTGTATGTTTTTTACCTTTGTTACAAAGTGTAAGGCATATATTGACTGTCCGAATCTGTACACCGACCGTAAATTTCTAAATACAATAGTTGGTTAATGGTTACATCTTGGAACGAAGAGTAGTGGTGTATGCCATTACCTTTGTTTCAAAACATATGTATTTTGAAGGACCCAATTAAGTACTTCGATCATATATATCTAAATATGTATTTAGCCAATAACTACAATCAAGGAATGAATCCACCATTCCTCTAGCCCGGGTGGCCTTCCAGGCCAGGATTTTCTATAACAATTTGTCCCTAAAATGGGGCATCAAAGACACATTTTCCTAGTCTTCTAGAAGTTTCTAGTTCCTCCACCGATCACTGTATCATAAGCATACAAATGTACTTTTGAATATCTATTGTGTGTGATATAAAATTATAGATTATTTTACTCGTTCCTAGTCAAATCATGAATTTGGACAATTAAATACATTTTCATTGGAATGGGGGTAAGTTTCTTGTTGGTAAAGGAGTGCTCGAGATGTATGAGGTTCTTTGCTTGGGTTGAGATGTTATGGCATATTATCTAAGTTTTGGTATGTGCCTGCATGTCCTTAGTGAAAGTGTGTCATAGGTGTGGATTTTGAGATTTTATATATGCATATTTATTTGCTTAGTTGGCAGTATGGTGGAATGGTCTCTGGACAGGTCAAATGTAAATGTTGGTGAAGGAGTGTTTGTTGTATGTATGTTTCTGTGACTTTTTGTGTTTCGTGTGTGCGGGGTCAGTGTGGTTGTATTTGCATGTTATTAGCGAAAAGGGTGTTCTAGATCAGTGTGCTAGGCTAGAGATATGTATGATGTGCTGTAAGTATGGATGTATGTGGAGCAATCGGTTGCTTCGGATGAGTGGTGTTTCGACAATTTGTGTTCATATGTTTATTTGATCGGTTGGAGATGTGTAGGTTTAGTTACAATTATGGGTGTATGTGCATGTTATGATGAGATAGGATTGTGTCGCTTTACACGGATGATGTGTGTGATCCATTTGGCTATGTGTACACGTTTTGCCGGCAAAGGAGTGTCCAAGATATGTGGGATTTTGACATTTTGCGCTTTAGTCTTCAGACCGAGGTAGAAGGATGGAGAGTGCGCGTCATCTAAACAACCATGTGTGTGTTGTTCGCAAGAGGCTTTTAGTCTTATGTCTGTATGCTAGTTTGGTCACTATTAGATGGATTGTAATATTTATCAAGTGGCCTTGTATGTGCATTATTGCCTTATTGGTGAAAGAGTGTTTAGCCTGGTATTATTCTGGTTTCCATTGGTATGCTACTGTGGTTCCAATGCTTGCTTTCTTCCTTCGTGATTAATTGCTCTATGTCGGTATTGAACACTCGTATGTGGAGCATATTTACATTATGATGAAGTGTGTGATGCATCCCTTCATTTGGCCACATACACAGTTTTCCCTCGGCGATTTTGATTGAACGCATCAGCATTTCACCGTGGGCGACCTACATATTAATTCGTACGTGACATTGCAAGCGAGGTCCTCATGTGCAGCATTTAACCAAATGGTACAAGTGCATGAGTAGTTGGAAGGGAGGCACCAACCTCCCCACTCCGGTCAGCAAATAATGGGAAAGACTAGGCCTACCATTCACGAGAGGAGTAAACTGCACACTTCCATCAGGACTCAGGAGATAAAGCTAGTATTTGAAAGAAAATCCTGCTGACTTCCAACGATCTTGCTGAATATTGTGGCGAGTGAATATACTAGTATGTTTGTTACCAATTGAATGGTAAGACTTTGGAATGGAACACATTACAGGTGGAGAAAGCGAAGGGGGGGAAATCAGTGTTTTCAGTGTCTGGACAAAAGACTGAAGAAATAAAACTCAACTTTCGTCTGTCCACTGTCCAGGCAATGCATGCAAGGGAAGGAAGCAATCGTGCTAGCCAACTATGGTGTCCTGTCCTCGTTTTGCACGTAGCATCCTGGTCTACCTGAGCTTCACATGGTCAGTTTTGTGTCGCCTTCTGATCCCCAATCTGTGACGCGAAAGCTTTCTGGAGCTGCTGCTGCAGCAGGGCTCTGAACTGGCGGGCTGAAGCCAGGCTCTCCTCCAGCTTCGCCTTCTTCGACGTGAGATCGGACTTCCTGGCTTCTGCTGCCGCGATTTCAGCGTCATTCGAGTACATCCCACTGCTCTGCAGATCTTGCAGGGATGATTGCAGCTGCAACAGTTAAAGTAGTTGTCACCCGGCAATCACATATGAACTGTTACGTGCTGGCAACAATCCAGCCGCTGCAGGATAAACATTAGTTAGACAGTTTAAATAAGTTAACAAGTCGGTTTAGATTACCAATTATGTTAGTCAAATAATTAGTTAGGAGTTCTTCTTCTCCTCCAAGTCAGTTTAACCCGCAGGCATTACTATGCCCTGGGTCGTTATTCAGAACCAAGCAATGAATTAAATACAGAACAGATCTAAGTCTCAGTCCCCTTCTTGTTCGTATCGCTCTCGGGCGCCGAGGCTACTGGCCCCGGCCTCCCATCGAGCACCCATACAGCCTTAGATCAGGGTCGGGGGCTACCCTATCCTCAGTTTCTACCATGAACAGATATGAATTCAGAATTATTCATGTATGAATTACAGAGCCGATGATAGTTATTTTGATGCAAGTGTCTCATAGGATGTCGGATCACTGGCTTCCTATTGGTTGTTTTAGATCAACGCATTGTATACCACAGAATCATTGTGTTCCAAACCTCACAAAGTGGACCAGTTAATAATGTATTAAATTAGGGGGGGAAACTCGTATAATAAATAGCATGTTGTCTTTTAAAATTAAGATTAATGCTATTTGGATGCTTGTGAAGTTAGTGGTGTTGTACAGACTGGTCCATGAATCCCCAGTCCCCATGGTATTGTTTTCTCAACGTAGGCCAATAAAACCACTGCACACTGCTAGATAATAGAAGTTCGCATTATGTAAAAAATATTTACATGAAACTTTACTAGATAAGGAAGATGTTTTGTTCTAAAATGATAATTGACCATGGTACAAGATTACTTTTACTACACAGCTCCGGGGACTGACTGTGGCTTCTTTCTACATTGGATCAAGGCAACAAGTCAAGAACCTTGATCAGAAGTAACGGACATTTTCAGCCGCAATGAAACTTTTTACAGATCTACCATCGTGAACTTCTGAATTCTGATCCATTGACAGTGCTTAGCTAATGGCCTGCATTTCTCCGTTTGAGCATAGTTTAGAAATGACACACATTAAATTTGGTGACATTAACCATTTGGACATCAAGCAAGTTAGTAATCAACAGGCCAAATCTCAAGCAAATTAGTCTTTACCAATGTGTGCGATTTCAAGTTACAAGTGTTGCGACAAGTCAACACAAGCTTAAATTAAAAAAAAAAACTAAGGAGAGCCATGAAGGAAATCTATCACCTGCTTGTATGTGTACCAACAGGATTACAGTCAAATGGACCATTTGACTGAGAAGATAGCTTTCAGCGGGCCAAGAAAAGAGCAATGTCCACACTACAACATGCTAGCTAGTGACCATTAAGACCTATTAAACCCCCTGCCATAATGCCATATACTACATTGCACAGCAAACAGAGTTAACAACTACTACTAATTATAAGATTCACCAAACTGTGTTGTCAGCTTGTCATTGGTAGTTGGTACACACGAAAATTAGGTTAAGCAAGCTAGGTAGATGCAACAATACGAAGGGACTAGAATAATCTGATAGTTTATCAATACAAATGACCGGGACCTTACTTGAGATGCCAAATCCTTCAGCCTCTGCACTTCCTTACGAGCTTCCGCCTCGAACTGCTGAGACATTGCCTGGAAGTCCTCCATCTCCTTCCTTTTGGACTGGTAGAAGCGGTCCCAGTCCTCCTCCTTCCGCTCTGCCTCCTCGATCTCGCCCCTCGTCGAGCTGCGCGCGTGCCCAATTCGAACACACCGATGTGGATTTTTAGTAATTGAAATGCACTTCTAGGTCCCAGCTCAAACACACTATGTTGGGTGGGGAGAGTGGGCCACAAGGTCCGTGCCTGAGGTCACGGGCAAGGACGTGGCGGCGCGCGTGAGTGGCGTCGATGTCGGCGCGGGCGGCAAGGGCGCGGGAGGCGAAATCGGCCGCGGCGCGCTCGAGGAGGAGACGGCGGCGCTCGAGGCGGCGGGCGCCGGCGATCTTTGCTTCGAGTAGGCGGTACTTGGCAGCCTGGATCTCCTTCTCGGCCTGCGGGACAGGGGAAGAAGGCGAGGAGGCGCCATGGTGAGAGGTAGGGGGCGTTAGGGTTTGGGGTTTGGGAGAAGAGAAAGGGACGGGATGGAGGAGGAGAGCCGAGGAGAGACTTGCAGAAGGGAGAGGCGGTGGTTGCGAGCGTCCTCCATCTGCCGGACGCGCTCCTCGAAAGCGGCCGACAGCTCCATCCCGCAGCCGATGTGGCCGCCGCCGTCGGCGAGGGGTTCAGGTGATGGCCAGATAGAAGTGTGTTTGTGTTTAGGGATTTAACTGTTTACCGAGGCCTGATTTGTGTTTGATTGGGCGGGAAAAATGCTTGCAACTGTCCATGAATTCGACCGTGATGTAAAAAGTGGAGTATGTTTTAAATTTGATTTGATCAATAGAAGTAGAAATGAACAAATTGAAATAAAACATTATCTTGGATGCATGGGGCGAGCAAGCCCGCTAGACATACAAAGAGTATCAAGGTATCCTCCATGTGTTCTTGCGGTGCAACATGTGACATAACCGTTGATAATACCCCGCGCGTTGACGCGGGATTAGTAGAGTAAACTATATATATAGAAAAGATTGTAAAAAGCTTTATTTAGAAGAAACCGTTCAAAGAGAAATGTTATATGGACCTTAAAAATATATATATAAATACTAGGTACATTCATCTTGTTCATAAAGAAGTCGTCTATTCCGGGAAATTCCTCTCTTTCATATGATCTATTTTTAAGGTCATTTGATCATGCCTTAACCACAAAGTAGAAATAATAACCACTGCTTTTAGTAATCTACCTTTCACCATGCCAACTAAACACCTTGTGGAATGTTAAAAAGATATTACTTGCCCTAAGGAACATACATTTAGGTAGCACAATCAAAATATATTAGATGGAACTTGTCCATATATATCATTCAGTTCTTCCCCTACACTACAGTGCAAACAAGATAACAAAATAAAATCCATGCGGCGGCCATGAAATTCACGTAAAGTCCACTCCACAGAAAGGCGGTTGAGCAGGGCTCGTGAAAAATCACGTCTACCAGACTCAGAAATACTTAGAAAATCTAACATATAATCTTTCATACAATCGGCAAAGAACAAATGTTTAGCCATTCACGAAGATCTCTGCTATTTGAAAACATGTCATTCAATGAGAACTATAGGAGATTTGGATACACGGGGTCTCTTGCGAGACTTCTAGCTTTTTGATCTGCGACCAGATGCTTTAAGCTCATACAAAGAGCCAAGCCTAGTCTCATCAAAGTCCACATCTGATACTTCACCAACTAAGTGAGAGAGGAGTTGACCATCTACTATGGCATGCAACTCCTCCTCCTCTATCAGTGAATAGTCAGGAAGAACATAGATCTTAGGAGTAACCGTTAGACGATCAACCTTAATATGTATCAAAACATTAGAAGATAAAAGGACTTTCTTTACAGAACTACCCAAACTTACACCAATATTAGCTAACTAAGAATTAATAACTGGGGTAGAAAACGAAAGAAATGACTTGGAAAAACTCAATGTACAGGCGAGTCAAGGTTTATTTCTGCCTTTCGCCTCATCGCCTTTGGTCAGCAAATCTTCATATGTAGCCGGCGCGCCAAAGGCATCAACTCCATGATGGTTGCTCCGCCGGTATGGCGTACCATCCCCCTGCATGATTCCCTGGAAGGTGCCAGCATTCACTAGAGGCAGGGTAGGCTCGGGCCCCTCCTAGGTTAGAACCTTCCAAGCAGCAGGAGACCCCACTTAGGCCTCGACCACCGCTTTCATCTCCCGCTCCAGCAGGACAGGTGTGGAAGCGCGCACATGGGCCGCTACATGCAGGCACACCTGGTGGTGGTCGACGGACCCCGCCTGGGCCGTCAGATCCTCCAGCCGTCCATGGGCCGGAGAGGGAGTCGCCGTAGTGACGTGCTGGGCCGCCGTCCCTTCCAGGCACCCGTGGGACAGGGAGACGTCCGCCTGGGCAGCAACGAACGCAGCGCCGCCCTGGACCAGCTTTGCCTGAGCCATCCCAGTAGAAGCATGCCCCGCCTGGGCACCTCCGGCTCCATCGCGGTCGACCAGCACATCCTGGGCCGGTGCATCTGCGGCCACAACAGCACCCACCTCGACCAACACCGATTCCCGCGCTGCCGTATCAACCATCCTCAGTATTGAGCGTTCGAGTATGTTCGGCCTCGATCATGCTGGGAGGCCTTCCTCGCCTTCTATGCCAACACGCAGGCCTCTGAAGCCGCCTGTAGACCCTCCTGCAACTAAGTAGGAGAAACCCTGGTTGCGGGGGCAGGTGTGCACACCAAGTCCTGTGCAGGCAACGAACCCCTCCCACGAAGAGGAGAGTCCAAAGGTAACGTATCCAGGAGCTCCTTACCTCGAGGTGCTAACGGATTGGCATTAAAAGGAGTAACCGCGAACACAGTCTGGGTAACCTGATGTGAAGAAGCAAGCGTTGAGCTCCCTTGCCCAGTAGGTGGGGTAGAGGAAGGATCTGTCCCGGTGGCTATAGTAGCACTGTTAGGCTTAGAAATATCCATCGCATCATCCCCAGGCATCCCCTTACTATCATCCTCTGAATCATCACCACCCTTTTTCCACAGAAAAGGTGAGAAATCAGGTTCCGGCACATACTCATCAGGCTCCCTCCTAAAACGGAACTCATATCCTTTCAGCTTAACCACAACATCAGAGGTAAGCAAAAAACCCAAAGCATCCTTCTTCAAAAAAAAACACTCACATCAAACATGGCAACCAGAATACGGACCACCCCCGCCTCCGCAAACTAAGGAGGTCCACATCCAACGTATTTCCCAAGAGAGAACCAATAGCCCACAGACCCCAGAAGGAGCGCAAATTATGAGGAACACCCTCCACATGTAACCAGACCTATTGGAGCTCACACTCATGAGGAACATCCTAGGTCTTGTAAGCAGACACAACAATCTGGGTCTTTCCCAGAGGTATAGAGAATTGACTCCCATCCACTCTGTCCAGGTCATTGAATGAAGGTAAGCTAACCAAGAAAGATTTGTCTCCATACGACATTGCTTTCCACTTCCATTGAGACCGAACCGGGCACCTCCTTGCAATCTGCTTCTCAACCACATTTGAAGCAACAACCTCACCATTAACCTGTACCAAAACAATAGGGGTCTGACTTGGCGCAAGGTGTTCACGAACAACATTATCCGGAATCTGAGTAAACAAAGTGTCCTCATTGCCAACACCAACCATATAAGCAGTTAGTCGTGGCTGCTTAAAAATGAGGCATCTCAGAGTAGGATGAGCAAAATTATCGTAAATATAACAGTATTGCACGACTTTACAATCCTTGGATGAATGAGTATCAACCGTGCGCTTCTAGCACCTTACCACCTTTTTATTCTTTTTACCATTAGCTCCAGGTTTAGTCTCAGTAATATCCTGGGACGGAGTAACCAAATGTCCAACTAAAGGGTCCATATGCCGCGACATTCCCTATGGTGGAACTTGAAACTGAACCAACTGTGTCGTGTAGGGTGTAGGGTGCATACGACCCATGTACAAAAATCCCAGTTAGAGCACCTCCACTCGTTGGCTGTTCTCAGACCGAAATCCAGAGCTAAATAGCGTCGGACAGAAGAAGTTTTCGCCCTGGGAACAGCCGATTTCCCACTCGTGTTCCCAGGCTGAGTTCCCAGGTTTGGGAAAATTTTAACAAAACTCGGAGAAGTTTGGGCGAATATAGGCGGATTTCACTAATAGATGGCCGATTCGTACATATTACGTCGAATTTGGGTGAGCACCCGAATTTCGACTTCATTTAGGCTAAAAAAATTAAAAAAGGCCGAGTGGGGTTTAATGGCTCTGAAATATAGCCATCTACGTCCATATTTAAACTGGATATTAATCATATTTTTGATGAAATATCTCTCTAAACCCTGACACTAATACTAATATTTAGAGGGGTATGCAATCCTTTCTTCTTCTATTTTTCCTACGCATATATTGTTGTTTAAAGGAGGGGGTCACTATATTAAAGTCAAAGATACGAGATTTCCAACAACCAGAAGAAACCAGGAGTCGAACAATGGAGGCCGACGCCTTAATGACCAACTATACGACCGGAGCAAAAAAATTGACCGTATATCTCCGGTCGTATAGTTGGCGCCGCCACCGTTAGATCAAACAGAACAACTTTCGTGAAGGGACTCCTATATAAAGAAGCCTTAGGCGACGGGAAAACATCTCTCGCTCAGCCCCGAAGAAGCCAGACCTCACCAAAAAGTCTCTTCCACAGATCTCTAGCCGCCTCCAGATCTCCAAACCCTTCTCCATCTCCATAGCCATATACCACTTGTAATAGTAGATCTCTTCTCCAATTGGCGATATTGTAAGACTATTGCTATCAATCTCATGATTTCCATTACAATATTTATGATTGTTGATCTCATCTCTATGTGTGAGTAATTCTTCTTGGGCTAAGGGCTTCGGCCTAGCCATGTAGCAATTGTGCATGTGATTTATCATAGATGGGATCATGTATTAGTTTGTATGACATGATGATTATTGTATCCTCTCTTGCCTCAATCCAAGGACTTATCAGTTACCCAAGCCCCGAGGGTTGAGCCAGGTATAGGGAGTATGAGTGATGACTGATCTACAGATTGGGAACCTCAGTGACGAAGGGGTAGTACGGCTGTATGTGAGGAATTTGCTTGGGATTAACGGTGACATCACTATGCATATCATTAGTTCTCTTTCTTCTATGGATGAGACTATAGGTTATTACTATAAGCGGTTGTGGAGGCAATAGCAATTATAGATGCACTACCCACATATAATTTATCTTGCTCTAACAAGTACATGCATACTTTATTTCTATCTTTTATTTCTATCAGATGTTTTTGCACAGCTACAGGTGAAACCGAACTGAAGGGAATATGCCCGAGAGGCAATAATAAAGTGGTTATTATCTTACTCCATGTTTATGATAAATTGTTTATTTTACATGCTAGAATTGTATTGATCGGAAACATCAATACATGTGTGTTTAATAAACAAAAAGGGTTCCTAGTTATGCCTCTCTTATAGACTAGCTTGTTGATTAACAAGATGATCAAGGTTTCCTGATCATGGACATTGGATGTTGTTAATAACAAGGTCACACCATTGGTGGAATGATGTGATAAACATTCATCCGAAGTATAGCATTACGATCAAAGTCATTATGTTTATATTGCTATAACATCATACAAAGTAATCTTAGTCCTTAGACCATGAGATCATATTAATTGCTAACACCGGAAGAGTATCTTGATAACATCAAACGTCACAACTTAACAGGGTGACTATAAAGGTGGGTTCAGTGCTACGAAGGTGTTATGTTGAGGCTCATGGATCAAGAGTGGGATTTGTCCATCCCGATGACGGATAGATATACTCTAGGCCCTCTCGGTGATATCACATTGAAATAGCTTGCAAGCAAGTGATGTGATCACTAGAATGTTATATCAGGAGCGAAAAGAGTGCATGTCGATGCGAGATCAAACTAGGTATTTGGATGCCGATGATCGAATCTCGGACATGTAATATATCGTGAGACAAAGGGATTTAGTTACGACGTTAAAGGTTCACACGATCACAAGAGTCATCGTTGAATGTGTAGGAGTCAGTATGGATCTCGTGTCTCGCTTCGATTATTGATCGAGAGGGTCTCGATCATGTACGCATTATTCGCGAACGTAGGGTGACACACTTAAGGGATACCGACACCATTTGGAGCAAATATGTTTGAGATAAAGATTTAAGAAAGCTGGAATTATTTCAATAGAACCAAAGCTGTTTCGGGTGAAATTGCTGAAATTGGTTCTGCATGTAATATTGAAATGTTGCAGGGGGTTTTATGTGAATGTTTGTTAATTAAAATAATTAAAAAAATTCTGAATAAAATTAATAAAATAGTTTTATTAAATGAGAGAGCATTAAATTTGCAGAAATTTAATGCATTTAAAGTGGGGACTTTAAAAGAGAATGTGAAGGGGCAAATTTATGTGGAGGGAGTTACCACCACATGAATGAGAAGGTGAGGGTCACCTTGGGGCGCTGCCATGGGAGGTACCCTCCTCCTCCTATAAAAGGCCCCTCTCACCTTCATACACACACCTCCTTGTGAAGGATCTCTCTCCCCTATAGTATTATTCCCCATGGTCTCGGATTAGCGAGATACATGTTCCGTGGCTTTATCTAGAAAGGAGTTGCTGCCTGCTTTTGCTGGAGCGAGGATAGAGGTTGTCGAGTACCGGACGTGTGTGCAATCACGGATGCACGCTGCTTTCGTCTTTGGACTTCGTGGTCTTTGGAGCTGGATCGATGGGCGTGTTGGGCGGACTGTTGGACTTCATCACGATCTTGAGATCGGCAAGTGTGCGACTACATCAACCACGAGTTCCTACTGCTAACAAAGCTCGTTGTCTTCGAGGTAAGTTCTCGTTGGATGTATGTCCACCCGTTGCTTTGTACCTAGTAGATAGATCTTGGCGTGTAGTTCACACCGAGGAAATTTTTGTTTTCTATCTGCGGACCCAAAGTGGTATCGAGCACGATCTGTCGTAGGTTCTTAGCGGGTAGTACACATATGTTTATATGTGGGCGATGATGATCATGTTATTGCTTCTTTCATGTATTTTGGATATTGGTGGCATAGTGGGATGAAGCGGCCCGGACCAACCTTACATGTCATCGTACATGAGACCGGTTCCACGACTGACATGCAACTTGTTTTGCATAAGTGGCTGGCAGGTGTCTGTCTCTCCTACTATAGTCAATATCTGATTTACAACGAGTTGCTGATAACTTAGTTATCCTCGTTGTGGTTCATGTTCCTAGGTAAGAACGGTTCTATCTCCGAAAGCCCTAAGCCACGTAAAACTTGCAATTGATAAATTAGAGGCGTCTAGTTTAGATCGTTGCTGGGCTAGTGTATTGATATGGTATTGTTGTAAGTAGATGTATGATAGATACTCTTACAACACACTCAACGTGTAAGTTCCATAGACCTTGGCCTTACACATAAAGGAATGATAGAGATCATACCACGATGCAAATGATAGAGATCAAATGCATGGACCATATCATCTCACTTTACACATTAGATGTTAGCATCTTATACTGCTAGTTTGGCGCTTTTTTGTAGCATTGTAAGATGATCCCTCATTTAAATATCAAGATAAAATGTGTTCTTCCTTAAGTATGCACCGTTCTATGGATCGTGTTTTCGAGACATCACGTGATGATCGGGTGTTCTCAACTCTACGCTTTCATGCAACGGGTGTAAGACAGTTTTACACACGTGAATACTAAGGTTCTTACTTAGCGAGCCTAGCATGTACAGACATGGCCTCGGAACACGGACCGAAAGGTTAAGCATGAGTCATATAGTTGATGTGATGACCATATTGATGCTCGCCTTTGAAGCTACACCGACTCACGTGATGATCAGACTTGGTGCTGTGGATTTGGTTCATGTAATCACCAAAAAGGCACGAGGGATGTCGTTTTTGAGTGGGAGTTCATTTCTAATTTGGATTAGTCGAACTCAATTTGTCATAAATTAAATCAAAGTGAATTTGCATAGTTTGTTGTAGTCATTGGCATTCGTTTTCTACCTTATGCTTAGTTTTTATTTGAGATAATAGAACTATAGAATTCTGTATATTTACTTTACGAACTGGTATTGTATTGTTTTGAATGTCAATTTAAAGTTTATAAGTCCTATTGCAAACTTTCAGCAAACTCTATTTACTCCATGAAGTTTAATAAGTAGTATTAAATCAAGAGTAAGAATTCCAATGTTAGTATCTAAAGTATCATGTTTTCCTCCATGATTATTGATATTCAAAAAGTTGTTTTAATATCAAAATTATATTGGAGCTGGAAATTGTTTCAGAAACCATCATGTGTGAAAGATATTGTGATATCTGAAACAATGTTTTTGGTTGCATTATGATAGAGTATAATTTAGCAAAATACATGTTCTCATATTGTATGAGAATTTGTGAAGGATGGAGATGCTAGGCATCCGAATCTACCAAAAAGGTTTTGGGAACTGATATTATACTCGCGATTCTTCCTTATAGGCTATAGTAGCTTGGTCATGATAAGGATGAATAGAAGATGTAAGTAAAATGTTTACTACACTAATAGATTACTAAAGAATGGATTTTTGAAAGAACACCAAACATTTGATGATGGTGATCCACTTCAAAGTGCAAGTCCAAAGGTATTAGTATTTGACTATATACGCTTTGTACCATGTGTCATGTTGATGACACCACTATTGATGTTGATAGATTCTTCTAAAAGAAAAGGAATTGCTGAAAGAGAATCTATAAAATATTTGGCAGAAAATAAAAGGTTGGAGATGTCCAACTTAGGTATATAAAAGATATACATGTTATGGCTATATTCCTTGCTTGTTAAACAATGTGGTTCTTAAGTATTGGATACCGAATTGGTTGGTATGAAGTGTCATACAGGACAACGCAATTCATGAACTACAATGGCCTAAGTAACCAGCAAAAGAATGAGTGATGATGTTCATCGAAAACAAATAAAGTATTATTGTGTTTTTCGTTGTCATCAAACCAAGCCTTCAAGATTTGTTTAAATAATTGTTATTTTGTTCCGGTATCATGAGAACAATGGCTGTTCAAATAATTACCGTATTCCATAAAGGATGGATGAACTTTTACAAGTCTAGTTGGAGAAATCACACCCATAAACACTATTGCTAAAATATCGTAAGACAAATGATTGAAAGATCACTTATGAAGTGACATCGCTGTTTAAATTATATTTGAAAGAAAACATGAAGAAACTCCATGTTGATGGATTTTTGGAGTCTTTGATTTTGATCAATTGACGCATGTGAGACTTTCCTTGAGATAATTGAAACTCCGTCCATAGGCCAGAGAGGAACGGATGACTAGCTTGTTGGAATTGTGCATGCTGATGTGCATAGTCCATTATGTGTAGCCATATGCGATGGATCTTTTTGCTTCATATGCTTTCTCTAGAAATTTAAGTGAATATATCTATATATTTACTTAATAAGGAAGAAGTATGAAACATTTGAAAATTGTTCAAAGACTTTCAAGATGAAGTGGAAAATCATTGTAACAAGAAAATAAAGAGTTTATGATTCAATCACAAAGGAAGATATTTGAGTTACATGTTTAGCAAAAACACCTAAGACTTGAGGAATTGTTCCATGATTTGTGTTTCCCGATAAACCATAGGAGTATGGCATATTCGAGAGATGAAATCAAACCATATTTGACATGGTAAGATCAAGGGTGTCATTTATAAAACTGCCATTATGTTTTAAGGATTGAAGCTTTAGAGACTACCGCTTTTACACTGAAAAGAGCACCATCGTGATCCATTGAAATGACACCATATGAGTTATGGTTTGGGATAAAACCCGAATTGTCTTTTCTTAAATTTTGGTATGCTATGCATAAGTAAAATGTTTACAACCAAAATCAGATAAGCACATCTTTGTAGGTTATCCCAAAGAATTTGTTGGGAATTTCTCCATAACACCGAGGATAAAAGAGTTTGTCGCTTGGAACGTCAAGTTTCTTGAGAAGGAACTTTTCGTGAAAAGTTAAGTGGGAGGACAATAGAACTTTGATAAGGTTGTTGAACCTTAGCTATATGTGCTAAGTAGCGCTTGCGCGGAAAGTGTCGATGGCGTACAATGCTCATGGCTCTCGTGATTACAAAAGGTGTGATCTCGGAGATTAGAGTTCCTATAGAACCGTGTGGGTCGGTAAGAATCAAATAGTAAGATTTGATAAGCAAGTCGTTATTGTTCTGACAATGATAAACCGACTACATGCAAAGAAGCGATGATGAGCCCTGACTCCATAAAATGACTAGAAGTCATAGAATCTGTGATAGTATCCATACACGAGAAAACAAGTTTCTGAACTTGGAAGACCCTCCGGAAAGGCGTGAAGCCTATCGGTCGTGTTTGGATCTATAAAGAAATAAGACATGGATGTTTAACATCTATGAAATAGTCGACATGTCGGAAAGAAGTTTACTACAATGTTCAAGGAGTTGACTATGACAAGATTTGATCTTTCATAGCGATATATAGTCTTGACGGATTAATGTAGCAACCACTACATATAATTTGGTATATGGTAGTTGAATAAACAAAACAAGGTTCTTCTAATAGAACGGTAACCTAGGACATGCACATGACATGGTCCGAAGGGTTTTGTTAATTCAAAGGGTGCTAAAAGGGCATGTAAACTTCAATAGTTGAAGTAAGCATAGCGGAGTTGGAATCTTCACCATGATGAAACTGTTAAAAGAGTTTAAATTCATCGGAGATGAAGATGCTTGCATTTGCAAGAAATTAAGTGGGAGCGCTGAGACATATTTCTAATACATTATGTAGAGGACATATTGTTGATTGGAAATGATGTATCTTGTATTGACACAAGTTAAGAATTTCATTAAAATAAGATTTCGATGAAAGACTTGGGCAAACCCGGAATATTAGGCATCAATATCTATATGGATAGATTAAGGCGCTAATATGGTTGTGCCATACATACATATATGAGATATTGAAAGGGTTCAATATGGAAACAACAAGAAAGGTTCTTGCTGCATGGAAAGGATTGTATCAAGATTCAAGTGTTTCAACACTTGGTGAGTAAAATCACATGAAATTTTTGATCAATTATACCATGATATGTATATATCCAGAATGTCCTATGCTCTAAATGTTATGAGCATATACCAGAATGATTCATAAGATGATCATAGGACAATAGTAAAGATATTCTTATGAGCTTTGGAAGAACTAAGAATATATCATGTATAAGTGACAAATAGTTAAAGGTAGTTCATTATAAAGTGTTACATTGATACTAGTTTTGTCACAAGATACAAATTAAATTTATCTCAATTTAGACTATGGGTGGCACAATATAATGGAAAGGATGTTCCATGATGGATTTGGATGAGTTCCAAAGTTGAGATATTGTGACGGATACTACAACAAAAGGCTAAGTATATGCTATAGTAGCGACATAGGAGGGAATTTGTGTTAAGTAGTTTGTTATCAAACTAGGTGTGGTTCAAAGTGGGCTAATACTATGAAGATATATTGTGTGACAATAATATCAACATATTTTGAGCCGAACGAACTAAAGGTCTCACCAAAGGACCAAATTTATACAATGCCATCTCATTTGAGAATGAGTGATGCGTAGAGACGCAAAGACATGCAAATACACATAGATCTGAAACTGTCACATCCGGAGATTATGTTAACCACTAGAAATTGCGTATATGCAACACCAGAAAGCCATAGGTGTTCAATACACAAAGTTTTTCAAACTAGATTATTGACTCTAGTGCAAGTGGGAGACTGAAGGGAATATGCCCGAGAGGCAATAATAAAGTGGTTATTATCTTATTCCATGTTTATGATAAATTGTTTATTTTACATGCTAGAATTGTATTGATCAGAAACATCAATACATGTGTGTTTAATAAAAAAAAGGGTTCCTAGTTATGCCTCTCTTATAGACTAGCTTGTTGATTAATAAGATGATCAAGGTTTCCTGATCATGGACATTGGATGTTGTTAATAACAAGGTCACACCATTGGTGGAATGATGTGATGAACATTCATCTGAAGTATAGCATTACGATCAAAGTCATTATGTTTATATTGCTATAACATCATACGAAGTAATCTTAGTCTTTAGACCATGAGATCATGTTAATTGCTAACACCGGAAGAGTATCTTGATAACATCAAACGTCACACCGTAACAGGGTGACTATAAAGGTGGGTTCAGTGCTACGAAGGTGTTATGTTGAGGCTCATGGATCAAGAGTGGGATTTGTCCATCCCGATGACGGATAGATATAATCTAGGCCCTCTCGGTGATATCACATTGAAATAGCTTGCAAGCAAGTGATGTGATCACTAGAATGTTATATCACGGGAACGAGAAAAGAGTGCATGTCGGTAACGAGATCGAACTAGGTATTTGGATGCCGATGATCGAATCTCGGACATGTAATATATCGCGAGACAAAAGGATTTAGTTACAACGTTAAAGGTTCACACGATCACAAGAGTCATCGTTGAAGGTGTAGGAGTCAGTATGGATCTCCAGGTCCCGCTTCTGATTATTGATCTGAGAGGGGTCTCGATCATGTCTGCATTATTTGCGAACCGTAGGGTGACACACTTAAGGGATACCGACACCATTTCGAGCAAATATGTTTCAGATAAAGATTTAAGAAAGCGCTGGAATTATTTCAATAGACACCGAAACTGTTTCGGGTGAAATTGCTGAAATTGGTTCTGCATGTAATATTGAAATGTTGCAGGGGGTTTTATGTGAATGTTTGTTAATTAAAGTACTTAACAAAATTCTGAATAATAAATAATAACAGAGTTTTATTAAATGAGAGAGCATTAAATTTGGAGAAATTTAATGCATTTAAAGTGGGGACTTTAAAAGAGAATGTGAAGGGGCAAATTTATGTGGAGGGAGTTACCACCACATGAATGAGAAGCTGAGGGGTCACCCCTTGGGGCACCGGCCATGAGGAGGGGTACCCTCCCCTCCTCCTATAAAAGGCCCCCTCTCACACCTTCATACACACACCTCCTTGTGAAGGATCTCTCTCCCCTCTAGTATTATTCCCCCATGGTCTTGGATTAGCGAGATACATGTTCCCGGTGGCTTTATCTGGAAAGGAGTTGCTGCTTCCGCTGCTTTGCTGGAGCGAGGGACGGAGGTTGTCGGGGTACCGGACGTGTGTGCGATCACGGATGCACCGCTACTTTGTGGTGCTGGACTTGGTAGTCTGGAGCTGGATCGATGGACGTCTTTGGGCCGGACCTGCTGGACTTCATCATGATCTTGAGATCGGCAAGTGTACGACTACATCAACCACGAGTTCCTACTCGTTAACAAAGCTCGTTGTCTTTGAGGGTAAGTTCTCGTTGGATGTATGTCCACCCGTTGCTTTGTACCTAGTAGATAGATCTTGGCGTGTAGTTCACACCGTAGGAAATTTTTTGTTTTCTATGCTGCGGACCCAACACGAACGCCCTAGGCCCGCTCTCTCCATCATCGACAACAACAAAAGATGCAAGCTACTAGTCCGGTAAAAACACAAAAGGAATTCTAAAACTCTGGAAGGTCCATTAAAGTAACTTCACTATGCATTCGCTTCCTGTGAATTCGATAACCTAGGTCTACTAGGGAAAAAGAGCAATACTACATCCGTAATCCGGATCTAATGTATCAGGGGTTGTTGCCGGCGTGGATGTGCTCGAGACGACATCGAGCGTCCGGCCAGGCGCACTCCACCAGCGGCGGCGGCCCGCCACGTTGTTGCGTGTCGGCGACGAGCCTGGAGGTCCTTGGTGGGCAGCAAGTTCGGCGAGCCGGCATTGGGCGAAGAATTCTTCGCAATGCGCGAGGTTGTCGGCGTCTTCGGAGAGCTCGGGATCTGATACGTTGCTAATGTATCCATAATTTTTTATGTTCCATGCTTGGTTTTTATCTACTTTCTTATGTTTTGTCCCAACTTTGGAGTACTTTTTATACACTTTCTTGGACTAACCTATTAACAAGAGCCACAGTGCCAGCTGCCTGTTTTCTGCTATTTTTGGTTCCAGGAAAGTCAGAAAATGAATATTCTCTAAATTGGACGGGACAAAAGCCAAAATTAGTTTTTCACCGAGGGATACAAGGAGCCAGAATACGAGAAGGAGAGGGGCCAGGGGGCCGCCACACCACCTGGTCACAGCCCAGCACTGTGGTGGTCAGCCGCCTCACACCCCTCGGCCTCCCCTTTCGCCTATAAGATGCCTCCAATACAGAAACCCTAAGTACCTGATCAAAATTCCATGAAAGAGTCTGTAGCCGCCATCATCTCCATCCCTAGATCGGGAGGGATCTGAAGCTCTTCCCGGCACCTATTTGGAGAGGGAATTCACCCTGGAGGCCTTCTTCATCACCATGCAAGCCTCCGGTGTGATGCGTGAGTAGTTCATCCTTGGACTACGGATCCATGTAGTAGCTAGATGGCTGGTTCTTCTCCTTTGTGCTATCATGTTTAGATCTTGTGAGCTCTGTTCGTGATCAAGATCATCTATTTGTAATTCCTACATGTTGTGTTTGCGGGGATCCGATGGATATTGAGATGCTATTTCAGATTGATTATTGATTCTATCATGTCTTTGTTATTTGTGATCTTGCATGCTTTCCGTTGTTAGTAGCTATCTTGGCCAAGTAGATGCTAGCAACTCCAAGAGTTAGTATTTATGCTCCATAGTGGGTTCATGCCTCTAGTAATCTGGGAATTGACAGAAATCTCTAAGGTACTAGATGTGTTGTTGCTACTAGGGACAAAACAGCAATCCTTTGTTCATAGAACAATCGTATTGTTTACTTTACACGCAATGTGTAATGCAATTATCTGTTGCTTGCAACTTAATACTGGAGGGGGTTCGGATGATAACCTGAAGGTGGATTATTAGTCATAGATGCAGTTGGATTATGGTCTATGTATAATGTTGTAATGCCCAATCGAATCTCAAAGGAGTCAAGATGAGTAGTATATGCATGATTGCTTTCTCGATGTTTGTCAATTTCCCCACTGTAATTTGTTCACCCAACATGTCATCTATCTTAAGGAGAGCCACCACTAGTGAACTATGGACCCCGATCCTTTCTTTTACCATCAATCTACAATCAACTGTTTACTACTTTCTGTTTACTTTTTGCAAACTATTACTTTCTTCCACACAATATGTTTAATCCTTTGTTTTCAGCAAAACCAGTGAGATTGACAACCTTACAGTAAGTTGGGGGCAAAGTTATGTGGTTGTGTTGTGCAGGTTTCCACGTTGCTGCTGACGCCGGTAGTGCGCCCTGCCAAAGTCCATCTAGCAACACCTTTGGGGTGTTTCCTTGATCCTACTGGATTGATAACCTTGGTATCATAACTGAGGGAAAACTTGTTGCTCTGCTCATCATACCTTCCTCTTGGGGTTCCCCAACGAGCTCGATATATTTTGGGTCATCAAGCTATTTTTCTGGCGCCGTTGCCCGGGAGTCAAGGGCATCTTCACAAGGGGAGTCCCTCATAACCAATCTCTTTACTTTGTTTTATTCGTTTTGCTTAGTTTATTTCTGCTTTGTTTGCTTGTTCTTTTTATCAAAATAAAAAAATTAGTTCCTACTATAGCTGTTATTTTCGTTGGTCTGTTAGTGTCTTGCTTTATCATGCTTTATATCAATGTTGGTTTCTTTGAAACTGAATCTAATTGGCAAGGTGGGTTCACGGAAGAACAAAATTATTATTATAAGAAACACCGCTTGTCACAAAAAGGGGAACACTTATGGGAACAAATTGATAAATTGTATACCATTGCTAGAAACGTGTGCTCTACTTATAATGTTACTTATTGCTTTGATAAATCTTGTTGCTTTAAGAGGTATAAACACCTCCCTTTTCAATGTGAGTATAATGATGATGTTACCATATCTTCTTATGTTAAGGGAAATTATGACTTTTATGATGTGGAACGAATTGAAGAATTTATTGCTTGGAAGGGTGCATTCGAACTAGCTTATTTGCTTGAAAATATTGATGATGCACCTTATAAATATGAGGTTTATGATATACTTCAATTTTGCTTTGATAATTACAAGGAAGAAAATGGCTATATTCTTGAATATCTTAATAGATGATCTCCACCAGCAAAAGAGACTAATGCCTTGCAAGAGCCTATGGAAGACGAAATTGCTGAAACTAGAAGCTCATTGGATGAAAAAGAGGAGGAGAGTGATGATAAAGAGTAGGAATAATGGATCTACCCATTCCTACCTTCTAATGAGAGTAACTCTTTATCCCTTACAATATTTGATTGTCCCCCATGCTTACTAAAGGAGGATGAATGTTATGTTTCTGAGGATTCTTTGAAAATGTTTATAATAAAGCTCTAGTGTTTGTAGATCATGAAAAGCATGCTTTATGTGATAGTTACATTGTTGAGTTTATTCATGAGGCTACTGAAATTATTATGAGAGAGGAACATATGGTCGTAGAAGTTTTCATGGTACTGAAACACCTCTCTATGTGCTGAAAATTTTGAAGTTACTCTCATTTTATCTTCCTATGCCTGTCACTTTGTTCCTTGTGAATTTATTTGCATACAAGATTCCTATGCATATAAAGTGGGTTAGACTTAAATGTGTTTTGAATTTGCTTCTTGATGCTCTCTTTTACTTTGATTCATATTTCTTATGTGAACATCTTCTCAAACTACTATGTTTGTTTGTTTGAATTTGCTTCTTGATGTTTGTTTTTATCACTTGTATATTTGTTTGTTTCCTTCAACTCTTGTACTTGCTACCCAACCTTGCTAGCCAAAAAACTGTACTGAGAGGGAATTCTTCTCGTGCATCCACTCCTTTAAACAAAAACCTTTGCCATTTATGTCCACCATACCTACCTATTAGCACTATTGCTATTCCAAGTAAATTCTTGTTTTATCTACCTCCCAAATTAAACTTGTTATGTGAAAATTAGTGATTAAAGCTCTCACGAACTTGATGGCAGACTTTACTTTCTTGCACTTAATAAACTTGAACCATTGTGCCCATCTATGTTGCGTATATGCTTGCGCTTTGTAAGTTGTGAATTAGCAGAACCATGTTGTCACGGGGAACGCTTTCAACATTGCATTGGTACTTTGTACCTAGTTGATATCATGTTCTTTTGTCTATGGATGTCGGTAGTGTGAAATGAAAGGGGAGCTTGTAAGTCCATGGAGTTATGCATGTGTGTTAGAGAAACACCTGTGGCGCTGGTCTAATCCATGCTGACATGGTGGAAACCTGCAGCGTAACCATAACGAGCACCTATGAAGCATTCTTCTTATAAAAAAAGAGATAGATATTGAGAAAAAGAGAAAAAGAGATTATGAAAAGAGGAAAGAGAGAAAAAAACACCATATTCCCATGGTAAATAAGAAGATTGCTGAGATACTTGTTTTCTGCTTGCCTTGTCATTTTGATATGGGGATTCTTCCGTATCATCGGGCAAGGGGTACCCCGTTGGCGGTTCTCTATGATACACATATGCTTACGATGACAAGAACTTACCGGTGACTAAACTTGAGTAGCATGAGGAGTGGCCCTCGTATTCAAGGGACATGAGATTCTCAATTTGCAACTTGTCAATGCATATCCTCATATTTGATCACTTTAACCTTAATCACCTAAATATGCCTATGATAGGGTCAACGAGAGCTGAAAGCGAGTAAGTATCATAATTTTTGGGAGCTCTTTATGAGACTTGCAATCCCTGCTTCCCTCTGCGAAGGACCCTTCTTTTACTTTGTAGTTGAGTCAGTAAACCTACTCCCTTCTATCTCAGCAAGTATTTTGAGTTGTTGTGTTTCATTCATTCACATGATGATTTATTCAATCATGTTTCTTATGTTCCTTGCTTTGCACATTGCTCTTATCTTGATGTTTGCTACTTTGAAAGCTATCATTGAAAAACTAGCTATTTGTGAACTCCAGCAAATTATCAACTATTCTTCGACCAAGAGCTAAGTTTTCCATTACCAATTATGATTCACTTTATGTATCTTTATTGTGTTTCCTTTACCTATTACAAGTTGAGTTATATAATAGTGAGTTGTCTTCTATTATGATATATGTATTTGATGAATGTGATGCTTCTTGTCCGTATTCTTTTATCGAATCTTCACTCCATAAACCTAAGGCCATGTTTATTGACCTCAGTTTCGCTTGAGGACAAGCGAAGTCTAAGCTTGGGGGGAGTTGATACGTCCATTTTGCATCACTATTCTATGTCTTAATTCACTATTATTCATTGATATATTTTGTATTGAGAGGTGATACTTATGTTATTTCATCTGTTTTTGCATGGTTGATGACTTTTGGAGCATGGACGACTGCAATCAGGATTCTGATGGAAAAGGTGCTGTTTGGAGGCAAAATTCGCGAAGATCAGAAAATCCAGGAAAATATACGGAAAATCCTATTTTTCCAGAAGACTAAGGATGCCAGAAGACGGAGTGGAGATGGGCCACAGGGGGCCCACACCACCCCTTGGCGCGGGCAGCCCTAGGCCGTGCCAGGAGGTGGTGTGGCCACCCTGGCCCACTCCAGCCTCTCCCCTCTAGCGTATATCAACCTCCCGAAACCCTAAGACTCGAGGAGGGACGACAGAAAGATTCCGCCGCCTCTGCGGGGCGGAAAACACCGAGAGAGAAAGATCTCTCCGGCAGACAGATTTCTGCCAGGGGAATTCCTTCCCGGAGAGGGGAGATCGTCGCCATCAACACCACCATCAAGCTGGAATTCATCGGATCATCATCATCATCACCACCATCAGCACCATCAGCACCCTCATCACCATCTCCATATTGCTGTAACAATCGAGTTGGATCTTGCATTAGTTCATAGGGGAAACTTTCTCGGTGTTGATTACTCTTTGTAGTTGATGCTATTGAGTGAACCATTGAATTATTGTTTATGTTCAGATTGTTATACATCATTATTCCATCTCTGATCATGATCCATATGATGTCTTGTGAGTAGTTCGTTTTGTTCTTGAGGACATGGGAGAAGTCTTGTTGTTAGTAGTGGAGTTGTGGTGAGAAAGATTCAATAGTTTGATATTTAAGTTGTGGTGTACTTCTTCTAGTGGTGTCATGTGAACGTCGACTACATGACACTTCACCTATATGGGCCTAGGGGAATGCATTGTGTATTTGGCTACTAATCGTAGGGGTTGCGAGTGTGAAACCTGAACCCCCGTTAGGAAACCATTGCACAAGGGACGTAAGGGTCTTAGAGTTTAAAGTTGTGGTTAGGTTTCTACCTTAATTACTTTCTTGTACTTACGGATGTTTGCAAGGGGTATAATCACAAGTATGTATTAGTCTTGGATGGGGCGGTACATTAGCACAGGTTCACCCACACAACACTTAGCAAGCTAGAGAAGATTAATGAACTATATGAAGCGAAAGCACTTGACCGTCTTCCCATGTGTCCTCGAGAACGTTTGGTCATCTTAAGTAATACAACCGGCTTGTCCTTTGCTGCATAAAGGATTGGGCCACTTGCTGCATTTATTCCTACTGTCTTTTATTTACTCATACTTTGTTTCCTTGCTTTATCAAAAACCCCTAAAAATCCGTTTGCTAAGTATTTGGAGAGAATTCCTGGTCCATACCACTAGCCAGCACCTTCTGCTCCTCGTTGGGTTCGACACTCTTACTTATCGAAAATACCGCGATACACCCCCTATACTTGTGGGTCATCATTGTTAAGGTAGCATAAAGAGTATAAAACTTGACCTATTTTAGATAACTTTAGATGTCATTCCATGGCATGAGATTGATCCCATCTTTCCACCTTAGTGAACACTCTTAACTTAGTAGTTTAGAGCTAAACCAAAACTTGAGTCACTTTAGATGGGAACACTTGGTGAAAATGAATTATGAAAACCTTGGAATGATGAGTCATTCTATTGAGATGTTTTGACATGTGTTGAGAAACACAAATGATTTATGATGATGAAAATGTTGAGGCATGAGCCTTAGCCCCTTTATAAAAACTGATGGTTGGATTCGGATGCGATACCATTCCAAATTTACCGTACAACCACAATACCTGAATTGGGTAAGGCTTAGCCGGAAGTTTATATGCATTAGTATTAGTTCCCTCGCGAGAGAAGTTTGAGCTGAGGCTACCTCTCAATGTTGTCCACCTATGCAGTGCCCAAGATGACAAATGGTCATGGTTGGGAGGCCATGCTCATAGGAGAGGTGCTTATACTAGGGTGTGTAAAGGAAAGGTTATGTTTGATTATCTGCCTACTAAGTATGATGATTCAGGGTTATCCCTGACAGATGTATCGAATCTTGTGGTGAAAGTGTACCACCTCTGCAGAGTGTCAAACTATTCGAATAGCTGCGTCCGTGGTTATGGACAGTTGGAATGGCCATACTGTTTCGTTGTCAGATGTTTTCAAAACAACTTATGAAATGAATGATGAATCTTGACTTGACCACAACAGGGTTGTGACTATGACACTAGCTTCCCAACTTAAGTGATTCTAGAACTTTATTTTATCTTTCTTTGTTTCTGAACTCAGCTTAGGTTTCAAACATAACTTTATAGTTAAACTTAGAGTTAGCATATTACATTAGAACTATACTACTTGTTAGTGGTAGTTTGCGAGTACTTAAAGAGTACTCATGGCTTTTGTCCCTAGCTATTCTCATGGCTAGACTATGAAGGAGATTACCAAGATGATGGCCAGCAGGACGGCTATGATAACTAGGACTATCTGCCTTTGTCAGCATTGCCTGTGCCCCTGAAGATGGACCCCACCACTACGCTTATCTTTTATTTCCGCTGCTTGTTGTATTAAGACTGGATCATGAGATCCTTATTTGTGTAAGATCTTATGTATGGTTTGTAATGGATGATGTACTGTGATATCCAATCTGTTATGTCTCGCAAAAATGGTAATCCTGTGATTGCGATGTATGACATAACAGGCATCTAGGATTAAAATCCGGGTGTTAACAAGTTGGTATCAGAGCGAGGTTGACCATAGGAGACCCTAGTTAGAATGGACGTCCGAACAAAAACTTAGTTTCAAAACCGAAGTGAGTATTTATGAAAAACTATTTCCTCTCTTATCCTTGGGAATTCATTCTTTCTCAAAAATTCATGTTCCTCAATTTCTTACATTACTACTTAAAATTTGACACACTTGATGACTTCACTAATTTCCTCATCCTTAATTCTTGTAGATGGAGACTCAGTTCAGCAAGTTCTACCAGTTGGGAAACGGAGGTCAGCTGATCTTCGAGAGGGATCTGGATTCACTATCGGAGTTATTGGGATGCCCGCATCCAGAGGTTCTTGGATCTCAACTTCCAGGACCCCCAGGAGGAGATTTGTAGTGGCTAGTCACCGCTGATCTTAGAGGAAGCATCGAAGCACCAACGTCCGGGAGAATCCAGTTCTCCGTGAGAGAGAACAACTGGCTAGATGGATTAGCCAGGGCAATGCATGAAGCTCTCGCACGTCTATGTGCCCTTAGTGTCAACCAACTCCAGGGAACCCGTTTTGCTCACTATGCAAGACGTGACTTCATGGGAATGCTGATGGAGATGCCCAGTCACCCGGAGCTGAAGCGTCAAGTGGAGAACCTTTACTTCCTGTTGTACGATCGCCAGAAGGAATTGGACAATGCTAGGGAGTTCGCCAACCACAACCGTGCCATTGCCACCCAGAAGGCACAGACTTTCTCACTGCTAGTCAAGGACCGTCAGTCTCTTCGCCTCTAGCGCGAGAAGAAGGATCGCACCATCGCCCGTCTTTGTAAGAAGGTGGCCGACCTCGAGAAGACCGTCAAGGAGCAAGAAGCTTAGCTTGCAGCAAAGGAGGAAGAAGAGGAGGGTGAAGACATCCAGGGAGACATGGATTCTTACCTCACCAATGATGATGACTTTCTGGAGGAGGATGCTGTGGACTTCTACACTGACGATGAGGACTCCGACTTCATCGACGATGAGTAGATGCACTAGAGCACTATCGTAGCATGAGATGTATCGGTCCCACTGTATCGTAGCTTGGAGAGTGGTTCTTCAAACCATCTGTTTTCCTTTGTCGTTGTGGTGTGTGTTTGTATCGTGTGCTTGTTTGCATGAACGAAATGAAGTTAGTTGCAAAACCTGAGTCAAACTCAAAGTTTTAGCTTTGAAACCAAAACCATGAACCTTAGAACTTTCCCTCTTACCCCTTTATCTACCTCAATCTTCAGATGACTCGTGGAAACTAAGGAGGGAGCAGCTCGTCGCAAGATCCAATGCTGCAGATCTTGCAGAATCTCATCGCAGACAGAGAAGCAAGCATGGCAGAGCGCCAAGCTAATCTAGCAACACTGCAATAGATCACCCAGATGGTTCTCAACAACCAAGGGCATGGAAATCAGGATCATCAAGGATCCAAGCTGAAGAACTTCCAGAATACCAATCCCCCAATCTTTAGCACTTCAGAGTACCCATTAGATGCAGATGACTGGTTGCAGACAATGGAGAACAATCTAGAAGTAGCCATAGTTGATGACAACAAGAAAGTTCTCTTTGCCACCCACTACTTGGCAGGAGATGCAAGAGCATGGTGGAACAACATCCGCCTGATGAACCATGGTCAAGTGATGACATGGGAAGCCTTCAAAATCAAGTTCAGCTGCACCCACGTGACGCAAGGTCTAGTCACCAGAATGAGGGATGAATTCAGAGAGTGGAAGCAAGGCAGAATGACTGTGGTGGAATACCGTGACATATTCCTGTCGCTTGCCAGATATGCACCCAATGAGATCAACACGGAGGCCAAGAAGAAGGAGAGGTTCTTGAATGGACTGCATGATGAGATGCAGACTGTCCTCGTCAACATCCGTTTCGAGGATCTCAAGGAGCTAGTCGACTCTGCCATTCAGATGGAAGGGAAGATTAATCAGGCAAACGACAATCGCAAACATCGTATGATGCAGCAATCTGGATCCAGCAGTCACCAGAAGTACCGTCCCAACCCCTCACCAGGATATGCACCAAGGAACAACCGACCCCCAATGTCTCGCCCAAGCTACCCCAACCGTAGCGGAGGCAATGTGAAGTCCGGAGGAAACAATCACAACTCCGGCAACACCAACAATTTCAACCGTGCCCCTCCCAAGAACAACTACACTGCACCCAGAACTGGCAGCAATGCTATGCCCGTCGCAACAAAGGACAAGTCCCAGATCACCTGTTTCAAGTGTGGAGTAAACGACCACTATTCCAATGAGTGTCCCAAGAAGACTACAGCCACTGCCAATGTGAATGCCCCAGCTCAACAGCAGCGTCGTGTTCAACTAGGAAGAAGATTTGCCCCAGGGAACCCTCACAACCGCAACGGTCGTCTCTTCCACATGAACACCGAAGAAGCCCAGGAAGCGCCAGATGTAGTGCTGGGTATGTTTTCTGTCAACTCAATTTTAGCAAGGGTATTGTTTGATTCGGGAGCATCACATTCATTTGTCACCGAAGAATTTGCATGCACTAGTAAGATTCACCCAACCAACTTGAAGCATGTCATGATAGTCCAAATCCCCGGATCAACTACAAAAGCTAGAAAAATTTGCAAAGCTATACCTATCAGAATACATGGGATAGATTTTTATGCCAACCTAATTGTACTTGGAACCAGAGGATTGGAAGTAGTACTAGGTATGGACTGGATGTCAAGGCATAAAGGATTGATAGACTGTGCTAAGAAAGCCATCACCATGACTAGTAGCTCTGGAGTAATAGTAGAGCATATATCTAAAACCTTACCCCGTCAATTCAAGTGCAACAAGAGTCTAGCCCTACCCACCATAGACCAAGTCAGAGTAGTCTGTGAATACCCCAACGTATTCCCAGATGAATTGCCAGGTATGCCCTCAGATAGGGATATTGAATTCATTATTGAATTAATCCCCGGAACCGGACCCATAGCCCAGAGACCCTATAGCATGAACCCCTCAGAGTTAGTGGAACTGAAGAAGCAGTTGGATGCCATGTTAGCAACAGGCTTGATTCAACCAAGCGCATCGCCATGGAGATCACTAGTGTTATTCGTCGACAAGAAAGATGGAGGCAACCATTTGTGCACAAATTATAGAAAGTTAAATGACGTCACCATCAAGAATAAGTACCCCTTGCCAAAGATAGAGGATCTATTTGATCAGTTGACTGGAGCTCAGGTATTCTCAAAGATTGATCTTAGGACTGGTTATCACCAACTTAAGATCCATGCAACGGATATTCCGAAGACCTCCTTTACTACTCGCTATGGTTTATACGAGTATACGGTTATGTCTTTTGGATTAACCAATGCCCCTGCTTATTTCATGAATCTCATGAATAAGATCTTTATGAATTTCCTAGATAAATTTGTAGTTGTGTTATCGATGGTATCCTTATCTACTCCAAGTCAGAAGAAGAGCATGAGCAGCATCTGAGAATCATCCTAGAAACCCTGAGAGAACATCGGTTATATGCCAAGTTTAGCAAGTGTGAGTTTTGGCTGAAGGAAGTAGGATTCCTAGGACATATTGTGTCTGCCGGAGGAGTCTCTGTTGATCCTGCCAAGATCAGAGATGTCGAAGCATCGGAAGCCCCAACCACTCAAACCCAAGTCCGTGCATTCCTCAGATTAGCGGGATACTACCGCAAGTTCGTCGAAGGATTTTCAAGCATTGCCAGACCCATGACCCAATTGTTGAAGAAGGATAAGAAGTTTGAATGGACCGACAAGTGTGAAGCCAGTTTCCAAGAGATGAAGAAGAGATTGATATCAGCCCCAATATTGATCATGCCATATATCAAGAAGCCGTTTGATGTGTATTGTGATGCATCCAAGATTGGTCTCGGATGTGTATTAATGCAAGAAGGCAAGGTTATTTCTTATCTATCTCGACAACTGAAGCAACATGAGCAGAACTATCTGACCCATGATCTTGAGCTAGTAGCCGTAGTTTTGGCATTGAAGACATGGCGTCACTATCTGATGGGTAATCGCTGTGAGATTTACTCAGATCACAAGAGCTTGAAGTATATTTTCACTCATAAGGAGCTGAATATGAGGCAAAGGAGATGGATAGAGTTAATCAAGGATTATGACCTTGACATTCACTGTCACCCCGGCAAAGCCAATGTGGTAGTGGATGCTCTAAGCAGATTGCCTTGTAGGCTAAACGGGAATGTTCGTTTGCGGTACCAAACTTGGTGGGTGAGCGCACCGCGGTACCCGAGTTGCCATCAATCGCGCGGAGGGGCCATAGTAGATTGGCCAATTGTCCAGAAGGGCCAAATGGGGGTGAATACAAATCTAACGGCCAAACGGTCATTTGAACCAGACGAAAAACGGTTGAACTCAAATACCGCCGTTAGGTCAACTCTTCTTGGCCCGCCATGTCAGTATTCCCAATTATCTTTTGCGGTCGTGGACTAGCTTACCCCTACGTGGACTAGATCCCTGAGTGGACGAGATCTATTTCTTTGCTCTGCTCTGGTCTTCTCCCCTGCTCCCCTTCCCATAACATTTGCTCAGCTCCGGCTGCTCGTCTCAGGTTAGAGCTCGCACTTGCTCTAATTTGCGTCTCCGCCATGTTTGGTCAACCTCCCACGCCTCTAATCGAAGCTCGCAGCCGTCACTGTTGCATCGTCCGCCGTATCGGAGCTTCGCGTCTCCGGACTAATATCTCGCCTCTGGCTAGTCCTTCTCGCACGGCGGAGCGCGTCCCGTCGGGCGATCCAGGCCGGCGATCGGCCTCGGGAAGTTGCGTGTTGCCACGCACCCTAGGCATGGTAGCCCTGGCACAGCAGTTCGACGACCACGCTCTCATGGCCACCGTGCTGGGCGTCCGTCCCGCCGTGTCGCCGGCAGAGTTGCTGTCGGCTTTCAGGTCTCGTTTTGGGATCAGACGAAATGAGGTCAACATTAAGGTATGCGCGCTGCCATTCGATTTTTTCGTCCGGTTCAAGCACAGCTCAGACACCGAGCGCGTTCTACATTCTTCCCATTCTTTTGAGTGCTGCGGGGAGAAAATGAGCTTCATGCGTTGGCATCGCGCCTATGGGTGGGACGATCACTTGGGGCAGCTTCATTTCTTCTCCAAACTCGGCTTTGACGGCCTCCCATTGGATACTTGGGAGTCGGAGGCCCTCAAGAAGGTCGTCAGTAGCCTTGGCGGCGAGCTGGTGGAAATCGTGCCACCGAGCGACAGATGGGTCATCGAGGTAAAGGCGTGGCTGAAATATTCTGACGCCGTTCCTAAGATGTACGAGGTGCAGATTCCAAGCAGGGCAGGGCGACAGCTTTGCTGGAAGCACCCGGTCATCATCCACCTGGAGGAGGTTCTGGACTCGGTACATGGCATTCAGGGCCCCAAAGAGGCTGCCAGAAAGCACCCTCGTCACCTGCAGTGTTGGCCTAGAAGGATCGATGGCACAGGACCGCCACCGTTTCGCGACGGGGCACACAGTTTCAGTGGGGGGACCGGGCTTGGACGAGCTGGTGGTTCTGATTTCCCTCGAGTGAAGACAGAGCTCTAGTGAATTGCCGTGGTATGTGTGGCTAATGAATTTGTAGTATGGAGAGCGTAGCAGGAAGTTAGCATCGACTAAAAATTTGTAATAGTTTGAATCGATGTAGTACGTGTGTGTAATAGTTTGAAGTAGTATGTGTGTGTAATAGTTTGAATCGATGTAGTATGTGTGGGTAATGAATTTGATGTAGTTTGTGTGCGTGTAATAGTTTGAATCGATGTAGTTGAACACCGTGCTTTATAATTTCTGTGAATAACCAAGGACAACCTCATAAAAAGAGGGTGGTCTGGCAATGAGCAATGTCAATTCTGTGGATGCCAGGAAAATGTAGTCCATCTCCTCTTCAAGTACTCCCTCCGTTTCAAAATATAAGATGGTTTAGATTTGTGAATGGAGCGTATCTAGACATCTTTTAGTGATGGTGCTTTCTAAACCTAGATGAACCTACATACTAAAAGGGGACTAGATACACTTCATTCACAAAGCTAAAACATCTTATATTTTGAAACAGATGGAGTACAAGGTAGCTACATTTGTAACACATTGAACTGCAGGACCATTTTGCAGGCAACACAAGACAAAGGAAAAAATGGTTTACAACACAGACAACAGACGCAAAATCTGTAGTCTAGGATAAAAAGATGCCAGTTAACTGGATTGAACCATGACTAGTAATTGAAGGAAATAGGTACTTGATAGTATTTGCTTACAACAGTAGTACTTCCATACAAAAGGGTCTTATACCTGCACAAAAGTGGGCTAAACTTCCTACTAGTTTATAGAACAATTCGTCAGCATTTCATCTACAAAAGCCATTCTTCAGTCTGAACTTAACTATTCTGCACTAAAGAAACTACAGATCTCCACCAGAAAAGTTGGCTGGCCAATTGCCTTGAGAGGACATAAGTTCTTTGATCATTTAACCCAAACTGATCTATTGCCTTCCCGCCAAACTAGAAGAAATCTGCATCGTTCATGCACGAGCGATTTGCGTGCGCCAGTCTCGGTTCAGTTGGACCATCCGCGTCGCTGCAACGATTTCTTCGAAACTGAAATTCGACATCTCCTTCTCGGGATCGTAGGTCCGTGTGAACTCGAACCTGAATTCCGGGGCTGGTGATGCCGCCGCCCGGCTCCGTGTCAAACAATCCAGCATGCTGAGTGTAGACGCTGGTCACCGCATGCGACCTTCGATGGTGCGTAGGATGGAGCGTCTTTGCCGCAGACGGCGTGCTCCCAGCCTACCCACTGAGGTAAGGTATTCTGTGCCGAAGCGTGGACGCGAGAGTTCCTAGACCTTGGCGCTGCCCTGTTTGAGGGTGTGTACCCTCGGCGGCGGCATGCTCTCATGAACGATTTGATACATACCTTGTTCCCATTGCCTAGAGCATGCCTTAATGCCGCCGCGCGATTTCTCCACACCGCTCTCTTGGCCCTGCTTGCCGCATCTGGCGCCGACGATGGCGCAGTCGCCGCCGTGGCCGATTCGGCACATTCGGGGAAATCATCCGCCTAGCAGGGCAATAGGAGACCGGCATTGAAGTAGAGCTTCATGGCCTGCCTTAGAGGGGCTAAATACCCAGTTTGGCGGTACAGCTTTAGCAAGCGGGGCCATGTTACCCTAGTTGGTGCGGCCTGAGGAGCTGTGCAAGGTGAACTGTGGTTAGTCGGAGAAGGGGGTGAAAGACGACGAGGTTTGGACTACGGGCACGCGTGAAAATAACCATTTCCCATTTCCTTAGAGGGTAATAATTCGACACTCGTTGCATTAACAGCTCAATCTTTATTTCCCTTCTCAGCATAAGAGTGCGAACGTATTAAAAAGATCGATCGTGGCTATCCACCTCATCGGGAAATGTACTAGGATAGGTAGGAGACGGGACCGGGTTTCATTTTAGAAATGTTGACGACTGTGCCCTTATGTTTATACGATATTATTTATATGCCACCATGTACCATCGAGTGTAGCAACACCATCAGAAAGAGGGGATAACGACGTGGCGTGTTTTATTTTTTTAAAGGGCATCAGAAACAGGGGATGCCAACATGGCATGTTTTCTGACTGGCGGGCCCGCCCCCTCCACCTTCGACGGCGCGCATCCCAGGTTCGAGGGGTGGTGCCGCCCACCAACACATTATTGTGCAATTTTCCATGTGGGACCTGAATTCCAGCGCTAAGATGATGCCCGTGTCGAACACAGCGAATTATGAAAGAAGCTACTAAAAATAAATACTTTGAATTCTGCATGCAAGTTTTGATCAAACAGATTGACATGTGGGACCTGCTAAAAATTCCGTGAAGCGCTCCCCATGCATAGTCTTGACAGTGGCATGTTTCGACAAAGGGCCGCCTCCTCCACCTACGACGGCGCGCATCCCAGGTTCGAGGGCTGGTGCCACCCACCAACACATTATTGTGCAATTTTCCATGCTTTGTAACAACCAGCTCCGCTCTGCTCCTCTCCTCTGCTCCTGCCACCGCCACTCCGCTCAGTCGTGCACCACTCTCGTCGTCCCCTTGGGCCGTCGTCCTCCCGCCCTCCCTCCCCGCCATCCCTCACGCCCCTCCCTCCCTCCTCCTATCTCCTTGCCGCCGCCCACCGCCCAGGCGCGTCTGGAAACAAAAACCGAGAGTCAGCCGTTAGGTTAGGGGACCAACAACGCTAGTGATCCAGATCCCGCTCAGAGATGGATCCTGCGAGGCTTGAGAGCACGGATATGGGTCCTGCACGGCTGGAGAGCACGGAATCTCCTTCAAGTCTGGAGAGCACAGAGAACAACGAAACAGGGGGAGAGGTAGCGGGGTGCAGAGCTTTGGAGGTATGGAGCCTGGAGAAGGTGCCGTGCATCCACATTGAAAGGTAAGAACTGTGATTCCTTATCTACATACCCCAATTAGCGTTTATAGTCCCGTGGTGATGCCAAGGATATGGGTTGGTAACCGCAGGACGCCCCAGACAAATTGTCCTTGAGCATGATGCTTTGTCAAGCGAGCATGAAGGCAATCAAACGTGTGGCGGTGGATGATGATGAGAAAGCATATCCAGACGTGGCTGACCACGATAGGATGGAGAGTAGGGAATATTTGGTTGATTCAACTTTGAGCGACTATGGGATGATGAGGAAGAGGAATGTGAAGATGTGGAAATGGGATGTAGATACGACGACGAAGACGTGGATGTGCCGAGGATACACTTTGACAGGACAATCCTACAATTGATGAGGGGACCTCTTTGATAATGTGGAGGACTGCAGATATGCGATTGCAACCTATGCAATTAGAGTTGGGTTGAATTTATCATTGAAAAGAGCGACCAAAAGAGATTTAGGGTGCCTTGTAGGAAAGTTATGTGTGTAAATGGAGATTACATGCATCTCCAATGCGGTCGACACCCATTTCAAGTTGCAATAGCTACATTTAGTTTCAGTCTTTCTCATATTTATTCTCGATAACTAGCTCTAAATTATTTGGATTCTTATCGAATGCAGATCAAAGTAAACACGAAGGAACACAACTGCCCTAATACTTCTTTAAGTGGTAAAATTAGACCGCGACTACGGTGGATCTGCTCATACTTATTTGGGTGAGGCAGGATCATAACATTGGACCATGAACTCGAGCAAAGATTAGCAAAAGTTTAACGCTCGATTCCTTATCACGAGTCTTTGATGGGAAGGAGATGGCTCTAGACTTCATTCAAGGCAAGTGGAATGACAGTTTTCATATGTTGTATAGTTTCAAAGCTCGTAGAAAACATCACCGGTAGGGTTGTTGACATCGATTACGAGGTTGTGAAAGGGAGAGAGAAGGTCTCGAGGGGTCGTATAAGCAGCGTATAAGATATGCTTCAGAGATGTTTTGTCACTGAAGGCATCTTGGAAGGGGTTCCTAGACAGCTGCAGCCGATTTTGGCAATAGGCGCAACTTCTTTAACAAGGAAGTTTAGGGGACATGTTGCTTCTGCTTGTGCTTTGGACGCGCATAATTGGCTTCTACCCATAGCTTATGCTGTTCTTGAGGGTGAATCAAATGAAAGCTGGACATGGTTCATGCAGAGACTACGGGAAGTAATTAGTCACCTTGAAGGCTTGGTGATACACCGGTGCATCCGAGGGTCTTGAGAATCTTTTGATCTTGTGTTTCGGGTTGAGCATAGGGAATGCATGCGGCACCTCGCTACTAACTTCACGAAGAAGTTCGAAGGAAAGATCTTTGAAGAGGACTTGTGGCGATCAGCATACACATACATCCCAAGCACGCATGCTACTTACTTGCAGAACATGTATGTAGTTCCAAAGGTGAAAAAATACCTTGAGGAACATCACACCAAGCTATGGGCCAAGCAAGTTTGGTGAGTTAAGCAAGGTGGATTTTGTATGCAACAATTTGGCAGAGAGTTTCAATGATAAGATTTCGGGCATGAAGACACTTGGAATTGTTATTTTGTTGGATGCAATAAGACAGTGCATAATGGTGAAGATAGATTTAAGGCAAAGAATTTGTGCAAGAAATTTTTTAGGCCATAAAATAGTTCCAAAGGTGGTTATGTTACTGAATGCAAGAACCAGGGCAATGAGAACGATAAAGATGAGGGTGGTCAGAAGTTCCAGAACATTGGCTGAGGTTTATGCAGAATACAAGCGTGGAAGTGAACGGAGGTACACTGTAGACATTGGAAACAAGACTTGTTCATGCAGGCAGTGGCAGATTACTGGTCTGCCATGTCACCATGCAATTTACTTCATCTTAAAGCTTAGAGGTAACGGAGCTGAAATAGAGAACTATGTCGACAACTATTTCTCCGTGGACAAGTTTGCTGCAACTTATGCAGAAAACGTACCACCTATGGCCGATGAAAATGATTGGGAGATTGTCGATCCAGGGTTCAAACTTCAACCACCAGTTCTTAGGAGGCCACCTGGGAGGCCTAGAAAGCTAAGGATCGTAGCCTCCACCGATAAAGGTCCAAGGCTTGGTGCTAGCAAAAGGAAATGCGGACGTTGTGGCGGATTCGGCCATATCAAGAGGTTGTGCAAAACCCAGTTACACATGCTATTGTCCCTGTTCACACCCCGGTGGTAGAAAATGAGGCTTCTCAGCCAGAACTGGCGGAAGAGTAGTGCGAAGACGGTGATGAACACTCGGAGGAAAACGTACGTAAGCAGCCAATTTATTAAGAAGTGGAGGTGCCGGTAAGAAAAGGGTGTGAAAAGAAACAAAAGGGTAAGCGGAACGGGCAGGAAAGGGCAAATAATGGAGGTGTATTAGAATATGAAGATGTTGCAGGGGTGATTGGGGATGTTCTTGAGGATCTTTCGGCTAATTGCAGGAGAAATAATAAATCCCTGCCAATTTCATCTTTGTACGATTCTCCGGATGAAAGGTAAGCTTAAAAATTGTTTTATTTGCCATTTTATCATTTTTTATCCTCATCAACTGATGTTTAATGCAGCGTGGGCTAGCAGACTAATAAGAGGAGCAGAAAGATGCAGGCACAGTAACGTCCTATGTTAAATTGTATCATTGAAACTAAACTAGTCGTGTCGTCTTTATTTATATCTGGTGCGTGCAACGTGTTTGTGATGGGGTCATGTGGACCAGATTACATTTTTTTTTAAATATTATTACATTAAATTTTTACCTACGATTGGACGCGGCTACTAGTTCCCATCTCCCTTGCATTCCCATCTCCTCTAGCGCACTCCAGAATTATGGCTGTGCCATCAAGTAGCAGAGTCAGCGTATTGTCCCATCAGGTGTGAATGCAATGACTTTGTTTGTTCAGAATTTGACGACTTTTGATTAGTTTGAAAGACAGAGAAACCTAAAACATGTATCTAGACATGTTTTGGATATAGACACATTTATTAAATATCTAAAAAAAACTAAGTCAGTTATATCTGGACAGGAGTAGTACACTATTACAACACGCTCGGTCCCTTCTCCTCAGGCGCACTCCAACTTACGGCTGTGCCATCAAGTGCTGGGATCAGAGTCAGCGTATTGTCCCATCAGATATGCCAGGGAACACGCGAACTTTATTTTCAGGATCGGACGAGTTTCGATCGACTAGTTTCAAAGACAAAGACAACTAAAACATGGCCAACACATATAGATTATGACGATAATCGACCATGACTCAGGTGACCCAGATCCAAAGAGCGCATTAAGATACCGTACATAGATTTAATTTATGCTTAAGTGGACCTAATCGACTATGACGCTCCTGCAATCTCCATCATTGACGACGTTGTCCGCGTCGCCGCCAGCCTCCTCCGTGTCGGAATCGATGCCGATGTTCCCGGCAGCGTTCCTCCTCCTCATGGATTCTTCACGGCGTGCTGCATCGATAACGGTGGAGGTCGTACACCCAGGCACTGCCCAGAAGCGTTGCCTCCCTTCGGGGTTGCACAGATCTGGGTGGATCTCCCACCGGTGGGTTCCGCATAGCTCAATCAACGCAACCCGCTCCTTCTTGAACAGCTTTCGCGACGCTGGCGCCGAAAGTACCGCCATTGCCCTCTTCCGCTCCGACAGCTGGCGGTGGCGCTCCTCGATCTGCCTCACCAACGCGTTGTCGCGCAAGAGCGGCGCGACAGGAACCCCGACGTAGCTGAGCTCGAAGCCGGCCAGAAGCCTCGCTAACGGTGGCGCGAGTATGCCGTAGTGGGCGAACATCTGAGCGTCGTGCAAGCTGAGTTTGGGCCTCCCCCTCTCCATGGCGATGAAGGAACATGATCTGATTTTCGGCCCCGAGGTTAAGGGGATAAAGGCAAGGACGTAGGCCCAGCGTAGTTGCCACGACCAATCAGTTCGCAGAACAGACTTCTTGCGGATCGCCCTCGCGAAGGACATCACTATCGTCCAACGCACACCGATCCAATGACGCCTAACAATCAGGGATCGGGTCTTCTAGAAGCCCAGAGCGGTTTCTGGTTAGTTCTGCGTCCCGATTGTTTGTGGCCAACGGCGGTAGTTGAAAATAATACACATTTCAATGACACTGATGGATCCATAGGTGGTATGTGAAAAGAACACACATGCAAAATGAGTCTGGTTGTTGTTACTAAAAAGAACACACATGCAATGACACTGGTGGATCCATGGGTGGATTGTGAAAAGAGCACACATGCAATGACACTGGTTGACCCATATGTGGTATGTGAAAAGAACACACATGCAATGACACTGGCAGATCCATGTGTGGTCTCTCAAGAAAGCACACATTTCAATGACTCTTGTTGTTGTTAGTAAAAAGAACACACATGCAATGACACTGGTGGATCCATGTGTGGTCTCTAAAGAGAACACACATGCAATGACACTGGTTGTTGTTACTAAAAAGAACACACATGCAATGACACTGGTGGATCCATAGGTGGATTGTGAAGAGAACACACATGCAATGACATTGCTGGATCTATAGGTGGTATGTGAAAAGAACACACATGCAAAATGACTAGTTGTTGTTACTAAAAATAACACACATGCAATGACACTGGTGTATCCATGTGTGGTCTCTGTAGAGAACACGCATTTCAATGACACTGGTGGATCCATAGGTGGATTGTGAAGAGAACACACATGCAATGACACTGGTTGTTGTTAGTGAAAAGAATACACATTCAATGACACTGGTGGATCCGTAGGTGGTATGTGAGAAGAACACACATGCAAAATGACTCTGGTTGTTGTTACTAAAAAGAACACACATGCAATGACACTGGTGGATCCATAGGTGGATTGTGAAATGAACACACGTGCAATAACACTGGTGGGATCCATGGGTGGATTGTGAAAAGAAAACATATGCAATGACTCTGGTTATTGTTACTAAAAATAACACACATGCAATGACACTGGTGGATCCATAGGTGGTATGTGAAGAGATCACACATGCAAAATGACTCTGGTTGTTGTTACTAAAAAGAACACACATGCAAAATGACACTCGTGGGATCCATGGGTGGATTGTGAACATAAAACACATGCAATGACACTGGTGGATCCATAGGTGGTATGTGAAAAGAACACACATGCAAAATGACTGGTTGTTGTTACTAAAAAGAACACACATGCAATGACACTGGTGGATCCATGTGTGGTCTCTGTAGAGAACACACATTTCAATCACACTAGTGGATCCATATGTTGTATGTGAAAAGAACACACATGCAATGACTTTGGTTGTTGTTAGTGAAAAGAACACACATGCAATGACACTGGTGGATCCATAGGTGGTATGTGAGAAGAACACACATGCAAAATGACTCTGGTTGTTGTTACTAAAAAGAACACACATGCAATGACACTGGTGGATCCATAGCTGGATTGTGAAATGAACACACATGCAATGACACTGGTGGGATCCATGGGTGGATTGTGAAAAGAAAACACATGCAATGACTCTGGTTGTTACTAAAAAGAACACACATGCAATGACACTAGTGGATCCATGGGTGGATTGTGAAAAGAACACACATGCAATGACACTGGTGGATCCATATGTGGTATGTGAAAAGACCACACATGCAAAATGACTCTGGTTGTTACTAAAAAGAACACACATGCAATGACACTGGTGGATCCATGTGTGGTCTCTGTAGAGAACATACATTTCAATCACACTGGTGGATCCATATGTGGTATGTGAAAAGAACACGCATGCAATGACTCTGGTTGTTGTTAGTGAAATGAACACACATGCAATGACACTGGTGGATCCATAGGTGGTATGTGAGAAGAACACACATTTCAATGACTCTGGTTGTTGTTACTAAAAAGAACACACATGCAATGACACTGGTGGATCCATAGGTGGTATGTGAAGAGATCACACATGCAAAATGACTCTGGTTGTTGTCACTAAAAAGAACACACATGCAATGACACTGGTGGATCCATGGGTGGATTGTGAAAATAATACACATTTCATTGACACTAGTGGATCCATAGGTGGTATTTGAAAAGAACACACATGCAAAATGACTCTGGTTGTTGTTTCTAAAAAGAACACACATGCAATGACACTGGTGGATCCATGGGTGGATTATGAAAAGAGCACACATGCAATGACACTGGTGGATCCATATGTGGTATGTGAAAAGAACACACATGCAATGACTCTGGTTGTTGTTAGTGAAAAGAACACACATGCAATGACACTGGTGGATCCATGTGTGGTCTCTGAAGAGAGCACACATTTCAATGACTCTTGTTGTTGTTAGTAAAAAGAACAAACATGCAATGACACTGGTGGATCCATGTGTGGTCTCTGAAGAGAACACACATGCAATGACACTGGTTGTTGTTACTAAAAAGAACACACATGCAATGACACTGGTGGATCCATAGGTGGATTGTGAAGACAACACACATGCAATGACACTGGTGGATCCATAGGTGGTATGTGAAAAGAACACACATGCAAAATGACTGGTTGTTGTTACTAAAAAGAACACACATGCAATGACACTGGTGGATCCATGTGTGGTCTCTGTAGAGAACACACATTTCAATCACACTGGTGGATCCATATGTTGTATGTGAAAAGAACACACATGCAATGACTTTGGTTGTTGTTAGTGAAAAGAACACACATGCAATGACACTGGTGGATCCATAGGTGGTATGTGATAAGAACACACATGCAAAATGACTCTGGTTGTTGTTACTAAAAAGAACACACATGCAATGACACTGGTGGATCCATAGCTGGATTGTGAAATGAACACACATGCAATGACACTGGTGGGATCCATGGGTGGATTGTGAAAATAAAACACATGCAATGACTCTGGTTGTTGTTACTAAAATGAACACACATGCCTTGACACTGGTGGATCCATAGGTGGTATGTGAAGAGATCACACATGCAAAATGACTCTGGTTGTTGTTACTAAAAAGAACACACGTGGAAAATGACACTCGTGGGATCCATGGGTGGATTGTGAAAACAAAACACATGCAATGACACTGGTGGATCCATAGGTGGTATGTGAAAAGAACACACATGCAAAATGACTCTGGTTGTTACTAAAAAGAACACACATGCAATGACACTGGTGGATCCATGGGTGGATTGTGAAAAGAGCACACATGCAATGACACTGGTGGATCCATATGTGGTATGTGAAAAGAATGCACATGCAATGACTATGGTTGTTGTTAGTGAAAATATCGCACATGCAATGACACTGGTGGATCCATGTGTGGTCTCTGAAGAGAGCACACATTTCAATGACTCTTGTTGTTGTTAGTAAAAAGAACACATATGCAATGACACTGGTGGATCCATGTGTGGTCTCTGAAGAGAACACACATGCAATGACACTAGTTGTTGTTACTAAAAAGAACACACATGCAATGACACTGGTGGATCCATAGGTGGATTGTGAAGAGAACACACATGCAATGACACTGGTGGATCCATAGGTGGTATGTGAAAAGAACGCACATGCAAAATGACTGGTTGTTGTTACTAAAAAGAACACACATGCAATGACACTGGTGGATCCATGTGTGGTCTCTGTAGACAACACACATTTCAATCACACTGGTGGATCCATATGTTGTATGTGAAAAGAACACACATGCAATGACACTAGTGAATCCATAGGTCGTATGTGAGAAGAACACACATGCAAAATGACTCTGGTTGTTGTTACTAAAGAGAACGCACATGCAATGACACTAGCGGACCCATAGGTGGATTGTGAAAGGAACACACATGCAATGACACTGGTGGATCTATAGGTGGTATGTGAGAAGAACACACATTTCAATGACTCTGGTTGTTGTTACTAAAAAGAACACACATGCAATAACACTGATGGATCCATAGGTGGTATGTGAAGAGATCACACATGCAAAATGTCTCTGGTTGTTGTTTCTAAAAAGAACACACATGCAATGACACTGGTGGATCCATGGGTGGATTGTGAAAAGAGCACACATGCAATGACACTGGTGGATCCATATGTGGTATGTGAAAAGAAAACACATGCAATGACTCTGGTTGTTGTTAGTGAAAAGAACACACATGCAATGACACTGGTGGATCCATGTGTGGTCTCTGAAGAGAGCACACATTTCCATGACTCTTGTTGTTGTTAGTAAAAAGAACAAACATGCAATGACACTGGTGGATCCATGTGTGGTCTCTGAAGAGAACACACATGCAATGACACTGGTTGTTGTTACTAAAAAGAACACACATGCAATGACACTGGTGGATCCATAGGTGGATTGTGAAGAGAACACACATGCAATGACACTGGTGGATCCATAGGTGGTATGTGAAAAGAACACACATGCAAAATGACTGGTTGTTGTTACTAAAAAGAACACACATGCAATGACACTGGTGGATCCATGTGTGGTCTCTGTAGAGAACACACATTTCAATCACACTGGTGGATCCATATGTGGTATGTGAAAAGAACACACATGCAATGACTTTGGTTGTTGTTAGTGAAAAGAACACACATTTAATGACACTGGTGGATCCATAGGTGGTATGTGAGAAGAACACACATGCAAAATGACTCTGGTTGTTGTTACTAAAAAGAACACACATGCAATGACACTGGTGGATCCATAGCTGGATTGTGAAATGAACACACATGCAATGACACTGGTGGGATCCATGGGTGGATTGTGAAAATAAAACACATGCAATGACTCTGGTTGTTGTTACTAAAAAGAACACACATGCAATGACACTGGTGGATCCATAGGTGGTATGTGAAGAGATCACACATGCAAAATGACTCTGGTTGTTGTTACTAAAAAGAACACACGTGCAAAATGACACTCATGGGATCCATGGGTGGATTGTGAAAACAAAACACATGCAATGACACAGGTGGATCCATAGGTGGTTTGTGAAAAGAACACACATGCAAAATGACTCGATCTGCCTCACCAACGCGTTGTCGCGCAAGAGCGGCGCGACAGGAACCCTGACGTAGCTAAGCTCGAAGCCGGCCGGAAGCCTCGCTAACGGTGGCGCGAGTATGCCGTAGTGGGCGAACATCTGAGCATCATGCAAGCTGAGTTTGGGCCTCCCCCTCTCCATGGCGATGAAGGAACACGATCTGATTTTCGGCCCCGAGGTTAAGGGGATAAAGGCAAGGACGTAGGCCCCAAATAGTTTACCACGACCAATCGGGCCGGAACAGACTTTGCGGATCGCCTCTCGCGAGACATCACTATCGTCCAACGACACCCGATCCAATGACGCCTAACAATCGTGGATCGGGTCTTCTAGAAGAAGCCAGGTTGCTGGTTGATTCTGCGTCCGATTGTTTGTGGCACGGAAGTTGAAAATAATACACATTTCAATGACACTGGTGGATCCATAGGTGGTATGTGAAAATAACACACATGCAAAATGAGTCTGGTTGTTGTTACTAAAAAGAACACACATGCAATGACACTGGTGGATCCATGGGTGGATTGTGAAAAGAGCACACATGCAATGACACTGGTGGACCCATATGTGGTATGTGAAAAGAACACACATGCAATGACTCTGGTTGTTGTCAGTGAAAAGAACACACATGCAATGACACTGGCAGATCCATGTGTGGTCTCTCAAGAAAGCACACATTTCAATGACTCTTGTTGTTGTTAGTAAAAAGAACACACATGCAATGACACTGGTGGATCCATGTGTGGTCTCTAAAGAGAACACACATGCAATGGCACTGGTTGTTGTTACTAAAAAGAACACACATGCATGACACTGGTGGATCCATAGGTGGATTGTGAAGAGAACACACATGCAATGACATTGCTGGATCTATAGGTGGTATGTGAAAAGAACACACATGCAAAATGACTAGTTGTTGTTACTAAAAAGAACACACATGCAATGCCACTGGTGTATCCATGTGTGGTCTCTGTAGAGAACACGCATTTCAATGACACTGGCGGATCCATAGGTGGATTGTGAAGAGAACACACATGCAATGACACTGGTTGTTGTTAGTGAAAAGAATACACATGCAATGACACTAGTGGATCCGTAGGTGGTATGTGAGAAGAACACACATGCAAAATGACTCTGGTTGTTGTTACTAAAAAGAACACACATGCAATGACACTGGTGGATCCATAGGTGGATTGTGAAATGAACACACATGCAATAACACTGGTGGGATCCATGGGTGGATTGTGAAAAGAAAACATATGCAATGACTCTGGTTATTGTTACTAAAAAGAACATACATGCAATGACACTGGTGGATCCATAGGTGGTATGTGAAGAGATCACACATGCAAAATGACTCTGGTTGTTGTTACTAAAAAGAACACACATGCAAAATGACACTCGTGGGATCCATGGGTGGATTGTGAAAAGAAAACACATGCAATGACACTGATGGATCCATAGGTGGTATGTGAAAAGAACACACATGCAAAATGACTCTGGTTGTTACTAAAAAGAACACACATGCAATGACACTAGTGGATCCATGGGTGGATTGTGAAAAGAACACACATGCAATGACACTGGTGGATCCATATGTGGTATGTGAAAAGAACACACATGCAAAATGACTCTGGTTGTTACTAAAAAGAACACACATGCAATGACACTGGTGGATCCATGTGTGGTCTCTGTAGAGAACATACATTTCAATCACACTGGTGGATCCATATGTGGTATGTCAAAAGAACACGCATGCAATGACTCTGGTTGTTGTTAGTGAAATGAACACACATGCAATGACACTGGTGGATCCATAGGTGGTATGTGAGAAGAACACACATTTCAATGACTCTGGTTGTTGTTACTAAAAAGAACACACATGCAATGACACTGGTGGATCCATGTAACTACCTCGGTGAATTACGCTCCTAGTTACAAGCCTGGATGAACGGAAATGGTTGAAATAGTACGGTGGGGCCCAAATGCCACTCACAGGTAGACCTTTCGGCCGTCCCAACCATTTCCAAACATCGGGACAAGAGCAGGCGTGTCGGCGGCGAAGGGATCAACTACATACACAAATGAGTATGTATGCAAGCCACCATACAACAGTACATCAGAGCCATTCCATCTAAAAAGAAAGGAAATATAGCAACGCCATACGGCAAGATCCTAATATCCTAGATAGATATAATAGTTTAGGATACCTCCTCATACATCAAACATCAGAGTATCAAAGTGAGCGGAAGACAAACTCAGTACGGATAAGAAGCAAATCGGCATAAGATGCCCCATAAATAAGCAGATCCATACAGATCTCACGGATCCCCGTTCCGGAATCTCTACACGAATGATCGTTGCCCACATCGTCGTCTCTTCCACCCGGATCCATCTTGAGTGTACTGCTCATCGAACCAATAATTTATCGTGTGAGACCCTAGGGGTACTCGGCAAGTCTTTATGCCTCTAAAGGGACACAACCTGGGTGACGAATTGCAGCAAAAGATAAACCCTAGCAATTCTAGAGATACTCGCTAACCATCCGCCTAACCGTAGATGAGCGGATGTCCGTGAATTAATAACAACAGTTATCACAGTAATAACGGTAATATCCAGATCCATCCTCCTCCTCGCTACCAACGAGGCGGACGAACAACCCCCATCCGCTGGCGGTTTTATTATCCATTCCGTGAGTGTTGCACTATTTACTAGTCGTACCTAGTCTAGTCAAATTAAAAGCGGTACTTTAGTTATGCTTGTCTATGATCGAGAAACTGTGCTCCAAGTCGCCCATAACCGCGGACACGGCTTTGAAAGTTTTACCTGCAGGTGCACAAATAACAACACACACTCGATATGCCTCGGAAAAACCAAATCAAAACCCAACAAGGCGATCACGACAAAGCAATTACATGATTCAGAAATATTTCAGGGGCCACCCCATTAAGCTACCACTGTGAAGTCGGCGGCTCTACGAGACGGACTCAAGGTTTGTGTGGCCTGTAAATGACTGGGAACCGAAGTGTGACTGGGCTTGTCGACAAAACGGTCACGGACCTAACAGACAGTGCGACTGCACAATTTAAATAAAGCGATAAAGCATGGCATAAGTACAGGATAGTAAATAAAACCTCAAACTAGTTTGTGGCCCCAAGAAATAAGAATGAATCAAGCTCAGCTCGGGGTTCATAAGCCTCCCGGATGTGGATAGCGCGAATATTCAAGGAACAGGAATCAAGTACTCGGGGTCCTACGGGACACAAGTGAGCCTGAAAAACCAAATAGCAAATATGGCTCACCGATGCCACTTTCATTAGTTATCCCATTACTAATGTTGTTTAGGTACCTCATTGTCCATCAGACACTCACATACCCTACACATGTTGTTCTACGACTCGCATGGCTCAAACAACTCCTGTAGTACTGGCTCATGGGATGGAGGAACAAGCTTCGGTGGGGTTTAAAAGTAAAGGCTATGCAATACTTGGGATTCTATTTAATGCAATCGCGACTCAATGATGCAAGAATAAGATAGAGGCAATAGGTACTATATGTATGCAAGCATGTGGTAGTGCTTGCCTGGCAGCTCAGTTGAAGCGAGAGAAGGATCTGGGTAGTGCTCCTGGTTCTCTTGGTATATCCCCTACTCACCGTCTATTCGAAGAAGAACCAAACAAACAAGGGCCAACATAAATAAAGTGCGCAAGCATATGAATAAGATGCGACAAGCAAACAATCATGCCATGATGAATGATGCACAATTTGCATGGCAATAAGGTAGCATGGCATGGGTGAGGTGTGGAATACAAGAAATAAACATTTTATTGGGTTTGGCCACATTTTATTCTCATATTAGTTGCTGTTCACTTTATATTTATATGATGCATGCTTCAAAACAAACCATGGAATGCATAAAAAGAAAGGTCTCGTCGAGCTAATCATTTTAGACATATTATTTGTTAAATTTGGAGTTATAAAACAAAAGTTATTAATTTATTAAGTCAAAAGGGCAATTTATTGTAATTTAAAATAACTTGAATTTTTAAGTGTTCAAAATGTATTTTGAATGGCATATTTGAATTCCTCATATTTTTCTGATTTGAAAACATATATTATATGCATTATTTGGGTTTATAATTTAAAAGATATATTAAAACAGATTTGAATTTTGAATTTGAATTAATTTGAAAAAGATTTGAATTAAACCAGATACAGGAAAACATTTTGTTACTCAGCTCTAGGCTAGCCACGCCATGGGGAGCGCGGGTTGAGGAGTACGAAACTCCGGGAGCCTTTTTGCATAAACGCCATGAAGGCTGACCAAGGGGACTATGAGCGGGTTGATGCAACAAAAGTGCAGGGGTATTTGCAAAACCGCGGTGGCTATGTGGATCTTCCTCCGAGCGCGTGGACCGATCGGGCGCCAAAAGAACAGAGCGCCGCGGGCTCGAATCATGAAGGCGCTGCAGAGGCGGAACCACCGCGTAGGCTTGGCGTTGGTATCGTGGGGTGGGCGGGCTCAGGTAGGGTTTTGGCGCGGCGAGTAGGCAGGCTTCGCCTTCGGTGCACCGAGGGTGCACGGTAAACGTCCGGCAATTCAGCGCAGACGGCGGGGACCATGTCCAGGGGGTCGTGAGCTCACCGAGGTGATGGCGTGGTCGGATCGAGCGGAGGGGCGAGATCGTCGTCGAGCCGGCGCACCGGATCTAGGGTTTGGCGTCGGTGTCGGCGTCGCAGGTCCGCCCGTCTCCTCCTTGTCGCTGCACGGGGGGCTGTAGGGGATCTCCTCGGTCTACCCGCCACTCCACGGTCGCCTGCACGTCTGTTCACGAGATGGGGTGGAGGCCGAGGTTTTGGCGAGGTGTGACGGTGCGTGGGAGAAAGAGGGAGAGAGGGGAGGCTATGGGGCGGATCTGGGCGAGGTAGCAGGGTGAGGCAGAGAGGTGGGGGTGGATAGGATCGGAGGGAGGGGGTAGATGGCGTGGTGGAGGGGAAAGGTGGCGTCGGCCACCTTTTCTTCTCCTTCACGTGCTCGGTCGGGCTCGGCCAGGGTAGGGCAGGCGCATGGGGAGCTGGCAGGTGGGCCAGGGTGAGGCCAAGGAGGCAGGGGCAGGCTCGGTGTAGGACCCGCTTGGTAGAGAGAGAGAGAGAGCTAGGGAGAGAGAGGTGAGACTCGGGTAGGGTTAGAGCTAGGCTCGGGTTGAGCTAGGTTTGGGTAGATGGGAGGCTCGGGCTAGGGTTTGTCTAGGGTTGGAGAGGGGTAGGTAGCTGGGTGGGGTTTGATCCTGGTGGGGGCCAGCTAGATAGAGAGAAGAGAGAGGCCGAGAGGAGGTGATGGGGTGGTTTAGGGTTTAGCTAGAACTAGGTTTAGAGGGGGGTATGGTGATGATGGGGTAGATGATAGGGAGGATCTTAGCTAGAGGGTAAGAGAGAGAGAGAGAGAGAGAGAGAGAGAGAGAGATGTGGGATGCTTAGGGTTGCTACTTGCTTGCACCAAGCTAGATCAACAAGAACATGAGGAAAAGAGAGAGAGAAGGATGTGGTGGTGATGATGGATTTTTGCAAGACAACTAGATCAAGCCAGAGAGAAAGAGAGAAGGAGATAGATGATGGTCCACTCAAGATTCAATAAAACCAAATGCTAGCAAAGGTGGCACTTGCATGGCCCATGCAAAATATTTATTGCCATGTTGATTCTTGTGAATAGTACATGGCATTATTATTATGCATTCCCAAACTTGGAGTAAGGCCTAAGCAAAAGAATTTAGAAGGAATTCCAAGTGGAGTAAATGAAGATGATCACATTGGATTATAATTGGGAATTACTAGTGTGTATATTCCACTAGATGTTTAATAGTCCCAAAAATATTCCCACATGAGCATAAATCCATAATAATCCATATGGAAGCTAGGAAAAAGGGTTCCACTCACAAGGCATGCAAGGGTGGCCATGTGGCTCTCATATATCAATAATGTGAAAACAACATGATGCTAATATGAGAGCATGTGGAAAAGAATTGGATCCATCCCAACCCACATGAGCTAGAGGTAAAACCAATAAGTGCCAAGCTCATATTTAGTTGGATGGTGGAATTATAAGGTGGTGAAAGAAAAGGTGGTGGAGTTGAATAAAAGATATGCCCCCAACTCAACTTGGGCATTTACACAATATATCAAGAACCAAATACAATATCAAGAGGCAAATACAATTAACAATGCATATGAGATAAGAACCAAATGAAGGGTTTTATATGATGCTCAAATGCAAGGAGGCATGATGACATGAGCATGATATAATTATGATGAAACAATTATATGTAGGAAGGTAGCATATATATAGACTAGGCTAGTAGCATTGCAATTGTTAGACAATTGGGATGCTACAACTCTCCCCCAGTAAACAAGAATCTCGCCCCGAGATTCCTAGGAAAAGAAAACAACACAAGGAGAGGTGGGTGTTCGAACGAAGGTGACCCTCACGTTCACAAGTTAATGAACAACGGAATGGTGCGACCACCACACCTTGCAAAACTTGCTAGACTTGTTGCGAGTCTTGCGTTTTGCTTGAGAAACAACGGGTTAGAAGAGTTGAAGGATTGTCGTGAGACAAGAAGGATAGGATGGATATAGCTTCGGTTTTCTCAAGTAACATGATAAAAGAACAGAGCCACTTGTGAAAGAAAAAGACAAGATGATGTATCATGGATAAAGAAAGACACACCGTTAAGATTAAAGATTTACTGATACGAGAAAGGATGAATCTTTATCTCGCCGGAAGAAAAAGAGCTAGATTGGAGAGGTTTGAACCACTATGACAATAGCATCGTATCTCCTCTCGGATTTGCGAAAAGAAGTTCGGAGACAATATTGCCTTCAAACAATAGAGTCCCTTGATATGAGCAGAAAGATTTAGTTAGACATCGTCGGATTAGATTCTTCTTGCGCCGGTAAGACCCAAAGATCACGCAATTGAGGTGCGCGGATATAACTTCCAGAGACGGATGTGAAGCTAGATCATGGTGGAGTTCCGAGAAGCAAAGAATATGGAGGATCTAGAGTTTATTGTAGAGATACTTATTGCTTTCTTTAGCCTTGACGCTAACGCAATAGATTTGCGGCTGATGGCATCAACCATAATTGGCTTTACCACAGCAAAAGAATTGATGAAACAAAGAGAGAGATAGTTCCCTTTCATCTCTTTTTTGGGGATGTCAAGCACCGGTAGAAAGACGAGGACAGAAAAGAGTTTGCGTTTGTTTCCACCAGATAATTGAGGATTTTGCTCCGTGTAGAAAGGGTGAGATCACCAACAAGAGATTATTGATTACTTTCTTCGAGAGAACAATCCGGAAAAACAAGGACGGGAGTAAAAGTATCAAGGGATAAAGGCCACTTCTAACTTCCGTGGAATGAGTGAAATCACATTAGTTCACCAATTCAATGTACGAGAGCGAATGATAAGAGTAGTGGTATGGTAGCTACTCCATCCCGCACTCAAAGCATTACTCCGCACACGAATAAGATAACCGTGCAACCCACTACAGAAACAGACTGAAGGTATTGACAAGAAGAGCTCATGGAACTCTGTTAGAAAACAAGGATAGATGCAAACGATTCACCGGATCCAAGATAGATAAGGTTGATGATGTTGTCGTCATGTCTGAAGTACCAAGCCACCAGAAAGATATGAAGGAAGATTACGGAGAAGAACTGCAAGATTCAACAGCTACAGAAAAGATAGCACCAACTTGAACAGAAGGAATACAAGATCTGGAAGGTCTTCATGGCCTCCGGTGGATTGAGCATAGACAATAGAGCGAGAGGGTTTCAAGAGATTACTTGACGAGAGGTGAAAGAACTCCATGTTGTTCTTGAAAAGATTGAGAGAGATTTAGCAGTTTTGAGGAAAACTTTAGCGGAACGACGATGATAACTTGCCAACAAGGAAAACTCCGGGTTTGATTGAAGATGGAGGATGGAATTAACAATGGACTTGCTAATTCCAGAATTGAAGCAATGTATTTAGCGGAAGGACGTGGTCGAGATAGGTGACTTCAAAAAGTCAGAATTCACGCTTTGAGAACTTTGCACACAGGCAGTGTTAACAAAGCTTGAGAGAAAGAGACACAGATGATCTTCCATGTTCTTCCATTGATATGGAATAGGCAAGCATATTATCAACATATACCACCATGGATTAACAAGATATTCCCAGAATACCAAGTTCAAAAGGCGAGAGAAACGAACAAATGCTCGAACACTTCCTGAGCTCAACGCTCTTAGAAAGATCAATATTAAAACGCAGGTTCGTGATGAAGAAGATGCACTGGAAGAATAGATTATCTGGTCCTTCAGAAGAAAAAGAGATGTCACCTGGTTCACATTGTCGATCGGATCACCGGTTACAAAGATAAGGAGATCTTGGTTAAGAACCGATGATAGCTCATACCTTACGCAAAGCTATCAGAAGCGGAAAGATGCAATTCCCTCGTATCAAAGAGAATTTTGCAGATATGGAGTTGAAAAAGATGTGCAGCATGATGGACAGAGGATAGACCGCCGTAGTGCCTTGAGAAACTCCGGATTGCCAAAGACGCTTGAATATGCATAGATATGATCACGGTGTACTCGAAATCACAGGAGATAACCGTCACCATTTGGAGGATAGCGTTGATAGCATTGTCCATATTCCAATCGACACTTATCATGAGTGGAATATAGCTATGCTGAGAACCAAATTACAATTACCAGCATCGTATCGACACATGTTATGTAATTAGCCCAAGAGAATTGGAGATGAAATGAAACTCCAGGATTAAGCACCGGTGACAAAAGAATGAGTTAGCATGAACATGCTGATAAAGGGAGATAGATAATGTTTCGCACACGACTGGAAAGGAGTGTGGAAACACAGATGTATCAAAGAAAAATTTTCCGCATTTTTCGGCATTAAAATACCAATAGATGCGCAAAATCACTTATCAGATAGAGGTTAGCAACAGATGCTTACACAGAATGTGGAGTTGCTAGAAGGAAGGACACTCTTAAGAAGATGGCACCGGTTCACAAGGAGTCAGATAGATCGCGCCGGTTTTTCCAAAGCCTGTCAGTATGGAATGTACCAACAGTTGATAACCAAAGGCAGATAAAGATAACAAATTGGATGCAACAGATAGACAAGGAATTACACACACACACACACTTTCTATGGTACTACGGAAACCCAGAACACGTGAATCCTAGTTTGAATTTTAAGAGAGGATTGAAAACGTTACACTTCCTTACCAGAAAAAGGTGGGTGGGTGGGTAAGAAGAAAAGTGGAAGCAGTCCTACTCTCGCGTTTTGTTTTTCCCTAGTATACATAACTACCAAAAATATTTGCTAGACAGACAACGACCATTTGGCTGAGACCCTGAAGGGCGGGATGGCTCTGATACCAATTGTAACTACCTCGGTGAATTACGCTCCTAGTTACAAGCCTGGATGAACGGAAATGGTTGAAATAATGCAGTGGGGCCCAAATGCCACTCACAGTAAACCTTTAACCGTCCCAACCATTTCCAAACACCGGACAAGAACAGGCGGCGTGTCGGCGAAGGATCAACTACATACACAAATGAGTATGTATGCAAGCACCCATACAACAAAGACATCGAGCCATTCCATCTAAAAAGAAAGGAAATATATAGCATACGGCAAGATCCTAATATCCTAGATAGATATAATAGTTTAGGATACCTCCTCATACATCAAACATCGAGTATCGGTGAGCGGAAGACAAACTCCGATACGGATAAGAAGCAAATCGGCATAAGATGCCCCATAAATAAGCAGATCCGCCTACAGATCTCACGGATCCCGTTCGGAATCTCTACACCGAATGATCGTTGCCCACATCGTCTGTCTCTTCCACCCAGATCCATCTTGCGAGTGTACTGTTCATCTGAACCAATAATTTATCGTGTGAGACCCTAGAATTTTCGGCAAGTCTTTATGCCTCTAAAGGGGACACAACACAGGGTGACGCAATTGCAGCAAAAGATAAACCCTAGCAATTCTAGAGATACTAGCTAACCATCCGCCTAACCGTAGATGAGCGGATGTCCGTGAATTAATAACAACATTTATCACAGTAATAACGGTAATATCCACAGATCCATCCTCCTCCTCGCCATCGACGAGAAGCGGACGAACAACCCCCATCCGCTGGCGTTTTATTATCCATTCCGTGAGTGTTGCACTATTTACTAGTCGGTACCTAGTCTAGTCAAATTAAAAGCGGTACTTTAGTTATGCTTGTCTATGATCGGAACGTGCTCCAAGTCGTCCATAACGCGGACACGGCTTTCAGAAAGTTTTACCTGCGAGGGGTGCACAAATAGCAACACACACTCGATATGCCTCGGAAAAACCAAATCAAAACCAACGAGGCGATCACGACAAAGCAATTACAGGATTCAGAAATATTTGTGGGCCACCCATTAAGCTACCATAGCAAGCTGGCGGCTCGAGATGGACTCAAGGTTTGTGTGGCGGCTTTAAATGACTGGAACCCGAAAGTGTGGACTGGGCTTATCGACACAGCGAAACGGGTCATGACCTAACGATAAGCAGCAAACCTCGCACAATTTAAATAAAGCGATAAAGCATGGCATAAGTACAGGATAGTAAATAAAACCTCAAACTAGTTTGTGGCCCCAAGAAATAAGAATGAATCAAGCTCTAGCTCAGGGGGGTTCATAAGCCTCCCGGATGTGGATAGCGCGAATATTCAAGGAACAGGAATCAAGTACTCGGGGTCCTACGGGACACAAGTGAGCCTGAAAACCAAATAGCAAATATGGCTCACCGATGCCACTTTCATTAGTTATCCCATTACTACTCAGGTTAAGTTGTTTAGGTACCTCATTGTCCATCAGACACTCACATACCCTACACATGCTGTTCTACGACTCGCATGGCTCAAACAACTCCTGTAGTAATGGCTCATGGGATGGAGGAACAAGCTTCGGTGGGGTTTAAAAGTAAAGGCTATGCAATACTTGGGATTCAATTTAATGCAATCGCGACTCAATGATGCAAGAATAAGATAGAGAAAATATGTACTATATGTATGCAAGCATGTGGTAGTGCTTGCCTGGCAGCTCAGTTGAAGCGAGAGAAGGATCTGGGTAGTGCTCCTGGTTCTCTTGGTATATCCCCTGCTCAGCGTCTATTCGAAGAAGAACCAAACAAACAAGGGCCAACATAAATAAAGTGCACAAGCATATGAATAAGATGCGACAAGAAAACAATCATGCCATGATGAATGATGCACAATTTGCATGGCAATAAGGTAGCATGGCATGGGTGAGGTGTGGAATACAAGAAATAAACATTTTATTGGGTTTTGGCCACATTTTATTCTCATATTAGTTGCTGTTCACTTTATATTTATATGATGCATGCTTCAAAACAAACCATGGAATGCATAAACAGAAAGGTCTCGTCGAGCTAATCATTTTAGACATATTATTTGTTAAATTTGGAGTTATAAAACAAAAGTTATTAATTTATTAAGTCAAAAGGGCAATTTATTGTAATTTAAAATAACTTGAATTTTTAAGTGTTCAAAATGTATTTTGAATGGCATATTTGAATTCCTCATATTTTTCTGATTTGAAAACATATATTATATGCATTATTTGGGTTTATAATTTAAAAGATATATTAAAACAGATTTGAATTTTGAATTTGAATTAATTTGAAAAAGATTTGAATTAAACCAGATACAGGAAAACATTTTGTTACTCAGCTCTAGGCTAGCCACGAGCTGAGGAGTACGAAACTCCGGGAGCCTTTTTGCATAAACGCCATGAAGGCTGACCAGTGGGCCTAGCGGAGCGCGGGTTGATGCAACAAAAGTGCAGGGGGGGTATTTGCAAAAACCGCGGTGGCTACTGTGGATCTTCCTCTGAGCGCGGTGGACCGATCGGTGCGCGTCAAAAAGAACAGGGCGCCGCGGCGGGGCTCGAACTTCAGCGAAGGGCGCGTGAGGCGAACCACCGCGTAGGCTTGGCGTTGGTATCAGGGGGGAGGGCGTGGCCTAGGTAGGGTTTTTGCGCGGCAGCGTAGCAGCTTCGCTTCGTCGGTGCACCGAGGTGCACGACAAACGCCCATGGAACTAAGCGCAGACGGCGAAGGGGACCATGTCCAGGGGGTCAGGGAGCTCACCGAGGTGAAGTTGGCGTGGTCGGATCGAGCAGAGGGGCGGTAGATCATCGTCGGAGCTGGCGCACCCGGATCTAGGGTTTGGCGTCAGTGTCGAAGGCGTGCAGCAGGTCCGGCCCGTCTCCTCCTTGTCGCCGTGTATGGGGCTGCTGTAGGGGATCTCCTCGGTCTACCCGGCCACTCCACGGTCGGTCTGCACGTCTGGTTCACGAGATGGGGTGGAGGCCGAGGTTTTTGGCGGCGAGGTGTAGACGGTGGCGGTGGAGAAAGAGGGAGAGAGGGGAGGCTATGGGGCGGATCTGGGCGAGCAGGCAGGCAGAGGTGGGGTGGATAGGATCGGAGGGAGGGGTAGATGGCGTGGTGGAGGGGAAAGGTGGCGTCGGCCACCTTTTCTTCTCCTTCACGTGCTCGGTCGGGCTCGGCCAGGGCAGGGCAGGCGCATGGGGAGCTGGCAGGTGGGCCAGGGTGAGGCCAAGGAGGCAGGGGCAGGCTCGGTGTAGGACCCGCTTGGTAGAGAGAGAGATCTAGGGAGAGAGAGGTGAGACTCGGGTAGGGTTAGAGCTAGGCTCGGGTTGAGCTAGGTTTGGGTAGATGGGAGGCTCGGGCTAGGGTTTGTCTAGGGTTGGAGGGGTAGTGGGGGGTTTGATGGTGGGGTGGGGCCAGCTAGATAGAGAGAAGAGAGAGGCCGAGAGGGGGTGATGGGGTGGTTTAGGGTTTAGCTAGAACTAGGTTTAGAGGGGGGTATGGTGATGATGGGGTAGATGATAGGGAGTATCTTAGCTAGAGGGTAAGAGAGAGAGAGAGAGAGAGATGTGGGATGCTTAGGGTTGCTACTTGCTTGCACCAAGCTAGATCAACAAGAACATGAGGAAAAGAGAGAGAGAAGGATGTGGTGGTGATGATGGATTTTTGCAAGACAACTAGATCAAGCCAGAGAGAAGGAGAGAAGGAGATAGATGATGGTCCACTCAAGATTCAATAAAACCAAATGCTAGCAAAGGTGGCACTTGCATGGCCCATGCAAAATATTTATTGCCATGTTGATTCTTGTGAATAGTACATGGCATTATTATTATGCATTCCCAAACTTGGAGTAAGGCCTAAGCAAAAGAATTTAGAAGGAATTCCAAGTGGAGTAAATGAAGATGATCACATTGGATTATAATTGGGAATTACTAGTGTGTATATTCCACTAGATGTTTAATAGTCCCAAAAATATTCCCACATGAGCATAAATCCATAATAATCCATATGGAAGCTAGGAAAAAGGGTTCCACTCACAAGGCATGCAAGGGTGGCCATGTGGCTCTCATATATCAATAATGTGAAAACAACATGATGCTAATATGAGAGCATGTGGAAAAGAATTGGATCCATCCCAACCCACATGAGCTAGAGGTAAAACCAATAAGTGCCAAGCTCATATTTAGTTGGATGGTGGAATTATAAGGTGGTGAAAGAAAAGGTGGTGGAGTTGAATAAAAGATATGCCCCCAACTCAACTTGGGCATTTACACAATATATCAAGAACCAAATACAATATCAAGAGGCAAATACAATTAACAATGCATATGAGATAAGAACCAAATGAAGGGTTTTATATGATGCTCAAATGCAAGGAGGCATGATGACATGAGCATGATATAATTATGATGCAACAATTATATGTAGGAAGGTAGCATATATATAGACTAGGCTAGTAGCATTGCAATTGTTAGACAATTGGGATGCTACAATCCATAGGTGGTATGTGAAGAGATCACACATGCAAAATGACTCTGGTTGTTGTTACTAAAAAGAACACACATGCAATGACACTGGTGGATCCATGGGTGGATTGTGAAAATAATACACATTTCAATGACACTAGTGGATCCATAGGTGGTATGTGAAAAGAACACACATGCAAAATGACTCTGGTTGTTGTTACTAAAAAGAACACACATGCAATGACACTGGTGGATCCATGGGTGGATTGTGAAAAGAGCACACATGCAATGGCACTGGTGCATCCATATGTGGTATGTGAAAAGAACACACATGCAATGCCTCTGGTTGTTGTTAGTGAAAAGAACACACATGCAATGACACTGGTGCATCCATGTGTGGTCTCTGAAGAGAGCACACATTTCAATGACTCTTGTTGTTGTTAGTAAAAAGAACAAACATGCAATGACACTGGTGGATCCATGTGTGGTCTCTGAAGAGAACACACATGCAATGACACTGGTTGTTGTTACTAAAAAGAACACACATGCAATGACACTGGTGGATCCATAGGTGGATTGTGAAGAGAACACACATGCAATGACACTGGTGGATCCATAGGTGGTATGTGAAAAGAACACACATGCAAAATGACTGGTTGTTGTTACTAAAAAGAACACACATGCAATGACACTGGTGGATCCATGTGTGGTCTCTGTAGAGAACACACATTTCAATCACACTAGTGGATCCATATGTTGTATTTGAAAAGAACACACATGCAATGACTTTGGTTGTTGTTAGTGAAAAGAACACACATGCAATGACACTGGTGGATCCATAGCTGGTATGTGAGAAGAACACACATGCAAAATGACTCTGGTTGTTGTTACTAAAAAGAACATACATGCAATGACACTGGTGGATCCATAGCTGGATTGTGAAATGAACACACATGCAATGACACTGGTGGGATCCATGGGTGGATTGTGAAAAGAAAACACATGCAATGACTCTGGTTGTTGTTACTAAAAAGAACACACATGCAATGACATTGGTGGATCCATAGGTGGTATGTGAAGAGATCACACATGCAAAATGACTCTGGTTGTTGTTACTAAAAAGAACACACGTGCAAAATGACACTCGTGGGATCCATGGGTGGATTGTGAAAACAAAACACATGCAATGACACTGGTGGATCCATAGGTGGTATGTGAAAAGAACACACATGCAAAATGACTCTGGTTGTTACTAAAAAGAACACACATGCAATGACACTGGTGGATCCATGGGTGGATTGTGAAAAGAGCACACATGCAATGACACTGGTGGATCCATATGTGGTATGTGAAAAGAACGCACATGCAATGACTATGGTTGTTGTTAGTGAAAAGAACGCACATGCAATGACACTGGTGAATCCATGTGTGGTCTCTGAAGAGAGCACACATTTCAATGACTCTTGTTGTTGTTAGTAAAAAGAACACATATGCAATGACACTGGTGGATCCATGTGTGGTCTCTGAAGAGAACACACATGCAATGACACTAGTTGTTGTTACTAAAAAGAACACACATGCAATGACACTGGTGGATCCATAGGTGGATTGTGAAGAGAACACACATGCAATGACACTGGTGGATCCATAGGTGGCATGTGAAAAGAACGCACATGCAAAATGACTGGTTGTTGTTACTAAAAAGAACACACATGTAATGACACTGGTGGATCCATGTGTGGTCTCTGTAGAGAACACACATTTCAATCACACTGGTGGATCCATATGTTGTATGTGAAAAGAACACACATGCAATGACACTGGTGGATCCATAGGTCGTATGTGAGAAGAACACACATGCAAAATGACTCTGGTTGTTGTTACTAAAAAGAACGCACATGCAATGACACTAGTGGACCCATAGGTGGATTATGAAAGGAACACCCATGCAATGACACGGTGGATCTATAGGTGGTATGTGAGAAGAACACACATTTCAATGACTCTGGTTGTTGTTACTGAAAAGAACACACATGCAATCACACTGGTGGATCCATAGGTGGTATGTGAAGAGATCACACATGCAAAATGACTCTGGTTGTTGTTTCTAAAAAGAACACACATGCAATGACACCGGTGGATCCATATGTGGTATGCGAAAAGAACACACATGCAATGACTCTGGTTGTTGTTAGTGAAAAGAACACACATGCAATGACACTGGTGGATCCATGTGTGGTCTCTAAAGAGAGCACACATTTCAATGACTCTTGTTATTGTTAGTAAAAAGAACAAACATGCAATGACACTGGTGGATCCATGTGTGGTTTCTGAGGAGAACACACATGCAATGACACTGGTTGTTGTTACTAAAAAGAACACACATGCAATGACACTGGTGGATCCATAGGTGGATTGTGAAGAGAACACACATGCAATGACACTGGTGGATCCATAGGTGGTATGTGAAAAGAACACACATGCAAAATGACTGGTTGTTGTTACTAAAAAGAACACACATGCAATGACACTGGTGGATCCATGTGTGGTCTCTGTAGAGAACACACATTTCAATCACACTGGTGGATCCATATGTGGTATGTGAAAAGAACACACATGCAATGACTTTGGTTGTTGTTAGTGAAAAGAACACACATGCAATGACACTGGTGGATCCATAGGTGGTATGTGAGAAGAACACACATGCAAAATGACTTTGGTTGTTCTTACTAAAAAGAACACACATGCAATGACACTGGTGGATCCATAGCTAGATTGTGAAATGAATACACATGCAATGACACTGGTGGGATCCATGGGTGGATTGTGAAAAGAAAACACATGCAATGACTCTGGTTGTTGTTACTAAAAAGAACAGACATGCAATGACACTGGTGGATCCATAGGTGGTATGTGAAGAGATCACACATGCAAAATGACTCTGGTTGTTGTTACTAAAAAGAACACACATGCAAAATGACACTCGTGGTATCCATGGGTGGATTGTGAAAAGAAAACACATGCAATGACACTGGTGGATCCATAGGTGGTATGTGAAAAGAACACACATGCAAAATGACTCTGGTTGTTACTAAAAAGAACACACATGCAATGACACTGGTGGATCCATGGGTGGATTGTGAAAAGAGCAGACATGCAATGACACTGGTGGATCCATATGTGGTATGTGAAAAGAACGCACATGCAATGACTATGGTTGTTGTTAGTGAAAAGAACGCACATGCAATGACACTGGTGGATCCATGTGTGGTCTCTGAAGAGAGCACACATTTCAATGACTCTTGTTGCTTTAGTAAAAGAACACATATGCAATGACATCAGGATCCATGTGTGGTCTCTGAAGAGAACACACATGCAATGACACTAGTTGTTGTTACTAAAAAGAACACACATGCAATGACACTGGTGGATCCATAGGTGGATTGTGAAGAGAACACACATGCAATGACACTGGTGGATCCATATGTGGTATGTGAAAAGAACGCACATGCAAAATGACTGGTTGTTGTTACTAAAAAGAACACACATGCAATGACACTGGTGGATCCATGTATGGTCTCTGTAGAGAACACACATTTCAATCACACTGGTGGATCCATATGTTGTATGTGAAAAGAACACACATGCAATGACTCTGGTTGTTGTTAGTGAAAAGAACACACATGCAATGACACTGGTGGATCCATAGGTCGTATGTGAGAAGAACACACATGCAAAATGACTCTGGTTGTTATTAATAAAAAGAACGCACATGCAATGACACTGGTGGATCCATGGGTGGATTGTGAAAAAAATACACATTTCAATGACACTAGTGGATCCATAGGTGGTATTTGAAAAGAACACACATGCAAAATGACTCTGGTTGTTGTTTCTAAAAAGAACACACATGCAATGACACTGGTGGATCCATGGGTGGATTGTGAAAAGAGCACACATGCAATGACACCGGTGGATCCATATGTGGTGTGCGAAAAGAACACACATGCAATGACTCTGGTTGTTGTTAGTGAAAAGAACACACATGCAATGACACTGGTGGATCCATGTGTGGTCTCTGAAGAGAGCACACATTTCAATGACTCTTGTTGATGTTAGTAAAAATAACACACATGTAATGACACTGGTGGATCCATGTGTGGTCTGTGAAGAGAACACACATGCAATGACACTAGTTGTTCTTACTAAAAAGAACACATGCAATGACACTGGTGGATCCATAGGTGGATTGTGAAGAGATTACACATGCAATGACACTGGTGGATCCATAGGTGGTATGTGAAAAGAACACACATTCCAAATGACTCTGGTTGTTGTTACTAAAGAGAACACACATGCAAAATGACACTAGTGGGATCCATGGGTGGATTGTGAAAAGAACACACATGCAATGACACTGGTGATCCATATGTGGTATGTGAAAAGAACACACATGCAATGACTCTGGTTGTTTTTAGTGAAAAGAACACACATGCAATGACACTGGTGGATCCATGTGTGGTCTTTGAAGAGAACACACATTTCAATGACTCTTTTTGTTGTTAGTAAAAAGAACACACATGCAATGACACTGGTGGATCCATGTGTGGTCTCTGAAGAGAGCACACATGCAATGACACTGGTTGTTGTTACTAAAAAGAACACATGCAATGACACTGGTGGATCCATAGGTGGATTGTGAAGAGAACACACATGCAATGACACGGGTGGATCCATAGGTGGTATTTGAAAAGAACACACATGCAAAATGACTCTGGTTGTTGTTACTAAAAAGAACACACATGCAAAATGACACTGGTGGGATCCATGGGTGTATTGTGAAAAGAAAACACATGCAATGACACTGGTGGATCCATAGGTGGTATGTGAAAAGAACACACTTGCAAAATGACTCTGGTTGTTACTAAAAAGAACACACATGCAATGACACCGGTGGATCCATGGGTGGATTGTGAAAAGAACACTCATGCAATGACACTGGTGGATCCATATGTGGTATGTGAAAAGAACACACATGCAAAATGACTCTGGTTGTTACTAAAAATAACACACATGCAATGACATGGGTGGATCCATGTGTGGTCTCTGTAGAGAACACACATGTCAATCACACTGGTGGATCCATATGTGGTATTTGAAAAGAACACGCATGCAATGACTCTGGTTGTTGTTAGTGAAATGAACACACATGCAATGCCACTGGTGGTTCCATAGGTGGTATGTGAGAAAAACACACACTTCAATGACTCTGGTTGTTACTAAAAAGAACACACATGCAATGACACTGGTGGATCCATAGGTGGTATGTGAAGAGATCACACATTGAAAATGACTCTGGTTGTTGATACTAAAAAGAACACACATGCAATGACACTGGTGGATCCATGGGTGGATTGTGAAAAGAACACACATGCAATGACACTGGTGGATCCATAGGTGGTTTGTGAAAAGAACACACATGCAAAATGACTCTGGTTGTTGTTACTAAAAAGAACACACATGCAATGACACTGGTGGATCCATAGGTGGATTGTGAAGAGAACACACATGCAATGACACTGGTGATCCATATGTGGTATGGGAAAAGAACACACATGCAATGACTCTGGTTGTTGTTAGTGAAAATAACACACATGCAATGACATTGGTGGATCCATAGGTGGTATGTGGGAAGAACACGCATTTCAATGACTCTAGTTGTTGTTACTAAAAAGAACACACATGCAATGACACTGGTAGATCCATAGGTGGTATGTGAAAAGAACACACATGCAAAATGACTCTAGTTGTTGTTACTAAAAAGAACACACATGCAATGACACTGTGGATCCATAGGTGGTATGTGAGAAGAACACACATACAAAATGACTCTGGTTGTTGTTACTAAAAAGAACACACATGCAATGACACTGGTGGATCCATAGGTGGATTATGAAATGAACACACATGCAATGGCACAGGTGGATCCATAGGTGGTATGTGAGAAGAACACACATTTCAATGACTCTGGTTGTTGTTAGTAAAAAGAACACACATGCAATGACACTGGTGGATCCATAGGTGGTATGTGAAGAGATCACATATGCAAAATGACTCTGGTTGTTGTTACTAAAAATAACACACATGCAATGACACTAGTGGATCCATGGGTGGATTTTGAAAATAATACACATTTCAATGACACTGGTGGATCCATAGGTGGATTTTGAAAAGAACACACATGCAAAATGACTCTGGTTGTTGTTACTAAAAAGAACACTCATGCAATGACACTGGAGGATCCATGGGTGGATTGTGAAAAGAGCACACATGCAATGACACTGGTGGATTCATAGGTGGTATGTGAAAAGAACACACATGCAAAATGACTCTGGTTGTTACTAAAAAGAAAACACACATGCAATGACACTGGCGGATCCATGGGTGGATTGTGAAAAGAACACACATGCAATGACACTGGTGATCCATATGTGGTATGTGAAAAGAACACACATGCAATGACTCTGGTTGTTGTTAGTGAAAAGAACACACATGCAATGACACTAGTGGATCCATAGGTGGATTATGAAATGACCACACATGCAATGACACTGGTGGATCCATAGGTGGTATGTGAGAAGAACACACATTTCAATAACTCTGGTTGTTGTTACTAAAAAGAACACACATGCAATGACACTGTAGGATCCATAGGTCGTATGTGAGGAGATCACACATGCAAAATGACTCTGGTAGTTGTTAGTGAAATGAACGCACATGCAATGACACTGGTGGGTCCATAGGTGGTATGTGAGAAGAACACACATTTCAATGACTCTGGTTGTTGTTACTAAAAAGAACACACATGCAATGACACTGGTGGATCCATGTGTGGTCTCTGAAGAGAGCACACATTTCAATGACTCTTGTTGTTGTTAGTAAAAATAACACACATGCAATGACACTGATGGATCCTAGTTGTTGTTACTAAAAAGAACACACATGCAATGACACTGGTGGATCCAAAGGTGGTATGTGAGAAGAACACACATGCAAAATGACTCTGGTTGTTGTTACTAAAAAGAACACACATGCAATGACACTGGTGGATCCATAGGTGGATTACGAAATGAACACACATGCAATGACACTGGTGGATCCATAGGTGGTATGTGAGAAGAACACACATTTCAATGACTCTAGTTGTTGTTACTAAAAAGAACACACATGCAATGACACTAGTGGATCCATAGGTGGTATGTGAAGAGACCACACGTGCAAAATGACTCTGGTTGTTGTTAGTGAAATGAACACACATGCAATGACACTGGTGGATACATAGGTGGTATGTGAGAAGAACACACATTTCAATGACTCTGGTTGTTGTTACTAAAAAGAACACACATGCAATGACACTGGTGGATCCATAGGTGGATTATGAAATGAACACACATGCCATGACACTGGTGGATCCATAGGTGGTATGTGAGAAGAACACACATTTCAATGACTCTAGTTGTTGTTACTAAAAAGAACACACATGCAATGACACTGGTAGATCCATAGGTGGTATGTGAAAAGAACACACATGCAAAATGACTCTAGTTGTTGTTACTAAAAAGAACACACATGCAATGACACCGTGGATCCATAGGTGGTATGTGAGAAGAACACACATACAAAATGACTCTGGTTGTTGTTACTAAAAAGATCACACATGCAATGAAACTGGTGGATCCATAGGTGGATTATGAAATGAACACACATGCAATGGCACAGGTGGATCCATAGGTGGTATGTGAGAAGAACACACATTTCAATGACTCTGGTTGTTTCTAAAAGAAAACACATGCAATGACACTGGTGGATCCGTAGGTGGTATGTGAAGAGATCACATATGCAAAATGACTCTGGTTGTCGTTACTAAAAATAACACACATGCAATGACACTAGTGGATCCATGGGTGGATTTTGAAAATAATACACATTTCAATGACACTGGTGGATCCATAGGTGGATTTTGAAAAGAACACACATGCAAAATGACTCTGGTTGTTGTTACTCAAAAGAACACTCATTTAATGACACTGGAGGATCCATGGGTGGATTGTGAAAAGAGCACACATGCAATGACACTAGTGGATCCATATGTGGTATGTGAAAAGAACACACATGCAATGACACTGGTGGATCCATAGGTGGATTATGAAATGAACACACATGCAATGACACTGGTGGATCCATAGGTGGTATGTGAGAAGAACACACATTTCAATGACTCTGGTTGTTGTTACTAAAAAGAACACACATGCAATGACACTGGTGGATCCATAGGTGGTATGTGAAGAGATCACACATGCAAAATGACTCTGGTAGTTGTTAGTGAAATGAACGCACATGCAATGACACTGGTGGGTCCATAGGTGGTATGTGAGAAGAACACACATTTCAATGACTCTGGTTGTTGTTACTAAAAAGAACACACATGCAATGACACTGGTGGATCCATGTGTGGTCACTGAAGAGAGCACACATTTCAATGACTCTTGTTGTTGTTAGTAAAAGGAACACACATGCAATGACACTGATGGATCCTAGTTGTTGTTACTAAAAAGAACACACATGCAATGACACTGGTGGATCCAAAGGTGGTATGTGAGAAGAACACACATGCAAAATGACTCTGGTTGTTGTTACTAAAAAGAACACACATGCAATGACACTGGTGGATCCATAGGTGGATTCTGAAATGAACACACATGCAATGACACTGGTGGATCCATAGGTGGTATGTGAGAAGAACACACATTTCAATGACTCTAGTTGTTGTTACTAAAAAGAACACACATGCAATGACACTAGTGGATCCATAGGTGGTATGTGAAGAGATCACACGTGCAAAATGACTCTGGTTGTTGTTAGTGAAATGAACACACATGCAATGACACTGGTGGATACATAGGTGGTATGTGAGAAGAACACACATTTCAATGACTCTGGTTGTTGTTACTAAAAAGAACACACATGCAATGACACTGGTGGATCCATAGGTGGATTATGAAATGAACACACATGCCATGACACTGGTGGATCCATAGGTGGTATGTGAGAAGAACACGCATTTCAATGACTCTAGTTGTTGTTACTAAAAAGAACACACATGCAATGACACTGGTAGATCCATAGGTGGTATGTGAAAAGAACACACATGCAAAATGACTCTAGTTGTTGTTACTAAAATGAACACACATGCAATGACACTGGTGGATCCATAGGTGGTATGTGAGAAGAACACACATAAAAAATGACTCGGTTGTTGTTACTAAAAAGAACACACATGCAATGAAACTGTGGATCCATAGGTGGATTATGAAATGAACACACATGCAATTGCACAGTGGATCCATAGGTGGTATGTGAGAAGAACACACATTTCAATGACTCTGGTTGTTGTTACTAAAAGAACACACATGCAATGACACTGGTGGATCCGTGGGTGGTATGTGAAGAGATCACATATGCAAAATGACTGGTTGTCGTTACTAAAATAACACACATGCAATGACACTAGTGGATCCATGGGTGGATTTTGAAAATAATACACATTTCAATGACACTGGTGGATCCATAGGTGGATTTTGAAAAGAACACACATGCAAAATGACTCTGGTTGTTGTTACTCAAAAGAACACTCATTTAATGACACTGGAGGATCCATGGGTGGATTGTGAAAAGAGCACACATGCAATGACACTAGTGGATCCATATGTGGTATGTGAAAAGAACACACATGCAATGACACTGGTGGATCCATAGGTGGATTATGAAATGAACACACATGCAATGACACTGGTGGATCCATAGGTGGTATGTGAGAAGAACACACATTTCAATGACTCTGGTTGTTGTTACTAAAAAGAACACACATGCAATGACACTGGTGGATCCATAGGTGGTATGTGAAGAGATCACACATGCAAAATGACTCTGGTAGTTGTTAGTGAAATGAACGCACATGCAATGACACTGGTGGGTCCATAGGTGGTATGTGAGAAGAACACACATTTCAATGACTCTGGTTGTTGTTACTAAAAAGAACACAAATGCAATGACACTGGTGGATCCATGTGTGGTCTCTGAAGAGAGCACACATTTCAATGACTCTTGTTGTTGTTAGTAAAAGGAACACACATGCAATGACACTGATGGATCCTAGTTGTTGTTACTAAAAAGAACACACATGCAATGACACTGGTGGATCCAAAGGTGGTATGTGAGAAGAACACACATGCAAAATGACTCTGGTTGTTGTTACTAAAAAGAACACACATGCAATGACACTGGTGGATCCATAGGTGGATTATGAAATGAACACACATGCAATGACACTGGTGGATCCATAGGTGGTATGTGAGAAGAACACACATTTCAATGACTCTAGTTGTTGTTACTAAAAAGAACACACATGCAATGACACTAGTGGATCCATAGGTGGTATGTGAAGAGATCACACGTGCAAAATGACTCTGGTTGTTGTTAGTGAAATGAACACACATGCAATGACACTGGTGGATACATAGGTGGTATGTGAGAAGAACACACATTTCAATGACTCTGGTTGTTGTTACTAAAAAGAACACACATGCAATGACACTGGTGGATCCATAGGTGGATTATGAAATGAACACACATGCCATGACACTGGTGGATCCATAGGTGGTATGTGAGAAGAACACGCATTTCAATGACTCTAGTTGTTGTTACTAAAAAGAACACACATGCAATGACACTGGTAGATCCATAGGTGGTATGTGAAAAGAACACACATGCAAAATGACTCTAGTTGTTGTTACTAAAATGAACACACATGCAATGACACCGTGGATCCATAGGTGGTATGTGAGAAGAACACACATACAAAATGACTCTGGTTGTTGTTACTAAAAAGAACACACATGCAATGAAACTGGTGGATCCATAGGTGGATTATGAAATGAACACACATGCAATTGCACAGGTGGATCCATAGGTGGTATGTGAGAAGAACACACATTTCAATGACTCTGGTTGTTGTTACTAAAAAGAACACACATGCAATGACACTGGTGGATCCGTAGGTGGTATGTGAAGAGATCACATATGCAAAATGACTCTGGTTGTTGTTACTAAAAATAACACACATGCAATGACACTAGTGGATCCATGGGTGGATTTTGAAAATAATACACATTTCAATGACACTGGTGGATCCATAGGTGGATTTTGAAAAGAACACACATGCAAAATGACTCTGGTTGTTGTTACTCAAAAGAACACTCATTTAATGACACTGGAGGATCCATGGGTGGATTGTGAAAAGAGCACACATGCAATGACACTAGTGGATCCATATGTGGTATGTGAAAAGAACACACATGCAATGACACTGGTGGATCCATAGGTGGATTATGAAATGAACACACATGCAATGACACTGGTGGATCCATAGGTGGTATGTGAGAAGAACACACATTTCAATGACTCTGGTTGTTGTTACTAAAAAGAACACACATGCAATGACACTGGTGGATCCATAGGTGGTATGTGAAGAGATCACACATGCAAAATGACTCTGGTAGTTGTTAGTGAAATGAACGCACATGCAATGACACTGGTGGGTCCATAGGTGGTATGTGAGAAGAACACACATTTCAATGACTCTGGTTGTTGTTACTAAAAAGAACACAAATGCAATGACACTGGTGGATCCATGTGTGGTCTCTGAAGAGAGCACACATTTCAATGACTCTTGTTGTTGTTAGTAAAAGGAACACACATGCAATGACACTGATGGATCCTAGTTGTTGTTACTAAAAAGAACACACATGCAATGACACTGGTGGATCCAAAGGTGGTATGTGAGAAGAACACACATGCAAAATGACTCTGGTTGTTGTTACTAAAAAGAACACACATGCAATGACACTGGTGGATCCATAGGTGGATTATGAAATGAACACACATGCAATGACACTGGTGGATCCATAGGTGGTATGTGAGAAGAACACACATTTCAATGACTCTAGTTGTTGTTACTAAAAAGAACACACATGCAATGACACTAGTGGATCCATAGGTGGTATGTGAAGAGATCACACGTGCAAAATGACTCTGGTTGTTGTTAGTGAAATGAACACACATGCAATGACACTGGTGGATACATAGGTGGTATGTGAGAAGAACACACATTTCAATGACTCTGGTTGTTGTTACTAAAAAGAACACACATGCAATGACACTGGTGGATCCATAGGTGGATTATGAAATGAACACACATGCCATGACACTGGTGGATCCATAGGTGGTATGTGAGAAGAACACACATTTCAATAACTCTAGTTGTTGTTACTAAAAAGAACACACATGCAATGACACTGGTGGATCCATAGGTGGTATGTGAAAAGAACACACATGCAATGACACTGGTGGATCCATAGGTGGATTATGAAATGAACACACATGCAATGACACTGGTGGATCCATAGGTGGTATGTGAGAAGAACACACATTTCAATGACTCTGGTTGTTGTTACTAAAAAGAACACACATGCAATGACACTGGTGGATCCATAGGTGGTATGTGAAGAGATCACACATGCAAAATGACTCTAGTAGTTGTTAGTGAAATGAACGCACATGCAATGACACTGGTGGATCCATAGGTGGTATGTGAGAAGAACACACATTTCAATGACTCTGGTTGTTGTTACTAAAAAGAACACACATGCAATGACACTGGTGGATCCATGTGTGGTCTCTGAAGAGAGCACACATTTCAATGACTCTTGTTGTTGTTAGTAAAAAGAACACACATGCAATGACACTGATGGATCCTAGTTGTTGTTACTAAGAAGAACACACATGCAATGACACTGGTGGATCCAAAGGTGGTATGTGAGAAGAACACACATGCAAAATGACTCTGGTTGTTGTTACTAAAAAGAACACACATGCAATGACACTGGTGGATCCATAGGTGGATTATGAAATGAACACACATGCAATGACACTGGTGGATCCATAGGTGGTATGTGAGAAGAACACACATTTCAATGACTCTAGTTGTTGTTACTAAAAAGAACACACATGCAATGACACTAGTGGATCCATAGGTGGTAAGATCACACGTGCAAAATGACTCTGGTTGTTGTTAGTGAAATGAACACACATGCAATGACACTGGTGGATACATAGGTGGTATGTGAGAAGAACACACATTTCAATGACTCTGGTTGTTGTTACTAAAAAGAACACACATGCAATGACACTGGTGGATCCATAGGTGGATTATGAAATGAACACACATGCCATGACACTGGTGGATCCATAGGTGGTATGTGAGAAGAACACGCATTTCAATGACTCTAGTTGTTGTTACTAAAAAGAACACACATGCAATGACACTGGTAGATCCATAGGTGGTATGTGAAAAGAACACACATGCAAAATGACTCTAGTTGTTGTTACTAAAATGAACACACATGCAATGACACCGTGGATCCATAGGTGGTATGTGAGAAGAACACACATACAAAATGACTCTGGTTGTTGTTACTAAAAAGAACACACATGCAATGAAACTGGTGGATCCATAGGTGGTATGTGAAGAGATCACACATGAAAAATGACTCTGGTTGTTGTTACTAAAAAGAACACACATGCAATGACACTGGTGGATCAATGGGTGGATTGTGAAAATAATACACATTTCAATGACAATGGTGGATCCATAGGTGGATTGTGAACAGAACACACATTCAATGACACTGGTGGCTCCATGGGTGGATTGTGAAAAGAGCACACATGCTATGACACTGGTGGATCCATATGTGGTATGTGAAAAGAACACACATGCAATGACACTGGTGGATCCATAGGTGGTATGTGAAGAGATCACACATGAAAAATGACTCTGGTTGTTGTTACTAAAAAGAACACACATGCAATGACACTGGTGGATCCATGGGTGGATTGTCAAAATAATACACATTTCAATGACAATGGTGGATCCATAGGTGGATTATGAAGAGAACACACATGCAATGACACTGGTTGTTGTTACTAAAAAGAACACACATGCAATGACACTGGTGGACCCATGGGTGGATTGTGAAAAGAGCACACATGCAATGACACTGGTGGATCCATATGTGGTATGTGAAAAGAACACAGATGCAATGACTCTGGTTGTTGTTAGTGAAAAGAACACACATGCAATGACACTGGTGGATCCATGTGTGGTCTCTGAAGAGAGCACACATTTCAATGACTCTTGTTGTTGTTAGTAAAAAGAACACACATGCAATGACACTGGTGGGATCCATGGGTGGATTGTGAAAAGAAAACACATGCAATGACTCTGGTTGTTGTTACTAAAAAGAACACACATGCAATGACACGGTGGATCCATAGGTGGTATGTGAAGAGATCACACATGCAAAATGACTCTGGTTGTTGTTACTAAAAAGAACACACATGCAATGACACTGGTGGATCCATGGGCGGACTGTGAAAATAATACTCATTTCAATGACACTGGTGGATCCATAGGTGGATTATGAAATGAACACACATGCAATGACACTGGTGGATCCATAGGTGGTATGTGAGAAGAACACACATTTCAATGACTCTAGTTGTTGTTACTAAAAATAACACACATGCAATGACACTAGTGGATCCATAGGTGGTATGTGAAGAGATCACACGTGCAAAATGACTCTGGTTGTTGATAGTGAAATGAACACACATGCAATGACACTGGTGGATACATAGGTGGTATGTGAGAAGAACACACATTTCAATGACTCTGGTTGTTGTTACTAAAAAGAACACACATGCAATGACACTGGTGGATCTATAGGTGGATTATGAAATGAACACACATGCAATGACACTGGTGGATCCATAGGTGGTATGTGAGAAGAACACACATTTCAATGACTGTAGTTGTTGTTACTAAAAAGAACACACATGCAATGACACTGGTGGATCCATAGGTGGTATGTGAAGAGATCACACATGCAAAATGACTCTGGTTGTTGTTAGTGAAATGAACACACATGCAATGACACTAGTGGATCCATAGGTGGTATGTGAGAAGAACACACATTTCAATGACTCTGTTTGTTGTTACTAAAAAGAACACACATGCAATGACACTGGTGGATCCATAGGTGGTATGTGAAGAGATCACACATGAAAAATGACTCTGGTTGTTGTTACTAAAAAGAACACACATGCAATGACACTGGTGGATCAATGGGTGGATTGTGAAAATAATACACATTTCTATGACAATGGTGGATACATAGGTGGATTGTGAAGAGAACACACATGCAATGACACTGGTTGTTGTTACTAAAAAGAACACACATGCAATGACACTGGTGGCTCCATGGGTGGATTGTGAAAAGAGCACACATGCAATGACACTGTGGATCCATATGTGGTATGTGAAAAGAACACACATGCAATGACACTGGTGGATCCATAGGTGGTATGTGAAGAGATCACACATGAAAAATGACTCTGGTTGTTGTTACTAAAAAGAACACACATGCAATGACACTGGTGGATCCATGGGTGGATTGTGAAAATAATACACATTTCAATGACAATGGTGGATCCATAGGTGGATTGTGAAGAGAACACACATGCAATGACACTGGTTGTTGTTACTAAAAAGAACACACATGCAATGACACTAGTGGATCCATGGGTGGATTGTGAAAAGAGCACACATGCAATGACACTGGTGGATCCATATGTGGTATGTGAAAAGAACACACATGCAATGACTCAGGTTGTTGTTAGTGAAAAGAACACACATGCAATGACACTGGTGGATCCATGTGTGGTCTATGAAGAGAGCACACATTTCAATGACTCTTGTTGTTGTTAGTAAAAAGAACACACATGCAATGACACTGGTGGATCCATGTGTGGTCTCTAATGAGAACACACATGCAATGACACTGGTTGTTGTTACTAAAAAGAACACACATGCAATGACACTGGTGGATCCATAGGTGGTATGTGAAGAGATCACACATGCAAAATGACTCTGGTTGTTGTTACTAAAAAGAACACACATGCAATGACACTGGTGGATCCATGGGCGGACTGTGAAAATAATACTCATTTCAATGACACTGGTGGATCCATAGGTGGTATGCGAAAAGAACACACATGGAAAATGACTCTGGTTGTTACTATGAAGAACACACATGCAATGACACTGGTGGATCCATGGGTGGATTGTGAAAACAATACACAGTTCAATGACACTAGTGGATCCATAGGTGGTATTTGAAAAGAACACACATGCAAAATGACTCTGGTTATTGTTTCTAAAAAGAACACACATGCAATGACACTGGTGGATCCATGGGTGGATTGTGAAAAGAGCACACATGCAATGACACTGGTGGATCCATATGTGGTATGTGAAAAGAACACACATGCAATGACTCTGGTTGTTGTTAGTGAAAAGAACACACATGCAATGACACTGGTGGATCCATGTGTGGTCTCTGAAGAGAGCACACATTTCAATGACTCTTGTTGTTGTTAGTAAAAAGAACAAACATGCAATGACACTGGTGGATCCATGTGTGGTCTCTGAAGAGAACACACATGCAATGACACTGGTTGTTGTTACTAAAAAGAACACACATGCAATGACACTGGTGGATCCATAGGTGGATTGTGAAGAGAACACACATGCAATGACACTGGTGGATCCATAGGTGCTATGTGAAAAGAACACACATGCAAAATGACTGGTTGTTGTTACTAAAAAGAACACACATGCAATGACACTGGTGTATCCATGTGTGGTCTCTATAGAGAACACACATTTCAATCACACTGGTGGATCCATATGTGGTATGTGAAAAGAACACACATGCAATGACTTTGGTGTTGTTAGTGAAAAGAACACACATGCAATGACACTGGTGGATCCATAGGTGGTATGTGAGAAGAACACACATGCAAAATGACTCTGGTTGTTGTTACTAAAAAGAACACACATGCAATGACACTGGTGGATCCATAGCTGGATTGTGAAATGAACACACATGCAATGACACTGGTGGGATCCATGGGTGGATTGTGAAAAGAAAACACATGCAATGACTCTGGTTGTTGTTACTAAAAAGAACACACACGCAATGACACTGGTGGATCCATAGGTGGTATGTGAAGAGATCACATGTGCAAAATGATTCTGGTTGTTGTTACTGAAAAGAACACACATGCAAAATGACACTCGTGGGATCCATGGGTGGATTGTGAAAAGAAAACACATGCAATGACACTGGTGGATCCATAGGTGGTATGTGAAAAGAACACACATGCAAAATGACTTTGGTTGTTACTAAAAAGAACACACATGCAATGACACTGGTGGATCCATGGGTGGATTGTGAAAAGAGCACACATGCAATGACACTGGTGGATCCATATGTGGTATGTGAAAAGAACGCACATGCAATGACTATGGTTGTTGTTAGTGAAAAGAACGCACATGCAATGACACTGGTGTATCCATGTGTGGTCTCTGAAGAGAGCACACATGCAATGACACTGGTTGTTGTTACTAAAAAGAACACACATGCAATGACACTGGTGGATCCATAGGTGGATTGTGAAGAGAACACACATGCAATGACACTGGTGGATCCATAGGTGGTTTATGAAAAGAACACACATGCAAAATGACTGGTTGTTGTTACTAAAAAGAACACACATGCAATGACACTGGTGGATCCATGTGTGGTCTCTGTAGAAAACACACATTTCAATCACACTGGTGGATCCATATGTGGTATGTGAAAAGAACACACATGCAATGACTTTGGTTGTTGTTAGTGAAAAGAACACACATGCAATGACACTGGTGGATCCATAGCTGGTATGTGAGAAGAACACACATGCAAAATGACTCTAGTTGTTGTTACTAAAAAGAACACACATGCAATGACACTGGTGGATCCATAGCTGGATTGTGAAATGAACACACATGCAATGACACTGGTAGGATCCATGGGTGGATTGTGAAAAGAAAACACATGCAATGACTCTGGTTGTTGTTACTAAAAAGAACACACATGCAATGACACTGGTGGATCCATAGGTGGTATGTGAAGAGATCACACATGCAAAATGATTTTGGTTGTTGTTACTGAAAAGAACACACATGCAAAATGACACTCGTGGGATCCATGGGTGGATTGTGAAAAGAAAACACATGCAATGACACTGGTGGATCCATAGGTGGTATGTGAAAAGAACACACATGCAAAATGACTCTGGTTGTTACTAAAAAGAACACACATGCAATGACACTGGTGGATCCATGGGTGGATTGTGAAAAGGGCACACATGCAATGACACTGGTGGATCCATATGTGGTATGTGAAAAGAACGCACATGCAATGACTATGGTTGTTGTTATTGAAAAGAACGCACATGCAATGACACTGATGGATCCATGTGTGGTCTCTGAAGAGAGCACACATTTCAATGACTCTTGTTGTTGTTAGTAAAAAGAACACATATGCAATGACATTGGTGGATCCATGTGTGGTCTCTGAAGAGAACACACATGCAATGACACTAGTTGTTGTTACTAAAAAGAACACACATGCAATGACACTGGTGGATCCATAGGTAGATTGTGAAGAGAACACACATGCAATGACACTGGTGGATCCATAGGTGGTATGTGAAAAGAACTCACATGCAAAATGACTGGTTGTTATTACTAAAAAGAACACACATGCAATGACACTGGTGGATCCATGTGTGGTCTCTGTAGAGAGCACACATTTCAATGACTCTGGTGGATCCATATGTGGTATGTGAAAAGAACGCACATGCAATGACTATGGTTGTTGTTAGTGAAAAGAACGCACATGCAATGACACTGGTGTATCCATGTGTGGTCTCTGAAGAGAGCACACATTTCAATGACTCTTGTTGTTGTTAGTAAAAAGAACACATATGCAATGACATTGGTGGATCCATGTGTGGTCTCTTAAGAGAACACACATGCAATGACACTAGTTGTTGTTACTAAAAAGAACACACATGCAATGACACTGGTGGATCCATAGGTGTATTGTGAAGAGAACACACATGCAATGACACTGGTGGATCCATAGGTGGTATGTGAAAAGAAACGCACATGCAAAATGACTGGTTGTTCTTACTAAAAAGAACACACATGCAATGACACTGGTGGATCCATGTGTGGTCTTTGTAGAGAACACACATTTCAATCACACTGGTGGATCCATATGTTGTATGTGAAAAGAACACACATGCAATGACTCTGGTTGTTGTTAGTGAAAAGAACACACATGCAATGACACTGGTGGATCCATAGGTCGTATGTGAGAAGAACACACATGCAAAATGACTCTAGTTGATGTTACTAAAAAGAACGCACATGCAATGACACTAGTGGACCCATAGGTCGATTGTGAAAGGAACACACATGCAATGACACTGGTGGATCTATAGGTGGTATGTGAGAAGAACACACATTTCAATGACTCTGGTTGTTGTTACTAAAAAGAGCACACATGCAATGACACTGGTGGATCCATAAGTGGTATGTGAAGAGATCACACATGCAAAATGACTCTGGTTGTTGTTATTAAAAAGAACACACATGCAATGACACTGGTGGATCCATGGGCGGACTGCGAAAATAATACTCATTTCAATGACACTGGTGGATCCATAGGTGGTATGCGAAAAGAACACACATGCAAAATGACTCTGGTTGTTACGAAAAAGAACACACATGCAATGACACTGGTGGATCCATAGGTGGTATGTGAAAAGAACACACATGCAGTGACACTGGTGATCCATATGTGGTATGAAAGAAAAACACACATGCAATGACTCTGGTTGTTGTTAGTGAAAAGAACACACATGCAATGACACTGGTCGATCCATGTGTGGTCTCTGAAGAGAGCACACATTTCAATGACTCTTGTTGTTGTTAGTAAAAAGAACACACATGCAATGACACTGGTGGATCCATGTGTGGTCTCTGTAGAGAACACACATTTCAATCACACTGGTGGATCCATAGGTGGTATGTGAAAAGAACACACATGCAAAATGACTCTAGTTGTTGTTACTAAAAAGAACACACATGCAATGACACCGTGGATCCATAGGTGGTATGTGAGAAGAACACACATACAAAATGACTCTGGTTGTTGTTACTAAAAAGAACACACATGCAATGACACTGGTGGATCCATAGGTGGATTATGAAATGAACACACATGCAATGGCACAGGTGGATCCATAGGTGGTATGTGAGAAGAACACACATTTCAATGACTCTTGTTTTTGTTACTAAAAAGAACACACATGCAATGACACTGGTGGATCCATAGGTGGTATGTGAAGAGATCACATATGCAAAATGACTCTGGTTGTTGTTACTAAAAATAACACACATGCAATGACACTAGTGGATCCATGGGTGGATTTTGAAAATAATACACATTTCAATGACACTGGTGGATCCATAGGTGGATTTTGAAAAGAACACACATGCAAAATGACTCTGGTTGTTGTTACTCAAAAGAACACTCATTTAATGACACTGGAGGTTCCATGGGTGGATTGTGAAAAGAGCACACATGCAATGACACTGTGGATCCATATGTGGTATGTGAAAAGAACACACATGCAATGACACTGGTGGATCCATAGGTGGATTATGAAATGAACACACATGCAATGACACTGGTGGATCCATAGGTGGTATGTGAGAAGAACACACATTTCAATGACTCTGGTTGTTGTTACTAAAACGAACACACATGCAATGACACTGTGGATCCATAGGTGTTATGGGAAGAGATCACACATGCAAAATGACTCTGGTAGTTGTTAGTGAAATGAACGCACATGCAATGACACTGGTGGGTCCATAGGTGGTATGTGAGAAGAACACACATTTCAATGACTCTGGTTGTTGTTACTAAAAAGAACACACATGCAATGACACTGGTGAATCCATGTGTGGTCTCAAGAGAGCACACATTTCAATGACTCTTGTTGTTGTTAGTAAAAAGAACACACATGCAATGACACTAGTTGTTATTACTAAAAAGAACACACATGCAATGACACTGGTGGATCCAAAGGTGGTATGTGAGAAGAACACACATGCAAAATGACTCTGGTTGTTGTTACTAAAAAGAACACACATGCAATGACACTGGTGGATCCATAGGTGGATTATGAAATGAACACACATGCAATGACACTGGTGGATCCATAGGTGGTATGTGAGAAGAACACACATTTCAATGACTCTAGTTGTTGTTACTAAAAAGAACACACATGCAATGACACTAGTGGATCCATAGGTGGTATGTGAAGAGATCACACGTGCAAAATGACTCTGGTTGTTGTTAGTGAAATGAACACACATGCAATGACACTGGTGGATACATAGGTGGTATGTGAGAAGAACACACATTTCAATGACTCTGGTTGTTGTTACTAAAAAGAACACACATGCAATGACACTGGTGGATCCATAGGTGGATTATGAAATGAACACACATGCCATGACACTGGTGGATCCATAGGTGGTATGTGAGAAGAACACACATTTCAATGACTCTAGTTGTTGTTACTAAAAAGAACACACATGCAATGACACTGGTGGATCCATAGGTGTATTGTGAAGAGAACACACATGCAATGACACTGGTGGATCCATAGGTGGTATGTGAAAAGAACGCACATGCAAAATGACTGGTTGTTCTTACTAAAAAGAACACACATGCAATGACACTGGTGGATCCATGTGTGGTCTTTGTAGAGAACACACATTTCAATCACACTGGTGGATCCATATGTTGTATGTGAAAAGAACACACATGCAATGACTCTGGTTGTTGTTAGTGAAAAGAACACACATGCAATGACACTGGTGGATCCATAGGTCGTATGTGAGAAGAACACACATGCAAAATGACTCTAGTTGTTGTTACTAAAAAGAACGCACATGCAATGACACTAGTGGACCCATAGGTCGATTGTGAAAGGAACACACATGCAATGACACTGGTGGATCTATAGGTGGTATGTGAGAAGAACACACATTTCAATGACTCTGGTTGTTGTTACTAAAAAGAGCACACATGCAATGACACTGGTGGATCCATAAGTGGTATGTGAAGAGATCACACATGCAAAATGACTCTGGTTGTTGTTATTAAAAAGAACACACATGCAATGACACTGGTGGATCCATGGGCGGACTGTGAAAATAATACTCATTTCAATGACACTGGTGGATCCATAGGTGGTATGCGAAAAGAACACACATGCAAAATGACTCTGGTTGTTACGAAAAAGAACACACATGCAATGACACTGGTGGATCCATGGGTGGATTGTGAAAAGAACACACATGCAATGACACTGGTGATCCATATGTGGTATGTGAAAAGAACACACATGCAATGACTCTGGTTGTTGTTAGTGAAAAGAACACACATGCAATGAGACTGGTGGATCCATGTGTGGTATCTGAAGAGAGCACACATTTCAATGACTCTTGTTGTTGTTAGTAAAAAGAACACACATGCAATGACACTGGTGGATCCATGTGTGGTCTCTGTAGAGAACACACATTTCAATCACACTGGTGGATCCATAGGTGGTATGTGAAAAGAACACACATGCAAAATGACTCTAGTTGTTGTTACTAAAAAGAACACACATGCAATGACACCGTGGATCCATAGGTGGTATGTGAGAAGAACACACATACAAAATGACTCTGGATGTTGTTACTAAAAAGAACACACATGCAATGACACTGGTGGATCCATAGGTGGATTATGAAATGAACACACATGCAATGGCAAGGTGTATCCATAGGTGGTATGTGAGAAGAACACACATTTCAATGACTCTGGTTGTTGTTACTAAAAAGAACACACATGCAATGACACTGGTGGATCCATAGGTGGTATGTGAAGAGATCACATATGCAAAATGACTCTGGTTGTTGTTACTAAAAATAACACACATGCAATGACACTAGTGGATCCATGGGTGGATTTTGAAAATAATACACATTTCAATGACACTGGTGGATCCATAGGTGGATTTTGAAAAGAACACACATGCAAAATGACTCTGGTTGTTGTTACTCAAAAGAACACTCATTTAATGACACTGGAGGTTCCATGGGTGGATTGTGAAAAGAGCACACATGCAATGACACTAGTGGATCCATATGTGGTATGTGAAAAGAACACACATGCAATGACACTGGTGGATCCATAGGTGGATTATGAAATGAACACACATGCAATGACACTGGTGGATCCATAGGTGGTATGTGAGAAGAACACACATTTCAATGACTCTGGTTGTTGTTACTAAAAAGAACACACATGCAATGACACTGGTGGATCCATAGGTGGTATGTGAAGAGATCACACATGCAAAATGACTCTGGTAGTTGTTAGTGAAATGAACGCACATGCAATGACACTGGTGGGTCCAAAGGTGGTATGTGAGAAGAACACACATTTCAATGACTCTGGTTGTTGTTACTAAAAAGAACACACATGCAATGACACTGGTGAATCCATGTGTGGTCTCTGAAGAGAGCACACATTTCAATGACTCTTGTTGTTGTTAGTAAAAAGAACACACATGCAATGACACTGATGGATCCTAGTTGTTGTTACTAAAAAGAACACACATGCAATGACACTGGTGGATCCAAAGGTGGTATGTGAGAAGAACACACATGCAAAATGACTCTGGTTGTTGTTACTAAAAAGAACACACATGCAATGACACTGGAGGATCCATAGGTGGATTATGAAATGAACACACATGCAATGACACTGGTGGATCCATAGGTGGTATGTGAGAAGAACACACATTTCAATGACTCTAGTTGTTGTTACTAAAAAGAACACACATGCAATGACACTAGTGGATCCATAGGTGGTATGTGAAGAGATCACACGTGCAAAATGACTCTGGTTGTTGTTAGTGAAATGAACACACATGCAATGACACTGGTGGGTACATAGGTGGTATGTGAGAAGAACACACATTTCAATGACTCTGGTTGTTGTTACTAAAAAGAACACACATGCAATGACACTGGTGGATCCATAGGTGGATTATGAAATGAACACACATGCCATGACACTGGTGGATCCATAGGTGGTATGTGAGAAGAACACACATTTCAATGACTCTAGTTGTTGTTACTAAAAAGAACACACATGCAATGACACTGGTGGATCCATAGGTGGTATGTGAAGAGATCACACATGCAAAATGACTCTGGTAGTTGTTAGTGAAATGAACACACATGCAATGAAACTGGTGGATCCATAGGTGGTATGTGAGAAGAACACACATTTTAATGACTCTTTTTGTTGTTACTAAAAAGAACACACATGCAATGACACTGGTGGATCCATAGGTGGTATGTGAAGAGATCACACATGAAAAATGACTCTGGTTGTTGTTACTAAAAAGAACACACATGCAATGACACTGGTGGATCAATGGGTGGATTGTGAAAATAATACACATTTCAATGACAATGGTGGATCCATAGGTGGATTGTGAAGAGAACACACATGCAATGACACTGGTTGTTGTTACTAAAAAGAACACACATGCAATGACACTGGTGGCTCCATGGGTGGATTGTGAAAAGAGCACACATGCAATGACACTGGTGGATCCATATGTGGTATGTGAAAAGAACACACATGCAATGACACTGGTGGATCCATAGGTGGTATGTGAAGAGATCACACATGAAAAATGACTCTGGTTGTTGTTACTAAAAAGAACACACATGCAATGACACTGGTGGATCCATGGGTGGATTGTGAAAATAATACACATTTCAATGACAATGGTGGATCCATAGGTGGATTATGAAGAGAACACACATGCAATGACACTGGTTGTTGTTACTAAAAAGAACACACATGCAATGACACTGGTTGTTGTTACTAAAAAGAACACACATGCAATGACACTGGTGGATCCAAATGTGGTATGTGAGAAGAACACACATGCAAAATGACTCTGGTTGTTGTTACTAAAAAGAACACACATGCAATGACACTGGTGGATCCATAGGTGGATTATGAAATGAACACACATGCAATGACACTGGTGGATCCATAGGTGGTATGTGAGAAGAACACACATTTCAATGACTCTAGTTGTTGTTACTAAAAAGAACACACATGCAATGACACTAGTGGATCCATAGGTGGTATGTGAAGAGATCACACGTGCAAAATGACTCTGGTTGTTGTTAGTGAAATGAACACACATGCAATGACACTGGTGGATACATAGGTGGTATGTGAGAAGAACACACATTTCAATGACTCTGGTTGTTCTTACTAAAAAGAACACACATGCAATGACACTGGTGGATCCATAGGTGGATTATGAAATGAACACACATGCCATGACACTGGTGGATCCATAGGTGGTATGTGAGAAGAACACACATTTCAATGACTCTAGTTGTTGTTACTAAAAAGAACACACATGCAATGACACTGGTGGATCCATAGGTGGTATGTGAAGAGATCACACATGCAAAATGACTCTGGTATTTGTTAGTGAAATGAACACACATGCAATGAAACTGGTGGATCCATAGGTGGTATGTGAGAAGAACACACATTTCAATGACTCTTTTTGCTGTTACTAAAAAGAACACACATGCAATGACACTGGTGGATCCATAGGTGGTATGTGAAGAGATCACACATGAAAAATGACTCTGGTTGTTGTTACTAAAAAGAACACACATGCAATGACACTGGTGGATCAATGGGTGGATTGTGAAAATAATACACATTTCAATGACAATGGTGGATCCATAGGTGGATTGTGAAGAGAACACACATGCAATGACACTGGTTGTTGTTACTAAAAAGAACACACATGCAATGACACTGGTGGCTCCATGGGTGGATTGTGAAAAGAGCACACATGCAATGACACTGGTGGATCCATATGTGGTATGTGAAAAGAACAGACATGCAATGACACTGGTGGATCCATTTGTGGTCTCTGAAGAGATCACACATGAAAAATGACTCTGGTTGTTGTTACTAAAAAGAACACACATGCAATGACACTGGTGGATCCATGGGTGGATTGTGAAAATAATACACATTTCAATGACAATGGTGGATCCATAGGTGGATTATGAAGAGAACACACATGCAATGACACTGGTTGTTGTTACTAAAAAGAACACACATGCAATGACACGGGTGGACCCATGGGTGGATTGTGAAAAGAGCACACATGCAATAACACTGGTGGATCCATATGTGGTATGTGATAAGAACACACATGCAATGACTCTGGTTGTTGTTAGTGAAAAGAACACACATGCAATGACACTGGTGGATCCATGTGTGGTCTCTGAAGAGAGCACACATTTCAATGACTCTTGTTGTTGTTAGTAAAAAGAACACACATGCAATGACACTGGTGGATCCATGTGTGGTCTCTGAAGAGAACACACATGCAATGACACTGGTTGTTGTTACTAAAAAGAACACACATGCAATGACACTGGTGGATCCATAGGTGGTATGTGAAGAGATCACACATGCAAAATGACTCTGGTTGTTGTTACTAAAAAGAACACACATGCAATGACACTGGTGGATCCATGGGCGGACTGTGAAAATAATACTCATTTCAATGACACTGGTGGATCCATAGGTGGATTATGAAATGAACACACATGCAATGACACTGGTAGATCCATAGGTGGTATGTGAGAAGAACACACATTTCAATGACTCTAGTTGTTGTTACTAAAAATAACACACATGCAATGACACTAGTGGATCCATAGGTGGTATGTGAAGAGATCACACGTGCAAAATGACTCTGGTTGTTGTTAGTGAAATGAACACACATGCAATGACACTGGTGGATACATAGGTGGTATGTGAGAAGAACACACATTTCAATGACTCTGGTTGTTGTTACTAAAAAGAACACACATGCAATGACACAGGTGGATCTATAGGTGGATTATGAAATGAACACACATGCAATGACACTGGTGGATCCATAGGTGGTATGTGAGAAGAACACACATTTCAATGACTCTAGTTGTTGTTACTAAAAAGAACACACATGCAATGACACTGGTGGATCCATAGGTGGTATGTGAAGAGATCACACATGCAAAATGACTCTGGTTGTTGTTAGTGAAATGAACACACATGCAATGACACTAGTGGATCCATAGGTGGTATGTGAGAAGAACACACATTTCAATGACTCTGTTTGTTGTTACTAAAAAGAACACACATGCAATGACACTGGTGGATCCATAGGTGGTATGTGAAGAGATCACACATGAAAAATGACTCTGGTTGTTGTTACTAAAAAGAACACACATGCAATGACACTGGTGGATCAATGGGTGGATTGTGAAAATAATACACATTTCAATGACAATGGTGGATACATAGGTGGATTGTGAAGAGAACACACATGCAATGACACTGGTTGTTGTTACTAAAAAGAACACACATGCAATGACACTGGTGGCTCCATGGGTGGATTGTGAAAAGAGCACACATGCAATGACACTGGTGGATCCATATGTGGTATGTGAAAAGAACACACATCCAATGACACTGGTGGATCCATAGGTGGTATGTGAAGAGATCACACATGAAAAATGACTCTGGTTGTTGTTACTAAAAAGAACACACATGCAATGAGACTGGTGGATCCATGGGTGGATTGTGAAAATAATACACATTTCAATGACAATGGTGGATCCATAGGTGGATTGTGAAGAGAACACACATGCAATGACACTGGTTGTTGTTACTAAAAAGAACACACATGCAATGACACTAGTGGATCCATGGGTGGATTGTGAAAAGAGCACACATGCAATGACACTGGTGGATCCATATGTGGTATGTGAAAAGAACACACATGCAATGACCCTGGTTGTTGTTAGTGAAAAGAACACACATGCAATGACACTGGTGGATCCATGTGTGGTCTCTAAAGAGAGCACACATTTCAATGACTCTTGTTGTTGTTAGTAAAAAGAACACACATGCAATGACACTGGTGGATCCATGTGTGGTCTCTAAAGAGAACACACATGCAATGACACTGGTTGTTGTTACTAAAAAGAACACACATGCAATGACACTGGTGGATCCATAGGTGGTATGTGAAGAGATCACACATGCAAAATGACTCTGGTTGTTGTTACTAAAAAGAACACACATGCAATGACACTGGTGGATCCATGGGCGGACTGTGAAAATAATACTCATTTCAATGACACTGGTGGATCCATAGGTGGTATGCGAAAAGAACACACATGCAAAATGACTCTGGTTGTTACGAAAAAGAACACACATGCAATGACACTGGTGGATCCATGGGTGGATTGTGAAAAGAACACACATGCAATGACACTGGTGATCCATATGTGGTATGTGAAAAGAACACACATGCAATGACTCTGGTTGTTGTTAGTGAAAAGAACACACATGCAATGACACTGGTGGATCCATGTGTGGTCTCTGAAGAGAACACACATGCAATGACACTGGTTGTTGTTACTAAAAAGAACACACATGCAATGACACGGTGGATCCATAGGTGGTATGTGAAGAGATCACACATGCAAAATGACTCTGGTTGTTGTTACTAAAAAGAACACACATGCAATGACACTGGTGGATCCATGGGCGGACTGTGAAAATAATACTCATTTCAATGACACTGGTGGATCCATAGGTGGATTATGAAATGAACACACATGCAATGACACTGGTGGATCCATAGGTGGTATGTGAGAAGAACACACATTTCAATGACTCTAGTTGTTGTTACTAAAAATAACACACATGCAATGACACTAGTGGATCCATAGGTGGTATGTGAAGAGATCACACGTGCAAAATGACTCTGGTTGTTGTTAGTGAAATGAACACACATGCAATGACACTGGTGGATACATAGGTGGTATGTGAGAAGAACACACATTTCAATGACTCTGGTTGTTGTTACTAAAAAGAACACACATGCAATGACACTAGTGGATCTATAGGTGGATTATGAAATGAACACACATGCAATGACACTGGTGGATCCATAGGTGGTATGTGAGAAGAACACACATTTCAATGACTCTAGTTGTTGTTACTAAAAAGAACACACATGCAATGACACTGGTGGATCCATAGGTGGTATGTGAAGAGATCACACATGCAAAATGACTCTGGTTGTTGTTAGTGAAATGAACACACATGCAATGATACTAGTGGATCCATAGGTGGTATGTGAGAAGAACACACATTTCAATGACTCCGTTTGTTGTTACTAAAAAGAACACACATGCAATGACACTGGTGGATCCATAGGTGGTATGTGAAGAGATCACACATGAAAAATGACTCTGGTTGTTGTTACTAAAAAGAACACACATGCAATGACACTGGTGGATCAATGGGTGGATTGTGAAAATAATACACATTTCAATGACAATGGTGGATACATAGGTGGATTGTGAAGAGAACACACATGCAATGACACTGGTTGTTGTTACTAAAAAGAACACACATGCAATGACACTGGTGGCTCCATGGGTGGATTGTGAAAAGAGCACACATGCAATGACACTGGTGGATCCATATGTGGTATGTGAAAAGAACACACATGCAATGACACTGGTGGATCCATAGGTGGTATGTGAAGAGATCACACATGAAAAATGACTCTGGTTGTTGTTACTAAAAAGAACACACATGCAATGACACTGGTGGATCCATGGGTGGATTGTGAAAATAATACACATTTCAATGACAATGGTGGATCCATAGGTGGATTGTGAAGAGAACACACATGCAATGACACTGGTTGTTGTTACTAAAAAGAACACACATGCAATGACACTAGTGGATCCATGGGTGGATTGTGAAAAGAGCACACATGCAATGACACTGGTGGATCCATATGTGGTATGTGAAAAGAACACACATGCAATGACTCTGGTTGTTGTTAGTGAAAAGAACACACATGCAATGACACTGGTGGATCCATGTGTGGTCTATGAAGAGAGCACACATTTCAATGACTCTTGTTGTTGTTAGTAAAAAGAACACACATGCAATGACACTGGTGGATCCATGTGTGGTCTCTAAAGAGAACACACATGCAATGACACTGGTTGTTGTTAATAAAAAGAACACACATGCAATGACACTGGTGGATCCATAGGTGGTATGTGAAGAGATCACACATGCAAAATGACTCTGGTTGTTGTTACTAAAAAGAACACACATGCAATGACACTGGTGGATCCATGGGCGGACTGTGAAAATAATACTCATTTCAATGACACTGGTGGATCCATAGGTGGTATGCGAAAAGAACACACATGGAAAATGACTCTGGTTGTTACTATGAAGAACACACATGCAATGACACTGGTGGATCCATGGGTGGATTGTGAAAATAATACACAGTTCAATGACACTAGTGGATCCATAGGTGGTATTTGAAAAGAACACACATGCAAAATGACTCTGGTTGTTGTTTCTAAAAAGAACACACATGCAATGACACTGGTGGATCCATGGGTGGATTGTGAAAAGAGCACACATGCAATGACACTGGTGGATCCATATGTGGTATGTGAAAAGAACACACATGCAATGACTCTGGTTGTTGTTAGTGAAAAGAACACACATGCAATGACACTGGTGGATCCATGTGTGGTCTCTAAGAGAGCACACATTTCAATGACTCTTGTTGTTGTTAGTAAAAAGAACAAACATGCAATGACACTGGTGGATCCATGTGTGGTCTCTGAAGAGAACACACATGCAATGACACTGGTTGTTGTTACTAAAAAGAACACACATGCAATGACACTGGTGGATCCATAGGTGGATTGTGAAGAGAACACACATGCAATGACACTGGTGGATCCATAGGTGGTATGTGAAAAGAACACACATGCAAAATGACTGGTTGTTGTTACTAAAAAGAACACACATGCAATGACACTGGTGGATCCATGTGTGGTCTCTGTAGAGAACACACATTTCAATCACACTGGTGGATCCATATGTGGTATGTGAAAAGAACACACATGCAATGACTTTGGTTGTTGTTAGTGAAAAGAACACACATGCAATGACACTGGTGGATCCATAGGTGGTATGCGAGAAGAACACAGATGCAAAATGACTCTGGTTGTTGTTACTAAAAAGAACACACATGCAATGACACTGGTGGATCCATAGCTGGATTGTGAAATGAACACACATGCAATGACACTGGTGGGATCCATGGGTGGATTGTGAAAAGAAAACACATGCAATGACTCTGGTTGTTGTTACTAAAAAGAACACACACGCAATGACACTGGTGGATCCATAGGTGGTATGTGAAGAGATCACACGTGCAAAATGATTCTGGTTGTTGTTACTGAAAAGAACACACATGCAAAATGACACTCGTGGGATCCATGGGTGGATTGTGAAAAGAAAACACATGCAATGACACTGGTGGATCCATAGGTGGTATGTGAAAAGAACACACATGCAAAATGACTTTGGTTGTTACTAAAAAGAACACACATGCAATGACACTGGTGGATCCATGGGTGGATTCTGAAAAGAGCACACATGCAATGACACTGGTGGATCCATATGTGGTATGTGAAAAGAACGCACATGCAATGACTATGGTTGTTGTTAGTGAAAAGAACGCACATGCAATGACACTGGTGTATCCATGTGTGGTCTCTGAAGAGAGCACACATGCAATGACACTGGTTGTTGTTACTAAAAAGAACACACATGCAATGACACTGATGGATCCATAGGTGGATTGTGAAGAGAACACACATGCAATGAGACTGGTGGGTCCATAGGTGGTTTATGAAAAGAACACACATGCAAAATGACTGGTTGTTGTTACTAAAAAGAACACACATGCAATGACACTGGTGGATCCATGTGTGGTCTCTGTAGAGAACACACATTTCAATCACACTGGTGGATCCATATGTGGTATGTGAAAAGAACACACATGCAATGACTTTGGTTGTTGTTAGTGAAAAGAACACACATGCAATGACACTGGTGGATCCATAGGTGGTATGTGAGAAGAACACACATGCAAAATGACTCTGGTTGTTGTTACTAAAAAGAACACACATGCAATGACACTGGTGGATCCATAGCTGGATTGTGAAATGAACACACATGCAATGACACTGGTAGGATCCATGGGTGGATTGTGAAAAGAAAACACATGCAATGACTCTGGTTGTTGTTACTAAAAAGAACACACATGCAATGACACTGGTGGATCCATAGGTGGTATGTGAAGAGATCACACATGCAAAATGATTCTAGTTGTTACTGAAAAGAACACACATGCAAAATGACACTCGTGGGATCCATGGGTGGATTGTGAAAAGAAAACACATGCAATGACACTGGTGGATCCATAGGTGGTATGTGAAAAGAACACACCTACAAAATGACTCTGGTTGTTACTAAAAAGAACACACATGCAATGACACTGGTGGATCCATGGGTGGATTGTGAAAAGAGCACACATGCAATGACACTGGTGGATCCATATGTGGTATGTGAAAAGAACGCACATGCAATGACTATGGTTGTTGTTATTGAAAAGAACGCACATGCAATGACACTGGTGGATCCATGTGTGGTCTCTGAAGAGAGCACACATTTTAATGACTCTTGTTGTTGTTAGTAAAAAGAACACATATGCAATGACATTGGTGGATCCATGTGTGGTCTCTGAAGAGAACACACATGCAATGACACTAGTTGTTGTTACTAAAAAGAACACACATGCAATGACACTGGTGGATCCATAGGTGGATTGTGAAGAGAACACACATGCAATGACACTGGTGGATCCATAGGTGGTATGTGAAAAGAACGCACATGCAAAATGACTGGTTGTTATTACTAAAAAGAACACACATGCAATGACACTGGTGGATCTATGTGTGGTCTCTGTAGATAGCACACATTTCAATGACTCTGGTGGATCCATATGTGGTATGTGAAAAGAACGCACATGCAATGACTATGGTTGTTGTTAGTGAAAAGAACGCACATGCAATGACACTGGTGTATCCATGTGTGGTCTCTGAAGAGAGCACACATTTCAATGACTCTTGTTGTTGTTAGTAAAAAGAACACATATGCAATGACATTGGTGGATCCATGTGTGGTCTCTGAAGAGAACACACATGCAATGACACTAGTTGTTGTTACTAAAAAGAACACACATGCAATGACACTGGTGGATCCATAGGTGTATTGTGAAGAGAACACACATGCAATGACACTGGTGGATCCATAGGTGGTATGTGAAAAGAACGCACATGCAAAATGACTGGTTGTTCTTACTAAAAAGAACACACATGCAATGACACTGGTGGATCCATGTGTGGTCTTTGTAGAGAACACACATTTCAATCACACTGGTGGATCCATATGTTGTATGTGAAAAGAACACACATGCAATGACTCTGGTTGTTGTTAGTGAAAAGAACACACATGCAATGACACTGGTGGATCCATAGGTCGTATGTGAGAAGAACACACATGCAAAATGACTCTGGTTGTTGTTACTAAAAAGAACGCACATGCAATGACACTAGTGGACCCATAGGTCGATTGTGAAAGGAACACACATGCAATGACACTGGTGGATCTATAGGTGGTATGTGAGAAGAACACACATTTCAATGACTCTGGTTGTTGTTACTAAAAAGAGCACACATGCAATGACACTGGTGGATCCATAAGTGGTATGTGAAGAGATCACACATGCAAAATGACTCTGGTTGTTGTTACTAAAAAGAACACACATGCAATGACACTGGTGGATCCATGGGCGGACTGTGAAAATAATACTCATTTCAATGACACTGGTGGATCCATAGGTGGTATGCGAAAAGAACACACATGCAAAATGACTCTGGTTGTTACGAAAAAGAACACACATGCAATGACACTGGTGGATCCATGGGTGGATTATGAAAAGAACACACATGCAATGACACTGGTGATCCATATGTGGTATGTGAAAAGAACACACATGCAATGACTCTGGTTGTTGTTAGTGAAAAGAACACACATGCAATGAGACTGGTGGATCCATGTGTGGTATCTGAAGAGAGCACACATTTCAATGACTCTTGTTGTTGTTAGTAAAAAGAACACACATGCAATGACACTGGTGGATCCATGTGTGGTCTCTAAAGAGAACACACATGCAATGACACTGGTTGTTGTTACTAAAAAGAACACACATGCAATGACACTGGTGGATCCATAGGTGGATTGTGAAGAGAACACACATGCAATGACACTGGTGGATCCATAGGTGGTATGTGAAAAGAACACACATGCAAAATGACTGGTTGTTGTTACTAAAAAGGACACACATGCAATGACACTGGTGGATCTATGTGTGGTCTCTATAGAGAACACACATTTCAATCACACTGGTGGATCCATATGTGGTATGTGAAAAGAACACACATGCAATGACTCTGGTTGTTGTTAGTGAAAAGAACACACCTGCAATGACACTGGTGGATCCATAGGTGGTATGTGAGAAGAACACACATGCAAAATGACTCTGGTTGTTGTTACTAAAAATAACACACATGCAATGACACTGGTGGATCCATAGGTGGATTATGAAATGAACACACATGCAATGACACTGGTGGATCTATAGGTGATATGTGAGAAGAACACACATTTCAATGACTCTGTTTGTTGTTACTAAAAAGAACACACATGCAATGACACTGGTGGATCCATGGGTGGTAGTTGAAAATAATACACATTTCAATGACACTGGTGGATCGATAGGTGGTATGTGAAAAGAACACACATGCAAAATGACTTTGGTTGTTGTTACTAAAAAGAACACACATCCAATGACACTGGTGGATCCATGGGTGGATTGCGAGAAGAGCACACATACAATGACACTGGTGGATCTATATGTGGTATGTGAAAAGAACACACATGCAATGACTCTGGTTGTTGTTAGTGCAAGAACACACATGCAATCACACTGGTGGATCCATGTGTGGTCTCTGAAGAGAGCACACATTTCAATGACTCTTGTTGTTGTTAGTCAAAAGAACACACATGCAATGACACTGGTGGATCCATGTGTGGTCTCTAAAGAGAACACACATGCAATGACACTGGTTGTTGTTACTGAAAAGAACACACATGCAATGACACTGGTGGATCCAAAGGTGGTATGTGACAAGAACACACATACAAAATGACTCTGGTTGTTGTTACTAAAAAGAACACACATGCAATGACACTGGTGGATCCATAGGTGGATTATGAAATGAACACACATGCAATGACACTGGTGGATCCATAGGTGGTATGTGAAAAGAACAGACATTTCAATGACTCTGGTTGTTGTTACTAAAAAGAACACACATGCAATGACACTGGTGGATCCATAGGTGGTATGTGAAGAGATCACACATGCAAAATAACTCTGGTTGTTGTTACTAAAAATAACACACATGCAATGACACTAGTGGATCCATGGGTGGATTTTTAAAATAATGCACATTTCAATGACACTGGTGGATCCATAGGTGGATTGTGAAAAGAACACACATGCAAAATGACTCTGGTTGTTGTTACGAAAAAGAACACTCATGCAATGACACTGGAGGATCCATGGGTGGATTGTGAAAAGAGCACACATGCAATGACACTAGTGGATCCATATGTGGTATGTGAAAAGAACACACATGCAATGACTCTGGTTGTTGTTAGTGAAAATAACACACATGCAATGACACTGGTGGATCCATAGGTGGATTATGAAATGAACACACATGCAATAACACTGGTGGATCCATAGGTGGTATGTGAGAAGAACACACATTTCAATGACTCTGGTTGTTGTTACTAAAAAGAACACACATAAAATGACACTGGTGGATCCATAAGTGGTATGTGAAGATATCACACATGCAAAATGACTCTGGTAGTTGTTAGTGAAATGAACACACATGCAATGACACTGGTGGGTCCATAGGTGGTATGTGAGAAGAACACACATTTCAATGACTTTGGTTGTTGTTACTAAAAAGAACACACATGCAATGACACTGGTGGATCCATGTGTGGTCACTGAAGAGAGCACACATTTCAATGACTCTTGTTGTTGTTAGTAAAAAGAACACACATGTAATGACACTGGTGGATCCATGTGTGGTCTCTGAAGAGAACACACATGCAATGACACTAGTTGTTGTTACTAAAAAGAAAACACATGCAATGACACTGGTGGATCCAAAGGTGGTATGTGAGAAGATCACACATGCAAAATGACTCTGGTTGTTGTTACTAAAAAGAACACACATGCAATGACACTGGTGGATCCATAGGTGGATTATGAAATGAACACACATGCAATGACACTGGTGGATCCATAGGTGGTATGTGAGAAGAACACACATTTCAATGACACTGGTTGTTGTTACTAAAAAGAACACACATGCAATGACACTAGTGGATCCATAGGTGGTATGTGAAGAGATCACACATGCAAAATGACTCTGGTTGTTGTTAGTGAAATGAACACACATGCAATGACACTGGTGGATCCATAGGTGGTATGTGAGAAGAACACACATTTCAATGACTCTGGTTGTTGTTACTAAAAAGAACACACATGCAATGACACTGGTGGATCCATAGGTGGATTATGAAATGAACACACATGCAATGACACTGGTGGATCCATAGGTGGTATATGAGAAGAACACACATTTCAATGACTCTAGTTGTTGTAACTAAAAAGAACACACATGCAATGACACCGGTGGATCCATAGGTGGTATGTGAAGAGATCATACATGCAAAATGACTCTGGTAGTTGTTAGTGAAATGAACACACATGCAATGACACTGGTGGGATCCATGGGTGGATTGTGAAAAGAAAACACATGCAATGACTCTGGTTGTTGTTACTAAAAAGAACACACATGCAATGACACTGGTGGATCCATGTGTGGTATGTGAAAAGAACACACATGCAATGACTTTGGTTGTTGTTAGTGAAAAGAACACACATGCAATGACACTGGTGGATCCATAGGTGGTATGTGAGAAGAGCACACATGCAAAATGACTCTGGTTGTTGTTACTAAAAAGAACACACATGCAATGACACTGGTGGATCCATAGATGGATTGTGAAATGAACACACATGCAATGACACTGGTGGGATCCATGGGTGGATTGTGAAAAGAAAACACATGCAATGACTCTGGTTGTTGTTACTAAAAAGAAAACACATGCAATGACACTGGTGGATCCATAGGTGGTATGTGAAGAGATCACACATGCAAAATGATTCTGGTTGTTGTGACTAAAAAGAACACACATGCAAAATGACACTCGTGGGATCCATGGGTGGATTGTGAAAAGAAAACACATGCAATGACACTGGTGGATCCATAGGTGGTATGTGAAAAGAACACACATGCAAAATGACTCTGGTTGTTACTAAAAAGAACACACATGCAATGACACTGGTGGATCCATGGGTGGATTGTGAAAAGAGCACACATGCAATGACACTGGTGGATCCATATGTGGTATGTGAAAAGAGCCCACATGCAATGACTATGGTTGTTGTTAGTGAAAAGAACGCACATGCAAGGTATGGTCTATATGAGTATACAGTTATGTCTTTTGGACTAACGAATGCCCCTGCGTATTTCATGACCATGATGAACAAGGTATTTATGGAGTATTTGGACAAGTTCGTGGTGGTGTTTATTGATGACATACTGATATATTCCAAGGATGATGCTGAGCATGAGAAACATCTCTGCGTGATTATGGAAACGAGAGAACACAAAGCTGTATGCCAAATTCAGTAAATGTGAATTCGGCTTAACACTTTGGGTTTCTTGGACACGTAGTGTCGGAGAAGGAATTGTTGATCCAAACAAAGTGACTGCAGAATGTGGGAAGCACCCAAGAATGCGGAGAGATTCAAGCTTTTGGGACTTGCTGGATATTACGAAGGTTCATAGAAAACTTTTCTAAGATTGCTAAGCCGATGACCGAACTTCAAGAAGGAGAGGAAGTTTGAATGGTCGATGTATGTGAAGCTTCGGCCCTGAAGCGTCGACTAGTAATCGCTACTGCTGCTACGTGTTTACGGATCTTCGAAGGATTTCCAAGTGTCTTGTGATGCTTCACATTGTGGACTTGGGAGTGTCTTGATGCAAGATGGGAGTAGTGTCATATGCCTCATGACAACTCAAGCACCATGAGCGGAATTACCCCACACACGACTTGGAGTTAAGCGTCGATGGTTCATGCGCTCAAGGTATGGAGGCATTACTTAATGGGAAAACACTGTGATGTGTACACGACCACAAGAGCCCAAGTACATATTTACACGAAGGAACTGAACATGAGACAAAGGAGATGGTTGGAACTTATCAAGGATTATGATATGAATCTACAATACCACCAGAAAGGCCAATGTAGTAGCAGATGCTCTGGCGGAAGGTTTATGCCAATGGATTGACAATTGGTGAATTGCCCGAGGATTTGTGCAAGCAATTCAAGGACCTTAGACTGGAGGTAGTATCTGAAGGTACTTAGCAACAATGGAAGTCCAACCGACGCTTCAAGATGTAATTGAGAAGGCTCAAGTGGGAGACAAGGAAATAGAAGAAATAAAGGAGAAGATGAAGGAGAACCGGAAAAGGATATTCGCGAGGATGAGCATGGTACCTTGTGGTATGGAGATCGCTTGTGTGTTCCTAACCATCCCGAGATAAGGAAGTTGATTCTGCAGAAGCTCATGACTCGCCATATTCCATACATCCGCAACACAAAGATGTATATGGATTTGAAGAGCAGATTTTGGTGGAACAACATGAAGGGAGATATCGCCAAGCATATTGCCCTATGTGATGTATGTAGCCGAGTGAAGGCGAACACCGAAGCCAGCAGATTGTCAGTAGCCGTTACTGTGCGGATTGGAAATGGGATAGAGTGGGAATGGACTTTATCACAGGACCGCCAGACTAGGTCGGGATATGACTCTATTTGGGTAGTGGTCACCATTTGACCAAGGTATCCCATTTTATACCGGTAAAGACGACCTATCTGAGTGCAAAGTTGGCCAAGATTTACATGGACAGGATTGTGTGCCTACGGAGTTCCCAAGAGTATTGTATCGATAGAGGCACCCAATTTACCTCACACTTCGGCGCCACCGCATTTGAGTCACTTGGTACTAGATTGGAGTTTAGCACGTTTCACCCATGCATCGATGGACCGAGAGGGTGAATCAGATTTTGGAGGACATGCTAAGAGCTTGCGCCTTGGCTCATGGTTCTAGTTGGGATGAGAATTTGCCGTATGCTGAGTTTTCCTACAACAACAGTTATCAAACCAGCATCAAGACGTCACCGTTCGATGTGCTATATGGGAAACGGTGCCGAACACCATTGCTATGGGATGGAGTAGGAGAACGTCAGTTGTTTGGACCTGACTTGATCAAGGATGTCTGCGGAAAAGGTTGCCTTGATTAAGGACAGTGAAGGTAGCACAATCAAAGGCGTAAGAGCTACGCTGATGCCAAACGCAAGGAAGTGGTGTATGAGATTGGTGATAGAGCGCACCTCGAGTATCGCCACTTGAGGAATCAAGAGATTTGGAATTAAGGGTAGTGGCACCTCGATTCATTGGACCGTGACGAGTTTTAGCACGCAAGGGAGAAGTTGCCTATCGCTTGGAGTTGCAGAGGCTCATGCGCTGTTCACGATGTGTTCCACGTGTCACGCCTAAAGAAGTGCCATCCGGAGATGGTGGATACACCATTGAGAGACACTGTACCACTAGAGGAGGTTCAGCTTGAAAATGACTTGACCTATGAGGAGAAGCCGGTCAAGATTCTGGAGACAGCAGAACGGACTAACCGTACCAAGACAATCAAGTTTTGCAAGGTGCAGTGGAGTCACCACACCGAAGAGGAAGCCACTTGGGAACGTGAAGATGACATCCGAGAGGACTACCCACACCTATTTGCTAGCGCCAATCTCGAGGACGAGATTCATCTTAAAGTTAGTCTTGTCACATCCCAAATTTTAGATTTGGTCTTGCATATCATTCATTGCATCACATCATATCTTTCCATGCATTACCGTCGAGTAGAGAGGTTCGGCGAAACGCCACCGTCAAAACCCTATTCTAGTTTTGCCACGAGGCTCCTGAAGGTTTTAGAGAATCTAGTGCCGCCACCCCTGTAGGTACGAGGTTTCGTCAACCGCTGACTGAAGGTTGTGCCCCTACGAACCCGTAGGGGCGAAAAATCGCCCAATCGGAGTTCGTATGCAAAAGACTTCGACGTTTTAGTAAACCGCCGGAAAACGGTCCGAAAATTTGGACCGTTTTCGGAGTTATAGTCCAACCGCGGACCGAATCTGTTTTTTTTTTTTTTTTTTTCTGCGCGCGTAGGACTTCTTAAAAAAGGACCCACCCGGGCCTTGGGAACCGTGCCCGACACCCCCACCCCACCAACACCCGCCGCCATCGCTTCCTCGGGCGCGACGCCTACCGCCGCGCTGCCGCTGCCGCCGTACCCTCCGTCGCCGCCATCGCCGTCATTTCGGGTTCGCTCGCCGCCTCTTCCGCTCCTGCGTTCGCGTCTCCATCCGCCACGCCAATCGCGCTGCAGATCGCCACGCGTGCGCTTATTATTCCGGAGCCGTAGGACCGTGCGTGTACTTGCAGGAGTTTCCACGCCACCGATCCGATCGTTGCCGCCGTCCGGAGCTCGCGGAGTTCGATTCGCCGTCCGCTTCGGTAAGACAGCAGCCGTCAGATCTCAGATCAGCGGCTTAGATCGTTCGCTGACTGGTCAGCACCCGCACGCTGACTAGTCGAGGTTCAGACGCTGACTGGTCGACGCCTACCAAGGCTCAACACGTATATTAAGACCACGTTGTCATTTTGTTAATCCTATTAGTTGGCAGATTTCGTAGAATCTTGTAAATTGCATAGAAATTAAACCGCTTGGCCAAAATTTGCAAATAAAATATGCACGCGTTCAGTGAGTCGTGTAGAATCTCGCTGTAGCTTTGGTTCAGACTTTTACTGTCAGGTTTAGTACAGTTTAATCAAACTAGTTAGTGGCCTTTTCGGAGTAATAAATTGTAGTAAAAGTTTCGTAGCTCAAAAATCGCGTATGATATGTCCCTGAACTCGTATGAACGAGGGGAATCTCATCGTGAAATAAAAGATAGGCTTACAGTAAAAACTTCTGCAGTATTTGTCTAATGGCCTTCTGCAGTGTTTTAATTACTCGGGATCTTTTATAACTCCTTTTTGAGTAATTCCAATTGGTACTGTTTCTTATCAGCGATGCCTATGCGGTAGAATTTTTCCAAGATTTTACAAACAGTATACTACCGGTAGTGAATTATTTAAGTTCTAGCTCTAGTAGTGATCACCACTTTTGGTTAATAGTTTCTTGCCAAATCTATTTTCCATGCATGTATTCGGTAGTAATATGAATTAGTACTATGTGGTGCAGCTGTAGCACCAATTCGCTTGCCGTTCTTGCATTCATGCATCATCTTTGTTGCATATGTTTGTGAATTGTTTGTTTATGAATGCAATTGTGTCGTGTAGATTGTGTGGAGTGCAACCCTTGCTCGTGTGTGGATTGTTCTTCCGACCGCTACAACCAAGGCAAGTAGATGCTACTTTGTTCATGATATCGTCCTACTATTTTCAATGCATTGTCGTGTATTTTGTAGATGCATGTGTAGGATGATACTATCGCTATGCTATGTCCTATTATGTGGTAGGGTTTTTCCTTGTAGATGAACCACCGATGTAGATGTGCTTAGCCATGCTATATTGAACGAGGGCTGGGTTACATCATTGACACTTGTTTTCTCAAAGTTTTGGTTTGTGAAAACTAAAAACAACTTAATCAATGAACCCCCTGGGTGTGATGGTATTGATAAATTTTGGTGGTTTCATTGCGGAAAGGCACCCAGGTATCAAGAGAGAATGATTGGCTTCTTTATTGTGTAGCTTACGTGTACAACCATGTGCCAATAATGGAATGGGCGGTTGGTTGGACTTAGTAGGTTGTGGTAACTCGAACCCGCGTATCCAGAGATGTAGAATTTTGGTAGGTTGGACCGGTGCGCGTCGGGATTGAGGAGCTACTTCCCGAACAGTCTCTTCTTGGTCTTCTCCCTATCATCACCCAAAATGAGAGTGATGGTACGAGCTGGGCTGGCCAAGTCACATGGGTAAAGTGTACTAACCTCTGCAGAGTGTATAATCTAATCGATTAGCCGTGTCCCCGGTTATGGACATCTGAGTTGCTAGATATTGATTCCATGACATGTTTCTCGCTCATTCTAATTTCATAATTGTTTTAATCTTGTTGGGTTAACTTAATTGGGATCTTTTCAAAGAAAATTCAAAACTGTTTATGAAAGTAGGACAAAGTTATTTGCAAATGCAAGCCAGACACAGCTCCACTTGCCAGATATGCATGTAGTTGTTAGTACTATTGTCTCCTTTACTAGCTCTACTTGCCATACATTCCATGTATTGACCCTTCGGGGCTGTTGCGTTTTATGCTGCAGGTTATTCCGATTCTGATTGATCGTTATAGGCCACGGTACTCCACTCGACACTTGTTCACTTGTGGGCAATTTGAAGATTGGAGGATTTACTCGCTTTTGTTGCTACCTGAACAATTTGAGCTAGCTTTATGCTAAGCTTTTATATTGTAATAATGGTACTCTGGATCTTGTAGATCATGATACACGGTTATTTGCTATGATTATCTATCTTACTCTATTGTGGGCCAATGAACCGATCCAGGGATTGGCATGTCACATAGAGGCCACGGTCTTATCAGAACCGGGGTGTCACACTCTGGTTGTTGTTACTAAAAAGAACACACATGCAATGACACTGGTGGATCCATAGGTGGATTATGAAATGAACACACATGCAATGACACTAGTGGATCCATAGGTGGTATGTGAGAAGAACACACATTTTAATGACTCTGGTTGTTACTAAAAAGAACACACATGCAATGACACCGGTGGATCCATAGGTGGTATGTGAAGAGATCACACATGCAAAATGACTCTGGTTGTTGTTACTAAAAAGAACACACATGCAAAATGACACTGGTGGGATCCATGGGTGGATTGTGAAAAGAAAACACATGCAATGACACTAGTGGATCCATAGGTGGTATGTGAAAAGAACACACATGCAAAATGACTCTGGTTGTTACTAAAAAGAACACACATGCAATGACACTGGTGGATCCATAGGTGGTATTTGAGAAGAACACACATGCAATGACACTGGTGATCCATATGTGGTATGTGAAAAGAACACACATGCAATGACTCTGGTTGTTGTTAGTGAAAAGAACACACATGCAATGACACTGGTGGATCCATGTGTGGTCTCTGAAGAGAGCACACATTTCAATGACTCTTGTTGTTGTTAGTAAAAAGAACACACATGCAATGACACTGGTGGATCCATGTGTGGTCTCTAAAGAGAACACACATGCAATGACACTAGTTGTTGTTACTAAAAAGAACACATATGCAATGACACTGGTGGATCCATAGGTGGATTGTGAAGAGAACACACAAGCAATGACACTGGTGGATCCATAGGTGGTATGTGAAAAGAACGCACATGCAAAATGACTGGTTGTTGTTACTAAAAAGAACACACATGCAATGACACTGGTGGATCCATGTATGGTCTCTGAAAAGAACACACATGCAATGACACTGGTGAATCCATGTGTGGTCTCTGAAGAGAACACACATGCAATGACACTGGTTGTTGTTACTAAAAAGAACACACATGCAATGACACTAGTGGATCCATAGGTGGATTGTGAAGAGAACACACATGCAATGACACTGGTGGATCCATAGGTGGTATATGAAAAGAACACACATGCAAAATGACTGGTTGTTGTTACTAAAAAGAACACACATGCAATGACACTGGTGGATCCATGTGTGGTCTCTGTAGAGAACACGACTTTCAATGACACTGGTGGATCCATATGTGGTATGTGAAAAGAACACACATGCAATGACTCTGGTTGTTGTTAGTGAAAAGAACACACATGCAATGACAATGGTGGATCCATAGGTGGTATGTGAGAAGAACACACATGCAAAATGACTCTGGTTGTTGTTACTAAAAAGAACACACATGCAATGACACTGGTGGATCCATAGGTGGATTATGAAATGAACACACATGCAATGACACTAGTGGATCCATAGGTGGTATGTGAGAAGAACACACATTTTAATGACTCTGGTTGTTACTAAAAAGAACACACATGCAATGACACCGGTGGATCCATAGGTGGTATGTGAAGAGATCACACATGCAAAATGACTCTGGTTGTTGTTACTATAAAGAACACACATGCAAAATGACACTGGTGGGATCCATGGGTGGATTGTGAAAAGAAAACACATGCAATGACACTAGTGGATCCATAGGTGGTATGTGAAAAGAACACACATGCAAAATGACTCTGGTTGTTACTAAAAAGAACACACATGCAATGACACTGGTGGATCCATAGGTGGTATTTGAGAAGAACACACATGCAATGACACTGGTGATCCATATGTGGTATGTGAAAAGAACACACATGCAATGACTCTGGTTGTTGTTAGTGAAAAGAACACACATGCAATCACACTGGTGGATCCATGTGTGGTCTCTGAAGAGAGCACACATTTCAATGACTCTTGTTGTTGTTAGTAAAAAGAACACACATGCAATGACACTGGTGGATCCATGTGTGGTCTCTAAAGAGAACACACATGCAATGACACTAGTTGTTGTTACTAAAAAGAACACATATGCAATGACACTGGTGGATCCATAGGTGGATTGTGAAGAGAACACACAAGCAATGACACTCGTGGATCCATAGGTGGTATGTGAAAAGAACGCACATGCAAAATGACTGGTTGTTGTTACTAAGAAGAACACACATGCAATGACACTGGTGGATCCATGTATGGTCTCTGAAAAGAACACACATGCAATGACACTGGTGGATCCATGTGTGGTCTCTGAAGAGAACACACATGCAATGACACTGGTTGTTGTTACTAAAAAGAACACACATGCAATGACACTGGTGGATCCATAGGTGGATTGTGAAGAGAACACACATGCAATGACACTGGTGGATCCATAGGTGGTATATGAAAAGAACACACATGCAAAATGACTGGTTGTTGTTACTAAAAAGAACACACATGCAATGACACTGGTGGATCCATGTGTGGTCTCTGTAGAGAACACGACTTTCAATGACACTGGTGGATCCATATGTGGTATGTGAAAAGAACACACATGCAATGACTCTGGTTGTTGTTAGTGAAAAGAACACACATGCAATGACAATGGTGGATCCATAGGTGGTATGTGAGAAGAACACACATGCAAAATGACTCTGGTTGTTGTTACTAAAAAGAACACACATGCAATGACACTGGTGGATCCATAGGTGGATTATGAAATGAACACACATGCAATGACACTAGTGGATCCATAGGTGGTATGTGAGAAGAACACACATTTTAATGACTCTGGTTGTTACTAAAAAGAACACACATGCAATGACACCGGTGGATCCATAGGTGGTATGTGAAGAGATCACACATGCAAAATGACTCTGGTTGTTGTTACTATAAAGAACACACATGCAAAATGACACTGGTGGGATCCATGGGTGGATTGTGAAAACAAAACACATGCAATGACACTAGTGGATCCATAGGTGGTATGTGAAAAGAACACACATGCAAAATGACTCTGGTTGTTACTAAAAAGAACACACATGCAATGACACTGGTGGATCCATAGGTGGTATTTGAGAAGAACACACATGCAATGACACTGGTGATCCATATGTGGTATGTGAAAAGAACACACATGCAATGACTCTGGTTGTTGTTAGTGAAAAGAACACACATGCAATGACACTGGTGGATCCATGTGTGGTCTCTGTAGAGAACACGACTTTCAATGACACTGGTGGATCCATATGTGGTATGTGAAAAGAACACACATGCAATGACTCTGGTTGTTGTTAGTGAAAAGAACACACATGCAATGACAATGGTGGATCCATAGGTGGTATGTGAGAAGAACACACATGCAAAATGACTCTGGTTGTTGTTACTAAAAAGAACACACATGCAATGACACTGGTGGATCCATAGGTGGATTATGAAATGAACACACATGCAATGACACTAGTGGATCCATAGGTGGTATGTGAGAAGAACACACATTTTAATGACTCTGGTTGTTACTAAAAAGAACACACATGCAATGACACCGGTGGATCCATAGGTGGTATGTGAAGAGATCACACATGCAAAATGACTCTGGTTGTTGTTACTAAAAAGAACACACATGCAAAATGACACTTGTGGGATCGATGGGTGGATTGTGAAAAGAAAACACATGCAATGACACTAGTGGATCCATAGGTGGTATGTGAAAAGAACACACATGCAAAATGACTCTGGTTGTTACTAAAAAGAACACACATGCAATGACACTGGTGGATCCATAGGTGGTATTTGAGAAGAACACACATGCAATGACACTGGTGATCCATATGTGGTATGTGAAAAGAACACACATGCAATGACTCTGGTTGTTGTTAGTGAAAAGAACACACATGCAATGACACTGGTGGATCCATGTGTGGTCTCTGAAGAGAGCACACATTTCAATGACTCTTGTTGTTGTTAGTAAAAAGAACACACATGCAATGACATCAGTGGATCCATGTGGTCTCTAAAGAGAACACACATGCAATGACACTAGTTGTTGTTACTAAAAAGAACACATATGCAATGACACTGGTGGATCCATAGGTGGATTGTGAAGAGAACACACAAGCAATGACACTGGTGGATCCATAGGTGTTATGTGAAAAGAACGCACATGCAAAATGACTGGTTGTTGTTACTAAAAAGAACACACATGCAATGACACTGGTGGATCCATGTATTGTCTCTGAAAAGAACACACATGCAATGACACTGGTGGATCCATGTGTGGTCTCTGAAGAGAACACACATGCAATGACACTGGTTGTTGTTACTAAAAAGAACACACATGCAATGACACTGGTGGATCCATAGGTGGATTGTGAAGAGAACACACATGCAATGACACTGGTGGATCCATAGGTGGTATATGAAAAGAACACACATGCAAAATGACTGGTTGTTGTTACTAAAAATAACACACATGCAATGACACTGGTGGATCCATGTGTGGTCTCTGTAGAGAACACGACTTTCAATGACACTGGTGGATCCATATGTGGTATGTGAAAAGAACACACATGCAATGACTCTGGTTGTTGTTAGTGAAAAGAACACACATGCAATGACAATGGTGGATCCATAGGTGGTATGTGAGAAGAACACACATGCAAAATGACTCTGGTTGTTGTTACTAAAAAGAACACACATGCAATGACACTGGTGGATCCATAGGTGGATTATGAAATGAACACACATGCAATGACACTAGTGGATCCATAGGTGGTATGTGATAAGAACACACATTTTAATGACTCTGGTTGTTACTAAAAAGAACACACATGCAATGACACCGGTGGATCCATAGGTGGTATGTGAAGAGATCACACATGCAAAATGACTCTGGTTGTTGTTACTATAAAGAACACACATGCAAAATGACACTGGTGGGATCCATGGGTGGATTGTGAAAAGAAAACACATGCAATGACACTAGTGGATCCATAGGTGGTATGTGAAAAGAACACACATGCAAAATGACTCTGGTTGTTACTAAAAAGAACACACATGCAATGACACTGGTGGATCCATAGGTGGTATTTGAGAAGAACACACATGCAATGACACTGGTGATCCATATGTGGTATGTGAAAAGAACACACATGCAATGACTCTGGTTTTTGTTAGTGAAAAGAACACACATGCAATCACACTGGTGGATCCATGTGTGGTCTCTAAAGAGAGCACACATTTCAATGACTCTTGTTGTTGTTAGTAAAAAGAACACACATGCAATGACACTGGTGGATCCATGTGTGGTCTCTGAAGAGAGCACACATGCAATGACACTGGTTGTTGTTACTAAAAAGAACACATGCAATGACACTAGTGGATCCATAGGTGGATTGCGAAGAGAACACATATGCAATGACACTGGTGGATCCATAGGTGGTATGTGAAGAGAACACACATGCAAAATGACTCTGGTTGTTGTTACTAAAAAGAACACACATGCAAAATGACACTGGTGGGATCCATAGGTGGTATGTGAAAATAACACACATGCAAAATGACTCTGGTTGTTGTTACTAAAAAGAACACACATGCAATGACACTGGTGGATCCATGGGTGGATTGTGAAAAGAGCACACATGCAATGACACTGGTGGATCCATTTGTGGTATGTGAAAAGAACACACATGCAAAATGACTGGTTGTTGTTACTAAAAAGAACACACATGCAATGACACTGGTGGATCCATGTGTGGTCTCTGTAGAGAGCACACATTTCAATGACTCTGGTGGATCCATATGTGGTATGTGAAAAGAACACACATGCAATGACTCTGGTTGTTGTTAGTGAAAAGAACACACATGCAGTGACACTGGTGGATCCATAGGTGGTATGTGAGAAGAACACACATGCAAAATGACTCTGGTTGTTGTTACTAAAAAGAACACACATGCAATGACACTGGTGGATCCATAGGTGGATTATGAAATGAACACACATGCAATGACACTAGTGGATCCATAGGTGGTATGTGAGAATAACACACATTTTAATGACTCTGGTTGTTACTAAAAAGAACACACATGCAATGACACCGGTGGATCCATAGGTGGTATGTGAAGAGATCACACATGCAAATTGACTCTGGTTGTTGTTACTAAAAAGAACACACATGCAAAATGACACTGGTGGGATCCATGGGTGGATTGTGAAAAGAAAACACATGCAATGACACTAGTGGATCCATAGGTGGTATGTGAAAAGAACACACATGCAAAATGACTCTGGTTGTTACTAAAAAGAACACACATGCAATGACACTGGTGGATCCATAGGTGGTATTTGAGAAGAACACACATGCAATGACACTGGTGATCCATATGTGGTATGTGAAAAGAACACACATGCAATGACTCTGGTTGTTGTTAGTGAAAAGAACACACATGCAATGACATGGTGGATCCATGTGGTCTCTAAAGAACACACATTTCAATGACTCTTGTTGTTGTTAGTAAAAGAACACACATGCAATGACATCGGTGGATCCATGTGGTCTCAACAGACCACACATGCAATGACACTGGTTGTTGTTACTAAAAAGAACACATGCAATGACACTAGTGGATCCATAGGTGGATTGCGAAGAGAACACACATGCAATGACACTGGTGGATCCATAGGTGGTATGTGAAGAGAACACACATGCAAAATGACTCTGGTTGTTGTTACTAAAAAGAACACACATGCAAAATGACACTGGTGGGATCCATAGGTGGTATGTGAAAATAACACACATGCAAAATGACTCTGGTTGTTGTTACTAAAAAGAACACACATGCAATGACACTGGTGGATCCATGGGTGGATTGTGAAAAGAGCACACATGCAATGACACTGGTGGATCCATTTGTGGTATGTGAAAAGAACACACATGCAAAATGACTGGTTGTTGTTACTAAAAAGAACACACATGCAATGACACTGGTGGATCCATGTGTGGTCTCTGAGAGACACACATTTCAATGACTCGTGGATCCATATGTGGTATGTGAAAAGAACACACATGCAATGACTGGTTGTTAGTAGTGAAAAGAACACACATGCAAGGACACTGGTGGATCCATAGGTGTTATGTGAGAATAACACACATGCAAAATGACTCTGGTTGTTACTAAAAAGAACACACATGCAATGACACTGGTGGATCCATAGGTGGATTATGAAATGAACACACATGCAATGACACTAGTGGATCCATAGGTGGTATGTGAGAAGAACACACATTTTAATGACTCTGGTTGTTACTAAAAAGAAAACACATGCAATGACACTGGTGGATCCATAGGTGGTATGTGAAGAGAACACACATGCAAAATGACTCTGGTTGTTGTTATTAAAAATAACACACATGCAAAATGACACTGGTGGCATCCATGGGTGTATTGTGAAAAGAAAACACATGCAATGACACTAGTGGATCGATAGGTGGTATGTGAAAAGAACACACATGCAAAATGACTCTGGTTGTTACTAAAAAGAACACACATGCAATGACACCAGTGGATCCATAGGTGGTATTTGAGAAGAACACACATGCAATGACACTGGTGATCCATATGTGGTATGTGAAAAGAACACACATGCAATGACTCTGGTTGTTGTTAGTGAAAAGAACACACATGCAATGACACTGGTGGATCCATGTGTGGTCTCTAAAGAGAGCACACATTTCAATGACTCTTGTTGTTGTTAGTAAAAAGAACACACATGCAATGACATTCGTGGATCCATGTGTGGTCTCTGAAGAGAGCACACATGCAATGACACTGGTTGTTGTTACTAAAAAGAACACATGCAATGACACTAGTGGATCCATAGGTGGATTGCGAAGAGAACACACATGCAATGACACTGGTGGATCCATAGGTGGTATGTGAAGAGAACACACATGCAAAATGACTCTGGTTGTTGTTACTAAAAAGAACACACATGCAAAATGACACTGGTGGGATCCATAGGTGGTATGTGAAAATAACACACATGCAAAATGACTCTGGTTGTTGTTATTAAAAAGAACACACATGCAATGACACTGGTGGATCCATGGGTGGATTGTGAAAAGAGCACACATGCAATGACACTGGTGGATCCATATGTGGTATATGAAAATAACACACATGCAAAATGACTGGTTGTTGTTACTAAAAAGAACACACATGCAATGACACTGGTGGATCCATGTGTGGTCTCTGTAGAGAGCACACATTTCAATGACTCTGGTGGATCCATATGTGGTATGTGAAAAGAACACACATGCAATGACTTTGGTTGTTGTTAGTGAAAAGAACACACATGCAGTGACACTGGTGGATCCATAGGTGCTATGTGAGAAGAACACACATGCAAAATGACTCTGGTTGTTGTTACTAAAAAGAACGCACATGCAATGACACTGGTGGATCCATAGGTGGATTGTGAAATGAACACACATGCAATGACACTGGTGGATCCATAGGTGGTATGTGAGAAGAACACACATTTCAATGACTCTGGTTGTTGTTAGTAAAAAGAACACACATGCAATGACACTGGTGGATCCATAGGTGGTATGTGAAGAGATCACACATGCAAAATGACTCTAGTTGTTGTTACTAAAAAGAACACAGATGCAAAATGACACTGGTGGGAACCATGGGTGGATTGCGAAAAGAAAACACATGCAATGACACTGGTGGATCCATAGGTGGTATGTGAAAAGAACACACATGCAAAATGACTCTGGTTGTTACTAAAAAGAACACACATGCAATGACAGTGGTGGATCCATGGGTGGATTGTGAAAAGAACACACATGCAATGACACTGTTGATCCATATGTGGTATGTGACAAGAACACACATGCAATGACTCTGGTTGTTGTTAGTGAAAAGAACACACATGCAATGACACTGGTGGATCCATGTGTGGTCTCTGAATAGAGCACACATTTCAATGACTCTTGTTGTTGTTAGTAAAAAGAACAGACATGCAATGACACTGGTGGATCCATGTGTGGTCTTTGAAGAGAACACACATGCAATGACACTGGTTATTGTTACTAAAAAGAACACACATGCAATGACACTGGTGGATCCAAAGGTGGTATGTGAGAAGAACACACATACAAAATGACTCTGGTTGTTGTTACTAAAAAGAACACACATGCAATGACACTGGTGGATCCATGGGTGGATTGTGAAAAGAGCACACATGCAATGACACTGGTGGATCCATATGTGGTATGTGAAAAGAACACACATGCAATGACTCTGGTTGTTGTTAGTGAAAAGAACACACATGCAATCACACTGGTGGATCCATGTGTGGTCTCTGAAGAGAGCACACATTTCAATGACTCTTGTTGTTGTTAGTAGAAAGAACACACATGTAATGACACTGGTGGATCCACGTGTGGTCTCTTAAGAGAAACCACATGCAATGACACTGGTGTTGTTACTAAAAAGAACACACATGCAATGACACTGGTGGATCCATAGGTGGTTTGTGAAAAGAACACACATGCAAAATGACTCTGGTTGTTGTTACTAAAAAGAACACACATGCAATGACACTGGTGGATCCATAGGTGGATTGTGAAGAGAACACACATGCAATGACACTGGTGATCCATATGTGGTATGTGAAAAGAACACACATGCAATGACTCTGGTTGTTGTTAGTGAAAAGAACACACATGCAATGACACTGGTGGATCCATAGGTGGTATGTGAAGAGATCACACATGCAAAATGACTCTGGTTGATGTTACTAAAAAGAACACACATGCAAAATGACACTGGTGGATCCATGTGTGGATTGTGAAAAGAGCACAAATGCAATAACATTTTAATGGCACGGGTGGATCCATAGGCGGATTGTGAAAAGAGATTTTCCATCTCTCTCTGTCCCAAATCTCACAAAAGCCCAAACGTGTGGACATCTCAAACATGTCCTCACTCTGGGTGCTATGCCCTGATTGGCTGACAGAGATGTCACGCGGATCGTCTCCACTAACCGTTGATCCCATGTGATCCAACGGGCAGGATAACCCCTCCCTTCTCCACTTTTTTATGCATGGTCAATCCGTGCCACCTCTCTATCAGTGCCACTGATACTAACCCCCCATAAACAAGTGAAAATCCATCTATCTAATTAAAATAAATAAAATAAATGATCATATTTCAAAGAAGCCATCGTCTTTGTCTTCCGGTTCGTCCTCGTCTTCGTCAACGCCATGGTCCCCGCCAGCGCCGTCGTCGGTGCCCTCCTCTAACGACTCGACACCGCCCCCTTCCACGAATAAGTGCGCTATCTCCTCGTCGGAGTCCTCCTCCTCCTCCTTTTCGTAGTCCCACGAGTCCATGTCACTCTCCTCTGCTCCTGCCTCCAACTGATTGATGAACGCCTCCTTGTTGGCTGAGTCAGACTCGTCCAAATAGCTATCTCATTTCTTCTTCCTGGTCTTCTTCTCGTTCGTCTTCTTGTCCGTACTCGCCGGCGCAACACGCGCCCCCGTCCTGGCTGCTACTTTGCCCTCGTCAGATGCTGCAGGTACCCCACGCTCCTCCTGCGCGGCCGGTACGAGCTTCGACGTTGCGGTGTCCTCGAGTGCCGATGTCAATGGATCCTGGCGCGGTCGGACCGGACACGTCTGCCTCGAGGCGACTTCATGGCCAGCGATGCAGCAAAGAGCCGGGGACGCAGGACGGTCAGTGGATGGCTTGGACCTACCATTGCCACGGTGAGGGGGCATCGTGCTCGAGGTAGTTGCTCCGAATGGTCGATGGCGGGTACACAGAGTGGGGTGCCAATATGATCAAGGACGAGCAGCGGTTTCGTGCGTCGTGTCCACGCGTGCATTTGTCGATTATCAAAAAAAAGAGAAGAAAGAAGTAATATCTCGCGTACTGAACATAATTTGATCACAACTAAAGTGGCACAGCGTATTCTAGACTCGTAAATATCCGTGCGTGCCTGTCACGTGGAGTTCAATGGAGTTGGACGTGCCGACATGATCGTATAGCAGTTGTGCGCATCATTGCCCCATCAACACGTGACATACGCACGCGGGATGTGCGCGTCGATTCCCGTGACGACCACCCGACTCGCACTCCCCTTATTATATACTGGATTTTGGGCGGCGCCGAAGACCATTGAAGTGTCCATCGCAATAAAGACAAGTCCCATCGATTCCCTACCCCTGCCTCCCTGGCTTCTTTGAGAAGGTAGACCATACACGGTGGTCTTGTATATTAGTACTAGTACTACTGGACCACAGCCTGTACTCTTTACTCTTCTCCCACACTAATAATCACTATCTCCTTCCTCTTGCCTCTGCCACACTCACCCTGCAAGCCATGGCTCCACTGAGGAGGGGGAGAGGCCGGTCGACGATCCTCGCGGAGAAAAGGGAGAGAAATCGCCGCGAGGCACTTCTTGCTCTACCAGCCGCTCAAGCCCACCCTCTCATCAAGGCCCAATCTCCCCCGACAATGGCGCCGAATGTTCTAGTAGGCGAGGGCTCCTCCCGGTAAGGTCTCCTTATTCTACTTCTTCTCCATATCCCTCTCCATCATGATCTTAATCAGCTTCTTCTTGTTTTTCTTCTTCTTCTGGCTCTTCCTCTTCTACGTATTACAGGTCGGCCGTGGAGCCCGAATCCACCACGACGGAGGCGTTGCAGGACCCGTTCGGCCCCGTTCCATGTCTCAGCGAGGTAGCAAATCTCCACGCTGTTATTTCTCCGAGTTATGATGTGGATTTCTTAGATGCTGTCCGCCCCGCATTGGTTTTTCTTCTTCTTTTGCGAGTTGTATTTGTTTTCATGAATATGACTGGATCTCTTGGCCTTTCCTTAATACCACTGTTCATAGATTCACTATGGATTTTGTGTGATTAGGATTAGTTTATCGTGGTCATGAATAGATCTCCAGGTCCATTTTTTAACACTGCGGCCAATAGATTCAACGGGGATTTTTTTGATCTGTATTAGTATTCACCTGGGACCTGGAGTGTAATTGTAGAATTCCTATTTCAATTAACATGAACGATGCAGCGATCGAAGGCCGAGTACCGTGAGAAGGTGGCCGCGATCAGTTCCAAGATTGCCAACCAACATGAGCTTGCACGCTCCCTCACCCAAGCTAATGAGAGCCTACGCAAGCAATTATCTGTGCAGAAGGAGATCTCGCTAGATTTTGCACGTGACGTCGTTAGGCTGCAGAAAGTGCTCGACCGTAACTTGATCAGGCAAGAACAGGCCATCAAGATAATCAACAAGCTCACGGAGGAGAAGAAGAATCTCGTGGAAAGGTGCATTCTCCTGCAGGACGAAGTCAGCGAGGCACTCAGAGGACGCGTCGAGGAAACCAAGGCTACCATCCGAGCCTACCATGACAGGAACCATTGCCTGGATGCAGTCAAGGAGATGAAGGTGGACATGAGTAGAGGGATCACCGTACTCGAGGGTGTTCGGAAAGAGAACGAGGAGCTAAGGGCATGTCTGGAGGCGTACCGGAGCAATGCCCAAGTCTGATTCCCGTTAGCGGGGACACGAATACCAGTTCGTCCTCCTCTCCTTTTGTAATGTTTAGGGTTCAGGGAGCAATGCCCATGTCTGCTTCCCATTATAGGGTGCAATAAGAATCCTAGGGCAACTCCTTATCTATCTGGACATGTGTTGGTGTTCATGTTCATGAATGGACACCATGTTCTCTTTCCATATGTATCTGGACATGGGTTTCTGCATTATGAGTTTGCCACTCTCCCACTACTATTTGGTGATATTGGGAAAAACCCACATCACACTAAACTGCTGATAAATCTTATTTGTCTTCGAAATTGAAATTATGACAGTGCCACTAGTCGATTCATAAAATGTTGATTAGTCCTAGATTGCTTCTTCCTTGAAATTATGCCAGTGCCACTAGTCGATTCAGTTAATTATGGAAACTAACCAGCTTGTCCTGGTGAACTGAACAAACCATACCATGTATTTTTGTTGCAGGGAAAGAGGCGAAAGATCGACCAGGACCTGGCGACCTGGCTAAATGACAAGATAGCAATCCAAAGGAGAAGCGAATTCGAACCGGCCTTTGACCAACTGCACGCTGAATTCGCGGTCCTTTCTGACAAGTGCCAGAAACTGAAGGAGTTAAACACCGAATGGGCGAAGCTACACAGTGAAGGACGCGCCTCGGCTAGGAAGGAGACGGAGATCATGAAAGGGATCTTGAAGGAAAATTGTATGGCTATGGACAAAATTCTCTGCCATGTGACAGAGCGCTGGAACCTACAGCTGAAGCACGGCATAGTACTGAAGGAGCAGGCCAATCTTAGGGAGGAAAACAGGTAGCTCCAGGCCAGGCTCGCTTGAACACAACATATGTCTATTTAGTACTGAACTGCCTGGTTTATCCTCCGCAATGGTGATTTTGTAAGCGTGAACTTAACTCTATGCACGATATGTGTGTTCGTCTAAAATTAGTTTGCTCAAGGATTGAGTTTGGCTTAGTTCGGAAAGCGCAACTGCAAGTCTTACAATTAACTAGTTTTCGGCATTGGTACAACATAAATTATTCATCTCGAATTTCCTTTATCCTCTATACTCTGTCCTTGTTCACCCTCGCGCGCCTTCTTCAGTTCCTTCAACAGATCCGCAATGCAGCACTCTAGCTTCTTCTTGTCTTCCCTGAGCTGATCCCTCTCCTTTTCTGCATTATGAATCAGCAACCTGTGACTATCCTGAAGCTTCTTTGCAGTTCCAACAACCAAGCTCCCATCGATTCCGTCAGTTAGCTTTGACTGCAAATTCTCGATTTCTTGTTCCAGCTCCTTATTTCGTAGCGACAGCTTATAATTTTTTCAGCTGCATCACTTACATCAGTAAATCTCCCCGACCTTTCCAACTCATACATCTCCCATAACTGTGCCAAACATTTCTTAAGTGCATCTGGCCACTCAAGATCCACCCACTCTACTGCTTTACACACCGGGCCAACCTAAAAACACACACACTATAGTGTTATGAACATGCACGATACATTTTACTTCATGTCACAGTTGCACATAATGTAAATAAACCTGATTTGTACAGCCCAAAAACCTTCTCCCAGTGTTACTGCCTTCAAATGCAATATATCTCCTCAGTTTTAGCCCATGGTCACATGGCACTTCTCCATCGAGATCTAGGCCCTCCCATTCGGAGTCGTAGATCGTCCTTGGTACCTATAGGTAAACGCAAAGCTGAAATCAAACACGATTGCATGCACATCTGGTCGGGCTCAGATCGAGTGATTTACCATTGCCTAACCCTAGCCCGAGAAAACAGAGGAACTCACATCATGGAAGGAATACTCGATGTCGGAGAGAAGGCTGTCGCTGCTCGACTGGTCGTCCTCGCCGTTCAAGGATAGCATGGCGAATGCGACGGCGACAGCGTCGGAGAGAGAGAGAGAGAGAGAGAGAGAGAGAGAGAGAGAGAGAGAGAGAGAGAGCAACCCTTCTACCGCTGAAATGATGACTAAATTGGCATGTTACAATAGTTTAATGGATACCATGCCCTTTCCCTGGATTACTGTCTCCTGCCTGATATGGATTCTCTTCACACATTCTCATTTCAAATATTAAACCTGCACTCCCTCCATCCCAATTTCATTGCCTAACGAAAACATACTAGTATATTACATCATCCAAAGAAACAAAATCATGTCAACTACAAGGTACTTATGCATCACTTCTTCAGTCATGGTTTCACAAAACATTACATTATAATCTCCCAACAAACATAACCACAACATGGTTTCACAAAACATCACATTACAATCTCTCAACAAACGTAATCACAGAAACAAGTATATTACATCAACTCAAGAAACAAAATCATGTCGACTACAAGGTACTTACACATCACTTGTCCTGTCATGGTTTCGCAAAACATTACATTATAGTCTCTCAACAAACAAAATATCAGAAACAAGTACAGTACATCATCTCAAGAAACATAATCATGTCAACTACAATGTATTTATGCATCACTAGTCCAGTCATGGTTTCACAAAACATTACATTACAATGTCCCAACAAACATAATAACTGAAACAACAAATGCAGACGTCATCTTAAGAAACATAATCACGTCAACTACAATGTACTTATGTCTTATTACAATAACGATGGTTTCAGTGAGTGACATGTCCGAAAATCTCAACAGCTCGCACAACATTATATCGCAATCTCTCAACAAACATAATCACAGAAGCACGCTCTAAATGCAACAACAGTCAATATTACAAATACAGGCAGGGGAACCCCGCGGTCCATGTGACAAGCCCAGGGTAGCAGCTCTCATCAGATCTCATCAGCGTCAACCACCTCATTTTGTTCAGTCACTACAGGGGCATCTACATCCACTATAACCTGTTCAACAACATCAGAAATGGTACCAAGGAAGAACACCTTCCTGGTTCGCTTCTTTCGCAAGTTGTATCAAGATCTGAAAGAGCAATTTTGCTGGCACAAGATGAAGAGAGAAATCGGAAGCTACATCGCCAAATGTGACATCTGTCAAAGAGTCAAAGTAGAGCATCAGAGACCCACAGGACTATTGCAACGTGTGCAGATTTCGGAATGGAAATGGGATTCTATCGGAATGGACTTTATCACCGGTTTGCCTACTTCCAGTAGGGGAAATGACTCAATCTGGGTCATAGTTGATATACCGTCCAAGGTAGCTCACTTCATACCTGTCAAGACTACCTACTAGAGTGCGAAGCTAGCAGAGCTGTACATTGCTAGGATTGTTAGTCTGCATGGAACCCCCAAGACCATAGTATCAAATTGAAGGAACCTAGTTTACCTCGAGATTTTGGCAGAAAGTTCAGGAACGATTGGGAACCAAGTTGAATTTCAGCACCGCTTATCACCCGCAAACTGATGGACAGACTAAGAGAGTCAACCAGATCCTAGAAGATATGTTAAGAGCTTGTGTGTTAGAGTATGGATCAAAATGGGAAGACTGCCTGCCTTTCGCAGAATTCTCATTAACAACAGTTATCAAGCTAGTTTGCAGATGGCACCATTTGAGTTCTTATATGGAAGAAAGTGTCGCACCCCTTTGAATTGGTCGCAAGTAGGAGAGAGTCAGATCTTTGGACCAGACATTCTCCGAGAAGCCGAAGAGAAAGTTCACAAAGTCCGTGAGCACCTCAAGACCGCCCAATCCAGACAGAAGAGTTATGCTGACAAGAGAAGGAGAGACCTGACTTTCAATGTTAGAGATTTTGTGTATCTCAAGGTTTCTCCATTGAAAGGAACCCAACGCTTTAGTCTGAAAGGAAAGTTAGCCCCCAGATATATCGGGCCCTTCAAGATTCTAAATCATCGAGGAGAAGTATCGTATCAACTGGAACTGCCCGAAGAGATGTCAGCCATCCATAATGTGTTCCATATTTTGTTACTTCGCAAATGCCTGGAAGTGTCGGAGAATACGGATGTTTTCAAGAACATCGACCACAGAGCTGTAGAGATCAACAAAGACCTGACGTATCGTGAAGTGCCCATCCATATCTTGGAAGAAGCTTACAGAACCACCAGGACTAGGAGTATCAAGTTTCTCAAGATTCAATGGAGCAACCATACCGAAGAGGAAGCCACTTGGGAGCGAGAAGATTACATTAGGACAGAGTTCCCTGATCTCTTTAGTTCCTAGTTTCCTTTGTAAATGCCGGGACGAGATTTTGTTTAAGGGGGGAAGGTTTGTAACATCCCAAAACTTCAATCCAAGGTTATTAAGATCCAAATCATCAAAATTAGGGTTAACAAAAACTTTTCCAATTAAAATTATTAAAGCATTCATAAGTGTGTGCATTTAAATAGGAGTTGTTTGAATTGCCATGATTAAGTGATCCATTGCTTGTAAAATGATTCTTAGGTGAAATAAACATCATCTAGATCATTCCCAAACGAATCCCAAGGAAAAACAAATCAAAATGAATAAAAGAATGAAATGGTCATTTGTGCCATTTTAATCAACATGCCTACTTTGGATATTCCTAGGACTCAATTCTTAACAGAAATAAATATGGATCTTTGCACCCCTTGCTAGTACATGTAATGATGTACCAAGGCCTACTTCCTGACCTGCCAAAAACTTTCAAACACTAATTTTAAATGGCATTTGAAAATTGAATCTAGTTCATATGGGAAGATCCCACTTATTCAAAAACCACTCAAATGAGCTTCATTTTAAAAACCCAAGAAACCAGAGATGATCAAGCTTATGACTAACACACCCACCAAAAATCTTTTCAAAATTCAAAACTAAATTTCTTTCGGCCATTTTCACAAACACTTGGCAGGCAGAGATTACACCTAGTATTAGCTCACTGTTTTCTATAGGGTTTTGCCACCCAATTGACCTCAATTCACTCCCTCTGTCTCCATTTGATCTAACCAAGCAATAAGCACCCCATCCCCTAGCCCCTAGCAGTAGTGCCGAGCCACCCCGAGGACATGCTCGCTGGCCAAACTTGCCAAATGCCACAGACCGCGCCTCAACCTAATCCCGTGTGCACCGCTCCGCCTCGACCCCAGCAACCCGCCAGACATGGCCGTGCACCGCCGCGTGACCCATAGTCGCTGTACGCCGCGTCGAGCACCGCCTCTATCTCCCAGAGCGTGGGACGCTCTCGACCAAACGCCACCACCCCTAGCCGCGCATTTACGCCGTAGAGCACCGCCAGGAGGCAGGCCACTGTCCCCTACCTCAAGCCACACCGCTAGCACGCTGTGCATCCCTCGCCGGAGTCGCCCGCCCATCCCTTTCGGTCGCCTCGTCGAGCTATAAATAGAGGCCTCCCCAGCACCAAAGACTCACACCATTCCACTCCCCTCTCCTCACTGGTCCTTCCCCACCTCTAGCCGGAGCAGCTCGAGCACTTGTTCGCCGGAATTTGGCTGGAGAAGCCCGCTGCAGAGGAGGAGAAGGTGCCGTCGATTTCGTCCACCCTAGGAGCTGCTGCGACCACCCCTGACCTCGCCGTCGTCCACCAGTTCGTTTACCCGCCTCGCCGTCGTCGCTGGATCCCTGGTACACCCCCTGAGCACCCTCATCGAGCCGCTAGGGTTAGACCTCACCGGCGACATGTCCGTCGTCGACGACGAGCCCCAACCGTAGATCCTAGTTCTAATCTAACGACCCACATCACCCCGTACCGCTTCGCGTGTAAAGAGCCCCTGACCGGTGGACCCCCCTGTCAGCTGTGCCCCGCGTCGCGGAGTGCCACTGGGCCGGCCCGTTTGCTTTCCCGTGCGACCCATTTAATTCAAACTTAGGTTTTTCTATTTAGTTTTAAACTTAGTTCTATCCCCTAGTTTGAAAATCAATTCAGAGAGATCTACAAACCCAAATGGAGTGATTCCAATTTTGTTAGAAATCTACTGAAAAGATCTACCCAAGCCCGTTGGATTTAATTCAATTCAAGTTATAGATCGCCCCTAGTAAAAATAACAAGACATAAGCTTTTGCATATTCAAACATTTTTATAAAATCAACCATGATAGCTTTTGAGTTGATTCCAACTCTCAAAAATCATATTTAACCATACCTATCTGAATATGTAATAATATTAGGGTTTACATACAGTGACTTTGGACTAGTACCAAAATAATGCTATATAGGCATTTCTAGTCACTTTAAATCACTAAATAATGAACTTAAACCAAAGTAATTATGAACCAACCCTTAAATTACATTCCCATATGTTAGAATATGTGGTGATGACATGTGTCCACATGATCCCATATTTTAAGTGGTGAATATTAAATCTTAGTTAATTTTCAATGAGTAGAAATTACTTTTCTCAAATAAGAAGAATGAAACTAGTTAATAAAACCTTGTGATGCTTGTGATGATAATAGATCATCAAATGTGTGCCTTTAGAGTGGGTAATTAGATTAGTTAAGTATTGTTTGGTGATTGTGTACTCCGTATGTATTTATAGACGATAGTACCGACCAAGCTTTCGAGGAGGAGGAGTTTTATAAAGAGGAGGAAGAAAACTTCAACCACTGCACCAACCAAGGCAAGCCACCATTAATAATGCAAGCAAACACTTGCAAGCTATTGTTATCAAGCTAGAATGAAGCTAGAGAAAATAAGCAAGATGCATTAGGCATGCTTTAGTTATACCACTTTGACTATTACTTACCCCAAGTATTATTTTTAAGCTTTAATTCCTTTACTTTACCAAAGTCCTTTACTTGTTGTGAAGGTAACATAAACAGTATAAAACTTGACCTATTTTAGATAACTTTAGATGTCATTCCGTGGCATGAGATTGATCCCATCTTTCCACCTTAGTGAACACTCTTAACTTAGTAGTTTAGAGCTAAACCAAAACTTGAGTCAGTTTAGATGGGAACACTTGGTGAAAATGAATTATGAAAACCTTGGAATGATGAGTCATTCTATTGAGATGTTTTGACATGTGTTGAGAAACACAAATGGTTTATGATGATGAAAATGTTGAGGCATGAGCCTTAGCCCTTTTATAAAAACTGATGGTTGGATTCGGATGCGATACCATTCCAAATTTACCGTATAACCACAATACCTGAATTGGGTAAGGCTTAGCCGGAAGTTTATATGCATTAGTATTAGTTCCCTCGTGGGAGAGGTTTGAGATGAGGCTACCTCTCAATGTTGTCCACCTATTCAGTGCCCTAGATGACAGATGGTCATGGTTGGGAGGCCATGCTCATAGGAGAGGTGCTTATACTAGGGTGTGTAAAGGAAATGTTATGTTTGATTATCTGCATACTAAGTATGATGATTCCGGATTATCCCTGTCAGATGTATCGAATCTTGTGGTGAAAGTGTACCACCTCTGCAGAGTGTCAAACTATTCGAATAGCCACGTCCGCGGTTATGGACAGTTGGAATGGCCATACTGTTTCGTTGTCAGATGATTTCAAAACAACTTATGAAATGAATGATGAATCTTGACTTGACCACAACAGGGTTGTGACTATGACACTAGCTTCCCAACTTAAGTGATTCTAGAACTTTATTTTATCTTTCTTTGTTTTTGAACTCAGCTTAGGTTTCAAACATAACTTTATAGTTAAACTTAGAGTTAGAATATTACATTAGAACTATACTACTTGTTAGTGGTAGTTTGCGAGTACTTAAAGAGTACTCATGGCTTTTGTCCTTGGCTATTCTCATGGCCAGACTATGAAGGAGATTACCAAGATGATGGCCAGCAGGACGGCTATGATAACTAGGACTATCTGCCTTTGTTAGCATTGCCTATGCCCCTGAAGATGGACCCCACCGCTACGCTTATCTTTTATTTCCGCTGCTTGTTGTATTAAGACTGGATCATGAGATCCTTATTTGTGTAAGACCTTATGTATGGTTTGTAATGGATGATGTACTGTGATATCCAATATGTTATGTCTCGCAAAAATGGTAATCCTAGGATTGCGATGTATGACATAACAGGCATCTGGGATTAAAAATACGGGTGTTGACAAGTTGGTATCAGAGCCAGGTTGACCATAGGAGACCCTAGTTAGAATGGACGTCCGAACAAAAACTTAGTTTCAAAACCGAAGTGAGTATTTATGAAAAACTATTTCCTCTCTTATCCTTGGGAATTCATTCTTTCTCAAAAATTCATGTTCCTCAATTTCTTACATTACCACTTAAAATTTGACACACTTGATCACTTCACTAATTTCCTCATCCTTAATTCTTGTAGATGGAGACTCAGTTCAGCAAGTTCTACCAGTTGGGAAATGGAGGTCAGCTGATCTTCGAGAGGGATCTGGATTCACTATCGGAGTTATTGGGACGCCCACATCCAGAGTTTCTTGGAGCTCAACTTCTAGGACCCCCGGGAGGAGATTTGTAGTGGCTAGTCACCGCTGATCTTAGAGGAAGCATCGAAGCACCAACATCCGGGAGAATCCAGTTCTCCGTGAGAGAGAACAACTGGCTAGATAGATTATCCAGGGAAATGCATGAAGCTCTTGCACGTCTATGTGCCCTTAGTGTCAACCAACTCCAGGGAACCCGTTTTGCTCACTATGCAAGACGTGACTTCATGGGAATGCCGATGGAGATGCCCAATCACCCGGAGCTGAAGCGTCAAGTGGAGAACCTTGACTTCCTGTTGTACGATCGCTAGAAGGAATTGGACAATGCTAGGGAGTTCACCAACCACAACCATGCCATTGCCGCCCAGAAGGCCCAGACTTTCTCACTGCTAGTCAAGGACTGTCAGTCTTTTCGCCTCTAGCGCGAGAAGAAGGATCGCACCATCGCCCGTCTTTGCAAGAAGGTGGCCGACCTCAAGAAGACCGTCAAGGAGCAAGAAGCTCATCTTGCAGCAAAGGAGGAAGAAGAGGAGGGTGAAGACATCCAGGGAGACATGGATTCTTACCTCAGCAATGATGATGACTTTCTGGAGGAGGATGCTGTGGACTTCTACACTGACGATGAGGACTCCGACTTCATCAACGATGAGTAGATGCACTAGAGCACTATCGTAGCATGAGATGTATCAGTCCCACTGTATCGTAGCTTGCAGAATGGTTCTTCAAACCATCTGTTTTCCTTTGTTGTTGTGGTGTGTGTTTGTATCATGTGCTTGTTTGCATGAATGAAATGAAGTTAGTTGCAAAACCTGAGTCAAACTCAAAGTTTTAGCTTTGAAACCAAAATGACAAACCTTAGAACTTTCCCTCTTACCCCTTTATCTACCTCAATCTTCAGATGACTCATGGAAACTAAGGAGGGAGCAGCTCGTTGCAAGATCCAATGCTGCAGATCTTGTAGAATCTCATCGTAGACAGAGAAGAAAGCATGACAGAGCACCAAGCTAATCTAGCGACACTGCAACAGATCGCCCAGATGGCTCTCAACAACCAAGGGCATGGAAATCAGGATCATCAAGGATCCAAGCTGAAGAACTTCCAGAATACCAATCCCCCAATCTTTAGCACTTCAGAGAACCCATTAGATGTAGATGACTGGTTGCAGACAATGGAGAATAATCTAGAAGTATCCAGAGTTGATGATAATGAGAAAGTTCTCTTTTCCACCCACTACTTGGCAGGAGATGCAAGAGCATGGTGGAATAGCATCCGCCTGATGAACCATGGTCAAGTGATGACATGGGAAGCCTTCAAAATCAAGTTCAGCCGCACCCACGTGCCGCAAGGTCTAGTCACCAGAATGAGGGATGAATTCAGAGAGTTGAAGCAAGGCAGAATGACTATGGTGGAATACGTGACATATTCCTGTCTCTTTCCAGATATGCACCTGATGAGATCAACACAGAGGCCAAGAAGAAGGAGAGATTCTTGAACAGACTACATGATGAGATGCAGACTGTCCTCGTCAACATCTGTTTCAAGGATCTCGAGGAGCTAGTCGACTCTGCCATTCAGATGGAAGGGAAGATTAATCATGCAAACGACAATCGCAAACATCGTATGATGCAACAATCTAGATCCAGCAGTCACCAGTAGTACCGTCCCAACCCCTCACCAGGATATGCACCAAGGAACAACCGACCCCCAATGTCCCGCCCAAGCTACCCCAACCGTAGCGGAGGCAATGTGAAGTCCGAAGGAAACAATCACAACTCCAGCAACTCCAACAATTTCAACCATGCCCCTCCCAAGAACAACAACAACAACACTGCACCCAGAACTGGCAGGAATGCTGTGCCCGTCGTAGCAAAGGACAAGCCTTAGATCACCTGTTTCGAGTGTGGAGTAAAGGGCCACTATTCCAATGAGTGTCCCAAGAAGACTGCAGCCACTGCCAATGTCAATGCCCCAGCTCAACAGCAGCGTCGTGTTCAACCAGGAAGAAGATTTGCCCCAGGGAACCCTCACAACCGCAATGGTCGTCTCTTCCACATGAACACCGAAGAAGCCCAGGAAGCACCAGATGTAGTGCTGGGTATGTTTTCTGTCAACTCAGTTTTAGCAAGGGTATTGTTTGATTCGGGAGCATCACATTCATTTGTCACCGAATAATTTGCATGCACTAGTAAGATTCATCCAACCAACTTGAAGTATGTCATGATAGTCCAAATCCCCGGATCAAATCAAAAAGTGCAAAACTAACAAAAGTTAAATAACAACCTGGTATGGATCAGGAATTCTCTGCAAATAGTTCGCAAACAGATTTTTAGGGTTTTTTGATAAAGCAAGTAAACGAAGTACGAGTAAATAAAAGACAGTAGGAATAAATGCAGCAAGTGGCCCAATCCTTTATATAGCAAAGGACAAGCCGATTGTATTTCTTAAGATGACCAAACGTTCTTGAGGACACATGGGAAGACTGTCAAGTGCTTTCGCTTCATATAGCTGATTAATCTTCTTTAGCTTGCTAAGTGTTGTGTGGGTGAACCTGTGCTAATGTACCGACCTTCCTAGGACTAATACATACTTGTGATTATACCCCTTGCAAACATCCGTAAGTACAAGAAAGTAATTAAGGTAGAAACCTAACCACAGCTTTAAACTCTAAGACCCTTACGTCCCTTGTGCAATGGTTTCCTAACGGGGGTTCAGGTTTCTGTCACTCTAGCAACCCCTACGATTAGTAGCCAAATACACAATGCATTCCCCTAGGCCCATATAGGTGAAGTGTCATGTAGTCGACGTTCACATGACACCACTAGAAGAAGTACACCACAACTTAAATATCAAACTATTGAATCTTTCTCAACACAATTCCACTACGAACAACATGACTTCTCCCATGTCCTCAAGAACAAAACGAACTACTCACAAGACATCATATGGATCATGATCAGAGATGGAATAATGATGTATAACAATCTGAACATAAACAATAATTCAACGGTTCACTCAATAGCATCAACTACAAAGAGTAATCAACACCGGGAAAGTTTCCCCTATGAACTATGCAAGATTCAACGCAATTGTTACAGCAATATGGATATGGTGATGAGGGTGTTGATGGTGATGATGGTGGTGATGATGATGATCCCGATGAAGTCCAGCTTGATGGTGGTGTTGATGGCGACGATCTCCCCTCTCCGGGAAGGAATTCCCCTGGCAGAAATCTGTCTGCCAGAGAGATCTTTCTCTCTCGGTGTTTTCCGCCCTGCAGAGGCGGCATAATCTTTCTATGGTTGCTCCCCGAGTCTTAGGGTTTCGAGAGGATAATATACGCCAGAGGGGAGTGCCAGGGGTGGACCAGGGTGGCCACACCAACTGGTGGCGCGACCTAGGCTGGCCCGCGCCAGGGGTGGTGTGGGCCCCCTGTGGCCCATCTCCATCCCCCCTTCTGGCTTCCTTCGTCTTCTGGAAAAATAGGATTTACCGTATATTTTCCCGGATTTTCCGATCTTCGCGAATTTTGCCTCCAAACAGCACCTTTTCCATCAGAATCCTGACTGCAGCGGTCCATGCTCCAAAAGTCATCAACCATGCAAAAACAGATGAAATAACATAAGTATCACCTCTCAATACGTAATATATCAATGAATAACAGAGAATTATGACATAGAATAGTGATGCAAAATGGACGTATCACTTACCGGTAACTAAACTTGAGTAGCATGAGGAGCGGCCCTCGTATTCAAGGGACATGAGATTTCCAACTTATACTTCGTCAAGCATATACACCATAGTTTGTTCACTTTAACCTTAATCACTTCAAGATGCTTATGATAGGGGCAATGAGAGCTGAAAGCTAATAAGTACCATAATTTTTTGAAGCTCTTTATGAAATTTGAATCCCTACTTCCTTCTATGAAGGTCTTTCTTTTACTTTTATGTTGAGTCTCCACCTTCTATCTTTATGCACCTACTTTGAGAGCATAGTGGCCATTCTTAGTTCTATGTGCATTGTCCCAAGACTTGTTGATTGATGCATAGCTTTGATATTGCTTGTTTTAAACTATTTGTATCTAGTCACTCTTATGAACTTTGAAGGTGTCCTATGCATTTATGTTTGCTACTCTATGAGGGACAAGCGGAATTCCACTATGCTATGTTTTCTTTATGTGAAACAAACAAACATCTTGCAAAGCATGGGGGCCGCCACCAGGGGGTGTGGGACCCCTGGTGCTCCAACGACCCTGCCCTTCTGCCTATAAAAGCCTCCCGAGACAAAAACCCTAAGGACCCGATCAAAATTCCACGAAAGAGTCTATAGCTGCTGTCATCTCCATCCCTAGATCGAGAGGGATCTGATGCTCTTCCCAACACCCTGCCGGAGGGGAGAGATCACACTAGAGACCTTCTTCATCACCATGACTGCCTCCGCTGTGATGCGTGAGTAGTTCATCCCTGGACTACGGGTCCATGTAGTAGCTAGATGGTTGGTTCTCCTCCTTTGTGCTATCATATTTAGATCTTGTGAGCTCCGTTCATGATCAAGATCATCTATTTGTAATCTTACATTATGTGTTTGTGGGGATCCGATGTATATTGAGATGCTATTTCAGACTGATTATTGATTCTATCATGTCTATGTTATTTGTGATCTTGCATGCTTTTCGTTGTTAGTAGCTATCTTCGCCAAGTAGATGCTAGCAACTCCAAGAGGGAGTATTTATGCTCGATAGTGGGTTCATGCCTCTAGTAAGTGACAGGAATCTCTAAGGTACTAGATGTGCTGTTGCTACTAGGGAGAAAACAACAATCCTTTGTCCATGGGACAATCGTATTGTTTACTTTACACACTTTGCTTAATGCAATTATCTATTGCTTGCAACTTAATACTGGAGGGGGTTCGGATGATAACCTGAAGGTGGATTATTAGTCATAGATGCAGTTGGATTATGGTCTATGTATAATGTTGTAATGCCCAATCAAATCTCGTAGGAGTCAAGATGATTAGTATATGCATGGTATGCTTTCTCGAGTCTGTCAATTGCCCCGCTGTAATTTGTTCACCCAACATGTTATTTATCTTAAGGAGAATCACCTCTAGTGAACTATGGCCCCCGGTCCATTCTTTTACCATTTATAAACCATCTAATATTTACTGTTTACTAATTACTTTCTGCAAGCAATTACTATCTTCCACACAATACGTTTAATCCTTTGTTTTCAGCAAAACCGGTGAGATTGACAACCTCACTTTAAGTTGGGTTAAAGTTTTGTGGCTGTGTTGTGCAGGATTCCAAGTTGGAAACAACACCTTGGAGTTGTTTCCTTGCTCCTACTAGTTTGATAACCTTGGTTTCATAACTGAGGGAAAACTTGCTGTTGTGCTCATCATACCTTCCTCTTGGGGTTCCCAACGAGCTCGATATATTTTGAGCCATCACTCCCACTAAAACAAACATCCCTAATGAAGTTTTAGTGATTGCACAATCCCAATTCACTATGTCACCTCGATCGTCACGACCGGTAACATAACTTAAAAGGTAGACATTCCCCAATGTCAGTCACATCATTCATGTGACTCATGCTCGATCTTTCGATCATTCGTGTTCTGAGGGCATGTATGTACATGCTAGGCTCGCCAATTCAACCTTATGTGTATCTGTTGTGCAACATGTCTTACACCCACCGTATGCGAATGCAGATATGTCTGACACCCGATCATCACGGCGTGCCTCTTATCGGATAACTTTCTTGGTGGTAGACACTAAGGGAGAACACAATATTGGTATTATATTAAGGGATCATCATATTAATGCTACCGTCGAGTATCTAATACTAGCACAAAAAAGATGCACACAATAAACATCAAATGTAAACAAGTTTGACATGACATGGTTGTTGATCGTCGCGCCATGATCTCCATCGTGCACTCCAGTGTGTGCGGAGCCAAGCCCTTGGTGCCACCATCCTATTACTACAACTTAGAAATAGTAAAGTAAACTACTTTTACCTTTATTTTGACCATATCATATCACAAGCCCCTGCAAAATAAAGTTAAACACATCTACTTTATCTTACCTACGAACTTGAACCACAATGTTGATTAAATAATTGTCGCTATTATACCCCTTTCGGGGCCCTCTGTTGTAAATGGTATACCAACTACTGCAAGAGAAACTGACACCTCCCAAGCCACTTATATGGTGCAAGCCGTATGTCAAGCATGGACCAGTCTCGTGAATGAATGTGTTATCTCTGTTGGGGGCCGCTTTGATCAAGCACTGTTGCGGTATACACAAGTACATGTGGAAGGGTAACAATTCTATGATCAAAGCCCACACAATAAACATGTAATCTACCTATACCAGCATAACTACGCATAGATCGGCTCGGATACCACTGTTGGGTTTTAGCGTCTGAAAACAATAATTTTTCCTACACAAACCACCGACTGGTAGGATCTATCTAGGAGTAATGTGGTAAGGAGAGGGGATTTTCACAAACTTACCAAGTTGAATACCGAAAAACTTTGTCAACATTCGGGAGAACGTGGATGATGTAGTCATACCGATGCCGACCTCACGGTCACTCTAAACTCGGATGGCTCCACCAGCTTCAGTTCCACTGGATCCAATGACTTCGATGGCTCGAACGACTCGAGTGCCACAAGTGCAGCAACTTGTAGGGGGTCACACACATACATTGTTTGATGATGACTCCCAGCTCCTGATCTAGCAGAGGTTGCGGAAGTAGATCTCCTAAATCCAGAATCCCCACAGCACGACGGTGCTCCGCAGTGAAGAACACTCATTCGCATAGCCCTTACAGTGGGGCCGCGCTCACAAGAGAGAGAGGCAGAGAGGAGGGCACTTGGAGGAGGAAGCCTCAAAGCTTGGTATTTATTGGTGATGAGGGTTTAACTCGTCAATGCCCATTGTTATGGACTTGGGTTTTGGAGAAGGAGGGAGCGCTGGAGACATCTATCGGCTAGCAAACAAGCACACAGGGGACAAAGGATTTACCCAATTTCAGGCCTCGTAGAGGTCCCTACTCCTGCTTGTCTGCTCATGGAATTATCAAAGGAGTCGAAAGTTACAATGGTGCACAGATGTAATCTGGCAAGGGTTGTGGAAACTAGGGTTGCGTGTGTCTCCTCCTCGCCGCCCCCTCCTAGCCTTTATATAGATAGGCTAGGTCTCAGGTAGCAGGTCGAGTCGGTTACAAGTTAGGGTTTCCCCCTTCAAACTTTCTATCTTTATCTTCTTCTTGTCCTTCAAGAAATCGAGAGTCCATAGGTTACTCGAGTCCCTCCATCCGGGCCTTGGCGACACCGTGGGCCTGTATGTATTTGGACCGTATATACCAAGCTCGAGTACCTGTAGGGTATACCCATGTCAGTAGCCCCCGAGTGTCCAGTGGAATCGCAGATTCGACTGGGGACTTTTTTGAAGCCTTCGAGTGCCTAAAGGAGTACATTTCGATTGCTTTTATTTGTGTCATAGGGATTTTTGATATACGTGCCTGATATAACCAAGTATCGGTATCAGTTAACCACCTTAGGGTGAAACAACGCAATCTACTCAAATTCGAGTCCCCGGACTCGAATCCGGAAAAGTGCTGGTGTAATTCGACTTAGGCCGCGGAGGTCTTACAGGAGTCGAATTCCAGTTATATGGGTGTGAGCTCTTGACGCGTCCGTCAAGGCATGTTCATCGTGCCTGTAGGTACGGATATGTTTCTGGTAGTGCGCAGTTAAATGCGTTGCCAGGCCTTATTCAGGTCTTACCTTCACGCCGTAGGCACGGCATCCGAATTTTATCATCGCGGAGACGATTCGGGTAACCCAGGAGACGCAGTCTCTTTGTAGGGAAAAATTATGAGGCAGTGTCACCATGAGTTTCAAGTGTGGATGTTATCAACACACAGTTTTTTTGTACAAATAATCATAGGGTGCGCGACCAGCGCTCCCTATGGGAGTAGCCCCCCGAGTGCCTAGTTGAGTCGAAGACTCAGGCAGGGAATAAAGAACTTTTGCGACTGCTATCGTTTTTTGCTTGCTTGTTCAGTCGATGACCCAGGAAAGTACTAAAACACTTTCGCGACTACTGTCGTCTTTTGCCTGCTTGTTTCAGTCAATGACTCAGGCAGGTACTAAAATATTTTCGCGACTGCTGTCGTCTTTTGCCTGCTTGTTTCCGGTGCTCCCAATGGGAGTAACACATGTCCATAATCGAACTGTGTTTCGAGTGATTGGGTTTGCTTTTGTGATTGTCCATGTTCCTGCAACAAGAAAAAGAAAATTCGTAGGGTGCGTGGCCAGCGCTCCCTATGGGAGTAGCCCCCGAGTGCTTGGTAGAGTCGAAGACTCCAGCAAGGACTAAAAAATAGTCGAAGTTTTCCACTGCATAGCCTTGGTGACGTTAGTGCTGACGCTTGTATGACCTTAGTTGCCCGCGTGAGCGGTTTTGACGGGACGTGACGAGCGGTGGGTCCCACTTTCTGACTTTGATTTGACTGGGCGTGCATAATCTTATTTTTAACTGTGCCTCCTCGATTTCCGCGTGTAATGGTAGAAGTGGGGGGACGGTTCGCGCTTCCTCTTCTCCACGTGTCCTACGCGATGCGTGCCACGCGTCCAATAGGGTTTTTGTCAGCGTTGGATTGCATCTCCCAAGGGTTAAGTAGCGATGCTAGCGGCGGTAATTTCCCATCTGTGCTCTTTCTTCCTTGCTGCCATCGCCATTGCTGTTTGCTTTTCTGCTTTCCCCTGCGCCCATCTTCTCCACGACGCTGGACCAGCTCCGTTCGTTCCCAAGCTACTTCCTTCGCTCTCATTGCCGCCGTGCAATGGGAAAGAAGAAGGGAGGCGCTTCCACTGACTCTGCGGCCATCCTCGCTGCAGCGAAGAAGAAAGGTGGCTCCGCTGCTGCGGGCACCAGTGCCGCCGCCGTCGGGAAGAAGAAGGTCGTGGGCACCCGCGTGACTAATGGCGCATGGCGCCCCTCTATCATCAAGGCGTCGGATCTCCGTCTTCTTCGCCAAGACGGAGTTATTTCTGCAGCAGTCGCTGATTCGCGCGTCCCCAGCGGTGAGACCATTCCTGTGCCTCCCGCTGGTTATCGAGTGATGTTTCTTGCATTCATCATTCGCGGTCTTTCCTTGCCTGTTCACCTCTTTCTTCGGGGTCTTCTTTGTTTCTATGGGCTACAGCTCCATCAGCTGTCCCCAAATTCTCTCCTCCACATCACTTGTTTCATCACTCTCTGCGAGTGCTGGCTCAGAATCGAGCCACACTTTGGTCTTTTCAAGCGCATCTTTAAATTGAAGCGTTAGTCCGCATCTGGCTCTTTAGTTTATGACGTAGGTGGTTGCGGAATCCACGTTGACCCATCCGCCACCTACTTCGATATCAAGCTTACCAAGTCTGTCCAGGGATGGAGGGACAAATGGTTCTATGTGCGCGACCAGAAGGCCAAGGACGAGCACTTTGGACTCGCGCCTTTTGATCCTGCGACTCAAGAAGAAGATGCGTTCTGGAAGAACATGATCATGCCTTCCGAACTCATGGAGAGACGTGTTATATCAGCGTCTGCGACCTCGAGAGTCGACAGGCGAGAAGAGGGAGGCTGCGCCTTGTCGAGACTTGGCTGCGCTGCTGGCCCAGCCTCTCTGTGCCGTGGTCCATCCCATGTTCCAATGGGGTGGCGCTGATGATCCCACTCGCGTGTCTGCTGATGGCATGTCCGCGAGTGAGGTAGATAAGAGGGTGCAACTAGTCACGCAGTACACCCTCAAGGATGTGCTTCCGAACGAGCCAGTCATTCCTCCCTTCGATGCTTCGAATCCTTCTCCCGAGGTACAGTTGCGCTACGTAGTAGCTTATTTTCTCGATTGCGTTTCCTATTGTGTTTGCTGATCTTTACTTTTTGTATGCAGGAGTGGGCGGTGTCGCCTTGCATTCCTCCCCTCCCTTAGGGGATTATTCCTCGTGAAGCTTTGGAAGAGGACGAGCCTGAGTCGACTGTACCTTCCGATGTGGAAGAGGAAGACCACGGGTCCGAGAGTCCGAATACTCGCAAGCGTTCACGTAGCGGGGATTCCGACGCGTCGACTCCTTCATCTCCAGGAGGCACGGCTGTTGACGCGGAGTTGCCAATTCCAGCGGTTCCTGTGAGGGCTGTGGCACCATCTTCTCGCAAGAAGATGCGATTGCCCAAGGAGTCTTCCTTGGAGTCGGCGGAGGCCACGTTTGATCTTGACAGATTTTGACTGGTAAGTTTGCTAGTGCATTCATTCTCCTCTTGTTTTCTTCTTGTTGGCTTTGCCCTGGAGTTTGCCCTTTCTGAGTGCGGATTTTGTCTTGCAGTCAAGAGGCGTCGTCATCTTCTGGCGACGTCGAATTTTTGAAGGAATCAGGAGTCGCGACCTCAAGGGCCAAGATAGAGGTCGAGCGCGCTCCTTCTCCTCCGGTGGCGGCCCACTCCGGGCACAATTCTTCGAGCTCTCCTCACGTAGGGGAGCATTGAGTAGTTGCTCGGATGACGGTTCAACAATCTTCTTCGGAGTCGCTAGAGGACCATGTAAGTATATCTTTCTTTCTTTTATAATTTGGCAGTCAACGCCCTTTGTTGCCCTCTGCTGACTCCTTGTTTTGTGCGACAGCTCCTTGTAAAGGAAGCCGCCCAGGTGGCGGAGCAGGTGATGGCGATGGGTCGCCAGCATGCGATGCTGGAGACGCGCCACCGCGTGGTCGAGAGTGAGTGTTCTATACTTATTCTTTTCGTCTTCTCTGTATTTTGGTATAATCGACTAACAGCCAAATTTTTGACTGCCATGTAGCTGAGCATAACGTTTTACTACGTGATGTCGCCACGTTGGAGAAGACGCTAGCCGCAGCTGTGAAGGGGCGCGACGAGGCAATCACGACTCGTGATGAAGCCCAGAAGCGCGAAGAGGATCTGCGTGCCTCCTTTGCGCCAGGAGAAGTTGTTCAAGAGCAATCGTTTCGCCGCCAAGGCCCTCTCGGTACCTTTTACTGGTAGATATTTTATTGATGTTCTTCTTCCTCTCAGTAGTGCCGGTGGCATTAGAAGTTTGATCCATGTCGTATTTTGGTGTAGATGTGGCGGCTTGAGTTTTGATCCACAAGCCCTTGGTCGCGATGACGCTCGCGGGGCGCGGTATCTGCGGTCAAGATCGTAGCACCGCTGTCCAAAATACGCTCCAAAGCCAAGGCCACCGAGTCGCCTCGGAGGAGCTGATGCCGAAGGAGCTGGTCGACAATGTGGAAGAGCTGGTGGAGTCGCCATTGGGGTGTGCTCGCCACGCATAAGAACTCCCTCCGCAATGCTGGCGCGACCATGTCGCTTGCCATGGTGCAAGCCCACGAGTCAAAGTGGATCCTTCGGTGTCGAAGGCGATGCCTATAACGGATGGTTAGCAGGTAGTATTCGCCCTTTGCATCGCCGTGCCAAATATGGCCATTCCTTGATAAACACATTGCCAAGTATTCGGAGGAGCTCAATCGCGCAAAGAAGGCGGCGAAACTTCGCCTCGGGCCGCGGAAAGTCTGGCATCTGATACTGCCACGGACTTGATGAAGCCCCCGAGGTCATCGAAGTCGAAGAAGCCAGCTGCTCCGTAGTTAGTTTCTTGTAATAGCTGATGAACTTGCTCTTTTGATTGGAGAACATGCCTGTTGGCGAATGTGTTTGTAGATACTTTTATTGATCCTGAATGCATCTGTTACTTTTGACTTTTGAGTTGGTCGCCTTATTTGCCTCTGGCTTGATTTTTGGTAGGGTACATCAAGTGGTCCCGTGGGGGGAACCCCGTACTCGCCATCTCTTGAGGATGCAATGGAACCACCATGCTCCAGGGTAGAGGAGCTGTCCTTGCTTTCGCGACTTCGTGATCGCGTGAAGCAACTAGAGCGTATATTGCCCGTGATCCGCGGTAGCGCGGACGTGTGGAAGTCAAAGGCTGAAAAAGCCGCCGCCCGTGAGCAATATCTGCTTGGCGAGGTGACGCAACTGGGCGACCAGTTTAAGTGTTAGTTTGCTCATCCTCGTCTTTTCCTTTGTAGTTAATCGCAATGGTACATTGTACTCATGCTGTTGATGCTGCTTCGTGTAGTTGTTAGCGCACGTTGTCCGCAGGAGGAGAGGAATAGGATTGCCATCCGCCTTCATGATCTCACCCAGGAGCAACTTCAGGAGAGTGGATACTTCTGGGTAGATCATGATCGCGGCGATCGCAGTAGCGACCTGCAGATCGTGCCTGAAAGTGCTACTCTTTCTTAAGAAGTCGCAGTCGTGTTTGAAGAACATTTACCGGGCGATGTTCCCGCTGGATGATACTCCATCAAGCCTGCTGGCTCTTCTGACCAAATTTCAAGATATGTCCGCGGTTCGCGAGTGCGTGAGGCAGCAGTTGGTGGCTGGTGCCAAGGCTGCCCTCTCCGTGGTGCGTTTGCACAGGCTTGACGTGGATGTCGCCGCCATTGCCTCTGGGCCACCGGTGCCACCAGCAGGATCTTCCTGGAACATGGTGCCGCACTATCAGGCGGTGGATCGTCCAGCCGAGGAGATCGTCTACTTCTTCGAGGAACAGACTAATGTTCTTCTGTTGCAAGGGTAGCCAAATATGTATCCTGCACATAAGTGTACTGGTGTTGTAAATCTCATATATAATTGTAGATAATTTATTGTTGAATGTATACAAATAGCTTTATAAGCGTGGGGTGCGTTGCACTTATGCGAGTCCTTTTCGTTAGCCTGGCCATCCTTGTATCGTTCCCTTGTCAACCTCACAAAAGGCTGTACCGGGTTGAGTTTGTGTTAAGGGGTTCGATTGATGTGCCAGCTACTCAGGATGTCGCGTTATTGTTCGAACAACATGTGTGTATAGGGTGGCGTAGCCCCCGAGTATGAAAGTTGACAAAAGAAAGGAGAACACAGAGTTTTGGGGCACTTAGCTTTTATTTATTCTAAGAACAGTATGAAGTACAATGTGCGGCTAAGTAGCCTTGGCTGAATAGCCTTATTTGTGATGCAAAAGTAAGGAAAAACGACTAAGGGTAGAAGCGTCGCAGTTGTGTGACGTTCCAAGGGTTGGAGTGTGCGACTCCTATCTCTAAATCTTGAAGGCGATAGGCGCCTCCTGGGATTACTTCTGTAATCACGTACGGTCCTTCCCAGGGAGACTCGAGCTTGAGATGCCCCTGCTGCTTCAGTCGCAGGACTAGGTCTCCTTCGGCGAAGGATCTGGGGTGAAGCCTTCTGCTATGATAGTTGCACAGGTTCTGCTGGTAGATCGTGGATCTTTCTACGGCGATTTCCCTTGCTTCGTTAAGGAGGTCGATGGAGTCTTCGAGTGCGACGGATGACTCCTGCTCACTATAGGCGACTACGCGTGGTGCTTTGTACCGTACCTCGGCGGGTAGTACTGCCTCTGCTCCGTGTACCATAAAGAATGGTGTGTAACCGGTGGCGCTGTTTGGAGTTGTCTGGCAGACTCAGTACGGATTGCGCTTTGTGCGCCAGCAGCCCGCGGCTTGTTCGAGTGGTCGGAGGAGTCGCTTCTTGATGCCGCTGCAGATGAACCCATTTGCCTTTTCCACCTGACCGTTGGTCTGTGGGTGTGCTACTGAGGCGTAGCTGATGTTGATCCCCAGGTTCTCGCAGAATTCTTGGAACTCCTTGGATGTAAAGTTCGTTCCGTTGTCGGTGATGATGCTGTGCGGCACGCCAAAGCGGTAGACGATGGACTCGAAGAACTTTACTGCGCTGCACCCTGATTGCTTGGTCACTGACATGGCCTCAATCCACTTGGTGAATTTGTCGACTGCGACTAGGAGGTAGACGTAGCCTCCTTGCGAGGACCTTGGAAGTTTGCCAACCATCTCGAGTCCCCACTGGGCGAAGGGCCAGGCTAATGGGATAAGCTGGAGTTCTGCGCCTGGTGCGTGTGGCTTGTCTGCGAATCGCTGACAAGCATTGCACTTTTGGACTATGTCCTTGGCGTCGTGCATGGCCGTGGGCCAGTAAAATCCAGCTCGTAGAGCTTTGGCAATGACGGCGCGACTGCCGGCGTGGTGCCCGCAGGTCCCTTCATGGATGTCGAGGAGGACTGCTCTTCCATCGGCTAGGGAGATGCATCGCTGTAACACGCCTATGATGCTGCGTTTATACAGTTCGCCGTTGATAACGGCGAATGCTTTGGAGCATCGCGCGATGTGTCGTGCGTCTGTCGGGTCGTCCGAGGGCGCCATCGAGGAGGTACGTAATGTACGACTGCGTCCAGGATTGTTCGATCATCATGACGCTCATTGGTCCCTCGAGTCCTGTGTCGAGCTCCAAGTCATCGATTGTCATTGGCTCATTGGGTGGCATAGCCCCCGAGTCCATTGCTGCGCTTGTTTTCTTCTCTGCGGCCTTTGGCTTGATGGAGCGTTCGCATATGCGCTCGAGAAATACCCCAGGTGGTATGGGTGTGCAGGTGGAGCCTATGTTGGCGAGTGCGTCCGCCTCCTCATTGCTTTCGCGACCTATGTGTCGCAACTCGCAACCATCAAAGTCTCCTTCAAGTGTGTCGTAGAGGTCACGGTATGCGATCATGTTGTCGTTTAGTGCGTCGCACTCGTGCATTGTTTGGTTGACGACCAGCTTGGAGTCGCCATATATGATTAGCCTTTTTGCGTCGCAGGCTTTTGCCATTCTCATCCCGTGTAACAGAGCCTCGTATTCAGCCTCGTTGTTTGAGGCTGTGAACTGCATTCGCAGGACGTATTTCAGCTTGTCCCCTTGAGGCGATGTCAGTATGACACCTGCTCTTGCTCCGTCTTTCCTCTTGGACCCATCGAAGTGCATTGTCCAGAGGTAGGACATGTCTGGCTTGTCCGGGAGTTGGTTTTCCATCCAATCTACGAGGAAGTCAGGGAGAACTTGCGACTTGATTGCGCCGCGCTTTTCATATGTGATGTCTCGTGGAGACAGTTCGATTCCCCAAAGCGCGACTCGTCCTGTGGCGTCAGGGTTATTGAGGATATGTCCCAATGAGGCGTCGTTGACTACCACGATTGGGTGTTCCTAGAAGTAATGGCACGGTCGCCGGGCGGTCATAAAGACGCCGTACGCCAGCTTTTGGTAGTGCGGGTACCGCTGTTTTGTTGGCGTGAGGACCTCGCTGAGGTAGTATACCGGGCGTTGTATGCCATGGACTTTGTTTTCCTCGGCCCATTCGACGACGAGCACTGTGCTAACCACTTGGTTGGTGGCGGAGATGTACAGCAGCAGTGGTTCCCTTTCTCGTGGAGTTACCAATACTGGCGAGGTGGATAGCAGGCGCTTGAGGTCTTCGAATGCTTCTTGCGCTTCGTTGGTCCACTCGAATTTGTGAGCTTTGCGGAGGAGCTGATAGAAGGGTAGCGCCTTTTCTCCCATTCGACTGATAAATCGACTGAGGGCCGCGATTTGCCCGGCTAGTTGCTGAACGCCTCTTATGTTCTTTGGCTTCTCCATGGCCAGTATGGCCTTTATCTTTTTCGGGTTTGCCTCAATCCCTCTCATGAGATGAGATACCCGGCGATTGCCAGAGGGTACGCCGAAGGCGCATTTGTCCGGATTGAGCTTTATCCGGTAGCGATCGAGATTGGTGAAGGTTTTGCGCAAGTCATCGATTAGAGAGGCTTCTTCCTTGGTTTTGATTACTATGTCGTCGACATAGACTTGGATGTTGCGACCAAGTTGCTCCTTGAGGCAGGCCTGCATGCACCGCTGGTACGTGGCTCCTGCGTTTTTTAGCCCGAAGGGCATTGTGTTGTAGCAGAACACGCCGAAGGGCGTAAACGGTCTTCTCCTGGTCTTCCTCCTTCATTCGAATTTGGTTATAGCCTGAGTAGGCGTCGAGGAAGCAGAGGCGCTCGCATCCAGCAGTGGAGTCGATGATTTGATCGATCCGTGGTAGCGGGAAGTGATCTTTTGGGCAGTGCTTGTTTAGAGAAGTGAAGTCCACGCACATCCGCAGGATATCCGTGTCCTTTTTTGGCACCAGCACCGTATTGGCGAGCCAAGTGCTTTCCTTGATCTCGCGTATGAATTTGGCCTCGAGGAGTCTGTTGATCTCCATTCCGACTGCCTGTGCCCGTGGCTCAGACAGTCGCCTGATTGTTTGCTTGACTGGCCTTGCGTCGGGGTTGACGTTGAGTGCGTGCTCGGCGAATTCCCTGGGAACTCCTGGCATGTCCGCAGGACACCAGGCGAAAATTTCCCAGTGCTCACGGAGGAATTCGACGAGCGCGAGTTCCTATGCGGGACTCAAGTTGTTGGCGATGAGGGCCGTTTTAGCGGGATCTGATGGATGGACCTGCACCTTCTTTGTGTGCACAGATGAGTCGAAGGAGAGGTCAGGTGAGCTTGGCCTACTCAGGGGGGGCAGACTGTTGTCTGTCGTTTCCTTCAATCGCGCGAGCTCCTCCTGCATGCCGAAGGACTGGGAGATTCTGTTGAATTCCCTGTCGCAACTATCAGATCGGTCAAAACTCCCGTTGATCGTGATGACGCCATTGGGACCTGGCATTTTCATCTACAGGTAGGCGTAGTGGGGTACTGCCATGAACCTAGCGAACGCGACGCGCCTGAGGATGCAGTGGTATTGTGAGGGCCAGTCGACAACTTCAAAGTCGATGCGCTCGCGCCGGAAGTTCTTCGGCGTGCCGAATATGACGTCGAGGTTGATTTTTCCCAGGGGGTACATGCCTTTTCCTGGGACGATGCCGTGGAACATTGTGTCCGATGCCTCCAAGCAGGTTAGAGGGATCATGATTGCTCACAAGGTACTCGCGAATATGAGGTTGATACCGCTTCCGCCATCCATGAAGACGCGACTCATGTCGAAGCCTCCAATTTGCGCCTCGAGTACGAGGGGGCAATGACCTGGGCGAGGTACTTGAGGCGGGTGGTCGCGTTTGTCGAAGGTAATGCACGACTCACTACCACTGAGGTACTCAGTGGTGGATGGTGGCGAGTGCGTGGCCAGATTGACTTGGCGAGTGATGGTCTTCTGCACCCTATTGGAGGGGCGTCCCTTTTGGATCATCATGGTACCCATGGCCCGTGGGTATGGTTCGCCTCCGTGGTGCTGGTCCGGTGCAGCTCCGTTCGGGGGTGGCCCAGGTGGTGGTGGTGGTGCGCCATGTGCCACTGTGCCTGGAGCGGTTCCATAGCCTCTTTCCACTGCACTGCGGTTCATCCGAACCGACCTCTCATGTAGCTTGAGGAACTCGCGGCAGTCCTTGAGGAGGTGGCTGGACTTTCTCTTGCCATCATGCTTGTCGATGTAGAAGTGTACCGTGCATGGCCCAGACAGTTTGTCCTCGATGGAGGTCGCGGGTGCTTCATCGCGAGTGCGGCGTTGCCATACTTGCGTGGTTTTCCCGGAGTCGCGGTATCCGCCGCTGCGGTATCCGCTATTGCGGTTATCGTCGCGTCTATCGGCGTAGCCGGCTGCGACCATGTTGACGTCATCGCGATCGTCATAGACGCGCATGCGACGCTTACTCCGGCGGTCGCGTCTTCGTTCGAGTTCTGCCTCCTCGTCAGAGTGAACGCGGTTCTTCAACGAATCTTCTCCATCAGCCCACCGATTCGCAATCTCCATCAAGTGGTCGATGGTCTTGGGCTTTGAGCGGCCTAGCTCCTCCCTGAGTTCCATGCGGCGGACACCACCGTTGAATGCATCAATCGCGCGGTCTTCCGAGATGTTCTCCGTGGAGTTCTTGATGATGGACCACCTTTGGATGTAAGAGCGCAACGATTCGCCAGATTTTTGCTGACAGCATCTCAGTTCTTCGATTGAAGCGGGGCGTTTGTACGTGCCCTTAAAATTGCACATGAAGCTGTAGACCAGCTCATCCCAGCTGCGAATGGATCCGCGTGGGAGGTTATTGAGCCATGCCCGGGTGGCGCCCTGCAGCTGTAGCTGCAAGCACTGCATGGCAGTACTTCGACTGGCTCCGTGTAGTCTGACGAAGGAGATGTGATCCTCCAGCCAGATCTTGGGGTCCTGTAGACCGTCAAATTTCGGGTTCTCCGATGGGAGTTTGAACCCTTTAGGAATTCGCTTTTGCCTGATGGATCTGCTGAAGCATCTGGCGCCGCAGAGCTCCCCATCTTCTTCTGTCGAATCAGTCGACCGAGCACGTCGTACCCTTGACTTGTCGATCTTGCGCTGCGTGAGTTCATCGCGTGCATCGTAGTCGCCATCCTGTCGCCGTGAACGGCGGCGCCGAGACAGGTCGTGACTGTCATCGCTTGACGAGGGCGAGGAGTAGTGCTTTGCTAACGCTTTGCCCTTTTTTGGGTCTAGTACTGGTTCTTTGTCGAGGGCAGCCTCGATTAGCCCTAGGCCCGCGATCGTAGATCGGTGCATGGCCGTTCGGGGATCTCCAGCCGGTGGCTGGTTATTGAGAAGGTACATGGTGGCCGCTGTCACTGCGGCCTGTGGCGTCCTGGGAACCACGTTGCCTCTTGTGTCGACTGTCATAGAGCCGAAGTCGAGGACTTTCGCGGCATCTATGCGTTCTTGTTCGGTGAGGTGAGCCATCCGCGATTGCCTCTTCCTGGCGAGATGCTCGTTGCCTCTTGAGGAGGATCCTCCGTAGGAGGAGAGCCCAGCGCGACGAAGGCTTGACTCGTCCGCCGCCTTTTTACGCGCCTCAAGTTGCGCGATTGCTTGTTTCTGGCGCTTGAATTCCTCTTTTAGGAGCCAGTGGTAACCCATTAGTAGTTCCTGAGGGGACCCGAAGGGTAGAGGTGCACCTTGTAGGGCTTCGCGACAGCATTACCACTCTTACTCGTTGAGCCTGATCATGACGTGTTCGCCGGTTTGCTCGTTGATTATGCTGGGGGGTTCGACTGCTCCTCCATTGCCGCCGTTGCCGCTGTTGGCGGTGTTGGGCGGGTCGGTGCCGTTGCCGGTATTACCACCGTTGCCACGGTTGGCGGAGGTGTCGCCCGCGTTGATGACGGCGCACATGAAGTGATTTGGGAAGCTATTGCTTCCACAACTTTCAGATTCGGAACCGTGGGTTCCATCTTTAGTGGCCATATCGCTTAGGTCGGAGTCACGACTGCTGTCGCTGACCATGTTCCCAACTATCACCGGAGCTTTGAGCTCGCTGAGGGTGCCGATCAATGGAGGGAACCATGATGCTGGGGAAATCGTCGGTGCTGTCGGCTGATCGGGCATGCGAAGCGTGCCCATCTGACCAACTTGGAAGCAGAAGCTCCCAATCGCCAGGATGATTCCGTCGCCCACGGACTCGAAGGCTGGGCGAGTAGTCGGCGTGTGGACGGTTAATTCGAAGGCGCCAAAAAGCTGGAGAATCTCCGCTGTTGCAGAGTTGTAGATCGCGTTTGATGGGGCTGAAGAAGCCGCAACATTAGCACTCCCACTTCCCACAACGGCGCCAATTGACGAGGGTTTAACACATCAATGCCCATTGTTATGGACTTGGGTTTTGGAGAAGGAGGGAACGCTGGAGACATCTATCGGCTAGCAAACAAGTAGACAGGGGACAAAGGATTTACCCAGGTTCAGGCCTCGTAGAGGTCCCTACTCCTGCTTGTCTGCTCGTGGAATTATCGAAGGAGTCAAAAGTTACAATGGTGCGTAGATGTAATCTGGCAAGGGTTGTGGAAACTAGGGTTGCGTGTGTCTCCTCCTCGCCGCCCCTCCTAGCCTTTATATAGATATGCTAGGTCTCAGGTAGCAGGTCGAGTCGGTTACAAGTTAGGGTTTTCCCCTTCAAACTTTCTATCTTTATCATCTTCTTGTCCTTCAAGCAATCGAGAGTCCGTAGGTTACTCGAGTCCCTCCATCCGGGCCTTGGTGACACCGTGGGCCTGTATGTATTTGGACCGTATATACGAAGCTCGAGTACCTGTAGGGTATACCCATGTCAATTGGTGTATTGAAATCCCTCCCTATACCCTCCTTTATATAGGGGGAGGGGACCCCTCAAGTCTCTTGGCCCAACCAGCCACCAAGGGGCCCAGCCGGCCACTCCCTCCTTTTCCCTTGGGGGGTTTTCCCTCATGGGCCCTTTTCCCTGTAGGGAGTTGGCCATTAGGCATGGGCTATCCATTAAATCGTATTTAATTCATTAAATTAATATAAATAAATATATAATTCAATAATTAACATATATTTACATATTATTTAATTCTCGTTGCTCCGAAACTCCTTCCCGATAACTCCGGACACCTGCCGGACTTTCCTGGAACCCTTCCGGTTTTCTCTTCTCTTTTAGTCGGTGGTTCCTATGATACCAAAACGATCTCTGAGAATTGTCAAACCCTTAAGTGTGTTATCCTACGGTTCGGGAACACTCCAGACTGTTGGAAATATGCCCTAGAGACAAATAGTAGTAAGGACTATTATCATATTTCATATAGTTTATGATTAAGTTTTATATCATGCTATAACTGTATTGAGTGGAAACATCAATACACGTGTGATATACAAACAACCAGGGGTTCCAAGTGAAACTCTAGTCACTAGTTCATTGGTTAACAGATGATCAAGTTTCCTGATCATGTGGCATTTATGCCAGTTGGAAATGAGGTCATCTCATTCTGAGAATGAGATGATGAACCAATACCCAACCTAAACATCATGACCCGATCATGTCACGAAGTTCAAGTTACGATGATTAGAAATGGATCCTCGTAGACTATTCCTTAGACCGCGAGGCTATATCAATCACTGTCTCCCGAGAGTGCTTAGATAACATCAAACGCCATCTGGTAATACGGTGGTTATAAAGGTGTGTTCAGGTACTTGGAGGAAACCTTAGAGGCAATATATGTCAAGAGCGGGATTTGTCCATCCATGTGACGGGAAGATACTCAAGGGCCCACTCGAAGAAGTTATATCCAATAGCTGCGCAGCGTGTGATTTGATCACATGGATATCACTTGTCGGAACGAGTCAAGTAGCGTTGTTCAGTAACAAGATTGAACACGACATGGTGATGTCATTGATAAGATCTCGGGCAATGCAAGTATCGAGTGACAAATGGAATAAGACACGACTATCTCGGTTCAAACGATGAAAGATCTTCGTGGAACGCACAGGGGTCACATGGCCATCCAGGTCCCTCTGTCGATCATTGGTGCGGGAGTGTCCCGACCATGTATGGAGTGTTCCCGAACCATGGGGTATCACTCTTAAGGGCTTGATGATGCTTAGAGAGTGTTTATAGGATCGATGCAATCACCAAAGAGTTGTAGAGAGAAAACCGGAAGGGTTTCGGTAAGTCCAGAGGATGTCCGGAGTGGAGGTGGAAGGTGTTCCATGGCCACGGAGATTGAATAATATGTGAATGAATGTTAAATGTTGATTTAATCATTTATTCACAATTATTTAAAAAAGAGAAAAATCAAATAAATGGTCAAAGGCTTAATGGGCCAATTTCCGGAGGGAGAGGGCCCATTAGGGGAAAGGAGAGAGAGAGAAGGGGCAAGGGGTGGCCGGCGCCCTAGTGGGCCAGCCCCCCGCGCGGGGCCCATGGGGGTGGCCAGCGGTGCCACCCCTCCCCCTCCTCTCCTTTAGTCCCACCCTAGGACTTTGAGGGAGGTAGTACCTCCTCTCCCCCTATATATAGTGGGGGTATTTGGCCAATTTAAATACACCAATAATTAATAAAGGTCTTCTCACTTTTGGGAGGACCTCCAGTTGATATTTTCTCTCCCCCCTCTCTCTCGTGACCGTGGTCCCAAGTCTGGACTGCGCGAACGAGAGACATCTTCACCGTAGAGCATCGTCGCGCTACGGGATTCGGATCCGAGAGCTCTACTTCCGCAACTACTACTGGATCAGGGAAGCAGGAGTCATCGTCAGGCACCAGACGTGTGTAACTCCCCGCGAGGTGTCGCACCTGAGGCACTCAAGTTGGAGCCAAGGAGCGCAAGGACTTCATGATGACCTTGAGGTCTGCTTCGGCTCGTCTACATCAACCACGCTCTCCTGAGTGTTGACAACACTTTTCGGTCTTCAAGGGTAAGTTCGCGAAAAGCCCCTCCCGTTACTGTATTACTAATAGATAAGTCCTGGCAGCTTCAGGAGTTCAGGGGCATAGAGTAAAATTTATTGTTTTCATACGCGGAACCCCAACAGTGTTATCAGAGCTAGATCTATGCGTAGTAATGCTAGTATGGGTAGAACACACGAGATGTAGCGTGTAGGCGTTGATCTTTTAGTTGTTACCCTCCCACGTGTACTTGAGTATACCACAATAATGCTTGATGAAGTGGCCCCCAACCGACTTTACGCGTTCATTCGCAAGACTGGTCCATGCTTGACATACGGCTTGTACCGTATAAAGTGGCTTAGGGGGGTGTCTGTCTCTCTCGCATTAGTTGGTATGCCATTTGCAACGGAGGGCCCCAAAAGGGGTGTAGTAGAGACAACTACTTGATCAGATTTGTGCTGAAAGTTCGTAGGTAAGAACGGTTCTTGTGCGAAAGCCCATTCAGCCACGTAAAACATTCAAAGATAAAGTAGAGGCGTCTAACTTTGTTTTGCAGGGGGCGTTGCTTTGTGATATGGTTGTGGCAAAGGTAAAGTGATTACCTTTTGTTACATAGTAGTAGATAGTCACGGAGGTGACGGACTACCACGCCGGAATGACACTGGTGTCTACGGCCGAACTCGTGCCGAACTCGGTGACGGCGGATGGAGATCACAACATGAAGGACCATATCACATAGCATTTACATTCAATGTTATTGTTTGTATGCCTTATTGTGTGCTAGTATTAGATACTCGACGGTAGTCTAATAAGATGATCCCTGTTAAAATTACCAATGATTGTGTTCCCCCTTAGTGTGCACCACCAAGAAAGTTCTTCGGTATGAGGCGATCCAGGGTTACAGGCCTAGGTGTCAGACATATCTGCGTTCGCATACAGTGGGTGTAAGCCATGTTGCACAGCGAATACACTAAGGTTGAGTTGGTGAGCCTAGCACGCCACAGAAGCGTGGCCTCAGAACACGGATAGTCAAAAGATCGAGCGCGAGTCACATGAATGATGTGACCGACGTTTAGCGTCCACCTTTGAACCCACATCGATGGCCGTGTTCAATCGGGGGTGATGTGGCTGATAGGGGTCGTGTTATCACTAGGAACCCTTTTGGGGATAGGTGTTTCTGAGTGGAGTTATTATTAACTCATTATAAACTTAGTCTAAATTCCTTTTGCAATTATAAATGTAGAAAATGGTTCTTCCCGAGATCACCTTTCCTATCGACGATTGGTTGAAAGGATAAAAGCTCAAGTTAGATGGATCCAACTTTTCTGCATGGGTCATATGCCTGTTTGATCTCCTTGGTGAGAACAATGTAGCTGACTACATGACTTGAGAGATGTATTTGGAGCCACCCTATTCTCATGAGACCCAGGAGCAGCGGGATCTGCGCTGCCGTCGTCGTGTGATGGCCACATTCATATCAGTGACGATGCGCCTCGGAATGGAGGATGGACTATGGCCAACGGTGGGAAGTCTTAAACCCCGAGTGGTCATGGAACATCTGAGATCGTATTTCGTGGAACAAGTGCGCATGTGGGAGTATGAGCTGATGGGGGCTTCCTCTCCATAAAGATGGAGGAGGGATCCTCTCTGGACGAGCACTTATTGAGCATCTATGATGCGTACATGAGTTTGGCATACTACTTGTACAACTGGTACTCAAGCTCATTTGCGATGGGAGTTGTGCTACGGTCTCTTCTACCAAGCTTCCAAGCACAGGTCAAGATCTGCATTATGAGAGGCGACATGAAAACACTGGATTTCCTCGAGTTCATATCACATTTCAGAAATGTGGTAGATGAACCCAACGTTGCTGGAGTCATCAATGACAAAGCTATTTATTTGATATAAAGTTTTATAAATGTTATAATCTTGCAAACACATTTGCAGTGTTGAGTATATTTGATACTTGTTCTGTTTTGATGAAAACAGGTCCTTCTGTATGAGAGGTGCTTGCTAGAGAGGAGGTGACGTTGCGTGTTGATGGCGAGCATGATGATGACGTCGATGACACTCTCCCTCGACATTTATCATTTAGTTTATGTTTTAGGATGATTATTGTAATCAAGAGATTGTGAACTTGTTTAGTGTGTCTCACACTTTGTGAGACGGTTATTCATATGAGCTTGTAACAAACAGTTGTTCCACTTTTATGAATGATTTCTATTCATGTTCATATCTTGTTTGATTATGTGTGAATTATCCTTGTTGTTTGAAACTAATTGATAATGCATGAACATTTATAAACATTAAAATGCCTTGTTTAAAAGACCCAACTTAATGATATGTTCATTAATGAATGAAAAACCATTGTTTAAATTCAAAGTTATGTGATAATATGTGAAAGTCATTCAATTTCTTTTCACATATAAATCATGCCTAAGTTCGACAAATCACTTGAACACCGTGTATTACTTGAATACAAAGTGTTTAATGAATTGTTAAAAAGTAAATACATATTCGATGTATTGTGTTTAACAAGAATGGTAATTATCATTATATGATTGTTTAATGTGTAAAGAAGTTTACCAAAGGAAACATGAATATGAAACTATTTGATTTGATCAAAGTGTTTCATCAATAAAAGGGTATAAATATAAAAGAGAATCTAATTGCTATGATTTGATCAATAGTAATGAAATTCAACTTTATAAGAATGGCATAAAAGAAATTGTGGAATGCAAAGCGTTTTGAAACGTCAAAATGCAAGGCATCACAATGTGATATTAGATATCAAAGGGGTTGAATAGAAGGCACCAAATAAATTGTTGTAGTGTAGATGTAGAGACCATTAGCTTAGAAATAGTTAGAACTCAATTAGAAGGTAGTGAACCATTTGAATTCATGAAAGTTTTGGGGTTATTCGATATAACCAAAACAATAGCGAATAATTCCTTGTAGAGTACTCATTGGAAACTTTGAATACAAAACCCATAGCTGAAACCAAAAGGAAAGCAAGATTCGTACTGCTTGGATTTTGGTGCATTCTTGAGAAAACTCACTTCTAGTGATGTTTCTCAATTATGGAGCAAATGGAAAATAGTGTAAAATACGATGAGGATTCAAAACCCTGCATCAGAGTGTTGAGAAGCGGAACGGACAACGTTCTTGAACGATTCTCTTCACAAAAGGAAAGAATCAATGATATTGATCACTGTGTTTTCCCCACTAGTGTTTTCACTACATGAAGGAGGATTCAAAACGTAATCCATATCTAATATGGAGACATTTGTGAATCATTTGTCATGATTCATGAAATATGACATACCTACGAACTACAAAGGAAATAATGGTAAACTAGAATTATGAGATATCCTAAAAGCAAAATTCCCTTGAGATTAGAAAGCAGTTCGTTGCTGAATCTCACAAGTAAAAGGGGTAACTTGTATTTTCCCAAATGACTGCAAAGCCATAGTGGAAAAGGAGGTGAATGACAAAAGCACAATCTGTCAAATATTGGACAAATTCAAATGAATTTGATTCATGTGTGCTAAATGTCTAGTAGATTTAAAACTAGTAATAGTACTAGTATCTCATAGTAAATCTCCAAGTTTGATATTTGATCAAAGTTTTTGAAATTGTTCAAAATAGTGAGTGGATATGCAATTTGCATGAAATTGAGTGGGAGCTATGAAAGTCTTCCATGAAACAATATGTGATTGACATATTTTTAAGTGGGAGCAATATAAGTCTCAAATTCAAATATGTAGGAACATATTCTGAGTGGGAGCTTATAGGGGTAATTCTTAAGTGTGTTAAGAATGAAAGCGCAAATACTTATAAATAATGATTTATAAGAGGTAGAAGTTGATAATAGGTGAATTATGATATTATGTAGCATTCCTTAAGGGATTCTGAAAGGGGTTCCAGGATAGAAGTTAATTAATGAACTGGTCCTTAATAACTCAAATTAGGAATAGTATTAAGTTTAACATCAATGGTTGAAAGAAAGAAAATGATGGTCATCATCCACTATGTTGAGACATAGGTTCTGTCTTAGAAAACCATGATGATAACTTAGCATAATATGTGATCCAAATAAGGAATGTTTAAAGTGATTAAGTTTGAATCACAGAACGTTTGAGCTGAGTTTGTCCGTAGTGTCTAGTAGAGAACTGTAGACATGTTTTCCAAATTCATGAAGGATGACATATCTTAAAGCATAAAGGGTTATGTTATAAGGAAATATGTTGGAAACCCCTGTAATACCGATTGAAGTCAAGAAGGAAACGAGGTGAACAAAACATCGAAAGTTGCACAGAGTGCACTAGTGTTTTGGTGAATACATTTATAATAATAGATAAGGGTACCATCTAAAGTGTTGTATAATGTTATGGCGGGGCTAGTTCGCTTTTAACGTATAATGATGTGTCCCAGGGCACAACGCCCATGAGAAATCCCTCGAGGTTGATCTAACATCTGTAGGCTCCTGGAATGAGGCCTCGTTCTACTGCCATAGCAACGATGCATACACACAGATGCTATCATGTGATGATAAAGTATTAATGTCAATCCAGGTGATATTAGTAAGTTGCAAGGGATTTGGGACTGTAAAGACCCAAGACTCAACCTCTTCCATGAGCAAGCATGTTCAGTGTACCGGATATATGGTGCCAATGATTGAGAACAAATGCAGCTAGTGTATTTGTACTCTAGTGCAAGTGGGAGACTGTTGGAAATATGCCCTAGAGACAAATAGTAGTAAGGACTATTTTATCATATTTCATATAGTTTATGATTAAGTTTTATATCATGCTATAACTGTATTGAGTGGAAACATCAATACACGTATGATATACAAACAACCAGGGGTTCCCAGTGAAACTCTAGTCACTGGTTCATTGGTCAACAGATGATCAAGTTTCCTGATCATGTGGCATTTATGCCAGATGGAAATGAGGTCATCTCATTATGAGAATGAGATGATGAACCAATACCCAACCTAAACATCGTGACACGATCATGTCACAAAGTTCAAGTTATGATGATTATAAATGGATCCTCGTAGACTATTCCTTAGACTGTGAGGCTATATCAATCACTGTCTCCCGAGAGTGCTTAGATAGCATCAAACGCCATCTGGTAATATGGTGGTTATAAAGGTGTGTTCAGGTACTCGGAGGAAATCATAGAGGCAATATATGTCAAGAGCGGGATTTGTCTGTCCATGTGATGGGAAGATACTCAAGGGCCCACTCGGAGAAGTTATATCCAATAGCTGTGCAGCATGTGATTTGATCACAAGGATATCACTTGTCGGAACGAGTCAAGTAGCGTTGTTCAGTAAAGAGATTGAACACGACATGGTGATGTAATTCATCAGATCTCGGGCAATGCAAGTATCAAGTGACAAAGGGAATAAGACACGACTGTCCCGGTTCAAACAATGAAAGATCTTCATGGAACGCACAGGGGTCACATGGCCATCCAGGTCCCTCTGTCGATCATTGGTGCGGGAGTGTCCCGACCATGTCTGGAGTGTTCCCGAACCATGGGGTTATCACACTTAAGGGCTTGATGATGCTTAGAGAGTGTTTATAGGATCGGTGGAATCAACGAAGAGTTGTAGAGAGAAAACCGGAAGGGTTTCGGTAAGTCCGGAGGATGTCCGGAGTGGAGGTGGAAGGTGTTCCATGGGCACAAAGATTGAATAATATGTGAATGAATGTTAAATGTTGATTTAATCATTTATTCATAATTATTTAATAAAGAGAAAAATCAAATAAATGGTCAAAGGCTTAATGGGCCAATTTCCGGAGGGAGAGGGCCCATTAGGGGAAAGGAGAGAGGGAGAAGGGGTAAGGGGGTGGCCGACGCCCTAGTGGGCCAGCCCCCCACGCAGGCCCATGGGGGTGGCCGGCGGTGCCACCCCTCGCCCCTCCTCTCCTCTAGTCCCACCCCGGGACTTTGAGGGAGGTAGTACCTCCCCTCCCCCTATATATAGTGGGGGTATTTGGCCAATTTAAATACACCAATAATCAATAAAGGTCTTCTCACTTTTGGGAGGACCTCCAGTTGATATTTTCTCTCTCCCCCTCTCTCTCTCTTGTGACCGTGGTCCCAAGTCTGGACTGCGCGAACGAGAGACATCTTCACCGTAGAGCGCCATCGCGTTGCAGGATTCGGATCTGGGAGCTCTACTTCCACAACTGCTACTGGATCAGGGAAGCGGGAGTCATCGTCAGGCACCGGACGTGTGTAACTCCTCGCGAGGTGTCGCACTTGAGGCACTCAAGTCATTGGAGCCAAGGAGCCAAGGAGCGCAAGGACTTCATCACGACCTTGAGGTCGGCTTCGGCTCGTCTACATCAACCACGCTCTCCTGAGCGTTGACAACGCTTTTCGGTCTTCAAGGGTAAGTTCGCGAAAGGCCCCTCCCGTTACTGTATTACTAATAGATAGGTCCTGGCAGCTTCAGGGGTTCAGGGGCGTAGAGTAAAATTTATTGTTTTCATACGCGGAACCCCAACATAGACATGGTCAAGATCCCTCTCGGACCAATGATCATCATCAGGACCTAGATGCCCATAATGAGCCATGTGCATTCCACGAGAATCTTTGTCATTGAACCAGTAAACATAGAATCATATTCCCTTTGTTACTTTGATACTTTACTTGTCCGAGACCTAATCAACAACATCAACATGTCGTGTTCAATCTCGTTACCGACAAGTACAACTTTACTCATTCCGAGCTATGTCATCCCTGTGACCTAGTCACACGCTGCAGCTTTATGGATGTCATGTCTCCGAGTGGGCCCAGAGTATCTCTCCATCACGCGGAAGAAAAATCCCGCTCTTGACACATATGCCTATACATGCCCCTCTGAATTCCTGAAGACACCTTTATGATCACCGTTTCACCGAGTAACATTTGATGCAAACAAGGCATTTCTCGGGTGACAGTGATTAAATACAGTCTCACAATCTAAGGAATTGGTTACTACATTTTCCAGTCATTGTAATGGTGAACTTCGTGACTTGATCATGTTACAATTCATGTGTTGGGTATCTCCATCATTTTCATTCACCTAATGAAATGACCCCATGGTTAATTGACATAAATGTCCATGATCGAGAAACGTCGATCATCGATTGACCAATGAACTAGTGTCTAGAGGATCACTAGGGACTCTGGTGGTTTACATATTACACGTGTATCGAAGTTCCTATCAATACAGTTATAGCATGATATAAAAACCTACTATGAACTTAATGAAATATGTCAATAATCTATATTATTGTTTGCCTCTAGGGCATATTTCCAACAACCATACTTTTAGAAGAACGTTGTTTTGTTTGTACAACTACCATATACAAAAATCAATATATGTAGTGTTTGCTACACTAATCCATCTAGACTAAATATCGCTACAAAAGATCAAATCTTGTCGTAGCCAACTCTTTGAACATTGTCACAAACTCTTTTTCGACATGTCGACTATTTCATAAATGTGAAACATCCATGTCTATTTATTTATAGATCCAAACATGACCGATAGGCTTCATGCCTTCCATAGGGTCTTCCAAGTTCAGAAACTTGGTTTTTTGTGTATGGAACTATCACAGATTTTATGGCTTCTAGCCATTTGATGGATTCAGGGCCCATCATCACTTCTTTGCATGTAGTCAGTTCATCATTGTCAAACAATAATGATTCAATCTTACTATTTGATTGTTTTACCCGACCAATGGCGGTTCAATAGGAACTTAGATCTCCATGACCACAATCTTTGAGGTACATGAGGCATGAGCATTATGGCTGCCTCTAGGACACTTTTCTGCACTGTGCAACTCAGCACATATAGCTAAGGTTTAATAACCTTATCAAATTTTATTGTACTCCCACTTAATTTTTCACGAAAAATTCCTCCTTAAGAAATTTGACGTTTCTAAGCGACAAACATTTTTGTTTTTGGTGTTATGAGGGAACACCCAATGGTCATTTGGAATACCCTACAAAGATATGCTCATCTGATTTTGGTTGTAAACATTTTACTTATGCCTAACATATCAAAATTTAAGAAAAGACAACTTGGGTTTTATCCCAAACCATAACTCATATGGTGTCATTTCAACGGATCATGATGGAGCTCTTTTTAGTGTAAAAGAGGTAGTCACTAAAGCTTAATATTTAAAATATAATGGCAATTTTATAAATGACACCATTGATCCTACCATGTCAAACAAGGTTTGATTACATTTCACGAACAATCCATACTTCTATGGTGTTTCGAGAAACGCAAGTCTACGGAATGATTCCTCAATTCCTAGGTGTTTTCTAAACTTGTAAGTCAAATATTTTCCTTTATGATCCAATCATGAATTCTTTATTTTCTTGTTACAATGATTTTCCACTTCATCTTGAAATCATTTGAACATTTTCAAAAGTGTCATACTTCTTCTTTATTAGGTAACTATACACATATATTCACTCAAATTTTTGAAGAAAGTATATGAGGTTGAAATTCATCGCTCATGACCTACTTAATGGACTACATATATTAACATATACAATGTCCAATAAGTTAGTCGTTTGTTCTTCTTTTGGCTTATGAATGAAATTTGAATCATTTTCAGAAAATTCTTACAAGCATCTATTTGATTCAAAAATCAAAAGGACACCAAAATTCCATCAACATGGAGTTTATTCATGTTTTCTTTTCCAATTAATTTAAACAGCGATGTCACTTTGCAAGTGACATTTTAATCATTTGTCTTGTGACATTTTAGCATTAGTGTTATGGATGTGATTTCTCCAACTAGACTTGTAAGAGTTAATCCATCTTCTATGGAATACGATAATTATTTGAACAACAATTGTTCTCATAATACCGGAACAAAATAATGATTTATTAAAACAAATCTTGAAGGCTAGGTTTGATGTCAATGAGAAACACAACAATACTTTATTTTGCTTCTGATGAACATCATCCCATATTCTTTTGCTAGTTACTTAGGGTATTGCAGTTCAAGAATTGTGTTGTCCTATGTGGCACTTCATACCAACTAGTCCGGTATCCAATACCTAAGAACCACATTGTTTAACAAGCAAAGAATATATCCACAACATGTATATCATCTATATACCTAAGCTGGATGATGGCCCCAAAAAGCTCCATCTTTCTGTGCGTTTAAACATTGTTTTTCGTCAAGCAATTGACATTATTCTCTCTTGATTTTCCACTAATGACTAATTATAAAGATATGCAAATCCTTTCTTTGATTATTTTGTGCAGGAAATCACATTTTATGGCGAAATATGGAGTCAACAATGATGATTTTGAGGAAGTATTGATGACCAAGTATTCCTAGAGCTACAGCCATTAACCATCAGACGGGTGGCAGCGATTGCCTTCTCGTCAAACCCTACAATACTCGTGAAGACGCCTATATATTTAGAGGCCCCTGCCGCTGCACAAAGGGCCGCCATTCTCAGATTGCATCACAACATCACCAAAGGAGATCCACGCCATTGTTCACCCATCCATCATCCACCCCCCATTAGCCATAGCCATATCTTTGTACTTTAGATCTCCTTGTGGTTCGGCAACCATTGTAAGAATAGTTGATTTCAATCTAAGTATTGCATAATGTTTTCTATCCTTGATCTTATTGTTATGAGTGAGTAGTCCTCACGGGCTACGGGTTGGGGAGAAACCTCGCAGCGTTTACATGTATCTAATCTATGGGAGAATTGTGTATTGGTTTGTAAGAGGGATTTGTATGATTTGTTTCTTTGTCTCTTGCCTCGATCTTTGGACTTGTAGGTACCCAAGATCCCGAAGATTGATCAAGGTTTGAGGTGAGATGCTTGGCTAGCAGAAATCTCATAGGAACCTCAGTGACAGCAAGGGTAGTACGGTCTTTGCTTAGCGACCCATGTGGGATCACAACAACATCACCACTTAATGCTTTGATTTGTGTTTTTCACTTAATAATCATTTGTAACCCGGTGCTTCACGGTACACTCGGTTGGACAAAACACTATTGCTATGCATGTGGCCTCTCAGGGGCTCTAATATATTAGGATGTGTTGCCCACAAAAGACCATCTCTATTGGAACCTTACACATGAATGTGCTTATTTTTATCCTTTATCCCATGTGATATGCAGCTGCAGGTGGATCTTCAACCCTGGCCTATCTCCATCCATTGATTCAACCACAATATAAAGTAAACTATATTGGTCTGGTAAAAAAAGGTAAAATCGAAAAAACATAGTCTTGTAGATGTGTCCTTATTTTTATTCCTATTAGCGTTGTATCCCAAGGATTCGTTAAACCTAGGTCTATAGGGAAAAAGCTATTATACTACATCTAGAATCCGGATCGAAGGTATCACTAGACATTTCCAGTCTTTTTCTTTTCTACCAAATATTTACCAGATTCTCTTTCAACATTTCCTTTCCTTATTAGAAGAATCTATAAATGTCAAAAGTGGTGTCATTCACGTGACACATAGTCCAAATCCTGTTAGTCAAACACTAATATCCTTGAACTTGCTCTTTTGATGTAAATCACCATCATCAAATGTTTGGCGCTCCTCCAAATTTCATTACTTTTAGTAATCATTTTAATGTAGTAAACATTTTACCCACATCTTCTATCCATCCTTAGCATGCCAACTTTCATGATCAAGCTACTATATCTCATAAGGATGAATCGTGAATATAATGTTAATTCCCAAAACCTTTTGGGTGATCAGGACGCCCAACTCTCCAACCTTCGCAAATTCTCATACAATATGAGAACATGCATCTTACTAAAATTATATTCTATCGTATTGCAACCAAACATTGTTTTAGATATCACAATATATTTCATGCATGATTGTTTCTGAAACAATTCTTTCAGCTCCTAGATAACATTGATATTAAAATAATTTTTCAATATCAAGAAATGGAGGCAAGCATGATACCTAGATACTAACGCTAGAATTTGTTACTCTTGATTCAATACTACTTATTGAATTTCACGGAGTAAGCGAGGTTTTGCTGAAAGTTTGTAATAGTACTTTAAACTTTAGCTTGACACTCATAAAACAATACGATACCAGTTTGTAAAGTAAAAATCTAGAATTCTATAGTTCTATTATCTCAATTATAGCTAAACACAAGGTAGTAAATGAATGCCAGTGACTACAACAAACTATGCAAATTCACTATGATTTAGTTTATGATAAATTGAGTTCTAATTAATCCAAATTACTAAATGAACTTCCACTAAAAAATGACATCCCTTTAGTCATTTTTAGTGATTACACGAATCAAATTTACTACACCATGACCGATCATCACGTGAGGTGGTGCAGCTACAATGACGAGCATCATATGGACATGATATCATTCATATGACTCATGCTTTACCTTTACGTTCATGTTACGTGGTCATGTCTATACATGCTAGGCTCGCCAAGTAAGAACCTTAGTACTCGCATGTAAAAACTATCTTACACCCGTTGTATGCGAACATAGAGTCTATCACACCCGATCATCACGTGGTGCTTCGAAACGAGAAACTTTCTTAACGGTGCATACTAAGGAAGAACATATTATTATCTTGATATTCAGTGAGACGCTAAGAACTAAGCACGACATAAGCAACATAAGATACATAAAAGGGATAAACATCACATGCATATATAATGTGAATATGATATGGTCCTTCACGCATTCGATCTCCATCTTGTGCGTCATGGCATGATCTCCATCATTCCACCGGCGTAGCACCAAGGTCCATGGCGCCTCCACCTTGATTGTCTTCCTCCATTACAATATATCACTTGGATATATATATTTATCACGCAAGCCATAAAATAAAATGACAACCATAAGGCTCATGCCAGTTATTTATAACTTACAAAAGTATCATTGCATACAAGTTGTAACGTTTGACCATATCACATATAACACCCTAACCTGATAAGGCCGAGTTCCTGTGTATAGTGACATCCCTAGATCGGTTCACTAGCACACACAGTACAAAATGATACCAAATATAATCGTGCATCATAATTATAACGTACATGATCCAGAATTTACATTATTATAGCGGAAAGCAATACAAGGTAGATCTCCATCCTTCAAATGTGTCGTAGGCGAACAATTGTTGATTGGAGTCTCACAACCTATAAACAATCACTCGGATACAGAATAACCTGCAATATGAAATGTTGCAGCCACGAATGATCAATACATTGAATGTATGGCAAGTAGGCTAAAGAGGTTTACAACAGACTTAGCAACTACATGCTTATTTGGCTAGGTGGAGTTAAGGCTCACTTGCATAAAGCAATAGTTTTATCCTATCATTTATAAGAAAATATTTTTCCAATACGATAAATAGGACACTCTAGTTCACTCCTAGGTGCTCCTATCTAGTTAAGTTCACCCAACAAGTTATAAGTAACTAAAAAATTGGAATGAGTGAGAAATATGTCATAGCCTCAGAATCAGGTCGCTCAAATTTTCCATAATCGGGGACACGGCTAAGTACTTAGATTAGACACCCTGCAGGGATTTATACACTTTACCCATGTGACATGGTCGAGCCCTTTTACCATTGCATTCATTTTTGCACCATGGTCAGGAGAAGTCTACAACGAGACCATTCGGGAAGAGCTTCCCAAACCCATCCACGGACCATATAAACCTACACTATCTACATCTCTGGCTACGTAGAGTTCAATTCGCCACAACCTACTAAGTCCAGCTAACCGCCCATTTCATTATTGATACATAGTTGCATAGGTAAGCTACCAAACAAAAAAACCAATCCCTTCTCGGTGCCCTGGGCGGCATTCCCCACCATAAATCTTCACTCTGATGAAAATCAAACCAATCCGCGCAGGAGGTTCATTAAAATCGTGTTGTTTTGTCATTTAGCAAAATATAAGCCTTTCAAAACATATAACTTTTCATGGTGTGATTCCCTTCCTCGTCTAAATAGCATAGTTAAGCAATCTACCAATATGATGGCTCATAAACAAGGAATACTAGGGAATAACATGGGACATAGCATAGCTTATACACATCAATTCCTACACATGCAATTCTACGAAAACATCTACAATGCATAGGAAATCGTAGGACATTTATGACCAAGATAGAACCACTTGCCTTTTGTAGATGTAGTCGTTCAGATAGTCCTCACAATCATAATCGTTGCACTCATCACAATCACAATAATCGCACTCCGAACAATCTATCACGGGGAAAGGATAAAAGAAATCAACAAACAGTAGCAAAAACACAATAAAACAGTATGCATGTTGATGCATGTAAAATGCATTGATGAAATTTGTAGTTTGTTAACATGTTTTCCAACATATTTGCATCATATATAATGTTATATCCATGTTTTACATTGATTTTTGGGGATTTACCAATGATCCCCTTTATTTTGGCTATAACCTGGCAGGGCAGAAAAACCATGTTTTCAATGTTTCAGGACCTATACGAAGTCAAATGGACCTAAACCTTTGGGAATGCCAATATTTATCCACGAGAAGCTTCTAGAGCACAAGAACCTCACCTAGAGGGTCAGGAGGCTCAGATGAGCATGGGTGGCACGCCTAGCTTAGGTGGGGAGGCCACCTACCCTCATTTGCTCCTCGGTCATCTGATCGCCTTGAATCTTTCGCCCACGGAGTTATCTTGACCTAAAAAAACTATATAAGGATCCCCCGGGGAGTCCTCGAGATGAAGACACCAGAGACAAACACACCACCAAACAGAGTAACATCTAACAAAGATTGGAGGGGGAAACTCCGCTGGAGCCGCCTCCAGGGATCTCCACCCTCTCCAACATCTCCAGCATCATCACCATGATGAAGAGGGAGTAGTCCACCTCTGGGCTATGGTTTTGTGGAAGTATCTTGATCTATTTCCCTCTTGTTCTTCATAGATCTAGTACCATATGAGCTGCCCTACATGATTATGGTCATATTTGTAATACCTATGTGGTGGATCTTTGTTCTATGATTTGATATTTGAGATCGGAACCTATTTTGTGTAAAATGTATTGATAGATGCATATCATGTACCATGTTCTTAATTCCTTGTTTTGATCAGACTTGTATGCAAGAACTTGTATGGGGAGAGGTGTGTATTAGATGGAGTAGCATGGTGGTTGTGGGGCCCCCGGATTAATCCTCCAAGAATCCCTGTTATGCACACAACCATGATCCCATGATCAGTTAGTCGTGGCACATAACAAACAAGTATCAAAGTAAACATCCAATACATAACGAATACATGTCATACCTTGGTTGCCATTATGGCTACCTCGATCAACATCAACGGAACTTCATTAAGCGTAGAGCCCGAGCCATGGCTTAACCTATAGGCAACTGACTGGGAGAACGTCCTAGCTCGCTTAGCCGTCAACTTCATCCTCTTCTTGATATTTGACCAAGTTAATAACCACGGACAATGCCAGTGAGTACTTTGAATGTACTCGCAAACACCTCAAGAAAATAATAATAACAAGAGGATATGCCATATGGCGGTGGTAGTAGGAGGGCTTCAAGAGAGGTTCTTTTCTCAAATAGTTTCTCTTGTAGATATAGCATCTACATATCTTTGTTGAAAACTTTTGTAAACCATTTTGGAAACCTTTTGAAAAGTTTTGTAAACTCTAGGATTGGGGTACCCATTTGTTCCCGTCTTCAGGTCGTCCCACGACCAAACTCCTTTCTCCTCCTTCCGACCATCCCATGGTCAAAACTTTTCTCCTTTACGACCATCCCATGGTCAAAACATTTCCAAAGCCATTTCTTTTCAGAAATCCTTTTTGAAAACAAAACCAGCACCGCTCTACAACAACCTTCCTAACCATCCATGACCACGGACACGGCTATTCGAATAGATTTACACTCTGCAGAGGTTGCACACTTTACCCACACCATCTGGGTACACTACCCTGATCTACACCGATCGTGGGTCGAGTAACCGATCAAGACTCTCCGGATGCCCACTCCAATATAAGTGCCTACCCTATGAGTGTTGTTCCCCTCAAAACCGGGACGTCGGGTACCGAGGACCAACCGGTGCGCTTTTTCCACTTCCCAAGTGAGCGCTTTCAATGATGGGCTTATAGTAACGCGTGGAGGCCCGCCGACCCTTCGTTCCTTCTCTCGGTCGATGTTTTACATGGACCTTGCCAGAGAAGGCCCACCCTCCAGGGATTGTTATATCCCCCTATAGTAGTTGCGAGGCAGCTTATACCAGAATAGCCAAACATAAAATCGAGCTCTGTCCCATTCTAGAGTAATGTGGTTGCACATGGTTAATTGTTCTAGCAAAACTGCAAAGAACCAGGTGCGTTTTTGTAAACCTTTTTCCTCCATCTTTCCTTCAGAATTTTGTAAAGCAAAACCTTTTTCTTTCTCAACATCTCTTGGGAGGTCCCATGTCAACACCCGGATTTTTAATCCCAGATGCCCGTTATGCCATACCTCGCAATCCCAGGATTACCATTTTTGCGAGACATAACGGATTGGATATCACAGTACATCATCCATTATAAACCATACATAAGGTTTTACACAAATAAGGATCTCATGATCCAGTCTTAATACAACAAGCAGCGGAAATAAAAGATAAGCATAGCGGTGGGGTCCATCTTCAGGGGCACATGCAATGCTGACGAAGACATATAGTCCTAGTTATCATAGACGTCCTGCTGACCATCATCTTGATAATCTCCTTCATAGTCTGGCCATAATAATAGCCTGGGACAAAAGCCATGAGTACTCTTTAAGTACTCGCAAACTACTACTAACAAGGAGTATAATTCTAAGTTAAAGTGTTGAATCTAAGTTAACTATCAAGTTAAGTTTGAAACCTAAGCTGAGTTCAGAAGCAAACAAAGATAAAGTAAAGTTCTAGAATGACTTAAGTTGGGAAGCTATTATCATAAACACAACCCTATTGTGGTCAAGTCAAAGTTCATCATTCATTTCAAGTTATTTACAAAACATCTGACAACGAAACAGTATGGACATTCCAACTGTCCATAACCACGGACGCGGCTATTCGAATAGTTTGACACTCTGCAGAGGTGGTACACTTTCACCACAAGATTCGATACATCTATCAGGGATAACCCTGAATCATCATACTTAGTATGCAGATAATCAAACATAACCTTCCCTTTACACACCCTAGTATAAGAACCTCTCCTATGAGTATGGCCTCCCAACCATGACCATTAGTCATCTTGGGCACTGCATAGGTGGACAACATTGAGAGGTAGCCTCAGGTCAAACCTCTCCCGTGAGGGAACTAATACTAATGCATATAAATTTCCAGATAAGCCTTACCCAATTCAGGTAATGTGGTTGTACGGTAAATTTGGAATGGTATCGCATCCGAATCCAACCATCAGTTTTATAAAAGGGTTAAGGCTCATGCCTCATCATTTTCTTCTTAGTAGAACTCCTCCTTCTCGAAAGCTTGGTCGATACTAGCGTCTATAAATACATAGGGAGTGCACAATCACCAAACAATACTTAACTAGGCTAAGTAGCATTCTAAAACACACATTTGATGATCTATTATCATCAGAAACATCACAAGTTTTAATTCCATAGTTTCATCCTTTTTATTTTAGAAAAGTAATTTCTACTCATTGAAAAATTAACGAACATTTAATATTCACCACTTAAAACATGGGATCATGTTGACACATGTCATCACCACATATTCTAACATGTGGGAATGATATTTAAGGGTTGGATCAATATTACTTTGGTTTAGGTTCATTATTTAATGATTTAAAGTGACTAGAAATGCCTATATAGCATTATTTTGGTACTAGTCCAAAGTCACTACATGTAAACCTTAATATTATTACATATTTAGATAGATATGATGAAATGTGATTTTTGAGAGTTGGAATCAACTCAAAAGCTAACTTGGTTGATTTTATAAAAATGTTGCAAGTTGCAAAAGCTTCTGTCTTCTTATTTTTATTAGGAGGGATCTATAACTCTAATTGAATTAAATCCAACGGGCTTGGATATATCATTTCCATACCTTTCATAAAAAATTAGTTTCATGCAATTTGGATTTCTAAAACTCTCTGAATTAATTTTCAAACTAGGGGACAAAAACTAGATTTAACTAAAAAGAAAAAATCCAGATTTGAATCGATGGGCTAGCGCGGGAAAAGAAATGGGCCAGCCCAGTGGCGCTCCACGGCGCGGGGCTCAGCTGATAGGGGGGTCCCGCGTGTCAGCGGCACTTAAAACGCGAAACGGTACGCGCGTTGTGGGCCGTAGGATTAGAAGCGAGATCAACGACTGAGGGTTATCGTCGACGACGAACAGGTCACCGACGAGCTCGAACCCTAGCGGCTCGGTGGGGGTCTACTGGGGGCGTACCAGGGCTCCAGCGGGGTCGGCGAGGCGGGCAAACAAAGTGGAAGATGACGGCGAGGCGAGGCGCGGTTGCGGCGGAGCTTGGGGTGGTCGCAATCAACGGCGCCCTTCTCCTCCTGCCGCGGCTGCTCCGGCTCCAATTCTGGTGAGCTGCTGCTCCACTTGCTCTGGCTAGAGGTGGGTGAGGTTCAGAGAGGTGAGGGGAGTGGAATGGTGTGGAGAGAAGAGGCTGGGGAGGGATCCTTTTATAGGCCCGAGGGTGAGACCGAGCGGGATGGGCAGGTGACTCTGGCGACAAGGCTATGGCGAGGTAGAGGCATAGCTGGGGGTGGCGATCAATGTGCGGTTCCCTGGCGGTGCTCTAGAACTTGAATGCGGCCGTAGGGGTGGTGGCATGCGGTTTGGGCGAGGTGGCGCTCTGCGCGACCGAAGTGGCGGTGTCCACGGCGAGCGGTGGCTGTGAGGCTTTGGGCGGCGAACGGGGATGTCTAGGGTGTTCTCCAGGTCGAGGTGGAGCGGCGGGCGCGGGCTAGTGCCAAGGGGTGGTCTGTGCACGCGGGGACAGAGCGTGCTCTGGGGGCGGCGTCGGCATGCTCGACCGGCTCCAGGCACGGCGGTTCCTGGCTGCTCTGGTCTCTGTCTCTGGCCTGGGGCTGGTTGGACGGTGGAGGTGGACCACAGGCAATGTACTAGACATGGCGAGAGGGGTTGGAGAGGGATGTCTGCGAGTGCAGTGCGGCGAGTTGGTGCTTTGCATGGCATGGCAAAGGCAGCTAGGGGGTAGGGAAGAGGCTGGTTAGGCTCTGGTTAGATCAAGAGGGGACAAGGGGATTAAATGGGGATCAATTGGGGGCAAAACCCTGTAGTAAACAGTGAGCTAGGATTAGAGGTGAGATTATGCATGCCAAGTGTTTGATGAAATGGCCGCATGAAAGAAAGTTTTGAATTTTGGTTTCAAATTTTTTGAGTGATCTCCACTAGTGATAGGTAGTCTCTGGTTGCAAGGGTTTTGAAAGTGGAGCTCAAATAGATGGTTTTTGAAATAGGGGTGATCTATGCATATGCATTAGATTCAATTTTAAACTATCATTTAAAATAGTTAACAAAATGTTTTTAACAGATCCAAAGGTGGGCCTTGGTACCTCATTATGTGTACTAGCAAGGGGTACAAAGATCAAGAATTGTTTCTATTAGGAATTGAGTACTAGGAATAGCCAAAGTAGGCATGGGAGTTAAATTTGCCCAAATAACCATTCCTCCTTTTTAATTCTGTTTGATTTGATTTTCTTTAGGAAAAGTTTGGGAATTATGTATATGATGTTTAAATCACCTAAGAAACATTTTACAAGCATTGGATCATTCAATCATGGAAATTCAAACAACTCCTATTTTAAATGCATGCATATATGAATGCTTTCATTTTAAATTTGGAAAAGTTTTTGTTAACCCTATTTTTGGATGATTTGATCTTGATAAGCTTGGATTAAAGTTTTGGGATGTTACATCCCACCTCACCAAGGTTTTATCATAAAACATTTGGTAAAACGTTTCTGGGGTCTTCCCATCCTATAGCTTTGCTTCGGCTAAATCGGGGGTCTCCAAAGGGTACGGTGTATTACACCATCTACCATACTAGGGACAAGTAGGTGTTATCAAGGGGGTTGTACTTAATAGTACAAAAGTGTAATAGTTCGGAGGAGCCAAACCACTACCATATATACATCAACATATAGTAAACAATGCAGTTTTGATAAACAGTAGATAAAACATGCATAAGTAAAACAGTAGGACGAGGCTTATGAGCAAGAAGGTGGCTTTCCTGATGATCAGCAATATGGCAACATATGTCCCTGTACTTCTTCTTAGAATACCATAATAATAACCATCTTCTTCTGGTCTCAGAGATAATCGCAACTATCGTCGTCAGGGAGCACACATGCAAACAAGCAAGAGCACAATCAACATAAGGCATACAAGCATCTTTGCAATACAACAAACAAACATACCACACATTACTCAAATCAGTAGGTTTTGATAGATTGAGTGGGTTGTAATTGGAATTACTTTAATTACCCTTGTGGTCTTTGTTTTATGATGTATTTGTCCAAATACTACCTGTTAAGGGGATTTAGAACTAGGCTTGGGTCTATATGATATAAATATGAAAAGATGATACCATCAGGTAGGTATTGACAGAATAAGGCCAACAAAAGTGGTTTCACTATTTTATCACTTTTCTTTAATTTCTTATGAATATTCTAGTGATAAAAGCTCTAGTTTTAGGAAATAATTCACCAGAAAATTTATGGAGCTCCAAAAATTGTTTCCTTTGATGATTAAGTGATTTTTGATGTACTGAGTAGCTGAGAGTTGGAATCATTCCAAAATAGTTACGAGAATGCCCTCAGGAAATTCCCAAAGGCAGTTCTGGAGCTGTTTTGTCTTTTTCACCAAATTAAATCTACAAAAGCTTTTGATTGATTCCAAGGACACATGGTAGGTATTTAGAATACCTTTCTATAGAATTTGGAATCACCCAATTGGATTTACCAAACTACCAGAAAGAAAGAAATAGTGGAAGGGGCAGATCTTAGTAGAATAATTCCCAGAAAATCATGAGAATGATTTTGGGCCTAAGGCTTGTTCTGCATGATGGGAAAAACATATAAGAATGAGTAGAACTTTAGATCTGGACAAAAATATATGTTTTCCATTTTCTTATGCATTTATTTCTGGAAGGTATTTAACAAATCTATGAAACAGGGTTTAAAGAAAAGGAAAAAGGGAAAAGGGGTAGTGGACTGGCTCTGCAGGGAGATGGACCAGGAGGGTGAATTCGGCCCACGGCGGGCGACGCAGCGGGCGGGTCGGCGAGGTTCAAACGGCCGAGGACGGGCCTGCCGGTCAGTGAGAGGGGGTGCGAAGGGGTATCAGCGGCCCTGCGCCGTCCGATTAGAGGGGCATCGACGGCCGTTGCCCCTTCTTCAACCTGATGAACAGGCGCCAAGGCAGAAACCCTAGGGGCGGCACCGGCGGCGCAGGGGCTCACCAGGGGAGCTCGGGGGACGGCGAGGAGGCGACGGGGCGACGCGGTACTCGGAGTCGAGCATGGAGAGGGGCGACGAGGTGGGGTTCAACATATGGAATAGTCTCACGCGGGGGCATCCGAGGCAAGCTCGCCGGAGCTCGGCGGCGTAGCAGAGACAGCGATCCCTAGGCAAGGAAAGAAGGGAGGTCAGATGCATAGGATCATGCGGGATTCGAAAACGTCACATGCAGAGGGAGAGGATCAAGGGAGAGAGCACACGGATCAAACCTTGAGAAGTGGTCGAAAGGGCAAACCCTTCCTCTCCAGCGACATGCAGGTACATGAGCTCGGTGGGAAGGTGCAGGGGAGCTATATGGAGGCTGTGGAGAGGATCTGAGGCACTGGGGGAGGTCGGGGTCGACCCTGTACTCCACTACTCTAAGGAGACCGAGAGGATAGCTTATTCTCCTCCATGGCGATGGGAGTTCGAGATCTGGATCTGGAGCTTGAGAGGGGTAAGGGGATAGGGTAGGGGAGGTCTGAGAGTAGAGGGGAGAGTTGTGCTGGCCTCCAGTCCTTTAAACCGAATGGAGAGGTCCATGGTGAGCTTGGTGCATGGGGGGGTTGCTGCCTGGGTATTGGTCGAGGGGGGAGGTGGAGGGGGTAAGGTGGGGCCTGGTACACAACCACAAAGAGGGAGGGGAGTGGTGGTGGCTGCTGCTTCTTTTAATACCAAGATATTTGTAAGATATGCCATCTCTCTCTCTCACATGCTTCAAGAGCTAAAGGGCAAGGGGGAGGGATTGCTACAATGGTCACCACGACCAAGGGAGGGTAGGATGGTTGCTGTGGAGTAGTTCTTCACAAGTTTGAGAAGGTTTTGATTTAACTTTGGGTCATGGTTTTGAATATCTCCATTTTTGGCCATCTTGATGATAATGAAGAACCTCATGATTTTTGATCTTGGAAAGCGGAGGTGAGGATGCTGGTAGGTGGATATGGTCCAGGTACATATCCAGGAATTATTTGGGAATTATTTGATGAAGCTTGGTCCACTTAAATTCATTTATTCAAAAACTACAGAAGTGAAGTATTGGAGATTATTTGATAAATTTACATTGGACATAGTTGGATTTTGATGTGAGGTGGTCCCCAATGTGAATACACACTTAGGAGAATTTTCCCAAGATTTATTGTGGCTTAAAAATATTTAAAACTATTATTATTCCATTTCTGCCATTTAAGATAATAGGCAAAAAGAAATAATAACGCTTCTCAAAAATATTTAGTTTTGAGATGGGAAGGTAGGTATGATATATGGATATCAATTGACCCAAAAGTTGGGGAAGTGCCTTGACAAAAACCAAACTTTCCATTGGGGAAGGAGTTTTGGAGATTTTGTCTATTAAGGGAATTAAATAGATTTGGTCCATAATAAATATGGATAAAATTTGATAAATCTTTATGATCAAGGTAGATGATGTATACAATGTGTAATAAGCATTTTCAACCTTGGGATTTTGAGAATCAAAGTTTATTTTGGTGAAAACAAGAGATTTAAGGATCTCGGATATGATTGTTTTCATGCCACCAAAACCTTGTTGGATCTTGGAGCTCAGATCTCCCCTTGGGGCATGGGATAAATGGATGGATATACCAAGTGATGTACATTAACATGGTATAGAGGTTTTAGCTTGGTCTTGCTTGAGTTCACCAATAATTGATTTCAAACTTTGAATAAAATAAGCTTGCCAAAGCAGATTATCAAATAGCCTTCAAAACCATGTGGGTTTAAGAAGTACGAAGATCCAATTGGAGCAAGTGAAGTAGGTATTGGTAGACCTATATGATTATATCACAACCATGGAAATAGTTGGTCCATAGAAGGTTGGATGGTGGTGTGAGATTCTATCAAAGTAGGCATGTTGACTAGATTTACAGGAATAATTATTTTCTTGCCTGCAAAACCATCAAGGACAAGTGGGTTGGAGGATTATCTAACCAAGGGAAAGACTTGGACTTGGTAGTCCTTAGGATGCTTAACAATATGGTTTGAATGCATTTCCAAAAATGCACAAGGGTTGAGAAAAAGAGACATTCAAAAAGGTGATGTTGAAACAGTTTCTAGACAGTCAAATTTGGCAGTTTTGAGGATTTTGACTAGAGTGTGAGAGGGGATGTTTTTGATGGGTTGCAAGGTACACAAGCATCATCAAGGGGATGATTTTTAAGTGGTGAATGAGTATGAAAGATCCATGCTTGATATTGGTCTTCATTGACTTGGAAGCTTCTAGATTAGATCACTTCAAAACTGATCTGGTTAGGGGTTTTAGATGATCACCTAGTGGCTAGGGATTAGATCCAGCTTTGTAGTCGTGCTTAGGATTTGGGGTTTTTTCAAGTATCTTGATCCTAGTGATGAGCTCCTAGAGTGGCTCATACTACTTCCTAAGCAATCAAGTCAAACAGCAGATCAAGGCAACTCATCTTACAAACAAATCAACTACTAGTAGGGTTACCATCAAGCTTAGCTTGAGGTAAGGATGGGAAATTTTGAAAGGTTGGAGTTTGAGTAAGGTAAGAGTCCTTGGTATTCCTACCAAGAGTAGAATTCAAAAGTTTTATACAAGGTTTTGAGAATGCTAGAGGTAGGAGTAGTTGAAGGTTCTGTCTTGAGAACATAAGGAGATTATATTGTATATCTCTCCATAGTTTTGTCAATAGAAGCTACTAAAATAGTTTCAGTTACATAAGCATCTTGGATCATGATTTGAAATGCCAGAACATTTGAGATTATGTAAACTGAGCCAAGATAGTCTTGTTAGATAGCTTTTGTCAACTGATGGTGAGGTAAAGAGTATATCTTCTAATACACAATCATAAGCATAAACAAAGTCAAACACAAGCAGCACTTCAACATTAATACAAGAAAAAGTTTTTGTTCCCCTTGATTTTTGCATTCTGGACAACTAATCAGGGTTGCTGAAATTGGGATGTTACAGACCTTTCCCCCTTAAAAGAATCTCGTCCCGAGATTCGGGAGAGTCAGGTTAGGGGATTTTGTGTTGGAGTTAGTGCTATGTGTGTTGGGGATATACTTTCCGGGTATCCTCACAGTTCCTCACTGACCAGGGTGGCCCACTTCGGGTTAGAGCTTTGCTTCACGGGCGGCCCAGTCAGGGAGAAAATACGGAGTCCAATCCGGCTACGGGAAGGCCCAGAAGACTTACCGACTTAGGCCCATAATGTTACTTGTAGTTCAAGATGTACTCTGTAACCGACTCTTAGTCGTAGCCGGATAGATCTCTCCTGTAAACCTTAGGCCAGATATCTATATAAGCCGTCCTAGGGAGAGCTTTTAGGGCACCCAATACTTTAGACCCTCAACTCGCACAGGCGAAAACCTTGTAACCCATATTCCGGCTCTGCCGTATTACTGGATTGCTAGCCGGAGTAGGATCCGTCCAAAACCGGCGGATTCAAACCTGGGTAAACTTGTGTGCTCACCGTCCTGGAACACCGTATGTCTCACACCCCTCTCTTCCGCACGCCTCGAGGACCCCCTCATGGCGTACTTGTCATCAATCCGACGACAGTTGGCACCCACCGTGGGGCAAGTGAGCTTCGGATTTGTGTTCCAAGCGGAATCTGCAAGAATCGAGATCGGCGAGACTATCGCCGTCGGTCGCATCCTCTATGCCAGCGACGTCCCTCTCATCGTTCTCGACGAGACTTGGATTCCAGCAAGGGAGGCCGTGACTGCCTACACAATCATGTCTTTTGGCGAGATTGATGTTTACATCGGTTTCGCTAAACCTGCCCAACCCACCCTAGCGGTGATGATAGAGGCAGAAGAATTTTCTGGGTCCCCTTTGTCCGCGAAGGCGGCAGAGTTCCGGATCTCAGAAAACCCTAATCCCACCCAGCCCGCACCAGTTGCGGAGATAGTGGAGAAACCGGAACCTGAAGAGGACCTAGCGGTCAACGTCGAATCTGGAGTGGATCTCCCCGGAGGAGCCGAATCCCAGATCAACCCACCCGTGGAAGTCGAAATCCAGGAGGAGCATATCAACGACACTGATTCCGGCTCTGCTGATGCCGGAACAGATAGGCCTTTCCTAAGGTACACACTACGACGTATGATACTGCAAGGCGAAAGTGCAGATGCAATCCTCGAGACCATCAAAAGTTTCGATATGGATGATCGCGAAAGCCGTAGGTACCTCAGGAAGCACGCGTCGCACTTCGTCGGATACGTGGGATCTGAAGGAAATATGCCCTGAGAGGCAATAATAAAGTTGTTATTATATATTCCTTATACATGATAGATGTTTATTTTACATGCTAGAAATGTATTGATTCGGAAACATCAATACATGTGTGTTTAATAAACAAAAAGGGTTCCTAGTCATGCCTCTCTTATAGACTAGCTTGTTGATTAACAGGATGATCAAGGTTTCCTGATCATGGTCATTGGATGTTGTTAATAACAAGGTCACACCATTGGTGATGTGATGAACATTCATCCGAAGTATAGCATTACGATCAAGTCATTATGTTTATATTGCTATAACATCATACGAAGTAATCTTTATCCTTAGACCATGAGATCATGTTAATTGCTAACACCGGAAGAGTATCTTGATAACATCAAACGTCACACCGTAACAGGGTGACTATAAAGATGGGTTCGATACGAAGGTGTTATGTTGAGGCTCATGGATCAAGAGTGGAATTTGTCAATCCATATGACGGATAGATATACTCTGGGCCCTCTCGGTGATATCACATTAGGATAGCTTGCAAGCAAGTGATGTGATCACTAGAATGTTATATCACGGGAACGAGAAAAGAGTGCATGTCGGTAACGAGATCAAACTAGGTATGGAGATACCGATGATCGAATCTCGGACATGTAATATATCGAGAGACAAAGGGATTTAGTTACAAGCGTTAAAGGTTCTCACGATCACAGAGTCATCGTTGAATGTGTAGGAGTCGATCGGATCTCGTGTCCCAGCTGATTATTGATCGGAGAAGGGTCTCGATCATATACGCATTATTCGTGAACCGTAGGGTGGCACTTAAGAGTTACGGACACCATTTTGGAGCACATATGTTTTCAGATGAAAGAATTGCAAAGCGCATGAATTGTTTCAATAGAAACCAAAATTGTTTGTGAAATTACGGAAGGTGGTTACGCATGTGATATTGAAATATTGCAAGGGCTATATGTGAATGTTTGTTAATTAAAGTAATTAACAAAATTCTGAATAAATTTAATAAAGAGTTTTATTAAATGAGAGAGCATTAAATTTGGAGAAATTTAATGCATTTAAAATGGAGACTTTAAAGGGAATGTGAAGAGGCATTTTAATGTGGAGGGTTACCACCACATGAATGGGGAGGTGAGGTCACCCCCATGCGCCGCCATGGAGAGGGGAACCCCTCCTCCTATAAAACCACCCATTCCCTCCTTCATCCTCACACCTCCTTGTGAAGGATCTCTCTCCCCTCTAGAATTATTCCCCATGGTCTCGGATTAGCGAGATACATGTTCTGGTGGCATTTAAATGCGGAAGGAGTTGCTGCTTCCGCTGGATCACTGGAGCGAGGAGGTGGAGGTTGTCCGGTGGCTTGAACGTGTGTGTGAGTGCGGATGCGCTGCTGAGTTGCGGCGCTCGGACTTCCTCACGATCTTGAGATCGGCAAGTGTACGACTACATCAACCACGAGTTCCTACTCGTTAACAAAGCTCGTTGTCTACGAGGGTAAGTTCTCGTTGGATGTATGTCCACCCGTTGCTTTGTACCTAGTAGATAGATCTTGGCATGTAGTTCACACCGTAGGATTTTTTTGTTTTCTATGCTGCGGACCCAACAGGATCCGGATCCGGCTCTGCCAATGTTGGAGAAAACATCGACTCGGTGCTGGAGGCAATCGGAACAAATGCCGACGTACCCGCATCCTCTGATGAGTCGATGACGTCATCAGATTTCTGAAAGTTCTCCGCGGAATATGAAGAGGAGTATAACTCCAAAGCTGCAGAAGAAGGAGAAGCCATGGATGAAGGATCCGGGGAACACTCTCCCAAAACGCATGATGACATGGACGTCGGAGATAATCCCGAGGTCCAGATGTCCGAAAGTACCGATCAGAGCTTGACTCTGGGAAACAGAACCAAAGCCGTCTTTGCTACCGGCGCTGCCAAGAAGGCAAAGAAGAAGAACAAGAAAAACAAGACCCCGGCAAAAGACCCTCTAACAGAGGAGGTGATTGCCGAGGAATACGAAGAAGACTCGGATGGAGCACTTATCCCAGGCGAGCTAAAAAAAGAAGCATTGGTGGATGGACACGTGATCACTGAAGGTGCGCGTAAACTCATCGATGCCGCATTAACCACACCTATCCCTAAAGCTACAGAACTTACTGCAGATGAGCTGGATGAAAGGGCGCAAGCCCTAGAAGCGCGTTGTCAACAACTCCTCGATGAAGCCAAAAACATCGAGGTGGAGAAGAAACGCATGTCGAACAAGGAGTACATGTCTCGTCTGCATCAGAAGACACGGAAGCGTCACATAGATGACAACCAATTCCCACGTGTCCGTGCCGTCCTTTTTGGAGATGAGATGGGGAAGCCACAGAAAGATAGCAACGGAGATTGGGTATACCCAACACCAGTACAAAATACCGTGGCAGCCCGAGAAATTCTATCGGCTAATCCAGGACCAGAGGAGATCCATTTGGATATCAAGCTACTCAACAAGGGACTGGAGCAGCAAAAGGTCGCCCTGTCCGGAAGTCAAAAACTGGTCTTAGATTCTGACCAATGTCGCACAGATCCGGCGTGGGCTGGCGTAAGATCCCATTACGTCCGGGCGCAGTATCATGACCCCGAACGCAGGGAAGACAACTATTCAAGAACTGGATCTTCAGGACAGCATCACAAAATTTCACGTAACTAGAGCAACGTCGCCCCAGCGCCAAGAAAGATGCCATCGCTGCCCTGAATCCAACGAACACTCCCCGACGAGAATCTAAGGATCGAAGGGGACAAGATAAAGAGAAACGTCGGGAGGAGGATCGTCAGAGAATGCCACCTCCTAGACATGAGAACCGTCCGGCTGAGCCTCACCATGGTGGGAACGACAGACGAAGAAACGACGGAAACCATGCCGGTACAAGCCGGCAGGGGGCTCATCATAGTCAAGCTGCTCCACCCTCTCCACCACACAGTCATCACAACGGCTCCCATGGAGGGCAAGGAGGACGACATGGAGGAGTAGGTGGTGGCAGAAGCCGAAGTCCGGCTCCACGGCACCGCAGCCACAACCGACATTCGGGATGATCTCTATCCCTGAACGACACAAGGCACTGGATCAACTCCAACATAGAGGCTCAGCGCTATGAAAACGATGATGTGTACGTGGGCCCAAAGTGCTTCGGTCCACGCATCAGAGCTATAAAATTCCCGGAAGGATTTGCTATCTCAAGACATATTCAAGCCTACGACGGCATTGCTCGGCCAGACACCTGGTTACAGGATTTCTTCCAAGCTTACTGCATCACCAAAGGCGGAAACAACCTGGTCGCAACCCGATATCTCCCACTTATGTTGCGGAAGACGGCACGATCATGGCTCAATGAACTTCTGGAAAACACCATCCATAACTGGTATGATTTACAAAGCGCGATCTTTCGGAATTTCGAAGGCACATATCGGAGGCCCTGTACGGTTGGAGACCTACAGCGTTGCACCCAGAAAGCCGGAGAAACTTGCCAGGATTACCTCAGATGATGGATCGACACCAAGAACTCCTGCGAAGGAGTAAATGATCAAACTGTGATTGAAGCTTTCATCGCAGGTCTCCCTATTGGTTTATTACGCCATCGCTTCAAGTGTGACAAGGTTACCGATTTGGGAGAGATGATAGAAACAGCGAGCAACTATGCAGATGCTGACGACTATGCAGAAGGACTACTCAATGCCCTAGCTGTGCCTCAGTTGGCAAAACAACCAAAGCAACAAGCTCAGAAGCGCAAAAACACCTCGGAAGAAAAACCCAACGCGGAAACAGCGGTAGTCACTACTTTTTCCGGGTCTGGAGGACGAGGAGGACGTGGCGGAGGCCACGGGCATGGCCGTGGGACATCAAGGGTCCAAGGTAGAGGAGAACAACAACCAGGCAAAACCTACTCTTGGGATGACATTGCCAATAACCCATGTGTGCATCAACTAGACGCCAATGGGGGCTCATCTCACACCAACGCTGAATGTCGTTTCAATGACGACATCAAAAGAGATGACACCGCGGGCTACAAAGCTAAGCGGAAGAAGGGAAAGAAAAATCCCGAAAAAGACAAGGAGACCAAGGAAGATTCCGACATGGAGGAAGCTGATGCTTCAAATCCCAAGTCGGAAGGGAAGAAGATTTTCCCACCAAGAAGGACACTTATGTCACCTTCCTCGGATCTCAACCAGCAAAGGTCAAGAAAGCAGTTCTACACGAGCTCAATGCAACAGTTCCGGCTGTCCCCCAGTATTTGGACTGGTCGGAAGTGGGAATCACGTTTGACCGCGATGATCATCCGCCTAAGTTACATAGGCGAGGAAAATACGCCTTAATCGTCAACCCACTTATTGACGGTTATGGTTTCTCCAAGACCCTCATGGACGGTGGTAGAAGCATCAATATTCTCTATGTCGAAACGCTACGCCGGATGAAGATCTCGAAGACCCAGCTAAACCATAGCTCTGTGATTTTTCACGGAGTTGTCCCAGGAAGACAAGCTAATTCCCTGGGAGAGATCACTTTGGATGTTACCTTTGGAACTCCAAAGAATTATCGGACGGAGGCACTTTCCTTCGAAGTGGTCCCGTTCAAGAGCGCATAACACACTATATTCGGACGTCCGGCTTACTGGGCTTTTATGGCTCGTCCGTGTTACATCTATAATATGATGAAAATTCCAGGTCCCAATGGCGTGATCACCATCAGGGGAGACCCGAAGAAAGCGCGAGAGTGCAAGGATGGAAATGCCGCCTTTGCTGAAGCCGTGCTGCACGCCCAGGAGTACCAGGAGATTAAGAAGAGCATAGATCCGTCCGAGATGCCCGGAACGAAGAAGGAGGTTACCAAGCCAAATCCGGAGTTCAAGGCATCAGAAGAGATGAAGAAAGCGCCGTTGAAGGATGATGACCCCTCCAAGGTGACCCAGATAGGCGTAGGCCTAGATAGCACATAGGGAACTTGCCGAGCACTCTCTAAATGTAAAACCGAACGCTAAACCCGTCAAACAGTCTTTACGATGGTTTGGCAACGAAAAGCGTAAGGCAATAGCTAAGGAACTAGCACGGCTCGAGTTAGCCAGATTCATAGAAGAGGTCATCCACACTGAGTGGTCGGCCAATCCTGTAATGGTCCCTAAAAAGGACACCACTGATTTAAGGATGTGTGTTGATTATACTGCCTTGAACAAGGCTTGTCCAAAAGATCCGTTTGCTCTGCCTAGAATTGATCAAGTTATCGATTCTACGGCAGGCTCGGAACTCCTCTGTTTTCTCGACGCATATTCCGGTTATCACCAAATCCGGATGAAGGAATCTGACAAAGTCAAAACTTCATTCATAACCCCCTTCGGAACCTTCTGTTTTGTTACGATGCCCTTTGGGCTGAAGAACGCAGGAGCTACGTACCAACGCAAGATGCAGCGTTGCCTCCACGACCAACTCAGACACAATGTACATGCATACGTGGATGATATCACGGTGATGTCCAAAAAGAAGGAAACACTCATTTCCGACTTGGAGGAAACGTTCGCCAATCTACGAAAATACAACATCATGCTTAACCCGAAGAAATGCTTCTTTGGAATACCAGCCAGAAAATTGTTAGGTTTCATCGTGTCTCAAAGAGGCATAGAGGTGAACCGCGAAAAAATCAAGGCTATACTCAATATTTCCAGGCCAACTCGCCTGAAGGACGTACAAAGATTAACTTGTTGTATTGCTGTGGTCAGTCGATTTCTAAGCCAGCTTGGTGAAAGAGCCGCACCATTATACAAACTCCTGAAGAAGACAAAGGATTTTGTCTGGACTGACGAAGCTGAAGCTGCACTACAAGACCTGAAGAAAGTACTCTCATCTGCTCCTATCCTTGCAGCGCCGGAACCTCAGGAACCGATGTTGCTTTATATTACTGCGACAAATAAGGTCGTTAGTATCGTCATGGTGGTGGAGAGACCAGAGGAAAATCAGGAACACTTGGTGTAGCGTCCGATGTACTTCGTCAGCGAGGTCTTGATAGAATCAAAACAACGATATCCGCACTATCAAAAGTTGGCTTACAGTATTTTCCTAGCATCTCGTAAGTTACGACACTATTTTCAGGAGCACCCAATTACCGTGGTGAGCAAAGCTCCCATGAGAGACATAATCAACAACAGCGACGCCACAGGACGTATCACCAAATGGGGCATAGAGCTCTCAACTTTCGATATTGAGTATAAACCTCGGATAGCAATCAAATCCCAGATCCTTGCTGACTTTGTCGCTGATTGGATAGAGACGAAGGAGAACATGGTCCTCCCTGAGTCGGAATACTGGACCCTTTTTTTGATGGGTCTAAGGCTCGATGGGGCTCGGGGGCTGGCGTGGTGCTCAAATCACCCCAAGGAGATAAACTATTATACGTGTTGCAGATCCACTTCACAGCGACAAACAATATTGCCGAGTATGAAGCACTGCTACATGGAATCCGGATTGCCAAGGATATTGGCATCCGACGTTTGATGTGTTATGGAGATTCGGATCTTGTTGCTCAGTAGGTCTCGGATATTTGTAATGCAAATAAGCACATGGCAGCATATAAAGCTGTCGTGGATGATCTATCTAAATTGTTCGAAGGGTTTGAAGTTCAACACATCCCTCGAGTAGAAAATGAGGAACCAGATGCACTATCTCGGATAGGTTCTGCGCAGAAAGAGGTCCCGGATGGCACATTTTTAGAGCACCTCAAGGTTCCCTCAATAAAGGGAGTAGATGAGGAATATCCGACCAAATCTGACTCACCTTTAATAGCAGTTCTGGCTGTAATTCCCAGCTGGACTCAACCGTACCTCGATTATTTGGTAGATGGCAAATTACCCGAAGACGAGGTGCTGAGCCGGCAGATTATCCGACGAGCAAAAGCCTATACTATTGTTAAGGGTGAGCTCCATAAACGGAGTGTTTCTAGGGTTTTTCAGCGCTGTGTATCTCCGGAAGAAGGAGTGGAAATCTTAAGGGAAATCCACGAAGGCGAGTGTGGTCACCACGCTGCAGCCAAATCTTTAGTGGCAAAAGCTTTTCGACATGGATTTTTCTGGCTTACAGCTCAGGCAGATGCCGAAAGATTAGTCAAGACATGCAAAGGCTGCCAAAAGTACGCCAAGCAAGCTCATGTTCCGGCTGATCAGCTGCGAACAATACCTATAACATGGCCTTTTGCGGTCTGGGGGCTTGATATGGTAGGACCCTTTAAACGAGCTCCAAGTGGATTTACCCACCTTTTAGTGATGGTGGATAAATTCACCAAGTGGATCGAGGCTAAACCTGTCACTAGTTGTGATGGAGCAACAGCCAAAAGATTTGTCGAGGATGTTATAATCCGGTATGGTTATCCGCATAGCATTATCACGGACAACGGGAGTAACTTTTCTATGGGAGAACTGGCTAAATTCTGTGATGAGCAAAATATCTGGCTTGACATTGCGTCAGTCGCACATCCACAGGCTAACGGACAAGTCGAAAGAGCAAATGGTTTAATTCTACAAGGCCTGAAACCAAGACTCGAAGCACCACTATGACATGATGCGGGGGCTTGGGCAGAGGAACTACCCTCTATAATTTGGAGTTTACGAACAACTCCGAACAGGTCAACAGGATACACACCTTTCTTCTTGGTCTATGGCGCAAAAGCACTTCTTCCTAGTGATTTAATTCATACTTCTCCTAGAGTGGCCGCGTATATCAAAGAGGATGCCGAGATTTCTCGACAAAATGATCTCGACTTAGTTGAAGAAGTTCGCGTCGTTGCTGAAATGAGATCTACAGCCTATCAGCAGAAGTTACGCAAGTATCATAGCCAGAGAGTCTGAAATAGATCTTTCAATAAAGGTGATTTGGTTCTCGACATGCAACAAAAGCACAAACTTTCCGTAGTATGGGAAGGGACCTTTTTAGTTAGTCGAGTATTGCACAATGGATCATACTACTTAACTGACATGAGGCCAGTCAAAGAAAGACCTGCTACTAAGAAGAGAAAGAGAGCTAGAGGCAGTACAAATCTGGATGAGTTAGACAGACCATGGAATATTGGTCAGCTACGTCCCTTTTATTCTTAGTTTATCCTTCTTTGTAATCATACATATGTACATGATTTGTGAGAAATAAAAGTTTTGGTTGCCTCAAGTTTTTTCTGAGAAGTTCTTAGACCATCTTATTTCCGAATGATCATGTCATAGTCGAAAATCCCAGAATGCTTGAAAGTACTTTATGCTCATGTTCGTTCTAGTCTAGATTTCTAGTCTTTACTTTGGTTATTATCTGATTGCCGGATGCGGGCATTTTCCGAGTAGTGAATTCTTGGTACTGGAAGCCGGCTTTGTTTCCGAGTTTAAACTGGTTTAGCAATTAAGCTCCGTTGCTCGACAAAGTTTCCGGCTAAAGGTTTAGCCGGCTCACGAAAGGGACGAGGCGGAAAGCCAGATAAACGATAAGTCGAGACGAAAAATATAAGTGCTTGTGTAAACATTTTAGGGACACAAAAATTTCAAAAGTCAAAAGTGCTGAATAGATCAAAAGCTTAGCACTTGCAAAAGATAAATAATACTTATATTTATAATCGCATCAGTTTTTCTGGAATAATACATGAATTTCTGGTCTATGATGCAGGAGGAGATGAAGGATCTACTGGCTCGCTGGTCACTCCGCCTTGATATCGTTCTGAGATATCCGCATCCGAGTTGGTGCGTTCATCGTCGGAAACTTCTTCGGCTTCTTCTGCAGGAGGAGGCAGACTATCCACGTGGGTGAAGAAGGGGATCTCGTAGCTGGTCAGATCAGCTATGTGGCACTCGTATCCGGTGCAGGAGTGCATGATGGCTTGAAGATCCTGCTCCTGGCCGTCTTCGTCTACCTTGCAGTACCCTTTAGTCACTTGCCATATTTCCATGTTTCCATGGTGGCTCATGACCATGGAGAGAGCGTTCTGCGCAGCAGTCCGCGCGTAGAACATGTTCCAGTCCCGAACAAGCTGCGGCATCTCCTTGGCCCTGTCCCACACCTCAAAATCCGACATGCTTGGCATGTCCGGAATCCTGAGAGACTCGCCAATGTCCTCAAGGCACTGGCGGTAGTCATGAATAAGATCACCGACTTGGGTAAGCCGGTGGGTGCGGGGCTTGGACGAGGAAGAGTCCGTCAACTTTAGAGGACCTATACACAAAACAAGTCAAGAAAAAACCGACATTGATAAAAGTCGAAGAAAAGATAAGTCAGAGAGGTGGAACGTACCAAAAATGACGTCATCAATCTTGGTCTTCTCCTCCCGGAGACTCTGGAGTTCAGCCCGGAGCGCCTGGGATATGTCCTTCTCTCTGCCAAGCTCATTCTTGAGGTCCGAGATTACTTTATCTTGAGCGGCAATCTTGCGATCGTGCTCTTCAGTGGCCATGGAGGAGGATTCCAGGACTTGAGCTATGCTCGTTTCATGATCCGCCTTGAGCTTATCTAGCTCTTGGCGAAGTCCCTTGTTTTCCACCACCAGGGTTTTGAGGTTCTCGGCCTCTTCAATCATAGCGATGGATTGTTTCACCAACGCTTTAAGACAAAAAGAACAACAGTTCAGAAAAATTCGACATAGAAAAAGCAAAAGACAAGGTTTGAATCTCGAAATGTTTACCTTCGGCTTCATCCTTGGCTACCTTGAGCTCAACATTTTTAAGCCGGAGAGCTTTGATTTCTCTTCGCTTATCACAGACATTGGTCAATAATTCCTGGTTATAGGAATATACTTTCTGTAAGTCAGAATACCCAAAGTCAGAAAGCTACTTAAGACTCGGGCTAATATTTTTTGCTAAATATCAGGACGAGCCTTGGGGGCTACACTAGTTCGTTCTTTGGCATCCTAATGAAAGCATAAACTCGGATTCTATATCCTACTTCATGCTTGGGGGATAGAGGATATGATATAACATAATGTAAAAACAAGAGTTGGAATTCCGACTTACGTATTGCTCGCGGGTGAGTTTGTCTAAACCCGCGTTCCCTTCAGCTGCCACCGTCTCGGTGAGAGTAAGAGGGATCACTGGGGTTGTTGGAAGCTCGCCGGTCCTGATCCTCTCGTCGCGAAGGCGGACTTGAGCGAGAAGGTCAGAGAACTTGACGTCCTCTGCTTCTTGCGCCTCCTCTTCGGGGGATAGATGGCTTTTGTCTAGGACTTGCCTGGCTAGCCGCTGGATCTCCTCTGCAGATTTCTGGGATAGGCCAAACTTGGCAAGACCCAGATTGTTGAGGAGGTTTTTGGCGAAGACTTCAGCCGAGGGATCATTACCCAAAGAGGGTTCACCCTTATCTTGACCTGACACACCCACAGTGGCGTCAGTTTGCCACCCAAGGATCGCAGGCTCCATTTGAGGAGCCGGATCTTCTGCAGCATCCGACGAGATAACCGGAGTTGCAGAAGGTTGAGGGGCCGGAGTTGGAGGAGCTACGGCAGGTGAAGCTATGGTAAGCTTCGTCTGGCATAAGGGCTTCGAAGAAATCCCTTTCCCCTTGCCCTTGATGATCGATTTTGCTTTGAGAAGGTAACAAAGTCAGAAACGTTACATCTCAGAAAGAAGTTTAAGTAAAGCACAAAGACGGAAAAAGTTGTGACGGAAAGGCTACCTCTTCACGACAGGCACCTACTTTGTGCCAACCGCTACTATTGGAGCTTTGCGCTTTTTGAGCGCAAGATCCGGCAGTGGAACTACTTCCACCTCCTGAGAAAACTCCGGAGGGTATCCTTCGAGCGGAGCAAGTTCCGACTCGGGGATGTCAGCAAGCTGAAAATAAGAAAACATATCAGTATTGCAATATAACTCAAAGATATAAACACATAAAAGATGTGATGATAAAAGCTTACCGGCACCACAGGGTTTTCCGCCGTGTGCATGTCCAGAGAAACCTCTGGAATTCGCCTTTCGATCTGCTCCTTGATCAACCACTTAATTTGGCTTATGTAGCCTTGAGTGGTGTTGGCCTTGGGGCTGATGCGGAGGGAGTCGGTTAGAGAAGACGTGACGGAGTGCATCAGTCTATCCCTGTGGTACTGAAGTGGCTAGATCCGGCATGAGACCCAGCACCGGACCAAGTCGGATCCCTTCAGACTATTGTGCTTGATCAGATATTCGATCTGCCTCTTAGCGAGGATCAGATCATCTGTGAGAGCCGGAGCAGCCTCGTCCCAGGAAGGTTGGGCCGTGGCGGTTCCGTCAACAAAAGCCGGCAAAGCAGTATCTTTGCCGGGAGCCGGAATATCCCTATGGTAGAAAAAAGTGGCTGGCCATTGTTTGACCGAGTCAGTGGTAGAAATTTTGGGATATGCCCGGTCTCGTCTAAGAGAAAAACTAATGGTGCCGGTGATGTAAGGAACACCGACAGTGATGGAATTCCTCCGGACATGAAAGTAAAACCGGAAGAGAAGCAAACTCGGCCTAATGCCGAGAAAGCCCTCGCAAAGCACAGCATATGCGCTCATTTTTAGAAGAGAATTGGGAGGAAGATTGTGGAGTTGAACTCCATAGTGATCTATCACCTCGGAGAAGAACTCTGAGGGAGGAAAAGACAGACCTCGGTCCAGATGAGTGCCGAAGTAGACTCGCTCGCCCTCGTGTGGGTTGGGGACGGTTTCGCTGGAGCCGCTCCGCCAGTCGCCGGCGAAGAGCAGCCCCTCCTTCTCCATGTTCTCGAGGCCTGCTTCGTTGAGGGGTAGGGGATCCAGATTCCCCTGTAGCTTTCCTTCTCCGCTGCAGCTTCCGCCACGCTGCCGCTGGCCAAGCGGAGGAAGAAGATGATGAAGCCATTTTTCTCCGGTGAGAAAGTGACCTTAAAGGGGCGGTGCTGGGAGTTTCTGTGGGGGAAGGACGAGGAGGCTCTGTGCACGCAGGAGGATTGGGAAGGAAGGAAACGGCAAAGGGCTGGTGGAAAGGAGAAGAAGAAATCTGAACCCCTTATATCGACCTACCTGTGCCAAGATTCGTGCAAACGCTATAGTGCAACCGCCACGCGTCATGGAAAGAACTGGGAAGGACCCGCGCGATGATTGCGTTGCCTCGATCTCCACGCACGCATTGAAACGGCGCCTCGGTTCCGCGGACCGTGGACCCACCAACGGTCGTGCTGGCGGAACGCCTGTCAGATGATGTGACTTGACCATGCTTGTGTCAGGTGGCGTTAGAGACCAAGTTCCGGCTTAGGTTAAAAACGAGCTAGAAAATCTGAGTAACCAACTGAAAGGTCCGACTTGTTTTTTAAGACTCAGATCGTATCTTTTGTTGTGAAGTTTCAGGAACCCTTCAAGATTCTGCAAGCCGAAGATCAAGCTAGACGATGATAAATCTGACTTTGGATCTTGGAGGCCTCTGGGGGCTGCTGTTGGGGATATACTTTCTGGGTATCCTCACAGTTCCTCACTGACCAGGGTGGCCCACTTCGGGTTAGAGCTTTGCTTCACGGGCGTCGGTCGGGGAGAAAAATGAGTCCAATCCGGCTACGAGAAGGCCCAGAAGACTTACCGACTTAGGCCCATAATGTTACTTGTAGTTCAAGATGTACTCTGTAACCGACTCTTAGTCGTAGCCGGATAGATCTCTCCTGTAAACCCTAGGCCGGATATCTATATAAGTCGTCCTAGGGAGAGCCTTTAGGGCACCCAATACTTTAGACCCTCAACTCGCACAGGCGAAACCCTTGTAACTCATATTCCGGCTCTGCCGTATTACTGGATTGCTAGCAGGAGTAGGATCCGTCCAAAGCCGGCGGATTCGAACCTGGGTAAACTTGTGTGCTCACCATCCCGGAACACCGTACGTCTCACACCCCTATCTTCCGCACGCCTCGAGGACCCCCTCATGGCGTACTTCTCATCAATCCGAAGACAATGTGTTTCTCGCGTACTAACTTGTTGGCTTTGTCTTTGAACAGGGTCACTACGACAGTGAGGTTGAACTTCAATCGTCTTGGATGCACGAGTATTGAGCATGCTTCAATCAGGATTATGAGGAGTGATCTTCCTCCTGTAAGGATTTACGACGTCTCTCTTAAGGGGGGGGGTTGTCGTATCCTAGTTTATGTCTTTGTGTCTACCTGCTGGATTGCTTCTGGCAGAGGGTTATTCTATTTTGTGGGAAAGACGCAGTCTTTCCCCCTTAAGGTTAAACTAGGGTGGTTTGGAGTTAATGCAGTCCTTCCTTCTTAGAGTTGTCAGATCTGGTACTTTTTCGGGAGTATCTTTTTGGTAGATAGACTTCGGGAATTGAGTTGGAAAGACGCAGTCTTTCCACCTTAGAGATTCAATGAGGTCTTTCGAGAATGGTGCAGACCATCCGTCTTGAAGTGCTGGCATGATGGTAAATATAGTTGTATTTCTGTGGGTCTTGAGTTGAGGTCTTCGAGAGACGCCCTATTTTATCAAACTTGGCGGGCGTGGTTTCCTAACGAAGCTTTTCAGGGGTTAGCTCAAGGTAAGTTAGCGGTTTGCGACCCTTCTTGCTAGTAGTTAGTCAGGGTTGAAGTAGTCAGCGTTGGAGTAAGCGGTCTTCACTTGCATTTCTTGCGTTACTTTTGCTTGATGGCGGAGTGGACTCGTTGTCTTCACGCTTCCTAATCATCTGACTTTAGGGGTGGTTCTGACCTTCTAGGGAGGATCATTCCGTTAGTTTGGGTAGGGTCGACTAGATTAGTGAGTCTCCCGAGGCGGCAGAATCTCTAATACACTAAGGTTAGTGTGGTTAGGTCTTCACTTCCTGTCTTGGTTGACTTATCAGGTGGTTTCTTGTGGACCTTGAGGATCCTTCGGTGATCGACTTCCAGCTCCAATGGAAATCTTGCTGTAGTAGACGGAGGAACAAGGGAGTGTGGTGCTATTGACGAGTCTCGCGAGGTGAGTTTGACGAGGTATGTCATCCTGCTAGGGTGAAGGCTTCTAGTGGTTCTGACTTGACGGTATCGAGCTCTTGGTTCTGGCGATGCTTTTCCTTTCATATACTCGCGAGGTTAGTCTAGGTTATCGTTAGCAACAACTGATAGGGGTGCCTAGAATACTTGGTGGGGTACCGATCCTCGAAAAACGTTCTACTGAGGTCAAAGAAAACCAGAACATGCAAACAAGGCGAACAGAGCGAGGGGATCGCAATGTCCTCGGCAAACATCACACATCAAGCAACACATGATGCACTTAGGCAAGTAAACACGGTCTACTGGCTGGACCAAGTATTTAACTACTCGCGATGTAGGGGAATCCTATTCTTAGGAATATTGACCCTAGATATTGTCTTTCTTCAATTCGGAGTCCCTATCTTGCAGATGAAGCTTTCACCGGGTCATTGGACGCTTCTCGATAGTGTAATATTTGATTTCTTCTGATTAGGAGGATACCGCTGGTAGGGCGATCTTGTAGTCTCGTTGTGTTTGCTGGTAGTTGCTTCTCTTCATCTCGTCCTCAATGTCTTTACCTGGTTCTAGGTCCTAGTTATTTGAAATCCGTAGGTTTGAAATTTGGACGAGGGATAGAGGAAACCATTTTCAAAAGCATTTACTTGGAGTAGGAGAAGAAGTAGAACTTTTTGAAACTCATTGAGAAACTAGTTTTTGAAAGCCGAGGTTTTCAAAATAAGGTTCCTGTCTAACGACCATGCCAGCTAAGGTTCTCCTATAGTTAGGATGGCTTTGATACCAAGTCTGTGGGGCCCCCAGATTAATCCTCCGAGAATCCCTGCTATGCATACAACCACGATCCCATGATCAGTTAGTCGTGGCACATAACAGACAAGTATCAAAGTAAACATCCAATATATAACGAATACATGTCATACCTTGGTTGCCATTATGGCTACCTCGATCAACATCAGTGGAACTTCATTAAGCGTAGAGCCCGAGCCATGCCTTAACCTACATGCAATCGATCGAGAACGCGTCCTAGCTCAAGCTAGTCAACTTCATCCTCTTCTTGATATCTGAACAAGTTAATAGCCAGGGACAATGCCAGTGAGTACTTTGAATGTACTCACAAACCACCTCAAGAAAATAATAATAACAAGAGGATATGCAATATGGAGGTGGTAGTAGGAGGGCTTCAAGAGAGGTTCTTTTCTCAAATAGTTTCTCTTGTAGATATAGCATCTACATATCTTTGTTGAAAACTTTTGTAAACCATTTTGTAAACCTTTTGAAAAGTTTTGTAAACAATAGGATTGGGGTACCCATTTTTTCCCGTCTTCAGGTCGTCCCACGACCAAACTCCTTTCTCCTCCTTCTGACCATCCCATGGTCAAAACCTTTCTCCTTTACGACCATCCCATGGTCAAAACATTTCCAAAGCCATTTCTTTTTAGAAATCCTTTTTGAAAACAAAACCAGCACCGCTCTACAACAACCTTCCCAACCGTCCATGACCGCGGACACGGCTATTCGAATAGATTTACACTCTGTAGAGATTGCACACTTTGCCCACACCATCCGGGTACACTACCCTGATCTACACCGATCGTGGGTCGAGTAACCGACCAAGACTCTCTGGATGCCCACTCCAATATAAGTGCCTACCCTATGAGTATTGTTCCCCTCAAAACCGGGACGTCGGGTACCAAGGACCAATCGGAGCGCTTTTTCCACTTCCCAAGTGAGCGCTTTCAATGAGGGGCTCATAGTAACGCGTGGAGGCCCGCCGACCCTTTGTTCCTTCTCCCGGTCGATGTTTTACATGGACCCTGCCAGAGAAGGCACACCCTCCAGGGATTTTTATATCCCCCTGTAGTAGTTGTGAGGCAGCTTATACCAGAATAGCCAAACATCAAATCCAGCTCTGTCCCATTCCATAGGAATGTGGTTGCATAGGGTTAATTGTTCTAGCATAACTGCAAAGAACCGGCTGCATTTTCGTAAACCTTTTTCCTCATCTTTCCTTCAGCATTTTGTAAAGCAAAACCTTTTTCTTTCTCAACATCTCTTGGGAGGTCCCACCTCACCAAGGTTTTTGGTAAAACTTTTCCGGGGTCTTCCCATCCTATAGCTTTGCTTCGGCTAAATCGGGGGTCTCCAAAGGGCATGGTGTATTGCACCATCTACCATACTAGAGACAAGTAGGTGTCATCAAGGGGTTGTATTTAATAGTACATAAGTGTAATAGTTCGGAGGAGCCAAACCACTACCATATATACATCAACATATAGTAAACAATGCAGTTTTGATAAACAGTAGATAAAACATGCATAAGTAAAACAATAGGACGAGGCTTATGAGCAAGAAGGTGGCTTGCCTGATGATCAGCAATATGGCAACATATGTTCCTGGACTTCTTCTTAGAATACCATAATAATAACCATAATAACCATCTTCTTCTAGTCTCAGAGATAATCGCAACTATCGTCATCAGGGAGCACATATGAAAACAAGCAAGAGCACAATCAACATAAGGCATACAGGCATCTTTGCAATACAGCAAACAAACATACCACACATTACTCAAATCAGTAGGTTTTGATAGATTGAGTGGGTTGTAATTGGAATTACTTTAATTACCCTTGTGGTCTTTGTTTTATGATGTATTTGTCCAAATACCACCTGTTAAGGGGATTTAGAACTAGGCTTGGGTCTGTATGATATAAATATGCAAAGATGATACCATCAGGTAGGTATTGATAGAATAAGGCCAAGAAAAGTGGTTTCACTATTTTATCACTTTTCTTTAATTTCTTATGAATATTGTAGTGATAAAAGCTCTAGTTTTAGGAAATAATTCACCAGAAAAGTTATGGAGCTCCAAAAATTATTTCCTTGGATTATTAAGTGGTTTTTGATGTACTGAGTATCTGAGAGTTGGAATAATTCCAAAATAGTTAACAGAATGCCCTCAGGAAATTCCCAAAGGCAGTTTTGGAGTTGTTTTGTCTTTTTCACCAAATTAAATCTACAAAAGATTTTGATTTGATTCCAAGGACACATGGTAGGTATTTAGAATACCTTTCTGTACAATTTGGAATCACCCAATTGGATTTACCAAACTACCAAAAAGAAATAAATAGTCGAAGGGGCAGATCTTAGTAGAATAATTCCCAGAAAATCATGAGAATGAGTTTGGGCCTAAGGCTTGTTCTACATGATGGGAAAAACTTGTAAGAATAAGTAGAACTTTAGATCTGGACAAAAATATGTGTTTTCCATTTTCTTATGCATTTATTTTTGCAAGGTATTTAACAGATCTATTAAACAGGGTTTAAAGAAAAGGAAAAAAAGGAAAAAGGGGTAGTGGGCTGGCTCTGCAGGGAGATGGGCTGGGAGGGCGAATTCGGCCCACGGCGGGCGAGGCAGCGCGTGGGTCAGCAAGGTTCAAACGGCCGGGGACGGGCCCGCCGGTCAGTGAGAGGGGGGGTGCGAAGGGGTATTGGTGGCCCTGCGCCATCCGATTAGAGGGGCATCAACGGTCGTCGCCCCTTCTTGAACCTGATGAATGGGCGGCAAGGCAGAAACCCTAGGGGCGGCGCCGGTGGCGTAGGGGCTCACCAGGGGAGCTCGGGGCACGGCGGGGAGGCGACGGGGTGACATGGTACTCGGAGCCGAGCACGGAGAGGGGCGTCGAGGTGGGGTTCAACGTCTGGAACGGTCTCACGCGGGGGCATCCGAGGCGAGCTCGTCGGAGCTCAACGGCACAGTAGAGCCAGAGATCCCTAGGCAAGGAAAGGACGGAGGTCAGATGCATAGGATCATGGGGGATTCGAAAATGTCACATGCAGAGGGAGAGGATCAAGGGAGAGAGCACATAGACCAAACCTTGAGAATTGGCTGAAAGGGCGAACCCTTCCTCTCTAGTGACATGCAGGTACATGAGCTCGGTGGGAAGGTGCAGGGGAGCTATATGGGGGCTGTGGAGAGGATCTGAGGCACTAGGGAAGGTCGGGGTCGACCCTGTACTCCACTACTCGAACGAGACCGAGAGGAGAGCTTATTCTCCTCCATGGCGATGGGGAGTTCGAAATTTGGATCTAGAGCTTGAGAGGGGTAAGGGGATAGGGTAGGGGTAGTCTGAGAGCAGAGGGGAGAGTTGTGCTGGCCTCCAGTCCTTTAAACCGAATGGAGAGGTCCATGGTGAGCTTGGTGCATGGGGGGGGGGGGTTACTGCTTGGGTATTGGTCAAGGGAGGAGGTGGAGGGGGTGAGGTGGGGCCTGGTACATGACCATAGAGAGGGAGGGGAGTGGTGGTGGCTGCTGCTTCTTTTAATACCATGATATTTGTAAGATATGTCATCTCTCTCTCACATGCTTCAACAGCTAAAGGGCAAGGGGGAGGTATTGCTACAGTGGTCACCACGACCAAGGGAGGGTAGGATGGTTGCTATGGAGTAGTTCTTGACAAGTTTGAGAAGGTTTTGATTTAACTTTGGGTCATGGTTTTGAATATCTCCATTTTTGGCCATCTTGATGATAATGAAGAACCTCATGATTTTTGATCTTGGAAAGCAGAGGTGAGGATGCTGGTAGGTGGATATGGGCCAGGTACATATCTAGGAATTATTTGGGAATTATTTGATGAAGCTTGGTCCACTTAAATTCATTTATTCAAAAACTACAAAAGTGAAATATTGGAGCTCATTTGATAAATTTACATTGGACATAGTTGGATTTTGATGTGAGGTGGTCCCAAATGTGAATACACACTTAGGAGAGTTTTCCCAAGATTTATTGTGGCTTAAAAGTATTTAAAACTATTATTATTCCATTTCTGCCATTTAAGATAATAAGGAAAAAGAAATAATAACGCTTCTAAAAAATATTTAGTTTTGAGATGGGAAGGTAGGGTATGATATATGGATCTCAATTGACCCAAAAGTTGGGGAAGTGCCTTGACAAAAACCAAACTTTCCATTGGGGAAGGAGTTTTGGAGATTTTGTCTATTAAGGGAATTAAATAGATTTGGTCCATAATAAATATGGATAAAATTTGATAAATCTTGATGATCAAGGTAGATGATGTATACAAGGTGTAATAAGCATTTGCAACCTTGGGATTTTGAGAATCAAAGTTGATTTTGGTGAAAACTAGAGATTTAAGGATCTCGGGTATGATTGTTTTCATGCCACCAAAACCTTGTTGGATCTTGGAGCTCAGATCTCCCCTTGGGGCATGGGATAAATGGATGGATATACCAAGTGATGTACATTAACATGGTATAGAGGTTTGAGCTTGGTCTTGCTTGAGTTCACCAAGAATTTATTTCAAACTTTGAATAAAATAAGCTTGCCAAAGCAGATTATCAAATAACCTTCAAAACCATGTGGGTTTAAGAAGTACCAAGATCCAATTGGAGAAATTGAAGTAGGTATTGGTAGACCTTTATGATTAGATCACAACCATGCAAATATTTGGTCCATAGAAGGTTGGATGGTGGTGTGAGATTCTATCAAAGTAGGCATGTTGACTAGATTTGCAGGAATAATTATTTTCTTGCCTGCAAAACCATCAAGGACAAGTGGGTTGGAGGATGATATAACCAATGGAAAGAGTGGGCCTTGGTAGTCCTTAGTATGGTTAAAAAGATGGTTCGAATTCATTTTCAAAAATTCACAAGGGTTGAGAAAAAGAGACATTCAAAAAGGTGATGTTGAAACAGTTTCCAGACTTAGTCAAATTTGGCAGTTTTAAGGATTTTGACTAGAGTGTGAGAGGGGATGTTTTTGATGGGTTGCAAGGTACCCACGCATTATCAAGGGGATTATGTTGAAGTGGGGAATGAGTATGAAAGATCCATGCTTGATATTGGTCTTCATTGACTTGGAAGCTACTGGATTAGATCACTTCAGAACTGATCTGGTTAGGGGTTTTAGATGATCACCTAGTGGCTAGGGATTAGATCCAGCTTTGTAGTCGTGCCTAGGATTTGGGGTTTTTTCAAGTATCTTGATCCTAGTGATGATCTCCTAGAGTGTCTCATACTACTTCCTAAGCAATCAAGTTAAACAGCAGATCAAGGCAACTCATCTTACAAACAAATCAACAACTACTAGGGTTACCATCAAGCTTAGCTTGAGGTAAGGATAGGAAATTTTGAAAGGTTGGAGTTTGAGTAAGGTAAGAGTCCTTGGTATTCCTACCAAGAGTAGAATTCAAAAGTTTTATACAAGGTTTTGAGAATCCTAGAGGTAGGAGTAGTTGAAGGTTCTGTCTTGAGAACATCAGGAGATTATATTGTATATCTCTCCATAGTTTTGTCAATAGAAGCTACTAAAATAGTTTCGTTTACATAAGCATCTTGGCTCATGTTTTGAAATGCTATGTCGTCGGATTGATGACAAGTACGCCATGAGGGGGTCCTCGAGGCGTGCGGAAGAGAGGGGTGTGAGACGTACGGTGTTTCAGGACGGTGAGCACACAAGTTTACCCAGGTTCGAATCCGCCGGCTTTTTACGGATCCTACTCCTGCTAGCAATCTAGTAATATGGTAGAGCCGGAATATGGGTTACAAGGGTTCGCCTGTGCGAGTTGATATTGCAGACTATTGAGGGTGCCCTAAAGGCTCTCCCTAGGACAACTTATATAGATATCTGGCCTAGGGTTTACAGGACAGATCTATCCGGCTACGACTAAGAGTCGGTTACAGAGTACATCTTGAACTACAAGTAACACTATAGGCCTAAGTCGGTAAGTCTTCTGGGCCTTCCCGTAGCCGGACTGGACTCCGTTTCTTCTCCCTGACTGGGACGCCCGTGAAGCAAAGCTCTAACCCGAAGTGGGCCACCCTGGTCAGTGAGGAACCGTGAGGATACCCGGAAAGTATATCCCCAACAGCAGCCCCCGGAAGTCTCCAAGATCCAAAGTCGGATTCATCATCGTCCAGCTTGATCGTCGGCTTGCAGAATCTTGAAGGGTTCCTAAAACTTCAAAACAAAAGGTACGATCCGGATCTCAAAAGTAAGTCGGACCTATCTGTACGTTAATCGGACTTTCCAGCTTGATATTCTAACTAAGCCGGAACTTAGTCTATGACGTCACCTGACACTGGTCATGGTCAAGTCACGTCATCTGACAAACATCCTGTCAGCACGACCGTTGGTGGGTCCGCCATTCGCGGAACCGAGGCATCGTTTCAATGCGTGCACGGAGATCGAGGCGACGTAATCATCGTGTGGGTCCTTCCTAGTTCCTTCCACGATGCGTGGCGGTTACACTATACCGTTTGCACGAATCTTGGCGCGGTTAGGTGGTTATAACGGGTGAGGATTTCCTTTTCCTAATCTTCACCTATTCCCTTGCCGTTTCCTCTCCTCCACTTCTCCCTCGCGCACAGAGCTCCTCTGCTTCCTAGTTTCCCAGCGCCGCCCATCCAAGGTCACCGGCGCACCAGAGAAATCGCTTCGTCTTCATCGTCCGGCTTGGCTGGCTTCGCAGCAGCGGCGACGGCAGCGGCGGCAGCGGAGAAATAAAGCAACCATGGGGTTTGGATCTCGTGTCTCCTCGATGACGAGAAGCTCCGCGGCGTGGAGAATGAAGGGCTCCTCCACGCCGGCGACTGGTGGAGCGGTTTCGGCGAAACCATCCCCCACCCGGACGCCGACGAGCGGGTACACTTTGGCACCCACCTCAACAGAGGTTTGTCTTTCCCTCCCTCGGATTTCTTTTCTGAGGTGATAGACCATTACGGTGTTCAGCTTCACCATCTTCCTCCCAACTCCATCTTAGAGATGAGCGCTTATGCGACTTTGTGTGAGGGATATATCGGCATTAGGCCGAGTCTCACTTTATTCCGTTTCTACTTTCATGTCCGTAGAAACTCCATCACTGCCGGTAATCCTTATATTACCAGCACTATTAGCCTTTTAGTTAGATGCGAGCGTAGTTATCCTCGCATTTCAGCTAGTGAGTTGGTCAAGCAATGGCCGGCCACTTTCTTTTACTATAAGGATATTCCTGCTCCTGGCAAAGCTACTTCTTTGTCGGCTTTCATCGATGGAGCTACCATGGCCCTAGCATCTTGGGACGAGGCTCCTCCGGCTCTCAATGACGATCTGATCCTCGCCAAGAGGCGGATCGAATATCTGATAAAACACAAGGGCCTGCGAGGGTACGACTTAGTCCAATCTTGGGTTGCATGTCGGATCCAGCCCCTCCAGCACCACGGCGACCGTCTGATGCACTCCATCACGGTGTTGAAGAATGACTCCCTACGCATCAGTCCTAAGGCTTTAAAGCCACATGATTACATAAGCTAGATCAAATGGCTGATCAAGGAGCGGATTGAGAGAAAGATTCCGGACTAATCTCCGGGCATGCACACAGCAGAAGACCCTATAGTGCCAGTAAGCTTTTAACAATAAACCCTTTTTACGTGTCTCATCTTTAAGTTATTTTGCAATACTGAGATATTATCTTCTTTTCAGCTTGCCGACCTCCCCGAGTCGGAACTGGCTCCTATCGAGGGAGATCCTCCAAAGTTTTCTCAGGAGGAGGAACTGATTCCACTGCCGGACATTGTGTCCAGGAAGCGCAAGGCTTCGACAGTGGCCGTCGACATAAAGGAAGTGCCAGTCATGAAGAGGTAACTTTCCACACAACTTCCGCCTTTGTACTTTACTCGTAATTTCGTCCGAGATGTAATGTTTCTATTCTATCACATTCTCAGAGCTAAACAACTCATCAAGAGCAAGGGAAGGGAACTTCTTCGAAGCCCCTGCGGCAGACGAAGCTGACTATGGCTTCTCCTGCCACGGCTCCTCCGACTCCTGCCCCTCAACCTTCCGCAACGCCGGTGATTACTCCATCACCAGTTGTCACAGAAGATCCGGCTCCTTAAACGGGGCCAGTGACCCTTGAGTTGCAGACTGACGCCACCATGGGTGGCTCGGGTTTTGATAAGGGTGAACCCTCTTCGAGTAATGATCCCTCGGCAGAGACTTTCGCCGAAAACCTCCTGAACAATCCAGGACTTGCCAAATTTGGCTTATCTCGGAAATCTGCGGAAGAAATCCAGCTTCTGGCCCAGAAATGCCTGGAGAGCTGAAATCTCTCTGCCGAAGAAGAAGCACAAGAAGCGGAGGACATCAAGTACTCCGACCTTCTTGAACAAGTCCGCCTTCGCAACGAGGGACTAAGAGCTGGTGTGCTTCCACCACCTCCGGTTATGCCACTCACCCTCGCCGAGAAGGTTACCACCGAGGTGAACATGTGCCTGAGCAAGCTCACACATGAACATCATGTAAGTAGAATTCCAACTCACGTTTTTCTTTATTGTACTTTATATCATATCCTCTAGCCCCCAAGCATGAAGTAGGATATAAAATCCAGGTTTATGCTTCCTTAGGATGCCAAAGAATGAACTGGTGTAGCTCCCAAGGCTCGTGCTGATATTAGTAACAATATTAGCCTGAGTCTTCAGTAGACTTCTGACTCTGGGTATTCTAACTTACAGAAAGTTAATTCATATAACCAGGATTTGTTGAAGAATATCTGCAACAAGTGAAGAGAGATCAGAGCTCTCTAACTTGAAAATGCTGAGCTGAAGGTTTCCAAGAATGAGGCCGAAGGTAAACATTCCGAGACTCAAAACTTTGTCTTGATTTTCATAGTCGAATATTTTCTACTGAACTGTTGTTGTTTTGTCTTACAGCACTGGTAAAATAGTCCTGTGCTATGATCGAAGAGGTCGAGAACCTCAAAACCCTGGTGGTGGAGAATAAAGAACTTCGCCAAGAGCTTGATAAGCTCAAGGCAGATCATGAGAAGAGCATTGCTCAAATTCTCGAATCCTCCTCCATGGCCACTGATGAACGTGATCGTAAGATTGCGGTTCAAGATCAGAGAATCTCGGATCTGAACAATGAGCTTTGCAGAGAGAAGGATCTTTCTGAGGAGCTCCGGGCTAAACTCCGGAGTCTTCGAGAAAAGAAGACCAAAGTTGATGATGTCATCTTCGGTATGTTTCCATCTTTCTAACTTCTCTACATTCTTTGACTCTTTCAATGTCGGATTTACTTAACTGTTTTGCGTTATATGAATAGGTCCTCTTAACTTGACAGACTCTGCTTCTACTGAGCCTCGCACCCACCGACTTACCCAAGTCGGTGATTTGCTTCATGACTTCCGACAATCCATCGAGGAGATTGGCGAAGCTCTCAAGGTTCCGGACATGCATCGCATGTCCGACTTTCAGGTGCGAGACCGGGCAAAGGAGATGCCCCAGCTCGTCCGGGACTGGAATATGTCCTACGCGCGATCAGTAGTGCAGAACGCCCTCACAATGGTCATGAGCCACCATGGAAGCATGGAAATCTAGCAAGTGACCAGAGGGTACTGCAAGGTGGACGAAGACGAACATGAGCAAGACATCAAGGCCATTATGGACTCCTACGCCGGATATGGGTGCCATGTAGCTGACTTAACCAGCTACGACACTCCCTTCTTCACCCGCGTTGACACGCCGGCTCCGCCTCCCGAAGAAGCAGCTGAAGTTTCCGACGATGGCCAAACCATATTGGATTTTTACATCTCGGATCGTTATCAGGGCACAACTGATGTGTCTAGCGAGCCGGCAGCTCCTACCTCCTCTCCTGCATCATAGATTACCAGAAACAAATGTATTATTCTGAGAAACATTATGGGTCTGTAAATATGCAGTACTATACTTTTGCTAGTGCTAAGCTTTTATCTATTCAGCACTTTTGGCTTAAATTTTTGTGTGCCTGAAATGTTTACATAAGCACTTATACTTTTTTTTCTATACTTATCGTTTATCTGGCTTTCCGCCTCGTCCCTTTCGTGAGCCGGCTAAACTTTCTGAACGGAAACTTTACCGAGCAATGGAGCTCAATTGCTAAACCAGTTTAAACTCGGAAACAAAGCTGGCTTCCAGTACCAACAATTCACTACTCGGAAAATGCCCGCATCCGGCAATCAGACAAATAACCAAAGTATAAACTAGAAACTTTAGAGTTATACCCGAAGGTAGCATTTTTAGAATCGGAAATCTAAACTAGAACAAACATGAGCATAAAGTACTTTCAAGTATTCTAGGATTTTTGACTATGACATGATCATTCAGAAATAAGATGGTAAAAACTTCTCAGAAAAACTTGAGGCAACCAAAACTTTTAGTTCTCACAGAACATGTACATATGTATGATTACAAAGAAGGATAAACTAAGAATAAAAGGGACGTAGCTGAGCAATATTCCATGGTCTGTCTAACTCATCCGGATTTGTACTGCCTCCAGCTCTCTTTCTCTTCTTAGTAGCAGGTCTTTCTTTAACTGGCCTCATATCAGTCAAGTAGTACGAACCATTGTGCAATACTCGACTAACTAAAAAGGGCCCTTCCCATACTGGGGAAAGTTTGTGCTTTCTTTGTTGCACAAGCCGGAGAACCAAATCGCCTTTATTGAAAGATCTGTTTCCGACTCTCTAGCTATGAACTTGCGTAACTTCTGTTGATAGGCTGTTGATCTCATTTCAGCAATGATGTGAACTTCTTCGACTAAGTCGAGATCATTTTGTCGAGAAATCTCGGCATCCTCTTCGATATACGCGGCCACTCTAGGAGAAGTGTGAATCAAATCACTAGGAAGAACTGCTTCTGCGCCATAGACCAAGAAGAAAGGTGTGTATCCGGTTGACCTGTTCGGAGTTGTTCGTAAACTCCATATTATAGAGGGTAATTCCTCTGCCCAAGCCCCCACAGCCCGTCGTAGTGGTGCTTCGAGTCTCGGTTTTAGGCCTTGTAGGATTAAACCATTTTCCCTTTCGACTTGTCCATTAGCCTGTGGATGTGCGATTGACGCAATTTCAAGCCGGATATTTTGTTCGTTGCAGAATTCGGCCAATTCTCCCATAGAGAAATTACTCCCGTTGTCCGTGATAATACTATGCGAATAACCATACCGGATTATGACATCCTCGACAAATCTTTTGGTCGTTGCTCCATCACAACTAGTGACGGGTTTAGTCTCAATCCATTTGGTGAATTTATCCACCATCACTAAGAGGTGAGTAAATCCACTTGGAGCCCATCTAAACGGTCCTACCATGTCAAGCCCCCAGACCGCAAAAGGCCATGTTATAGGTATTGTTCGCAGCTGATCAGCTGGAACATGAGCTTGTTTGGCATACTTTTGGTAGCCCTTGCACGTCTTGACCAGCTATTCGGCATCTGCCTTGGCTGTAAGCCAGAAAAAACCGTCTCTGAAAGCTTTTGCCACTACAGATTTGGCTGCAGCGTGGTGACCACACTCGCCTTCGTGGATTTCTCTTAAGATTTCCACTCCTTCCTCCAGAGATACACAGCGCTGAAAGACCCAAGACAGACTCCACTTATAGAGCTCACCTTTAACTATAGTATAAGATTTCGCTCGTCGGATAATCTGCTGGCTCAGAACCTCGTCTTCGGGTAATTTTCCATCTACCAAATAGTCAAGGTAGGGTTGAGTCCAGCTGGGAATTACAGCCAGAACTGCTATTAGAGGTGAGTCAGATTTGGTCCGATATTCCTCATTCACTCCCTTTATTGAGGGAACTTTGAGGTGCTCTAAAAAAGCGCCATCCGGGACTTCTTTCCGTGCAGAGCCTATTCGAGATAGTGCATCTGCTTCCTCATTTTCTGCTCGAGGGATGTGTTGAACCTCAAACCCTTCGAACGATTTAGATAAATCATCCACGACAACTTTATATGCTGCCATGTGTTTATTTGCATTACAAATATCCGACATTTGCTGAGCAACATGATCCGAATCTCCGTAACACATCAAACGTCGGATGCCGATATCCTTAGTAATCCGGATTCCATGTAATAGTGCTTCATACTCGGCAATATTATTTCTCGCTGTGAAGTGGATCTGCAACACGTATAGAAGTTTATCTCCTTGGGGTGATTTGAGCACCACGCCAGCCCCCGAGCCCCCGCGAGCCTTAGACCCATCAAAATATAGGGTCCAATATTTCGACTCAGGAAGGGTCATATTCTCCTTCGTCTCTATGTAATCAGCAACAAAGTCGGCAAGGATTTGGGATTTGTTTGCTGTTCGAGGTTTGTACTCAATATAAAAAAGCTGAGAACTCTATGCCCCATTTGGCGATGCGTCCTGTGGCGTCACTGTTGTTGATTATATCTCTCATGGGAGCTATGCTCACCATGGTCATTGGATGCTCCTGGAAATAGTGTTGTAGCTTACGAGATGCTAGGAAAACACCGTAAGCCAGCTTTTGATAGTGCGGATACCGCTATTTTGATTATGTTAGGACCTCGCTAACAAAGTAAGTCGAACGTTGCACCAAGTGTTCCTGATTTTCCTCCGGTCTCTCCACTACCATGACGATACTGACGACTTTGTTTGTCGCAGCAAGATAAAGTAACATCGGTTCTTGTGGTTCCGGTGTAGCAAGGATAGGAGCAGATGAGAGTACTTTCTTCTGGTCTTGTAGTGCAGATTCAGCTTCGTCGGTCCACACAAAATCCTTGGTCTTTTTCAGGAGTTTGTATAATGGTGCGGCTCTTTCACCGAGCTGGCTTACGAACCGACTGACTGCAACGATGCAACCAGTTAGTCTTTGTACGTCCTTCATGTGAGTTGGCCTGGAAATATTGAGTATAGCCTTGATTTTGTCTCGGTTCACCTCTATGCCTATTTGGGACACGATGAAACTTAACAATTTTCCGGCTGGGATTCCAAAGAAGCATTTCTTCGGATTAAGCATTATGTTGTATTTTCGTAGATTGGCGAACGTTTCCTCCAAGTCGGAAATCAGTGTTTCCTTCTTTTTGGACATCACCGCTATATCATCCACATATGCATATACATTGTGTCCGATTTGATCGTGGAGGCAATGCTGCATTGTGTGTTGGTACATAGCTCCTGCGTTCTTTAGCCCAAAAGGCATCGTAACAAAACAGAAGGTTCCGAAGGGGGTTATGAATGAAGTTTTGATTTTGTCAGATTCCTTCATCCGGATTTGGTGATAACCGGAATATGCGTCGAGAAAACAGAGGAGTTCCGAACCTGCCGTAGAATCAATAACTTGATCAATCCTAGGCAGAGCGAACGAATCTTTTGGACAAGCCTTGTTCAAGGCAGTATAATCAACACACATCCTTAAATCAGTGGTGTCCTTTTTAGGGACCATTACAGGATTGGCCGACCACTCAGTGTGGATGACCTCTTCTATGAATCCGGCTAACTCGAGCCGTGCTAGTTCCTTAGCTATTGCCTTACGCTTTTCATCGCCAAAACGTCGTAAGGACTGTTTGACGGGTTTAGCGTTCGGGTTTACATTTAAAGAGTGCTCGACAAGTTCCCTAGGTACTTCGGTCATGTCAGATGGCTGCCATGCGAAGATATCTTGATTTGCTTTGAGGAACTTGACGAGCGCGCTTTCCTATGCGCTATCTAGGCCTACGCCTATATGGGTCACCTTGGAGGGGTCATCATCCTTCAACAACGTCTTCTTCGTCTCTTCTGATGCCTTGAACTCCAGATCCGGCTTTGTCAGCTCCTTCTTCATTGCGGGCATCTCGGACGGATCCATGCTCTTCTTGATCTCTTGGTACTCCTGGGCGTGCAGCACGGCTTCAGCTAAGGCGGCATTTTCATCCTCGCACTCTTGCGCTTTCTTCGGGTCTCCCCTGATGGTGATCACGCCGTTGGGACCTGGAATTTTCATCATATTGTAAATGTAACACGGACGAGCCATAAAAGCCCAGTAAGCCGGACGTCCGAATATAGCGTGGTACGCGCTCTTGAACGGGACGACTTCGAAGGAAAGTGCCTTCGTCCGATAGTTCTTTGGAGTTCCAAAGGTAACATCCAAAGTGATTTCTCCCAGGGAATTAGCTTGTCTTCCTAGGACAACTCCGTGAAAGATCACAGAGCTGTGGTTCAGTTGGGTCTCCGAGATCTTCATCTGGCGTAGCGTTTCGATATACAGAATATTAATGCTGCTGCCACCGTCCATGAGAGTCTTGGAGAAACCATAACCGTCAATAAGTGGATTGACGATTAAGACGTATTTTCCTCGCTTGTGCAACTTAGGCGGATGATCAGCACGGTCAAATGTGATTGCCACTTCCAACTAGTCCAAGAATTGGGGGACAGTCGGAACTGTTGCATTGAGATCATGTAGCACTGCCTTTTTGACCTTTGCTGGTTGAGATCCGAGGAAGGTGACATAAGTGTCTTTCTTAGTCAGAAATTTTTTCTTCCCTTCCGACTTGGGATTTGAAGCATCAGCTTCCTCCATGTCGGAATCTTCCTTGGTCTCTTTATCTTTTTCGGGATTCTTCTTTCTCTTCTTCCGCTTAGCTTTGTAGCCAGCGGTGTCATCTCTTTTAGTGTCGTCATTGAAACGACACTCGGCGTTTGTGTGGGACGAGCCCCCATTAGCATCTAAGTGATGCACACACGGATTATTGGCAATGTCGGCCCAAGAGTAGGTCTTTTCAGGTTGCTGGTCTCCTCTACCTTGAACTCTTGAAGTCCCACGACCGCGTTCATGTCCACCGCCACATCCTCCTCATCCTCCAGACCCGAAAGTAGCAGTGACCACTGCTGTTTCCATGTTGGGTTTCTCTTCCGAGGTATTCTTGCGCTTCTGAGCTTGTTGCTTTGGTTGTTTTTCCGACTATGGCACAGCCTGGGCATTGAGTAATCCCTCTGCATTGTCGTCAGCATCTGCATACTTGCTCGTTGTTTCTATCATCTCTCCCAAATCAGTGACCTTGTCACACTTCAAGCGATGACGCAGTAAACCAATTGGGAGACCTGCAATGAAAGCTTCAATCGCAGTTTGGTCATTTACTCCTTCACAGGAGTTCTTGGTGTCGATCTATCATCCGAGATAATCCCGACAAGTTTCTCTGGCTTTCTGGGTGCAACGCTGTAGGTCTCCGACCGTACAGGGCCTCCGGTATGTGCCTTCAAAATTCCGAAAGAATGCACCTTGCATGTCATACTAGTTGTGGATGGTGTTCTCCGGAAGTTCATTAAGCCATGATGGTGTCGTCTTCCGCAACATGAGTGGGAGATATCGGGTTGCGACCAGGCTGTTTCTGCCTTTGGCAATGCGGCAAGCTTGGAAGAAATCCTGTAGCCAAGTATCTGGCCGAGCTATGCTGTCGTAGGCTTGGATATGTCTTGAGATAGCCAATCCGTCCGGGAATCTTGTGGCTCTTATGCATGGTCTGAAGCACTTTGGGCCCACGTATATATCATCATTTTCGTAGCGCCGCGCCTCTATATTGGAGTTGATCCTGTGCCTTGCATCGTTTGGGGATAGAGATCGTCCCGAGTGTCGGCTGTGGCTGCGGTGCCTTGGAGCCGGACTTCGGCTTCTGCCACCACCTCCTCCACCACGACGCCCTCCCTGGCCTCCTTGGGAGCCGTTGTGATGGCTACTTGGCGGAGAGGGTGGAGCAGCTGGGTTTTTTCCGGCTGATCACCGGCCTCTGTCCAGAGCGTCATTATTCTGGTTCCGGGGAGGGTCTTCATTGTGACGAGCCCCCTACCGGCTTGTCTCAGCACGGTGTCCGTCGTTCCTTTGCCCGTCATCCGGACGGCTTGCATTTCTAGGAGGTGGCCTTCTTTGTCGGTCCTCCTCCCGACGTTTCTCTTTATCATCGTCCCTGCGGTCTTTGGACTCTCGCCGGGGCGGGTTCCTCGGATTCAGTGTAGCAATTGCCTCTTGCTCCACAACTGGGTTAATGTTACGCCAGTCACGAGCAGCTTTGTGGTGCTGTCCCGAAGATTCGGTTCTTGAGTAATTTTTTCCTGGCGATCGGAGTGGTGGTGCTGCTCCAAAACACGCTGGGGTCTTACGTCAGCCCATGCCGGATCTGTGCGACATTGGTCAGAATTGGAGACCAGCTTTTGACTTCCGGACATGGCGACCTTTTGCTACTCTAGTCCCTTGTTGAGTAATTTGATGCCCAACTGGATCTGCATCAGGCCTGGATTAGCCGATAGGATTTCTCAGGCCGCAACGGTGTTCTGTACTGGTGTTGGATACACCCAATCCCCTTTGCTGTCTTTCCGAGGCATCCCCATTTCTCCTCCGAAAAGGACTTTGTGAATCTGCGGGAATTGGTTGTCATTAGTATGACGTTTCCTGGTCTTCTAGTGTTGCCTGGAGTTGTACTTCTCTGCAGATGCCATGCATTTCTTTTCCTCCTCAATGTTTTTGGCTTCATCGAGGAGTACTTGACGACGCGCTTCTAGGGCCTGTGCCCTCTTGTCCAGCTCTTCAGCAGTAAGTTCTGCAGCTGTAGGAATAGGTGTGGTTAATGCAGCATCGATGAGTTTACGCGCACCTTCAGTGATCACGTGTCCATCCACCAACTCTTCTTTTATGGGCTCGTCTGGGATAAGCGCTCCATCCGAGTCTTCCTCGTATTCCTCGGCAATCACCTCCTCTGGTGGAGGGTCTTTCGCCAGGGTCTTGTTCTTCTTCTTTTCCTTCTTGGCCGCCGGTAACAAAGACGGCGTTGGGTCCATTTCCCGGAGTCAAGCTCTGATCGATACTTTCGAACATCTGGACCTCGGGATTATCTCCGATTTCCATGTCATCCTGCGCTTTGGGAGAGTGTTCCTCGGATCCTTCATCCATGGCTTCTCCTTCCTCTGCAGCTTTGGAGTTATACTCCTCTTCATATTCCGCGGAGAACTTTCAGAAATCTGCTGATGTCATCGATTCATCCGAGGATGCGGGTACGTCGGCGTTCCTTCAGATCGCCTCCAGCACCGAGTCGGTGTTGTCTCCAGCATCGGCAGAGCCGGATCCAGATCCCACATATCCGACGAAGTGCGACGCGTGCCTCCTGAGATACCTGTGGCTCTCGCGATCGGCCTCGTCGAAACGCTTGATGGTCTCGAGGATTTAATATACGCTAGAGTTTTGCATCATCATGCGTCTTAGCGTATATCTCAGGAAAGGCATGTCTGTCCCGGCGTCATCAGAGCCAGAATCAGTGTCGTTGCTATGCTTCTCCTGGATTTCGACTTCAGCGGGTGGGCCGATCTGGGATTCGGCCTCTCCAGGGAGATCCACTCCAGATTCAACTTGGACCGCCAGGTCTGCTTCAGGCTCGGATTTCTCCACTATCTCCACAACTGGTGCAGGCTGGGTGGGATTAGGATTTTCTAAGATCCGGAACTCTGCCGCCTCCGCGAACAAAGGGGATCCAGAGATTTCTTCTGCCTCTATCATCACCGCTGGGGTGGGTGGGGCAGGTTCAGCAAAGACGATGTAAACATCGATCTCGCCAAAAGACATGATGGTGTAGGCAGTCATAGCCTCCCTAGCCGGAATCCAGGTCTCGTCGAGAACGATGAGAGGGACATTACTGGCATAGAGGATGCGACCGATGGCGATGGTCTCGCTGATTCTGATTCTTGCAGATTCCGCTCGGAACGCAGATCCGAAGCTCACCTACCAAACGGTGGGCACCAACTGTCGTCAGATTGATGACAAGTACACCATGAGGGGGTCCTCGAGGCGTGCGGAAGAGAGGGGTGTGAGACGTACGGTGTTCTGGGACGGTGAGCACACAAGTTTACCCAGGTTCGAATCCGCCGGCTTTGGATGGATCCTACTCCTGCTAGCAATCGATGTCTGGCGAGCCGGAATATGGGTTACAAGGGTTCGCCTGTGCGAGTTGAGATTGTAGACTATTGAGGGTGCCCTAAAGGCTCTCCCTAGGATGGCTTATATAGATATCCGGCCTAGGGTTTACAGGAGATATCTATCCGGCTACGACTAAGAGTCGGTTCCAGAGTACATCTTGAACTACAAGTAACACTATGGGCCTAAGTCGGTAAGTCTTCTGGGCCTTCTCGTAGCCGGACTGGACTCCGTTTCTTCTCCCTGTCTGGGCTGCCCGTGAAGCAAAGCTCTAACCCGAAGTGGGCCACCCTGGTCAGTGAGGAACTGTGAGGATACCCGGAAAGTATATCCCCAACATGCTAGAACATTTGAGATTATGTAAAATGAGCCAGGATAGTCTTGTTAGATAGCTTTTGTCAACTGATGGTGAGGTAAAGAGTATATCTTCTAATACACTATCATAAGCATAAACAAAGTCAAACACAAGCAACACTTCTGCATTAATACAAGAAAAAGTTTTTGTTCCCCCTGATTTTTGCATTCTGGACAACTAATCAGGGTTGCTGAAATTGGGATATTACAATGGTAGTGATTGAATTGTGACAAACAATATTCAAGATCTACTTTGGTTTTTACCTTTCTTTTGCTGCCTCGCTAGGGATAAAGTGAAATCATGTGATATAGTTATCATGTGACAGTGTGATAATCTTGTTTGATCAAGGTAGCATATTTGTATTTCAAACATCATGTTATATTACTTAAAGCTATACTCTGATGTGTTCTTAATTCAAGATTGCATGGAGTTTCCCTTTCTTGAGGAGTATAAGTGACATAGGTATGATTACTCGAGTACCTATGATTTACTACCTAGGGCCTGCGGAAAGGCTTATGGCCCATGAAGAGTCAAGATGAAGATCCAAAGAAGTAACCAACAAAGAGTATAGTTGTATTAGGAAAGCGGAACAATGACCGACATAGAGTTGGCATTGTAATCATGTAAACTATCCGCATACAGCTTTGAGACCCGACCTATTATATATAGGACGAGAGAAGCATAGGCAAGGCGGCTGAACAATCCCCAAGAGATTTGTAACCAAGCAATCTCTCATAATATTCATGCGACTTTGATCCCATTGTTTCCTGACCTCCGACGAAATCCCCAGCGTTCTCTTTTCCACAAAACCCTAAGTCCTTCTTTATGGACATTGTCGAGATCTCCCCTCGTCAATTGGCGCTGTCTGTGGGAAACTTGAACGCTGGAACCATGGATTCGGCAGAAGTCTTTTTGCCGAGCAGCAACCCCACAAAAGCAGATCCACGCCCGCCCACCCCTGTGACAATAACCGCTGATTTCAATGGCGGATCCGATCTGATCATCGGAAGTTTCCACTTCCAAGTAGAAAACCCTCAAGAGCCACGCCCTTCGGCCCTGATAACATCAGAACCGTCGGTGGAACAAACTATGCTTATAGCGATTCTAGCATTATCTGTCGGATCCTCCATGGATATCATGGTGAAAATTGAAGCACCCGACGAGAACACGTAAGATGAGACGGATCTGGGGGAACTTGATGGTCTTTACGACAATCTCTCCTTTAGATCAGAATCCCCACCAACTCCACCACGTGGAACAAGTCCAGCAAACTCCGAACCCGAAGAAAGCAGCGAGAGCATCGACTTTGGAATAAGGATGGCAGAAATATACCCAGAGGAGAAATTCATGGACTTCACTGATCCACCCAGTGTCTCCCCCAATTCTGATGACGATGCCACAAGAGCATATATGACACGCCACCAAGTGTGCATGATCAATGGAGCCACCTCGACACCACGCGACTATAACGGTAACCCTATCCTCGACCCTAATGATATTTTATCGGATGACAATACATGAAATCACGGCAACAAAGGTAATCACGGCAACAAAGGAAATCCTGATAACAAAGGAAATCACGGAAACGGAGGAGGTGCAATGGGTAACTGCATAGTCCCAGGAGGAAGAGCGGAACCAAGCAGGGAAGAGAGACGGACCCTTCGTCTACTAGTAACGGCATGGCAAAAGGCCAGAGAGGCAATTTCGGGTGCGGCCCCAATGACAGCGGATGCCTGACACAAAGATTTATTAGCATATCAATACCTGCTTCACCACAAAAAGAGAGACCTACTAAGGATGCAGAGGAAACTAGACGAAAGAAAAAAGCTAGCTGATGAATCCAGCCTACAACAGGCACAACTCAGCTTGACCCAAAGGTTCGGAAGCGTAACAGGAGGAGTACCACCAGGAAGGGGAACATCTCGGCTGCAGAACATCCCCTAAGCAGAAAGAAATGAATTGATTCGAAACCTCGATCTATCATTCATGTCAGTAGATCAAGCAGGAAATATTAAAGAAAAAACGGCCCAAGCAGCAATTGTGGATGCTCAAACATATCTGATCACAACCCAACCTACATCCGACGATCCTCGTGCAGGTCTTCACCGCTCTGCCCTAATGAACCTCAGCATGGTGGGAGAAGCGCTCGCACAAGCATGACAAGGACTTACGCATCAACCCAATAGATCACCACGCCGTTGTAGCAGCCCCGGACACATGGGCCACACTAGGCGATCACAATCGCCACATCAGGTGGGTCTTTCAGAATTAGAGCCACGAAGCAATACAAGAAACAAAAAACACATCCGAAGTGGGCACGACGATGACAATGAAGGCGGTCACAAATTATGCGGAGCCAGCTATTTCACTCCACGAATTCGGAAAGCCGCAGTACCCAAGGATTTTAAACTTCCACATGACCGCCAAAAATATGACGGACTCCAAGAACCCGAAGCTTGGTTAGCAGATTACTTGGCCACTGTCAAGTTACAGGGAAGCTCAATAGCCACAACAATGCAAAGTTTACAATTGCACCTCACTGGTGCCGCAAGTTCATGGCTAAGACAGCTACCTGAAGATTCTATTCGCAGCTTGAACGACCTCGAAGATAAGTTCATCCGACACTTTCATTCCACATTCAAACAACCCGCATCTTTAGAGAAATTACGGGCATGCAAACAGAAGCCCAGAGAGTTAATAAGAGCGTTCATCCAGCGATGGAACATCATCAAAAATACAGCAGAATCCATCTCCGACAAAAGAGCAATTGATGCCTTCAATGATGGCCTCCATTGCCAAGAGTTCATAGAAGAATTGGGGTGAGTCAAACCCAAGACAATCTCACAGTTAATGGACATAGCAAATCGATGGGCTAATGGAGAAGATGCGCTGCATAACAAGTGAGCGCGGTCACCCGAAGAATATAGGGATAAACGCACCAATGATAGGAGGCGATGAAACAATGATGGAAACATGGGACCAAGATACGTCGCGGCTAGTTTTTCGGGTGAAAGTAACAACATGGATAACGACTAAAATAGCGGGTACCACCACAACAGGTACAAAGGCGGAGGAGGTTAATCAGAACAACAATACTAGCCAAGAACTCAGGACCTACCCATGTACGCAATGAAAATACTGGAAGGGCCCTGTAATATGCAGTTTTACATCGATTCAACATGAAGAAGACAATCCAACCACCTTATGAAAGATTGTCGACTGTTCTTAAAGATGCAAGAGCTGTGTAATGCAAAAGAAACTGAAGCAACAAGAAGAGGATACATATCCATGCTTGGCACGTTAGCCATCGGTGCACCGCCCCCGCTAGCAGGACAACCACAAAATGCAACCAATCAAAATGATGATTACCCTAGGTCGAAAGGGGCAATGTCGATGATTCAAAAAAGGCATGCACCCAACATAATTCAGAAGCTAATCACAAGACAAGTCAATATGGCGGAAATGGAGCCGCCAACCACACCTGAATATCTCCACTAGTCAAAACAGGAAATCACATTCAGCAGAGTTGATCACCCTCATCGTGTACCAAGACCAGGCCATTCGGCCTTGATAGTAGAAGCACAAATTGGCAAATTCGACATGAGTAAGGTCTTCATGGCGGAGGAAGCAGCATGAACTTGATCTATGCCAAAACGCTTAGGGCAATGAATTACCCTCTAGCAAATTTAGCACCAATAGAAACATCCTTCCACGGCATCATACCAGGTAAAGCCGAAATTCCTTTAGGTAAAATTTTCCTTGACATTGTGTTTGGATCCAAAGAAAATTTTAGGCGGGAAAAGCTTGAATTTGAAGTCATGGACTGGCCATCACAGTATCACGCGATCCTAAGACACCCGACTTTCGCACAATTCATGGCACTTCCTCACTATGAATACCTAGTCATGAAAATGCCAGCACCAAAGGGAATCATATCAATAAAAGGGAGCTTCACACGTTCAGATAATTGTGATCGGGAATTGAACAAATTTTCTGAATCTTTCGGGATGGCAACCGAGTTTGAGCAGCTCAAGACGACAACAACCATAGAACCTCTCACAGTAACATGGGTCAACCTTGACCTGGCCTTCGACACTACAAAGGACATTAACGAAATACAGATCCAGCCCACCGATCCGAAGAAAATAACATTTGTGGCCTCCAACCTTGGTCCCGCATAGGAAAGCGCGCTCATCGAGTTCCTCCGTGAGCACTAGGAAATCTTTGCATGGCTACCTTCTGGCATGCCGGGAATTCACAGGGAACTTGCTGAGCACGCACTAAATTTGGATCCAAGAGCAAAACCAGTCAAGCAATCATTTCATTGTTTCACAGAACCAAAGCACAAAGGAAAAGAGCTACATTGCCTCACTTATGCTAATTTTATAAAGGAACTAAAGAAAGCAGAGTGGGTTGCAAACCTAGTATGCATCCCAAAGAAGAACAAAGAATTACGGATGTGCATCGACTTCACAACATTAAATAAAAATTGTCCAAAGGATCACTTTCCGCTACCACGAATCGATCAAATAATCGATGCAACTATAGGATGTGAACGTCTTTCCTTTCTAGATGCATACTCAGGATACCACCAGATTCAGATGAAGGAGGAAGATTAGGAGAAAACAACATTCAACACACCTTATGGCATATTTTGCTACACAACAATGCCGTTCGGTCTCAAAAACACAGAGGCAACATATCAACGGATAATGCAAAGTTACCTAGGAAACCAAATAGGCACAAATGTACATGTGTATATTGACGATGTCATAGTTACATAAAAACAAAGCTTGTCACTTATCAAGGATCTCGAAGAAACATTCAACAACCTAGACAAGTTCTGCATGAAGTTAAACCTGACAAAGTGTTCCTTTGGAGTCCCAGCGAGGCAAATCCTCGGATCTCGGATACCTGGTATCAGCAAGAGGAATTGAAGCCAATCTCGAGAAAATATAGGCAATCTTAACAATGAAAAAACCAACAAATTTACGAGGAGTACAACAGCTGGCTGGGCGAGTGGCAGCGCTTAGCCGTTTCGTTGCTCGATTAGGAGAAAAAGCATTACCATTCTACGCCCTTATGAGAAAATCAGATAAGTTTGAATGGACCAAAGAAGCTCAGCATGCCTTTGAAGACCTCAAGAAGACGCTCTCGACGCCCCTCTTCGTCGTGTCTCTATGAGAAAAAGAGCCATTACTTATTTACATTACCGCCACAAATCAGGTGGTCAGTATGGTCCTAGTTGTGGAGCAACCCGAAGAAGGAAAAACTCATGGTGTTCAGAGGCCTGTTTATTTTTTGAGCGAGGTCCTCTCGCCATCCAAACAAAGGTACCCACATTACCAAAAACTAGCATTCATGAAAGTACATAAACTACGCCATTTTTCAGAACATTCGATCATAGTGGTCAATGAGGCACCTCTGTCGGACATTCTTAATAACCCAGAAGCAACTGGACGTGTCTCCCTATGGGGCATCGAGTTATCCCCTTGGGACATCACATATGAGAAACGAAAAGCCATCAAGTTGCAAGTTCGGCCAGATTTCATCACGGAATGGATCGAGTTACAATGTGTGGGTCCACCTGATCTTTCAAGCGCCTGGACAATGTACTTCGGTGGATCAAAAAGAACAGAAGGATCAGGAGCAGGGGTCATATTACTATCACCACAAGGTGACAAGATGAAATATATACTTTGGATGAGTTTTGCAAACGCATCCAACAATGAAGCTTAGTACGAGGCTCTGTTGCACGGCATGCGAATGGCAAAGGCTTGCGCTGCAACTCATCTCAAAATCTTCGGTGACTCTAACCTCGTAGCACAGCAAACAATGAACAAGTGTGATGCTGTCAGCGACAATATGATTTCTTACCGAGATCTCTACAGTGTCATGGAAGCTCGGTTTGATGGATGTGAAGTATCGCACATAGGAAGAGCAAGTAATGAAGAAGCTGACAATTTGGCAAACATCGGGTCCTTGTGCTTACCAGTGCTACCCGAGGTTTTTTAGGAAGAAATATCTGAGCGTTCTATCAATGCAAAAAGAGTCTCTGAGGTCATAGCTCCTAAGACGGGAAAAAAGATTCGGGGACTTCATCGGTCAGTACAAGGATAGAGGAAACCCTCGAAGAAGAACTAGAAATTGATGAAGTAATGATAATTGAACCTACATGGATGTAGCCATACATAGCCTATATGACTCAGGGAGAACTACCCTAAGATGTGACAGAAGCTCGATGAATCACTCGGAGATCGAAAGCCTTCAGGATAATCAAAGGAGAATTATATAAAAGAAGTATCTCAGGTGTGTTACAACGACGTGTCACACCTGAAGAAGGAAAAGCTATACTCAAAGATATACATGAAGGAGTTTGCGGTCATCATGCCAGCAGCCGAGCAATTGCTGCCAAGGCATTCAGGGCAGGCTTTTATTGGTTTACAGCAGTTCAAGATGCAAAGGATATAGTCAGAACATGTGAAGCATGTCAATGATTCGCAACAAAACCAGGAGCACCATCATCCGAATTAAACCCTATACCTCTAGCTTGGCCTTTCACTCAGTGGGGGCTTGATATGGTGGGCAAACTTCACAAGTCATCTCCAGGAGGACATGTCTTTTTGCTTGTAGCAGTCGACAAATTTACTAAATGGATTGAGGCAATGCCAGTCACCACTCAAGACAGAACTATAGCTATGAATTTCATAAAATCCATAGTATTTCGGTTTGGCGTACCACACAGCATCATCACGGACAAGGGAACCAACTTCACTTCCAATAAATTTAAAGAATACTGTGAGGAGATGGGAATCAAAGTAAGCTACACTTCAGTGGCTCACCCGCAAACCAATGGACAAGTAGAAAAAGCCAATGGCTTAGTAATTGCTGGCCTCAAGAAAATATTCCTTGCACCACTCGATAGAGTGAAAGGAGCATGGGTTGATGAGTTACCTTCTGTATTGTGGAGTTTGTGAACCACCCCCAACATTGCAACACAAGAAACACGTTTCTTTCTGGTCCATGGCACTGAAGCCGTCCTTCTAGTCAAAGTTTCACATGGATCTCCTAGAGTGACTGCATATGATGAAGAGGAATCAAGAGAAGCGCTTGAATACAATGTTGATGCACTCGACGAAGCTCGAGATGAAGCCCTACAAAGAGCTACTATATATCAGCAAAACTTGCACAATTATCATGGGAGACGATTACATCCAAGATCCTTCGCAGTAGGGGATCTAGTTCTTCAACTAAAGCAAGATGGTCACCACAAACTAGAATCACCTTGGGAAGGACCCTACATCGTTACAGAAGTTATCCCCGGAGGAGCGTATCGTTTACAAGACAAGAACACAGGAGTACAGTATTCCAATCCATGGAATGTTGCACAACTATGATGCTTTTATGCTTAAGAGATCTTATGTTTACTTTTAAATTCAATAAGGCCTATGGCCCGGCTTTTTAAAAGTAAAAAACTTCGCCCTACGGCTAGATAGCAAATCTGCCAGAATAATGTATCCTCGGTTACGCCGTATACATTCATACAAACTTGAAAGGATGACTTATATATGTTTGCTTGATTTAACATCAATTATGAGCCTATGTCTAGATACATGCATCTGAACATATCCTCGGGGGCTACTCCCATCGAGAGCACTATCGCACACCCGATAGAAAAATAATGCATGCAAAAAAGAAGGGCAACCATCGCCTAAATTTTTTTTGTGAGTTTTACATGTATGTATCCTCCGAAGGTTACTCCCATCGGGAGAATTCACGAAATATGAAAACATACTGCAAAAAGTATTTGCAGCCCAATATGGCAGCCGACAAAAAATATATAAATCTCGAATCGCAGCTAAATGCGATAAAACTCCGAATGCCGTGTTCAGAAACATGAAGTTAAGACCCCAGGATTCGTTCTGTGTGGCCTGGTAACCGCACAATAATGCGCTCTGCCAGTATTTTATTCGTATCTACGATACGATGAAAAATCCCAACAGACGCGTTGGGTGCCCGATAAAATAAAACTGGAACTCAGTATTCGATAAGACCTTAGCGGCCCAAACTGAGTCACACCAGTAATAAATTCCGAGTTTAGGCCTAGGGACTTGAATTTGATGTAGGACAACCTTGTCTTTGCTTAGGAGCAATTAACTGATTCCCAATCAGTCGGATGCATTAGGCTTGTTGTACCAAATCCATACAAAGCTTAAAAACAGAAAACAAAAGAAAAAGAACTAAACCTTTTCTTGAGACTCAACCCGAATCTATGGTTCAGGTAGAGTCTCAGGGGCTACTGACATAGGTATGATTACTCGAGTCCCTATGTTTTACTACCTAGGGCCTGCAGAGAGGCTTATGGCCCATGAAGATCCAAAGAAGCAACCGACAAAGAGTATAGTTGTATTAGGAAAGAGGAACAAGGACCGTCATAGAGTTGGCATTGCAATCATGTAACCTATCTGCATACAGCTTTGAGACCCGACCTATTATATATAGGACGGGAGAAGCATAGGCAAGGCAGCCAAACAATCCCCAAGTGATTTGTAACCAAGCAATCTCTCGTAATATTCACGCGACTTTGATCCCATTATTTCCCGACTTCCGACGAAATCCCCAGCGTTCTCTTTTCCACAAAACCCTAAGTTCTTCTTTATGCACATTGCCAAAATCTCCCCTCGTCAATAACAGAGATGTATTTCATCTCTATGTTAGAACATGATGCCCATATTGATTCCTTATCAAACACATATATAATTTCCATGAAAATTTATCATTGATGAATTGTTCAGTGCTCACTACAACTTAAAAATAGAGTAGACAAGTGAACCCATGAACCCTGGTCCAATTTTAATCATAAGAAACACCTTTCCATTGCATCTACTATCTTTTATATTTTTTGTAATTTATTATTTCGAAAATACAAAAATACTTTCTCTGCTTGCAATCACTCATAAAAACCCAAAACAACTCTTTTATCTTCCATATCATCTAGTTTGCATTTCTTTACTTTATTTACTTTATTTACTTTAGTTTACTTTATATTTTATTTCATATTACTAATACGAAACCTTGTGCTTGACAACCACTTGGTTAAGTTGGGGACACAAGACAACTTATTTTACTTTACAGGTTATTTGAAGAGGAGAAGACAAAAACCCTTCCATAACCAATTCCCCGAGAGTTCGATATAAACCCTCGAGTCACCCTTGTGGGGAAAATAAGCTCGCTACAACACTCTGTACTTGGAGTCCCAACGAAAATTGTCCATGATTTTTGCCATCAAGAATTATTTTTTGGCGCCATTGCCGGGGAATTGGCGAACGTACACCACAGCTGCATCCTCATCAAGTTTGAAGAACAAGGTATTTCCCGCGGTGCTTGCAACAATTTTTTGGCGCCATCATCTTCATCAACTTGTGCAACAACCCAAGCTTGGGGAGGTTGCACCACTGTGAGCTTTTTCTTCTACTTTTAGATTTTTAAATTATTTTACTTTGTCTTGTTTTTAGTCTTCTTAAGTTCTTCCTTAAAACACAAAAAACACATAAAATGGAAAAGATATCTTATTGTCCTTTTACAGTAAAGAACTTCCCAAAGAAGGTGAGATACTATTTGAACCGTTTGAAATAGACCTTGCAACTACTAAAGCCATTTATAGAAACCATTTTTATGGGAAGCCTAATGAAAACCCTATGCTGCATTTGAGGACTTTTAATGAAAATGCAAAGATTTAAATATGAGTAATAAAAACAATAGTATGATTAAAGTTAAACTTTTTCCATATTCACTTGCTCGTAAGGCGTTAGATTGGATTTTAAAATGGCCACCCAGAAATTTTAGCTCTTGGTTTAATGTTAAAGCTGCTTTTGTTGAAAGATTTGGAACCCCTGAAATAATAGGTCATCTTAGGGAAATTCTTATCATGTTTAAAAAAAATATGAACCTCTTATAAGAGCTTGGGAGAGATTTAGATAAATCGCTTTTGGAACGGAACATGGTTTTAGAGACTGGATGGTAATGCATATCTTCTATAGAGGGCTAACTAAGAGTTTAATGGCCTATTTAGATAAAGAAAGTGGAGGTTCTTTCATGAATATAACTACCAACAACACTTATATATATTGTTAGATGGCCTACTCTTAGAAGTAAAAGTCAAAGCAAGCCTTGAAAAATCTAAAGTCCCAGAAGATGTATTTGATGATAGGCATGAAATCTTCAATTAATATAATAGAGATAAACAAGTAGAAGAAGTCAAAATTCTAAGTGAAACAAAAGGACCTCTACTTGATCTTGATAAATTTAGCTTGCATGAACTCATTAACTTATTGCAAAAGTTTTCTAATGATCCATTTTTCAATGGTCATCAAGCAGGATTTGGTTCCTACCTAGCAAATTATGTTATAAAACAAAAGATTGAAAGATATAGTAATGAAGCTATGATACCACCTAAGCTTGGGGATGTATGGCTCCCCAAGATTTTAATCACTATTGGAAAAGAGACACATCATAATATTCTAGATTTAGGATCTAGTGTCTCAGTTTTATCTAAAGATCTATATGATTTATTTGATTTGAAACCTATGGAAAAATGCTCTATAGATCTTTTAATTGTTGATGATTCAACTAAACATGCTTTAGGAAAAGTTAAAGATATCGTGGTTGAATGGCATATGCCATTTGTACCGGTTGATTTTATTGTCATGGACATAGGGAGCAATACCTCAAATCATATAATACTTGGTAGACCCTTTTTGAGAACCACAAGTGCAGTCATTGATATAAAATAAGGAAATGTGAAGTTTCAGTTTCCTCACAAGAAATGTATGGAACACTTTCCAAGGAATAAGTAGGTAGCAAAGAAGCACAAGTCATCCCATGAGTCCCAAATCACTTAAACCAAGTAAGTAAAGCCTAACTATATGGCTATAAAGAAAGCGCTTTGCGGGAGGCAACCCGGTTATTTTCTTTTGGATTTTTGCTTTGAAATCTTGCTGTAGCAAGAGAGTTTTTTTGGTTTTCTTTCTGTAATTTTTAATAAAGTATCAAGTGGAACCCATTTTGGATGTTAAAAAGTTGCTAAACATATACAATAGCAAATTTCTGCAGAACAATTTTTAGTGCAAGAATTTTCTAATTTTTCTGTAACTCCGATTGTGCTCATATTTACATAGCATTTACAACTTTTCATACTATATAAGCACAGAAATTGGCTAAAATTCCTGACATGTTTAAGTGGGTGAGAAAATTTCATTTTGCTACTGCTGAAAATCTGGACAAATTCTGCCATGTTTTGTTTTAACCATTCCCAAGTGTCCTAAAATGATTGTTATGAGTCAAATAATATGCTAGGGATATGTAGAAACATTATATGCTTGCTGGAACATTTAGAAATAATTTTGTCTTTCATACATATGTAGCAACTATTATGCTTTTGTACCACTAATGTCACCACTCAGAAAAGAGATGGGAGAAAAAGTTTTGAGTTGAAGTTTTTTAACAGGGAATAGAGGAACATCACACCAAGAGCAATCCAAGGATGGTGAAAACCATAAGCTTGGGGATTCCCAAGGCACCCCACTGGACCTATTATACTCTCGGTTTGTAGACCTCTAATCTTTGTTTTTCGAGCAACATAAAACTATCATAGAAACTTAGAGCGTCTGTTTTGTTTGTTTTACTTTTGTTTTGCATTAAAAGGACCAACACCACTATTATTAAAAGTTTTTATGATAGAGCTATTGAAAAGAAACTTTGCCTTAATGAGATTAAAAAAGAAACTTTGCCTTAATGAGATTAATGAGATTAAAAGTGTTTATCAGAGGGGTGGCAAGAATACTTTATGTTGTCCTGGGTATTGTAATAGACCTATATACTACTGTCTTTTGATGTCCTTTTGCATTTTGTGGTTGCTGAGATGGTTCTCTGGCTTTGTTGAAAGATCTTATCTCCGCCATGATATTTGCCCTGTCTGGGAGTATATTTTGCTTCCCAACATAGTACCACATCCCACTCATATTTATGGATAATAGAAGAAGTTGGAAAATTATGAATTGGAATATTAGAGGAATAAACTCTGAAAAAAAGTGGGTGGCCTTATTTAATAAAATTGATGAATCTGGCTATGATATCATCTGCCTGCAAGCAACAAAAAGAGAGAGCTTTGATCTAGATTACATAAAGAAATTTTGTCCCAAGAAATTCAATAAGTTTGAGTTTTTACCATCAGTTGGTGCCTCTGGTGGAATTATTACCATTTGGAATGGGGCTTTATTTACTGGTGCTTTGGATTTAAAAAATGATTTCTCTATCTCCATCAAGTTCCACTACAACTTATCCAATGAGACCTAGTACCATACCAATATCTATGGCCCCTGTGACCCACATAGAAAAGCCTCTTTCATTCAGTGGTTTCATAATATTGATTTTAATGATGGTGTGGACTGGCTTGTGGTGGGAGATTTTAATCTAATTAGACAACCTTCTGATAGAAATAAAGGTGGAGGATATTTCAATGATATGTTACTTTTTAATGAAGCTATCAGTAATCTTGGACTGATTGAACTACCTCTGAAAGGGAAAAAGTTTACATGGAGTAATATGCAGAAGGACCCACTTCTTGAAAGACTAGACTGGTTCTTCACCTCAAGCTCTTGGACTTCTTCTTATCCATCAACCTTTGTCTACCCTCTTGTCAGGCCTACCTCTAATCATACTCCATGTATTATTAACATTGGCACCAAAATTCCCAAGGCAAGAGTTTTTAGATTTCAAACTTACTGGCTGCAGCACAGTGATTTTATTGGCATTGTTCAAAATGCTTGGAACATACCAGTTGACTATCATGACAGTGCAAAAAATATAAATGCCAATCTTAAAAATGTTAGAAGAGGCCTAAAACTTTGGGCAAAGAACCTCCCTTGTCTCAAACAATTGATTGACAAGGTTAATCTGGTCATTGAACTTCTGGATAATTTTGAAGAATATAGATGCTTGAACATTCTTGAATGGAACTTGAGAGATATTCTGAAGTCTCATGTCATTACTTTGTTGCAAAATCAAAAGTCATATTGGAAGCAAAGTGGGAAGATTAAATGGGTCAAGCTTGGAGATGGAAACACAAAATTCTTTCACTCAAAGGAAACTATCAATTATAGACATAATTACATCTCTTCTCTCAAGAATGCTAATCAAGCTGAAATCTCTGATCATGAGGGTAAAGCTACTTTATTATGGACTGCTTTCAAAAATAGAATGGGCACTTCTGATAATACTACTATGCATTTTAACCTGGCTGATTTCTTTGGTGATGGGATGAGATCAAACTTAATAGAAAATTTGGAAGCCCCTTTTCTAGACAAAGAAATTGATGATGTAGTGAAGGAACTTCCCAATGACAAGTCTCCTGGACCAGATGGCTTTAACAATGAGTTCATTAAATGTTGTTGGCCTATAATTGGTAGTAACATAAAAAAGATGATTCATGACTTCTATGATGATAAAATCTCTCTTGAGAGCATCAACTCCTCTTTCATCACACTGATTCCTAAAAAGAGTTGCCCTGAGACACCATCAGACTTCAGACCCATATATCTTCTCAATAGTGTGTTAAAGATCATCATTAAACTCCTGGCAAACAGATTGCAAAAGATTATCTTAAAACTTGTCCATACAAATCAATATGGATTTCTTCAACAAAGATCCATTCAGGATTGCCTTGGCTAGGGGTTTGAATATCTATTCCAATGCCACCAATCAAAAGAGGAGATTCTTGTTATAAAACTTGACTTTGAAAAGGCTTTTGACATGATTGAACATAATGCATTATTTGAGATTCTCAAGGCTAGAGGATTTGGAGAAAGATGGATAAAATGGATTTAACTGTTATTTAGTTCTAGCACTTCATCTGTTTTGCTAAATGGTATTCCTGGGAAAAAATTACTGCAAAAGAGGAGTCAAGAAACGTGACCCATTATCACCACTTTTGTTTGTCCTTGCTGCTGATTTGCTTCAATCCTATTGAATAAGGCAATGGATCTGAATTTAATCTCTACACCTCTCAACTGCCCTGCATGCCTGATAAATTGCAAATGTATCTATAATTTTTGATGTTCCATGCTTGGTTTAATATACTTTCTTATGTTTTGTCCACACTTTGGAGTACTTTTCATATGATTTCTTGGACTAACCTATTAACAAGAGCCACAGTGCCAGCTACCTATTTTCTGCTGTTTTTGGTTCCAAGAAAGTCAGAAAATGAATATTCTCGGAATTGGACGGGACAAAAGCCAAAGTCATTATTTTACCGGGGGACACGTGGAGCCAGAATACGAGACGGAAAGGGGCTGGCGCCCAGCCACACCACCTGGCCGCGCGACCAGGCCTGGCCCACGCCAAGGGGTGGTATGGACGCCCCAGGCACCCCCTCGGCCTCTCCTTCCGCCTATATATTGCCTCTGATAAGGAAACACTAAGTACCCGATCAAAAATCCACGAAAGAGTCTATAACCGCCGTCATCTCCATCCCTAGATCGGGAGGGATTTGAAGCTCTTCCTGGCACCCTGCCGGAGAGGGGAATTTACCCTGGAGGCCTTCTTCATCATCATGCAAGCTTCCGGTGTGACGCGTGAGTAGTTTATCTCTGGACTACGGGTCCATGTAGTAGCTAGATGGCTGGTTCTCCTCCTTTGTGCTATCATGTTTAGATCTTGTGAGCTCCATTCATGATCAAGATCATCTATTTGTAATTCTGCATATTGTGTTTGCAGGGATCCGATGGATATTGAGATGCTATTTCAGATTGATTATTGATTCTATCATGTCTTTCTTATTTGTGATCTTGCATGCTTTCCGTTGTTAGTAGCTATCTTGGCCAAGTAGATGCTAGCAACTCCAAGAGTTAGTATTTATGCTCGATAGTGGGTTCATGCCTCTGGTAATCTAGGGAAGTGACAGAAATCTCTAAGGTACTAGATGTGTTGTTGATACTAGGGAGAAAACAACAATCCTTTGTTCATAGAACAATCATATTGTTTACTTTACACGCAATTCATGATGCAATTATCCGTTGTTTGCAACTTAATACTAGAGGGGGTTTGGATGATAACCTGAAGGTGGATTATTAGTCATAGATGCAGTTGGATGGCGGTCTATGTATAATGTTGTAATGCCCAATCAAGTCTCAAAGGAGTCAAGATGATTAGTATATGCTTGTATGCTTTCTATATGTTTGTCAATTGCCTCGCTGTAATTTGTTTACCCAGCATGTTATCTATCTTAAGGAGAGCCACCTCTAGTGAACTATGGACCCCGGTCCTTTCTTTTACTTTCAATCTACAATCAACTGTTTACTGCTTTGTGTTTACTTTCTGCAAATTATTACTTTCTTCCACTCAATACGTTTAATCCTTTGTTTTCAGCAAAACCAGTGAGATTGACAACCTCATCGCAAGTTGGGGACAGAGTTCTATGGTTGTGTTGTGCAGGTCTCCACGTTGCTGCTAGAACCGGTAGTGCGCCCTACCAACGTTCAACTAGCTACACCTTTGGGGTGTTTCCTTGCTCCTACTGGTTCGATTAAACCTTGGTTTCATAACTGAGGGAAAACTTGCTGCTATGCTCATCATACCTTCCTCTTGGGGTTCCCCAACGAGCTCAATATATTTTGGGCCATCAAGCATATTTTCTGGCGCCGTTGCCGGGGAGTCAAGGACATCTTCACAAGGGGAGTCCCTCATAAACAATCTATATACTTTGTTATTTTTGTTTTGCTTAGTTTATTTTTGCTTTGTTTGCTTGTTTCTTTATCAAAAACACACAAAAATTAGTTTTACAAGTTTGCTTTCTTATTCAAAAACTCAAAAAATGACTACCCTTGAAAACACTAAGTTGTGTGACTTCACTAGCACCAACAATAATGATTTTATGAGCACACCTATTGCTCCACCTGTTCCTGAAGCTACTTTCTTTGAGATAAAACCTGCTTTACTCAATCTTGTTATGAGAGAACAATTTTCTGGTATTGGTAATGAAGATGCTACTGCCCATATAAATAACTTTGTTGAACTTTGTGAGATGCAAAAGCATAAGGATATAGATGGAGATGTTATTAAGCTTAAATTGTTCCCTTTCTATTTGAGAGGAAAAGCTAAAGAATGGTTGAATTCCTTAACTAGGAATAGTATTGATTCTTGGACTAAATGCAAAGATGCTTTCATTGGAAAATACTATCCTCCTGCTAAGATTATATCTATGAGAAGTGAAATATAGAAGTTTAAACAATCTGATAATTAACATGTTGCTCAAGCTTGGGAAAGAATGGAATCTTTGGTAAAGAATTGTCCCACTCATGGACTAACTGCTTGGATGATTATCCAAACTTTTTATGCAGGATTGAACTATTCTTCAAGGAACCTATTGGATTCTGCTGCTGGAGGTACCTTTATGACCATTACTTTGGGTGCTGCAACAAAGCTTCTAGATAATATGATGGTTAACTACTCCGAATGGCATACTGAAAGAGCTCCACAAGGTAAGAAGGTAAATTCTGTTGAGGAAACCTCCTCCTTGAGTGATAAGATTGATGTTATTATGTCTATGCTTGTTAATGGGAAAGCCCATATTGATCCAAATCATGTTCCCTTAGCCTCTTTGGTTTCTCAAGAAGAGCAAGTTGATGTGAACTTTATAAGAAATAATTTTAGCTACAATGCCTACAGGAATAATTTTGGTAACAACAATTATAAGCCATATCCTCCCAACAATGGTAATGCTTTTGGAAATTCCTAGAACAACAATAGGAGTGCTCCCTCTGAACTTGAAGTTATGCTTAAGGACTTTATTAGTAAACAAATAGCTTTCAATAAAACTATTGAGGAAAAACTCTCTAATGCTGAAAGAAATATAGCATCACTAGCTGAAGCTCAATCTTCTTTGAATAAAATGGATGCTAAACCTGAAACTAATGAGAATCCCTTTGCAGCTACTAATGCCATACAAGTAAGAATTGATGAAAATGTTAGACTATTAGCTGAATTACATGCTAAGTGGGAAAGAGAAGATGAAATTGCTAGAAACATTAGTGTTTCTACTATCACCACCACTAGTGTTGAGGCTAGTAATAGTTCTACTACTTTAGATGATAATTTTGATTTTGATCTTGATGGTTGCAATATCTCTGAAGTTATTTAGTTCCTACAAAAGCTTGCTAAAAGTCCTAATGCTAGTGCTATGAACATGGCCTTTACAAAACACATTACTGATGCTCTCATAAAGATTAAAGAAGAAGAGATGAAACATAAAGTTTCTATTCCTATAAAACAAGAAGATGGTTGGGAACCCATCATTAATATGAAAGTGAATGATTTTGATTTATGTGATCTTGATAGTAGTGTTTGTATTATGCCTAGAAGGATTTATGATATGCTTGATTTGCCTCCACTTGAAGATTGTTATTTGAATGTCCCACTTGATGATAATGCTAAAAAGAAACTCATGGGGAGTATTAATGATGTTCTTATTATGGTTAACAATGCCTATGTCCCCGTTGATTTCTATGTTTTGGATGTTGAATGCAATGCTTCTTGTCCTATTACTTTGGGAAGACCTTTTCTTAGAACTATTGGTGCCATTATTGATATGAAAGAAGGCATCATTAAATATCAACTCCCACTCAAGAAAGATATAGAAAACTTCCCTAATAAGAGAGAGAAGATTTCTTTTGACTCTCCTATGAAAACAAAATTTGTTCTTAATGTTTCTTTATTTGAGAACACTTGATTCTTTCTTGCTTCTTATGCCTAACTTAAAGGCGTTAAAGAAAAGTACTTATTGGGAGATAACCCAAAAGTTTTAGATGAGTCTTGGAAGTTATTAACTGCTCCTTATCCTTTTTATTTGCTTTTTGTGCCAAGAGTAACCTGTAATGAGAGAGAAGTAATGATTGGGAAAGTTGCTGTCCCAAAACAGATTTCTGTGCTTCACCATAAAAATTCGTGTAAAATCTCTGCACATTCTTTTGAGGCCGTAATTTTTGTGCTTCTGCCCCAGGTTGTTATCTAACTTTTGTTAGTTCAACAGTTTTTGATTTGAGCAACAGAAGGTCTTCGAAAAAAGTTGTCTTTACCTGCTGGTCTGTTTTGACAGATTTCTGCCATTTTCTGCATTTGCTTCTTGTTGGTTCCTTTTTGAGTTCTTTTGCGGAATTGAGCTTTCTGAGGGAAGTGCTACAGTAGCTTGTGTTCTAATGGAAGTTTTATTGGTGTTGGAAATGAACCTAAAGACCTATTATCTTGAGTGCACTAATGTTGCTAATAAAGCTTGTGTGAAGTTTTGTATGAAGGAAAAATTTCAGGTGTATGGAAGAAATGAGTAATGAGATGAAGGATGGACTAAAGATCAAGCTTGGGGATGCCACACATGTCACCCCAAGAAATATCTAAGAAGTACAAGCGTAAAATCTTGGGGATGCCCAAGGCATCCCCTTCTTCATCAATAAAAATGCCAGGTTTCTTCCAAACGCTTCATTTTTATTGTTTCATGCACAGTTGTGTTGTTCTTGGAGCATCTTCTTTTTCATTTTCGTTTTGGTTTTTCATTTGCTTTGTTTTCTTAGTTTTCTGAATAAATTGGTTGGAACCCCTCTTTCATACATTGGTTTTCAAATAGTTTGGTTTGGTTTGGAAAAGAGTAGGAAAGTTCATGCTTAAGTGTTAAAGAGAGCTTGTTTTTGACTGTGGCCTATGCTTTGTCATGCCATGCTTGATATTGTTTTGGCTTTATGCTTAGTATTATTTGTTGTAGCATGACTTGTTATAAACAATTGAGATTGCTTAATGTGCCTTGGATGAATCATGCGTTGTTTTAGCATATTAAAGCATAGTATTGTTGTATTCTCCTTTGATGCTTTATCTGGGTTGACTTGGCACATGCTCACACCATGTTATGACTATCCAAGTCACCATAACCTTTATGATCCTTTAGTTTTCAACTTATAGTATTACTTTATGCTTTGATCAATGATGTTTTGTCGCTCTGCATGATTATGGACATTATTGCTCTCTTAGTTTGTCGCTCCCAGTCTTTTGCTAGCCTCCATAACCAAGTATGAGTTCCACTCATGCATCCAACTACCTAAACCAAGTTATTCCAAAGAGTCCACCATACCTACCTACTAGCATATGTTATTCCAAGTATATTCATGTTTTTGAATACCTTCCAAATTAAACTTGTTATGAGAAAACTAGTGATTAAAGCTCTCACGAACTTGATGGCACACTTTACTTTTCTTGCCCTTAATAAACTTGAACCATTGTGTCGTCTATGTTGTATATGCTTGCACTTATTTGTTGGGGATTAGTAGAACCATGATGTCATGGGGAAAGCTTTCAACCTTGCACGGGTACTTTGTACCTAGTTGATATCATGCTCTTTTGTATATGGATGTCGTCGGTGTGAAATGAAAGGGGAGCTTGTAAGTCCATGGAGTTATGTATATGTGTCAGAGAAACACCTGGGCCGCCGGTCTAATCCATGCTGACATGGTAGAAACCTGCAGCGTAACCATAATGAGCTGTCTATGAAGCATTCTTCTTATAAAAAAAGAGTCCGATGTTGAGAAAAAAAGAGAAAAAGAAAAAAAAGAGATTATAAAAAGAGGAAAGAGAGAAAAAAGCACCATATTCCCATGGTAAATAAGAAGATTGCTGAGATGCTCGTTATGCCTTGCCTTGTCATTTTGATATGGGGATTCTTCCGTATCATTGGGCAAGGGGTACCCCGTTGGCGGTTCTTTATGATACACATGTACTTACGATGACAAGAACTTACCGGTGACTAAACTTGAGTAGCATGAGGAGCGTCCCTCGTATTCAAGGGACATGAGATTTCTAACTTATACTTCGTCAAGCATGTACAGCATAGTTTGTTCACTTTAACCTTAATCACTTCAATATGCTTATGATAGGGGCAATGAGAGCTGAAAGATATTAAGTACCATAATTTTTGGAAGCTCTTTATGAAACTTGAATCCCTACTTCCTTCTATGAAGGCCTTTCTTCCACTTATATATTGAGTCTCTACCTTCTATCTTTATACACCTACTTTGAGAGCATAGTGGCCATTCTTAGTTCTATGTGCATTGTCCCAAGACTTGTTGATTGATGCATACATTGATATTGCTTGTTTTAAACTATTTATATCTAGTCACTCTTATGAACTTTGAAGGTGTCCTAGGCATTTATATTTGCTACTCTATGAGGGACAAGCTGAATACCACTATGCCATGTTTTCTTTATGTGAAACAAAGAAACGTCTTGCAAAGCATTATTATTCATGAACCTTTTGTTTGTGCCTTTCTATGTTGCAACATAGTTTCTTTGCCTTACTGCTAGAACTTTGTCTTTCATGTTATGATTGAAGTACTATGATCCCAGCTTTGAATGTTTTACAAATACTTTGATCAAGTTTATGATGGTGCATGTCACCTCAAAAATTATTCTTTTTTTATCACTTACCTACTCGAGGACGAGCAGGAGTTAAGCTTGAGGATGTTGATACATTGCAAGTGTATCTATAATTTTTGATGTTCCATGCTTGGTTTTATCTACTTTCTTATGTTTTGTCCACACTTTCGAGTACTTTTCATATGATTTCTTGGACTAACCTATTAACAAGAGCCATAGTGCCAGCTGCCTGTTTTCTGCTGTTTTTGGTTCTAGGAAAGTTAGAAAATGAATATTCTCGGAATTGGACGGGACAAAAGCCAAAGTCATTATTTTACTGGGGGAGACATGGAGCCAGAATACGAGACGGAGAGGGGCTGGGGCCCGGCCACACCACCTGGCCGCCTGCGGCCGATCCCAGCCGCCTTGAGGTGGTCCGCCCACTGACGCCAGGCGATCTGGCCAGCGCTGGAGGTGGTCTGCCCCAGGCACCCCTCGGCCTCTCCTTCCGCCTATATATTGCCTCTGATGCGAAAACCCTAAGTACCCGATCAAAAATCCACGAAAGAGTCTATAGCCGCCGTCATGTCCATCCCTAGATCGGGAGGGATCTGAAGCTCTTCCCGGCACCCTGCCGGAGAGGGGAATTCACCTTGGAGGCCTTCTTCATTCTCATACAAGCTTCCGGTGTGATGCGTGAGTAGTTCATCTCTGGACTACAGATCCATCTAGTAGCTAGATGGATGGTTCTCCTCCTTATCATGTTTAGATCTTCTGAGCTCCATTTCATGATCAAGATCATCTATTTGTAATTCTGCATGTTGTGTTTGCGGGGATCCGATGGATATTGAGATGCTATTTTAGATTGATTATTGATTCTATCATGTCTTTGTTATTTGTGATCTTGCATGCTTTCCGTTGTTAGTAGCTATCTTGGCCAAGTAGATGCTAGCAACTCCAAGAGTTAGTATTTATGCTCGACAGTGGGTTCATGCCTCTGGTAATCTGGGGAAGTGACAGAAATCTCTAAGTCACTAGATGTGATGTTGCTACTAGGGAGAAAACAACAATCCTTTGTTCATAGAACAATCGTATTGTTTACTTTACACGCAATTCGTAATGCAATTATCCGTTGCTTACAACTTAATACTGGAGGGGGTTTGGATGATGACCTGAAGGTGGATTATTAGTCATAGATGCAGTTGGATGGCGGTCTATGTATAATGTTGTAATGCCCAATCAAGTCTCAAAGGAGTCAAGATGATTAGTATATGCTTGTATGCTTTCTCGATGTTTGTCAATTGCCCCGCTATAATTTGTTTACCCAGCATGTTATCTATCTTAAGGAGAGCCACCTCTAGTGAACTATGGACCCCGGTCCTTTCTTTTACTTTCAATCTACAATCAACTATTTACTGCTTTGTGTTTACTTTCTGCAAACTATTACTTTCTTCCACTCGATACGTTTAATCCTTTGTTATCAGCAAAACCGTGAGATTGACAACCTCATCGCAAGTTGGGGACAGAGTTCTGTAGTTGTGTTGTGCAGGTGTCCATGTTGCTAGCACCGTAGCATAGTCAACGTTCAGCTAGCAACACCTTTGGGGTGTTTCCTTGATCCTACTGGTTCGATTAAACCTTGGTTTCATAACTGAGGGAAAACTTCCTGCTGTGCTCATCATACCTTCCTCTTGGGGTTCCCCAACAAGCTCGATATATTTTGGGCCATCAATGCCCTGACTATCCTATAATTTAGTATGCCGATGATACACTCCCGATTATGAAAGCTGATGCCCAAGAATTACTTTGCCTAAAATCTATTCTAAACACCTTCTCTAATTCAACTGGGCTGAAAGTCAATTATTAGAAATCAAGTTTGACTCCCATCAACCTGGACAATGAAAGAGTGGACCACTTTGCAAAAACACTTAATTGTCTAAAAGGTACTTTTCCTTTTACATACCTTGGTCTACCTTTAGGTCTTACCAATCCCTCTTTAGAATATTTCATATCAATGGTTCAAAGAGTGGAAAAGATACTAAGTGGAATTGCCAACTTCCTCAATTATGGTGGTAAACTTGAAATGGTTAAGTCAGTTCTATCCTCCTTGCCAATGTTCTACATGAGCTGCCTAGAGATACCACCAACTATCAAGAATCAATTGATCAAATATTTCAGACACTGCTTATGGAGAAAAAAAAGGCTCTGAAAGTGCTGATGTTCAAGCTAAAGGATCTGCTCTTGTGGCTTGGGAAAAAATCTGTAGGCCAAAAAATCAAGGAGTATTAGGTGTCCTTAATATAAGTATCCAGAACAATGCATTACTGCTAAAAAATTTGGATAAGTTTTATAATGACCATGACATTCCTTCGGTGAAACTGGTGAAAAGTTCTTATTATGTGGATGGTTCTGTTCCTAGTCATCACTTAGAAGGATATTTCTGGTGGAGATCTCATCTCAAGCTAATTGATACCTACAAGGCCATGGCTAGAGGAAACCTGGGTAATGGTGATTCCATTTTATCCTAGACTTATCTTTGGGAGGATCAGTGTATTCATCACAAATTCCCTCATCTACTATCCTTGGCAAAAAATACAAATTTCATTATAAAAGAAGTGGTACAAACTGAGTTTCTAGAGGATTTGTTTCACTTACCTTTATCTCAACAAGCTTTCAATGAGTTTGAGCAGATGGAAATGATTTGTCAGCAAGCTTGGGTAAAGATTCAAGAAGGCGAAAAGGATAGTTGGTCCTACATTTGGGGAAATAACAAGTTCACATCTCAAAAAGCTTATAAAGTCATGGTTGGGTATCAACCTACCCCTCCCCCCCCCACACACACACTTCACATGGATTTGGAGTACCTCCTGTCAATAGAAACATAAGTTCTTTTTTGGTTATTACTTCAAGACCGTCTGAACACAAGGAATCTTCTTAGAAGGAAAAATATGCAACTCCAGTCATATTCATGTGCTGTTATGGAATGCTCACAAGAAGAAACTCTATCTCATTTGTTTTGGACATGTCCCTTTTCTGAAAATTGTTGGGACTTTATTGGTCCACAAAGACACATGGGGTTATTAGTTTTCGAGGCCATTTAAGATATTAAGGAGAAATTACAATTACCCTTTGCTATGGAGATCATCATTCTAGCGGCTTGGGGGATTTGGATTATCAGGAACAATAAGATTTTCAATAATCAAAGGCCAAATTTCAACAGTTGGAAGGCAATTTATAAGGAAGATCTAAGATGGATTAGCTTTAGAATTAAAAGAAACCTTGCTGGAAACTTCAAAGCTTGGCTTCAATCTCAGACTTAGATGTCTTTTCTCTTTTTTTAAGTGAGATCTTTGTAAATTGGATTGCTTACACCTTATAAATATAAAAATTGCAGTGGGCTTTGGCTCACTGTTTATCCTCAAAAAAAGATTAAAAATGAATAAGAATGCATTGAAATAAAAGAAAAGGGGAGATAAAAGCAAAATGCTGAAATTCATTGTGTGTCTAGTTCTTAAGCTCAAGTACTGTATATAAATTATGGTTTGTTTTGTGCCTATAAATTTGTATCCTTTGCTTGTGTATATTTATGTTCAACATTAAGGAGCAAGGTGAGAAAATAAATGTTGGCATTATGAACTAGATGGCACACTCTTTAGATCTCATTTTTCTAAGCCTTCACAATACAAGTTAAGACTTGTTCCAAACCCCATAAACTAGACTAGGCATATCCACCTATTTGTGGCAAATTCTACTTTCAAGTATAGTATGTATGTTAATCCTCCAAACATTCTTAAAAACATCTTTTTCATGTATTTTAAAGCTCATAAGATAGTAAAGTTTGGGGTGATACCACTATAAAAAAAATTGTGCTTTACATCTTATTAGTTGTTGTTGGCCAAACCATGCTGTCATGGCACAAGCTTTCAATGTTGAATGTTGATAATTAATCATGTTAAAGTTCTGCCTGTGGATTGCATCCATGTGAAATAAAGTGTGCATACTGGAGTAGGCATGTTGAGAGAAAACGCTTCTGAACCGCTAGTCAAATCCATGCGTCGTGCGATAACTCATGGTGGAAACTTACAACATGATGATCCTTGTTTATATGATTCATATGTCTATTTTTATTGTTCTTCTAGAGTAGATATACTGCCCCCTCCCACCTTGAACATGACCAAGGAATTATATTAACTCCTATGCTAAATAAATAAAAAAGGGGGCATATAGCTACACAGGGAGCAAGAGGTACTTCAGTGATGCAGTTTCTAAGACCACATGTGCATACAATGACATGCCTAGGTTGAGTAGAATGAGGAGTGCAAGGTCATAAGTATGGTGCATGAAACAATAAACTTGTAAGATGTTTAGCACATAAACCATATGAAGCTTTGAAATAAAAGATACTTGGAACCCCATCCTTATTAGTATTGTTGACATGAACTACATAGCTCAAAACTTTATTTTAAAATTCTTTATGGAGGATTAACATATGTATTCAATGCTTACTTTCGATACGAGATGCTAAACATCTCAAGGGAAGACAGAAACTAAGAAGTGAGTCATCTAGTCAAGGGCATGAAACTAAGAAGTAGCCCGAAAATAAAGGCATAAAACACCAATGCCCATCATGAAAAGAGTCTCTTATTCTATAGGTTCATCAAAGTGTGCTTGAAGGTTTGTTTTGTCCATCATTTGTTTTATCACACATTACTTATTGTTTAACATGTTTATAGATGTGTAAAAGATACAACTTGATAGTACACTTCCATATTATGCTTCATTGAAATTAATTGATCCTATGAACTTTACATGATAATGAAAGAAGAAAAGGTAACAAACTCCAAAGTCCATGTTTAGTTTTTATCACCTTCATGCTCGAGGACGAGCATAGGTTAAGCTTGGGGATGGTGATGCATGTAAAATGCATACATGAACTTTGTAGTTTGTTCACATGTTTTACCATATATTTGCATCATATATATAATGGTATATACCTGTTTTACATTGATTTTTGGGGATTTACCAATGATCCCCTTTATTTTGGCTATAACCCAGTAGGGAAGAAAAACCCTGTTTTCAATGTTTTTGATGTTTCAGGACCTATACGAAGTCAAATAGACCTGACCTTTTGGGAATGACAATATTTATCCAAGAGAAGCTTATGGAGCACAAGAACCTCACCTGGAGGGCCAGGAGGCCCAAATGAGCATGGGTGGTGCGCCCAGCCTGGGTGGGCGCGCCACCTACCATCATTTCCTCCTCGGCCGTTCGATCGCCTTGATTCTTTCATCCACGGAGTTCTCTTGACCTAAAAACAACTATATAAGGATCCCCCGGGGAGTCCTCGAGATGAAAGACACCAAAGACGAACATACCACCAAACAGAGTCAGATGCAGCAACGATTGGAGGGGAAAACTCCGCCGGAGCTGCCTCTGGGGGATCTCTACCCTCTCCAACATCTCCAACATCATCACCATGATGAAGAGGGACTAGTCCACCTCCGGGCTATGGGTTTGTGGCAGTTGCTTGATCTATTTCTCTCTTGTTCTTCATAGATCTAGTACAATATGAGTTGCCCTACATGATTATGGTCATATTTGTAATTCCTATGTGGTGGATCTTTGTTCTATGATTTGATATTTGAGATTGGAATATATTTTGTGTAATATGTATTCATAGATGCATATCATGTACCCCATTCTTAATTGCTTGTTTTTATCCAACTTGTATACAAGAACTTGTATGGGGAGAAGTGTGTATTAGATGGAGTAGCATGGTGGTAGTGATTGAATTGTGACAAAAAATATTCAAGATCTATTTTGGTTTTTACCTTTCTTTTGCTGTCTCACTAGGGATAAAGTGAAATTATGTTCTATAGTTATCATGTGATAGTGTGATAATCTTGTTAGATCAAGGTAGCATATTTTATTGCAAACATAATGTTATATTACTTAAAGCTATACTCTGATTTGTTCTTAATTCAAGATTGCATGGACTTTTCCTTTCTTGAGGAGTATAAGAGAGATGTATTTCATCTCTATGTTAGAACGTGATGCCCATATTGATTCCTTATCGAACACATATAGAATTTCCATCAAAATATATCATTGATGAATTGTTTTGTGATCACTACAACTTAAGAAGAGAGTATACAAGTGAACCCATGAACCCCGATCCAATTTTAATCATAAGAAACACCTTTCCATTGCATCTACTATCGTTTATATTTTCCATAATTTATTATTTCGAAAATGCAAAAATACTTTTCTCTAGTTGCAATCACTCATCAAAACCAAAAACAACTCTATTATCTTCCATATCATCTAGTTTGCATTTCTTTACTTTATTTACTTTAGTTTATTTTATATTTTATTTCATATTACTAATACAAAACCTTGGTGGAGTAGGGGACACAAGACAAATTATTTTACTTTACAGGTTGCTTGAAGAGGAAAAGACAAAAGCCCTTCCATAACCAATTCTCCGAGAGTTCGATAAAAACCCTCGAGTCACCCTTGTGGGAAAAAAAGCTTGCTACAACACTGTACACTTGGAGTACCAACAAAAAGTGGCCATGATTGTTGCCATCACATGCATGCTATAACAGAGAAACAAGTTCAAAAGCTTTTCATAGGCGTTTTCCATTAAACAAATAGGCTTTATTGAAAGATGAATACTTTTAGTACAAAATAATTCAGTAGAATTTTGGAAACCATGCTACTGGAGATATTGTTTCTAGCTTTCATTTGCCACTGGTTTTACTTTTAAATCGATTTATAGAATAAAAGTTATAGCCAAAATACTGAATTAAAGGATTTAATAATAGATAATTATTTTGTACTGTGACAAAGTGAAATAATGGTACAGTGGCGTAGGTTACAATTGTATGAATCCATAGACACAAAATTTGCCAATTTTGGAGTTGTGGATATTTTTCTATAAATTAAATACCACTAAATATATTTAAATATTCCATAAAATATTTATTAGTAAAAGTGCAGATGTTGCTAGAATAACATTATACACATTTTTTGAATCCAGTGATATCTTATTTGCATTTTTATGATTAGTATTCTATTTTCTATGAATTTTACAAGATTTAATACATTTTATGCCTTTTATTTCTTTTTTGAAAACCGAAGGAATATTCCTAGGAATATACTCTATGATGTGGCACAATCCGGTTCGATGATACCGGTTCGGTATGGAAAAAAACAGGAGTCATTAGATCTTATGAAGATCTGACGGTGGCTGTTGTCCAAGGCGAGTCTCACCGGAGGTTGTTCGTGGCGGCGGCGGTGGACCTCGGATGACAACGATGGAGGCGGTCGTGGCGGTCTCTGGCGATGGCAAAGTGGTCTACAAGTTGCAGCACTGCATGGTGGTCACGATGGTGGTCTTCGCTTCGACCCTTGCTATTCTGAGTGACGTCACGATGCGGCTAGAAGCGACTGGGGACAACGCTACTCCGGCGGCGTCGGGTGCTTTCTCTAGTGAACCTAGAGTCAAGGGAGGAGGGTTAGAAGGAGCTGCAGAGAAATACGGGGAGGTTGAGATAAGATTGGAGGCGAGGAGCGGCACAGAACCTTAGCTTCTTGATCGACCAAGGCAGTCGGCGGCGGCGAGATCTGGACTTGATTGTTTTCGAGGCTACGGTTTCGGAACCGGTGAAAAAACACAGGAATTGGAGGAGGGAGAATTATATAGTGGGTATTGGGTTGTGTAGAGCAAAAAATCCGAACGAAAGTCGACGATTTTTGTGGGATTTTATTTAGGATGCGACGGAGTTCGTCCAGTGCATGTCTCTCCATCAGGAGGAAGGAGATGCAGGGTGGGTCCCAGCTATCAGCTACAACGGGTGGAAAAACGAGGGGGTGGAGAGGTTTCTCCAGGTGGGCTACTTCTGCCTCTCGGTGGGCTTGAGCTGGGCCATTTGCTGCCGCGCGGTGCACGAAAGGCAGGTGGGAAAGAGTTGGGTCGGCCCAGTGGCTGACCGGTTAGAGTTAGCTTAGTTTTTTTTCTTTCGTGTTTATTGTTTTCTTTTTCTGATTTCTTTTGTATATTTTGAGTTAGAACTCCAAATGAGCTCAAACCAGATTCAATTTTTTTCTAAAATTCAAAATGTCATTTAATGACAACCAGGGAACTTATTCCTGTACAAATAAAAGGGCGTTGCTACCCGATGGACGCCTCGAAATAGCGTGATTCTGGTGGGCATTTCCGACCCGTGATCCCGCGCTCCGACCACGATCCCGTGTCGCCGCGCCCCGCCCCTTCCAATCCCGGAAGCGTGACCAGGTCCAACAAGGGAAAGCTAGCTTTCCCCCCAAAAATTGGGACCATCTTCCTCTCCAAGCAAAAAGCCAAACCCGAAACCAAAATCCCCCAAGATCTAGCGCTATCCCCCTCCCCCGATTACGCACCTGTCCATATCTCCTTCATCCTCTAGCCAAGATCGCCATTGAAGCTAACCTTGATGTACATCGCCCTGCTCCTCAAAAGTAAAAACAGGAACACATAGCAAACGCAGCAGGTACTTCTCAAATCAAGGAAAAACCTTCAATTCACCATGATTTTGGTAGCAAATTCTCTATATGGTTCTCAAGATGACAATATACTACTGCACAACATGAATCTAAATGAAAACACGGCATCTACAACTAATTTACTCCTCAATTTGCATCTGAGATATGTCCAATCTTGTTCAAACTATAAGAAATCAATCATCTTGAGCTTCAGTTACAGTATATGTTGATCCCCATTACAAACAACTAATTTAGGACAACTAACAACTAAATAGACATGACATCCTATTATTGCTTCATCCTAGATTCTGACATGATGAATATTTTGGTTGAACAGTTGTAAAACCATGGATATTGACCTTAATGTGGAACCCGATCAAGAAATAGACGAAGAGGAGCATGCTGATGTTTCACACACAAATGCTATTGTGCAAGTTATGAATGAAGGTATGATGATTATATGCAATCAACTTATCCAGCAGTATTTAAACAGAAGTTATCCAGGAATATCAGTACAAGTTATCCACTAACTAATACTACAGTTATCCACGCATATCAGAACAAGTTATCCACTAGCTAAAACTACACTTATCCATGCATATCAGTACAAAGTTATCCACTAGCTAAACTACAGTTATCCATGCATATGAGTACAAGTTATACTAGCTAGAACTACAATTATTCAAGCTTATATGTATAACTTATCCAAGCATATGAGTACAAGTTATCCATGCATATGAGTAGAAGTTATCCACTAGCTAAAACTACAGTTATCCATGCTTATTAGTAGGAGTTATCCAGGCATATGAGTACAACTTATCCACAAGTTTTTAAATTAGTTATCCATGTGATATTACTCAAGTTATCAACCATTTAATTCAGTAATTATCCAGGCACATAGGTGCAAGTTATCCACATAGCTAGCACTATAGTTACCCATGCTACATGTAGAATTTAACAACAATATAAACACTAAAAATTATACATAAGTGTTATGTGTGACTAAACATTGGAAATACAGTCGTTATGTTTACGATAACTTGCTAGTTTTAAAAGTTACCCACCTATTAGAACTGCTGTTATCCATGACTTTTCATTATATTTACCCATTTCTGCAAAAAAAGAAAAATATAGAATAACTAATCCACCATTTTATACATCAGTTATCCATGAATATAAATACAAGTTATCACCCATTTTATTAAGCAGTTATCCGAACAGATAGATTCAAGTTATCCACATAGCTAGCACTATAGTTACCAAAGCTTTTATGTAGACTTTAACACAAATATCAACACTAAATTTTATACAAAAGTGTTGTGTGTGCCATTCAAAGACAACCAACATATCTATGAAATAAATACATGCTATCCTAAAAGGTTACCCGCTATATAGGTATAAGTTACCAATGACTTTTATCTTCTGTTATCCATGACTTTTCATTGTGGTTACCCATTCCTGCAAAAACAGAAATTATAACTTGTGTTTATTTGCATAATAGGTGATGCCCAAACTGAAGAACATAGTGACAATGACTGCATGTATACTATAGTTGAACAAGCTGCACAAGAAACAACCACAGGTGGCACAATCGAAGAAACAACAGTACACACAGCAGATTTAAATGAGGATGGGGAGAATAATGCACACAATGATGCCAAAGATGAAGTACATTCCACACCACAACCACCAATAGATGGAATGCGCTTTGACAGTTTTGAATCAGCTAGAGAACACTACAGTGCATATTCATAGAGGAAGGGTTTCGGAATAAGGATAGATTGGTCAAGAAAAGACGTAAGAAATGAGCTAAACAAGGCGTATCTTGTGTGTACAAAAGATGGTAAACCTCACGAAGAAAAGGAAGACATAGAACCCAAAATCTTGTGTCAAGAAAATAAAAAAATACACATCCAAGGAATGGGTGCACAACACACTTATATGTCAAGAGGAAGGATGCATGGTGGTATGTTCAGCATTCATCGGATGAACATAACCATCCCCTAATAATAAAACCTTCCTTAACAAGGTTCTTGCGTTCGCACCGGAACATACCAGCAGAAGAAAAGGTGTTCTTGCGGATTCTCCATGCATGCAACATCGAAACATGCCGGTAGATGCAGCTGATGGCAAGTTTCTATGGTAGTCTAAATGATGTGCCATACATAGAAAAGGATGTGGCAAACCTAAGGGCTTCTTTTCGCGGTGAAAACAATCACCACTACATGCAAGACACCTTGGCATACTTCGAAAAGATGAAGGCAGAAGATCCAAATTTCTTCTACAAATTTACACTTGATGAAGAGGACAGGGTTGAGAACCTATTTTGGGTTGACGGTCCATCACGAAGGGCATACAAGTCTGGAGACAATGATTGCATATCATTCGACACTACCTACCTAACGAATCGGTATAAACTACCATGCGCTCCATTTATTGGGATAAATAACCATGGACTACCGGTTCAGTTTGGATGCGGGTTCATGCGTCGAGAGCTAAAGGACAACTTTGTGTGGATCTTTCAAATGTTCAAACTGGCAATGGACGGTTTAGCACCAAAAAATATAATAATAGATCAAGACACTACCATGGGTGGTGCTATAAGTGTTGTTTTCCCAGATGCAACTCACAGGAATTGCAGATGGCACGTCATCCAGAATGCAACTGAGAAAATAGGGACATTCATGGCCAACCATCTAGAGCTGCTCGACACTTTCAATGCATGTGTGAACAACAACTTGTCACTGGAGGAATTTGAGGAGGCTTGGATGCATATGATAAATACTCATAATATCCATGACAATGTGGATCTGTTTTCACTATGGGAACAAAGAAAAGTTTGGGTACCAGCATACATTATGCACGCCTTTTTCCCATTCCTTTAGACAACAACAAGAAGCGAAGGGTTCAACGCAGTGCTCAAGCGTTACGTCAAACCAAGCAACTCCATTTATGAGTTTGTACAATAGTACATGTCGGTACAAGAAAATATTTACAATGCCGAGCTAAAGGCAGAGTGTGATACATCTTTGACGGACCCGGAGTGGTGGTGTGGAAGTATAATGGAGCGACAAATGGCAAAGGCATACACGAGAAATTTTTTCTTCAGGTTTTAGAGTGAGATGCGAAAGAGCATGTCGTACCAATGCGATCACCTAAATGGCTACTTGTTTGAACTAAGCATAACAGGGATTCCAGTCCCACACTATGGCTACAGAAGTTATAGGGTATTTGCAAACTAGGAAGAAGGAACATATGGATGCAACTGCTGCAAATTCAATCGTGGCGGTATGCTGTGTTGCCACATTAAGTGATGACGCATATAAAAGTCCATCAGATCCCAGATAGGTACATCCTAAAAAAGGTGGACATTGGACGTGGAAACTATCCTAGCTGAAACAAATGACAAACATAAACAAGGAAAGAAAGAGATGGCTGAAGACTCAAGAAATATGATGGTGTTTACATCATACAGACAAGAGTTTGCCAGAGCTGCAAAGATAGGAGTAAAGACAGATGATGGAAGAAAAATCATCAGGAAACACTTGCAGGAAATGAGACAAGAGCTAGATGTGATATCAAGAAGAGAAGAGAGGAAGGCAAGAGAGGCTGAAATGAAGCAATTACTATGCGATCGTCTAGTGCTCCTAAAGACGCAAGCATGACACCTCCGACAACTAACCCACCAAACAAGGAACAGTCAACAAGCCGTTATGCAGCAGTTCAAACAACAAGCACATCAGGATCTCACATGTCATCAACAAAGCACATAAAGAACCCAGAGAAGTCAGTAACAAAAGGACGACCACGACAGATAGCAAACAAAAATCCACTAGACCTTGCTACAAAGAAATCAAAGAAATGCAGCCACTGTGGTGCCAAAGGTCACACAATAAAGAAATGCCAGGAAAAGTTGAAGCTGCTAGGATACCAAATCTAGACAAACCGTGCAAAAAACATATGTATTAGAATGTTTATGTAACACAATATGCCAACGATATCTTTGTTGTTTCTATGCATGATAGTTCATGATATACATTCTATGGTTTCAAGTTATCCATGCATATGAATACAAGTTATCCACCAGCTAACACAGCAGTTATCCATTCATCGAGTATAGGTTATCCACAAGCGAAATCTACAGTTATCCATGCTTATATGTAGAAGTTAACCAACAAAGCATTACTAGACTATTTAAAACAGAAGTTATCCAGACATATAACTGCAAGTTATCAACCAACAAACACAATAGTTATCCATGCAGACCAGTATAATTTACCCAGTAGCTAAAAATATAGTTATCCATGCTTATATGTACAAATTAACCCACAAAATCATCAATAGACAAATTATCAAACAAAATTCAGTGTGCCTAACAAACTACAAATAAAAACACATATAAGATGGGTAACTTATATATAACAGTGTGGATAACTTACAGAAATATGACTAGATAACAAACATGTAAGTTTGTGGATAAATTGGGAAAAATACCTCAGAACTTATTGTCTTCCAAAAGTGACCTCCAATTCAAAAGAAAATTACGAGGGTGGTTCAACCAAAAAGAAGTCATCTTTTTCTTAATCCCCGGTGTCATATCTTGACAAATACAAGGCACAACGCTTCCATTCCACAATTCAAGGTTCATGAGCATGAAGAAACCACAATCAGTGCTGAAAATCAAAAAATGGAGAATAAACAATATAATATCAATGATTATACAAAACCAAATATAATTACATGCATACAAAACAAACTAATAACTATACAAGAATAGAAATCAATGATACCACAATATGAATAACACTAACCTGCCAACTTGCTTCGGAACAGGGATATGCATGAACTCAAAATCTTCAATCTGTCTTCTAGAATCAGAATAATTGACGATGTACATTCTCTTTATTGTTTCCATTAGCTTGGTCGCATGTTTAATCATTTCTACATTAGCTTCACCACGGAGCGAGTCAAGAATCTCAAACCTTTTGGCAGGCATGTTAACAGAGAGCATGCACCAATGGCCCATAGGATCCTTTTTAGTCCCAAGCTCTTGAAGGACAGCAAAGGAAAGATACAGAAAAAAATGAACATAAAATAAGTAGGGGCACGTACAGAAAAAACAGTGGTTACCCAGGAAGAAATGAAAGAGTTATCAACACAAATTAGCAATGGTTACCATACATTATGATCTGAACTTATCAACTGCATACAACAAATTAAAAACAAAATAAACAATCAAATTAGACCGCATACCATATATTTGTGGCTGAGTTTGTAGTTATCATCTCTTTTGAACGACCTCCAAACAAGAGTGGCGGTGAATCTTCCCTCCAACAGATATTTAGTCACGGTATAAGGAAATATAATTTTGTTGGATGGACAATTATCTTGCATTGCGGAAATAGCAAGATCACACATATTGTTTGAAAGCTCGCCATATGGCATCACACTTCCAGCAAAATCACTAGTTGTCACCCACATTGGGTCATTTTTACAAATCGGTGTGCTACAAAAACATAAAGCATATGTAATGATTAGAATAAAAGTTATCAACTATGAAAACCATAAGTTATCAGCAACACACAGTACAAGTGATCCACCAGTAGTAATACAAGTTATCAAACAAGTACCAAAAAAGGTTCAAGTTATCCACTATAAAAACTAAGAGTTATTCACTAAAAATAGTACAAGTGACCAACCAAGATTAGTACAACTTATCATCGAGATACCAAAAAGGTCAAGTTATCAACCATTAATAGTAAAACTGATCCACTATGAAAACAATAAGTTATCAGCAATAAAACATATGTAATTATTAGAATACAAGTAATCCACTATGAAAACAATAAGTTATAAGCAATAAAACAGTACAAGTGATCCACTAGTAGTAATAAAAGTTATCAAACAAGTACCCAAAAAAAGGTTCAAGTTATCCATTGTAAAAACTAAGAGTTATCCACTATAAATAGTACAACTGACCCACCAGGATTACTACAACTTATCAACCAGGTACCATAAAAGGTCAAGTTATCAACCATAAAACAATAAAAGTGACAAATGGTAAAGTACAAAAAGTTACCAATAGAGAATAATAAAAGGATAAAAGATTGTAAAAAAAGAACATGCACATACTTCCTAATCTTCGACTTATTCTCTTTATCCATGTGTATGATAATCTTATTATACAATGCATTTTCTTCTGCAGTTATCCTAGTATAGGAGAATGGAGGGAGAAGAGACTTGGAAGGATGAATAAGTCTAACAGTGCGCAACCGCGTCGCAGGTGTAACACTGCCAGCGACAGCAACTGGAAGAGCAGAACTAATACCAGGAATTGAATAATTAGGAACAGCTACAACAACAAAAAATTAATGCACATACAAAATAACCATTCAAAATACAAAAAGAAGAACTAAACAATTTGTTTAAATACTTGGAATGGAACAACTAGTCTGGTTCAACTGTTTGGTATCTTTCGTAAAGCTCCGAACAGCTTGATAACCAATCTTTTCAACCAACAAATCATCAAGAGAAATAACTACATTTTCTTCATTTACCAGTTTGCACTTACAATCAACTGTTTGTTGACACACTATAAAAGATTAAAGAAAGGACAAAAGGAAATGTCCAAATGAAAAAGGATAGAAATGGCGGACCCCATGTGGAAAAAAGTACCACATGTTTATCACCATAAGAAAAAATTGAAAAACATGAACATATATTAAACGATAAGGGTAGTTTAATTAAATCACACAAACATAGAGTCATATAAATTATAGCACAAATTGTTCCATGAAGGACATATCACAAACGAAAAGTTCCCATAAACTGCAACCTAATTTTAACTACGGCTACCATAAAACAGAACCTCCATCAGAGATAGCCCGACCGCCATGAAACCTAAGCCCCAAACAGCCATCGCAACGATGATCTTCAAGTTTTCCATCTAAGGAACAATTAACTAGATCCATCATCCGCACCCTCATTTTTATCACGACCCGTTTTCGGTAAGTTCAATAAGTTAACAGCTTCATAGAGTATGTCCCAAAAAGAAAGACAAGAAGAAAAAGGGACCAAACAAAAAATATTGTTAATGTCATATAATCTGTTACATGTGGCCTACAAAGAAAACATGTTAATCCGTATTTCATGCCAACCAAACATACGACTACAATTATACATCTAGCATGGAGGTTTTTTTTATAAGATTGCATGAAGTTTAAAACACATAGAGAAACATGATTAACTAAACTAGTAGTTACCAATGAATATATGTATAGTAATCCACCACTTAAAGCTACAGTTACCAGATAATATAAAACAAGTTATCCAACACCTATCCCAAAAATTTACCCAAGCATATATTTATGAAAAATTATAAAATAGGACATTTGCATACAAAAATAGTGTAGGTTACCAACGTAATTAAGTTAAAGTTATCAGCATTAATATATAAAAGTGATGCAGGGCATATATATAAGTTATCAAGACAAATAAAAAATGCACAATCATGATAAAAACCCATGATCCAATATAAAATAAAACATCATTAATAGAATATAATTTTACATTACAAAAAGCAAGCATATAAGACAAGCATATGATGAAGTTACAAGCATATAAGACATATGAAGCAAAATAGAGGTGTGTACTAGTGCTAGGAGAAGGTGCCCAAGACAAAGGAATAACATCTTCTGCTTCAAAAACATGGAAGGCAGAGCAGTAGAAGTGTCACGAGGTAAAGGCACAACATTAGGATTAGATTGTGCAACAATATGAAGATCAGGCTAAGTAGGAGCAGTAGGAGCAGGCTCCATAGTGCCACCAGTAATAGGAGCAGGCTGCGCAGGGGCACCAGTAGTAGGAGAAATAGGAGGATTTGCAGCAGGCGGATGCGCCAACAACACAACATCAGATAAAATATGTAATGGTATGCCAGGAGCAAGACTCAACTTTCTATCACGAGCAACCAATTTTGCTTTCTTGATAACGATGACTTTAGCTTCAGAACTTCCATCTCCACCAACATGTCCACTAACAAGTGGTGAAGGACCAGCAGATGAATCGGACACACGGGACTGCCTGCTAGTAGGGGGCTCAAAAAGACTCGACGTAGGAACCAAAGGAGCAAATAAAACAGGTTGTACATCTCCCTGGGTACTATCATCCAAGCTAGAAGGCTCATTTTCACTCTCACCCTGAGTTGATGGATCTCCAAGCGAGCAGACAGCAGGACTTGCAGGCACATCAACAAAAGTAGCAGCTGCTGAAGGTTGGTGAACAATGATGATGCTAGAACAAGAACAACACCATCAGGACAAACATAACCACATGTCTGAACATTGGCATCAACTTGGGGAGCATCTGTGGTGCCAGCAGCAACTTCCGTGATGTTGTCCGTATGGTTTGCCGTGGCATTTACCACGCTGTTGCTAACAAGCTGATCACTGGTTTGCTTAATCAATGGAACCCCTGAATCTGGTTGAGCTACATTCATTGTCACATCGATAGATAATCCTACTACAACTGTAGTAGGTGTGCTCGTCACAAACAGATCTTCAATAGCAACTGCCTTGGCACTTGTTTCTCCACCAGATATAATAGCTTCAAGATTCTCAGCAGGTGCATCCACAACATCAGGATTTGCATCATCATTAGCAGGTCCTTCAACACGAGTAGGTGAAGGAATTGGAGAGGATCCACCAATATCTATAACAGATGTGCCTCCATCTGCAGAACGCTGTTTTGCCAACCGTGGTGAAGACCTTGTAGCTACAATAGATGTCTTCTTCAATGATTTTTTGCTGTAATAAATAATTAACACCAATTATTATATGAGGTTGAACAAACAAAAATGCAAATAAAACACATACATTACACTAACTATATCTATAAAAAAGTCTTAAGAACAATAGTGACCAACACTAACATAGATAAGTTATCCAGGTATAAGTGCACAACTTATCCATAACACTTAATAAAAGTTATCCCTCCATAAAAAATATAAACAGCTACCCATATACAAATGTAGATAAAAACAGAGAGGTTACCCACATGAACATAAATAAGATATCATGTGAAAATGCTACAGTTATCAACACAAAGATAGTAAAGTTACCCAATGATTAACAAAAAATATAGAAAATGATTGAGACTATATTATGCTCACTCATACTTCCCAGAAATAGCAGACCGCATCATGATAGGAACTCCTAAATCTGGTTGAGCTACATTCTTTGTCAGATCGATAGATAATCCTACTATAGCTGTAGCAGGTGCGCTCGTCACAGACAGTTTTTCAATAGCAACAACTTTGGAAGTTGTTTCTCCACAAGATATAACAGCTTTAATATTCTCAGCAGGTGCATCCATGACATCAAGATTTGCATCATCATTAGCAGGTTCTTCAACATGAGTAGGTGAAGGAATTGGAGAGGATCCACCAATATCTACAACAGATGTGCCTCCATCTACAGAATGATGTTTTGCCAACCGTGGTGAAGACCTAGTAGATACAATAGACGTCTTCTTCGATGATTTTTTGCTATAATAAATAATTAACACCAATTATTATATGAGGTTGAACAAACAAAAATGCAAATAAAACACATACATTAAACTAATTATAGCTATAAAAAGTCGTAAAAACTACAGTGACCAACACTGACATAGATAAGTTATCCAGGTATAAGTACACAACTTATCAATAACACTTAATAAAAGTTATCCATCCACAACAGTTAGCCATATATAAACGTAGATGATAACAAATGTGTTTGCAAAAGTAATTACAAAATTTAAAACATAAAATTACAACATAATAAATAAAATAGGATATGGACATCACATAGACAATCTAATACAAGGGTAAACAAAATCTATATGATAAATAAAATGGAAAGGTTACCCACATGAACATAAATAAGTTATCATGTGAAAAATACTACAGTTATCAACAATAAGATAGTAAAGGTATTCAGTGATTAACAAAAAAATATAGAAAATGAATGAGATAATATAATATACTCGCTCATACCTCCCAGCAATAGCAGACCGCATCATGACAGGAGTAATGCCAATCTCTTTGTAGACAAGAGACTTGATTTCATTATCAACCTCCTAGAATGTATGTTATTCTTCCTAGACCTTTCATACACACGCAGGGGGGTTTGCTATTGTCTAGCCACAATAGTGGGAACAGGAGCGTCAGTCACCCGGTTAACCGGTGAGATAGGACCTGCAACAGGTGACCTATCTTCTAGTGCTGACATATAAGGAGAAGCAGGTGATCTTGGCGCTGGACTGTTATTCTGATTTTCAGCGAAATCTGGGAAAGTCAAGGATAGATCGACATTAGAAGAACCACCCACACGATCACCTACCACACCCTTCCCTTTTCTGTCTGCACGGACATACCGTTCAACATCGTCATCTCCACTGTTGTCTGATTGGGGCAAAAGGGTGTCATCATCATTATCAGAGCTGTTGTTGTCTGCATCCGGCAGAATTGTATCATCCGAAGGAAGAACAGGAGACAATACTACATTACTGCATGGAACATTCCTTCTACGAGTTCTAGCTCGAGTAAACCTAGCACCACGAGTAGCACTTGATCTAGCACCACGACGAACACTTGATCTAGCTCCACCCGTGAAGATTCCTCTCTTAGGTTGCACATCAAGATGTCCACCAAACTGGGCAGTAAATTGTTTTGCTATTTCAGCACCAACATTACCTTGAACCTTGTCAAACCTTGCACAAGGGTACTCATTAACCCAAAAAAATAGATGCAAAACTGCCAACCAGATTAGCTATCACTGCTTTTTGCTGCACAAAAAAAAGAAAAGAAACAACATGAACATTAATAAAAATATAAAGAACACAAAGTAATAAGACCAAAAAAGATAAGTACATTATCGACATACTAAAAATAACCTCATTTGAACAACCAGGGTCTGCACAAGTGTCAAACCATTTGTTGAACCCTTGGGCACCACCAAAAAGTCCGAAATTTATGCCATACTGAGGTTTCAACTGCACGATCAAAAAATACAGAATTATCAAATGTGATCAACCAGTTTTCTACATATTACCTACATTACCCACATTGTGACCTACATGTTACAACCCACTAAACACATAAGTTTCCCACTGTTTATGTTGAATGTGATCAGGTAGTTTTACAAGAAGTTACCAACCCTTAAACAAAAAAGTTATCCACGAGAAAAAAACCATATGTTACAAAAATGTATAACCTACCTCCAGCTTTCCATATCCCTTTCCATCATTATGCAGATCAGCCTTCAACACTTGATCAATTAGTTCTCTTGACCATATGTTCACAACATACCGCCCTTCCGGCAAATCAATATCCAACCCGCTAACATAAAGTGAGTCAACATAAAGTAGCTTAAAAAAATAGAAAAGAATACAATCAATACACTAACTAAAAATACAACAAATTTGAATATAGAAGGTAATATTCGAACAATTTAAAAACAGGAATATGTACCTGCAAGAGAAAAAGGCAAGCCTGCGTATGAGTATCCTTAGAAAGCTCCTCGTGCAGCTGGTCAGCAACAAATTTGCACCACTGGAACTTGGACACATTTCTAATGTTGTGCTGAAATTAAATAATGGAAAGAAGCTATCAACATAACATCAAAACTTACACATATGTTACATACCACCACAACGCAAATACAAAAATGTTACCACCCCTATAACATACTGGTTATCATCACAACAAATATAAAGTTATCAACATCAGAACATATAAATTACCACCCAAGATATATATTAAAAAGAATAGACATGACAAGGGAAACTAACCATGATAGGGTAGCACTTAGGGAAAACATGGTTCCGGGTGGTCGGTGACAGAAGTGTCGACACAATGTAAATGACATATGTTTGCTTGAACTCATCGCCATCTGAACTCATATCCTTCAATATTTCAAAAACTCGAGTTTTCAAAGGGGTGCCGCCATCATCAAGAAAAAGAACAGGGGCAAGGGCACCCTGAATTTCTGGATCAGAATAATATGGGACTAGATCTTCCCCAAGCGGCAACCCAAAACATCTGAATACAGAATCGTCATTAAGGGGTATCCTTCCTTGACCCAGCACAACAAATTCGCGTCTGTGCTTGTCGTATAAACTAGCAAAGTGGGTCATAACTGCGTCGTGCAGTGATGAACACTTGATATCTAGCAAACTGTCAAACTCCATTGATTCAATTGTTGTCTTCTGTCTGTCTGATAAAAAATCCAGTAAACTGGTTGATGTCTACGTAGTTCTATTCTTGTAGACAGTTGTTGGGCCTCCAAGTGCAGAGGTTTGTAGAACAGCAGCAAGTTTTTCCTTAAGTGGATCACCCAAGGTTTATCGAACTCAGGGAGGAAGTGGTCAAAGGTATCCCCTCTCAGGCAACCCTGCAATCAAGATACAAGAAATCTCTTGTGTCCCCAACACACCCAATACACTTGTCAGGTGTATAGGTGCACTAGTTCGGCAAAGAGATAGTGAAATACAAGTGGTATAGATAATTATAAGTGGTAAAGGTGCCAGAAAATAGCTTGCTGGCGTGTGGTTGATGTGGGAAAAGACTAAAGGCAAACTGAAATAAAGAAGGAAGCAAGCAAACATGTAACAGATCTAATTGCAAACAGTGTTTCAATGCTTAGAAACAAGGCCTAGGGATCATACTTTCACTAGTGAACACTCTCATATAAATATATTCTTCTTTATGATACTACGCTGAACTACTCTCCGGTTGGACACTCTAATCCATGGTAGGGCTATAACAGCACACCTCAAAGTAAGCCTTTCCCATCTAGATAACCCCACATTGTCACCTTGAGCACTAGATGGTTCCAACAAACACCACAATTTCATAGAGACATCCAACTCCAAATATAACTCATAACAAGTATTTGTAATCTCTAGCCTAAGTGCCACCATGGTGTGCATGTTGTCACTTTCACACACATGGGGAGAGCAGAGATCTATGAAAGCACTTGAGTAGCAAGGTAGATCTATAGATTACAAGCTCATGATCTCAATAAGATCATGCATAGAGAGAGATATATGAACACATAGCTACCGGTAAAACCCTTAGCCTCGAGAGAGAACTACTCCCTCATCATCATGGGAATCAGCAATGGTGATGGAGATGGTGGTGGAGATCGATGGAGATGGCTCCGAGGGCACTTCCCTGTCCCTGCAGGGTGTCGGAACAGAGACTTTCTGTCCCCCGAATCTCCCTTTCGGTGGCGGCAGCGCTGCGGAACTTTTCGTGGATTTCTAGTTGATGATTTAGGGTTTTTGCCTCGGGGGAGATATATAGGCGAAAGAGGCAAGGTCGGTGGCCGGCTAGGGGGCCCACACCATGCCCTGGCGCGGCCTAGGGTTGCGCACACCAAGGGGTGGTGTGGCCACCCTGTGGCCCCTCTCTGACTCTCCTACTAGATCCGTGAGTCTTCTAGGAAAATAACAACTTTGGCTTTGTCCGGTCCAATTCCGAGAATATTCATCTTCTGACTTTCCTGGAACCAAAAACAGCAGAAAACAGACAACTGGCACTATGGCATCTTGTTAATAGGTTAGTCCAAGAAATCATATGAAAAGTACTCCAAAGTGTGGACAAAACATAAGAAAGTAGATAAAACCAAGCATGGAACATCAAAAATTATAGATACATTTACAATGCATCACTGGTCACAGCACAAGGAGATGCCCTGTTACGTTTACAGGCATGCCGTTTTTCATCATCAACAACATCAGCAGCAGCCTTTTTTTTTCTCGGCATCGTGGCCACTACAAACAATTGAAAAATGAAAACATAAATACAAAACTCAACCACAAAAAACACAATGGTACACACAAACTCATAGTAAATAGGAAAACAACACCAAAAATTAACATAGAGATGAAACAATGTTAAAATACCATACAAAATAAGAAACACAAAAAGATACAATATAATGTTATCCAACCATCAGTACATAAGTTACCCCTGATCATAAACTAATGTTATCATATAAGAAGCTAAAAACTTATCAACATGGATAAATAAAAAGTTAATAACCGCACCACCAACAAAATGTTACCCATGATCATACAACAATCTTATCATGCATTTTGCTCAAAAGTTACCAACACATATAAGTAAAAGTTATGGATTACACTACCAAAATCATTACAATGGTACCAATAGGGGATATTCTACATTACACACTTGAATTTGTTATGTACACCCTAGGTAATCTAATGTTATCATGCCAACAGAACATAAGTTATCCATGCTAGTGCACATATATTATCATGCACTTTGCTCAAAAGTTACCAAAAGAACATAAACATAAAGCTAGCAGATACATGGCTAGTGCTGTTGTTATCAAGGGATCCTCTCCAATGTTACCCATGGATAGTGCTATTGTTATCAAGGAATCCTAATTTCAAAAGCCTAAAACATCCAGAGCAGTGCATCATGATTTATATATGATTTGTTATGGGCACCCCAGCTAGTATAATGATATCATGCCATTAGTACACAAATTACCCATACCATCAGACATATGTTAAAATGCACTTTGCTCAAAAGTTACAAATAGATCATAAACAAAAATTAACAGATACATGGTTAGTATTGTTGATATGGACACCCTAGATTGAATAATGTTATCATGCCATTAGTACACAAGTTACCCATACCACTACACATATATTATCATGCACTTTGCTCAAAAGTTACCAACAGATCATAAACAAAAGTTAGCACATACATGGCTAGTACTATTGTTATCAAGGGATCTTCTCCAATGTTACCAATGGATAGATCTGTTGTTATCAAGGAATCTTGTGCAATGTTATACATGACTAGTGCTATTGATATCAAGGAATCCTATACAAATCTAGCCCACTTCAAATAGAAAGAATCATAGATCAAATAACAGGAGGTAGCACGGGGAGATTAGTGATTAGATCATGGAGGAAACGACCCACATGGATACATCATTACTACATCACACGCAGTAGATCTGGTTAGGGGACAGAAAAAACTACAGGACCAAACGGAATAAGGGGGCAGTACTCAAACCATTTCAAAAACGGAGGGCTCAAGTATGAGGGAGCACGGTGAAATCAGGGGGAAAATCACATGCATTAAAACTTCCAAGCAACCCTAAACTATAGGATCAACCGGAATCAATGCCGACAATTAAACCGATGGAAATGGAACCGCCAGAAATAGCGTAGGAGAGAAGAGAAGGGTCAGAGCTATCGTGGAGAGAAATCAAAGGAGGAATGGACCTGCGAGCGCGCCTAGAAGGAGTCGACGCGTCAACGGCAGCAGGGGCAAACTGATTCGAAGCGAATCGGACGAGAACTGCCGGAGAAGAAGGGGATGAAGCAGCGCAATACGCGAAATGGTCGGGAGAAGTGGGAAGGGTGGGATACGATGACAAGTGGGGCCCCAGGTGAAGGCGATGAAAGGATCAGTTGTGCGCACATTAAACTGCCACCCAACGCGCGGGTTTGTCTGCCTCCCTTCGATGCGAATCCAACGATCGACGTGAGCCCGCCGGGATTTGACAAATACCGACCAGTCTGAAGCTAGAAATTGCGCAAATAAAATACTCAAATATGATTTTCATTTAAACCCTAATAGATGCAAAAAGGGTTTTCAAATAGGGTTTTGATAAAAGGGATTAAAACAAGAATTTTGCATGATGCTTTATGTAATGCATAGATGCATGCCATATGTCAATCACCGAAAAACAAATCATTTTATGCCTTTTTGCCAAATAGGGCTACTTAGGAATTATCAAAAGGATATAGGGATTATGCAATTGGCCTTATATGGCTTCTATGCAATATCTATAAATAGTTTCTTATGGTTTATTTTAACCACTCAATCATGACACATAATTCCATAAATGCCCAAAACAACAAGTTCAGTCATATAACATAAAGGAACACATTGAAATCCAAATAAAATGAAGAAGTCATATTATCTTCTATCATATAAAACAAGTGTTGGAAACTTTTAGAAGGATCCACCAATTAAAATACAGACTTTAGAGTCAATGAGACATAATAGAATACTACTCCACCATAATTGAGAAAGTCATGCTATTCTCTATCTTTTATAATTCAACAAGCATGGTTGGATAAAGATTTCAAATGCATCTAAAGAATCCATTGGTTGAAACAAAATGCATTCAAGTTGGATAGTCATGTTAATCCACTCGTACAAAAAAAAATTCACCCATGGTTGAGAAGGGTCAAACAAGTTCCCAGAAGTTTCTTTGCACTCAGAATTTTCAACAAAGTCAAACAATCAATCAACTTATTTTATTTATTTCACTTTCCAAAACTAGGAAAATTTTGGGATGTGACATCACATCACATGCCCTGCAAAAATAAGTAGACGCGTCTAATTTGTCTTGCATATTTTACATGGTTTAAGAATCTTTAGGGAAGAACCATTCTTACCTATGAACATGTAACCACAAGGGTGATAAAAATATTATTAGCAATCCTTTGTAAATTAGATCATAACTCTAGTGGGAGAGACATGCACCCACTGAGCCACTTATGCAAAACAAGTTGCTTGTCAAGCGTGGGACAATTCTCATGTGCGAGGACATGTAATATTAGTCTTGGGTAGCTTCATCCCACTATGCCACTATGATCCAAAATACACGAAGAAAGCAAACATGATTATCAAAGCCCACATCTCCATGTGTTCTACTAGTGCATAACATCTACGCATAGACATGGCTCTGATACCACTGATGGGTTCGTAGCATGGAAAACAAAAAAAATCCTACGCACAAACCATTATGTAGCCAAGATCATCTACCAGATGGTAGCAATGAGTAACTCACCATCGAAGACCGTAAGAAGGATTACGTTCCCGCTCAAACATTGTCGGTGAAGATGAAGGTGTAAACGCGACGGTCTCAAGATCGGGTACTCGAGGCATCACAATAGGCGGCACCTCCATACTGAGTCACACCTGCAGATCATTGACATCCTCCATGCCCTCGGTCCAGCAGGGCAGCGGAAGAAGGGATCCGCCAGAAACTCCTACTCCACTTCTCTAAGTGTAGACTTCAAACTATTTTACGGCAAAGCTTCGCTAAGCATTGGCAATGGTGGAGCAACAACGGAGGGAGAAGAAGGAGGCTCAAATGTCTAAAAGGAAGAGAGGAGTAGTTGCAACCTTATATAGGAGAGGAGGGGTAGGCCCTAGGGGGTGCGCCGGCCCCTAGAGGTGCCACCTATCCTTCTTCATGGTGGTAACCCCCTCCATCAAATAGGTAACCCCTCTCTTATTTTCCTTTTTAATTGCATGACATTCATAACAATTAAACCACATGATAGCTCCAAATTTCATCGCTTTTATCATTGTTTTTCCTCTTGTTTATTGCCAGATTTCACTTAAGATTACCCCTTTCTACTAACATTAACATCGCAATTAGCAAATCCTTGGTTTGTTGTGATGGTTTTCAGGCAATGAACATTTATGGAAGATCAAATAGCATTTATAGGCTAATTACATCTAAAGAAGCAAATCCCCAATTGGAGCCCCTTTCATTGGAGGCGTCCAGAGTGCATACCGACCACTGGTATGGTCGGGGTGCGCCCGTACTGTCCACCCATACTACCTACCACCAGCTCTATTATATCAATACAAGCAACTTTGGTGAAGGGGAGACGGCGAAAAAGAGAACACAACCACCACAAATCATCTGGAGAGAGAGATTAGATCTAGAGAAGGAGAAGAACCCCGTCTCATTCTTCGACGGTCTCTAACCTCTGAACTATTCATTACACCATCATCCCTATTGATACTTAGAGAGAGAGAGATTGGCACTTGTAAGATTAGAGTTTGATACTTTGATCTACCTTGGTTTGTATTTGATTTGATCTTTAGCTGGTATTGTGGCTTGCTACGATAACTTTGAGATGATTTACATTTGCAATACAATTATGGCTTTGATTAATCTTCCTCTCATGTCTGAGTAAATCCCCATAGGCGTGGGAGATGTAGGGGATTGGTGAGATGTGTTGTTCCTTCTTTAATTCCATCTTTTTGTGATTGTTGTAGTGCTTATTAAGTAGTGAGAATGATTATCTATGTTCACCTAATGCTTGTTATCTAATTTAAGGGCCCAGGTAACATGATCTAAAGATCTTATAGGTATGAGCTTGTATGCTAGCGAATCAGCGACCCCGAGTGACACGACCGATATCAATAAGGAGCTAGTACTACTCGAGGACGACAAGGAACCATCAAAATTAAAGCCTTGATATGGTCGGGATACCTTAATTAATATGTTGACCATTTCTGTGGTAACAGGCAGACGGATCATTGGGGCTGGGAAGAATTGGCCATGAGGACTTCCAATCGGTATACGGGTTGCTTGCCTACTCACTTATAAATAAGAAATATCACTATCACTTATTCCACTTTATTCATCTGGCACTTTCACTGTCACCATGAACCATTTTTCTCCATGCCTAATTGCTCATCTTGAGGAACCTAGAACATATTTCTCGTCTTTACTTTTATGTTATTTAATTCTCGCTTTTTCCTCAGGCAAGTTTCCTCTATTATTGATTCACCACCTTCCACCTTCAACAATTGCAGTCAATTCACTCAAGACCGATGACACCTTGAGTGCGACAGAAACGCCGCATAAAAACACTTACCTAGGCTCCTTATTGGGATCGATATAAAAACTGGAATTAATACTTCCGTGAAAACATGCTCTGACGAACCTCTACACTTGTAGGCTATGAAAACTATTTTCTGACGCCATTGGCGGGGAGCTAAGCGCTAAGTGTTGTTTCTTGACAAAAGTAATTGTTGACACCATCCATGATCTCTGTTGAAGACAGAGGTACCACTCGATCAGGAAAAACCTATTTACCTTCATACATTGATCGTATTCCAACTGAGAGATGCCTATAATTTATTAAAAGATTTTCTAAATCACGTACTATAGACGTGAACAGTTTGATTCCTTTGATGGCAGACTTGACCATCACCCAGGGGATAGAAGAACCTGAGCTACCATTGGGAGAATATGGCAATCCTTCTAGGCACTTAAGAAAAATGCTCATTCTTTGTCCTAAACTTGAAGGCCAGGAATTTGAAATATATCCTGAGCTAATTTATATGATGAAAGAGATTGTTTTCACCGGAAAAGAAGAGGAAGATCCTAGTGATCACTTGACAAGGGTCCATGACCTTTGCGCTACTCTTAAACCAGCAAGTCTATCAATAGAGTTTGTACTCCTTAAACTTTCTCGTTGGTCTCTGAAAGATAATGCTTTTACTTGGTTACAATCATTACCTAATCACACTATAAAATCCTAGGAAGATTGCATCCGAGAGATTATGCACAAATATTGTCCGTTCACTAAAATCATGCAGATTAAACGTAGCATAACAAAATTTTCTCCAAACAGTTGGAGAAAACTTTTATCAAGCATGGAATAGATTTTATGCAATGATTATGAAAGTCTGGAATCATGGTTTCCAGGAGCATTTAATTATCCAATATTTTTACAATGGGATTAATGATGAAACAAAAGAAATGATTGATCTATCTGCAGGGGGAGCTATTTGCAACTTAACATTGCCGGAATGTGTAAAGCTTTTCGAGGTAAGATCCTTTAATGATGAACAATACAATCTAGTTGAGGATGTTGAACCACGAAAAGGTATGATCCACATACCCCCAGATCTTATACCTGAAATCAAAAGGTCCATGGAAGAAAAAGGAATAGCCTCAGAACTTATCAAAGAAAATAAAATTGACATTCTTCAAGCTTATGTAATGGAAGATGATATAAACCTTGTCATGCAAAACTTTAGATATCAACAAAAATAGTTCTGTGAGAAAAATTATAAACGTCTTATGACTCAAGAAAAGAATATAAGAGACCTAACCGAAGTCTTGATAACTTGGGGCATGCTACAAAGCATTTAGATAGATATTTAAGTATGGTAAAAACACAATGTGATCAAATAATTGAAACCCAAACTTTGATTTTGAACCAAGGAAATTTCAATATTGTTCCTACTAACATTATCACTAGACGTGGCACAGAAACGCAGAACCACAAGGGCCACCTTGGTATCAAGAAGAACAAGCCCACAAGTCAAGAGAGACTCAAGAGATGAGTCAAGAAGAAGAGGACCTAGTTGATCCTCAAGATGATATTTATTATGAAGCTTGGAAAGGAGAACATGAGGCTTCCAAAGCTAGAGAAGAATAAGAAGCAGGAGATGAACATAAACTTTATGACTCAGATGCTGAGACAGTTGACTCAAGGGAATAGGCCGATCTCAGAAAGGAGCAAGAAAAGCAAGTTATCGCCCCACATGAAGAGCGCACCGATAAGCAAAAATGGGGAACAAAGAAAACTAAAAATGATGTTGAACTAGTGGCAAAGGTAAAAGAGAAGGTAATACCTATTAGATTATATTTCGTCTACCTCAAGTTAGGGCACCAACCCCCTCTCATGTAGTATATAAACTCATGTACCCCTTTGTTATTGAATTAAGTGTGCTATTATCAAAACTCTACATGGTATCAAATTTTCATTCCTAGGTCATGGGCCCTCCACCCAGCCCGCCGCCGCTTCTGCCGCCGCCTCCTCCTCTCAACTCTCCATCCACCAAAACCCTCCCCTCCTAACTCCTCAGATCTCCTTCACCGATACAATTGTTGATGTCTCCAATGTTATCCCCATTGTTTTAGATCTTGCTGCCCACAATTATTACCATTGGTGTCACCTATTTGATGTTCATCTCTGCCACTGCAACCTCCGATCTCATGTCGTCAAAAATTATATTCCTCGTCCTCATGATCCTCAATGGGTCAAGGATGATTTAGCTATAATCCAATGGATCTACACCCGTGTGTCCACCGAAATTTTCAATCTTGTTTTTCATGAGGCCACCATTGCCTCCAATCTCTGGTCGGCTCTCTGGCAACTTTTCCAGGACAATGTTGATGCCCCCGCCTCACCAGCCTCCACACCGAGTTCCGCAACACCATCCAAGGTGACTCTCCAGTAGGCGTGTAGTGCCAGCGCCTCAAAGCCATTGCTGATGAGCTCCAGGAGCTTGGTGATCCTATTGACGATCGGCAACTAATCAACATTCTTCTCGTCAGGCTCAGTGAAAGATTTGAAAAGCAAGCCCCATTCATCCCCATGATGCAGCCCCGCCCTACCTTCGTCAAGGTGCGATCCATGCTTCAATGAGCCGATCACGCTCAAGCCAACAAGGATGCACGCCCTCAGGTTTTTGCCGCCACTCCATGGCCACCGACCCCCACTCTACTGGTCGCCACGCCTCCATCGCCTGGTGCTGTTGGGTCCGCTGCATAGAAAACAAAAAAATTCCTACGATGTGAACTACACGCCAAGATCTATCTACTAGGTACAAAGCAACGGGTGGACATACATCCAAAGAGAACTTACCCTCGTAGACAACAAGCTTTGTTAACGAGTAGGAACTCATGGTTGATGTAGTCGTACACTTGCCGATCTCAAGATCGAGATGAAGTCCAGCAGGTCCGGCTCCAGCACGTCCGTCAGATCCAGCTCCAGCACCACCAAGTCCAGCACCGCAAAGCAGCGGTGCATCCGTGATCGCACACACGTCCGGTACCCCGACAACCTCCGTCCCTCGCTCCAGCAAAGAAGCGGAAGCAGCAACTCCTTTCCAGATAAAGCCACCGGGAACATGTATCTCGCTAATCCGAGACCATGGGGGAATAATACTAGAGGGGGAGAGAGATCCTTCACAAGGAGGTGTAAGTTGAAGGTATGAGAGGGGGGCCTTTATAGGAGGAGGGGAGGGTACCCCTCCCATGGCCGGCGCCCCATGGAGGTGACCCTTCACCTCCCCATTCATGTGGTGGTAACCCCCTCCACATAAGTTTGCCTCTTCACATTCTCCATTAAAGTCTCCACTTTAAATGCATTAAATTTCTCCAAATTTAATGCTCTCTCATTTAATAAAACAATTTTATTAGTTTTATTCAGAATTTTGTTAATTACTTTACTTAACAAACATTCACATAAAACCCCCTGCAACATTTCAATATTACATGCAGAACCAATTTCAGCAATTTCACCCGAAACAGTTTCGGTGTCTATTGAAATAATTCCAGCGCTTTCTTAAATCTTTATCTGAAACATATTTTCTCTAAATGGTGTCGGTATCCCTTAAGTGTGTCACCCTACGGTTCGCGACTAATGCAGACATGATCGAGACCCCTCTCAGATCAATAATCAGAAGCGGGACCTGGAGATCCATACTGACTCCAACACATTCAACGATGACTTCTGTGATCGCAAGAACCTTTAACGCTAGTAACTAAATCCCTTTGTCCCGTGATATATTACATGTCCGAGATTCGATCATCGGTATCTCCATACCTAGTTTGATCTCGTTACCGACATGTACTCTTTTCTCGTTCCCATGATATAACATTCTAGAGATCACATCACTTGCTTGCAAGCTATTTCAATGTGATATCACCGAGAGGGCCTAGAGTATATCTATCCGTCATCGGGATGGACAAATCCCACTCTTGATCCATGAGCCTCAACATAACACCTTCGTAATCGAACCCACCTTTATAGTCACCCTGTTACGGTGTGACATTTGATGTTATCAAGATACTCTTCCGGTGTTAGCAATTAACATGATCTCATGGTCTAAGGACTAAGATTACTTCGTATGATGTTATAGCAATATAAACATAATGACTTGATCATAATGCTATACTTCGGATGAATGTTCATCACATCATTCCACCAATGGTGTGACCTTGTTATTAACAACATCCAATGTCCATGATCAGGAAACCTTGATCATCTTGTTAATCAACAAGCTAGTCTATAAGAGAGGCATAACTAGGAACCCTTTTTGTTTATTAAACACACATGTATTGATGTTTCCGATCAATACAATTCTAGCATGTAAAATAAACATTTATCATAAACATGGAATAAGATAATAACCACTTTATTATTGCCTCTCGGGCATATTCCCTTCAGTCTCCCACTTGCACTAGAGTCAATAATCTAGTTTGAAAAACTTTGCCTATTGAACACCTATGGCTTTCTGGTGTTGCATATACGCTATTGCTAGTGGTTAACATAATCTCGGATCCTGGCTTTCAGGTCCATGTGTATTTGCATGTCTTTGCGTCTCTACGCATCACTCATTCTCAAATGAGATGGCATTGTATAAATTTGGTCCTCTGGTGAGACCTTTAGTTCGTTCGGCTCAAAATATGTTGATATTATTGTCACACAATATATCTTCATAGTATTAGCCCACTTTGAACCACACCTAGTTTGATAACAAACTACTTAACACAAATGCCCTCCTTTGCTGCTACTATAGCAGCTATATACTTAGCCTTTTGTTGTAGTATCCGTCACAATATCTCAACTTTGGAACTCATCCAAATCCATCATGGAACATCCTTTCCATTATATTGTGCTACCCATAGTCTAAATTGAGATAAATTTAATTTGTATCTTGTGACAAAACTAGTATCAATGTAACACTTTACAATGAACTACCTTTAACTATTTGTCACTTATACATGATATATTCTTAGTTCTTCCAAAGCTCATAAGAATATCTTCACTATTGTCCAGTGATCATCTTATGAATCATTCTGGTATATGCTCATAACATTTAGAGCTTAGGACATTCTGGATATATACATATCATGGTATAATCGATCAGAATCTTCATGTGATTTTACTCACCAAGTGTTGAAACACTTGAATCTGAATACAATTCTTTCCATGCAGCAAGAACCTTTCTTGTTGTTTCCATATTGAACCCTTTCAATATCTCATATTGAACCCTTTCAATATCTTATATATGTATGTCTGGCACAACCATATTAGCGCCTTAATCTATCCATATAGATATTGATGCCTAATATTCTGGGTTTGCCCAAGTCTTTCATCGAAATCTTATTTTAATGAAATCCTTAACTTGTGTCAATTCAAGGTACATCATTTCCAATCAACAATATGTCTCATCGCTCCCACTTAATTTCTTGCAAATGCAAGCATCTTCATCATCTCCGATGAATTTAAACTCTTTTAACAGTTTCATCATGGTGAAGATTCCAACTCCGATATGCTTATTTCAACTATTGAAGTTTACATGCCCTTTTAGCACCCTTTGAATTAACAAAACCCTTCGGACCATGTCATGTACATGTCCTAGGTTACCGTTCTATTAGAAGAACCTTGTTTTGTTTATTCAACTACCATATACCAAATTATATGTAGTGGTTGCTACATTAATCCGTCAAGACTATATATCGCTATGAAAGATCTTATCTTGTCATAGTCAACTCCTTGAACATTGTCGTGAACTTCTTTCCGACATGTAGACTATTTCATAGATGTTAAACATCCATGTCTTATTTCTTTATAGATCCAAACACGACCGATAGGCTTGACGCCTTTCCGGAGGGTCTTCCAAGTGCAGAAACTTGATTTCTCATGTATGGATACTATCACGGATTCTATGACTTCTAGTCATTTTATGGAGTCAGGGCCCATCATCGCTTCTTTGCATGTAGTCGGTTCATTATTGTCAAAACAATAACGACTTGCTTATCAAATCTTACTATTTGATTCTTACCGACCCACACGGTTCTATAGGAACTCTAATCTCCTAGATCACACCTTTTGTAATCACGAGAGCCATGAGCATTGTGGCCGCCACCGGGACACTTTCCGGCGATACGCTACTTAGCACATATAGCTAAGGTTCAACAACCTTATCAAAGTTCTATTGTCCTCCCACTTAACTTTTCACGAAAAATTCCTTCTCAAGAAACTTGATGTTCCAAGTAACAAACTCTTTTGTCCTCGGTGTTATGGAGAAATTCCCAACAAATTCTTTGGGATAACCTACAAAGACGTGCTTATCCGACTTTGGTTGTAAACATTTTACTTATGCATAGCATACCAAAATTTAAGAAAAGACAATTCGGGTTTTATCCCAAACCATAACTCATATGGTGTCATTTCAACGGATCACGATGGTGATCTTTTCAGTTTAAAAATGGTAGTCTATAAAGCTTCAATCCTTAAAACATAATGGCAGTTTTATAAATGACACCCTTGATCTTACCATGTCAAACATGGTTTGATTTTATCTCTCGAATATGCCATACTCCTATGGTTTATCGGGAAACACAAATCATGGAACAATTCCTCAAGTCTTAGGTGTTTTTGCTAAACATGTAACTCAAATATCTTCCTTTATGATCGAATCATAAACTCTTTATTTTCTTGTTACAATGATTTTTCACTTCATCTTGAAAGTCTTTGAACAATTTTCAAATGTTTCATACTTCTTCCTTATTAAGTAAATATATAGATATATTCACTCAAATTTTCGGAGAAAGCATATGAAGCAAAAAGATCCATCGCATATGGCTACACATAATGGACTATGCACATCAGCATGCACAATTTCCAATAAGCTAGTCATATGTTCCTCTCTGGCCTATGGACGGAGTTTCAATTATCTCGAGGAAAGTCTCACATGCGTCAATTGATCAAAATCAAAGACTCCAAAAATTCCATCAACATGGAGTTTCTTCATGTTTTCTTTCAAATATAATTCAAACAGCGATGTCACTTCATAAGTGATCTTTCAATCATTTGTCTTGCGACATTTTAGCAATAGTGTTTATGGATGTGATTTCTTCAACTAGACTTGTAAAAATTCATCCATCCTTTATGGAATACGGTAATTATTTGAACAACCATTGTTCTCATGATACCGGAACAAAATAACAATTATTTAAACAAATCTTGAAGGCTTGGTTTGATGACAACGAAAAACACAATAACACTTTATTTGTTTTCGATGAACATCATCACTCATTCTCTTGCTGGTTACTTAGACCATTGTAGTTCATGAATTGCGTTGTCCTGTATGACACTTCATACCAACCAATTCGGTATCCAATACCTAAGAACCACATTGTTTAACAAGCAAGGAATATAGCCAAAACATGTATATCTTCTATATACCTAAGTTGGACATCTCCAACCTTTTATTTTCTACCAAATATTTTATAGATTCTCTTTCAGCAATTCCTTTTCTTTTAAAAGAATCTATCAACATCAATAGTGGTGTCATTCACATGACACATAGTACAAAGCATATATAGTCAAATACTAATACCTTTGGACTTGCACTTTGAAGTGGATCACCATCATGAAATGTTTGGTGTTCTTTCAAAAATCCATTCTTTAGTAATCTATTAGTGTAGTAAACATTTTACTTACATCTTCTATTCATCCTTATCATGACAACTTTCATGATCAAGCTACTATAGCTTATAAGGAAGAATCACGAGTATAATACCAGTTCCCAAAACCTTTTTGGTAGATTCGGATGCCTAGCATCTCCATCCTTCACAAATTCTCATACAATATGAGAACATGTATTTCGCTAAATTATACTCTATCATAATGCAACCAAAAACATTGGTTCAGATATCACAATATCTTTCACACATGATGGTTTCTGAAACAATTTTCAGCTCCAATATAATCTTGATATTAAAACAACTTTTTGAATATCAATAATCATGGAGGCAAACATGATACTTTAGATACTAACATTGGAATTCTTACTCTTGATTTAATACTACTTATTAAATTTCATGGAGTAAATAGAGTTTGCTGAAAGTTTGCAATAGGACTTATAAACTTTAAATTGACATTCAAAACAATACGATACCAGTTCGTAAAGTAAATATCCAGAATTCTATAGTTCTATTATCTCAATTAAAACTAAGCATAAGGTAGAAAACGAATGCCAATGACTACAACAAACTATGCAAATTCACTTTGATTTAATTTATGACAAATTTGGTTCGACTAATCCAAATTAGAAATGAACTCCCACTCAAAAACGACATCCCTCGTGCCTTTTTGGTGATTACATGAACCAAATCCACTACACCAAGTCCGATCATCACGTGAGTCGGTGTAGCTTCAAAGGCGAGCATCAATATGGTCATCACATCAACTATGTGACTCATGCTTAACCTTTCGGTCCGTGTTCCGAGGCCATGTCTGTACATGCGAGGCTCGCCAAGTAAGAACCTTAGTATTCGCGTGTGTAAAATTGTCTTACACCCGTTGCATGAAAGCGTAGAGTTGAGAACACCCGATCATCACGTGATGTCTCGAAACATGATCCATAGAACGGTGCATACTTAAGGAAGAACACATTTTTATCTTGATATCTTAAAGAGGGATCATCTTACAATGCTACAGAAAGCGCCAAACTAGCAGTATAAGATGCTAACATCTAATGTGTAAAGTGAGATGATATGGTCCATGCATTTGATCTCTATCACTTGCATCGTGGTATGATCTCTATCATTCCTTTATGTGTAAGGCCAAGGTCTATGGAACTTACACGTTGAGTGTGTTGTAAGAGTATCTATCATACATCTACTTACAACAATACCATATCAAGACACTAGCCCAGCAATGATCTAAACTAAACGCCTCTAATTTATCAATTGCAAGTTTTACGTGGCTTAGGGCTTTCGGAGATAGAACCGTTCTTACCTACGAACATGAACCACAACGAGGATAACCAAATTATTAGCAACTCGTTGTAAATCAGATATTGACTATAGTAGGAGAGACAGACACCCGCCAGCCACTTATGCAAAACAAGTTGCATGTCAGTCGTGGAACCGGTCTCATGTACGATGACATGTAAGGTTGGTCTGGGCCGCTTCATCCCACTATGCCACTAATATCCAAAATGCATAGAAGATGCAATAACATGATCATCATCGCCCACATATAAACATATGTGTACTACCCGTGCTAAGCACCTACGCATAGATCAGGCTCTGATACCACTGTTGGGTCCGCAGCATAGAAAACAAAAATTTTCCTACGGTGTGAACTACACGCCAAGATCTATCTACTAGGTACAAAGCAACGGGTGGACATACATCCAAAGAGAACTTACCCTCGTAGACAACGAGCTTTGTTAACGAGTAGGAACTCGTGGTTGATGTAGTCGTACACTTGCCGATCTCAAGATCGAGATGAAGTCCAGCATGTCCGGCTCCAGCACGTCCATCAGATCCAGCTCTAGCACCACCAAGTCCAGCACCGCAAAGCAGCAGTGCATCCGTGATCGCACACACATCCGGTACCCCGACAACCTCCGTCCCTCGCTCCAGCAAAGCAGCGGAAGCAGCAACTCCTTTCCAGATAAAGCCCCCGGGAACATGTGTCTCGCTAATCCGAGACCATGGGGGAATAATACTAGAGGGGGAGAGAGATCCTTCACAAGGAGGTGTAAGTATGAAGGTGTGAGAGGGAGGCCTTTTATAGGAGGAGGGGAGGGTACCCCTCCCATGGCTGGCGCCCCATGGAGGTGACCCTTCACCTCCCCATTCATGTGGTGGTAACCCCCTCCACATAAATTTGCCTCTTCACATTCTCCATTAAAGTCTCCACTTTAAATGCATTAAATTTCTCCAAATTTAATGCTCTCTCATTTAATAAAACTCTTTTATTAGTTTTATTTAGAATTTTGTTAATTACTTTAATTAACAAACATTCACATAAAACCCCCTGCAACATTTCAATATTACATGCAGAACCAATTTCAGCAATTTCACCCGAAACAGTTTCGGTCTCTATTGAAATAATTCCAGCGCTTTCTTAAATCTTCATCTGAAACATATTTGCTCTAAATGGTGTCGGTATCCCTTAAGTGTGTCACCCTACGGTTTGCGAATAATGCAGACATGATCGAGACCCCTCTCAGATCAATAATCAGAAGCGGGACCTAGAGATCTATACTGACTCCTACACATTCAACGATGACTTCTGTAATCGCGAGAACCTTTAACGCTAGTAACTAAATCCCTTTGTCCCGCGATATATTACATGTCCAAGATTAGATCATCGGTATCTCCATACCTAGTTTGATCTTGTTACCGACATGTACTCTTTTCTCGTTCCCGTGATATAACATTCTAGTGATCACATCACTTGCTTGCAAGCTATTTCAATGTGATATCACCGAGAGGGCCCAGAGTATATCTATCCGTCATCGGGATGGACAAATCCCACTCTTGATCCATGAGCCTCAACATAACACCTTCGTAGCACTGAACCCACCTTTATAGTCACCCTGTTACGGTGTGACGTTTGATGTTATCAAGATACTCTTCCGGTGTTAGCAATTAACATGATCTCATGGTCTAAGGACTAAGATTACTTCGTATGATGTTATAGCAATATAAACATAATGACTTGATCGTAATTCTATACTTCGGATGAATGTTCATCACATCATTCCACCAATGGTGTGACTTTGTTATTAACAACATCCAATGTCCATGATCAGGAAACCTTGATCATCTTGTTAATCAACAAGCTAGTCTATAAGAGAGGCATAACTAGGAACCTTTTTGTTTATTAAACACACATGTATTGATGTTTCCGATCAATACAATTCTAGCATGTAAAATAAACATTTATCATAAACCTGGAATAAGATAATAACCACTTTATTATTGCCTCTCGGGCATATTCCCTTCAGGTGCTCCTCCAGGCTGGCATCCAAGCCCTAATTACAGGGGCAAAAAACCCATGTATCACTCGCCGCCTCCGCCTCGTCCTCCACCGCCACCAGCACCTCTGATCGGCGCCTCTACATCAACACTGGCGCCCCCAGCAGCTGCACCAACCTGGCGGCCTACACATGATCCGTGGACGGGACTTGTCCAGGCCTGGTTCATGCCGTGGACTGCACCCTCCCCCGCCGGTGCTCCCCCATCCTACTCCTCTGCGTGGCAACCGGGTATGCGGCCCCACACTAGCATGCTCGGCCTCCTCGGTGTGTGCCCGCCCGAGCAGGCCTACTATGCGGCTCCAAGCCCCGCTCCATATGCTACCGTCCCGCCGATCCAGTACAGCGCCCCGACGCCAACTCCACTCTACCATGCCGATCCAGGAGACTACCACTCGTCGTACCACATGTATGTGACGCCACCATCTGTGCCGGCACTTGCACCACCAACATCACCACCACCTGCCAATGCTCTGAGCTAGGACCAAGCTGCGTTTCTCCAGGCCATGAATAATTTTGCTGCACAAGGTAACATAGGTACTGCTTGGATCTTTGATTCCGGTGTATCTAGTCATATGTCTGCATCCAATAATATGCTGTCAAATTGCACACCATCATATTTTTCTTCTATTACACTTGGTGATGGTTCCTCCACCCCTATTTCATGTGTTGGTCACACCCAAATTTCATCCACCACCAAACCACTTCTTCTTCGTGATGTCTTAGTTTCCCCAGCCCTTATCAAAAATCTAATTTCTATTTGTCGCTTCACAACTGACAATCATGTTTCTGTCGAGTTTGATCCTTTTGGCTTGTCTGTGAAGGATTTCCAAACCAAGGCGGAGATCGCACGCTTCGATAGCTCCGGTGACCTCTACTCCATCCACTATGCTTCTGCGGCTTCTCCTCCATCCTCCATGATCACCACTGTAGATCTATGGCATCAACGCTTAGGCCATCCCAATAATGCCACCATGTCATCTTTACTTAGTGATTTCTCAATTCCATGTAATAAGGATTCTCGTAGTTCCTCAATTTGTGAGTCTTGTCAACAATGAAAACATGTTCGTCTACCCTTTAGATCCTCTAGTTTCTTTATTATGTTTCCCTTTGAGCTTCTACACTTTGATTTGTGTACCTCTCCAACTTTAAGTATTTCTGGTTTCAAATATTATCTTGTCATCTTGGATGATTTTGCACACTTTATCTGGATGTTTCCACTAAGAAATAAATCTGATGTGCATAAAATCTTTCTTAACTTTCAATGTTATGTCACAACTCACTTTTTCCTTCCCATCCGATTTATACAATGTGACAGTGGTAAAGAATTTAACAATCTTGCAAATCGAAACTTCTTTTATAAAATGGCATTCTTCTTCGTTTTTCATGTCCATATACATCACCACAAAATGGCAAAGCTGAACGTTCTCTTTGCACAATCAATTATATTATCCGTACACTTCTTATTCAAGCATCTATGCCACCTACCTTCTGGGCCGAAGCACTGCACACTACCACATATCTTCTAAACATTCGTCCCTCAAGTGTCAATCCTCACACTACACTGTTTCTCTCTCTCTTTCTTTCCCACCCTAACTACTCCGAGCTTCGTGTCTTCGGCTGTCTCTGTTTTCCCAATGACTATGCTACATCCATCAATAAACTCTCAGCAAGATCTATTCCATGTGTATTCTTAGGGTATACAGATGAACATAAAGGGTATAGGTCTTGATCTTATTTCTAGTCATGTGCATATTTCTCGCCATGTAACCTTCCAAGAAACGATCTTCCCCTTCTCTACCTGCTCCACCACCGACAGAAGTTCAACACCATTGTCCAACCTCTCTCCTACACGCAACAAAATTCCCCTTTTCCAGCCCGTCGCTCCTACAACACCATCTGACGCCTCATCCGATCATGCTGCCGCGACAGCAAATCCGCCCTCTTTTTCTGCCACGGTAGAATCTCCATCTCCTGCCGTGGCCATGCCATCCTCTACCACGGCGGCACATCCGCCCTCTTTTTCTGCCGCTGCAGAACCTCCACCTCCTGCCGCGGCAACACAAACGCCTCCTTTTTCTGCCACGCAAACCACCCCCGTGTTCGCTTCCTCCGCAGCACTGAACGCCTCACCTTCGCCATCACCGCTTTCTCTCCCACCTCATGCTATCCCTATTCCTGCACCTAACAATGATCATGTGATGCGCACACGTGCAAAATATGGTTTTCAACTCCCGGCTACAAAGCTTAACCTTCATGTCACCACTAATATTTATCCTCTCCCCAAATCCTACAAGTCAGCCCTTCTTGATCCCAACTGGGCTGCTGCCATGCGTTATGAGTATCAAGCCCTTCTTTCCAACAACACCTGGCATCTAGTTCCACGTCCTCCTAATGCTAATATAGTTTCTAGTAAATGGGTCTTTCGACAAAAATTTCACTCTGATGGTAGTCTCTAGATACAAAGCTCGCTAGGTCTGTCGTGGCTCTCAACAACATGGGGTAGACTATGATGAAACTTTCTCTCCCGTAGTTAAATCTCAACAACCGGATTTTTAATCCTAGATGCCTGTTATGTCATACATCGCAATCCCAGGATTACCATTTTTGCGAGACATAACAGATTGGATATCACAGTACATCATCCATTACAAACCATAATAAGGTCTTACACAAATAAGGATCTCATGATCCAGTCTTAATACAACAAACATCAGAATAAATAATAAGTGTAGCGGTGGGGTCCATCTTTAGGGGCACAGACAATGCTGACGAAGGAAGATAGTCCTAGTTATCATAGTCGTCCTGCTGTCCGTCATCTTGGTAGTCTCCTTCATAGTCTGGCCATGAGAATAGCCAGGGAAGAAAGCCATGAGTACTCTTTAAGTACTCGCAAACTACCACTAACAAGTAATATAGTTCTAGTAGGAAAATGCTAACTCTAAGGTTTAACTATCAAGTTAAGTTTAAAACCTAAGCTGAGTTCTAAAACAAGGAAAGATAAAATAAAGTTCTAGAATCACTTAAGTTGGGAAGCTAGTGTCATAGTCACAACCCTGTTGTGGTCAAGTCAAGATTCATCATTCATTTCATAAGTCATTTTGAAAAAATATCTAACAACGAAACAGTATGGCCACTCCAACTGTCCATAACCGCGGACGCGGCTATTCGAATAGTTTGACACTCTGCAGAGGTGGTACACTTTCACCACAAGATTTGATACATCTGTCAGGGATAACCCTGAATCATGATACTTAGTATGCAGATAATCAAACATAACCTTTCATTTACACACCCTAGTATAAGCACCTCTCCTATGAGCATGGCCTCCCAACCATGACCATCTGTCATCTTGGGCACTGCATAGGTGGACACCATTGAGAGGTAGCCTAAGCTCAAACCTCTCCCGCGAGGGAACTAATACTAATGCATATAAACTTCTGGCTAAGCCTTACCCAATTCAGGTATTATGGTTCTAAGGTAAATTTGGAATGGTATCGCATCCGAATCCAACCATCGGTTTTTGTAAAAGGGCTAAGGCTCATGCCTCAACATTTTCATCATCATAAACCATTTGTGTTTATCAACACATGTCAAAACATCTCAATAGAATGACTCATCATTCCAAGGTTTTCATAATTCATTTTCACCAAGTATTCCCATCTAAAGTGACTCAAGTTTTGACTTAGCTCTAAGATACTAAGTTAAGAGTGTTCCCTAAGGTGGGATGCTAATATCAATCTCATGCCATAGAATGACATCTAAAGTTATCTAGATAGGTCAAGTTTTATACTCTTTATGCTACCTTCAAAATAAGTAAAGGTCTTTGGTAAAGTAAGGAAAAGTAAAGCTTGGAAATAAAACTTGGGGTAGGTAATAGTCAAAGTTGTATAACCAAAGCATGCCTAATTCTTCTTGCTTAGGTTATCTAGCTTAGTTATAGCTTGCTAACAATAGCTTGCCTTGGTTGGTGTAGTGGTTGAAGTTTTCTTCCTCCTCCTCTTGGTAGAACTCCTCCTCGAAAGCTTGTTCGGTACTATCGTCTATAAATACATACGGAGTACACAATCACCAAACAAAGCTTAACTAGTCTACTTAGCACTCTAAGGCACACATTTGATGATCTATTATCATCACAAGCATCACAAGGTTTAATTAACTAGCTTCATTCTTTTTATTTAAGAAAAGTAATTTCTACTCATTGAAAATAACTAAGATTTAATATTCTCCACTTAGAATATGGGATCATGTGGACACATGTCATCACCACATATTCTAACCTATGGGAATGTGATTTAAAGGTTGGATCATATTTAATTAAGTTTAAGTTTAATATTTAATGATTTAAAGTGACTAGAAATGCCTATATAGTATTATTTTGGTACTAGTCCAAAGTCACTTCATGCAAATCTCAATACTATTACATATTCAGATAGGTATGGTTAAATGTGATTTTTGAGAGTTGGAATCAACTCAAAAGCTATTATGGTTGATTTTATAAAAATGTTTGAATGTTCAAAAGCTTTTGTCTTATTATTTTTACTAGGAGAGATCTCTATCTCTAAATGAATTAAATCCAACGGGCTTGGATAGATCTTTTCAGAAGCTTTCTGACAAAATTGGTAACACTCAATTTGGTTCAGTAAATCTTCCTAAATTGATTTTTAAACTTAGGGACAGAAGTGAGTTCAAACTAAAATAGAAAAACTTATATTTGAATTAACTAGGTCGCACGGGAAAACTAACGGGTCGGCCCAGTGGCGCTCCACGGCACTGAGGACAACTGACAGGGGGTCCTGCATGTCAGAGACACATCAAACGCGAAGCGGTACGAGGCACTCTTAGCGCTACAATTAAAAGGTGGATGAACGACTGAGGATCGTCGTCCCCGGCAAACAGGTCACCAGCGAGAGCTAACCCTAGCGGCTCGGTGGGGGTACGTGGGGGCTCCAACTAGACATGGCGATGGGGGCGATTGAACGTGCGGTCGATTGCAGACTCAGGCGAGGTCACGGCAGCTCCTAGGGTGGATGAAATCAACGGGGTGCTTCCTCCTCTGTTGCGGTGGCTCTGGTGGAAATTCCGGCGAACTAAGGCTCGAGTGGCTCCGGCGAGAGAGGGGAAATGCTCAGGGGAGAGAGGGGAGTGTTGGAGTGTGGAAAATGGTTGCTGGGGAGGGCTCCTTATATAGACTCGACGAGGGGACCGAGCGACACGACGGCGAGCTCGTCGGTGACGTTGATACAGGCTGCTAGAGGCATGGGTTGGGTTGGCGGACGGTAGGTTGCCTCCTGGCGGTCAGCTATGGCGCAATGGCGTGGCTAGGGGCGGTGGCATTTGGTCGGGAGCGCTATGCCTAGGAGACAGAGGCAAGGTTTCGTGGCGACGGCGATCGGGTCGACGGGCGGTGCACGACCGTGTCTGGCAGGGTGCTAAGGTCGAGGCGGAGCGGCGTGCGCGATTTTGGGTCGAGGGACGGTCTGTGGCATGCTGGCGACTATCACGCTCTGGCGCGCTCTGGCGAGCTCGCAAAAAGAATGGGCGGCGCTGTTGGGCAGTGGTCCAGGGGCTGTGGGTGATCGAGGAGTGGACAGGGAGGTGCGGTAGGGTTGGGCGGAGCTAGAGGGCTTGCTAGAACGGCGCGGCGCGGTCTAGGGAGCTTTGGCCCCGTTCGGCCGGCGGTGACCAAAATGTGGCGGCGCTCCACTGCTGCTGCGGCTTAGGGGTAGGCCGGTGAGGGTCTAGTTGGACTCAGGGGGACAAGGGTGATCAATGCCACTCAAATTGCTCGACAAGATTTGATCAAAAACAGTAATAGTTAGGCTAATTTGATTCTGTCTGCCAGGTGTTTGATCAAATGGCTGCAAGAAATTTAAATTCAAATTTTGAAAAGATTTTTGGTGTGTGATCTGATCTTATGCTTGGTAGTCTCTGGTTGCTGGGAAATATCAAGGTGAATTGGTTTGGTTGGTTTTTGCATAAGTGGGATCTTCTCATATGATTTGGATTCCATTTTCAACTGCCATTTAAATTTAGTGTTTGAAAGTTTCTGGGGTGAAACAAAGTGGTCCTTGGTACATCACTACTTGTACTAGCAAGGGGAGCAAAGAACCAGAATTGTTTCTGTTAAGATTTGAGTTCTAGGAATAGCCAAAGTAGGCATGGTGATTAAAATGGCACAAATGACCATTTGCTTAGTTTATTCATTTTGATTTGTTTTTCTTTGGGATTTGTTTGGGGATGATCTAGATGATGTTTATTTCACCTTAGAATCATTTTACAACCAATGGATCACTCAAACATGGCAATTCCAAACAACTCCTATTTAAATGCACACACATATGAATGCTTAATTATTTTTAAATGGAAAAGTTTTTGTTAACCCTAAATTGGATGATTTGGATCTTAATAACCTTGGATTAGAGTTTTGGGATGTTACAAACCTTCACCCCTTAAACAAAATCTCATCCCGAGATTTATGAAATAAAACTAGGAACTAAAGAGATCTGGGAAATCTGTCCTAATGTAATCCTCTCGCTCCCAAGTGGCTTCCTCTTTGGTATGGTTGCTCCATTGAATCTTGAGAAACTTGAAACTCCTGGTCCTGGTGGTTCTGTAGGCTTACTCTAGGATACGGATGGGCACTTCATGATATGTCAGGTCCTTGTTGATATCAACAGCTCTGTGATCGATATTCTTGAAAACTTCGGTCTTCTCCGACACTTCTAGGCATTTGCGAAGCAACGAGATATGGAACACATTATGGATGGCAGACATCTCTTCTGGCAGTTCCAGTTGATACGATACTTATCCTTGACAATTCAGAATCTTGAAGGGTCCGATATATCTGGGGGATAACTTCCCTTTTAGACTAAAACGTTGCGTTCCCTTCAATGGCGAAACCTTGAGATATACAAAATCTCCGACATTGAAGTCAGGTCTCTCCTTCTCTTGTCAGCATAACTCTTCTGTCTGGATTGGGCGGTCTTGAGGTGCTCACGGACTTTGTGAACCTTCTCTTCGGCTTCTCGGAGAATGTCGGGTCCAAAGATCTGACTCTCTCCTACTTGCGACCAATTCAAAGGGGTGCGGCACTTTCTTCCGTATAGGAACTCAAATTAGGCCATTTGCAAACTAGCTTCATAACTGTTGTTATATGAGAATTCTGCGAAAGGCAGGCAGTCTTCCCATTTTGATCCGTACTCCAAAACCCAAGCTCTTAACATATCTTCTAAGATTTGGTTGACTCTTTCAGTCTGTCCATTAGTTTGCGGGTGATAAGCGGTGCTAAAGTTCAACTTGGTTCCTAATCCTTCCTGAACTTTCTGCCAAAATCTCGAGGTAAATTGGGTTCCTCGATATGATACTATGGTCTTGGGGGTTCCATGCGGACTAACAATTCTAGCAATATATAGCTCTATTAGCTTCGAACTCTGGTAGGTTATCTTGACAGGTATAAAGTGAGCGACCTTGGACAGTCTATCAACGATGACCTAGATTGAGTCATTTCCCCTACTAGAAGTAGGTAAACTGGTGATAAAGTCCATTCTGACGGAATCCCATTTCCATTCCGGAATCTGCAATGGTTGCAACAGTCCTGCGGGTCTCTGATGCTCTGCTTTGACTCTTTGACAGATGTCACACTTGGCGATGTAGCTCCCGATTTCTCTCTTCATCTTGTTCCACCAAAATTGCTCTTTCAAATCTTGATACATCTTTGTTCCTCCAGGGTGGATAGAATAAAGAGTATCATGAGCTTCCTGCATGATAACTTGCTTTAGCTCCGAATCCGCGAGCACACAGATACGACCTTTGTACCATAGAACTCCGTCTTCGTCTTCAGTGAATCCAGGTACCTTCCCTGTACCAATATGATGTTTGATTCCGTCGATACTCTCATTTCCATTCTGGGCTTCCTTGATTTGGCTAATCAAAGTGGGCTGAAGTTCAATGCTAGATAAGAATCCTTTGCTAACTAGCTCAGTCCTGAACTGCTCCAACTCCTCATACAAACTAGGTTGCTTCTCCTTGATCATGGTGTTTAGCCTACACGGCAATCTGCTAAGAGCATCTGCTACCACATTGGCTTTGCCGGGGTGATAGTGAATGTCAGGTTCAGAATCCTTGATTAACTCTATCCATCTCCTTTTCCTCATATTTAGCTCCTTCTGAGTGAAAATATACTTCAAGCTTATGTGATCCGAGTAAATCTCATAGCGATTACCCATCAGATAGTGACGACATGTCTTCAATGCCAAAACTATGGCTGCTAACTCAAGATCATGGGTCGGATAGTTCTGCTCATGCTGCTTCAGTTGTCGAGACAGATAAGCGATAACTTTGCCTTCTTGCATCAGTACACATCCGAGACCAATCTTGGATGCATCACAATATACGTCAAACGTCTTCTTGATATCTGGCATGATCAATATTGGGGCTGAAATCAATCTCTTCTTCAGCTCTTGGAAACTGGCTTCACATTTGTCGGTCCATTCAAACTTCTTGTCCTTCTTCAACGATTGGGTCATGGGTCTGGCGATACTAGAAAATCCTTCTACGAACTTGCGATAATATCCCGCTAATCTGAGAAATGCACGGACTTGGGTTTGAGTGGTTGAGGCTTCCCATGCTTCGACATCTCTGATCTTGGTGGGATTAACAGAGACTCCTCCGGCAGACACAATATGTCCTAGGAATCCTACTTGTTTCAGCCAAAACTCACACTTGCTGAACTTGGCATACAACCAATGCTCTCTCAGGGTTTCAAGGATGATTCTCAGATGTTGCTCATGCTCTTCTTCTGACTTGGAGTAGATAAGGATATTGTCGATAAACACAACGACAAACTTATCCAGGAAATTCATAAAGATCTTATTAATGAGATTCATGAAATAAGCAGGGGCATTGGTTAATTCGAAAGACATGACCATATACTCATATAAACCATAGCGAGTAGTAAAGGCGGTCTTCAGAATATCCGTTGCACGAATCTTAAGTTGGTGATAACCAGTCCTAAGATCAATCTTTGAGAATACCTAGGCACCAGTCAACTGATCAAATAGATCCTCTATCTTTGGCAAAGGGTACTTGTTTTTGATGGTGACGTCATTCAGCTTCCTATAGTCAGTGCACAAACGGTTGCCTCCATCTTTCTTGTCAACGAATAACACTGGTGATCTCCATGGCGATGCGCTTGGTTGAATCAAGCCTGTAGCTAACATAGCATCCAACTGCTTCTTCAATGCTACTAACTCTGAGGGGTTCATGCTGTAGGGTCTCTGGGCTTTGGGTCCAGTTCCGGGGATTAGTTCGATAATGAACTCAATATCCCTATCCGAAGGCATACCTAGCAATTCATCTGGGAATACGTCGGGGTATTCACAAACTACTCGGACTGGGTCAATGGTGGGCAGGACTAGACTCTTGTTGCACTTGAATTGACGGGGTAAGGTCTCAGATATATGATCTACTGTTACTCACGAGCTACTGGTCATGGTGATGGCTTGCTTAGCACAGTCTATCAGTCCTTTATGCCTTGACATCCAGTCCATACCTAGTACTACTTCCAATCCTTTGGTTCCAAGTACTATTAGGCTGGCATAAAAATCTATCCCATGTATTCTGATAGGCACAACTTTGCAAATTTTTCTAGCTTTTGTAGTTGAACGGGGATTTGAACTATCATGACATGCTTCAAGTTGGTTGGGTGGATCTTACTAGTGCATGCAAATTCTTCGGTGACAAATGAATGCGATGCTCCCGAATCAAACAATACTCTTGCTAAAACTGAGTTGACAGAAAACATACCCAGCACTACATCTGGCGCTTCTTGGGCTTCTTCGGTGTTCATGTGGAAGAGACGACCGTTGCGGTTGTGAGGGTTCCTTGGGGCAAATCTTCTCCCTGGTTGAACACGACGCTGCTATTGAGCTGGGGCATTCACATTGGCAGTGGCGGCAATATTCTTGGGGCACTCATTGGAATAGTGACCCTTCACTCCACACTCGAAACAAGTTATCTGGGACTTGTCTTTAGCTACGACGGGCACATCATTGCTTCCAGTTCTGGGTGCAGTGTTGTTGTTGTTGTTGCTCTTGGGAGGGGCACGGTTGAAATTGCTGGTGTTGCCGGAGTGATTGTTGTTTCCTCCGGACTTCACAATGCCTCCGCTACGGTTGGGTAGCTTGGGAGAGACATTGGGGGTCGGTTGTTCCTTGGTGCATATCCTGGTGAGGGGTTGGGGCGGTACTTCTGGTGACTGCTGGATCCAGATTGCTGCATCATACGACGTTTGCGGTTGTCGTTTGCCTGGTTAATCTTTCCTTCCATCTGAATTGCGGAGTCGACTAACTCTTCGGGATCCTCGAAGCAGATGTTGACGAGGACAGTCTGCATCTCATCATGCAGTCTGTTCAAGAATCTCTCCTTCTTCTTGGCCTCCGTGTTGATCTCATCAGGTGCATACCTTGCAAGGGACAGGAATCTGTCACGGTACTCCACTACAGTCATTCTGCCTTGCTTCAACTCTCGGAATTCATCCCTCATTCGGGTGACTAGACCCAGGCACGTGGTTGCGACTGAACTTGATTTTGAAGGCTTCCCATGTCATCACTTGACCATGGTTCATCAGTCGGATGCTGTTCCACCATGCTCTTGCATCTCCTGCCAAATAGTGGGTGGCAAAGAGAACCTTCTCATTGTCATCAACTCTGGCTACTTCCAAATTGTTCTCCATCGTCTGCAACCAGTCAACTGCATTTAATGGGTTCTCTAAAGTGCTAAAGATTGGGGGATTGGTATTCTGGAAGTTTTTCAGCTTGGATCCTTGATGATCCTGATTTCCATGGTTCTGGTTGTTGAGAGACATCTGGGCGATTTGTTGCAGTGTTGCTAGATTAGCTTGGCGCTCTGCCCTGCTTGCTTCTCTGTCTGCGATGAGATTCTGCAGGATCTGCAGCATTGGGTCTTGCGATGAGCTGCTCCCTCCTTGGTTTCCACGAGTCATCTGAAGATTGAGGTAGATAAAGGGGTAAGAGGGAAAGTTCTAAGGTTCATGGTTTTGATTTCAAAGCTAAAACTTTGAGTTTGACTCAGGTTTTGCAACTAACTTCTTTTCATTCATTCAAACAAAGCACACGATACAAACACACACACACCACAACAGTAAGGGAAAATAGATGGTTTTAAGAACCAGTCTACAAGCTACGATACAACAACATCGATACATCTCATGCTACGACAGTGCTCTAGTGCATCTACTCATCGTCGATGAAGTCAGAATCCTCATCGTCGGTGTAGAAGTCCACGGCATCCTCCTCCAGAAAGTCATAATCATTGCTGAGGTAAGAATCCATATCTCTCTGGATGTCTTCACCCTCCTCTTCTTCCTCCTTTGCTGCAAGCTGAGCTTCTGGCTCCTTGATGGTCTTCTCGAGGTTGGCCACCTTCTTGCAAAAACGAGTGATGGTGCGATCCTTCTTTTTGCACTAGAGGCGAAGAGACTGACGGTCCTTGACAAGCAGTGAGAAAGTCTAGGCCTTCTGGGCGGCAATGGCATGGTTGTGGTTAGAAAACTCCCTAGCATTGTCCAATTCCTTCTGGCGATCGTACAACAGGAACTCAAGGTTCTCCACTTGATGCTTCAACTCCGGGTGACCCGGCATCTCCATTGGCATTCCCATGAAGTCACGCCTTGCATAGTGAACAAAGCGGGTTCCTTGGATTTGGTTGACACTGAGGGCACATAGACGTGCGAGAGCTTCATGCATTGCCTTGGCTAATCCATCTAGCCAGTTGTTCTCTCTGACGGAGAACTGGATTCTCCCGGACGTTGGTGCTTCTATGCTTCCTCGAAGATCAGCGGTGACTAGCCACTGTAAATCTCCTCCTGGGGGTCTAGGAAGTTGAGCTCCAAGAAACTCCGGATGTGGGTGTCCCAATAACTTAGACAGTGAATCTAGATCCCTGTCAAAGATCAGTTGGCCTCCATTGCCCAACTGGTAGAACTTGCTAAACTGAGTCTCCATCTACAAGAATTAAGGATGAGGAAGTTAGTGAAGTGATCAAGTGTGTCAAATTTAGGTACTAATGTAAGAATTGGAGGAACATGAATTTTTGAGAAAGAATGAATTCCCAAGGATAAGAGAGGAAATAGTTTTTCATAAATACTTACTTCGGTTTTGAAATTAAGTTTTTGTTCGGACGTCCATTCTTCCTATGGTCAGGATGGCTCTGATACCAACTTGTCAACACCCGGATTTTTAATCCCGGATGCATGTTATGTCATACATCGCAATCCCAGGATTACCATTTTTGTGAGACATAACAGATTGGATATCACAGTACATCATCCATTACAAAACAATAATAAGGTCTTACACAAATAAGGATCTCATGATCCAGTCTTAATACAACAAACAACGGAATAAATAATAAGCATAGCGGTGGGGTCCATCTTCAGGGGCACAGGCAATGCTGACGAAGGCAAATAGTCCTAGTTATCATAGTCGTCCAGTTGTCTGTCATCTTGGTAGTCTCCTTCATAGTCTGGCCATGAGAATAGCCAGGGACGAAAGCCATGAGTACTATTTAAGTACTCGCAAACTACCACTAACAAGTAATATAGTTCTAGTAGGAAAATGCTAACTCTAAGGTTTAACTATCAAGTTAAGTTTAAAACCTAAGCTGAGTTCTGAAAAAAAGAAAGATAAAATAAAGTTCTAGAATCACTTAAGTTGGGAAGCTAGTGTCATAGTCACAACCCTGTTGTGGTCAAGTCAAGATTCATCATTCATTTCATAAGTCATTTTGAAAAAATATCTGACAACGAAACAGTATGGCCACTCCAACTGTCCATAACCGCGGACACGGATATTCGAATAGTTTGACACTCTGCAAAGGTGGTACACTTTCACCACAAGATTCGACACATCTGTCCGGGATAACCCTGAATCATCATACTTAGTATGCAGATAATCAAACATAACCTTTCCTTTACACACCCTAGTATAAGCACCTCTCCTATGAGCATGGCCTCCCAACCATGACCATCTGTCATCTTGGGCACTGCATAGGTGGACAACATTGAGAGGTAGCCTCAGCTCAAACCTCTCCCGCGAGGGAACTAATACTAATGCATATAAACTTCCGGCTAAGCCTTACCCAATTCAGGTATTGTGGTTGTATGGTAAATTTGGAATGGTATCGCATCCGAATCCAACCATCGGTTTTTGTAGAAGGGCTAAGGCTCATGCCTCAACATTTTCATCATCATAAACCATTTGTGTTTGTCAACACATGTCAAAACATCTCAATAGAATGACTCATCATTCCAAGGTTTTCATAATTCATTTTCACCAAGTATTCCCATCTAAAGTGACTTCAGTTTTGACTTAGCTCTAAGCTACTAAGTTAAGAGTGTTCCCTAAGGTGGTATGCTAATCTCAATCTCATGCCATAGAATGACATCTAAAGTTATCTAGATAGGTCAAGTTTTATACTCTTTATGCTACCTTCAAAATAAGTAAAGGACTTTGGTAAAGTAAGGAAAAGTAAAGCTTGGAAATAAAACTTGGGGTAGGTAATAGTCAAAGTGGTATAACCAAATCATACCTAATGCTTCTTGTTTAGGTTATCTAGCTTAGTTCTAGCTTGCTAACAATAGCTTGCCTTGGTTTGTGAAGTGGTTGAAGTTTTCTTCCTCCTCCTCGAAAGCTTGGTCGGTATTATCGTCTATAAATACATACAGAGTACACAATCACCAAACAAAGCTTAACTAGTCTACTTAGCACTCTAAGGCACACATTTGATGATCTATTATCATCACAAGCATCACAAGGTTTAATTAACTAGCTTCATTCTTTTTATTTAAGAAAAGTAATTTCTACTCATTGAAAATAACTAAGATTTAATATTCTCCACTTAGAATATGGGATCATGTGGACACATGTCATCACCACATATTCTAACCTATGGGAATGTTATTTAAAGGTTGGATCATATTTAATTAAGTTTAAGTTTAATATTTAATGATTTAAAGTGACTAGAAATGCCTATATAGCATTATTTTGGTACTAGTCCAAAGTCACTACATGCAAATCTTTATATTATTACATATTCAGATTGGTATGGTTAAATGTGATTTTTGAGAGTCGGAATCAACTCAAAAGCTATTATGGTTGATTTTATAAAAATGTTTGAATGTGCAAAAGCTTCTGTCTTGTTATTTTTACTAGGAGAGATCTCTAACTCTAAATGAATTAAATCCAACGGTCTTGGATAGATCTTTTTAGAAGCTTTCCAAAAAAATTGGAATCACTCAATTTGGTTTAGTAAATCTTCCTGAATTTATTTTTAAACTAAGGGACAGAAGTGAGTTTAAACTAAAATAGAAAAACTTATATTTGAATTAACTGGGTCGCGCGGGAAAACTAACGGGTCGGCCCAGTGGCACTCCGCGGCGCTGAGGACAACTGACAGGGGGTCCCGCATGTCAGCGACACATCAAACACGAAGCGGTACGGGGCACTCTCAACACTACGATTAAAAGGTGGATCAACGATTTGAACGTGGTCGACGGCGGACTCAGGCGAGGTCACGGTGGCTCCTGGGGTGGACGAAATCAACGGGGTGCTTCCTCCTCTGCTGCGGCGGCTCTGGTGGAAATTCTAGCGAACTAAGGCTCGAGTGGCTCCGGCAAGAGAGGGGAAATGCTTAGGGGAGAGAGGGGAGTGTTGGAGTATGGAGAATGGTTGCTGGGGAAGGCTCCTTATATAGACTCGATGAGGGGACCGAGCGACACGACGGCGAGCTCGTCGGTGACGTTGATACAGGATGCAAGAGGCATGGGTTGGGTAGGCGGATGGTGGGCTGCCTCCTGGCGGTCATCTACGGCGCAATGGCGCGGCTAGGGGTGGTGGCATTTTGTCGGGAGCGTCGCGCGCTCTGGGAGACAGAGGTGGTGCTCGACGGGGCGCACGACGACTGTGGGTCGCACGGCGGTGCATGATCATGTCTGGCGGGGTGCTGAGGTCGAGGCGGAGCGGCGTGCGCGGTATTGGGTCGAGGGACGGTTTGTGGCGTGCTGGCGGCTATCGCGCTCTAGCGAGCTCGCAGAGAGAATGGGCGGCGCTGCTGGGGAGTGGTCCAGGGGCTGTGGGTGATTGAGGAGTGGACAGGGAGGTGCGCTAGGGTTGGCTGGAGCTAGAGGGCTTGCTGGAACGGCGCGGCATCTGGGGAGCTTTGCCCCCGTTGGGCCGGCGGTGACCAAAATGTGGTGGCGCTCCACTGCTGCTGCGGCTTAGGGGTAGGCCGGTGAGGGTCTAGTTGGACTCATGGGGGACAAGGGTGATCAATGCCACTCAAATTGCTCGACAAGATTTGATCAAAAACAGTAATAGTTAGGCTAATTTGATTCTGCCTGCCAGGTGTTCGATCAAATGGCCGCAAGAAATTTAAATTCGAATTTTTGGTGTGTGATATGATCTTGTGCTTGGTAGTCTCTAGTTGCTAGGAAATGTCAAGGTGAATTGGTTTGGTTGGTTTTTGCATAAGTGGGATCTTCTCATATGATTTGGATTCCATTTTCAACTACCATTTAAATTTAGTGTTTGAAAGTTTTTGGGGTGAAACAAAGTGGGCCTTGGTACATTACTACTTGTACTAGCAAGGGGTGCAAAGAACCAGAATTGTTTCTGTTAAGATTTGAGTTCTAGGAATAGCCAAAGTAGGCATGGTGATTAAAATGGCACAAATGACCATTTGCTTAGTTTATTCATTTTGATTTGTTTTTCTTTGGGATTTGTTTGGGGATGATCTAGATGATGTTTATTTCACCTTAGAATCATTTTACAACCAATGGATCACTCAAACATGGCAATTCCAAAAAACTCCTATTTAAATGCACACACACACATATGAATGCTTAATTATTTTTAAATGGAAAAGTTTTTGTTAACCCTAAATTGGATGATTTGGATCTTACATTAAACCTAGCACCATTCATACCATTCTCAGCATCACTATATCCTCACAATGGCCAATCCACCAACTTGATGTTAAAAATGCCTTTCTTCACGGCTCTCTTAGTGAAACTGTCTACTGTCAACAACCATTAGGATTTGAAGATTCTGTCTCCTCCAAAAATGTCTCTATGGCCTAAAACAAGCTCCTCGTGCATGGTTTCAACGATTCTCTAACTTCATTCAAATAGTAGGTTTTCTCCTTCTCGTTCTAATTATTCTCTCTTTGTGTACCACTCTAATAATCAGGTTGCCTACCTCCTTCTCTATGTCGATGACATTGTTCTCACAGCTTCCTCTTCGGATTTCCTCCACCATATTATTTCTCTTCTTCAAAACGAGTTTTCTATGACTGATCTTGGTTCTCTCCATCATTTTTTGGGAATTGACGTCACCCGTGATGATCATGGTCTCTTTCTATCTCAGTGTCAGTACTCAGTTGAACTTCTTAACAAGGCCGGTATGTTAGATTGTCAACCCTCTCGCACTCCTGTATATACAACTTCCAAACTTTCTTCTGGCGGTGAAATCTTCTCTGATCCTACTCTCTATCGTAGTATAACTAGAGCACTTCAATATCTCACTCTTACCCGTCCTAAACTATCCTATGTTGTTCAACAAGACTGTCTCTTCATGCATGATCCATGTGTCCCATATTATAATCATGTCAAACGAATTCTTCGCTATGTCAAAGGCACCATTGATCACGACCTCCATATTAATCCATCATCACCTACTGCACTGACAGCATATTCGGATGCCGATTGGGTTAGTTGTCCAGACACTCGTCGATCCACTTTAGGATACTGTGTTTACCTTGGTAACAATTTAATTTCTTGGTATTTAAAGCGCCAGCTTACGGTCTCTTGTTTGTCCGCTGAGGCAGAGTACCAGGTTGTTGCTCATGCAGTTGCTGAAATAGTTTGGTTGTGCCAACTACTTGAGAAGCATCATCGTCCTATTCTTCAGGCTACAGTGGTTTATTGTGATAATATTTCTGCAGTTTATATGTTAGGCAATCCAGTGCAACATCAACGTACCAAGCACATTGAGATTGACATCCATTTTGTTCGGGAGAAAGTTGCTTTGGGCCAAGTTCGAGTTCTACATGTTCCTACAACAGCACAGTTTGCCGACATCTTCACCAAAGGGCTTGCAACGACACCATTCATTGATATTCGATCCAGTCTCAATGTTGTTGAACCCATCGTCGACACTGCGGGGGGATGTTAGATTATGTACCTCAAGTTAGGGCACCAACCCCTCTCATGTACTATATAAACTCATGTACCCCTTTTTATTGAATTAAGTGTGCTATTATCAAAACTCTACAATACCCACCAAAAAGAAAATTCATTATCCTAATCGAGTTCAATATGAACCGGATAAAGCTATTTATGATTCTTTTGCCGAGGCACTAGGAAGCCTTCGTTCCTACTTATAAAAAGTTCATGCGAGATATTCTTAATAGAAAAAAGAAGGTAACTAAGACTGTAGCAGTGATGACAAGCTTTGGTGATAAGCTGCCTGCTAAGCTTGGGGACCCAGGTATACCAACTATCTCTTGTGCAATTGGAAAAACAAATATAGTTAACGCTCTTTGTGATTTAGGAGCAGATGTTAGTGTCATGTCTTATTCCTTGTTTAAAAATTGAACCTTGGAGAGTATTCTCCCACTTCAATTACTTTGCAAATGGTTGATAAGACAACTAAACAACCTGTCGGTATGATCGAAGATGTTCTACTTACAATATACCAACATGTTATACCTACTAATTTTATTATACTTGATGTTCCTAAAGATGACAAACTTCCTATCATCCTTGGAAGACCTTTTCTCATCATAGCTGGAGCTAACATAGATTGTTCTAGCGGTAAGATTGTCTTTAATATATATGATGATCAGATTGTTTGCTATTTTCCAAAGAAGCAGGAGCATAATGGAAAATATGTTCCACCACCTAAGCGTATCCAAGTAGTAAAAACCATAGATGAAGAGCAGCTAGAGTTGAACGCTAATGACATGGAGATTGGATGACAAGCTAAACTCTAGAATAAAAATCTTAATGGGAGTCAACCCATTCGTAATAAGTTAAGTTTAAATTTTTTTTATTTTCTTTTACTTTGTCTGTGTATTAATAAATTTGTTCAAGTTTTGAGATTTGTAGAGGAATTACCCTAGTGGAGTTTAAAGAAGCAAGAGAAAAATGAAGGGAAGAAGTAAACAAGGTTCAGACTATGTAACAAGCACCGGTACGGCCGGAGGCTCCCGTACCGCCCGCCCATACTGAACTTTGACGAATTCACTAACAGTTCACCGTATTGATAACGAGCATCGGTACAGCCGGAGGCGCCCGCCCGTACTGAACTTTGATGGATTCGCCAAGACTTCATAGTACTGGTAACGAGCAATGGTATGGCAGTGACGCACCTGTACCGTCCGCCAATACCAAACCATCCAGGTTTGATCTCGAACCCTAACCTTGATCCAACGGTGACAACCACCGGTACAGGTGGGATGCGCCCGTACCACCTGCCCGTATCGACTACATCGCCAGGTAAAGGCCAATGGCTAGCTCACAGCCACCTCCTTTCTTCTTCTACCTCATTCCTACTTTCTCTTTCTCTCTCCACCTCAAACCCTAATCTCCTAAAAACTTTGATTCTTCATTGATTTCGTGTTTTTGAGTGGAGGAATCTTCACATCAGTAAGTTTCTCATCCGATCCATGCTCTATTTTCTGAAATCCATGGTTGAATTACTCACATTGGCTATTTAGATGAGTCCATCATATTTTGAGATTTTTTTGATTCCTCGCGTTAGGATTTGTAATTTCTGCCTGTAATCATTTGTTTATGTGATATAAACTTGATGTCTATATTTTTCTTTGAAAATTTTGCAGCACAATGCATAACATTGGAAGGATATTTCGCTCGGGAAAGGGCTCAGGAATGGCAGGGGCCTCGGGCTCAACTAGGTTGCCTGGTTCAAAGAAGAGACGTTCGAAGGTGGATAGCTTGAGAGCCGCCATGAGCCAAGACTATGAGAGGGTGAGCCAACGCAGGGTTTTACCCACTAAGTGGGTAGATCGTGAGTTCCAATCCCGTTAGGGTATTTTGGAGAACTTCGAGCAGATGACAATGCAACCAGGCATGGTCCCTTTATCCTACCTCTCCGCCGACACCTACCAGCTCGCCACGTATGAGTTCCTGTCATCATTCCATGATAATCTTGAAGTCTAGGAGCGTAATTGCACTGTAAGTTTTATACTCAATGGGCAACCCCATAACCTTTTCTTTTATGAATTTTGTGATTGTTTCGAATTCTCCCATGAGGGGGAACTCGATATTGATGACAATGTCCATGTAGAGGCAATGCATTCTTGAGAGCAAATTTCTGTCCATAGGAACACCGATTATTTGCGAAAGAAGAACGCCACTATCCAGAATCCCACTATCCGTTATTTTCACACCTTCTTGGTGAATTCTGTTTTTGGGAAAGGAGATGTCGGGGTAATGGCAGGCCTCGAGATGAGCGTAATTCACATGGCTCTGCATCCGGAGATGGAGCATAAGATAAACTTAGGTGCTTTGCTCATCCAGCACTTTTGCCGCCAAAGGTCAGCTTCCGCTAGGGACATACGTTGTGGTGGTTTGATCACACAGATCGTCTACGCACGGGAATTTGTCCTGGCTCAGGAAAGAGCTGTGGCTGGCAGTAAGATTTTGGATGATATCCACATGGCTAGCACTAAATTCATGGGGATCTATAGACCCCAACGCTCCCTTTGTGCTTATGATTTTTATTTTAAGCCTCATGGTGACCTCCACCAAGTTTTGCTTTCTTTTGTCCAAGCTTTTGGTTTGCTAGGTAAACAAAGTTGGATCCTTACTGAGGAGGAGTTCCAGCAAGCATTGATCCTCTCGCGGAGGATTGCACATCCGGAAGGGCACCCCAACTAGGAAGACGCACCAGTTGGCCAACAATAGCAGGAGAAAGGTGGAGAGGACTGGAAAGTAGCAAGCTGGGATGACTATGGTCAGCAGCACCATCTACTTAACCTTTCCCTCAGCACTAGCAGCAAGGTATGCCTCCACCACAACCGGGATTCAACTATGTCCCGAGAGGTGATTTTGACCATGTGATGCATCGCATCAACGACATAGAAAATACGTTGCATGATGCGAATGCCAACATAGTCAACCTTACCCAACACTTCACATCCTTCATAACTGACTTTCCAAACCGCTATCCGAACTTCCCATACCAGCAGCCACCACCTGATGCATGTGGCAACTTTTAATTTCAGATAGGCCAGGAGCCTAAGCTTGGGGAGGTTAAACTCCTTGTTGACATCGATTTTGACCAAAGAAAATAATAATGTGGAAAATTCATTGAAAACATTACTAAATTATAAGAACGGCAAAATTCTATTATAATTTAGAGAACGACATAAATTCGAAATAATGATATTAAAATTTATTTCCAAGAGCTGACGGCGGTGTTCTAATATTGACCACATTTTACAAAGTCGTGAGTCACTAAATATTCGACCGCAGAATAAAATACTGGCATCGTCGCGACTACCCTATGAAATAGGGTCGCGTTGTTTTAAAATAAATAGTAATATTGTCTACAAAGATTTTATCACAATAGAATCTACAACGCGTGTAGAAATTAATCTTTGCTAGCCATACAAACTAATAGTTTGCAACCTAGCTAACTCACTTGCCACCGAATCATATTTAACACCAAAAGAAGTACGTACCTGGCAGCCCCAAGCGACCATGAAGAGAAAAGCCAAACCCATCTAGGGTTTCGTCCCCTCGCCGATGACGTCACCGGTCCGCTCCGTCTCCGGTGGCCTTAGGGCCTTGGAGGCGTGGCGGACCACGGCCTCTCGCCGGCGGGAGGTTCTCGTTTTCTGTTTAGCCTTTTTTCACTATCTTTTTCGGGATGTTGAGGCGGCGGCTATGTGCTGAAGTCAGAATAAGGTCCTCCCCCCTATCCTCGCTCCGGTGGTGCATCTAGCACCGGCGGAGGGTACGTGGAGTCATGTGTCCGACGGATCTTTTGGGATCCGGTTGTTTTCCGTGTTCGTCGGTGTAGTTTGAGGTCAGCCTCTTCCAATCTATGGTTGTCATCTTCGACGATGGTTACTGCTCTAGTGCGTTGGTCCTATGGGGACTTAGCACGACGACTTCCCGTCTGTCTACTACAACAAGCTCTACTATGACAAGCTTTGCCCGGCTCCGGTGATGGAGTGGCAAAGACGGCGGCGCGCCTTCTGCTCGTGCTAGTGTCTGTAGTCGTCGCTAGGTGGTTCAATGATCTATTTGTAATTTCTATTATTTGTAAGTCTTTTTGTACTGCTGTTGATGATTATCAATAGATTGGTGGAATTTTGCAAAAAAAACACCAAAAGAAGTACGTGCAGCTCTACCTACATGCATCCATGGATTAAGCAGCACCATGGCAAGATTAACAATATAATATACATATTATTAAGCCCATGGCCCATATGCATGTGGCTCTCTACTACTTAAGCGCTCCAAGAATTTAAATGTCTGCAGCGACCAAGTCTGAGGCATGAGTTGAAACCGGCCACTACCCCACGTTCTCCACAATCACTCACCTGGTGGCGCAAGACTAGCAAAACCCATGCTGCTATAAGTAGGAGGCCACCTTGGGTACATCGAGGTGGCAGGGGCAGAACACAACCCTCGTTTTTCCATCGCTCAGATCGCCAGACTCCATCATCGCGCACACACATCCCTGGCTGATTCATCCACTTCAAAAAAAGACAGAGAAGAAGGGAGTCAGAAGAAGCACTTGACGTTCAAGATAAGGTGGAATTCATGGCTCTTCCATAGTCTTTGGTTTGGCCATGGGTACAAACCAAATGACCTTCGTCTTCATCCTCTTTCTTAGCTCTTGGTTTGGCCATTGGTACAAACAAAAGAGCTCTCTTATATATATCTACTAAAACTCATGTTCTTGGTTTGGCCATTGCTACAAACCGAAGAAGCTCTCTTATATCTACTAAAAAAACTCATGTCCTTGGTTCGGCCATTGTGGTACAAACCATGGAGTTTGCATATATTTGTCCTTGATGTTCATCTCTTGATTTGGTCCCTCTAGCGATACAAACCAGGATGAAACGTGGGCATAAGACTTGTTCCTTGGTTCGGTCCCTATACGTGAAAACAAATCTAGAGATTTATATCGGTATAAAGATACCACAAAAATCCTCTTAGATCATTCCAAAAAAATGGATAAGAGTCAAGATGGTCAAATAAAAATCTCTACAATTACAAATCGGCTAAAATACCTAAATATATCAAAATCATGATTTATGCTTTAGGCATGGGTTCCATGTGAATTCTGTGACACAAGCTATGATAAAATGCTCTACTATGGGTTCCCTCGTGAATTCCATGAGAAGAGTCATAAGAAATCTCAAAATTATAAACCAGTGCTCTACACATGGGTTCCCTCTGGAATTCCATGATACGAGTCACAGAAATGCAAAATCATAAATCGGGCTCTACACATGGGTTCCTTTTTGAATTCCATGATATGAGTCGTAAAATGATAAAATTATGCTCCGCGCTCGACGCATAGGTTCTTGTCCAAATTCCATGATATGAGTCGCAAAATGATAAAATTATGCTCCGCGCTCAACGCATGGGTTCTCGTCCGAATTCCATAATATGAGTCGCAAAATGATAAAATTATGTTCCGGTCGACGCATGGGTTCTCGTCTGAATTCCGTGATATGAGCCATAAAGTGTTGAAAATATAAACTATGTCCTAAACTGCACTAAAGCCTCCATACACCATATAGGTTTTAAAATCATCCATATGCATACAAACTGCTTGTACTAATAATGCTAGTCCAAGTAATAAATATGATACGAAATGCTCATTTGTATGTCACTTGGTCTAAATATATAATGCACATGCTACTGTCGATTAGTGAAAAATTGTGCATCGATCAAACCTAGTGTCTATATAGAAAAATCACATGCATGGTCCGTAATTCATACTACATGCGATAATGAAAAGGGTCTCCTTGGCTGGTTAAATAACTCTCAATAAATATGACTATCTGTATACAACATATGACAAAATATATTGGTTAATTAACCGGACATATTAAGCTACCCATGCATGTATTAATACTCGTACTAGCAAATTTAGTACGGGTGATATCAAATAAAATGTGACTATTGAGATGTCATATACATCAAATAAACTATACCAACTTTAGAGATAATCCAAAGAAGACTAAATACTCCCTGTGAGTACACCGGCATCGACGACAGCGAGGAGGACTTCTTAGTTTTATTTCATGCTTTTGTAATAGTGATATTGATGTAATCCCATATATTAGAAATGTTGGAATTCTTAATCAAGGGTTTTCTCTTCGGAGATGTAATTAACGGAATTTCTATATAAATGCATGAGTTCCGGAAGTATGAACTGCAATCTTTGATATTTGTTATTTTAATTCGCGCCCTTTAAATTATAATTATATATGTCTCTATGACGCGGACGCGAGTATTTCCGTCGCCCCATTTTACCGTCATCAGATTCTGGCACGCCCGGTGGGACTATTTCTCCCGTCATCTTTCAATTCCAACATAGGATTGCATCATATGACTTTTGTAAAAGAAATATGGCATATCATAAAAAATCCATATCTACAAGAAAACTGATATATGGTTTTCTTTATATGAAGGAATGGCAGAAGAAAGCAAGAAGCAATTGACCCATATTTGATTTGGGTAATTTTGGGTTGAGGTGCCACTTAGTGCTAATGATAGTGGCACTAATCTCTTGCACACGAAGATAGACTCATCAAATGAAATGAAAGATAGTGACGTGGGTGTAACAAGATAAGAAGGAAAGTTCATCCCTCCTGCACCGAAAGTACTAGAAATAAACATACTGGCTACAGTGAATACATAGGAAATAAGAGTCCCATATTCTGATCTCGTCATGTTGTTGGGTTCCCAGCATAGAAAACAAAAAAAATCCTACGATGGGAACTATCGCCAAGATCTATCTACTAGATACAAACAACGGGTGGATATACATCCATAGAGAACTCACTACTAGGAAAACGGCTATAGGTAATCAGCACATCCGTGGCTCACATGGTTGAAGTGCCCCACGGCTAAAACAGGCGTGGCTCACCTGTGGGCAGTGCCCTACTAGTAACTAGAATAACCGTGGCGCACATGACTATAGTGCGCCACATATGTGTGTGGGCCAGGGGCCTGTTGGCCGCACGCCAAACATCTGTAGCGCACTAGGGTCATGTGCGCCACGGTTGTTAGTCTCATCTGTGGCGCACATGGGGTGCGCTCGCCTAGCGCACGCCCCCTCTTACAAAGCGGCCACAAACTTCATGGCGCATTCGGCCTAGTGCGCCAGAGGAGAACATCTGTGGCGCACATGGCCTAGTGCGCCACAGTTGTGTCTACTCCCTGTGGCGCACTATGGCCGTGTGCGCCACGGATGTGTCGATTTTTTTAGGACAGCACTTTATGTACACATGTGTGACCACACATCCACCACCCCACACTTCACTTTTCCCTTCTTCTTCCTCCTTAGATCTAGTCGGGATCTTCTCCTTCCCACCTCAATTTCTACACCCATTCACCATTTTTAGCATGTAAAACTTGCTTTGGATGTTACATAAGTAATAGAGGAGGTCTCCGGTCTCTCATCTCCTTCTCCGGTCAACGCGCGCACCTCTCCTTTCCATCTTTTCTCGCGATCGGTCTCTCATCTCGGTAAGTTGTCCATGTAAGGATGTGTTCATGTGTATATGGATGATGTGCTCATATGTATGTAGATGATCGATGCTCATGATGTGTGTATGTGGAGAGGATGGTCATATGTGTGTGTATATGGAGAGTATCGATGATGCTCATGCATGTGCGTATGGAGAGGATAATGATATGTTCATGTGTGTATGGATCGGTCTCGATCTCTCTCTCTTGTGTTTGTATGTGAACAATTTGGCAAGACTTTGGCATTTAGCAAGGGTCCTAATTTTAGGATAGGTCATGCCAAAATTTTCTATCGACCATTGCATGCATGCATTCATTATGTGGTTCTAATAGACTTCAAAATTGTACCGTGTACACCGTGCAGGCAAAAATGGTCCGCATAATGAGCGAAGGCATTGTGGCTAGATTTTTGAAATGTGCGACAGCCGACATGATACGAAATAACAAGACAGATATAAGATGTCCGTGCAGAAGATGCAAACTCAACTGGGTGATCGACCCAGATTCCGGGAATCTGCAGGCGCACCTGCTCCGCCATGGTTTCATGGATGGATACACTCGTTGGATAAGCGATGACGTAGATGATGGAGACGGTGAAGGTGGCCAACATGACGATGATCATCATCACGGCGAGAACGGGCGAGATGATGAAGAGTCTCCTGGAGATGGTGAAGGTGCGAAGCGCATCGGATGATGATGATCTAGATGCGGAGGAGAGCATTTACGATGGAACAACGTCGAGCTGGGCGGGACCCTTATGTGCAAGAGCTGCTTCTCAAGCAGAGGAGTAACGCCAGGGCTGCCGCTAGAGAGAAAGCCAAGCTTGCGCAACTTGAGAAAGACGCGGTTACTCCATTGTATGAAGGATGCAGGCCCGATGATACCCGGTTGAATGTAACGCTCAAGGCTATGGAGATGAAGGCAAAGCACAAATTGAGCGACGCAAGCTTCGACGATATGATGGCATTCTGGCACGATCGTCTCCCGGAGGGGAACACATGTCCAACTAGTATCGAGGATGCCAAGAAAATCGTCTGTCCTCTCGATCTACCGCACGTTAGATATCACGTATGCATCAACGATTGCATCATTTATCGGGGCGAGGACACGGAGAAAACCACATGTCCGGTGTGCGGCGTGAGTCGATACAAGAAAGGGAAGAAAGCACCTCGAAAAGTGGTATGGTACTTTCCTATCACTCCTCGTCTGCAGCGCTATTTCGTGGACCCTAAGGAAGCGAAGCTCATGCGATGGCATGCGTAAAGGAAGAAGCCAGGAGATGATGATGACCCCGAAAAGGATGAGCTGCTGACGCACCCTTCAGATGCTAGCCAGTGGAAAGCATTGGACCTCGAATTCCCAGAATTCGGTGGAGATTCGAGGAACATCGCTTGGTGCGAGCACCGATGGACTCAATCCGCTCGGTAGCGAAAGCAGCACGCACAAGACTTGGCCCGTGTTTGTATGGATGTACAACCTCCTCCATGGTTGTGCATGAAGAAGAAGTACATACAAATGAGTATGCTAATTCAAGGGCGAAACAACCTGGTACCGACATCAATCATATCTCGGCTGTTGAAAGAGGAGCTAGCCACGTTATGGGAATCTGGATCCAATACTTACGACACCGTCGCACAAGATTATTTCACTATGAGAGCCGCGTTGGTCACTACGGTGCAAGACTATCCAGGTTACGGGTATATCTCGGGGCATGTTATCCAAGGATTCTGTGCATGCGTTAGGTGCATGGATAACACAAGCTATCTCCAACTAGAGAAAGATCCAGGGTCATCGAAAACTGTGTTCATGGCGCACCGGAGGTGGCTCGGCAAGAATGATCCATGGAGAAAACGTGGAGACCTGTTCGATGGCAAATCAGAGACCCGAGGAATCCCAGAGCATAGGAGCAGCGAAGAAGTGGAAGAGTTGCTGAAAAACTGGAAAGATTGTCCTAAGCCTGGAAAGAAGCGAAAGAGGCAGCAACAAGACAAGCCGCTGATGAAGGTATGGAAAACAAGGTCTGTTTTCTGGGAGTTGCCATACTGGAAGTTTCTCCGCACGCCTCATAGCCTCGACATCATGCATATCACGAAAAACGTGTGCGAGAGTCTGGTCGCCACCATAATCAACATGACAGATAGGACGAAAGATGGTCCGAAAGCAAGGCACGACCTGATATTCTTGGGTATCCGGAAGGAGCTTCACAGAGGACGCACTACTCTTGATGATCAGGAAGATGACGATGATCATGAGTCGAAGACGACACAAGGTCGTCGGAAGGGTAAAAAGTTCAAGAAGAACGAATATTACTGCCCTCCTTCTTGCTTCACTCTAAGCCAGGATGAGATCAAACAGTTTTTCAAGTGCCTTCTAGGAGTCAAATTTCCTTACGGCTACGCGGGCAAGATAAGCAATACCTAGACGAGGCGGCGAGAGGTTCAGTGGCATGAAGTCTCACGACTATGCCGTGCTAATGACGCAGGTACTTCCGGTCGCACTAAGAGGGATAATGGACGAGCACGTCCGTGAAACGTTATTTGGCCTATGCAAGTTTTTCGACGTCATCTCTAGGAAGTCGATTGGCTTGAATCAGCTCGGAAGGCTACAGGAGGAGATCGTGGTGATACTATGTGCGCTTGAGGTCTACTTCCCACCCGCATTCTTCGATATTATGGTGCATCTGCTGGTCCATGTCATGGAGGACATCGTACAACTCGGGCCGATGTTCCTCCGCAGCATGATGGCGTTCGAAAGGATGAACGGACACATCAAAGGATACGTTCGCAACAGGTCCCGTCCAGATGGAAGCATAGCCAAGGGCTTTCTGGCCGAGGAGTGCATCTCTTTCTGGCCGAAGAGTGCTCAGATTGCGGTGCCTGCCCGCTCTCCAAAAGGAAAAAAGGGCAGGAAAAGAAAATCTAGCAGCTCGAGCCAGCTGGTGGCGTCAACAACTGGTGAGCCCATGCTACCTAAGAATTTGCGGAAGCTCGCCAGTTCGGAAATGCAGAGTGTACATGACGGCGTGCTGATGATAGAGAGACGCCTTCTATCGGAGAAAGATCCCTCGCACCCGGTATTCGTGGTTAAGGTGCCACCAGGCTTGGGCTTCGTCGACAATGCCCCTGCGGATCTGTTCTTCCTGCGGTTCGACGACATCTTCAATATGTTCCACCTATACCCGCTGCACTATACCATGGTCCGTCTGTTTTCTCTCAGCCTGGCCATGCAGATCATTAGAGAGAACACACCGGGCATTGCTATAGTGGACCCCTACTACATGCGTGACGGTTGCTTGGGTTCCCCCGCCGAACGACGTATCGTGGCCTCGTACCTAAAAAGAATCCTCGTGGCGAACAAGACAAAGGAATACATTCTCGTGCCTTACTTTCCCGAGTAAGTCGTTATTCACTCGCCACCGTCGATTGGCTTTATTAGATCATCATCATTCTTTTTCCAACACATTCCATTTGAATTTTTTGCGCAGAGATGAACACTGCACACTCATCTCCTTATCGCCGAAGCATTCCCACGCCACGTATTTCTACTCGGGGAGTCTAGAAAAGAAGAAAACTACGACAAGATCAAGGAAGTTCTGGATGATGCTCTCACTGGCTTTGCCTCGACGGAAGACACCACCTTCGTGCGTACGAAGGTCAAGTTCGGCAGGCACGTCTTCAACCACGTAACGGAGTTTCCCTGCGTGAAGCAGCCGGAAAACAGTAAGAAGGAAGCCTACTACGCACTCCATCACATGAGGGTGTTCCTACTTGACCAGCAAAATTCTGACGCCGATCATCTCAAACAAAGGGCGAAGCAAAGGCCAAGATCAATGATTCGGATATTAGACAAGAGATGTATCGCATCCAGCAACAGTTTGGGGCAATCATCTTTCGTGATGTCATGACTTCGGGGGAGATCTTCTACGGAGGAAATATCCCGAATAACCGTGACATAGAAGATCGCCTAGAGATGCAGGGTGACTATAGGAAGTTCATGACGAGACAGGGCGTCCTCCCGTTCCCTAAGCCGAGCCAGAAGGCTTGATGTTGGCCTAGTTGTAGTTACAAACTATAGATGACCTTTGTGTGTGTGGACGACAAGTGAACTTATTTTGCTTATTATTATATATCAATCAATGCTTGGTTTTTTGCTTACTCTTTGGTCCTTTGCTCAATTTGGTCCTTCTTTTTCCTTACTTTTTCGAGAATAATGCCGATGATTGAAATGTCGTGGCACACTATATATGTGAATGTGCTACGATGGGACTGTGAGCCTTGTGATATGCACAAGTCCAGGTCTTGTGCATCCTACTTGGCTCACCGTTCCATCGTAGCATATTCCTGTGTCCAACGACCTATGTATATATATGAGGCATTCTTTTCGAGTTAGTTTGTCTTTTCGAGAATATGCCGATGATTGAAATGTCGTGGCACAATATATATGTGAATGTGCTATGACGGGATAGTTAGCCTTGTGATATGCACAAGTCCAGGAATTGTGCATCCTACTTGGCTAACCGTTCCGTCATACCATATTCCTGTGTCCAACGACCTAGCTAGTTATATATGAGGCATTCTTTTCGAGCTACTTTGGTCTTTTTCGAGAATAATGCCGATGATTGAAATGTCGTGGCACACTATATATGTGAATGTGCTACGATGGGATTGTACGCCTTGTGCTATGCACAAGTCCAGGTGTTGTGCATCCTACTTGGCGTACGGTTCCACCGTAGCATATTCCTGTGTCCAACGACCTATGTATATATATGAGGCATGCTTTTTGAGTTACTTTGGTCTTTTTCGAGAATAATGCCGATGATTGAAATGTCGTGGCATACTATATGTGAATGTGCTGCGATGGGATTGTTCGCCTTGTGCTATGCACAGGTCCAGGTGTTGTGCATCCTACTTGGCGAACAGTTCCATCGTAGCATATTCCTGTGTCGAACAACCTAGTTATATATGAGGCATGCTTTTTGAGTTACTTTGATCTTTTTGATTTAGGAGTACTTTCTATAAGTGTATCTTCATATGCGACTTTAATTATATATGTTTTTTTTCAATAATCGGTTAATTATTATTGTCAACTTATAGATGACATGGTACGTCGTGTACAAGGGACGGGTTCCCAGAGTCTACGATGATTGGGAAGACTGCCGGAGACAGGTGCACCGTTTCAGCGGCAATAGCTACAAAGGGTACAACACTATGGCGGAGGCGGAAGCTAGATACACGCGCTATCTAGCGGGAGTTAGGACAAGGAACCGGATGAAGACCTACACCTTCGTCGCGGCGGTGATCATGCTTATCTTCTTTGGTTATTTATCCCGCGTTTGTGTCTAGCTAGCTAGTTTAGATGTCTAGGCGAGCTTCCGAGCTCTAACTTATTCGATCGACACATGTATTCGCATGTCACCAACTACTACTTTGTAACATGATCGAAACAATGTAATTAACTTAGACTATGTATTCATGTATGAGACTTATCTATATGTATTTGTTTCAATCTTGTTTTTCATATTGAGTATTTATATATATAATTGTATATCTTGTATCTGTGTGTGTATATCTGCTGTAATATTGTATATAATCTGTATTGCATATAATCTGGCTCGGAAATTAAAAAAAACAAAAAATACATCTGTGGCGCACATGGTCTACCTTCTGTGGCGCACTACACCTAAAGCGCACTATGGAAGTTTAGTGGCGCACTAGGTAGTGCGCCACAGAAGATCCCAGGGGTAGCGCACCATCCCAAACTTCTGTGGCGCACTAGGAGGTGCGCTACGCCTATCTCTACACAACCGTGGCACTAGGCAAGGCGCACTACCGAGAGATAGCCAGATAAGGCCCGTGGCGCACTGCTAGTGCGCCACGGATGGGCATTTCGGGTGCGCCACTAACAGCCTGTTTCCTAGTAGTGACTTACCCTCGAAGACAACAAAGCTTTGTTAACGAGATGGAACTCGTGGATGATGCAGTCGTACACTTGTCGATCTCAAGATCATGACGAAGTCCAGCAGGTCCGGCTCTAGCACGTCCATCAGATCCAGCTCTAGCAAGTCCAGAACCACCAAGTCCAGCACTGCAAAGAAGCGGTGCATCCGTGATCGCACACATGTCCGGTACCCCGACAACCTCCGTCCCTCGCTCCAGCAAAGCAGCGGAAGCAACAACTCCTTTCCAGATAAAGCCACCGGGAACATGTATCTTGCTAATCCGAGACCATGGGGAATAACTAGAGGGGGAGAGAGATCCTTCACGAGGAGGTGTGGTTTGTGAGGAGGAGAGGGGGGCCTTTTATAGGGGAGAGGGGGCACCCAAGGGCCATGGCGTGGCAGCCATGGTGGTCCCCCCACCTCTTCCACATTCATGTGGGTGGAGCTCCCACTCCCATAAAAAGCCTCCACTCAAAATTTCCACTCACACATGCATTAAATTTCCACCAAATTTAATGCAAGCTCTCATTAAATAAAACTATTTTATTTATTTTATTCAGAATTTTGTCAATTACATTAATTAACAAACATTCACATAAAAACCCCTGCAACATTTCAATATCACATGTAGAACCAATTTCAGCAATTTCACCTGAAACAGTTTTGGTGTCTATTGAAATAATTCTAGCGTTTTTTTAAATCTTTATCTGAAACATATTTGCTCCAAATGGTGTCGGTATCCCTTAAGTGTGTCACCCTACGGTTTGTGAATAATGCATATATGATCGAGACCCCTCTCCGATCAATAATCAACAGCGGGACCTAGAGATCCGTACTGATTCCCACATATTCAACGATGACTCTTGTGATCGTGTGAACCTTTAACATCGTAACTAAATCCCTTTGTCTCGTGATATATTACATGTTCGAGATTCGATCATTGGCATCCAAATACCTAGTTTGATCTTGTTACCGACATGCACTCTTTTCTCGTTTCCGTGATATAACATTCTAGTGATCACATCACTTGCTTGCAATCTATTTCAATGTGATATCACCGAGAGGGCCCAGAGTATATCTATCCGTCATCGGGATGGACAAATCCCACTCTTGATCCATGAGCCTCAACATAACACCTTCAGAAAGTAATCGATCCCACCTTTATAGTCACCCTGTTACGGTGTGATGTTTGATGTTATCATTATACTATTCCGGTGTTAGTAATTAACATGATCTCATGGTCTAAGGACTAAGATTACTTCGTATGATGTTATAGCAATATAAACATAATGACTCTGATCGTAATGCTATACTTTGGATGAATGTTCATCACATCATTCCACCAATGTTGTGACCTCGTTATTAACAACATCCAATGTCCATGATCAGGAAACCTTGATCATCTTGTTAATCAACGAGCTAGTTTATATGAGAGGCATTACTAGGAACTTTGTATTTTGTTTATTAAACACACATGTATTAACGTTCCGATTAATACAACTATAGCATGTAAAATAAACATTTATCATAAACATGGAATAAGATAATAACCACTTTATTATTGTCTCTCGGGCATATTCCCTTTAGTCTCCCACTTGCACTAGAGTCAATAATCTATTTTGAAAAACTTTGTGTATTGAATACCTATGGCTTTCTGGTGTTGCATATACGCGATTGTTAGTGGTTAACATAATCTCCGGATCTGACAGTTTCAGGTCCTTGTGTATTTGCATGTCTTTGCATCTCTACGCATCACTCATTCTCAATGAGATGGCATTGTATAAATTTAGTCCTTTGGTGAGACCTTTAGTTTGTTCGGGTTAAAATATGTTGATATTATTGTCATACAATATATCTTCATAGTATTAGACCACTTTGAACCACCTAGTTTAATAACAGACTACTTAACACAAATGCCCTCCTTTGCTGCTACTATAGCAGTCATATACTTAGCCTTTTGTTGTAGTATCCGTCACAATGTCTCAACTTTGGAACTCATCCAAATCCATCATGGAACTTGTGACAAAACTAGTATCAATGTAACACTTTACAATGAACTACCTTTAACTATTTATCATTTATACATGATATATTCTTAGTTCTTCCAAAGCTCATAAGAATATCTTTACTATCATCCAATGATCATCTTATGAATCATTCTGGTATGTGCGCGTAACTTTTAGAGCATAGGACATATCTGGATATATACATATCACGGTATAATCGATCAAAATATTCACCAAGTGTTGAAACACTTGAATCTTGATACAATCATTTCCATGCAGCAAGAACCTTTCTTGTTATTTCCATATTGAACCCTTTCAATATCTCATATATGTACGTCTGGCATAACCATATTAGCGCCTCAATCTATCCATATAGACATTGATGCTAAGTATTCTGGTTTTGCCCAAGTCTTTCATTGAAATCCTATTTTAATGAAATTCTTAACTTGTGTCAATAAAAGAAACATCATTTCCAATCATCAATATGTACTCTGCATAATGTATTAGAAATTTGTCTCAGCGCTCCCACTTAATTTCTTGCAAATGCAAGCATCTTCATCATCTCCGATGAAATTAAACTCCTTTAACATTTTTATCATTGTGAAGATTCCAACTCCGCTATGCTCACTTCAACTATTGAAGTTTGCATGCCCTTTTAGCACCCTTTGAATTAACAAAACCCTTCAGACCGTGTCATGTACACGTCCTAGGTAACCATTCTATTATAAGAACCTTGTTTTGTTTATTCAACTACCATATACCAAATTATATGTAGTGGTTGCTACATTAATCCGTCAAGACTAAATGTCGATATGAAAGATCAAATCTTGTCATAGTCAACTCCTTGAACATTGACGTAAACTTCTTTCCGACATGTCGACTATTTCATAGATGTTAAACATCCATGTCTATTTCTTTATAGATCCAAACACGACTGATAGGCTTCACGCCTTTCCGGAGGGTCTTCCAAGTTCAGAAACTTGATTTCTCGTGTATGGATACTATCACGGATTCTATGACTTCTAGTCATTTTATGGAGTCAGGGCCCATCATCGCTTCTTTGCATGCAGTCGGTTCATTATTGTCAAAACAATAATGACTTCTATTTCAAATCTTACTATTTGATTCTTATCGACCCACATGGTTCAATAGGAACTCTAATCTCCAAGATCACACCCTTTGTAATCATGGGAGCCATGAGCATTGTGGCCGCCACCGGGACACTTTCCGGCGCTGCGCTACTTAGCACATATAGCTAAGGTTGAACAACCTTATCAAAGTTCTATTGTCCTCCCACTTAACTTTTCACGAAAAATTCCTTCTCAAGAAACTTGACGTTCTAAGCGACAAACTATTTTGTCCTCGATGTTATGGAGGAATTCCCAACAAATTCTTTGGGATAACCTACAAAGACGTCCTTATCCGACTTTTGTTGTAAACATTTTACTTATGCATAGCATACCAAAATTTAAGAAAAGACACTTCGGGTTTTATCCCAAACCATAACTCATATGGTGTCATTTCAATGGATCATGATGGTGCTCTTTTCAGTGTAAAAGCGGTAGTCTCTAAAGCTTTAATCCTTAAAACATAATGGCAGTTTTATAAATGACACCTTTGATCTTACCATGTCAAACAAGGTTTGATTTGATCTCTCGAACATACCATACTCCTGTGGTGTATCGGGAAATGCAAATTCATGGAATAATTCATGAAATCTTAGGTGTTTTGCTAAACTTGTAACTCAAATATCTTCCTTTATGATCAAATCATAAACTCTTTTATTTTCTTGTTACAATGATTTTTCACTTCATCTTGAAAGTCTTTGAACAATTTTCAAATGTTTCATACTTCTTCCTTATTAAGTTAATATATAGATATATTCACTCAAATTTCTGGATAAAGCATATGAAGCCAAAAGATCCATCTTATATGGCTACACATAATGGACTATATACATCAACATGCATAATATCCAATAAATTAGTCATTCGTTCCTCTTTGGCCTATGGACGGAGTTTCAATTATCTCAAGGAAAGTTTCACAAGCGTCAATTGATCAAAATCAAAAGACTCCAAAAATCCATCAACATGGAGTTTCTTCATGTTTACTTTCCAATATAATTCAAACAACGATGTCACTTCATAAGTGATCTTCCAATCATTTGTCTTACGACATTTTAGCAATAATGTTTATGGATGTGATTTATCCAACTAGATTTGTAAAAGTTCATCCATCCTTTATGGAATACGGTAATTATTTGAACAACCATCGTTCTTGTAATACCGGAACAAAATAACAATTATTAAAACAAATCTTGAAGGCTAGGTTTGACGACAATGAAAAAGACAATAACACTTATTTGTTTTCGATGAACATCATCACTTATTTTCTTGCTAGTTACTTAGGCCGTTGCAGTTCATGAATTGTGTTGTTCTGTATGACACTTCACACCAACCAATTCGGTATCCAATACCGGTATCCAGTACCTTAGAACCACATTGTTTAACAAGCAATGAATACAGCCATAACATGTATATCTGCTATATACCTAAGTTTGGACATCTCTAACCTTTTCTTTTCTGCCAAATATTTTATAGATTCTCTTTCAACAATTCCTTTTCTTTTAAAAGAATCTATCAACATCAATAGTGGTGTCATTTACATGACACATAGTACAAAGCGTATATAGTCAAATACTAATACCTTTGGACTTGCACTTTGAAGTGGATCAACATCATCAAATGTTTGGTGTTCTTTTAAAAATCCGTTCTTTAGTAATCTATTAGTGTAGTAAACATTTTACTTACATCTTCTATTCATCCTTATCATGACAACTTTCATGATCAAGCTAATATAGCCTATAAGTAAGAATGGCGAGTATAATGTTAGTTCCCAACACCTTTTTGGGAGATCCAGATGCCTAGCATCTCCATCCTTCAGAAATTCTCATACAATATGAGATCATGTATTTTGCTAAATTATACTCTATCATAATGCAACCAAAAACATTGTTTCAGATATCACAATATCTTCCACACATGATGGTTCCTGAAACAATTCTTTCAGCTCCTAGATAACCTTGATATTAAAACAACTTTTGAATATCAATAATCATGGAGGCAAACATGATACTTTAGATACTAACATTGGAATTCTTACTCTTAATTTAATACTACTTATTAAACTTCATGGAGTAAATAGAGTTTGCTGAAAGTTCGCAATAGGACTTCTAAACTTTAAATTGACATTCAAAACAATACGATACCAGTTCGTAAAGTAAATATCCAGAATTCTATAGTTCTATTATCTCAATTAATACTAAGCATAAGGTAGTGAACAGATGCCAATGACTACAACAAATTATGAAAAATCACTTCGATTTAGTTTACGACAAATTGAGTTTGACTAATCCAAATTAGAAATGAACTCCCACTCAAAAACGACATCCCTCGTGCCTTTTTGGTGATTACATGAACCAAATCCACTACACCAAGTCCGATCATCACGTGAGTCGGTGTAGCTTCAAAGGCGAGCATCAATATGGTCATCACATCAACTATATGAGTCATGCTTAACCTTTCGGTCCATGTTCCGAGGCCATGTATGTACATGCTAGGCTCGCCAAGTAAGAACTTTAGTATTCGCGTGTGTAAAACTGTCTTACACCCGTTGTATGAAAGCGTAGAGTCGAGTACACCCGATCATCACGTGATGTTTCGAAACACGATCCATAAAACAGTGCATACTAAGGAAGAACACATTTTTATCGTGATATCTAAATGAGGGATCATCTTATAATGCTACCAAAAGCGCCAAATTAGCAATATAAGATGCAAACATCTAATGTGTAAAGTGAGATGATATGGTCCATGCATTTGATCTCTATCATTTGCATCGTGGTATGATCTCTATCATTCCTTTGTGTGTAAGGACAAGGTATATGGAACTTACACGTTAAGTGTGTTGTAAGAGTATCTATCATACATCTACTTACAACAATACCATATCAAGACACTAGCCCAGCAACGATCTAAACTAGACGCCTCTAATTTATCAATTGCAAGTTTTACGTGGCTTAGGGCTTTCGGAGATAGAACCGTTCTTACCTACGAACATGAACCACAACGAGGATAACCAAATTATTAGCAACTCGTTGTAAATCAGATATTGACTATAGTAGGAGAGACAGACACCCGCCAGCCACTTATGCAAAACAAGTTGCATGTCAGTCGTGGAACCGGTCTCATGTACGATGACATGTAAGGTTGGTCTGGGCCGCTTCATCCCACTATGCCACCAATATCCAAAATGCATAGAAGATGCAATAACATGATCATCATCGCCCACATATAAACATATGTGTACTACCCGTGCAAAGCACCTACGCATAGATCAGGCTCTGATACCACTGTTGGGTCCGCAGCATAGAAAACAAAAAATTTCTTACAATGGGAACTATCGCCAAGATCTATCTACTAGATACAAACAACGGGTGGATATACATCCATAGAGAACTTACCCTCGAAGACAACAAAGCTTTGTTAACGAGATGGAACTCGTGGATGATGTAGTCGTACACTTGCCGATCTCAAGATCGTGATGAAGTCCAGCAGGTCCGGCTCTAGCACGTCCATCAGATCCATCTCTAGCAAGTCCAGCACCACCAAGTCTAGCACCGCAAAGCAGCGGTGCATCCGTGATCGCACACACGTCCGGTACCCCGACAACCTCCGTCCCTCGCTCTAGCAAAGCAACAGAAGCACCAACTCCTTTCCAGATAAAGCCACCGGCATGTATCTCACTAATCCGAGACCATGGGGAATAACTAGAGGGGGAGAGAGATCCTTCACGAGGAGGTGTGGTTTGTGAGGAGGAGAGGGGGCATTTAATAGGGGAGAGGGGGCACCCAAGGGCCATAGCGTGGCAGCCATGGTGGTGCCCCCACCTCTTCCACATTCATGTGGGTGGAGCTCCCACTCCCATAAAAAGCCTCCACTCAAAATTCCACTCACACATGCATTAAATTTCCACCAAATTTAATGCAAGCTCTCATTAAATAAAACTATTTTATCTATTTTATTCAGAATTTTGTCAATTACATTAATTAACAAAAATTCACATAAAAACCCCTGCAACATTTCAATATCACATGCAGAACCAATTTTAGCAATTTCACCCGAAACAGTTTCGGTGTCTATTGAAATAATTCTAGCGCTTTATTAAATCTTTATCTAAAACATATTTGCTCCAAATGGTGTCGGTATCCCTTAAGTGTGTCACCCTACGATTCGTGAATAATGCAGACATGATCGAGACCCCTCTCCGATCAATAATCAGCAGCGGGACGTGGAGATCCGTACTGACTCCCACATATTCAACGATGACTCTTGTGATCGTGTGAACCTTTAACGTTGTAACTAAATCCCTTTGTCTCGCGATATATTACATGTCCGAGATTCGATCATTGGCATCCAATACCTAGTTTGATCTCGTTACCGACATGCACTCTTTTCTTGTTCCCGTGATATAACATTCTAGTGATCACATCACTTGCTTGCAAGCTATTTCAATGTGATATCACCGAGAGGGCCTAGAGTATATCTATCCGTCATCGCGATGGACAAATCCCACTCTTGATCCATGAGCCTATCAACACCCGGATTTTTAATCCCAGATTGCCGTTATGCCATACCTCGCAATCCCAGGATTACCATTTTTGTGAGACATAACGGATTGGATATCACAGTACATCATCCATTACAAACCATACATAAGGTCTTACACAAATAAGGATCCCATGATCCAGCCTTAATACAACAAGCAGCGGAAATAAAAGATAAGCGTAGCGGTGGGGTCCATCTTCAGGGGCACAGGCAATACTGATGAAGGCAGATAGTACTAGTTATCATAGCCGTCCTGCTGGCCATCATCTTGATAGTCTCCTTCATAGTCTAGCCATGAGAATAGCCATGGACAAAAGCCATGAGTACTCTTTAAGTACTCGCAAACTACCACTAACAAGTAGTATAGTGCTAAGTTGAAGTGCTAAATCTAAGTTTAACTATAAAGTTAAGTTTGAAACCTAAGCTGAGCTCAGAAGCAAAGAAAGATAAAATAAAGTTCTAGAATCACTTAAGTTGGGAAGATATTGTCATAAACACAACCCTGTTGTGGTCAAGTCAAGATTCGTCATTCCTTTCATAAGTCATTTTGAAAACATCTGACAATGAAACAGTATGGCCATTCCAACTGTCCATAATCATGACGCTGCTATTCAATAGTTTGACACTGCAGAGGTGGTACACTTTCACCACAAGATTCGATACATCTGTGGATAACCTGAATCATCATACTTAGTATGCAGATAATCAAACATAACCTTCCCTTTACAAACCCTAGTATAAGCACCTCTCCTATGAGCATGGCCTCCCAACCATGACCATCTGTCATCTTGGGCACTGCATAGGTGGACAACATTGAGAGGTAGCCTCAGCTCAAACCTCTCCCACGAGGGAACTAATACTAATGCATATAAACTTCTGGCTAAGCCTTACCCAATTCAGGTATTGTGGTTGTACGGTAAATTTGGAATGGTATCGCATCCGAATCCAACCATTAGTTTTATAAAAGGGCTAAAGCTCATGCCTCAACATTTTCATCATCATAAACCATTTGTGTTTCTCAACACATGTCAAAACATCTCAATAGAATGACTCATCATTCCAAGGTTTTCATAATTCATTTTCACCAATTGTTCCCATCTAAAGTGACTCAAGTTTTGATCTACTCTAAACTACTAAGTTAAGAGTGTTCACTAAGGTGTAAAGATGGGATCAATCTCATGCCATAGAATGACATCTAAAGTTATCTAAATAGGTCAAGTTTTATACTCTTTATGCTACCTTCAAAACAAGTAAGGGACTTTGTGTAAAGTAAAGGAAGTAAAGCTTGTAAGGTAATACTTGGGGTAGTAATTAGTCAAAGTGGTGTGACCAAAGCATGCCTAAAGCATCTTTGCTCATTCATCTAGCTTAATTCTAGCTTGATAACAATAGCTTGCAAGGGTTAGCTTGCCAATAGTAGCTTGCCTTGGTTGGTGCAATGTTTGAAGTTTTCTTCTTCTTCTTCTTCTTGGTAGAACTCCTCCTCCTCATAGACTTGGTCGGTACTATCTTCTATAAATACATACGGAGTACACAATCACCAAACAATACTTAACTAGTCTAATTAGTACTCTAAGGCACACAATTGATGATCTATTATCATCACAAGCATCACAAGTTTTATTCCATAGTTTCCTCCTTTTTATTTTAGAAAAGTAATTTCTACTCATTGAAAAATTAACTAAGATTTAATATTCACCACTTAAAATATGGGATCATGTGGACACATGTCATCACCACATATTCTAACATGTGAGAATGTAATTTAAGGGTTGGATCATAAATATTTTGGTTTAAGTTTATTATTTAATGATTTAAAGTGACTAGAAATGCCTATATAGAATTATTTTGGTACTAGTCCAAAGTCACTGCATGTAAACCTTAATATTATTACATATTCATATAGGTATGATGAAATGTGATTTTTTAGAGTTGGAATCAACTCAAAAGCTAACTTGGTTGATTTTATAAAAATGTTGCAAGGTGCAAAAGCTTCTGTTTTATTATTTTTACTAGGAGATATCTCTAACTCTAAATGAATTAAATCCAACAGGCTTGGATAGATAATTTCAATACCTTTCAGGCACAATTGGTTTCATGCAATTTGGATTTGTTAAACTTCCAGAATTGATTTTTAAACTAGTGGGCAGAAACTAGGTTAACTCTAAATAGAAAAAACTAAATTTGAAACTTTCACACGCGCAGGAACTAACTGGGCCGGCCCAGCTATGCACAGTACGCGTAGCGGGCTGCCTGACAGGCGGTCTCCACCGGTCAGCGGCACAACCTAACCGGAATGGTATCTAGCATCCTAGGCCACACGATCTAAAGACGATCCAACGGTGGTGAGTCATCGTCGACGACGGATCACTCCAGCGAGAACGTGACCTAGATGCGGCGGTGGGGGTCGATTGGGGGCATACCAGGGCTCCAGCAAGGTCGGCGAGGCGGGCAAACGGGCTGGTAGACGACGGCGAGGCGAGGCAAGGTTGCGGCGGAGCTTGGGGTGCCCTAAATCACAAACGCCCTTCTCCTCCTACTGCGGCGGCTTCAGCTTCAATTCCGGCGAGACAGAGCTCGAGCGGCTTCGGCTAGGGGTGGGTAAGGTTCAGTGAGAGGTGAGGAGTGTGGGAGTGTGGATAAATGGTGCTATGGTGGCCGCTTTATATAGGGTCGATGAGGGGGCAGAGCGGGCGACGGTGAGGTCATCGGTGACGATGCTGCGGGGCTCTCTCGGCATGGGTGAGGGCGGCGTTGGATGCTCTGTTCCCCGGCGATCCTCTGAGGCTTAAAGGCGCAGCAAGGAAAAGTCTCTACTGGTCGGGAGCATGCGATGAACTGCGTGCAGATGGCGGTGTTCGACGCGGTTCCTCCGGTCTGTTGGTCGCGAGGCGGCGATGTCTAAGCGATTCTTGCTGCTGCTGCCACGCAATGCTAGCGCTAGGCGCGGTCGGTGCGGCTCTGGCGGGCGCGGCGCTCCAGGGTGATCGGCATGGCGGACAGCGGCATGGGCGCGAGCAATTGAGGCTTGTCCTCCGCTCGTTTTTGTCGGGGGCTGGTTGAGGCGAAGCGGTGTGATGGCGCCTGTCTCCCAGCAAGCGAAGGAGAGCGCGGGACGGGCTGGGGCGAGCGGTCCGTGGTCGACCTGGGGCAAGGCATCGGGCGGCTAGCTACTGGAGCAGACAGGTGAGAGGGTGAGAGGGTTAGGTCCGGGGTTCTAGCTGGAGGAACCAGGGGACCAAGTTAGGCCCAAATGGTGACCAACACTACTGCTCACTATAGTGTTTTAAGATTTGCAAGATTTGTGCCTGCCACCTGCTTGACATAATGGCCGCAAGAAGCAAAAATTTGAATTTGGGTTCAAAATTTTTGAGTGATCTCCACTAGTACTAGGTAGTCTCTGGTTGCAAGGGTTTTGAAAATGGAGTTCAATTGGATGGTTTTTGAAATAGGGGTGATCTAGGCATATGCATTGAATTCAATTTTAAACTGTCATTTAAAATAAGTATTTGAATGTATTTAGAAGATCACAAAGTGGGCCTTGGTACCTCATTATGTGTACTAGCAAGGGGTGCAAAGATTCAGAATTATTTCTGTTGGGAAATGAGTGCTAGGAACACTCAAAGTAGTGTAGTGGATTAAAATGACCAAAATTACCATTCCTCATTTTTATTTGATTTTCTTTGGGATTTGCTTGGGAATGATTTATATGATGTTTATTTCACCTAAGAATCATTTTACAATCAATGGATCATAGAACCATGGCAATTCAAACAACTCCTATTTTTAAATGCACACACATATGAATGCTTTCATATTTTGAAATGGAAAAGTTTTTGTTAACCCTAATTTGGATGATTTGCATCTTGATAAGCTTGGATTAAAGTTTTGGGATGTTACAAACCTTCCCCCCTTAAACAAAATCTCGTCCCGAGATTTACAAAGAAAACTAGGAACTAAAGAGATCTGGGAACTCTGTCCTAATGTAATCTTCGCGCACCCAAGTGGCTTCCTCCTCGGTATGGTTGCTCCACTGAATCTTGAGAAACTTGATGCTCCTGGTCCTGGTGGTTCTGTAGGCTTCTTCTAAGATACGGATGGGCACTTCACGATATGTCAGGTCATTGTTGATCTCCACAACTCTGTGATCGATGTTCTTGAAAACTTCAGTCTTCTCCGGCACTTCTAGGCATTTGCGAAGTAACGAGATATGGAACACATTGTGGATGGCTGAAATCTCCTCAGGTAGTTCCAGTTGATATGATACTTATCCTCGACGGTTCAGAATTTTGAAGGGCCCGATATATCTGGGGGCTAACTTTCCTTTCAGACTAAAGCGTTGGGTTCCTTTTAATGGTGAAACCTTGAGATATACAAAATATCCGACATTGAAGGTCAGGTCTCTCCTTCTCTTGTCAGCATAACTCTTCTGTCTGGACTGGGCGGTCTTGAGGTGCTCACGGACTTTGTGAACCTTCTCTTCGGCTTCTCGGAGAATGTCGGGTCCAAAGATCTGACTCTCTCTGACTTGCGACCAATTCAAAGGGGTACGACACTTTCTTCCGTATAGGAACTCAAATGGTGCCATCTGCAAACTAGCTTGATAACTGTTATTATATGAGAATTCTGCGAAAGGCGGGCAATCTTCCCATTTTGATCCATATTCCAACACACAAGCTCTAAGCATATCCTCTAAGATCTGGTTGACTCTCTCCGTCTGTCCATCTGTTTGCGGGTGATACGCGGTGCTGAAGTTCAACTTGGTTCCCAATCCTTCCTGAACTTTCTGCCAAAATCTCGAGGTAAACTGGGTTCCTCGATCTGATACTATGGTCTTGGGGGTTCCATGCAGACTAAAAATCCTAGCAATGTACAGTTCTGCTAGTTTCGCACTTTGGTAGGTAGTCTTGACAGGTATGAAGTGGGCTACCTTGGACAGTCTATCAACTATGACCCATATCGAGTCATTTCCCCTACTGGAAGTAGGCAAACCGGTGATAAAGTCCATTCCGATAGAATCCCATTTCCATTCCGGAATCTGCAATGGTTGCAACAGTCCTGCGGGTCTCCGATGCTCTGCTTTCACTCTTTGACAGATGTCACACTTGGCGATGTAGCTTCCGATTTATCTCTTCATCTTATGCCACCAAAATTTCTCTTTCAAATCCTGATACATCTTTGTTCCTCTGGGGTGGATAGAATAAAGAGTATCATGAGATTCCTTCATGATAACTTGCTTCAGTTCTGAATCTGCTGGAACACAGATACGTCCTTTGTACCACAGTACTCCTTCTTCGTCTTCTGTGAATCCAGGTACCTTTCCTGTACCAATACGACGTTTGGTTCTATCGATACTTTCATTCCCCTTCTGGGCTTCCTTGATCTAGCTAATCAAAGTGGGTTGAAGTTCAATGCTAGCTAAGAATCCTTTGCTAACCAATTCAGTCCTGAATTGCTCCACCTCCTCATATAAACTTGGTTGCTTCTCCTTGATCATGGTGTTTAGCCTACACGGCAATCTGCTAAGAGCATCCGCTACCACATTGGCTTTGCTGGGGTGATAGTGAATGTCAAGGTCATAATCCTTGATTAACTCTATCCATCTCCTTTGCGTCATATTCAGTTCTTTCTGAGTGAAGATATACTTTAAACTCTTGTGATCTGAGTAAATCTCACAGCGATTACCCATCAAATAATGACGCCATGTCTTTAATGCCAAAACTATGGCTGCTAATTCAAGATCATGGGTCGGATAGTTCTGCTCATGCTGCTTCAGTTGTCGAGACAGATACGCGATGACTTTGCCTTCTTGCATCAACACACATCCTAGACCAATCTTGGATGCGTCACAATATACATCAAATGGCTTCTTGATGTCGGGCATGATCAATATTGGGGCTGATATCAATCTCTTCCTCAACTCCTGAAAACTGGCTTCACATTTGTCTGTCCATTCAAACTTCTTGTCCTTCTTCAACAATTGGGTCATGGGTCGGGCGATGCTCGAGAATCCTTCTACGAACTTGCGGTAGTATCCCGCTAATCCGAGAAATGCACGGACTTGGGTTTGAGTGGTTGGGGCTTCCCATTCTTTAACATCTTTGATCTTGGCGGGATCAATAGAGACTCCTCCGGCAGACACAATATGTCCTAGGAATCCTACTTCTTTTAGCCAAAACTCACACTTGCTAAACTTGGCATATAACTGATGCTCTCTCAGGGTTTCTAGGATGATTCTCAGATGTTGCTCATGCTCTTCTTCTGACTTGGAGTAGATACGGATGTTGTCAATAAATACAACTACAAACTTATCTAGAAAATTCATAAAGATCTTATTCATGAGATTCATGAAATAAGAAGGGGAATTGGTTAATCCAAAAGACATAACCGTATACTCGTATAAACCATAGCGAGTAGTAAAGGCGGTCTTCAGAATATCCGTTGCACGAATCTTAAGTTGGTGATAACCAGTCCTAAGATCAATCTTTGAGAATACATGGGCTCCAGTCAATTGATCAAATAGATCCTCTATCTTTGGAAAGGGGTACTTGTTCTTGATGGTGACGTCATTCAACTTTCTGTAATATGTACACAGACAATTGCCTCCATCTTTCTTGTCGACGAATAACACTGGTGATCTCCATGGCGATGCGCTTGGCTGAATCAAGCCTGTTGCTAACATGGCATCTAACTTCTTCTTCAACTCAACTAACTCTGAGGGGTTCATGCTATAGGGTCTCTAGGCTATGGTTCCGGTTCCGGGGATTAGTTCGATAATGAACTTGAAGGAAATATGCCCTGAGAGGCAATAATAAAGTTGTTATTATGTATTCCTTGTATATGATAGATGTTTATTTTACATGCTATAATTGTATTGATAGGAAACATCAATACATGTGTGTTTAATAAACAAAAAGGGTTCCTAGTCATGCCTCTCTTATAGACTAGCTTGTTGATTAACAAGATGATCAAGGTTTCCTGATCATGGACATTGGATGTTGTTAATAACAAGGTCACGCCATTGGTGGAATGATGTGATGAACATTCATCCGAAGTATAGCATTATGATCAAGTCATTGTGTTTATATTGCTATAACATCATATGAAGTAATCTTTATCCTTAGACCATGAGATCATGTTAATTGCTAACACCGGAAGAGTATCTTGATAACATCAAACGTCACACCGTAACAGGGTGACTATAAATATGGGTTCAGTGCTACGAAGGTGTTATGTTGAGGCTCATGGATCAAGAGTGGAATTTGTCAATCCAGATGATGGATAGATATACTCTGGGCCCTCTCGGTGATATCACATTAGGATAGCTTACAAGCAAGTGATGTGATCACTAGAATGTTATATCACGGGAACGAGAAAAGAGTGCATGTCGGTAACGAGATCAAACTAGGTATAGAGATACCGATGATCGAATCTCGGACATGTAATATATCGAGAGACAAAGGGATTTAGTTACAAGCATTAAAGGTTCTCACGATCACAGGAGTCATCGTTGAATGTGTAGGAGTCAGTACGGATCTCCAGGTCCCGCTACTGATTATTGATCGGAGAAGGGTCTCGATCATGTCTGCATTATTCACGAACCGTAGGGTGGCACACTTAAGAGTTACCGGACACCATTTTGGAGCACATATGTTTCAGACGAAAGAATTGCAAAGCGCAGGAATTGTTTCAATAGAAACCGGAAATTGTTTCGGGTGAAATTGCAGAAGGTGGTTCTGCATGTGATATTGAAATATTGCAAGGGGCTATATGTGAGTGTTTGTTAATTAAAGTAATTAACAAAATTCTGAATAAATTTAATAAAAGAGTTTTATTAAATGAGAGAGCATTAAATTTGGAGAAATTTAATGCATTTAAAGTGGAGACTTTAAAAGGGAATGTGAAGAGGCATTTTAATGTGGGGGGGTTACCACCACATGAATGGGGGAGGTGAGGGGTCACCCCCCATGCGCCGGCCATGGAGAGAGGGGGCACCCCCTCCTCCTATAAAAGGCCACCCATTCCCTCCTTCATCCTCACACCTCCTTGTGAAGGATCTCTCTCCCCCTTTAGAATTATTCCCCCATGGTCTCGGATTAGCGAGATACATGTTCCCGGTGGCATTTCGTCTGGAAGGAGTTGTTGCTTCCGCTGGATCGCTAGAGCGAGGAGGTGGAGGTTGTCTGGTGGCTTGAACGTGTGTGAGAGTGCGGATGCGCTACTGAGTTGCGGCGCTCGGACTTCCTCACGATCTTGAGATCGGCAAGTGTACGACTACATCAACCACGAGTTCCTACTCGTTAACAAAGCTTGTTGTCTTCGAGGGTAAGTTCTCTATGGATGTATGTCCACCTGTTTGCTTTGTATCTAGTAGATAAATCTTGGCGTGTAGTTCACACCGTAGGAAAAAATTTGTTTTCTATGTTGCGGACCCAACAGTGGTATCAGAGCCTGATCTATGCGTAGGTGCTTAGCACGGGTAGTACACATATGGTTGATATGTGGGCGATGATGATCATGTTATTGCATCTTCTATGTATTTTGGATATTGGTGGCATAGTAGGATGAAGCGGCCCGGACCAACCTTACATGTCATCGTACATGAGACCGGTTCCACGACTGACATGCAACTTGTTTTGCATAAGTGGCTGGCGGGTGTCTGTCTCTCCTACTATAGTCAATATCTGATTTACAACGAGTTGCTAATAACTTGGTTATCCTTGTTGTGGTTCATGTTCGTAGGTTAGACATGTTCTATCTCCGAAAGCCCTAAGCCACGTAAAACTTGCAATTGATAAATTAGAGGCGTCTAGTTTAGATCGTTGCTGGGCTAGTGTTTTGATATGGTATTGTTGTAAGTAGATGTATAATAGATACTCTTACAACTCACTTAACGTGTAAGTTCCATAGACCTTGGCCTTACACACAAAGGAATGATAGAGATCATACCACGATGCAAATGATAGAGATCAAATGCATGGACCATATCACCTCACTTCACACATTAGATGTTAGCATCTTATATTGCTAGTTTGGCGCGTTTGGTAGCATTATAAGATGATCCCTCATTTAGATATCAAGATAAAATGTGTTCTTCCTTAAGTATGCACCGTTTTGTGGATCGTGTTTTGAGGCATCACGTGATGATCGGGTGTTTTCAACTCTACGCTTTCATACAACGGGTGTAAGACAGTTTTACACACGCAAATACTAAGGTTCTTACTTGACGAGCCTAGCATGTACAGACATGGCCTCGGAACACGGACCGAAAGGTTAAGCATGAGTCATATAGTTGATATGATGCCCATATAGATGCTCGCCTTTGAAGCTACACCGACTCACGTGATGATCGGACTTGGTGTAGTGGATTTGGTTCATGTAATCACCAAAAGGACACGAGGGATGTCGTTTTTGAGTGGGAGTTCATTAGTAATTTGGATTAGTCGAACTCAATCTATCATAAACTTAGTCTAAATATACTTTACAAATTCTGTTGTAGATGGCACCACCTGCTTTTAATTTCAATGTGTTCATGGAGAAAGAGAAACTTGTTGCGAATGGTAGCAACTTCACCAACTGGGCTATGAATTTGAGGATTCTCCTCACTGCTGCACAAAAGCAATATGTGCTAGATGCGCCGCTAGGCCCCCCACCAGCTCCTGATGCCCCTGACAAAGAAAAGAACGTCTATATAACTCGTCAGGAGGACCACAACTTAGTTCATTGCGGCATACTGTATGGGCTAGAGCCAGAACTTCGAAAACGTTTCGAAAATGGCAATGCCTTTGATACCATGGGAGAATTGAAAATGATTTTCGATACCCATGCTGCCGTAGAGAGTTATAATGCTACAGAAAAGTTCTTTAGCTGCATGATGGAGGAAAACGGATCCTTTAGTGAGCACGTACTCAAAATGTCTGGGTACGCCGATAAGCTTGTGTCCTTGGGAATAACGATTCCCATTGACTTAGGCATACATCGTGTTCTCCAATCTCTGCCACCTAGCTACAAGAGCTTCGTGATGAACTATAATATGCAGCGCATGAAGAAGTCTCTTCTCGAGCTTCTGTTAATGCTTAAGACTGCAGAAGTGGAGATTAGGAAAGAACATCAAGTGTTGATGATCAATAGGACCACCGGTTTCAAGAAGGACAAGAAAGGCAAGCACAAGGGAAAGAAGGGTGGCAAGTCTGTTGCCACGCCTGAAAAGAAACCCCGGGCTAGCCCTAAGTCTGACACCGAGTGCTACTATTGCAAGGGGACTGGCCATTGGAAGCGCAACTGCCCCAAATATTTGGCGGACAAGAAGTACAGCAAGTCAAACAAAGGTATATGTGATATACATGTTATTAATGTGTACTTGACTAGTACTCGCAGTAGCACCTAGGTATTTGATACCGGATCGGTTGCTAATATATGTAACTCGGTTCAGGGGCTATGGAACAAGTGACAACTAGCAAGGGATGAGGTCAGGATGCGGGTTGGCAATGGATCAAGAGTTGATGTGATCGCCGTCGGGACGCTATCTCTCCATTTGCCATCGGGATTAGTTATAAACCTAAATAATTGTTATTTGGTGCCTGCACTGAGCATGAACATTGTATCTGGATCGTGTTTGATGCAAAGTGGTCATTCCTTTAAATCTGAAAACAATGGTTGTTCGATTTATAAGAATGATATCTTTTATGGTCATGCACCTATGTTGAATGGTTTATTTCTATTGGATCTCGATGGTAATATTACGCACATTCATAATGTTAATGCTAAAAAGATTAAACTTGATGATGATATGTCTACATATATGTGGCACTCCCGTCTAGGTCATATTGGCGTTAAACGCATGAAGAAACTCCATTCTGATGGACTTTTGGAATCACTTGATTTTGAATCATTTGATACATGTGAGCCATGCCTTATGGGCAAGATGACTAGAACGCCGTTTTCCGGTTCAATGGAACAGGCATGCATCTATTGGAAATCATACATACTGATGTGTGTGGACCAATGAGTGTGTCGGCGCGAGGTGGATATCGTTATTTTGTTACTTTCACAAATGATTTGAGTAGATATGGGTATATCTATTTGATGAAACACAAGTCTGAAACTTTTGAAAAGTTCAAGGAATTTTAGAATGAAGTGGAAAATCATCGTAATAGAAAGATCAAATTTCTACGGTCTGACCGTGGAGGAGAGTATCTAAGTTACGAGTTTAGCACACACATGAAAGAGTGTGGAATAGTTTCACAACTCACGCTTCTTGAACACCACAACGTAATGGTGTGTCGGAGCGTCGTAATCGTACCTTATTGGATATGGTTCGATCTATGATGTCTCTGACTGACTTACCTCTGTCATTTTGGGGTTATGCACTGGAAACTGCTACATTCACTTTAAATAGGGCACCATCTAAATCCGTTGAAAAGACACCGTATGAATTATGGTTTGGAAACAAACCTAAGCTGTCATTTCTTAAAGTTTGGGGATGCGATGTTTATGTGAAGAAACTTCAACCAGATAAACTCGAACCCAAAGCGGAAAAATGCGTCTTCATAGGATACCCTAAGGAAACAATTGGGTATACCTTCTATCACAGATCCGAGGGCAAGGTTTTTGTTGCCAAGAATGGATCCTTTCTTGAGAAGGAGTTTCTCGTGAAAGGTATGAGTAGTCGGAAGGTAGAACTCGAAGAAGTTATTGAACCTTCTCTTCATGGAATGGCGAGTGGCGCAGCACCGGAAGTTGTTTCGGAGTTGACTTCACCTGATGAAGAGAGAGATAATGATAATGATCATGAAACTCTGAAAGAGGACACTACCGAACTTCGCAGGTCAAGCAGGACACGTGCAGCTCCTGAACTATACGGCAATCCTGTTGTGAATTTCATGGTTGATGAAATGGATGACCCTGCGACGTATGAAGAAGCGATGATGAGCCCGGATTCCAACAAATGGCTAGAAGCCATGAAATCCAAGATGGAATCCATGTACGAGAACCAAGTTTGGAACTTGGTGGACTTACCTCACGACCGAAAGGCCGTGGAGAATAAATGGATTTTCAAAAGGAAAACTGATGCTGATGGTAATGTGACCATCTATAAGGCTCGACTTGTCGCAAAGGGGTTTCGACAAATTCAAGGAGTTTACTACGATGAGACATTCTCTCCTGTAGCGATGCTTAAGTTAGTTAGAATTATGTTAGCAATTGGTGCATATTTCGATTATGAAATATGGCAGATGGATGTCAAAACTGCGTTCCTCAATGGTAAGATTGAAGAAGAGTTGTATATGATACAACCTAAGGGTTTTGTCGATCCTAAGGATGCTAATAAGGTGTGCAAACTTCAGCGATCCATCTATGGACTGAAGCAAGCATCACGAAGTTGGAATCTCCGCTTTGATGAGGTGATCAAAGAGTTTGGATTTGTCCAAACTTATGGAGAGGCTTGTATTTACAAGAAAATGAGTGGGAGCAATGTGGAATTTCTGATATTATATGTGGATGACATATTATTGATTGGAAATGATTTAGATCTTTTAAACAGTGTTAAAAGTTATCTAAACAGCAAATTTTCGATGAAGGACCTTGGTGAAGCTTCATATATATTAGGCATTAAAATCTATAGAGATAGATCAAGACGCCTAATTGGGCTATCGCAGAGTACATACCTTGATAATATATTAAAGAAGTTTAATATGGACGGAAGTAAGAAGGGGTTCTTACCTATGTTGCAAGGCAAGACATTGAGTAAGACTCAAAGTCCGGCTACGGCAGAAGAAAGAGAGATAATGGATAGGATCCCCTATGCCTCAGCCATAGGCTCTATAATGTATGCCATGCTATGTACAAGACCGGATGTGGCACATGCTATTAGTTTGACTAGTAGGTACCAATCTGATCCAGGTTCGGAACACTGGATAGCGGTCAAGAATATCCTTAAGTACTTGAGAATAACTAAGGATATGTTTCTTATATACGGAGGTGAAGAAGAGCTAGTCGCTAAGTGTTATGTCGATGCTAGCTTTGACACTGATCCGGATGACTCTAAGTCTCAATCCGGATACGTATTTCTCTTGAACAGAGCAGTAGCTAGTTGGAGGAGCTCCAAACAACCTGTGGTGGCTAGATCAACAACGGAGGCGGAATATGTTGCTGCTTCAGAAGCGGCGCAGGAAGCGGTTTGGATGAAAGAGTTCATTACGGAACTGGGTGTGGTTCCCAGTGCGTTGGACCCGATGGTGCTCTATTGTGACAACAATGGAGCCATAGCCAACGCCAAGGAACCAAGGTCTCACAAGAATTCCAAGCATATTAAGCGTCGGTTTCACTCCATCCGCGAACATGTCAAGGATGGAGATATAAAGATTTGTAAAGTGCACACGGACCTGAATGTAGCAGATCCGTTGACTAAAGTACTCCCTAGGGCAAAACATGATCAACACCAGAACTCCATGGGTGTTAGATTTATCACTATGTGAACTAGATTATTGTCTCTAGTGCAAGTGGGAGACTGAAGGAAATATGCCCTGAGAGGCAATAATAAAGTTGTTATTATGTATTCCTTGTATATGATAGATGTTTATTTCACATGCTATAATTGTATTGATAGGAAACATCAATACATGTGTGTTTAATAAACAAAAAGGGTTCCTAGTCATGCCTCTCTTATAGACTAGCTTGTTGATTAACAAGATGATCAAGGTTTCCTGATCATGGACATTGGATGTTGTTAATAACAAGGTCACACCATTGGTGGAATGATGTGATGAACATTCATCCAAAGTATAGCATTACGATCAAGTCATTGTGTTTATATTGCTATAACATCATACGAAGTAATCTTTATCCTTAGACCATGAGATCATGTTAATTGCTAACACTGGAAGAGTATCTTGATAACATCAAACGTCACACCGTAACAGGGTGACTATAAAGATGGGTTCAAGTACTCGAAGGTGTTATGTTGAGGCTCATGGATCAAGAGTGGAATTTGTCAATCCAGATGACGGATAGATATACTCTGGGCCCTCTCGGTGATATCACATTAGGATAGCTTGCAAGCAAGTGATGTGATCACTAGAATGTTATATACTCTGGGCCCTGTCAGAGTTACTGGGACGCCCACATCAGGAGTTTCTTGGAGCTCAACTCCCAGGACCCCCAGGAGGAGACCTACAGTGGCTAGTCACCGCAGATCTTAGAGGAAGCATCGAAGCACCAACTTCTGGGAGAATTCAGTTCTCCGTGAGAGAGAACAACTGGCTAGATGGATTATCCAGGGCAATGCATGAAGCTCTCGCACGTCTATGTGCCCTTAGCGTCAACAAAATCCAAGGAACCCGTTTTGCTCACTATGCAAGACGTGACTTCATGGGAATACCGATGGAGATGCGAAGTCACCCACACGTGACTTCATGGGAATGTTCCCGTGATATAACATTCTAGTGATCACATCACTTGCTTGCAAGCTATTTCAATGTGATATCACCGAGAGGGCCCAGAGTATATCTATCCGTCATCGCGATAGACAAATCCCACTCTTCATCCATGAGCCTGTCAACACCTGGATTTTTAATCCCAGATTGCCGTTATGCCATACCTCGCAATCCCAGGATTACCATTTTTGCGAGACATAACGGATTGGATATCACAGTACATCATCCATTACAAACCATACATAAGGTCTTACACAAATAAGGATCCCATGATCCAGTCTTAATACAACAAGCAGTTCGTCCGATGGAACTTACCCTCGAAGACAACAAAGCTTTGTTAACGAGATGGAACTCGTGGATGATTTAGTCGTACAATTGCCGATCTCAAGATCGTGATGAAGTCCAGCAGATCCGGCTCTAGCACGTCCATCAGATCCATCTCTAGCAAGTCCAGCACCACCAAGTCCAGCACCGCAAAGCAGCGATGCATCCATGATCGCACACACGTCCGGTACCCCGACAACCTCCGTCCCTCGCTCTAGCAAAGCAACAGAAGCAGCAACTCCTTTCCAGATAAAGCCACCGGCATGTATCTCGCTAATCCGAGACCATGGGGAATAACTAGAGGGGGAGAGAGATCCTTCACGAGGAGGTGTGGTTTGTGAGGAGGAGAGGGGGCATTTAATAGGGGAGAGGGGCACCCAAGGGCCATAGCGTGGCAGCCATGGTGGTGCCCCCACCTCTTCCACATTCATGTGGGTGGAGCTCCCACTCCCATAAAAAGCGTCCACTCAAAATTCCACTCACACATGCATTAAATTTCCACCAAATTTAATGCAAGCTCTCATTAAGTAAAACTATTTTATCTATTTTATTCAGAATTTTGTCAATTACATTAATTAACAAACATTCACATAAAAAACCCTGCAACATTTCAATATCACATGCAGAACCAATTTTAGCAATTTCACCCGAAACAGTTTCGGTGTCTATTGAAATAATTCTAGCGCTTTATTAAATATTTATCTAAAACATATTTGCTCCAAATGGTGTCGGTATACCTTAACTGTGTCACCCTACGATTCGTGAATAATGCAGACATGATCGAGACCCCTCTCCGATCAATAATTAGCAGCGGGACATGGAGATCCGTACTGACTCCCACATATTCAACGATGACTCTTGTGATCGTGTGAACCTTTAACGTTGTAACTAAATCCCTTTGTCTCGTGATATATTACATGTCCGAGATTCGATCATTGGCATCCAATACCTAGTTTGATCTCGTTACCGACATGCACTCTTTTCTTGTTCCCGTGATATAACATTCTAGTGATCACATCACTTGCTTGCAAGCTATTTCAATGTGATATCACCGAGAGGGCCCAGAGTATATCTATCTGTCATTGCGATGGACAAATCCCACTCTTGATCCATGAGCCTATCAACACCCGGATTTTTAATCCCAGATTTCCGTTATGCCATACCTTGCAATCCTAGGATTACCATTTTTGCGAGACATAACGGATTGGATATCATAGTACATCATCCATTACAAACCATACATAAGGTCTTACACAAATAAGGATCCCATGATCCAGTCTTAATACAACAAGCAGCGGAAATAAAAGATAAGCGTAGCGGTGGGATCCATCTTCAGGGGCACAGGCAATGCTGATGAAGGCAGATAGTACTAGTTATCATAGCCGTCCTGCTGGCCATCATCTTGATAGTCTCCTTCATAGTCTAGCCATGAGAATAGCCAGGGACAAAAGCCATGAGTACTCTTTAAGTACTCGCAAACTACCACTAACAAGTAGTATAGTGCTAAGTTGAAGTGCTAAATCTAAGTTTAACTATAAAGTTAAGTTTGAAACCTAAGCTGAGCTCAGAAGCAAAGAAAGATAAAATAAAGTTCTAGAATCACTTAAGTTGGGAAGCTATTGTCATAAACACAACCCTGTTGTGGTCAAGTCAAGATTCATCATTCCTTTCATAAGTCATTTTGAAAACATCTGACAATGAAACAGTATGGCCATTCCAACTGTCCATAACCGCGGACGCGGCTATTCGAATAGTTTGACACTCTGCAGAGGTGGTACACTTTCACCACAAGATTCGATACATCTGTCAGGGATAACCCTGAATCATCATACTTAGTATGCAGATAATCAAACATAACCTTCCCTTTACACACCCTAGTATAAGCACCTCTCCTATGAGCATGGCCTCCCAACCATGACCATCTGTCATCTTGGGCACTGCATAGGTGGACAACATTGAGAGGTAGCCTCAGCTCAAACCTCTCCCACGAGGGAACTAATACTAATGCATATAAACTTCCGGCTAAGCCTTACCCAATTCAGGTATTGTGGTTGTACGGTAAATTTGGAATGGTATCGCATCCGAATCCAACCATTAGTTTTATAAAAGGGCTAAATCTCATGCCCTCAACATTTTCATCATCATAAACCATTTGTGTTTCTCAACACATGTCAAAACATCTCAATAGAATGACTCATCATTCCAAGGTTTTCATAATTCATTTTCACCAATTGTTCCCATCTAAAGTGACTCAAGTTTTGATCTACTCTAAACTACTAAGTTAAGAGTGTTCACTAAGGTGTAAAGATGGGATCAATCTCATGCCATAGAATGACATCTAAAGTTATCTAAATAGGTCAAGTTTTATACTCTTTATGCTACCTTCAAAACAAGTAAGGGACTTTGTGTAAAGTAAAGGAAGTAAAGCTTGTAAGGTAATACTTGGGGTAGTAATTAGTCAAAGTGGTGTGACCAAAGCATGCCTAAAGCATCTTTGCTCATTCATCTAGCTTAATTCTAGCTTGATAACAATAGCTTGCAAGGGTTAGCTTGCCAATAGTAGCTTGCCTTGGTTGGTGCAATGTTTGAAGTTTTCTTCTTCTTCTTCTTCTTGGTAGAACTCCTCCTCCTCATAGACTTGGTCGGTACTATCTTCTATAAATACATACGGAGTACACAATCACCAAACAATACTTAACTAGTCTAATTAGTACTCTAAGGCACACAATTGATGATCTATTATCATCACAAGCATCACAAGTTTTATTCCATAGTTTCCTCCTTTTTATTTTAGAAAAGTAATTTCTACTCATTGAAAAATTAACTAAGATTTAATATTCACCACTTAAAATATGGGATCATGTGGACACATGTCATCACCACATATTCTAACATGTGAGAATGTAATTTAAGGGTTGGATCATAAATATTTTGGTTTAAGTTTATTATTTAATGATTTAAAGTGACTAGAAATGCCTATATAGCATTATTTTGGTACTAGTCCAAAGTCACTGCATGTAAACCTTAATATTATTACATATTCATATAGGTATGATGAAATGTGATTTTTTAGAGTTGGAATCAACTCAAAAGCTAACTTGGTTGATTTTATAAAAATGTTGCAAGGTGCAAAAGCTTCTGTTTTATTATTTTTACTAGGAGAGATCTCTAACTCTAAATGAATTAAATCCAACAGGCTTGGATAGATAATTCCAATACCTTTCAGGCACAATTGGTTTCATGCAATTTGGATTTGTTAAACTTCCAGAATTGATTTTTAAACTAGTGGGAAGAAACTAGGTTAACTCTAAATAGAAAAAACTAAATTTGAAACTTTCACACGCGCATGAACTAACTGGGCCGGCCCAGCTATGCACAAGACGCAGATGGCTGCTGACAAAGCGGTCTCCACCGGTCAGCGGCACAACCTAACCGGAATGGTATCTAGCATCCTAGGCCACACGATCTAAAGACGATCCAACGGTGGTGAGTCATCGTCGACGACGGATCACTCCAGCGAGAACGTGACCTAGATGCGGCGGTGGGGGTCGATTGGGGGCATACCAGGGCTCCAGCAAGGTCGGCGAGGCGGGCAAACGGGCTGGTAGACGACGGCGAGGCGAGGCACGGTTGCGGCGGAGCTTGGGGTGCCCTAAATCGCAAACGCCCTTCTCCTCCTCTTGCGGCGGCTTCAGCTTCAATTCCGGTGAGACAGAGCTCGAGCAGCTTCGGCTAGGGGTGGGTAAGGTTCAGTGAGAGGTGAGGAGTGTGGGAGTGTGGAGAAATGGTTCTAGGGTAGCCGCTTTATATAGGGTCGATGAGGAGGCAGAGCGGGCGACGGTGAGGTCATCTGTGACGACGCTGCGGGGCTCTCTCGGCATGGGCGAGGGCGGCGTTGGATGCTCTATTCCCCGGCGATCCTCTGAGGCTTAAAGGCACGGCAAGGCGAAGTCTCTACTGGTCGGGAGCATGCGATGAACTGCGCGCCGACAGCGATGTTCGACGCGGTTCCTCCGGTCTGTTGGTCGCGAGGCGGCGAACGACGATGCCTGGGCGGTTGCTGGGCCTGCTGCGGCTGCTGCCACGCAATGCTAGCGCTAGGCGCGGTCGGTGCGGCTCTGGCAGGCGCGGCGCTCCAGGGTGATCGGCATGGCGGACAGCGGCATGGGCGCGAGCAATTGAGGCTTGTCCTTCGCTCGTTTTTGGTCAGGGGCTGGTTGAGGCGAAGCGATGTGATGGCGCCTGTCTCCCAGCAAGCGAAGGAGAGCGTGGGACGGGCTGGGGCGAGCGGTCCGTGGTCGACCTGGGGCAAGGCGTCGGGCGGCTAGCTACTGGAGCAGACAGGGGAGAGGGAGAGAGGGTTAGGGCCGGGGTTCTAGCTAGGGGAACCAGGGGACTAAGTTAGGCCCAAATGGTGACCAACACTACTGCTCACTATAGTGTTTTAAGATTTGCAAGATTTATACCGCCACCGCCGACATAATGGCCGCAAGAAGCAAAAAATTTGAATTTTGGGTTCAAAATTTTTGAGTGATCTCCACTAGTACTAGGTAGTCTCTGGTTGCAAGGGTTTTGAAAATGGAGTTCAATTGGATGGTTTTTGAAATAGGGGTGATCTAGGCATATGCATTGAATTCAATTTTAAACTGTCATTTAAAATAAGTATTTGAATGTTTTTAGCAGATCACAAAGTGGGCCTTGGTACCTCATTATGTGTACTAGCAAGGGGTGCAAAGATTCAGAATTATTTCTGTTGGGAAATGAGTGCTAGGAACACTCAAAGTAGTGTAGTGGATTAAAATGACCAAAATGACCATTCCTCATTTTTAATTGTTTTTTATTTGATTTTCTTTGGGATTTGCTTGGGAATGATTTAGATGATGTTTATTTCACCTAAGAATCATTTTACAATCAATGGATCACAGAACCATGGCAATTCAAACAACTCCTATTTTTAAATGCACACACATATGAATGCTTTCATATTTTGAAATGGAAAAGTTTTTGTTAACCCTAATTTGGATGATTTGGATCTTGATAAGCTTGGATTAAAGTTTTAGGATGTTACAGAGCCTCGACATAACACCTTCGTAGCACTGAACCCACCTTTATAGTCACCCTGTTACGGTGTGACGTTTGATGTTATCAAGATACTATTCCGGTGTTAGCAATTAACATGATCTCATGGTCTAAGGACTAAGATTACTTCGTATGATGTTATAGCAATATAAACATAATGACTCTGATTGTAATGCTATACTTCGGATGAATGTTCATCACATTCCACCAATGTTGTGACCTTGTTATTAACAACATCCAATGTCCATGATCAGGAAACCTTGATCATCTTGTTAATCAACGAGCTAGTTTATATGAGAGGCATTACTAGGAACTTTGTATTTTGTTTATTAAACACACATGTATTAATATTTCTGATTAATACAATTATCGCATGCAAAATAAACATTTATCATAAACATGGAATAAGATAATAACAACTTTATTATTGCCTCTCGGGCATATTCCCTTCACATGCAAGGCGGTGACATGCCAAATTCAGTCCCTCCTCGCGACTCTAATACGTGGGCGTCAAAACAATATACTACAGTGGCAAAAATTTCAGCCAAGAAGCAGATACGATCTGGTGAAAAGGCAGATTGGTGCAGTGATTCCAACTCCAGCGCCATATATTAAAAGGAAAGTTGTAGGAGTAGAGCAATCATCCTACCATCTGTTGAAGTACAAGGAAAAGTGGAGGCGTTCAACAAATCTAAGTTGCCTCGAACAAAAGGAAATTTGGTGCATAAACACCATCACAAGAAACCTTGGAAAAGAGGTGAAGCCATGACCATATTGCCTTGTGGATCACAGAGAGACACCAATTCTCAAAATAAACTTCGATCTGATTCTACTGAGATTGTTTATCAAGCGGCCCATAAACCAGGTGGAGAATGTTTTGAGGCAATGTACAAGCGCCCACTTGAATGCCAAAAAGTACGCTTTGGCTCCCATGACCATGATATTGGTGGTCATGTGCACCTGGTAGTGGCGTTTTAAAATTCTATTTCATCATCAGCACATGTTGTACCAGAACCCATTGAGGGTTCATATGATCTAGAGTGGCATCGACATCATCGATAGAATGATCGATGTATCAACCTCCGTCGTGTTACAGTTGGCAAGGTTCGAGTCCACTTCTCCCAGAACATGGATAACAATGTTCCAGATCACCGTTTTTATGTCAGCAAGGGTAGCCTGAGGATCCAAACAATGATGACTAGTAACCCTTCAATGGTTGTCGCCTTTATCCGGTTCATTTGGAAAAAATACCTTAACCATTCCAAGCATCCATTTGTTGGCCTCGATTGCAAGTATACTAAATATATCCACAGAAAAGAGCGGCGAAAGCTTCTGCTTGAGAAGAAAGTTGCTCTCTCAAACCAAGAGCCACAGCGCGCTGCTGTTTTGTAGCTTTGTGTAAACATTGCCTAGTTTACCAGCTATACCAAGCTCATGCCAGGGGTCCCATCCCTCCACTCCTCCGTTGGTTCCTCGCAAATGAAAAAATCCAATTTGTGGGTGCCGCCATTGGCAATGACATCCAAAAGCTCAAATTTTACAACTTGGGTATCACGAATGATGTTGACTTGCAGCAACTTGGTATAAGGGTTCATAACCAAAATAAGGCCAATTGGTGTCACTGGAGAAGCTAGCAATGAAGGTGGCCAATATAAAACTCAATAAAGACAAGAATGTTAGTGTTAGTATGTGGGAGATGCCCATCCTGAGCCATGAGCAGATCAAATACGCATGCTTGGATGCATACGCGAGCTTCGAAGTCTTTAGGCGGCATTTTAACATTGATGGTTATCTTAGGTTCCATTGAAGTATTTGAACCCGAGTTCCATATTGTAAGAATGGGTTTGTAGACATACCAAAATGTATGATGCAATTATGAATCTATTATGCTAGCTCCATAGTCTATCATTATGTGAAAATTGTCGATTATTTTACGATCATATTATCGGGAAGCCATATCATGAGTGAGATCATTTAACTAGGCTGATCATAGTTTATAAGCTCCTATGATTTTGAAAAGAATGAACCCAATGAGAATTTTGGGTTTCCGTTGACATAGTGTTCATGCTGATCGCGGAACAATTTGCATTTCTAAAAGTGACACCACATATGAACTTTGAGAATATAAAGAGGTTTCAAGATCACAAAAAGATTACTCCAAGGCTGTAAGAGTATAAACTACTAGCCTCATAAAAATGGAAAAAAATACTCTAAAGATGCAAGAGTATAAACTGCCAGCCATGTGAAAAAATAAATAAATGAAAATAAAACTACTCCAATGTCATAAGAGCATAAACTTTTGGCAAGATGTAAACACATCGTCTAAAACATACTTTAATATTTCAAAAGAATGATCTTCTTAATACATAAGTACAACTTTAGGATTCGCCAACCTCATTTTGTTGCAGTCGTAATATCGCCCAAGTAAAAATGATGGCTATAAGAATATAAACTTTTAGCCTCATGAACAAAAAATTCTACTCCAACATCTTATGAGTATAAACTATGATGGTATTAAATTATACTCCAAATCCTTACGAGTATAAACTATGCCATATTAAGAAAACAATACTCCAAATGCTTACGTATAAACTATGCCATATTAAAACATTAGTCCAAATGCTTACGAGTATAAATTGTGCCATATTAAAATATTACTCCAAATGCTTAGGAGTATAAACTGTGTCATATTAAAACATTACTCCGAATCCTTACGAGTATAAACTATGTCATATTAAGAAAACAATACTCCAAATGCTTATGAGTATAAAGTGTTCTATATTAAAATATACTCCAAAATCTTATAAGTATAAACTGTGATGGTATAAAGGTACTCTAAAGTCTTTCAGGTATAAATTGTGGCAAACTACAAGATTACTCCTCGCGCTCACAAGTATAAACTGATCGCACCTTATAAAACAAATAGCGAGAAAAGTTTACTCCATACCCTCATGAGTATGAACCGAGGCAAATAAATAAAATTTGACTCCTTTTCCTTCATGAGTATAAAATGGGGCAAACAAATAAAATTTTGCTCCATACCCTCAAGAGTATAAACTAGGGCACACAAAATAAAACTTACTCCATCGCCTACGAGTATAAACTGATGTGCACAAAATAAAAGTTACTCCATCGCCTATGAGTATAAACTGGAGCACATATGCAAGAAAAATACTCCATCGCTTCATGAGTATAAAGTGGAGCACATATGCAAGAAAAAATACCCCGTCGCTTCGTGAGTATAAACTGGAGCGCATATACAAAATAAAAATACTCCGTCGCCTCATGAGTATAAACTAAAGAGAAAACAAAAATAAATAATATACTCCATTGGGGCATCACCCAAAAAAATACCCGATGGCTTCATGAGTATAAACTGGAGCATGAATAAATAAAATTACTCCATCAATTTATGAGTATAAACCGGGGCACAAAAAAATCTCATAAATATAAACTAGAAAATATACTCCATGCCTTCATGAGTCTAAACTGTGGCGTATGAAAATAAAAAAATTACTCCACGCCTTCATGAGTATAAGTTGAGCCCTATATAAAATTACTCCACTACATAAACTGGGGCACCAAAAAACAAATCTCATAAATATAAACTAGAAAATATAATCCAGGCCTTCATGAATCTAAACTGTGGCATATAAAAATAAAAGATACTCAATCACCTCACGAGTATAAAGTGGGGCATAAATAAACATAGTCCTTAAACTGAAGCGTTGGTAAATAATAATGCTCCTCACCTTGATGAGTATAAACTGGGGAACAAAATAAAATAGTAATATTCCAATGACTTATTGGTGCAAACTATGATGTATTAAAATAACCATAACCCTAGAGTATAAATTGGGGGGAAAAGATAAATGAATTTTCTCGAACGGTTTACGACCAAGATAAAAAAAAGGAAAGGTTAACTTTCGATACGGAGCTATATAAGTATAAACTACTAGCCTCGTAAAAAGGTAGTAACATAAGCTTGCGTACTTTATGTTGCCAAAACAAAATCCTAGACTTCCCAAGTATAAGCCGTTGGTGTTGTGTAAAAATGATTCAAAATCTACATAAAGGTTAGAGGAGCAAAATCTATTAGCCTCTTGTGAAATATCATCGTAAAGAAAGCATTCTCCTATACCATTTGTGTGCATGTAAACTATATAATCATGCGTCCAAATTAATCCAAGGTTGTAGAAACATGATATGCTTGCTAGCTATATAACTGCAATAGATCAGCAGTATGAACTGCCAGGCTCATCCAAGAATAAAAATCGAAAAAGTATATACTACTCAAAGGCTATATGAGTATAAACTACTAGCCTCATATGAAAAAATATGTAATAGTTCAATGCTATATGAGTATAAACTACTAGGCTTATATAAAAAATATAATAACATAATCATATGAACATAACCTTGGGTATTATATATTGCGAAAGCAAAATCCAAGAGTTACCAAGTATAAGTTGTTGGTGTCATATAAAAAATGATGATCCAAATTTTACACAAAGTTTGCAAGATCAAGACCTAGTAGCCTCTTATGACATGAATCATTAAAAAAAATTGGTGCCATTTGTGTGCATGTGAACTATATTACCATGTGGCCAAAATCCAAGCTATGCAAACATGATATGCTAGCTAGCTACATAACTGTAGCAAACCTGTCTGTGAATTGCAGCCTCATCCAAAATCCACAAATCAAGGTTATATGATTATAAACTGCTAGCCACATCATCGAAAAAATGAGATCAAAGGATTCACATATCATAATTGGGTATAAATTGTGAAGAAAAGTACAAAGTGCTCCATTGACATATGAGCGGAAACCATCGAAGTCATATAAACAAAGAAAAAAACAAAGTTCAAATTTGTTCCAATGTTATACGAGCCTAAACTATAAGCGTTTCAAAAAAATGAAATAACTAAATGCTGCTCCAATGCTATATGAGCCTAAACTAGAAGCATCTTGTAAAATTTTATATAGCTAAATGTTGCTCCAATGATGTACGAGCTTAAATTATAAGTTCATAAATTACTTAAAAAATGCTCTGATATTTCACGAGCTAAAACTATAAGCCAAAGTTTCCTCTATAAATGAAAGATTAAATTACTCCAAAACTTCACGAGCTAAAAAAAACCCTGCCTTTCTCTCTTGCAAAACATAATATTAATGGTTTCTCTCAAAAAATGATAACATTAAAGGTTATATTAGTTTGACTGATAAGAAATGCCAAGTTCAGTAACATGTAGGGACATAATATTCAAAATCATCAAGAATTAACCTTGGTCATTGATATCCCATAAGTATAGGGTATCGTGTGTAGCCTTTTTGATAAGTAAGAGTGTCGAACCCAACGAGGAGCTTAAGGTAGGATGAATGTTCTCTCAAGTTTTATCAACCACTGATACAACTCTACGCACACTAAACGTTTGCATTATCTAGGAAATAAAACTAGAGCAACAATATGAGTACTAGAGATAGCTTTGCATGATAATAAATAACAAGAAAGTAAAGCTAGTTGCTGCAGCAATAAAATACACTAAACTAACAGAACTATGAGTGTGGAATAGTGGTGGTAATTGTGGTGGCTTTGTCCAAGTTTAAATAGCGAATAGATCGGGTTCATTGTCTTCGATGCAGTTTTCTATGTGGGAGGGGCTAAATATACATGTGCTTCACTACTTAGAATTATATGTACTATATGATTGGATTGTTAGCAAACATCTGTAACTACTAAAAATACATTAAGGTTTCCCCAACCATAGCCTTAAGTGTAATGGTCCTCTTACTCCCATACGTGCAACGTTCCGGTTGGCGTCCTCAGGTTTTTGTCACTCCGGCAGAACTCCCCCCTTCCTTTTACACATACTACAAACCCTATGATGTTTAATCCATGCGCGCACAAATATAATGGACACCAAAGGACTGTACGATATCAACATACAACTCTAATGAACCAAAGACGTTCAACCATTTAATCTAAGAACAAAAAACTACACAAACATGACATAAATCATAGGATTATAACTTATAGCATCAAACACCATGTTTACATCGGACAGTACAGAGGTGTGTGGGAGGATGAACCACTGCATACTAGGAGGATTAGGTGATGGAGATGGCGGTGAAGATAGTGAAGAGGGCGGCGGCGGCACCGGCGGTGGCGCGGGAGACTCCTTCCCCGCCGCCGGTATCATGGGGGAGCACCGCCCGTTAGCCCCCTTCCATCATGGCTTATTGGGAGCCCTCCCCCATGGAGATGGGATCCATTAGGAAGGGGAAAACGTGGCTTTGGCGGCTGCAAATTCGTGGGTGGAGGTGTCTTGGGCGAATTAGGTTTCCTCCCTTTATATAACTTCTCGGATTCCCGTCACCCCATCTTGGGCTGCAGTAAATCGTGTCTAGCGTGCCCATCAGGACTCGGAATCAGCTAAATTTTATGTCTAGGACGTTTGTCGTGAAATTTCCAACAACTTTGTAGTTGAAGAGTTTTCCGTTTGACACCGTCTTAGACTAGAAATGTGACCATCTTTAAAAAGAGTTCTGAGACAGATTTCTGAAAAAACCCAATTTGACTCCAACAAGATTTCCACTTATATTCTTGGTAATTCCTACACATCAAAGTGTAAAACAAGAACATTATGCACTTCTACAACTATTAGTAGGTTAGTCCAAATAAATCATAAACTTTATTAAAAAAGGAGTGTCAAAAACATATTATTAGTATAAAACCATCAAAGATTATAGATACGATTATGGACGTATCAGTCATCAATTCGTTACTCGATGTCTTCTCCTGCACCAAGGAGTATATAATTTGAAAGAAAGCAAATTTAGCACGCGCTGTACCGGAATGCATGAAAATGTAGGCACAGTGTTGTATGAAGAAAAAGAGAGGAAGAGATTAAAATGATGAACGAACCTGCACCAGTTGATTTACTACGAGCTGATGCAGATGAACTTCTCACGAAGTTGATCAAGTGACGGCCAAGTTTGGAAAAAATATGAAATCAATTATCAATCAATAGCTTTGCATATAGTCGACAGCAAGTTGAAATATAAAAAAAACTCTAGGCTTAGGCAGGTTTGGTCGTGAGAAAATTGACTAGATCTGACATCAAGTAAGTCAAGAGAGCAACCAAATGGATAGAGAAAGGGAAATCCTCGCTAGAGAAAAGGAGTAGAAGTGGAAGAGAAGATCAAGTTTGCTGCTCGTGAATAAAGGTTGTTCGGCAACAAACTCCGAGCGTTGGCCAAATTTTCAGGCTATATTGCTGGAGTATTCGTCGCTACAAAAAAAATATGGCCGTGGCTAATATACCATGATATTATAAAAAAATCAGACAAAATAATGAACCGTGATGCACGCAAATTATATCCAAATATTTTTTCTTTCAAAAATGGCTTGCTACATAAACGAACAACGCAATGTGGACAACAGCGTATGTCGTCCATACCCAAATCTATAAACAAAACATCAAAAAAATACAAAGCTATTGCTTCGAGCTCTAAACTCGGGGCAAATCATCTTGTCGAGTACAGACCTCGAAGGGGGCATCAGTTGACATCGATTTTGACCAAAGAAAATAATAATGTGGAAAATTCATTGAAAACATTACTAAATTATTCGACCGGCAAAATTCCGTTATAATTTAGAGAACGACATAAATTTGAAACAATGATATTAAAATTTATTTCCAAGAGCTGACGACGGTGTTCTAATATTGACCACATTTTACAAAGTCGTGAGTCACTAAATATTCGACCACAGAATAAAATATTGGCATCGTCGCGACTACCCTATATAGGGTCGTGTTGTTTTAAAATAAACTAGACCATGAAGACGCACGTTGTCGCGCCCGTCCATGTGGAGGAAAGAAATTTTGAAAAACTGGTGTATAGAGACATTGAGTAGAACTTGAAAAAATACAATTACAATGGGATGATACATTGTATACATTTAGAACTCAGACAAACGTGGAATTATTTACTCTTATATTTTCTCTAGATAACAAAAAATATATTTTCATGAGTACATAGTACAAAAAACAGATAGAGCAGAACAATACAAATTACATTGTCTCAACGCTTGCATATTCTACTCTTGCGAAGAATTCAACTCTAATAAGAAGTCACGTCTCTGAAAGAATTAAGCCTTGCATTCTTGAGCAGCGATGTACATTTTTTTATGTCTAAATTTAGTTGCCCGTGGAAGTGCAACACTGAAACTAAAGATTTCCTCGTGCAGAGCCAATCATAAACCATCATCTAAGAAATATGCAAGAAATCGGAAGCATTATCCGAGAAATAGAAAAGGCCAATATCTTGTTATTATGACCGATGTACACTATCCACTGATTCCATTTGAACAACAACAATATAATCAACTTCAGTTTAACATATGAACACAACCAGGTGAATAAGATCAACAAAATCTTATTAAACCATGTTGGTATATCAAACCAATAAAATTTGAACTCACACCGTTCTGATATGGGATTTATATGTATATTCACATCAGCGGCTTTGTGCTCCACTTGCCTAGCATAGTGCAACATTAAGAATCGCATATCAAACTGAAATAGAACTTCTTATTAAAGAAGTGCAGCTCTCGAAGATTGCAGATCAGTTAACTAAAAGTTGTAGTTGCAAATTAAAGATGGATGGGAGAGGTCAAGCTACCTGTATTTTGCGGTTCTGACTAAAATCTATAGTTCACAATTAGTAAAATCATTGTAGTTAAATGATAGGCTCATAATATAGAATGAAATATTAATCCTGAAAAAAGCTATCAATACACTTGCTCATTAAGTGCAGAGGTGGCAGCATCTGATTCAGAGTTACATGTCAGGCTGCTATCTGAACCAGACATTATTTCTTTTGTAATACTACATCATATAAAATGATACGCTGATGAGGAATAATAACAGCTCAACTGAAAAAAAAGCTAATGCAACCTAATAAATATTCAAGGGAAAAACCATAATGTATGGAACAAATATGAACAAGAATTGCTAATTTAGTGATAGTCCCGCTATATTAATATAGCAACCACAGGATACAACCAACGACAATGCTAGGGCAGCAGCACAATCTAGCCCAAAAGAAAAGAAAGAGAAGTAAAAGAGAAACAAATGCCGATATCAGGCAGATCAACAAAACGAAAATGGCTCCCAACCGCTGCACCCTCTGGAGTTGTCCCACCACACTCTAGCCCTCCGACACGTCGTGTATTAAGCAACACCTTCAATAAGGAATGCGACACCGACGCCGCTGCTGTTCGGACTTGCCCTAGGGTTCCCCCGATCCAGAGAGGGGAGTGGGGAAGGGGTGCACCCGACGCCCCTCACGAGGGACAGCGGAAGATGCATGTGTCACCGCATCGGTGCCGGCCAAGCCAACAGGGATTTCTCCCGACCCCAAAAACCAGTACCTGAATGCGCGCTTTGACACGCCCGTCATCCTTAAGAAGTAAACGAACAATTAAGAAAAACGGTATGTAAAAAATTTGAATGATTCAAATTATGATATCTTGGTGTAGATGGTGGGGTATAATTGCCAATAGTTAGGAATGACCCTGCTAATCCCATGAATGATTTTGTGTTCACATTTTCTCTTTATCACACTCACGAGAAGAGATGAACGAGAAATAGGCATAACAAATATTCGCAACACTGCATCTTCTGGAGTGTAGCATTGTCTTCTCTTGCATGTAACTGACCTCTCTAGGGGGGTTCTTCTATAGAATATCTTCATGAAATTCCTTGCATAAACTGGATATCTAAGTAAAAAAAGGTCATGCTACAGCAAAGAACAAGGAGTGTTCCCGGTTTCCCGCACATTTTTTATTTCACCAAAGGAGAACATCGAGAGATACTTGTTGTATCTTTTTTACCTTTCATAAAGTAAATAGGACCCAGATCCCACCTTCAGCAACATCTTCCTTAGATAGTCAATAACCAAAGCAATTTTGCAACATAACATGCTAAGTGACATTCACAAAAGAGAATGAGTGTCAACATGATGAACAACCTAAGAGTCCAATTTTAAAATAAAAAATATGTCTAGCAAATTCAAGCTTTGTTCAAACAATAGTGAGAAATAAAATGTAGCCTCTTACATAAATGACATGATCCAGAATACAACTTGTAAGGTCTGAAATCCATAGGAGACTCCCATATGGGACTCAGTATTCATCCACATGACTAAAGCCCCACTTTCTGAATTTGAATAATGAAATCATATTCTCCAATTTTGGTGTTTAGGTTGTTATTGTGCGAAGAAAATGTATTGTCTACAGTTTAGAGAGGTTCCTTAATAATTTCTCGATGGTGTGATCATGTCATATGGATGTAAAGTGGTAGGGAAATAATGATGGGAATAAGAAATCCTACAACTTTGACTGGCATACCGCGCTTCTGAAGCCTGAGAGAATACCAAGGCCTAGCCTGGTGGCTTGGAAGTGCTGATACTCCCCAGCCCGCCTAGGTTCGAGCTTCCAAGATCGTATCACTGTGCGTGCACACCAAATCTCTTATTAAAAGACCGAGGGGATCCCCCCTTCGGTGTCACATTTAATATATCTGTATGGAACTATCTGCTTAAGGTTTGAACATTTTTAGAACAAAGGAAATGCTCGTTATTCAAATTCAGAAAGAGATAAAAGCAAGTTATGTTTTACTATGGGAAGAAAAGGTATTCTCTGCAGTTCAAAAAGGTACCTTAATAGTTTCTCGCTGGTATGATTATGTCATATGGAGTAGAAGTGTTAGATCAAATAATGACACGAATAAAATTTTCTATAACCCTGAATCGCATACCAGGCTTCTGTTGCTTGAGAGAGTAATGTGTAGTGTAGAGTCAATACAATATGTGTTACAATCGCGACAAGAAGATAACGAAGAACGAAAACGAAAAACACAGCAAGGAGACACAGATTTAACGTGGAAAACCTCTCCAACAAAGAGAGGAAAAAACCACGGGCGCCAGCCAGCGAAACTTCACTATATCGAGGAGTGTTTACAAACGCCGGGGATTTCACAGATGCAACTATCCCAACCGGCGGCTTACAAGGGGTTTATATATCGGTGGAAACCTAGGTCTTCAACGATCCGCACTCGGCCCAAGCCTCCCGGCGACGGGCCTCGCTCCACTCGTCAGAAGTTGGCCTATACTTTGTAGAATTTGGATCAACATATAACAATATGCGTGTCACTGTGTGCTTGATAGGTGTACCCGTTGAAAACCAAAAAGGAAAAGGAATGCACTTTTGATGATCTGAAGCTGCTTCTGTGATATCATCTTTCACACCCAGGTCCTTACTGTAGATGATCTGAAAATACATATACATGTCAAATAGACTGACTACTTCCCTTCAAGAAGCAGTCAAGGGCAGGCACTTTTGATGAATAAACAAAGGAACCATGCAAAGTTCGAGTGAGAAAAAATTAATTCATGCTAGAAGGAAATTGAAATTGGTACAATAGCTGCAAGATGTTTTGAGCACATATAGACTGCAACGTCCTTTGTTTTCTACTATCTGAAACTTGATGCAGGTTGGACAAAGAGCACACCATGTCATCTTCGTCCTTGCATCATTGCTTTCCTACCCGGTGCTGAATAAGATGAACCAGAGAGTTAAATTATGGAGAGCCCAAGGCTCAATGATAAAGGAAGGTAGAGAGCTCATGTTAGAATTTCACAAATCGATGTGGACCATCTCTGGTACGCCCTCGAGGATGCTAGCCCAGAGATCGTCCCTGACTCCTCTTTCTCTGGCACAAGCGAGACGCGGCCATGTCCTCTTGCGTCAGTGAGCCGGAGCCAGAGCCGTCGCATGACCCTTATCCTCCCCTCAATGAACGCTACAATTATCAAGGAAGTTGTGGAGGAAGTCGGTTGACCTTTACCAGGATATCTGGGCCGCGTGGTGCTAACTCGGCCCGGCCGCACTGTAACATTCCAAAACTCTAATCCAGGTGATCAATATCCAAATCATCAAATTTAGAGTTAACAAAAAAATTTCCATTTAAAAATATTAAAGCATTCATATGTGTGTGCATTTAAATAGGAGTTGTTTTGAATTGCCATGATTAAGTGATCCATTGCTTGTAAAATGATTCTTAGGTGAATTAAACATCATCTAGATCATTCCCAAACAAATCCCAAAGAAAAACAAATCAAAATGAATAAAATAACCAAATGGTCATTTGTGCCATTTTAACTACCATGTCTACTTTGGCTATTCCTAGAACTCAAAACCTAACAGAAACAAATGTGGATCTTTGCACGCCTTGCTAGTACATGTAGTGATGTACCAAGGCCCACTTTGTGATCTACCAAAAACTTTCAAACACTAATTTTAAATGACATTTGAAAATTGAATGTAGTTTATATGAGAAGATCACACTTATTCAAAAACCACTCAAATGAATTCCATTTTCAAATCCCAAGCAACCACAGGTGCTTAAGCATGTGACAAACAACTCCACCAAAAATCATCTAAAAATTCAAAACTTGAATTCTTTCGGCCATTTCTACAAACACCTTGTGGACAGAATTCAAACAAAAAAAACCAAAATCACTATTTGAGCAGTGTTCTGGCCAAACTTGTCCCCCACATTGCCACCAAACCCTCTCCACTGCTTCCCCTACCCCTCTCTAGCCCGGCCAAGCACTGTGCCCGACTAAACGGTCATGGACATCAATGCCGAGCCCAAAACGAGCACCCCACCGGCGACAGCACGCCACAGCCGCCGCCAGCCTCGCCCACCATGTCCAGCACGTCTCCTGTTGTCCACCTCCACCGTCCAGCCAGCCCCAGCCCGCGGACAGCGCCAGGAGTAGCCAGGAACTGCCGCGCCCGGAGCCTGTCTGCCATGCCGACACCGCCCGCAGAGCGCGCACGGTCCCCACTCGACCAGACCCCGCCTCGCTCCAGCCGCCCGCCTACACGATCACCACCGTCCTAGGAAGATAACGGACATGCCCGTTCCCCCGACCACACCCCGTAGTCGCCGGCCGCCACGAAACTCGCTATCGGCAGAGACATAGTGCGCGCCGCGCCACTCACCTCCCCCGACCGCAAACCACTATACACGCACCACCGTGACACTCGCCAGGGCACCGCCCACCGTCCTAGCCCACCGCCCACACCTCTATCCCGTTGTGCCATCGTCACCGGCGAGCACCGCCCATGCTCCTCTGCCGCTTCGCCGAGCCTATAAAAGGAGGCCACCCCAACACAAACTCCTCACACCACTCTCATCCCCTCCCTCTCAGAACACTCCCAGAGCCCCACCGGAGCAAGCCGCCTCAGCTTGTCCCTATCATAAGCATCTTGAAGTGATTAAGGTTAAAGTGAACAAACTATGGTGTACATGCTTGACGAAGTATAAGTCAGAAATCTCATGTCCCTTGTATATGAGGGCCGCTTCTCATGCTACTCAAGTTTAGTCACCGGTAAGTTCTTGTCATTGTAAGTATATGTGTATCATAGAGAACCGCCAACGGGGTACCCCTTGCCCGATGATACGGAAGAATCCCCATATCAAAATGACAAGGCAAGCAGACAACAAGCATCTCAGCATTCTTCTTATTTACCATGGGAATATGGTGCTTTTTTCTCTCTTTCCTCTTTTCGTAGTATCTCTTTTTTTTCTTTTCTCTTTTTTCTCAATATAGGACTCTCTTTTTTTTATAAGAAGAATGCTTCATAGACAGCTCATTATGGTTACACTGCCGGTTTCCACCATGTCAGCATGGATTAGACCAGCGGCCCAGGCGTTTCTCTAACACATATAGATAACTCCATGGACTTACAAGCTCCCCTTTGATTTCACACCGACGACATCCATATACAAAAGAGCATGATATCAACTAGGTACAAGTACCAAGTGCAATGTTGAAAGCGTTCCCCATGAAAGCATGGTTCTGCTAATTCCCAACAAATAAGTGCAAGCATATACAACATAGACGACACAATGGTTCAAGTTTATTAAGGGCAAGAAAAGTAAAGTGTGCCATCAAGTTCGTGAGAGCTTTAATCACTAGTTTTCTCATAACAAGTTTAATTTGGAAGGTAAACAAAAGCATGAATATACTTGGAATAGCATATGCTAATAGGTAGGTATGGTGGACTCTTTAGAATAACTTGGTTTAGGGAGTTGGATGCATGAGTGGAACTCATACTGAGTTGTGGAGGCTAGCAAAAGAATGGGAGCGACAAACTAAGAGAGCAATCATGGCCATAATCATGTAGAGGGACAAAACATCATTGATCAAAGCATAAAGTGATACTACAAGTTGAAAACTAAAGGATCATAAAGGCTATGGTGACTTGAGATAGTCATAACATGGTGTGAGCATGTGCCAAGTCAACCCAAATAAAGCATCAAAGGAGAATACCACTATACTATACTTTAATATGCTAAAACAACGCATGATTCATCCCAGGCACATTAAGCAATCTCAATTGTTTATAACAAGTCATGCTATATAAAAAATACTAAGCATAAAGCCAAAACAATATCAAGCATGGCACGACAGAGCATTGGCCACAGTAAAAAACAAGCTCTTTTTACCACATAAGCATGAACTTTCCTACTCTTTTCCAAACCAAACCAAACTATTTGCAAACAAAAGTATGAAAGATGGGGTCTAACCAATTTATTTAGCAAACTAAGCAAACCAAATCAAACAAAAAACCAAAACGAAAACGAAAAAAGAAGACGCTCCAAGAACAACACAACTGTGCATGAAACGATAAAAATGAAGCGTTTGGAAGAAACCTGGGATTTTTATTGATGAAGAAGGGGATGCCTTGGGAATCCCCAAGCTTTGACGCTTGAACTTCTTGGATATTTCTTGGGGTGACACGCGTGGCATCCCCAAGCTTGAGCTTTAGTCCATCCTTCATCTCATTACTAATTCCTTCCATACACCTGAAAATTTTCCTTCATACAAAACTTCACACAATCTCATTACCAACATTAGTCCACTCAAGATAAATAAGTCTTAAGGTTCAGTTCTAACACCAAATAAACTTCCATTAGAACACTAGCTACTGTAGCACTTCCCTCAAAAATCTCAATTCCCCAAAAGAACTCAAAAAGGAACCAACAAGAAGTAAATGCAGAAAATGGCAGAAATCTATCAAAACAGACCAGCAGGTAAAGACGAATTTTTTCGAAGACCTTCTATTGCTCAAATCAAAAAGTGTTGAACCAACGAAAGTTAGATAACAACCTGGGCAGAAGCACAAAAATTCACGCCTCAAAAAGACATTCAGAGATTTTACACGAATTTTTACGGTGAAGCACAGAAATCTGTTTCGGGACAGCAACTTTCCCAATCATTACTTCTCTCTCATTAGAGGTCACTCTTGGCACAAAAAGCAAATAAAAAGGATAAGGAGCGGTTATTACTGAAGTAATAACTTCCAAGACTCATCTAAAACTTTTGGGTTATCTCCCAATAAGTACTTTTCTTTAATGCCTTTAAGTTAGGCATAAGAAGCAAGAAAGAATCAAGTGTTCTCAAATGAAGAAGCATTAAAACCAAATTTCTTGCCCTTACCTCTCTTACTTTTATTCTTAACCTTGGGGAAAATATGATTGTTTGGTGGAGAAGAAAGGTGCATGGTCCCCTCTCCCACATCTATTATTGCTCCAAGGAGTTCTAATAGGGACCTTCCAAGTGTAATTTGTCCTTTTCCTGCACATTCAATAACAAGATAATCAGTAGAAATCATTTTCCCAAGGATCTTTGTAAACACTCCTTCAGCTATTCCAATAGGTAATATGGTAGCATTATTAGCTAGATATATTTCTTTTCCTCCTTCAGTAAGTCCCCAAGTATTCAATGATTCATAAATATCTTTAGGCATAAGACAAAATTCAGACATGATATCACGGCGAGCTTGAAAAGTTTCAGTGTTTATCTCAATCTTTACTGTAGGGAGCCACTTTGATGGTTCAGAATTTATTGGAACATAATTATGATGCTCCCTAAGCGTATTATAGCAATCTTTTAAGCTATTAGTGCTAGTCTCAAGAGTGTTCAATCTAGCAAATATTCTTGCGAAAGAAATATCAGTTTGGCTAGGCAAGTTGTAAGTAAGGATCAATTTCTTTATAGCATTAATAGCATCATCCTCATTACATTGGAGGAAATCTCCTCCCACAACAGCATCTAAAGCATATCTATAGCAAAGAGCAATCCCAAGGTAAAAACTGCTAAGGAACAAGCTTTGAGTCATTTTAGGCTCAGTTTTTTTCATGTAGATCAGAGATTCTAGACCAAGCTTCCTTGAAACTCTCTTCAATTCCTTGTTTAAAAGTGAAAATCATTTCCTCGGGTGACATAGTGATTGGAGCAAGACTAGACATAGTGGCAACTTAAGAAAGGAACTAATTTCTTGTGTTTTTCAAATAAGAAAGCAAACTAGTAGAACTAATTTTTTTTTGTGTTTTTGATAAAGAAACAAGCAAACAAAACAAAAAGAAACTAAGCAAAACAAAAATAACAAAGTAAAGAGATTGGTTATGAGGGACTCCCCTTGTGAAGATGTCCTTGACTCCCCGGCAACGGCGCCAGAAAAATGCTTGATGGCTCTATGTATGGCGCCTAGAAAAATGCTGGAGTGGTGTTGATGTAGAGCTCGTTGGGAACCCCAAGAGGAAGGTATGATGAGCACAGCAGCAAGTTTCCATCAGTATGAAACCAAGGTTTAATCGAACCAGTAGGATCAAGGAAACACCCCAAAGGTGTTACTAGCTGAGCTTTGGCAGGCGCACTATCGGTGCTAGTAGCAACGTGGAGACCTGCACAACACAACCACAGAACTTTGTCCCTAACTTGCGATGAGGTTGTAAATCTCACTGTGTTTTGCTGAAAACAAAGGATTAAACGTATCGAATGGAAAGAAGTAAAAGTTTGCAGAAAGTAAACACAAAGAAGTAAACAGTTTATAGATTGAATTGTAAAAGACAAAGGACCGGGATCCATAGTTCACTAGAGGTGGCTCTCCTTAAGATAGATAACATGCTAGGTGAAGAAATTACAGCGGGGCAATTGACAAACATCGAGAAAGCAATACATGCATATACTAATCATCTTGACTCCTTTGGAACTTGATTGGGCATTACAACATTATACATAGACCGCCATCCAACTGCATCTATGACTAATAATCCACCTTCAGGTTATCATCCGAACCCCCTCCAGTATTAAGTTGCAAGCAACAGATTATTGCTTTACGAACTACGTGTAAAGTAAACAATACGATTGTTCTATGAACAAAGGATTGTTGTTTTATCCCTAGTAGCAACAACACATCTAGTACCTTAGATATTTCTGTCACTTCCCCAGATTACCAGAGGCATGAACCCACTATCGAGCATAAATACTAACTCTTGGAGTTGCTAGCATCTACTTGGCCAAGATAGCTACTAACAACGGAAAGCATGCAAGATCACAAATAACAAAGACATGATAGAATCAATAATCAATCTGAAATAGCATCTCAATATCCATCGGATCCCTGCAAACACAACATGTAGAATTACAAATAGATGATCTTGATCATGAACGGAGCTCACAAGATCTAAACATGAAAGCACAAAGGAGGAGAACCAGCCATCTAGCTACTACATGGATTCGTAGTCCAAGGATGAACTACTCACGCATCACACCGGAGGCTTTCATGGTGATGAAGAAGGCCTCCAGGGTGAATTCCCCTCTCCGGCAGGGTGCCGGGAAGAGCTTCAGATCCCTCCCGATCTAGGGATGGAGATGACGGTGGCTACAGACTCTTTCGTGGATTTTTGATCGGGTACTTAGGGTTTACGTCCCGAGGGCATCTTATAGTCGGAAGGGGAGGCCGAGGGGGTGCCAGGGCTGGCCTCACCACCCCCTGGCGCGGGCCAGGCTGGGCCGCGCGGCCAGGTGGTGTGGTGGCCCCTGGCCCCTCTCCGTCTCGTACTCTGGCATCTGATGACTTCCGAAAAAATAGGCACTTTGGCTTTTGTCCCGTACAATTCCAAGTATATTCATTTTCTGACTTTCCTAGAACCAAAAACAGCAGAAAACAGGCAGCCGGCACTTTGGCTCTTGTTAATAGGTTAGTCCAAGAAATCATATGAAAATTACTCCAAAGTTGGAACAAAACACAAGAAAGTGGATAAAACCAAGCATGGAACATCAAAAATTATAGATACATTTGCAATGTATCATGGACGTCCGAACAAAAACTTAATTTCAAAACCAAAGTGAGTATTTATGAAAAACTATTTCCTCTCTTACCCTTGGTAATTCATTCTTTCTTAAAAATTCATGTTCCTCAAATAACAATGATGCAAGGCGTTTGTTTGTTTCACGTAAAGAAAACATAGCATAATAGCATTCAGCTTGTCCCTCATAGAGTAGCAAATATAAATGCATAGGACACCTTCAAAGTTCATAAGAGTGACTAGATACAATAGTTTAAAACAAGTAATATCAAAGTATGCATCAACCAACTAGTCTTGGGACAATGCACATAGAACTAAGAATGGCCACTATGCTCTCAAAGTAGGTGCATAAAGATAGAAGGTGGAGACTCAATATAATGGTGGAAGAAAGGCCTTTTTATAAAAGGAAGTAGGGATTCAAGTCTCATAAAGAGCTTCCAATAATTATGGTACTTATAGCTTTCAGCTCTCATTGCCCCTATCATAAGCATATTGAAGTGATCAAGGTTAAAGTGAACAAACTATGGTGTACATGCTTGACGAAGTATAAGTCAGAAATCTCATGTCCCTTGTATACGAGGGCTGCTCCTCATGCTACTCAAGTTTAGTCACCGGTAAGTTCTTGTCATTGTAAGTATATGTGTATCATAGAGAACCGCCAACGGGGTACCCCTTGCCCGATGATACGGAAGAATCCCCATATCAAAATAACAAGGCAAGCAGACAACGAGAATCTCAGCAATCTTCTTATTTACCATGGGAATATGGTGCTTTTTTCTCTCTTTCCTCTTTTCATACTATCTCTTTTTTTTCTTTTTTATTTTTTCTCAATATAGGACTCTTTTTTTATAAGAAGAATGCTTCATAGAAAGCTCATTATGGTTATGCTGCAGGTTTCCACCATGTCAGCATGGATTAGACCAGCGGCCCAGGCATTTCTCTAACACATATACATAACTCCATGGACTTACAAACTCCCCTTTCATTTCACACTTACGACATCCATATACAAAAGAGCATGATATCAACTAGGTATAAGTACCAAGTGCAATGTTGAAAGCGTTCCCCATGAAAGGATGGTTCTGCTAATTCCCAACAAATAAGTGCAAGCATATACAACATAGACGACACAATCGTTCAAGTTTATTAAGGGCAAGAAAAGTAAAGTGTGCCATCAAGTTCGTGAGAGCTTTAATCACTAGTTTTCTCATAACAAGTTTAATTTGGAAGGTAAACAAAAGCATGAATATACTTGGGATAGCATAAGCTAGTAGGTAGGTATGGTGGACTCTTTGGAATAACTTGGTTTAGGGAGTTATATGCATGAGTGGAAGTCATACTTGGTTGTGGAGGCTAGCAAAAGACTAGGAGCGACAAACTAAGAGAGCAATAATGGCCATAATCATGTAGAGCGATAAAACATCATTGATCAAAGCATAAAGTGATACTACAAGTTGAAAACTAAAGGATCATAAAGGCTATGGTGACTTTGGATAGTCATAACATGGTGTGAGGATGCGCCAAGTCAACCCAAATAAAGCATCAAAGGAGAATACCACTATATTATGCTTTAATATGCTAAAACAATGCATGAATCATCCAAGGCACATTAAGCAATCTCAATTGTTTATAAAAAGTCTTGCTACATCAAAGAATACTAAGCATAAAGCCAAAACAATATCAAGCATGGCATGACAGAGCATAGGCCACAGTCAAAAATGAGCTCTTTTTACCACATAAGTATGAACTTTCCTACTCTTTTCCAAACCAAACCAAACTATTTGCAAACCAATGTATGAAAGAGGGGGTCCAACCAAATTATTCAGAAAACTAAGCAAACAAAAGCAAACCAAAACCAAAACGAAAACGAAAAAGAAGACGCTCCAAGAACAACACAACTGTGCATGAAACAATAAAAATGAAGCGTTTGGAAGAAACCTGGGATTTTTATTGATGAAGAAGGGGATGCCTTGGGCATCCCCAATCTTTGACGCTTGTACTTCTTGGATATTTCTTGGGGTGACACGCGTGGCATCCCCAATCTTGAGATTTAGTCCATCCTTCATCTCATTACTCATTCCTTCCATACACCTGAAATTTTTCCTTCATTCAAAACTTCACACAATCGTTATTAGCAACATTAGTGCACTCAAGATATATAAGTCTTAAGGTTCAGTTATAACACCAAATAAACTTCCATTAGAACACTAACTACTGTAGCACTTCCCTCAAAAAGCTCAATTCCCCAAAAGAACTCAAAAAGGAACCAACAAGAAGCAAATGCAGAAAATGGCAGAAATCTGTCAAAACAGACCAGCAGGTAAAGACGAATTTTTTTGAAGACCTTCCGTTGCTCAAATCAAAAAGTGTTGCACTAACGAAAGTTATATAACAACCTGGGACAGAAGCACAAAATTTCACGCCTCAAAAAGACGTTCAGAGATTTTACACGAATTGTTACGGTGAAGCACAGAAATCTGTTTTGGGACAGCAACTTTTCCAATTATTAGTTCTCTCTCATTAGAGGTTACTCTTGGCACAAAAAGCAAATAAAAAGAATAAGGAGAGGTTATTACTGAGGTAATAACTTCTAAGACTCATCTAAAACTTTTGAGTTATCTCCCAATAAGTACTTTCTTTAACGCCTTTAAGTTAGGCATAAGAAGCAACAAAAAAACAAGTGTTCTCGAATGAAGAAGCATTAAAACCAAATTTCGTTTTCATAGGAGAGGCAAAAGAAATATTCTCTCTCTTCTTAGGAAGTGTTCTATACCTTTCTTGAGTGGGAGTTGATATTTAATGGTGCCTTCTTTCATATCAATAATGGCACCAACAGTTCTAAGAAAAGGTCTTCCCAAAGTAATAGGACAAGAAGCATTGCATTCAACATCCAAAACATAGAAATCAACGGGGACATAGGCATTGTTAACCATAATAAGAACATCATTAAGACTCTCCATGAGTTTATTTTTAGCATTATCATCAAGTGGGACATTCAAATAATAATCTTCAAGTGGAGGAAAATCAAGCATATCATAAATCCTTCTAGGCATAATAGAAACACTACTATCAAGATCACATAAAGCTTTGAAATCAAAGTCATTCACTTTCATATTAATGATGGGTTCCCAACCATCTTCTTGTTTTATAGTAATAGAAGCTTTATGTTTCACCTTTTCTTCTTTAATCTTTATGAGAGCATCAGTAATGTGTTTTGTAAAGGCCATGTTCATAGCACTAGCATTAGGACTTTTAGCAAGATTTTGTAGGAACTTAATAACTTCAGAGATATTGCAACCATCAAGATCAAAATCAAATTTGTCATCTAAAGTAGTAGAACTATTACTAGCCTCAACAATAGTGGTGGTAATAGTAGAAACACTAATGTTTCTAGCAATTTCATCTCCTCTTTCCCACTTAGCATGTAATTCAGCTAATAGTCTAACATTTTCAGCAATTCTTACTTGTATAGCATTAGTAGCTGCAAAGGGATTATCATTAGTTTCAGGTTTAGTAGCCATTTTATTCAAAGAATATTGAGCTTCCGCCAAAGATGCTATATTTCTTTCAGCATTAGAGAGTTTTTCCTCAATAGTTTTATTGAAAGCAGTTTGCTTACTAATAAAGTCTTTAAGCATAACTTCAAGTTCAGAGGGAGCATTCCTATTATTGTTGTAGGAATTTCCATAAGCATTACCATTGTTAGGAGGATATGGCTTATAATTGTTGTTACCAAAATTACTCCTATAAGCATTATTGCCAAAATTATTATTTCTTATGAAGTTCACATCAACTTGCTCTTCTTGAGCAACCAAAGAAGCTAAAGGGACATTATTTGGATCAATATGGGCTTTCCCATTAACAAGCATAGACATACTAATATCAATCTTGTCACTCAAGGAGGAGGTTTCCTCAACAGAATTTACCTTCTTACCTTGTGGAGCTCTCTCAGTATGCCATTCAGAATAATAAACCATCATATTGTCCAGAAGTTTTGTTGTAGCACCCAAAGTGATGGTCATAAAGGTACCTCCAGCAGCAGAATCCAATAGGTTCCTTGAAGAATAGTTCAATCCTGCATAAAAAGTTTGGATGATCATCCAAGCAGTCAGTCCATGAGTGGGACAATTCTTTACCAAATATTTCATTATTTCCCAAGCTTGAGCAACATGTTCATTATCAGATTGTTTAAACTTCATTATTTCACTTCTCATAGATATAATCTTAGTAGGAGGATAGTATTTTCCACTAAAAGCATCTTTGCACTTAGTCCAAGAATCAATACTTTTCCTAGTTAAGGAATTCAACCATTCTTTAGCTTTTCCTCTCAAAGAGAAAGGAAACAATTTCAGCTTAATAATATCACCATCTACATCCCTATGCTTTTGCATCTCACAAAGTTCAACAAAGTTATTTAGATGGGCAGCAGCATCTTTATTACCAATACCAGAAAATTGTTCTCTCATAACAAGATTGAGTAAAGCAGGTTTTATCTCAAAGAAAGTATCTTCAGGCACAGGTGGAGCAATAGGTGTGCTCATAAAATCATTGTTGTTGGTGCTAGTGAAGTCACACAACTTAGTGTTTTCAAGAGTAGTCATTTTTTTGGGTTTTTGAATAAGAAAGCAAACTTGTAAAACTAATTTTTTTTGTTTTTGATAAAGAAACAAGCAAACAAAGCAAAAAGAAACTAAGCAAAACAAAAATAACAAAGTAAAGAGATTGGTTATGAGGGACTCTCCTTGTGAAGATGTCCTTGACTCCCCGGCAACGGTGCTAGAAAAATGCTTGATGGCTCAGTGTACAGCGCCAGAAAAATGCTGGTGCGGTGTTGATGTAGAGCTCGTTGGGAACCCCAAGAGGAAGGTATGATGAGCACAGTGGCAAGTTTCCCTCAGTTATGAAACCAAGGTTTAATCGAACCAGTAGGAGCAAGGAAACACCCCAAAGGTGTTGCTAGCTGAGCCTTGGTAGGGCGCACTACCAGTGCTAGTAGCAACATCGAGACCTGCACAACACAACCACAGAACTATGTCCCCAACTTGCGATGAGGTTGTCAATCTCACCGTGTTTTGCTGAAAACAAAAGATTAAACGTATCGAATGGAAGGTAGTAATAGTTTGCAGAAAGTAAACACAAAGCAGTAAACAGTTTATAGATTGTTTGTAAAGAAAAAGGACCGGGATCCACAGTTTACTAGAGGTGGCTCTCCTTAAGATAGATAACATGCTGGGTGAACAAATTACAGTGGGGCAATTGACAAACATTGAGAAAGCAATACATGCATATACTAATCATCTTGACTTTTGAGACTTCATTCGGCATTACAACATTATACATAGACCGCAATCCAACTGCATCTATGACTAATAATCCACCTTCAAGTTATTATCTGAACCCCCTCCAGTATTAAGTTGCAAGCAACAGATTATTGCTTTACAAACTGCGTGTAAAGTAAACAATACGATTGTTTGTATGAACAAAGGATTGTTGTTTTCTCCCTAGTAGCAACAGCACATCTAGTACCTTAGAGATTTCTGTCACTTCCCCAGATTACCAGAGGCATGAACCCACTATCGAGCATAAATACTAACTCTTGGAGTTGCTAGCATCTACTTGGCCAAGATAGCTACTAACAACGGAAAGCATGCAAGATCACAAATAACAAAGACATGATAGAATCAATAATCAATCTGAAATAACATCTCAATATCCATCGGATCCCCGCAAACACAACATTTAGAATTACAAATAGATGATCTTGATCATGAACGGAGCTCACAAGATCTAAACATGAAAGCACAAAGGAGGAGAACCAGCCATCTAGCTACTACATCGATCCGTAGTCCAAGGATGAACTACTCACGCATCACACCGGAGGCTTGCATGGTGATGAAGAAGGCCTCCAGGGTGAATTCCCCTCTCCGGCAGGGTGCCGGGAAGAGCTTCAGATCCCTCCCGATCTAGGGATGGAGATGATGGCGGCTACAAACTCTTTCGTGGATTTTTGATTAGGCCCTTAGGGTTTTCGTCCCGAGGGCATCTTATAGGCGGAAGGAGAGGCCGAGGGGGTGCTGGAGGCGGCCAGACCACCCCTTGGCGCGGGCCAGGCTGGGCTCTGTAGCTAGGTGGTGTGGTGGCCCCTGGCCCCTCTCCGTATCGTATTCTAACTAGGGTCTCCTATGGTCAGGATGGCTCTAATACCAACTTGTCAACACCTGGATTTTTAATCCCAGATGCCTATTATGTCATACATCGCAATCCCAAGATTACCAATTTTGTGAGACATAACAGATTGGATATCACTGTACATCATCCATTACAAACCATAAATAAGGTCTTACACAAATAAGGATCTCATGATCCAGTCTTAATACAACATGCAGCGGAATAAAATAATAAGCGTAGCGGTGGGGTCCATCTGCAGGGGCATAGGCAATGCTGACAAAGGCAGATAGTCCTAGTTATCATAGTCGTCCTGATGTCCGTCATCTTGGTAGTCTCCTTCATAGTCTGGCCATGAGAATAGCCAGGGACAAAGACATGAGTACTCTTTAAGTACTCGCAAACTACCACTAGTAAGTAGTATAGTTCCAAAGTAAATGCTAACTCTAAGTTTAACTATAAAGTTAAGTTTGAAACCTAAGCTGAGTTCTGAAACAAAGAAAGATAAAACAAAGTTCTAGAATCACTTAAGTTGGGAAGCTAGTGTCATAGTCACAACCCTGTTGTGGTCAAGTCAAGATTCATCATTTATTTCATAAGTCATTTTGAAAATATCTGACAACGAAACAGTATGGCCACTAATCGTCCATATAATCATGACGCTGACTATTCGAATAGTTTGACACTCTACAGAGGTGGTACACTTTCACCACAAGATTCGATACATCTGTCAGGGATAACCCTGAATCATCATACTTAGTATGCAGATAATCAAACACCACCTTTCCTTTACACACCCTAGTATAAGCACCTCTCCTATGAGCATGGCCTCCCAACCATGACCATCTGTCATCTTGGGCACTACATAGGTGGATAACATTGAGAGGTAGCCTCAGCTCAAACCTCTCCCGTGAGGGAACTAATACTAATGCATATCAATTTCCAGCTAAGCCTTACCCAATTCAGGTATTGTGGTTGTACGGTAAATTTGGAATGGTATCGCATCCGAATCCAACCATCAGTTTTCGTAAAAGGGCTAAGGCTCATGCCTCAACATTTTCATCATCATAAACCATTTGTGTTTATCAACACATGTCAAAACATCTCAATAGAATGACTCATCATTCCAAGGTTTTCACAATTCATTTTCACCAAGTATTCCCATCTAAAGTGACTCAAGTTTTAGTTTAGCTCTAAACTACTAAGTTAAGAGTGTTCACTAATGTGGGATGCTAAGATTAATCTCATGCCATAGGATGACATCTAAGGTTATCTAGATAGGTCAAGTTTTATACTCTTTATGCTACCGTCAAAACAAATAAAGGACTTTGATAAAGTAAGGAAAGTAAAAGCTTGAAAGTAACTTGGAGTAGGTGCTAGTCCGAGCGGTATAACCAAAGCATGCTTAGTGCATCTTGCTCAGATTATCTAGCTTAATTCTAGCTTGCTAAGTATTATACTTGCAAGTTTTAGCTTGCCTTGGTTGGTGCAGTGGTTGAAGTTTTCCTCTTCCTCCTCTTGATAGAACTCCTCCTCCTTAAAAGCTTGGTCGGTACTATTGTCTATAAATACATACGGAATACACAATCACCAAACAATGCTTAACTAGTCTACTTAGCACTCTAAGGCACACATTTGATGATCTAATATCATCACAAGCATCACATGGTTTTATTAACTAGTTTCATTCTTTTTATTTAAGAAAAGTAATTTCTACTCATTGAGAATAACTAAGATTTAATATTCTCCACTTAGAATATGGGATCATGTTGACACATGTCATCACCACATATTCTAACATATGGGAATGTGACTTAAATGTTGGATCACATTTAATTAAGTTTAATTTTAATATTTAATGATTTAAAGTAACTAGAAATGCCTATATAGCATTATTTTGGTACTAGTCCAAAGTCACTGCATGCAAACCTTAATATTATTACATATTCAGATAGGTATAGTTAAATGTGATTTTTGAGAGTTGGAATCAACTCAAAAGCTATTATGGTTGATTTTATAAAAATGTTTGAATGTGCAAAAGCTTCTGTCTTGTTATTTTTACTAGGAGAGATCTCTAACTCTAAATGAATTAAATCCAATGGGCTTGGATAGATCTTTTCAGTAGTTTTCTAACAAAATTTGAATCACTCACTTTGGTTTAGTAAATCTCCCTGAATTGAATTTTGAACTAAGGGACAGAAGTGAGTTCAAACTAAAATAGAAAACCCTATATTTGAATTCGTGGGCTAGCGTAGGAAAGAAAATGGGCTGGCCCAGTGGCGCTCCGCGGGGCGAATGACAACTGACAGGGGGGGGTCCACATGTCAGCGGCTCTTTAAACGCGAAGCGGTATGGGGCAACGTGCGCTATTAGATTAAAAGGAAGATCTACGGCTGTGGCCTGTCGTCGACGACGGACAGGTCGCCGACGAGGTGGAACCCTAGCGGCTCGGTGGGAATCTGGGGAGGCTTACCAGGGCTCCGGCAAGGGTCGGCGAGGTGGGCAAACGAACAAGTCGAGGACGGCGGTTCTCCTGGTACCGGCGGCGTCCCGAGAGGTGGCCTTGATCAACGGTCCCCTTCTTCTCCCTCCACGGCAGACTCCGGCGAAATTCCGGTGCTGCGGATGGCAGCTTGCTCCGGTGGGGCTCTAGGAGTGTTCTGAGAGGGAGGGGATGAGAGTGGTGTGAGGAGTTTGTGCTGGGGTGGCCTCCTTTTATAGGCTCGGCGAAGCGGCAGAGGAGCATGGGCGGTGCTCGCCGGTGACAACGGCACAGCGAGCTAGAGGTGTGGGCGGTGGGCTAGGACGGTGGGCGGTGCCCTGGCGAGTGTCACGGCGGTGCGTGTGCAGTGGTTTACGGTCGGGGGAGGTGAGTGGCGCGGCGCGCACTATGTCTCTGCCGATGACGAGTTTCGCGGCGGCCGGCGACTACGGGGCGTGGTCGGGGGAACAGGCATGTCCGTTGGCTTCCTAGGACGGTGGTGATCATGTAGGTGGGCGGCTAGAGCGAGGAGGGGTCTGGTCGAGTGGGGACCGTGCGTGCTCTACGGGCGGCGTCGGCATGGCAGACAGGCTCCGTGCGTGGCGGTTCCTGGCTTCTCCTGGCGCTGTCCGCGGGCTGGGGCTGGCTGGACGGTGGAGGTGGACCACATGCGACGTGCTGGACATGGTGGGCGAGGCTGGCGGTGGCTGTGGCGTGTTGTTGCCGGTGGGGTGCTTGTTTTGGGCTCGACATTGATGTCCATGACCGTTTGGTCGGGGCATAGTGCTTGGTCGGGCTAGAGAGGGGTAGGGGAAGCTGTGGAGACGGTTTGGTGGCAATATGGGGGACAAGTTTGGGCAGAACACTACTCAAATAGTGATTTTGGTTTTTTTGTTTGAATTCTACCCACAAGGTGTTTGTAGAAATGGCCGAAAGAATTCAAGTTTTGAATTTTTAGATGATTTTTGGTGGAGTTTTCACATGCTTAAGCACCTGTGGTTGCTTCGGATTTGAAAATGGAATTCATTTGAGTGGTTTTTGAATAAGTGTGATCTTCTCATATGAACTACATTCAATTTTCAAATGTCATTTAAAATTAGTGTTTGAAAGTTTTTGGTAGATCACAAAGTGTGCCTTGGTACATCACTACATGTACTAGCAACGGTTGCAAAGATCCACATTTGTTTCTGATAGGTTTTGAGTTCTAGGAATAGCCAAAGTAGGCATGGTAGTTAAAATGGCACAAATGACCATTTGGTTATTTTATTCATTTTGATTTGTTTTTCTTTGGGATTTGTTTGGGAATGATCTAGATGATGTTTAATTCACCTAAGAATCATTTTACAAGCAATGGATCACTTAATCATGGCAATTCAAAACAACTCCTATTTAAATGCACACACATATGAATGCTTTAATATTTTTAAATGGAAAAGTTTTTGTTAACTCTAAATTCGATGATTTGGATCTTGATCACTTAGATTAGAGTTTTGGGATGTTACAAACCTTCCCCCCTTAAACAAAATCTCGTCCGGAGATTTACGAAAGAAAACTAGGAACTAAAGAGATCTGGGAACTCTGTCCTAATGTAATCTTCTCGCTCCCAAGTGGCTTCCTCTTCGGTATGGTTTCTCCATTGAATCTTGAGAAATTTGATACTTCTGGTCCTGGTGGTTCTGTAAGCTTCTTCCAAGATACGGATGGGCACTTCACGATACGTCAGGTCCTTGTTGATCTCCACAGCTCTATGATCGATGTTCTTGAAAACTTCAGTCTTCTCTAGCACTTCTAGGCATTTGCGAAATAACGCGATATGGAACACGTTGTGGATGGCTGACATCTCTTCGGGCAGTTCCAGTTGATATGATACTTCTCCTCGACGGTTCAGAATTTTGAAGGGCCCGATATATTTGGGGGCTAAGTTTCCTTTCAGACTGAAGCGTTGCATTCCCTTCAATGGGGAAACCATGAGATATACAAAATGTCTGACATTGAAAGTCAGGTCTCTTCTTCTCTTGTCAGCATAACTCTTATGTCTGGATTGGGCGGTCTTGAGGTGCTCACGGACTTTGTGAACCTTCTCTTCAGCTTCTCGGAGAATGTCGGGTCCAAAGATCTGACTCTCTCCTACTTGCGACCAATTCAAAGGGGTGCGACACTTTCTTCCGTATAGGAACTCAAATGGTGCCATCTGTAAACTAGCTTGATAATTGTTGTTATATGAGAATTCTACGAAAGGTAGGCAATCTTCCCATTTTGATCCATACTCCAACACACAAGCTCTTAGCATATCCTCTAAGATTTGGTTGACTCTCTCGATCATCCATCGGTTATGGGTGATAAGCGGTGCTGAAATTCAACTTGGTGCCTAATCCTTCCTGGACTTTCTGCCAAAATCTCGAGGTAAACTGGGTTCCTCGATCTGATACTATGGTCTTGGGGGTTCCATGCAGACTAACAATTCTAGCAATTTACAGCTCTGCTAGCTTCGAACTCTGGTAGGTTAACTTGACAGGTATAAAATGAGCTGCCTTGGACAGTCTATCAACAATGACCCAGATTGAGTCATTTTCCCCTACTTGAAGTAGGTAAACCGGTGATAAAGTCCATTCCAACGGAATCCCATTTCCATTCCGGAATCTGCAATGGTTGCAACAGTCCTGCGGGTCTCTGATGCTACGCTTTGACTCTTTGACAGATGTCACACTTGGCGATGTAGCTTCCGATTTCTCTCTTCATCTTGTGCCACCAAAATTGCTCTTTCAAATCTTGATACATCTTCGTTCCTCTGGGGTGGATAGAATAAAGAGTATCATGAGCTTCCTGCATGATAACTTGTTTCAGCTCCGAATCTGCTGGCACACAGATACGTCCTTTGTACCACAGAACTCCTTCTTCGTCTTTAGTGAATCCAGGTACCTTTCATGTACCAATACGACGTTTGATTCTGTCGATACTTTCATTTCCCTTATGGGCTTCCTTGATTTGGCTGATTAAGGTGGGTTGAAGTTCAATGCTAGCTAAGAATCCTTTGCTAACAAGCTCAGTTCTAAACTTCTCCAACTCTTCATACAAACTTGGTTACTTCTCCTTGATCATGGTGTTTATCCTACACAGCAATCTGCTAAGAGCATCCACTACCACATTGGCTTTGTCGGGGTGATAGTGAATGTCAAGGTCATAATCCTTGATTAACTCTATCCATCTCCTTTGCCTCATATTCCACTCCTTCTGAGTGAAAATATACTTCAAGCTCTTGTGATATGAGTAAATCTCACAGTGATTACCCATCAGATAATGACGCCATGTCTTCAATGCCAAAACTACGGCTGCTAATTCAAGATCATGGGTCGGATAGTTCTGCTCATGCTGCTTCAGTTGTCAAGACAAATAGGCGATAACTTTGCCTTCTTGCATTAATACACATTCGAGACCAATCTTGGATGCATCACAATACACATCAAGCGGCTTCTTGATATCTGGCATGATCAATATTGGGGCTGAAATCAATCTCTTCTTCAGCTCATGGAAATTGGCTTCACATTTGTCGGTCCATTCAAACTTCTTGTCCTTCTTCAACAATTGGGTCATGGGTCTGGCGATGCTCGAGAATCCTTCTACGAACTTTCGGTAATATCCCGTTAATCCGAGAAATGCACGGACTTGGGTTTGAGTGGTTGGGGCTTCCCAGTCTTCGACATCTTTGATCTTGGCGGGATCAATAGAGACTCCTCAAGCTGACACAATATGTCCTAGGAATCCTACTTCTTTCAGCCAAAACTCACACTTGCTGAACTTGGCATACAACTGATGCTCTCTCAGGGTTTCTAGGATGATTCTCAGATGTTGCTCATGCTCTTCTTCTGACTTGGAGTAGATAAGGATATCGTTGATAAACACAAAGACAAACTTATCTAGGAAATTCATAAAGATCTTATTCATGAGATTCATAAAATAAGCAGGGGCATTGGTTAATCCAAAAGACATAACCGTATACTCATATAAACCATAGCGAGTAGTAAAGGCGGTCTTCGAAATATCCATTGCACGAATCTTAAGTTGGTGATAACTAGTCCTAAGATCAATCTTTGAGAATACCTGGGCACCAGTCAATTGATCAAACAGATCTTCTATCTTTGGCAAAGGGTACTTGTTTTTGATGGTGACATCATTCAACTTTCTGTAGTCTGTGCACAAGCGGTTGCCTCCATCTTTCTTGTCGACGAATAACACTGGTGATCTCCATGGCGAAGCGCTTGGTTGAATCAAGCCTGTTGCTAACATCACATCCAACTGCTTCTTCAATTCCACTAACTCTGAGGGGTTCATGCTATAGGGTCTCTAGGCTATGGGTCTGGTTCCGGGCATTAGTTCGATAATGAACTCAATATCCCTATCCGGGGCATACCTGGCAATTCATCTAGGAATACGCCGGGGTCTTCACAGACTACTCGGACTTGGTCTATGGTGGGAAGGGCTAGACTCTTGTTGCACTTGAATTGACGAGGTAAGGTTTCAGATATATGTTCTACTGCTACTCCAGAGATACTGGTCATGGTGATGGATTTCTTAGCATAGTCTATCAGTCCTTTATGCCTTGACATCCAGTCCATACCTAGTACTACTTCCAATCCTTTGGTTCCAAGTACTATAAGGTTGGCATAAAAATCTACCCCATGTATTCTGATAGGCACAGCTTTGCAAATTTTTCTAGCTTTTGTAGTTGATCTAGGAATTTGAACTATCATGACATGCTTCAAGTTGGTTGGGTGGATCTTACTAGTGCATGCAAATTCTTCGGTGACAAATGAATGCGATGCTCCCGAATCAAACAATACTCTTGCTAAAACTGAGTTGATCGAAAACATACCCAGCACTACATCTGGCGCTTATTGGGCTTCTTTGGCGTTCATGTGGAAGAGACGACCGTTGCGGTTGTGAGGGTTCCCTGGGACAAATCTTCTCCCTGGTTGAACACGATGCTGTTGTTGAGCTGGAGCATTCACATTGGTAGTGGCGGCAGCCTTCTTGGGACACTCATTGGAATAGTGACCCTTTGATACATTGCAAATGTATCTATAATTTTTGATGTTCCATGCTTGGTTTTATCCACTTTTTTGGGTTTTGTTCCAACTTTGGAGTACTTTTCATATGATTTCTTAGACTAACCTATTAACAAGAGCCACAATTGCATTTTCTGCTGTTTTTGGTTCCAGGAAAGTCAGAAAATGAATATTCTCGGAATTGGATGGGACAAAAGCCAAAGTGCCTATTTTTCCGGAAGGGATCAAGTGCCAGAATACGAGACAGAGCGGGGCCAGGGGACGGCCACACCACCTGGCCGCGCGCCCAGGCCTGGCCCGTGCCAGGGGGTGGTGTGGTGGCTCCCGACACCCCCTCGGCCTCTCCTTCCGCCTATATATTGCCCTCAGGACGAAAACCCTAAGGACCCGATCAAAAATCCACAAAAGAGTCTGTAGCCGCCGTCATCTCCATCCCTAGATCAGGAGGGATCTGAAGCTCTTCCCGGCACCCTGTCAGAGAGGGGAATTCACCCTGGAGGCCTTCTTCATCACCATGCAAGCCTCCGGTGTGATGCGTGAGTAGTTCATCCTTGGACTACGGATCCATGTAGTAGCTAGATGGCTGGTTTCTCCTCCTTTGTGCTTTCATGTTTAGATCTTGTGAGCTCCGTTCATGATCAAGATCATCTATTTGTAATCCATACATGTTGTGTTTGCGAGGATCCGATGGATATTGAGATGCTATTTCAGATTGATTATTGATTCTATCATGTCTTTGTTATTTGAGATCTTGCATGCTTTCCGTTGTTAGTAGCTATATTGACCAAGTATATGCTAGCAACTCCAAGAGTTAGTATTTATGCTCGATAGTGGGTTCATGCCTTTGGTAATCTGGGGAAGTGACAGAAATCTCTAAGGTACTAGATGTGTTGTTGCTACTAGGGAGAAAACAACAATCATTTGTTCATAGAACAATCATATTGTTTACTTTACACGTAGTTCATAAAGCAATAATCTGTTGCTTGCAACTTAATGCTGGAGGGGGTTCGGATGATAACCTGAAGGTGGATTATTAGTCATAGATGCAGTTGGATGGCGGTCTATGTATTATGTTGTAATGCCCAATCAAGTCTCAAAGGAGTCAAGATGATTAGTATATGCATGTATTGCTTTCTCGGTGTTTGTGAATTGCCCCGCTGTAATTTGTTCACCCAGCATGTTATCTATCTAAGGAGAGCCACCTCTAGTGAACTATGGATCCCGGTCCTTGTCTTTTACATACAATCTATAAACTGTTTCTGCTTTGTGTTTACTTTCTGCAAACTATTACTTCTTTCCATTCGATACGTTTAATCCTTTGTTTTCCGCAAAACACGGTGAGATTTACAACCTCATCACAAGTTGGGGACAAAGTTCTGTGGTTGTGTTGTGTAGGTCTCCATGTTGCTACTGGCACCGGTAGTGCGCCCTGCCAAAGCTCAGCTAGTAACACCTTTGAGGTGTTTCCTTGCTCATACTGGTTCGATTAAATCTTGGTTTCATAAATGAGGGAAACTTGCTGCTGTGCTCATCATACCTTCCTATTGGGGTTCCCAACGAGCTCTACATCAACCACGAGCCATCAACACTTTTCTAGGCACCGTGCATTGAGCCATCACCCTTCACTCCACACTCGAAACAAGTTATCTGGGACTTGTCTTTTGCTGCTATAGGCACAGCATTGCTGCCAGTTCTGGGTGCAGTGTTGTTGTTGTTCTTGGGAGGGGCACGGTTGAAATTGCTGGTGTTGCCGGAGTGATTGTTGTTTCCTCCAGACTTCAATTGCCTCCGCTACGGTTGGGGTAGCTTGGGCGAGACATTGGGGGTCGGTTGTTCCTCGGTGCATATCCTGGTGAGGGGTTGGGACAGTACTTCTGGTGACTGCTGGGTCCAGTTTGCTACATCATACGACGTTTGTGGTTCTCGTTCATCTGGTTAATATTTCCTTCCATCTGAATTGCGGAGTCGACTAGCTCTTCGAGATCCTGGAAACGGATGTTGACGAGAACAGTCTGCATCTCGTCATGCAGTTCGTTCAGGAATCTCTCCTTCTTTTTGGCCTCCGTGTTGATCTCATCAGGTGCATATCTGGCAAGCGACAGGAATCTGTCACGGTACTCCACCACAGTCATTCTGCCTTGCTTCAACTCTCTGAATTCACCCCTCATTCTGGTGACTAAGCCCTGCGGCACGTGGGTGCGGCTGAACTTGATTTTGAAGGCTTCCCATGTCATTACTTGGCCATGGTTCATCAGGCGGATGCTGTTCCACCATGCTCTTTCATCTCCTGCCAAGTAGTGGGTGGCAAAGAGAACCTTCGCGTTGTCATCAACTCTGGCTACTTCCAAATTGTTCTCCATTGTCTGCAACCAGTCATCAGCACCTAATGGGTTCTCTGAGGTGCTAAAGATTGGGGGATTGGTATTCTGGAAGTTCTTCAGCTTGGATCCTTGATGATCCTGATTTCCATGCCCTTAGTTGTTGAGAGCCATCTGGGCAATCTGTTGCAGTGTTGCTAGATTAGCTTGGTGCTTTGCCCTGCTTGCTTCTCTGTCTGCGATGAGATTCTACAACATCTGCAGCATTGGGTCTTGCGACGAGCTGCTCCCTCCTTTGTTTCCGCGAGTCATCTGAAGATTGAGGTAGATAAAGGGGTAAGAGGGAAATTTCTAAGGTTCATGGTTTTTATTTCAAAGCAAAAACTTTGAGTTTGACTCAGGTTTTGCAACTAACTTCTTTTCATTCATTCAAGCATAGCACACGATACAAACACACACACACACCACAACAACAAAAGGGAAACATATGGTTTTAAGAACCATTCTGCAAGCTACGATACAATGGGACCGATACATCTCATGCTACGACAGTGCTCTAGTGCATCTACTCATCGTCGATGAAGTCGGAGTCCTCATCGTTAGTGTAGAAGTCAACGGCATCCTCCTCCAGAAAGTCATCATCATTGCTGAGGTAAGAATCCATATCTCCCTGGATGTCTTCACCCTCCTCTTCTTCCTCCTTTGTTGCAAGCTGAGCTTCTTACTCCTTGATGGTCTTCTCGAGGTCGGCCACCTTCTTGCAAAGATGGGCAATGGTGCGATCCTTCTTTTCGTGCTGAAGGCGAAGAGACTGACATTCCTTGACAAGCAGTGAGAAAGTCTGGGCCTTCTGGGCGGCAATGGCACGATTGTGGTTGGCAAACTACCTAGCATTGTCCAATTCCTTCTGGCGATCATACAGCGGGAAGTCAAGGTTCTCCACTTGACGCTTCAACTCTAGGTGACTTGGCATCTCCATCGGCATTCCCATGAAGTCACGTCTTGCATAGTGAGCAAAACAGGTTCCTTGGATTTGGTTGAGACTAAGGGCACATAGACGTGCGAGAGCTTCATGCATTGCCCTGGCTAATACATCTAGCCAGTTGTTCTCTCTGACAGAGAACTGGATTCTCCCAGACGTTGGTGCTTCTATGCTTCCTCAAAGATCAGCGGTGACTAGCCACTGTAAATCTCCTCCTGGGGGTCCAGGAAGTTGAGCTCCAAGAAACTCCGGACGTGGGCGTCCCAATAACTCAGACAGTGAATCCATATCCCTCTCGAAGATCAGTTGGCCTCCATTGCCCAATTGGTAGAACTTGCTGAACTGAGTCTCCATCTACAAGAATTAAGGATGAGGAAATTAGTGAAGTGATCAAGTGTGTCAAATTTTATGTAGTAATGTAAGAATTTGAGGAACATGATTTTTTAAGAAAGAATGAATTGAAGGAGATATGCCCTAGAGGCAAATAATAAATAGGTTTTTATTGTCATATCTCAATTAGTTTATAATAGTTTCATATTGTGCTATAACTGTGCCAAGTAGAAACATTGGTACAGGTGTGGTATGAAACAACAAAGTCCCTAGCAGCCTCTTCATACTAGTTCGTTGGTCAGGAAGATGATCTGGATTTCAAGATCATGGGCATTTATGCCGACTAACAACGAGATCATATCATTGGAGAATGATGTGGTTGGACATTCCTCGAAGGATTGCAACACGATCCAGTCATATAGTTTATTGTTGCAACAGCTATACCTAGACTCCTTCTCCTTAGATCGTGAGCTCATATTACTCACTGTTTCCCTAGGCTGCTTAGACTGCATCAAACGTCATCTGGTAATGCGGTGGCCATAAAGGAGTACGTTGGGTATTCCGAAGGAACAGTAGATGACATGTGACTGCAAGACCGGGATTTGTTCACCCACATGACGGGTAAAGATACATACGGCCGACTTGGTGAGATTACATCTATAAATGTTGCAACATGTGACTAGGTCACGAGGATGTAATATCACGGTAACAAGAAAACAGAACTTGTTGTGAACGAGATTGAACAAGGTATGGGATACCAGTGATCGGATCTCGGACAAGTTGTATCGAGAAACAAAAAGAAGAGGATGCTACATTTACAAAGAAGTGTGATGGACCTGAGTGCGAGAAATGACTAGGAGTCATAAAATCCTATATTAAGTTACATTTAAGATTTCAAAGTAACGTGTTACTTGATCATATTAAAGTAAAGAAGTTTACTTGATATTTCTGATTGACTGCAAAGTCATAAGAAGGAAATGAAACTTAATGAATGACAAAAGCTCGATTTGTCACAAGTTTCGACAAATTCAAGGAGTTGACTACAACAGTAGTGATGCTTAAGTCTTTTGGATTTACACTAGAAATATATGGATATTGAAGTCTCGTAATTGGAATTCTCAAATTGATAATGATCAAAGAATTTTGGAATGTCCATGATTATCGAGAGGACCTAGATTTGAGTGGGAGCTAAGTGAAGTCCCTGGATCTCAAACATGAATGTCATATTTGAGTGGGAGCTAAGTGAAATCCCTGGATCTCAAACATGAATGTCATAATTGAGTGGGAGCTTAGTGAAATCCCTGGATCTCAAACATGAATGTCATATTTGAATGGGAGCGTGAAATCATTCTGTGATATGTGGATGACATATACGAATGATGTGATTGGTGTTAATAATATTTAAGTTAGGATGAAGTTGAAGTTATTAAACAATAAGATCTATCAAGATAGATTGGTGAGTTTAATAAACACTAAATGTCGAATGCTTCCTGGACTTGATTCTGAAAGATGTTCAGAATGTCCTAAGCAAGATTCTGAAGTAACTCAGAATGGAACAAGGTAAGAAAGAAGTTCTTACTATATGAAGCATTGAGTATTGCAACTATGGTTGAAAGAAAGAGATGCGTTGCATCTCCTATGCCTCAGTCATAGGTTCTTCCATAAAACCATGTTGTATACTCGACATAATGTGACCCAAGGTTCTGGTTGATAGGACAAAGTCTTAACTGTAAGAACATGTCTTTAAGTGATTCCTGAGTTGATCACTGAACCAGAATTAATTTTGTACTTAAATGGCAAGAAGGAATGTAAGTGGCATAGTTGCATTTCATGCACTAGGATCTATATAGATATAGAAGTATAAAGGCTACATCTAATGTGATATATAATGTTATGGTGGGGCTAGTTTGCTTTTAACATAGAATGATGTGTCCCAGGGCCCAGTGCCCATGAGAAAGCCCTCGAGGTTGATCTACGTCACTGTAAGCTCCTGGAATCCGGCCTCGTTCTGTTGCCATGACTATAGTATATACACAAAGGATAGCAAAGTGTGTTTCGAAGTTTAGATGACAACGGTGAAAACGACCGTTATCATAAACACTAGAAACAAAACTCTCACTTTGTCGCCAAACAAATACTTCAACCCATTATACGATAATGGTGTGAATGTCAAAATTAGGAAGACTTTAACGATTTGCAAAAGACATAATGATCTGGTAAAACAGAACATGGACATGATATTCCCCATGAGCATGCATAATCTGTAAACGCATATGGCATATGGTTTATACGAGTAAAATGCAAGCTAGATTATTTGTACTCTAGTGCAAGTGGGAGACTGAAGGAGATATGCCCTAGAGGCAAATAATAAATAGGTTTTTATTGTCATATCTTAATTAGTTTATAATAGTTTCATATTGTGCTATAACTGTGCCAAGTAGAAACATTGGTACAGGTGTGGTATGAAACAACAAAGTCCCTAGTAGCCTCTTCATACTAGTTCGTTGGTCACGAAGATGATCTAGGTTTCAAGATCATGGGCATTTATGCCGAATGACAACAAGATCATATCATTTGAGAATGATGTGGTCGGACATTTCTCGAAGGATTGCAACACGATCAAGTCATATAGTTCATTGTTGCAACAGCTATACCTAGACTCCTTCTCCTTAGACCGTGGGCTCATATTACTCATTGTTTCCCTAGGCTGCTTAGACTGCATCAAATGTCATCTGGTAATGGGGTGGCCATAAAGGTGTACGTTGGGTATTCCGAAGGAACAGTAGATGACATGTGACTGCAAGACCGGGATTTGTTCACCCACATGACGGGTAAAGATACATACGGCCGACTTGGTGAGATTACATCTATAAATGTTGCAACATGTGACTAGGTCACGGGGATGTAATATCACGATAACAAGAAAACAGAACTTGTTGTGAACGAGATTGAACAAGGTATGGGATACCAGTGATCGGATCTCGGACAAGTTGTATCGAGAAACAAAAGGAAGAGGATGCTACATTTAGACGGTTCAAACGACATTGTCATCAGGAATGCATAGGGGTCACATGGATATCCCTGGTCCCTCTATTGATCATTGATACAGATCATGTCTAGAGCATTCCCGAGCCGTGAGAGGATACACTTGAGGGTACGATGAGAGCAATCATTCGTAAGACGGAATCATAGTAGAGAAAGAGAAAGCTGGAATCGTTCCGCAGAGAGATCCGAAGTTGTTCGGAGAAAGAATAAAGGACCGGAATCATTCCGGGAAAGATCCGAAGTCATTCGGAGGAAATCGAAAGGGAACCGAAAGGTGTTTCGGGTCAAGATGGATTTTGTAATATGTATTTACATATTAATTAGTGTAATTAATATTAAATATAATATTAAAATCTAATTTGAAGAGGTATTCCACTAATGGGCCAAACTTCCTAGGGAAATAGGGCCCATGAGGGAAAACCGAAGGAGGGAAGGGACAAGGGCCAAAGGGCCAAGGCCCAGGCGCCTCAAGGGGGCCCACCCGGCCAGCCTAGGGCTATGCGCGGGGTTGGGCCCACCCCAGGCCTGCTGGCCCATTAAGGCCCATGCGCCTCCCCCCCCCCCCCTCTCCCTTGATTAGTCCCACATGGGAAACCCAAAGGGGAGGGCACACCCCCTCCCCCTATATAAAGGGGTGCCCATGGGTGGGATGAAAAACACACTTTGAGAAGTCCTTTGGTTGACTTTATCCCTCCCTCTCTCTATACCTTGTGACCATGGCCCCAAGTCTGGGCTGTGCGATCAAGGCACACATGCAGTATGCCGTTGCGCTGCAGGGATTCCTAGTCGGATATCAACTTCCGCACTCCCAGCGGGATCGGGGAGTCGGAGGTCTCATCGTGCACCAGATGTGTACGAAGATACGAGACGCAACACTTGGGGCTCTAGAATGTCGTAGCCGGAGTTGTTGCACGATGAAGATGATGAAGATCAAGAAGGAGCAAGGGTGACTTGCGAGGAGCTTCGCGACCTTGAGGTCGGCTTCGAGTACGACTACATCAACCACGTTCCCCGCGGAACGTTAACCGCATACGGTCTACAAGGGTATGTATTCTCTATGCATCGGTCGTTACTGCATTACTACATAGATAGATCCTAGGCAAGTTTTGGGGTTCCATCGTACGAATTTTTTTATTTTCTGCACCGATCCCCAACAGTGGTATTAGAGTCGATCTATGCGTAGGAGTGATGTACGGCCTATTCGCACAAGTTTTGTGCGGGCATTGATCCCTTAGTTGTTACCCTCTAACGTGTACTTGTTTATATCGCGGTATTGTTTGATGAAGCGGCCCGGACCGACCTTACGCGTATTCATACGCGAGACTGGTTCCACACTCGACATACGGCTTGTACCGTATAAGTGGCTAGCGGGTGTCTGTCTCTCATTCAATAGTTGATATAGCATTTACAACGGAGAGCCCCGAAAGGGGTGTAATAGAGACAACTGTCGGATCCATGTTGTGGTTGGAAAGTTCATAGTTTAGAAACAGTTCTAGTACGAAAGCCCTAACAACCACGTAAAACTTTCAATAGATAAAGTAGAGGCGTCTAACTTTATTTTGCAGGGGGGCATGTGATTATGATATGGCATTGGTCGATACGAAGGTAAAGTAGTTTACTTTTCTGTTACTAAGTAGTATAGTAATAGTCATCGTTCCGATGGACGATCTTGTGGAGGCGTCGTGGACTTGGCGTCAAACCAAGGGCGAGATGGAGATCATGCCGGAGCGCTCGATGGAGATCAAGGCGCAAGAAAAGACCATATCATATCACATTATACATATGATGTTGATACCAGTTTTTACATCTTATTGTGTGCTAGTATTTAGATACTCAACGGTAGCAAATAAGATAATCCCTATTTAATTCCAATGTTCCATGTTCCCCTTGTGTGTGCACCACCAAGAAAGTTCTTCGGTATGAGGCCGGCCGTGATGATCGGGGGTCAGACATATCTACGGTCGCATACAGTGGGTGTAAGCCATGTTGCACAGCGAATACACATAAGTTAGATTTGGCAAGCCTAGCATGTACAGACATGGCCTCGGAACACAAGAGATCGAAAGATCGTGCATGAGTCACATGGATGATGTGATTGGCATTGTTGAATGTCTACCTTTGATAATGCACTGATGGTCGTGTTGATCGGGGGAGGTGTAGAGGATAGGGATCATGCGATCACTAAAGTTGTCCAGGGGATGACAATTTTAGTGGAGACCAATTATAAATTGATCTCTTATTATAAACTTAGTCTAGATGTCTGTTTGCAAATATCTTAGAAGATCTTAGCCTATCCCATTGAGGTCGTTTGCGACCATGGTAATATATTGCTTAATTTGGAACTTAGCAAAAGGGTCCAACTTCATAGATTAATACCCACGCCTGAGGGATATCCTCGTAAAAGGTGATCTTCTCTTCTTGACATAATAACCATTAGGAGATAATTCGATGACTCCATAATGTTTGGAAAAACACTTAGCAATCTTGCATTAGAGTTGAGAACTCTTAGAAGGGCTTGACTGCAAATGGAGTCTTGGATGAAAAGGTATATGTTAGATATACAAATTATAAATGTGGTTCTTGCAAAACTCGTTGCAAATTGCAAAGTATTTGATACTTGTCCCGTTTTGTGAAAACAGGATGGTCTGCTTGAGAATTGCTGGTTTTGAGGCAATGTGACTTGATGATGGCAAGCAAATTAGTTGATGGCCGACATCACCAATTTCCTCAAAGTTTATCATTTGGATTAGTGGACTTGAATACAAATTTGTAATCCCTGTTTGTGTGTCTTGCTTATTGCGAGACGATTATTCATATGAACAAGTTACAAACCAGTTTGTACTATTCTTATGAACAATACCTCATGGTCACATTATGATTATAAATAAGTTATTCTCATCACTATGTTCATGATAATGGTTTAAACATTTATAAAGGATTGGAATGCTAAAACATATCCAAAGTTTAATAATGAAATGACACTACAGTTTAAGTCATTTTGGTTATTGCGGGTTCTTTATGAAAGATCGGGGTCCTAGATGCATAATCTAGAGACTTTGCAAAACCAAGCCTCTCGGGCAGAATGACTAAAACTCCGCATTCTGGTAAAACGGTGATACGCGAAGAAATGTTGAAACTTATACATAATGATGTATCATATTTTCAACAAGTAGTGGAAATCATTTATTGTGGACTTAAGTGAATAATGTATTTACTTAATGAAACATGAAGTTTGAAATGATTTGAATTGTTCAAATGATTTCATAACTAAATGGGATATCGAATTAACTAAATTAACAAGTCTCTTCGATTTGATCGACACGACTAAAGTATTCAAGTTAAGTTTAGCATAAAGGGAACCTGTGAAAGATGTTTCACAAATTATGATAATTGTATGAATTCAAACTTTGTTCAAATATCTAAACATCATAATCATTATGTATTAAGATACATATGGTATAGTATTATCTCTTATAGGGGTTATAGTTGTCATTTAGAGTTAAAAATCGAAATAAGCAAACACTCATTTGAAATACAAAGGAACATCCAAAAGATTTGTGGACACAACACCATAAGTGTTATGGCACGTTCGAGTTTCTGGAGATTTCGATAAGTCGAAGTCGTGGCGAATAAACAAGTCTTTGTAGAGCATTCTTAGGAAGCTATGAATGCATCTTAAACAAAAGGGCAAACCTGCTGCTGTCCTAAATTGATGTGTCTTGATGAAGATACAGGTGGAAGAAAGTAAAAGATCAAATCAAGGTATTTGACCTTACCTCTGGATTGTTGAGTGGCACAGCGAAATTTATTTCGTGAAACCAAACTCTACAAATAGAGGAGAAACCAATGATAATGATCATAAAGTTTCAATGAATACTTTTACTAAAGCAAGTAGGGTTCAACTATATATTCTACAAGTTTGTGGAATTATATTGTTGATTCACTTGTCATGTTTTGAACAAGACATACCTACAAATTACAAAGAAGCGTGATGGACCTGAGTGCAATAAATGACTAGGAGTCATAAAATCCTATATTAAGTTACATTTAAGATTTCAAAGTAACATGTTACTTGATCTTATTAAAGTAAAGAAGTTTACTTGATATTTCTGATTGACTGCAAAGTCATAAGAAGGAAATGAAACTTAATGAATGACAAAAGCTCGATTTGTCACAAGTTTCGAAAAATTCAAGGAGTTGACTACAACAGTAGTGATGCTTAAGTCTTTTGGATTTCCACTAGAAATATATGGATATTGAAGTCTCGTAATTGGAATTCTCAAATTGATAATGATCAAAGAATTTTGGAATGTCCAAGATTATCGAGAGGACCTAGATTTGAGTGGGAGCTAAGTGAAGTCCATGGATCTCAAACATGAATGTCATATTTGAGTGGGAGCTAAGTGAAATCCCTGGATCTCAAACATGAATATCATAATTGAGTGGGAGCTTAGTGAAATCCTTGGATCTCAAACATGAATGTCATATTTGAATGGGAGCGTGAAATCATTCTGTGATATGTGGATGACATATACGAATGATGTGATTGGTGTTAATAATATTTAAGTTAGGATGAAGTTGAAGTTATTAAACAATAAGATCTATCGAGATAGATTGGTGAGTTTAATAAACACTGAATGTCGAATGCTTCCTGGACTTGATTCTGAAAGATGTTCAGAATGTCCTAAGCAAGATTCTGAAGTAACTCAGAATGGAACAAGGTAAGAAAGAAGTTCTTACTATATGAAACATTGAGTATTGTAACTATGGTTGAAAGAAAGAGATGTGTTGCATCTCCTATGCCTCAGTCATAGGTTCTTCCATAAAACCATGTTGTATACTCGACATAATGTGACCCAAGGTTCTGGTTGATAGGACAAAGTCTTACTATAAGAACATGTCTTTAAATGATTCCTGAGTTGATCACTGAACCAGAATTAATTTTGTACTTAAATGGCAAGAAGAAATGTAAGTGGCATAGTTGCATTTCATGCACTAGGATCTACATAGATATAGAAGTATAAAGGCTACATCTGCTGTGATATATAATGTTATGGCGGGGCTAGTTCGCTTTTAATGTAGAATGGTGTGTCCCAGGGCCTAGGGCCCATGAGAAAGCCCTCGAGGTTGATCTAACGTCACTGTAAGCTCCTGGAATCCGGCCTCGTTCTGCTGCCATGACTATAGTATATACACAAAGGATAGCAAAGTGTGTTTCGACGTTTAGATGACAACGGTGAAAACGGCCGTCATCATAAACACTAGAAACAAAAGTCTCACTTTGTCGCCAAACAAATAATTCGACCCATTATACGATAATGGTGTGAATGTCAAAATTAGGAAGACATTAATGATTTGCAAAAGACATAATGATCTGGTAAAACAGAACATGGACATGATGTTTCCCATGAGCATGCATAATCTGTAAACGCATATGGCATATGGTTTATACGAGTAAAATGCAAGCTAGATTATTTGTACTCTAGTGCAAGTGGGAGACTAAAGGAGATATGCCCTAGAGGCAAATAATAAATAGGTTTTTATTGTCATATCTTAATTAGTTTATAATAGTTTCATATTGTGCTATAACTGTGCCAAGTAGAAACATTGGTACAGGTGTGGTATGAAACAACAAAGTCCCTAGTAGCCTCTTCATACTAGTTCGTTGGTCACGAAGATGATCTAGGTTTCAAGATCATGGGCATTTATGCCGAATGACAACAAGATCATATCATTTGAGAATGATGTGGTCGGACATTTCTCGAAGGATTGCAACACGATCAAGTCATATAGTTCATTGTTTCAACAGCTATACCTAGACTCCTTCTCCTTAAACCGTGAGCTCATATTACTCATTGTTTCCCTAGGCTGCTTAGACTGCATCAAACGTCATCTGGTAATGGGGTGGCCATAAAGGTGTACGTTGGGTATTCCGAACGAACAGTAGATGACATGTGACTGTAAGACCGGGATTTGTTCACCCACATGACGGGTAAAGATACATACGGACGACTTGGTGAGATTACATCTATAAATGTTGCAACATGCGACTAGGTCACGGGGATGTAATATCACGATAACAAGAAAACAGAACTTGTTGTGAACGAGATTGAACAAGGTATGGGATACCAGTGATCGGATCTCGGACAAGTTGTATCGAGAAACAAAAGGAAGAGGATGCTACATTTAGACGGTTCAAACGACATTGTCATCAGGAATGCATAGGGGTCACATGGATATCCCTGGTCCCTCTGTTGATCATTGATACAGATCATGTCTAGAGCATTCCCGAGCCGTGAGAGGATACACTTGAGGGTATGATGAGAGCGATCATTCGTAAGACGGAATCATAGTAGAGAAAGAGAAAGCTGGAATCGTTCCGCAGAGAGATCCGAAGTTGTTCGGAGAAAGAATAAAGGACCAGAATTATTCCGGGAAAGATCCGAAGTCATTCAGAGGAAATCGAAAGGGAACCGAAAGGTGTTTCGGGTCAAGATGGATTTTGTAATATGTATTTACATATTAACTAGTGTAATTAATATTAAATATAATATTAAAATCTAATTTGAAGAGTTATTCCACTAATGGGCCAAACTTCCTAGGGAAATAGGGCCCATGAGGGAAAACCGAAGGAGGAAAGGGCCAAGGGCCAAAGGGCCAAGGCCCAGGCGCCTCAAGGGGGCCCACCAGCCAGCCTAGGGCTGTGCGCGGGGTGGGTCCCACCCCAGGCCAGTTGGCCCATTAAGGCCCATGCGCCTCCCCCCTCTCCCTTGATTAGTCCCACATGGGAAACCCAAAGGGGAGGGCACACCCCCTCCCCCTATATAAAGGGGTGCCCATGGGTGGGATGAAAAACACACTTTGAGAAGTCCTTTAGTTGACTTTCTCCCTCCCTCTCTCTATACCTTGTGACCATGGCCCCAAGTCTGGGTTGTGCGATCAAGGCACACCTGCAGTATCTTGAATTCTGCAGATTCCTAACGGATATCAACTTCCGCACTCCCGGCGGGATCGGGGAGCCGAAGGTCTCATCATGCACCGGATGTGTACGAAGACACGAGGCGCAACACTTGGGGCGCTAGAATGTCGTGAGCCGGAGCTGTTGCACGATGAAGATCAAGAAGGAGCAAGGGGTGACCTGCGAGGATCTTCGCGACCTTGAGGTCGGCTTCAAGTACGACTACATCAACCATGTTCCCCGCGGAACGTTAACCGCGTACGCTCTACAAGGGTATGTATTCTCTACACATCGGCCATTACTGCATTAATACATAGATAGATCCTAGGCAAGTTTTGGGGTTCCATCGTAGGAAATTTTTTGTTTTCTGCACCGATCCCCAACATGAATTCCCAAGGGTAAGAGAGGAAATAGTTTTTCATAAATACTCACTTTGGTTTTGAAATTAAGTTTTTGTTCGGACGTCCATTCTAACTAGGGTCTCCTATGGTCAGGATGGCTCTGATACCAACTTGTCAACACCGGGATTTTTAATCCCATATGCCTGTTATGTCATACATCGCAATCCTAGGATTACCATTTTTGCGAGACATAACAGATTGGATATCACAGTACATCATCCATTACAAACCATAAATAAGGTCTTACACAAATAAGTATCTCATGATCCAGTCTTAATACAACAAGCAGCGGAATAAAATAATAAGCATAGCGGTGGGGTCCATCTTCAAGGGCACGAGCGTCTTGTGAAAATGATAGTCCTAGTTATCATAGTTAATCCTGTCATCAAGTCATCTTGGTAGTCTCCTTCATAGTCTGGCCATGAGAATAGCCAGGGACAAAGCCATGAGTACTCTTTAAGTACTCACAAACTACCACTAGTAAGTAGTATAGTTCCAAAGTAAATGCTAACTCTAATTTTAACTATAAAGTTAAGTTTGAAACCTAAGCTGAGTTCTGAAACAAAGAAAGATAAAACAAAGTTATAGAATCACTTAAGTTGGGAAGCTAGTGTCATAGTCACAACCCTGTTATGGTCAAGTCAAGATTCATCATTTATTTCATAAGTCATTTTGAAAATATTTGACAACGAAACAGTATGGCCACTACAACTGTCCATAACCGCGGACGCGGCTATTCGAATAGTTTGACACTCTACAAAGGTGGTACACTTTCACCACAAGATTCGATACATCTGTCAGGGATAACCCTGAATCATCATACTTAGTAAGCAGATAATCAAACATAACCTTTCCTTTACACACCCTTGTATAATCACCTCTCCTATGAGCATGGCCTCCCAACCATGACCATCTGTCATCTTGGGCACTGCATAGGTGGACAACATTGAGAGGTAGCCTCATCTCAAACCTCTCCCATGAGGAAACTAATACTAATGCATATAAACTTCCGGCTAAGCCTTACCCAATTCAGGTATTGTGGTTGTACGATAAATTTGGAATGGTATCGCATCCGAATTCAACCATCAGTTTTTGTAAAAGGGCTAAGGCTCATGCCTCAACATTTTCATCATCATAAACCATTTGTGTTTATCAACACATGTCAAAACATCTCAATAGAATGACTCATCATTCCTAGGTTTTCACAATTCATTTTCACCAAGTATTCCCATCTAAAGTGACTCAAGTTTTAGTTTAGCTCTAAACTACTAAGTTAAGACTTTTCACTAATGTGGGATGCTAAGATCAATCTCATGCCATAGAATGACATCTAAGGTTATCTAGATAGGTCAAGTTTTATACTCTTTATGCTACCTTCAAAATAAGTAAAGGACTTTGATAAAGTAAGGAAAGTAAAAGCTTGAAAGTAACTTGGAGTATGTGCTAGTCAGAGTGGTATAACCAAAGCATGCTTAGTGCATCTTGCTCAGATTATCTAGCTTAATTCTAGCTTGCTAAGTATTATACTTGCAAGTGTTAGCTTGCCTTGGTTGGTGCAGTGGTTGAAGTTTTCCTCTTCCTCCTCTTGATAGAACTCCTCCTCCTTGAAAGCTTGGTCGGTACTATTGTCTATAAATACATTCGGAGTACACAATCACCAAACAATACTTAACTAGTCTACTTAGCACTCTAAGGCACACATTTGATGATCGAATATCATCACAAGCATCACAAGGTTTTATTAACTAGTTTCATTCTTTTTATTTAAGAAAAGTAATTTCTACTCATTAAGAATAACTAAGATTTAATATTCTCCACTTAGAATATGTGATCATGTTGACACATGTCATAACCACATATTCTAACATATGGAAATGTGATTTAAATGTTGGATCACATTTAATTAAGTTTAAGTTTAATATTTAATGATTTAAAGTGACTAGAAATGCCTATATAGCATTATTTTGGTACTAGTCCAAAGTTACTGCATGCAAACCTTAATATTATTACATATTCAGATAGGTATGGTTAAATCTGGTTTTTGAGAGTTGGAATCAACTCAAAAGCTATTATGGTTGATTTTATAAAAATGTTTAAATGTGTAAAAGCTTCTGTCTTGTTATTTTTACTAGGAGAGATCTCTAACTCTAAATGAATTAAATCCAATGGGCTTGGATAGATCTTTTCAGTAGTTTTTTAACAAAATTTGAATCACTCACTTTGGTTCAGTAAATCTTCCTGAATTGAATTTTGAACTAAGGGACAGAAGTGAGTTCAAACTAAAATAGAAAAACCTATATTTGAATTCGTGGGTTGTCGCGGGAAAGAAAACGGGCCGGCCCAGTGGCGCTCCACGGGGCAAATGACAACTAACAGGAGGGTCCACATGTCAGCGGCTCTTTAAACGCGAAGCGGTACGGGGCGACGTGGTCCGTTAGATTAAAAGGAAGATCTACGGTTGTGGCTTGTCATCAAAGACGGACAGGTCGCCGGTGAGGTGGAACCCTAGCGGCTCGGTGGGGGTCTGGGGCGGTTTACCGGGGCTCCGGCGAGGGTCGGCGAGGCGGGAAAACGAACAATTCGAGGACGGCGGTTCTCCTGGTACCGGTGGCGTCCCGAGAGGTGGCCTTGATCAACGACCCCCTTCTTCTCCCTCCATGGCGGACTCAGAAATTCGCGCAGACGGCGGCTTGCTCCGGTGGGGCTCTGGGAGTGTTCTGAGAGGGAGGGGATGAGAATGGTGTGAGGAGTTTGTGCTGGGGTGGCCTCCTTTTATAGGCTCGGTGAAGCGGCAGAGGAGCATGGGCGGTGCTCGCCGGTGACGACGGCACAATGAGCTAGAGTTGTGGGCGGTGGGCTAGGACGATGGGCGGTGCCCTGGTGAGTGTCACGGCGGTGCGTGTGTAGTGGTTTGCGGTCGGGGGAGGTGAGTGGCGCGACGCGCACTATGTCTCTGCCAACGGTGAGTTTCGCGGCGACCGGCGACTACGGGGCGTGGTCAGGGGAACGGGCATGTCCATTAGCTTCCTATGACGGTGGTGATCGTGTAGGCAGGCGGTTGGAGCGAGGCGGGGTCTGGTCGAGTGGGAACCATGCACGCTCTGCGGGCGGCGTCGGCATGGCGAGCGAGCTCGGCGTGGCGGTTCTGGCTGCTCTGGCTGTCCATGAGCTAGGGGCTAGATGGACGGTGGAGGTGGACCACAGGCGACGTGCTAGACATGGTGGGCGAGGCTGGCGGCGGCTGTGGCGTGCTATCGCCGATGGGGTGCTTGTTTTGGGCTCGGCATTGATGTCCATGACCGTTTGGTCGGGGCACAGTGCTTGGCCGGGCTAGAGAGGGGTAGGGAAAGCAGTGGAGAGGGTTTGGTGGCAATGTGGGGGACAAGTTTGGCCAGAACACTGCTCAAATAGTGATTTTGGTTTTTTTGTTTGAATTCTGCCCACAAGGTGTTTGTAGAAATAGCCGAAAGAATTCAAGTTTTGAATTTTTAGATGATTTTTGGTGGAGTTTTCACATGCTTAAGCACCTGTGGTTGCTTGGGATTTGAAAATGGAATTCATTTGAGTGGTTTTTGAATAAGTGTGATCTTCTCATATGAACTACATTCAATTTTCAAATGTCATTTAAAATTAGTGTTTGAAAGTTTTTGGTAGATCACAAAGTGGGTCTTGATACATTACTACATGTACTAGCAAGGGGTGCACAGATCCACATTTGTTTCTGTTAGGTTTTGAGTTCTAGGAATAGCCAAAGTAAACATGGTAGTTAAAATGGCACAAATGACCATTTGGTTATTTTATTTATTTTGATTTGTTTTTCTTTGGGATTTGTTTGGGAATGATCTAGATGATGTTTAATTCACTTAAGAATCATTTTATAAGCAATGGATCACTTAATCATGGCAATTCAAAACAACTCCTATTTAAATGCATACATATGAATGCTTTAATATTTTTAAATGAAAAAGTTTTTGTTAACTCTAAATTTGATGATTTGGATCTTAATGGTGCTAACTTAGCACGGTTCGCGAGGAAACGTCTAAATTGACCTGCGGAGTAGCGGCCCGGTAACGTTTCACTGGCCCATTTGGCGCAAATCGACAATGCGAAATGGCACAAGTGATGTTTCACCGACTTGGGACGATCTGGACCATCCAGCAACACCATCCGACAGTGGAGAGCGCCAAATCACTGTGAAAGGGCCTAGATGATTGAGTTATACTGTTTCTTAATAGTAATATTGTCTACAAAGATTTTATCATAATAGAATCTACAACGCATGTAGGAATTAACCTTGCTAGCCATACAAGCTAATAGTTTGCAACCTAGCTAACTCACTTGCCACCGAATCATATTCAACACCAAAAGAAGTACGTACAACTCTACGTACATGCATGTATGGATAAAGCGGCACCATGGCAAGATTAACAATATACTATATTAATTATTAAGCCCATGGCCCATATGCACGTGGCTCCCTACTACTTAAGTGCCCCAGGAATTCAAAAGTCAGCAGCGATCAAGTCTGAGGCATGAGTTGAAACCGGACACTACCCCACGTTCTCCACGATCGCTGACCTCGTGGCGCAAGACTAGCAAAACCCATGATGCTATAAATAGGAGGCCACCCTAGGTACATCGAGGTGGCAGGGGCAAAACACAACCCTCATTTTACCATCGCTCAGATCACCAGACTCCATCATCGCGCACACAAATCCCTGGCTGATTCATCCATTGCAAAAAAAGATAGAGAAGAAAGGAGTCAGAAGAAGCATTTGACGTTCAAGATAAGGTGGGATTCATGGCTCTTCTATAGTCTTTGGTTTGGCCATGGGTACAAACCAAATGACCTCCATCTTCATCCTCTTTCTTAGCTCTTGGTTTAGCCATTGGTACAAACCAAAGAGCTCTCTTGTATACTCCCTCCGTCCCAAGGCTTTATATAAAAAAAATTTAAAGTCAAGCTACGAAAAGTTTGACCAAACTTTTTGAAAAAAAACTATCAAGAACTATGATATTATACAGATAGCACGTGAAAATATGTTTCATGATGTATCCAAGGGTATAAATTTCATATTGTAAATATCAATATTTTTTTCTAAAAATTTGGTCAAACTTTACATAGTTTGACCTTTTCAAAAAACTATAGGCCTTAAGCCTTAGGACGGAGGTAGTATATCTACTAAAACTCATGTTCTTGGTTTGGCCATTGGTACAAACCGAAGAAGCTCTCTTATATCTACTAAAAAAACTCATGTCCTTGGTTCGGCCATTGTGGTACAAACCATGGAGTTTGCACATATTTGTCCTTGATGTTCATCTCTTGATTTGATCCCTCTAGCGATACGAACCAGGATCAAACGTGGGCATAAGCCTTGTTCCTTGGTTCGGTCCCTATACGCGAAAACAAATCTAGAGAATTATATCGGTATAAAGATACCACAAAAATCCTCTTAGATCATTCCTAAAAAAATGGATAAGAGTCAAGATGGTTAAATAAAAATCTCAACAATTACATATCGGCTAAAATACCTAAATATATCAAAATCATGATTTATGCTTTAGGCATGGTTCCATGTGAATTCCGTGACACAAGCTATGATAAAATGCTCTATGTATTGGTTCCCCTGTGAATTCTATGAGAAGAGTCATAAGAAATCTCAAAATTATAAACCAGTGTTGTACACATGGGTTCCCCCTAGAATTCTATGATACGAGTCACAGAAATGCAAAATCATAAATCGGGCTCTACACATGGGTTCCTTTTTGAATTCCATGATATGAGTCGTAAAATGATAAAATTATGCTCCATGCTTGACGCATGGGTTCTTGTTCGAATTCCATGATATGAGTCGCAAAATGATAAAATTATGCTCCGCGCTCGACGCATGGGTTCTCGTACGAATTCCATAATATGAGTCGCAAAATGATAAAATTATGTTCCGCTCGACGCATGGGTTCTCGTCCAAATTCCGTGATATGAGCCATAAAGTGTTGAAAATATAAACTATGTCCTAAAAGCCTCCATACACCATATAGGTTTTAAAATCATACATATGCATACAAACATCCTAAACTAATAATGCTAGTCCAAGTAATAAATATGATACGAAATGCTCATTTGCATGTCGCTTGGTCTAAACACATAAGGCACATGCTACTGTCGATTAGTGCAAAATTGTGCATCGATCAAACCTGGTGCCTATATAGAAAAATCACATGCATGGTCCGTAATCCGTACTACATGCGATAATAAAAAGGGTCTCCTGTTAAATAACTCTCAATAAATATGACTATCTGTGTACAACATATGACAAAATATATTGGTTAATTAACCGGACATATTAAGCTACCCATGCATGTATTAATACTCGTACTAGCAAATTTAGTACGGGTGATATCAAATAAAATGTGACTATTGAGATGTCATATACATCAAATAAACTATACCAACTTTAGAGATAATCCAAAGAAGACTAAATACTCCATGTGAGTACGCCGGTATTGACGACAACGAGGAGGACTTCTTAGTTTTATTTCATGATTTTGTAATAGTGATATTGATGTAATCCCATATATTAGAAATGTTGGAATTCTTAATCAGGGGTTTTCTCTTCGGAGATGTAATTAACGGAATTTCTGTATAAATGCATGAGTTTCGAAAGTATGAATTGCAATCTTTGATATTTGTCATTTAAATTCGCGCCCTTTAAATTATAATTATATCTGTCTCTATGACGCGAACGCGAGTATTTTCGTCGCCCCATTTTACCGTCATCACTCCTCCCCCTTTTGCATCCATATTTTTCGTTTTTCTTTTGATTTATTTTGTTTTCATTCCAGTGCATGTTTACTCTCAGTTTTGCATTGATAAAAAAAACCAAAAATATTAGACTAGCTTTTATCTTGATTTGTGCAAATTTCTCTCGGCTCTCATTGATTTTTTTTTGCAGGTTATTCATTTCTAGTGATTTAGCTCTGGAGATGAACGCAAAGAGTTAACTCAAGCAGGAGATGAGCAAGCAAGAGGAGGTACCGCATTCTTATTTTCCCTCTTCCTGTAAGTTTATTCATGAACATCTTATGTCTGTTCGGTTGCACTTGAGTTCTACTCCGCGCTTAACTCGTTATCTTTTAGGACTTGAGTTCAAAGGTTTTTGTCAATACTTTGATTGAAACTTACGACAATTAATATCAGTTTGAAAAACAACTCCTTGGATTAAAATCCAAAATTTTAAGAATAAGAGAAAGTGTCTATTGATAATTTTGGTGCCATGTTTTTGTCTTAAGGGCTTAATCTTTGTAGTACTCAAACCCACATACTGATCATTGACTTGATGATACCTTCTGAAAAAGAATTGTTTGATAGAACGAACTTTTTATGGTGGGAGAGGGAGATGTCAAAACCTGTTTTGATTAGCTGTAAAAAAAGAAGAGAGAAAGAGTTCTATGTTTCTCATACACACCTTTGGGATGCCAACAACTCCGCTGGCTTTTGAACGATCTATGGTATAACCCCGGATTTTGGCTATGAGTTAATGACATGAGTGACATATGTTTCACTATATGGGAAAAATTATTGGTGTTCTCAAAGGTTGTGTAAGCATTTGTAAAAAGAAATAATCAATGATCCTTGAAATAAGAAGAAAAAACTACCGTCAATATATGAGCTGAAAAGATTCAATACCTTTGAGAACTTTGGTATCGCCTCACCACCTAAAATAAATAAATTAGAGTTCTTGAAAGACAAGTAAAAGAAGAGGTATTTGATAGCCGTGATTATTAAAGTGGGTGTTAATAAAAAGCTATAAGTTTATCCTTCTTTTGACATCTACTTGTGCACTCTTAATTTTGTCTTAAGCGTCCTCGCTTGAAAATATTCTCACTCTCATAAAAAGAGACGCGCTGAAAGAATTGATTTGCAAGCCTAGAATTTTTTTTGACAATCTCATTTGTGTTGTAAGAGCTATTAGCTAGCAAGTTACTTGCGTTTAGGAATTGAACTTAAGTGCAATTGTTCAGATATATTATGCTCATGTTAAAGGTTGCAGGATTTGAGACAATGGAATATGATACAACCTCGAACTTGTAAGTCTTTCGTTTTGATTCAATTCCTTGCTATTACTCATTATAGCTTTGTCACTCGAGGGAGAGTAACAGCTAAGCTTGGGGAAGTTGATAGCTCTAAATTTCATCGCTTTTTATCATTGTTTTTCTCTTGTTTATTGCCGGATTTCACTAAAGATTACCCCTTTCTACTAACATTAACATCGCAATTAGCGAATCCTTGGTTTCTTGTGATGGTTTTCAGGCACTGAACATTTATGGAAGATCTAACAGCATTTGTGGGCTAATTACATCTAAAGAAGTAAATCCCCAATTGGATCCTCTTTCATTGGAGGCGTCCAGAGTGCATGACGACCACTGGTATGGTCAGCGTGCACCCGTACCATCCGCCCGTACTACTTGCCGCCAGCTCTGTTATATCAATACAAGCAACTTTCATGAAGGGGAGATGACGAAAAAGAGAACACAATCGCTGCAAACTCATCCAGAGAGGGAGAGATCAGATCTGGAGAAGAAGAAGAATCCCGTCTCATTCTTCAACAATCTCTAACCTCTGAATCATTCATTCTACCATGATCCCCATTGATACTTAGTGAGAGATTGGCACTTGTAAGATTAGGGTTTGATACTTCGATATACCTCGGTTTGTATTTGATTCGATCTTTAACTGGTATTTTGGCTTGCGACAATAATTTTGAGATGATTTCCATTTACAATACAATTATGCATTTGATTTATCTTCCTCTCATGTCTGAGTAAATCCTCATAGGCGTGGGAGATGTAGAGGATTGGTGAGATGTGTTGTGCCTTATTTAATTCCATCCATTTGTGATTGTTGTAGTGCTTATTAAATAGGGAGAATAATTATCTATGTTCGCCTAATACATGTTATCTAATTTAAGGGCTCAGGTAACATGATCTAAAGATCTCATAGATATGAGCTTGTAAGCTAGCAAATCGGTGACCCCCGAGTGACATGGACGATATTAATGAGGAGCTAGTACTACTCGAAGACAACAACGAACCATCAAGATTAAAGCCTTGAGCCGGTCAGAAGACCTTAATTAATGTGCTGACCATTGATGTCTACGCACTTCTATTCTTGTAGACAGTTGTTGGGCCTCCAAGTGCAGAGGTTTGTAGAACAGCAGCAAGTTTTCCCTTAAGTGGATCACCCAAGGTTTATCGAACTCAGGGAGGAAGTGGTCAAAGGTATCCCCTCTCAAGCAACCCTGCAATCGAGATACAAGAAGTCTCTTATGTCCCCAACACACCCAATACACTTGTCAGGTGTATAGGTGCACTAGTTCGGCGAAGAGATAGTAAAATACAAGTGGTACGGATATAAGACAACGGTGCCAGAAAATAGCTTGATGGCGTGGAAGAGACTAAAGGCAAACTGAAATAAAGATGGAAGCAAGCAAACATGTAACAGATCTAGTTGCAAATGGTGTTTCAATGATTAGAAACAAGGCCTAGGGATCATAATTTCGCTAGTGAACACTCTCATATAAATATCTTCTCTTCATGATACTACTCTGAACTACTCTCCGATTGGACACTCTAATCCATGGTAGAGCTATAACAGCACTCCTCAAAGTTCGCTTTCCCCATCTAGATAACCCCACACTATCACCCTGAGCACTAGATGATTCCAACAAACACCACAATTTCATAAAGACATCCAACTCCAAATATAACTCATAACAAGTATTTGTAATCTCTAGCCTAAGTGCCACCATGGTGTGCACACTGTCAACTTCACAGACATGGGGAGAGCAGAGATCTATTAAAGCACTTGAGTAGCAAGGTAGATCTATAGATTACAAGCTCATGATCTCAATAAGATCATGCATAGAGAGAGAGATGAACACATAGCTACCAGTAGAACCCTTAGCCTCTAGGAAGAACTACTCCCTCCTCATCATGGGAATCAGCAACGGCGATGGAGATGGTGGTGGAGACCGATGGAGATGGCTTTGGGGGCACTTCCCCGTCCCGGCAGGGTGCCGGAACAGAGACTTTCTGTCCCCTGAATCTCCCCTTCGTGGCGACGGTGTTGCGGAACTTTTCATGGCTGGAGGCTCGATGATTTAGGATTTTTGCATCGGGAGGCATCTTATAGGCGAAGAGACAAGGTTGGTGGGCGGCCAGGGGGCCCACACCACCTAGTGGCACGACCAGGGCTAGCCCACGCCACCATATGGCGTGGCCACCCTTTGGCCCCTCTCCGTCTCGTCTTCTGGCTCCGTGAGTCTTCCGGTAAAATATCGACTTTGGCTTTTGTCCAGTCCAATTCCGATTGATTTTCTGACTTTCCTAGAACCAAAAATAACAGAAAACAGGCAACTGGCACTGTGACATCTTATTAATAGGTTAGTCCAAGAAAGTGTATAAAAAATACTCCAAAGTGTGGACAAAACATAAGAAAGTAGATAAAAACCAAGCATGGAACATCAAAAATTATGGATATGTTAGCAACGTATCAACATCCCCAAGCTTAACTCCTGCTCGTCCTCGAGTAGGTAAGTGATAAAAAGAAAGAATAATTTTTTAGGTGACATGCACCATCATAAACTTGATCAAAGTATTTGCAAAACATTAATAGCTGGGATCATAGTACTTCAATCATAACATGAAAGATAAAGTTCTAACAATAAGACATAGCAACTATGTTGCAACATGAAAAGGCACAAACAAAAGATTCATGAATAACAATGCTTTGCAAGACGTTTGTTTGTTTCACATAAAGAAAACATAGCATAGTGGCATTCAGCTTGTCCCTCATAGTGTAGCAAACATAAATGCATAGGACACCTTCAAAGTTCATAAGAGTGACTAGATACAAATGCTTTAAAACAAGCAATATCAAAGCTATGCATCAATCAACAAGTCTTGGGACAATACACATAGAATTAAGAATGGCCACTATGCTCTCAAAGTAGGTGCATAAAGATAGAAGGTGGAGACTCAACATAAAAGTAAAAGAGAGGCCTTCATAGAAGGAAGTAGGGATTCAAGTTTCATAAAGAGCTTCCAAACATTATGGTACTTATTAGCTTTCAGCTCTCATTGCCCCTATCATAAGCATCTTGAAGGTGATTAAGGTTAAAGTGACACAACTAAGAGGATATGCTTGACAAGTTATAAGCTGAAATCTCATGCCCCTTACTTACGAAGACCGAACTTCATGCAACTCAACTTTAGTCACAAGTAAGCTCTTGTCATTGTAAGTACATATGTATCATAGAGAACCGCCAACGGGGTACCCCTTGCACATGATACAGGAGCTATCCCATAATCAAAATGACAACGCAAGCAAAAAATGAGCATCTCAGCGATCTTTTTATTTGCTATTTGCATAGGTTTTTATTGAGGATGCTTCATAGAGTGCTCATTATGGTTATGCTGCAAGTTTCTGTTGGGGATATGCCCTAGGGGCAATCATGTATGATGTTATTCCCAATGTATTCATAAGCTTATGGTCCATGTATGAACTGCTGATATGTATCATCGAATATGTGATTTGATCGTGGAACTATATATTCATGTTGTTTATACTAATTGTCCTTGGTCATTGAGGTTGTGCTGGACTCACAACTTAGACCAATGTGAAAGTCGGCCGATGACTAGGTTCCACTTGTCATGGGCATGGAGATGCTATTCCGACTTACACGGATTCGGCTAAAGAGTTTAGCGAGTCAGACTGGCCCATATTGAGATGCAACGAACAAGTCGTCATTTGCATGTCTCAATCAATGTAATCCTTATACCTGAGGTTATTGCACTATCCGAGTTGAGGCTCATCGACTTAGGTTCTGTCAAACATTGTTCCGTCACTGGGCAGTTATAAAGGCGGAGTTCGGGTCGACTGAGAATCAAGCTGCGTGATGTGAATAACCGAGATGGGATTTTGCCCCTCTGTCTGGAGAGATATTCTCTGGGCCCTCTCGGAAGATATGATTCGGAAAGCATGGCCATGCGTGACTCGGTTGAGTGTTGACCGAGGCAACCGACTAAGAGTTAGTCGGATGAATCACTTATCTTGGATCGAGAAAGAGAATCGGACTATTCAAGGGATGACGATCATTCGCCTATAGTCTGACAAGGTATATCGTGAGGTAAAAGGGACTCAGACGAAAGTCGCATTGGAAGGTATGTCGACATGACTCTTCGGTACTTGGGAGTTGGCACGTTCAGCTAGGAGCCACTACCAACTGATCGGTCACGAGTGAGACTCGGATCGTGTCCGGGTCACCATGAGCCTGTCGGGTCACACACTTAAGAGCGGGAGCATATTTGGATTGGACCTAAAAAGGAAACGGACAGAGTCAGTGAGTTGGACTCGTAGTGACTAATATAGGCCTTTTAGTGAATGGGCCACAAGTGAGTGGAGCCCACTTTCACTCCCTATATAAGCTGGGGAGCAGGTGCTTAGAGCACACGGTTAGGTCACTCCATGTGTTGGAAACCCTAGCTCCAGTCTAGTCCTGTCGCCGTCGTACCGGATCTAGCAGTCCATCGCCGGCGCTCCTCCTCGTACGTGTGGATACTGGCGGAGATGTTGTACGTTCAGCACTTCGACGATCGTGGATCGGAACGGATCGTGAGGACTGCACTGCATCAAGCGACATGCTTCATCGATTCCGCAACCGCGCGTCTAGTGGTAATTCTCGTAGCCTACTACCTCAACTAGATCTTGGGATCACCGCGTAGGAAAAAGTTTTGTTTTTCTCTGCGTGGCCCAACAGTGGTATCAGAGTGTTAGCTTCTGGTTTTAGGCTCGAGACCGTGCATATGTGATATGTGGTTGGCATTAGATTGGATCTAATTGCAGTTTTGGTGGTCGATCTATGAGATAGATTGGTTTTGTACAAAGTTGATTGGATCAACTATACTGGAGAGAATGGATAATATGGTTTCCATGATCTAACTGCTAAAGGTCGTGGAACGACATACCCCTACCGGTCGGCTTCCGCCATCGGGGTAGACTGTGACACGTAAACCCGGATGCGGTGATCGAAGATCAAAGAGTTTGGTCGAATCGGAGTCCGGATCGGATTTGGGTAAAATTGTTTTATCCGATGACGAAATCCATGTCCAGAATGCAGATGAGATCTGCGTTTTTCGGAAAAATCGTCGGGCGCTGCCCCTTTGATCCCCGCCCGCTATCCGGCTTCGCCCTGTCGTAGCGCCTTAAGATGTTGTTGCGAGTTTCACAACGCCGGTAGATATCGTGTCTATGCATAACTTGTTTTTGCAGGATGATGTTGTGAATGGTATGGCTTATGTGCATGTGATGTGTGTAATCCATATGTGATCTGCGTATCACGGTTTTTTGTCAGCCGGCTGGAGCCTAGGTGCTGTCATCTTATTGTATAACGACCTGCGTGTCGGATTCTCTATGTAATTTACATTACTAGCTAGTGTAGCTTTTTTGGAGAACCCGGATGGCATGCAAGTCGGTGTACAAGTCGGCTACATGGAGTAAGACGGCACGTGACAAGAGTTGACACGAGTCGGATTACAGGTTTTGTGGAGATGGAGATCACCATGAAGAGAGCCATACCATTTCACATTATAATTGCTTTATTTTGTGTTATTGTTATGTCTGTGTTTTACCTCTATTAAATAGTTGGTAGAAAGTAATCCCTCAAAGAAGGTCTAGTCGGTTTCCCCGCCAGTGTTGCACCATCACAAGTCGGACATTTTTGGTAGTGGGCTCATAAAATTGAGGTGCTATCAATTCTTTCCGACTAGGTGGGTTCGAGTCGGACTTTTACAGCGGAAGCACTTGGTAATCTAGACGAGTCTATCACAACGGTTGTGGGACTCGGGGAAAAGTCAGATGGGAGCCGGGGCATGTGATGCCACCCATTCAACAGGAGTCGTATGAGATACGATTGGCAAGGAGTTGTCTACCTAGATCACTTGACAGCTAGCGGTGATGCTAAAGCTCACTAGTCGACTTGCTTATTTAGGGTCCTGGATCACTAAGTAACCATCGGAGGGGTGTTGGTTCTAGTGGGAGCATAAATATTAAAGTGTTTAATATGCTTGCTCTTTTATGGATACATGTCTTAAGTGTTTTGCATATTTTTCTGTTGTAGATCAATGGCACCTAGCAGTCTTCCTCAGATTTCTAGTTTTCCTTTGAGAACCATCTTAGAGAAAGATAAGCTAAATGGAACTAACTTCACCAACTGGTATCGTAATCTGAGAATTGTTCTGAAGCAAGAAAAAAGGGACCATGTCCTAGACAACCCACTTCTAGATGAGCCGAATGAGAATGCGACTGTCACAGCCACCAATGCCTACCATCGGATTTGTGATGAATCCATGGAGATTAGATGTCTTATGCTTGCTCACATGGAACCGGACTTGCAGCAGCAGTTCGAGAATGTTGAGGCCTACGATATGATCGAAAGCCTCAAAAGTATGTCCGAGGCTCAGGCAAAGACTGAGAGGTATCAAGTCTCTCAGGCTTTGTTGAGCTTCAAGCTTAAGGATGGTGATCCACTGAGTCCGCATGTGATCAAGATGGTTAGTTACGTGCAGTCTCTGGAAAGGCTAGGCTACCCCATTAGCGAAGAGTTCGCTATGGACATAATTCTGAACTCTCTTCCAAGTGCGTATGGTCAGTTCATATCAAACTACCACATGCATGGTATGGATAAGAAGCTCACTGAATTACATGGGATGCTCAAGCAGGCTAAGGCGGATATCAAGAAAGGTGCCAGTCAAGTGTTGATGGTACAGAATAAGGCTAAGTTCAAGAAGAGTTCTTGGACTAAGAAGAAGAAGGCTAAGTCGGGAGGTAAGGTTGAGGACCCGGCCCAAAGCGCTTCCTTAGGGACCAAGCCATCTCCTGTAGCCGGATCCACTTGCTTCTACTGCAAGTCAGATGGCCACTAGAAGAGGAATTGCAGCAAGTATCTGGATGACAAAGCCAAGAGCGGAGGTGTTACTTCCGGCTCAGGTACGCTTGTTTGCAATGTTATAGACATTTATCTTGCTGATGCACCTGGTAGTTCTTGGCTATATGATACCGGATCAGTCATTCACATCTGCAACTCGTTGCAGGGACTGGTAAGAACTAGGAGCGTGGCAAGAGGCGAGGTTGACATTCGAGTCGGCAACAAAGCGAGAGTCGCTGCGTTGGAAGTCGGCACAATGCAACTTCATTTACCTTCCGGATTCTTAATGGAGCTGAATAATTGTTATTATGTTCCAAAGGCTTAGTCGAACATTATTTCTGCCTCATGTTTGATGAGACAAGGCTATGAGTCGAATATTAAGAATAATGGTTGTTCTTTATATTTGAATGATATGTTTCACGGCTTTGCACCCGTCCAGGACGGGTTATTTATTTTGAATCTTGATAGTGAATCTGTCTATAACATAAATTTGAAAAGGTTAAAACGAAATGATCTAAATATGACTTACTTTTGGCATTGTTGGCTTGGTCATATAAGTTGGAAACGCATGAAGAAGCTCCATGCTGATGGACTCCTAACTTCGTTCGACTTGGAGTCGTTCGAGACATGTGAATCCTGCCTACTCGGCAAGATGACCAAGACATCTTTTGCAAAGAGTTGTGAAAGGGCGTCCGACTTATTGGGACTAGTACATAGTGATGTATGTGGCCCAATGAGAATGACAGCCAGAGGTGGTTATGAGTACTTCATTACCTTCACTGATGATTTGAGTAGATATGGATATATCTACTTGATGAAACATAAGTCGGAAGCCTTTGAAAAGTTCAAGGAATTCCAGAATGAGGTACAAAATCAACTCGGCAAGAAAATAAAGTTTCTTTGGTCGGACTGAGGAGGCGAGTACATGAGCCATGAGTTTGATGACCATCTGAAGAGTTGTGGTATAGTTCCCCAGCTCACTCCTCCAGGAACGCCGCAGAGAAATGGTGTGTCGGAAAGGAGAAATCGGACCTTGTTGGACATGGTACGATCAATGATGAGTCGGACAAATTTGCCTTTATCATTTTGGGGTTATTGTCTAGAAACTGCAGCGTTCACACTAAACAGAGTACCATCTAAGTCGGTAGAGAAGACACCGCATGAGATGTGGACTGGCAAGAAGCCGAGTTTGTCTTTTCTTAAGATTTGGGGTTGTGAAGCTTTTGTCAAGCGACTTCAGTCGGACAAGCTTACAGCTAAGTCGGATAAGTGTATTTTCGTAGGATATCCGAGGGAAACCTTGGGTTACTACTTCTACAACCAAGAAGAGGGCAAAGTGTTTGTCGCTCGGAACGGTGTCTTCCTTGAGAAAGAGTTTCTCAGTCGGGGAGTCAGTGGGAGCATGGTGCAACTCGAAGAAATTCGAGAGGTACTGGCCAGTAGTGAGTCGGCAAATGCCTTGGAGGTTGAGCCGGTCGTGGTACCCGAGCCGGAAACAGCACCGACACTGCGAAGATCAGCCAGATTGCAAAGTGTTCGTGATGTGTTACTGTTAGACAGTGATGAGCCGGCAACTTATTCGGAAGCGATGGTGGGTTCTGATTCCGAATCATGGCTTGGAGCCATGAGATCCGAGTTAAAGTCCATGGATGAAAATCAAGTTTGGAACTTGGTTGATCTGCCAGACGGTGCAAGACCCGTCGAGTGCAAATGGGTCTTCAAGAAGAAAACTGATATGGATGGAAATGTTTCTATCTATAAAGCACGGCTTGTCGCGAAGGGGTTCCGACAAGTTCAAGGAGTTGACTACGATGAGACTTTCTCACCCGTAGCGATGCTTAAATCAGTTTGGATCATGTTAGCTATAGCAGCCTATTTCGACTATGAGATATGGCAGATGGATGTCAAGACGGCTTTCCTTAATGGAAATTTAACCGAGGATGTGTATATGATACAGCCCGAGGGTTTTTTCGGTCTGGCTAATGCTGACAAGGTATGCAAACTTAGGAAATCCATTTATGGGTTGAAGCAAGCATCTCGGAGTTGGAACATTCGCTTTGATGAGGTAGTCAAATCATTTGGCTTCATCAAGAGTGATCATGATTCTTGTTTATACAAGAAGTTTAGTGGGAGCAAAGTAAACTTTCTGATCTTATATGTGGATGACATATTACTGATTGGAAATGATGTCTAGATGTTGCAAGAGACCAAGGAATCATTGGAAAAGAGTTTTTCGATGAAAGACTTGGGTGAGGCGACTTACATACTAGGAATCCGGATCTATAGAGATAGATCAAGGCGGCTCATTGGATTGAGTCAGAGTACATATTTGGACAAAGTGTTGAAGAAGTTCAACATGGAATCGTCTAAGAAGGGGGTTCTTACCGATGTCCCATGGTGTAAAACTTAGCAAGACTCAGTGTCCTTCGACAACTGATGAGCAAAGTCGGATGAGTGCGATTCCGTATGCTTCTGCAGTCGGATCCATCATGTATGCTATGATTTGTACTAGGTCAGATGTTTCCTATGCTCTAAGTGTTATGAGCAGGTACCAGGCTGACCCTGGAGAAATCCATTGGGCAGCGGCTAAAAATATCCTCAAGTACTTAAGAAGGACTAAGGATATGTTCCTGGTTTATGGAGGTGAGGATGAACTCAGTGTAAGGGGTTACACGGATGCGAGTTATCTCACTGACTCGGATGATTCTCGTTCGCAATCCGGATATGTGTTTGTGATAAACGGAGGGGCTGTGAGCTGGAAGAGTTCCAAGAAAGAGACGGTGTCTGCGTCTACGACAGAGGCTGAGTATATTGCTGCCTCGGAGGCGGCAAAGGAAGCCGTTTGGATGAGGAATTTCCTCATGGATCTTGGTGTGGTTTAGGGCTCGTCCAATCCATTAGACGTGTATTGTGACAACAATGGTGTTATTGCACAAGCCAAAGAACCTAGACAACACCAGAAGAACAAACATATACTCATGAGGTACCACCTTATTCGCCAGTTCGTGGAACAAGGTGATATCAAGTTATGCAAGGTACACACGGATGCAAACATTGTGGATCCGTTGACAAAGCCACTTCCACAGCCGAAGCATGAGGCGCACCTAAGATCTATGGGCATTAGATGCCTAGACATGTGATGTCGGATGATTGACTCTAGTGCAAGTGGGAGACTATTGGGGATATGCCCTAGAGGCAATCATGTATGATGTTATTCCCAATGTATTCATAAGCTTATGGTCCATGTATGAACTGACGATATGTATCATCGAATATGTGATTTGATCGTGGAACTATATATTCATGTTGTTCATACTAATTGTCCTTGGTCATTGAGGTTGTGCTGGACTCACAACTTAGACCAATGTGAAAGTCGGCCGATGACTAGGTTCCACTTGTCATGGGCATGGAGATGCTATTCCGACTTACACGGATTCGGCTAAAGAGTTTAGCGAGTCAGACTGGCCCATATTGAGATGCAACGAACAAGTCGTCATTTGCATGTCTCAATCAATGTAATCCTTATACCTGAGGTTATTACACTATCCGAGTTGAGGATCATCAACTTAGGTTTTGTCAAACATTGTTCCGTCACTGGGCAGTTATAAAGGTGAAGTTCGGGTCGACTGAGAATCAAGCTGCGTGATGTGAATAACCGAGATGGGATTTTTCCCCTCTGTCTGGAGAGATATTCTCTAGGCCCTCTCGGAAGATATGATTCGGAAAGCATGGACATGCGTGACTCGGTTGAGTGTTGACCGAGGCAACCGACTAAGAGTTAGTCGGATGAATCACTTATCTCGGATCGAGAAAGAGAATCGGACTATTCAAGGGATGACGATCATTCGCCTATAGTCCGACAAGGTATATCGTGAGGCAAAAGAGACTCAGACAAAAGTCGCATTGGAAGGTATGTCGACATGACTCTTCGGTACTTGGGAGTTGGCACGTTCAGCTAGGAGCCACTACCAACTGATCGGTCACGAGTGAGACTCGGATCATGTCCGGGTCACCATGAGCCTGTCGGGTCACACACTTAAGAGCGGGAGCATATTTGGGTTGGACCTAAAAAGGAAACGGACAGAGTCAGTGAGTTGGACTCGTAGTGACTAATATAGGCCTTTTAGTGAATGGGCCACAAGTGAGTGGAGCCCACTTTCACTCCCTATATAAGCTGGGGAGCAGGTGCTTAGAGCACACGGTTAGGTCACTCCATGTGTTGGAAACCCTAGCTCCAGTCCAGTCCTGTCGCCGTCGTACCGGATCTAGCAGTCCATCGCCGGCACTCCTCCTCGTACGTGTGGATACTGGCGGAGATGTTGTACGTTTAGCACTTCGACGATTGTGGATCGGAACGGATCGTGAGAACTGCACTGCATCAAGCGACATGCTTCATCGATTCCGCAACCGTGCGTCTAGTGGTAATTCTCGTGGCCTACTACCTCAGCTAGATCTTGGGATCACCGCGTAGGAAAAAGTTTTGTTTTTCTCTGCGTGCCCCAACAGTTTCCACCATGTTTAGGCATGGCTTAGGCTAGCGGCCCAGGCGTTTCTCTAACACAAATACAAACTCCATGATCTTATAAGTTCCCCTTTTATTTCACACCGTCGGGATCCATAAGAAAAAAAAACATGATATCAACGGGGTACAAAGTACAAGTGCAATGTTGAAAGCATTCCCCATGATACATGGTTCTGCTAACTTCAACTTATAAAGCGCAAGCATATACGCAACAAAGATGGACACAATGGTTCAAGTTTATTAAGGGCAAGAAAAGTAAAGTGTGCCATCAAGTTCGTGAGAGCTTTAATCACTAGTTTTCTCATAACAAGTTTAATTCAGAAGGTAGACAAAAACATGAATATACTTGGAATATCATATGCTAATAGGTAGGTATGGTGGACTCTTTGGAATAACTTGGTTTTAGGAGTTGGATGCATGAGTGGAACTCATACTTGGTTATGGAGGCTAGCAAAATATGGGAGCGACCAACTAAGAGAGCAATAATGGACATAATCATGTAGAGCGACAAAACATCATTGATCAAAGCATAAAGTGATACTAAAAGTTGAAAACGAAAGGATCATAAAGGCTATGGTGACTTGGTATAGTCATAACATGGTGTGAGCATGCACCAAGTCAACCCAAATAAAGCATCAAAGGAGAATACCACAATTCTATGCTTTAATATGCTAAAACAACATATGATTCTTTAAAAGGCACATTAAGCAATCTCAATTGTTTATAACAAGTCATGCTACAGCAAAGATCACTAAGCATAAAGCCAAAACAATATCAAGCATGGCATGACAAAGCATAGGCCACAGTCAAAAACAAGCTCTCTTTACCACTTAAGCATGAACTTTCCTACTCTTTTTCCAATCCAAACCAAACTATTTGAAAACCAATGCATGAAAGAGGGGGTCCAACCAATTTATTCAAGCAAACTAAGAAAAAGAAAACTAAAACAAATACGCTCCAAGAACAACACAACAGTGCATAAAACAATAAAAACGAAGTGTCTAGAAAGACCTGAGATTTTTATTGATGAAGAAGGGGATGTCTTGGGAATCCCCTAGCTTTGAAGCTTGTACCTCTTGGATATTTCTTGGGGTGACACGGGGTGGCATCCCCAAGCTTGAGCTTTTGTCCATTCTTCATCTCATTACCTCATTCTTTCCCTACACCTGAAAATTTCTTTTATAGAAAACTTCACACAATCTTCATTAGCAACATTAGTGCATGCAAAAGATAATAAACCTTTGGGGTTTAGTTTTAAAACAGAAAAAATTGCATAAAAAACACAATCTACTGTAGCAGTTCCCTCAGAAAGCTCAATTCACCAAAAAGAACCCAAAAAGAAATCGATAAAGAGGCAAATGCAAATAATGGCAGAAATCTGTCAAAACAGACCAGCAGGTGAAAACCGATTTTTTCAAAGACCTTATATTGCTCAAATCAAAAAGTGTTGAACTAAAGAAAGTTAGATAACAACCTGGGGGATTTATTCAGAAAATTACAGCTCAATCCGACATACAGAGATTTTTCACGAATTTTTACAGCGAAGCAGAAAAATCTGTTTCGGGTCAGCACTTCCCCAAATCTTACTTCCCTCTCATTAGAGGTTATTCTTGGCACAAAAATCAAAATAAAAAAAGTTTAAGGAGAGGTTATTACTGAAGCAATAACTTCCAAGACTCAACTAAAACTTTTGGGTTATCTTCCAATAAGTACTTTTCTTTAACGCCTTTAAGTTAGGCTTGATAGTTTGAGAAGATGCTCACATAAGAAATATGAATTGAAGTAAAAGAGAGCATCAAGAAGCAAATTCAAAACACATTTAAGTCTAACCCACTTCCTATGAATAGGAATCTTGTAAATAAACAAGTGATGAAAGCATAAAGCAACAAACATAAAGCAAAACAAGTGCAACTTCAAGACTTTCAATATAAAGAGGGGAAACTTAATATTGTTGAGATACATAAAACCATGTTTCCCTCTCTCATAATAACTTTCAGAAGCATCATGAATAAAATTAACAATATAACTATCGCATACAACATTCTTATCATGAGCCACATGCATAAAATGATTATTACCCTCCACATAAGCATAGTCATTCTTATTAATCACAGTGGGATCAAATTCAACAAAATAGCTATCATTATTATTCTCATCACCATAATCATCAAATATAGGAGGCATATTATAATCATAATTAATTTTCTCCTCAATAGTAGGTGGACTGAAAATATCATATTCATTATTATAATCATCATATATTGGAGGTTTGGTATCATCATAAGCAATAGAATAGCTATCTTCCAAAGCTGGGGAACTAAAAAGATCATTTTCATAAAAACTAGCTTCCCAAGCTTAGACTTTCCCATAGCATTAGCAATAATGGTGTCCAAAGAATTCATACTAACAACATTGCTATTAGCATGCAAATAAAGTTCCATAGGTTTTTTTATTTTCTCTTCAAACACTTCATGTCCTAACTCAAGATAAATACTATAAAGCTCTCTAATTTTGTTGTTGTTTTCCATTAAACCTAACTAGTGAAAATAAAAACAAGAAACAAAAAGAAATGATTGCAGAATCTAAAGGAAAAAACTTCGAGCACTCACACCGGAGGATGTGAGTACCTTTTACCTTACCTCCCCGGCAACGGTGCCAGAAAATAGCTTGATGTCTACGCACTTCTATTCTTATAGACAGTTGTTGGGCCTTCAAGTACAGAGGTTTGTAGAATAGCAGCAAGATTTCCCTTAAGTGGATCACCCAAGGTTTATCAAACTCAGGGAGGAAGTGGTCAAAGGTATCCCCTCTCAAGCAACCTTGCAATCAAGATACAAGAAGTCTCTTGTGTCCCCAACACACCCAATACACTTGTCAGGTGTATAGGTGCACTAGTTCGGCGAAGAGATAGTAAAATACAAGTGGTATGGATATAAGACGACAGTGCCAGAAAATAGCTTGATGGCGTGGAAGAGACTAAAGGCAAACTAAAATAAAGATGGAAGCAAGCAAACATGTAACATATCTAGTTGCAAACGGTGTTTCAATGCTTATAAACAAGGCCTAGGGATCATACTTTCGCTAGTGAACACTCTCATATAAATATCTTCTCTTCATGATACTACTCTGAACTACTCTCCGGTTGGACACTCTAATCCATGGTAGGGCTATAACAGCACTCCTCAAAGTTTGCTTTCCCCATCTAGATAACCCTACACTATCACCTTGAGCACTAGATGGTTCTAACAAACACCACAATTTCATAAAGACATCCAACTCCAAATATAACTCATAACAAGTATTTATAATCTCTAGCCTAAGTGCCACCATGGTGTGCACACTGTCAACTTCACACACATGGGGAGAGCAGAGATCTATTAAAGAACTTGAGTAGCAAGGTAGATCTATAGATTACAAGCTCATGGTCTTAATAAGATCTTGCATAGAGAGAGAGAGATGAACACATAGCTACCGGTAGAACCCTTAGCCTCGAGGAAGAACTACTCCCTCCTCATCATGGGAATCAGCAACAGCGATGGAGATGGTGGTGGAGATCGATGGAGATGGCTCTGGGGGCACTTCCCCATCCCGGCAAGGTGCCGGAACAGAGACTTTCTGTCCCTCGAATCTCCCCTTCGGTGGCGGCGGTGTTGCGGAACTTTTCATCGCTGGAGGCTCGACGATTTAGGGTTTTTACATCGGGAGGCATCTTATAGGCGAAGAGGCAAGGTCGGTGGACGGCCAGGGGGCCCACACCACCTAGTGGCGCGGCCAGGGCTAGCCCGCGCCACCATATGGTGTGGCCACCCTGTGGCCCCTCTCCGTCTCGTCTTCTGACTCCATGAGTCTTCCGGTAAAATATCGACTCTGGCTTTTGTCCGGTCCAATTTTGAGAATATTGATTTTCTGACTTTCCTGAAACCAAAAACAGCAAAAAACAGGCAACTGGCACTGTGGCATCTTGTTAATAGGTTAGTCCAAGGAAGTGTATAGAAATTACTCCAAAGTGTGGACAAAACATAAGAAAGTAGGTAAAACCAAGCATGAAACATCAAAAATTATGGATACGTTAGTAACGTATCAACCATTGCCGTGGTAACAGGCAGACAGATCATTGGGGCTGGGAAGAATTGGCCATGAGGGCTTCCAGTAGGTATACGGGTTGCTTTCCTACTCACTTATAAATAAGAAATATCACTATCACTTATTCCACTTTATTCATCTGGCACTTTCACTATCACCATAAACCGTTTATCTCTGTGCCTAATTTCTCATCTACAGGAACCTAGAACACATTTCTCGTCTTTACTTTTATGCTATTTAATTCTTGCTTTTTCCTCACGCAAGTTTCCTCTATTATTTACTCACCATCTTCCATATTCAATAATTGCAGTCAATTCACTTAAGACCGGTGATACCTTAAGTGCGACAAAAACGCCACATAAAAACACTTACCTAGGCTCCTTATTGGGATCGATATAAAAACTGGAATTAATACTTTCGCGAAAACATGCTCTGACGAAACCACACTTATGGAATTAATAAAATATTTTATTTATTTAATATTTGTTAATTCATTCAATTAATAGACATTAAAAATTACCCCTTGTGTTATTTCAATATTCGAAATAGTTTTGGTGATTTTCCGAAACAACCCCTGAGCTATCCAATAATTTAGTCGGAGATCCAAATCCACTCAAAACGCGTTAACGAACCTTAAGTGTGGCACCCTACGGTTCGTGAATAACATGTACATGATCGATACACCTCTCTGATTAATAATCATCAGCGGGATCTGAAAATCCATGATGACTCCCACTTACTCAACGATGAATCTAGTGATCCTTTTTCATAGTATCCAATTCCTTTTGTCTCGCGATATTTTACTTGTCCGAGATCCAATCATTTGGTATCATCCATAACTAGTTCGATCTTGTTGCGGACAAGTACTCTTTTACTTGTTCCGTGATATAACATTCCTTGTGATCAAATCACTTGCTTGCAAGTTGTTATCAATGTGATATTACCGAGAGGGTCCAGAGTATATATTTCCGTCATCGGGATGGACAAATACTAATCTTGATCCACGAGCCTCAACTAACACTTTCTAAGTACCTAACGACATCTTTATAATCACCCTGCTATGGTGTGACGTTTGATGGAATCAAAGTACTCTTCCGGTGTTAGTGACTGACGTGATCTTATGGTCTAAGGATTAGTGTTACTTCGAGTGAGATTGATATGGCAATATAAACTTTGATAACATGATCATATTGCTATACCTACTATGGGTGAATGTTTATCACATCATTCTCCAATGATATGACCTTGTTATCAACAACATTCAATGTTCATGATCAGGAACCCTTGATCATCTGTTAATCAACAAGCTAGTGTAATGAGAGGTATCACTAGAAACCTTTTCTTTGTTTATTAAACACACATGTATTAACATTTATGGTTAACCCAATTATAGCATGAGAAATAAAAATTTATCATAAACATGGAGTAATATAATAACCACTTTATTATTGCCTCTCGGGCATATTCCCTTCAGGCCCACCATGTTTTTGCTTCATCCGACGTTCCTAGGTGGTTACCGGTGTCCCGGGTTTGGCCTGAGAACCTCGAATGTAAAATGGGCCAAATCTGTCAAAAAGTAGACGTTTGGGAATGCGAGTGAACAATTTTTCGCCGTCCGGATGAAAAAACGCCCCGGGGAGCCCTTCCTGAAAATGCTAGTGGAGATGCTCTTAGTCCCACCTCAGAAGTTTACAGTTCTTAGGTCCAACTTATTAGCCAGATTCAGTGGCCACCTTCATGTTTGTTTTCATATTTGTTGTAGTCACGGGGCTCCAACAAATATGATACATTTTGTTCTCCAATTATCACTTAAAACTTTTTCTCCACGTGTTCTTCGTCTACTTTTATTTCAGCTATGCAATCGTAGGCTTTTTGTTATCCCTATAGCTATCCCTTCACCGCTGAATCAAAGGGTTCTTCCGCATTAAAATTGTACATGGTAGTGTCGTCAAACGATGCCTACCAACAGTGCCTCGAGGGTACCTTGCCCCTAAGGGTATCTTGTCTGGAATTTCATTCACGACGTTGGGTGGAAAACATCATTCTCTGTGTATGGTATTCATTTTTATCAACAATTTGATTCATCAAGCTTATGCCTTACAACCGTGCCACGAGGGCGTGGAGAGGGATCTAGTAATAATTATAACCCTCATCAATAGTAATAAACCCATTTAAAGTTATCATGCATAATAATGGAGTTTTGAGATAGAGGACTACTATTATGTTTTAATGGAGAGGGTCGATGACATACAACAATTTTAAAGAATCAACCCTTTTGTATGACTAGACAAGCAGGTAATTTTGACCCTATTTTGCAACTAGCCAAAGAAATTCAGAAAAACTCAAAAAAGTAAAAGAATTGCGCATGGGGTCCTTTTATGGTATCTAGTTCCCAAGGAAAAATACAAAGCTTGCAACAAGATCTTGGATTGCTGATCAACAGAACATGTTGATAGTCAGATCTTTCGCATACTTTGTGATAATTCGGCCATAGTTGGCATAGGAGAGCGCCTTGGCATGACAAAGAAAATTCCTAAAAGAAGTTTCCCGTAAATCGACATAAGAAATGGATTTTCCATTTAGTAGCCCAAAAGTACCGTTTGTTTTGAAGAAAATATAAGAAATAAGATGTAAAATGTCGCCATAGCATCTTTCACACAAAATATATGTCTTGTGATTGCCAAATTTGAGAGGTCGCGATTTTTATCAATTTGTATCTATATGTGTTCTTTTAATTCGGCCATCTTATTCCAATTCGAACTACACGTACAATACAAGTTTGCTCAATTTTTAAAAAAAAATTATTTCAAGGTACACTAGTGTCATGAAATGATATATACATCAAAAAATTCAAAAATTCAGAAGAAAAAAACCCGCGCATGGCATCTTTTTAATGTTACCTAGTTCCCAAGAGAAAAATACAAAACTCACAACACGATCATTCACATGACATATCTTGAATTGTTGACCAAGAGAACATACCGATAGTCAAATCCTTCGCATACTTTATGATAATTTACCAATAGTTGGCATAGATGAGCGTTTTGGCATGATAAACAAGAATCTCAAAAGAAGTTTCCGGGAATTTGACCAAAAAATGAATTTTTATTTTAGTCCAAAAAGTGTTGTATTTTGTGAAAAAACTAAAAAAAGGATGCAACACCACAACACTTCTCTCGATGGACAATTCAGAGAGATTACAGTTTTCTTGACTTGTATATCTATATTTGGTGTTTTGTTTGAATTCAGCCGGTTTTATTCAACTTTGAACTACATGTACCATGACATGCAGTACCGGACTTAGCTGTCACCGTCTCGGGCGCCGCATGTGCGACCTCGAACTGAATGCGGACGAAACACTGGTGGTCTACTTCGTCAACCCAAAAGATGATTATCTGCTATACTGTACCACTACCGTTGCGAGATGGTTGTGTTCACCCGCGTCAATATGCACACCAGCTACTGAGACCAATTCCCCAACGACGGACGATTCATCCACATTTGTCTACCGGGAGCTGCCGATGCCTACAGAGGAGGATCTGGCAGTGGCGACGCATGCTACGGAGGAGCTGACGGTGGTGCCGACAACTCAGGAATAGACACGTGGAGGTGTCGGATCAGCAGGAGCGCAGAAGGCTAGGAGTAGCAAGAGTATGGTCGTATCTTGGTCAGAGATGTTATATGAACTCCTCGTGTTAATGAAAATAATTAAAGTTTACTATCTTGTTCTTCACAAAGGTGAGAACTCTTTCTATTTCAGTTTCATAACTTCGGTCACACACACCTCAACTTTGTGAGATCTAGTAATCAAACTCACATCAACTTGGTTCCTAATTGACAAACGTGCACTTCAACTTAGTCTCTGGTCATAAAAATTATTCGAACAGTTGGATACTATTCGAACACCAAGCTCACCGTTGTTCACACCCATCGTCTCCTGTGTCTCACAAACCCCTTGTTAAAAACCGTGAAACCACAAAAAAAATTATCTGTTGAGCTTGTCGTTGTCTATGATGCTTCTTTCTTACTATTTATTCAGAATTTGAACAAAATCCCTAACATCGGCACCTAGACTGTCACATTCTCAACCCACACACAATGAATCACCTATACTCTCTAGGTCCATGCCATGGACGGAGTCAAGATAAAGCTATGCAAGCTAAGCTTAAGCGGCCTCCTATGGAAGTCATGAAGATAGAGGTATTGCACCGGATCATCGACGGTTTTGGCGGGAAGATGCTGAAGATGATGCCCAAGGATAGCAGGTCCTTCCATGTGACGGTGTGGCTTGAGGACCCTGATAGCCTCCCAAAGGAGTACAAGCTCGTGATCGTCCATGAAAAACTGGATCGCCGATCGACTACAAGCATCAAGTCACCATGCTTAGAGCCGACGATACTAGTAGGCCACCACGTGTGGCCGGAGGACCTAACACTAGGCCATCGGACAAAATATATAAATCAGTTCCTACCACCACAGCGTGTAGGGATCAACATAACGGGATTGACATGCATGTGTAGCCGTTCAACATGTCTATAGGAGTCACGTCATAACTAGGGAGACATGAGGTTAGACTTTATTGACCATTTTCTGCAACTGCTGACGGGGCTAAGAGCTGAGTCCCACATGTTGGAAGGAGATAAGTTGAAGGATTTGTGCGCTAGGTCCCATCATGTCGGAAGGCAGAAAAATATATTAATTTTTGCCACTGCTGATGGGCAAATTAGAGGTCCCACGTATAGAAGCCATATAGAAAATAACAGGTACAAACATAATTCCTCTGTTCACAATTACCTCGCGTTCTAGGTTTATTTAGAGTTAAATTTTGCAAAGTCTGACCAAACCTACAAGAAAAAATATCAACATCATTCAGAATACATATAATATAAAAATATAGTTCATGACAATTCTAATACAATAGAATTTACATTATACTTCCTCTGTTCCACCAGCGACAGCTTGCTAAAAAGACTTATATTATAGAACGGACTTATATTATGGAACGGAGGCAGTAGATGTTAGTATTTTTTCTTATACATACTCTGTATGGTCAAAGTTTATAAAGTTTGACGATGAATAAATTCAGGATGCGAGGGAACTGGTGTGAATGGAGGGAGTAGCGAGTTCGTGAAATCGTAGTACTACTCCCTCCGACCCATATTATTGTTTTCAACTTTATCTAGATTCGGATGTACCTAGTTAATAATTTTAACTAGATTCATCCGAATCTAGACAAATTTTAGAACATTAATATGGATCGGAGGGAGTAACATTTTTCAAAGTCCTTACTCAGGAGGAAATACGGATTAAACAACGCTCCCGTGTCCAATGGTTAAAGGCAGAGGATAAAAACTCCTATTTTCATGCTCAGGTGGCTCAGAGGAAGAGGATAAATCGAATTTCCTCTCTCAAGAGAGATGATGGCTCTTTGTGTGTTGAAGAAGGAGAAATACATGAAGAGGTTCAAAACTTTTACCAACAGCTGTACACTTCTCAAGAGGCACCAAATATGGAGGCACTACTGTTTTTTGTCCAGGAACGTGTAACAGATGAGATGAGGGTGTCTTTGGATAGACCATTTACAGAGTAGGAGATCAAGTACGCTCTATTTCAGATGCATCCGTCTAAAGCTCCTGGGGTAGATGGTTTTACCGCGGGTTTTTTCCAACGTCACTGGGAGACCGTGAAATCAATCGTGGTTCCGGCGGTGTTGGAATTTCTGAGTGGGGGCGAGCTTCCAAGTGAGCTTAATGACACATCCATTGTGTTAATCCCGAAGGTTCGAAAACCCCAGTCCATTAAGCAATACCGACCGATCTCCTTGTGTACAGTGATTTATAAGATTTGTACAAAGGTGATTTCTCTGAGGTTAAGGCCGGTTTTGGAGGAAACAATTAGTCCGGAACAGAGTGCCTTTGTTCCGGGACGGTTGATCACAGATAACACTTTGGTGGCGTTTGAGTGCATCCACACAATGAGGAGAAGAAAGAAGGCCAAACAAGGAGTTTGTGCGGTAAAGCTTGATATGATGAAGGCGTATGATAGAGTGGAATGACCCTTTTTTGAGGCTATGATGCGCAAGCTAGGCTTCCCAGATCACTTGATAAATCTTATTATGAGATGTGTCTCGTCAGTCAGATTTTCAGTTAAGGTTAATGGTGAACTGCTGCCACATTTCAGTCCTTCTCGAGGTATACGACAGGGTGATCTGGTTTCTCCCTACCTCTTTCTAATGTGTGCAGAAGGTCTCTCAGCGCTCCTAAATAATTATAAAGGGGGCTTTGTGGATCGAGGCATGCGGGTGTGCAATCGTGCACCATGGATCACACATCTCCTATTCGCTGATGACCCCCTCATCTTCATTAATGCATCTGTCCAGGGTGCTGATCGTCTAAACACTATTCTACATATGTATAATGAGGCTTCGGGTCAAATGGTAAATAGGGAGAAAAGTTCCATTTTCTTCAGTTCTGGAATTCCCGATGACACTCGTGATTTGGTGAAACAGGAGCTGGATATAATGGTGGAGGCCTTTAGCGAGAAGTATTTGGGTCTACCTACGGCAGTGGGCAATCTCACTAATAAGGACTTTGTGTATATTTCCGATCGCAGAAGGAGAAAGATAACTGGATGGGATAAATTGATGTCTTATGCGGGAAAGGATGTGATGATCAAGGCAGTGCTCCAGGCTATCCCAACTTTCAGTATGAGTTGTTTTCAGCTTTCAAAGGGTACTTGTCAGAAAATTGTATCCCTTATTGCGCGATTCTGGTGGAGTGGCTCGTTGGATAAGAAAGCTATGCATTGTTTTCATGGGAAAAACTTGCGCGACCGAAGGCCTCCGGCGGGATGGGTTTCCGTGATTTGGAGCTATTCAATTTGTCCCTTTTGGGGAAGCAAGGATGGAGACTGCTGACTCAACCTCAATCCTTATGTGCTCGAGTTTTGAGTAGCAGGTACTATCCAAGTGGCGATTTTATGTCAGTTACCCCAGCTCGGACTGCATCAAAAACCTGGAGGGCAATCCTTGCAGGACGACAAGCACTTGAATTGGGACTGTTAAAACGGATTGGTGACGGGTCTACTATGTCTATATGGCAGGATCGGTGGATCCCTGGTTTGGCTGCTAGCCGTCCAATGGGTAGTTTGATTGACACTGATGTTGTGACAGTTAATGAGCTCATTGATCCTGTGCAGCACCAGTGGAGAACTGAGAAAATACAGAAATTTTTTCTAGCCCCGGATGCTTGAGCGATTTTGCAGATCCCTCTTCGGAGGAGTGTAGGAGAAGATTGGCTAGCATGGCATTATGAGAAAAATGGAGTTTATTCTGTTAGATCGGCCTATCGTGCGCTGTTGTCAGCAAAGGAGGGTAGAGAGGCAGCGATCACTAGTGGAGTTGGACATTCTAGTATGCACAATGATGAAAAATGGAGAAGACTCTGGAAGTTGGATGTGTTACCGAGAGTATGAGTTTTTTGGTGGCGGGTTTTGAAAGGCATCTTGCCGGACTATGTAACTCTCACTAGGCGGCATGTCAGAGTAGATAGTACATGCTCGGTATGTAAGACAACATCAGAGACTTTGTATCATGCATTGATGGAGTGTGGGCATGCGAAACAATTCCGGAGAGCTGCCCGAGACATCTTGCATTTGAAGCTACCGAATCTACATCCCGAGACTTGGGCAATGGACATCTTATGTGATGCTATGTTCAGTCAAGGGGAGCGAGAGAGATTGATTTCCATAATGTCAGCAATTTGGGATTCCAGAAATCGATGGACGCATGAAGATACGGGATATGACCCTTCTAAAACACTGGAGTCTATTGCTAAGACATTGGGTTACCTGGAGATGAAGGTTTCTAAGGGGAGAGCTAGTCGACCACCATGTACCTGGCATGGCCCAGGGCCGGATGTTATAAAACTGAACTGTGATGGTGCAGTTAGAGAGGAGCAGGGTTTTGCAGAAGGTGGAGGTGTTGCGAGGGATGCAGGGGGTTTTAGGGCTGCGTGGTGTCATGTTTACCACGGCATCTCGGATCCTCTCTCTGTAGAAGCACTTGCCTTCAGAGATGCAGTTGCCTTTGCTAAGCAACGTGGTTTTGTGCGAGTCATCTGTGAGTCAGACTGTGCAGAGTTGGTGAATCTATGGAGAGGAAGGAAGACTCAGCGCTCGGCTTTAGCCCCTGCGTTTAGTGAAATAGACGAGATGAGCTCCTCTTTTGAGCTCTTTGAGTTTAGTTTTGTGGGTCGTAATGCAAACAAAGTAGCTCATGAGTGTGCACGCTATGCTTGTATACATGTAGAGAGTAGGTCTTGAGATGAACCCCCAGATTTCTTAGACAAAGTCTTAGAACTGATTGTAATCTAGACCAAAGCAGCAGGTTTTCAGACGCACTCTTTTACTTCCAGGTTACCGAAGGGGGGCTGGAAGGTTTTTTATGAGGTGGGCCTGTTAGCTTAATTTTAATATGTTTTTTCCTAAAAAAAAAATTAATGACACAATCTTAAAAACACTCAAAAAATAGCAATTAGCCCGCCGCTCCCACCTAGTCGTTGAGGCCTCCCTGCCTGTGCCGCATTTTTTTCCGCAATGCTACTCTCTCCGTCGACGGATGGGCGGATGGCCCGACCCGGCTGCCCCAACCCTCGAATCGATACCCTCGCCGTCCTCTTCAACCGCTCCCCGCTCGATGAATCCCAGAGCCAGCGGCCTCAGCTCGATCCGTTTCATCTTAGCGTTCCATTCCAGGTGAGAGGAGACCTACCACGATATCGCTTGGCCCTTCCTATCCTGAACTCATGTTCCTGTATCATGTTGACGCGATTTTGCACTTTGCCCCTTCTAAAAGCTCGTTTACTTTTTTTTTTTTTTGCGGGGTAAAGGGATTGTATTAATCAAATGACAATGTTGTTACAATCCCTAATGAGGGAATCCAGAATAGATTCTGGTCCTGACCCAAGCCATACTGCAGTATGGTTATTTAATCTACCAAATTGTGCTAACAAGTGACTAGCAACATTTTGAGATCTAGGAATTTTGCAAATACCAGCTATACGATCAGAGATAAGGCTTCTTGCTTCCATGACAAGATGTCCCAGCGTTGAGAGATCTTGCTCCTTGCCAGACAACAGCCTGACAATCTCTGTACTATCGGTTTCAATTAGGATCTGGTCCTGGCTCCATTCCAGTGCTAAGGCCACACCTTCCATAATGGCACATAATTCTGATTCAAGAGCTGAAGTGCAGTGCCGAAGAGACCTGCATGAGGACAGTAAAATGGTGCCATTTGAGCGTCGGACAATCATTATTAGTAAGACCACCAGCAAGTTGTAATCCCTCATTAATTCCACCGCCGCCGATGTAATCTAGTATGTGTTGAGATTCTGTGATTTAGCGGGGTGCCCTTTTTAATTTGTGGCTAGCATTAGCAACCAAGTAATTTGATCATAACTTTCCTAAAGTAATTTGTGGAGTATTACAGCATCTTGAAACATTCAGTGTTATTTTTCTCCGAAGGGACCATAGGAATGGCCTCGCCGAGGAAGAGTACATAATAAACACCAGATTTTTTCTGCTATGTTCTTTTGTATCCAAATGTCCCAACAGTCCGATTTATTCCTTGAAGAATAATTTTATGGCACCAGCTTTCTTCTTGGCATACGACTTTATTTCTTCAAGGATTGATAAGCAAATTCATGGTTATTTACTGAATAGATACCCTAAGAAAGATGTATCCGCTCTCCCATGAACTGATTGCCACAAAAGTTACTGCTTTCACATTAGAAATCAGATGTCTTGATTGAATTTGACAAGCAGTAAAATCCATAACAATACTCTATGTTTTAGCATACATTTGTTTTTTTCAAACCCACATCAATATTTGTGGTACTTAAACGTTTCCAGAAAGAACCAACCAAGTATTTTTCAGGAAGAATCTGAATTCCGACCAAGAATTGTGATGTTAGCATGCATTAATCAAGAGGAATCTCTCCCCTATTTGCATTCCTGATAAAAGCTTCAGAACTGGTGTTTGCCCAGTGAGTACTGAGTAGTGGTTTTTCCTCTTTTCTGCTTAAACTGAACCATGTTGCTAATTTATGGATTTATGATGTTCATCTATAAAGGCAGAAAGATCTTGTTTTGAATCATGACAATGGTTTGGAGAAAGAGGAGGTTAGCAACACCTACTCTCTGTCACTTACTATGTCCTACTTAGTTTTCCTGTTCCGTCAACATTTTTTTAATATTTGATCCCAAACTTTCATACATAAGTGCTGAATTTCCGTTGTTCATATGTTTGCGCAGTGACCTTTATAATGCTCCATTCAAAGTTTCTGGGTAAATGAGAAGTAATTCCATGCATTGAGATTATTAACTACTTTTCTTAGAAAAGAAAGCACAAATGGACACTTTCTGATGCAAACCTTCTATAAAAGAAACTGAGAAATGCTTTTGCCCACATGCTTTCATGACTTCTGCACAACTGCATGTATCAAGCTACATGTTTATTGTACAATGATAGGCATTGAAATGATGTTAATGTTAGTAATGATCAAAACTGTGTGTAAGAATGTCAAATTGTCCTTCCCCTTTATATCTTCAGTTGGAAGCTGTTTGTGCATCCATTACTTTTGCTAGATTGGAGCACTTGAAGCTCTGAGTTGTCTGGTTAGGCTCGTATGTGCTATATCCCTACATCTGAAGAAAGAATATGTGGTCGCCATCTCGGATGACACTTATATCATCTATTTCTGCGTAATCTTTACTGACCACTTTTGTAGGATGGAAATCTGGAAACTTCTGTCCTGCATAGCAAGAAATGTTTGATGAGGAAAATGCATGTTACACTATCTAATTTACTATGGACAAAAATCATAGTCTAAAGCTAGAAACTTTTTTACTTACTGCCAATTTTGATAAGCTCCTCCAGTGAACCAGGCAGGTTGATAAGTTTCCCATTTTGTACTGTAGAACCTGTTGTATTATGAGGGTATGTATGAATTGTAACTCTTTTATTGGCTTCTTTTATGCAACCATAATCTTGATATCTGTTCCTTGCTATGTTTTCTGTTGTCCTGTAGGGAGAACCTGGCTGCATTGTTGTATGTATTGTTTGCCGACTGCTTGCTTCACTGCTGTCTTCGGAATTTATTTTAATGCAGAACTCTTCAGCACATGTTTTGGTCTCACAGTTTATGTGAACCTCTTTGAGATCCTCTTCTTTGTCTATTATTCCATCTGGTATCCTACACTTGGAATTTGACTTGTTATGGATATGTTCTTGCTGTGACACTTCTCCAAGTAACTTCGTTGAATCAGTACCATCTCCAAATATTGGAACCTTGTTACTGAAATCTCTACTTTTCTGTTCTGTGTAATGTAAGTGTGACCATGGTAACACCCGTTCTTCTTGAGGAATATGAAATAAGTCATACTTGCTCAAAAATCTTATGTCTGGTTGATTGACTTCAGGTAAAGTTTCCTGTACCTTCAGTTTCTGAGCATTCAAATAAAAATTAGTTAACTTCTACTTAGGCAAATTTAACTGTTCAATGGTTTGAGGTGTATTTAAAATCAAAGATATACCTGAAATAGATTGTTCATTAGAATGTTATGGTCTTCCTTGTGATTTTGAATGGCCTCTGTAAGACTCTTCCTGCTTATTCTCAGGAGTTGTGACAGTTCAACTGTGCGGAAAGTAAATGGCTGGGGCATGTTACATAGAGCACCAACCTCTCCAAACATATCACCATTTGTAACTTTCACATATACCTGCTTACAAGAATTCATACTATTTCAGTAATGAAAACATTCTATAGAAATCTTAGCTATATCTGGAATTTCTGCCCTGTAGTGAAATAAACTTTTACCTGTTCGTTCCCATTTATGGTTGTTATCATATTCTGAAAAAGATCACAGAATAGTGGTAATTAACTTACTGGTATAAACTTGCATAAACTTTGGTTCATAGCTTTGTCAGAGAAAACAAACTAACCACTGCTCCTGAAACTATTAGGTAAACATCTGCTGCCCCTTCATTCTGCAATATGATATCTTCCTTTGGTGGAAAATACTCAACCTGCACATCCATGACCTATTTTCCAACAAATTAAATTAGTACATATTTTTGAGGAAATAGCAACTCTCTGCTGATTTTTTTTATATATATTTTTGGTTTTATAAATTAGTACATGTTACCAGTTATCCAAAGATAGTTGGATAAACATCGAGTGAGTGACTATATTACCAGTTCTGCTATGAAACTGTTGGACACTCCATGGAAGAGGTAGGCCTGTCGCATGATTGGGAAGAATAAGCTGTATGCTATGTTTGAACGGATTCCTTTTGGGAGACCATTTAACAGGGCTTGCTGGTTATAGCCTTCTGTCTTGAACTGTAGACAGAAGTGAGATAGCATTTGCTGCTTTATGTTCATAGGCAGCTGATTTCGTGCTGCGAACTCTGAAGCCGCATGGATTGAATCCCTCTGCATCATTTTAAAATATATCAATATAGAACTATATTTATGGAACAGAATACTGGTAACCATTCTACCGAAGTCATTGATTGTGCTGCTTGCAGTTGCTTGAGTTTTTCTTTGTATAAGACCTGATTAGCATGTTGTTTTGTCTGTGTCCTTGTTACCTAAAACTACAGAATGATTAAGGGATACAAGAACTTGGTACCTTGTGGCATTCATGCAAAAATAGGATTCCACTGATTTATTCCCTTGCCTGGCTGTTTGAAATCCTAATTCCGAAGTTTGCATAAAAAATTTAGACCTTAGTAGAATGGTCCAGCCTGGACTATTTTCCATCATGGGACTACTCAAGGAAAAAGAAGGTTCTGATTCCCATTCAATTCACAGAGCATTATGGTGCTTCCTACTTGGAGTATTGCCCCCCTTGAGTTCTTAGTTGCAAACTTGCTAATGTCTTAGTATAATGCAATGCGTATGACTCTGGTACCATACATTTCTATTTGCCATCTTATTTCAAGATATTGACAACTTTAGCTGTATGGGACCCAAATACAGATTATTTCTTTTTTTTGGTCAAATAAGGATATGAATAGCTATCACCAATCTATATCCCTGAATGATGACTTTTTTTATGGATACAGAATGACCAAGTATGGCATTGAGATATTCTGCAAATAAGTTGAGAAACTTACAAATTTCTGGGTGCGACTGGTGCCATGAACAACCAGGTTGGTCATATTGCCAATGAGATAAGCTGTCAAGCCCAGATTAAAGAGCATATAAAAAATATCAAAGAGCATCTCTCTTGGGTTCTCAGCATGTAGGTCCCCATATCCCGTTGTTGTCAGTGTTGTAATGGACCAGTAAAGCGCAGTAACATATCTAGTCCATAAGCTCTCTGATCTGAATGTAGGCATCACGGCACCAATCCATGTACTCTCTGGGTAGGGGTATCTGTCAGCAAGCATATAGTTGAAGCATCCCGCGCAATGCACCGCAAAGAGGGTGACCTGCATTTGATCAGTACATATTTTATGCACACGCAGAATCAATGGATTTTTTCCCTGGGAAAAAATAAAGTATTTTGCATGGCTGAAACATTTGAAGTGGAAGGTATGTTCTATATTTCAGAAAGACTTACAGAAATAAGCTTTGAGCACCTAGTCCAGAAATAGTTGAATCGGATATCCTTCTCCAGCCTGGTTAAAAGAAGATGATCAGATTTGTGTCGTATATCATTCATCATTCAAATATGAAGAAGGTGGAGAAGATTTGAACCTGGCAAACAGTGTACTGACTCGGTGAAGACGCCACAACCTAAGCATATTGAGTATCTTAAAAGAAAGGTCATTTCCCTCGTGTGTAAATAGGAGGATGATTGGTTGAAATTGAGCTGTTGAACATACATCAAAGATGAACCAACTTGATAGGTATCTGCAGAGGATCATATTTTTGTTAATGTCAGGACAGAATCACCTGGGCCATCTCACTTCTAAATGTGGTGTTATTAAGATCAAAGAAATTATGAACCAGGTACAAACCTTACTGCAATTCTTTTCCGATCGTCCATGAGAAGATGTGTTTTGCTGTCGACATAAGCTACAAAGAATGTCAAAACAATATCAATGGCAAAGAAGCTATTGACAATGTTCTCAACTAGCAAAAGCTTAGAGGGCATGTCCCTCAAGAATGCTAGTTCAAACGGGCAAATCCAGGCGGAGTAAATAACTAGGACTATAAGGAAGAGCTCCCAACATCTGAGAGACACAGAAAAAATCAGAGGAAATCATGTCAGCTGCTGCTGTTTTCTTCTTACAACATGAAAGGTACAGTGGGAATCTCACCTGTAGCGGGGATCATAGGGCGATATGACGAACTTCTTCAACTTATTGGAATGGTTTATAGTTGCACCAAGAGATGGCAGTAGCTCGATGGAGAAGCTGTCACTACTCCCATTGATGTGAAGTCCATCCCAGAATTGGTGGAAGTGAGATTTTGAATGAGCTTGAGTCATGCTTGGTTTTGCTGTTCTTTGCCACTCAACTCTATATGCAGAAGGCGTGGAGGCTGGAACCTATATATATATATATCTGCTGCAGCTGATATACATGCAGAGATAAGGGGTCAAAGTGAGAGAATCTGGAAACAAAGAAGAAGCTGCTCTTGTTTTATACCTTACAAGGAAAACAACAGGGCATGCATGTTTTCTATGGGCTGCAGGAAGCCGTTGGCCACGCGCAGTGAACAAGGTGTATCACACGTTCTCCTTGAAGCCTTCTGCTTCGTTTGGTAAATCAACTAAATAAAATTACTAAAGCAATTTGCTAGCAAATATTTTTTCCATGCCTACTAGTATTGTGCAAGCACCTGCATGCTTTTCTGGACCATTTGCTCTGGTTCACTGCAGGCCCTTCCTATAGGCTGGTACTATCACAGTCTGTGGTGTGCATTATTTTGATGGAGTATTGTGAATCCAGTCCTTGCGTTGAAGTGGTTGTGACTCACATTGAATTCATCAATAGCTATCCTCCCATCTTCTCAATTACGTAGCAATCGTGAGTATCCAAGTCAAAGTATAACAAAGGATGTACGCCACTGGTGAGCAGTACTGTGGTAGCCTAGTTCTACAGTACCTTCCACATGTTCGTGCAAATGTGAACAGCATAGCTGGAACATTGGATGTCATTTCTGGAAGTAATTTGTGGTGGGCTTATCATCTTTTGGGTATATTCGTTTTGGTTGGTGGGTTCAAGACTTGTTTTAGTGGCACGCGGACGATCCAGTCCCTTCGTCTCATTAGCGCAGACGAAAGGTTAATAAGTTTTCCAAGATATCTTGTCAAGTCTAATCCAAGCCTCCGTGTTCTGATGCCTACCATTTACTGCTATCAAGATTTATCTGGTGCACTGATTGGACTGCCCTTTTTATTGGGACCATCGAGGACTGAACAGACTGGTTCTCCATTATTGTGATTTCTGGCAAAAGTTTTTGTTGTATACAATCTTATTTCAAGTTCTGTCTTGTTTTGCATTCATGCTGAATCAGCCACTCCTTAGACGTACCCAACTCATATCTCTTGCCTTCTGGTGGGCCCCATATGTAGATTCCGGACAAAGGAGAAAAATCTACTTCTTGCTACAATTATTGATGTTCTTGTCGATGTGCTAACAGAATAATTAGTGTCTGGTTTATTTTTGCAATGATTTTTCCGATTCAATAGTACTCACTATCTTGCAGATTAATATAGCTGCTTCATACAGAACAAATATTGTCTGGCATCAGTAAGACAGCCAGTGGTGCCAACTTTGGTGATATGATATGGTGCTGATCTATAACTGACGATATATACTGCATCTTGTTCTGTAAGATTGACGATTTCTGATTTTATTGTCACTCAAATTATTACTGATTTATTGATTCTTCTGGATAGACTTCATTTCAGTTGTACTGTCGAAATTAATCTTCATTCTTCCTTGCATATCATATGTTGTTAAAACTAACGTTTACTCTTAACTGCTTTCCAGAAACAAAATAGTTTCTGAAGATATATAGAAACAAAAAGGTTCATTTAGAACTTCCATTTTCTTGAATAAAAGTTATCTAGAACTTGAAAGTATTTATTTGTTGAAAATAGAGTTAGGATATCATTTATTTATTAAGATTTTCTACTTGTCAATCATTAGGAAACTGCACGTGTTTCTTTGAACGCGTTGAGGAAATAGACATGTAGTAGCTATTTGCTTATTACTTCCTGTGGGCCTGGCGAATGGCTAAACCATACAAGTCTCTGTCTGCTATGCTCTCCATACATTGAAATGGCCACAATTCTATTTCATGTGGCTATTGGCCCAGCCTCTACCTTGGATGTCAAGTAGTCAACACTACCCACATCCATGTTTAACAATTTTTTTTTTTGCAAAGATATTAAACGTTTGTAAACTAAGCAATTGGTTGCTTACTTTGCACCTCCTATAATATTCATGCTTACTGGCTTCTCCGAATATATCCCATTAACTCAATTTTTTAGCGTAAATTACTGTTAGCTCATTGTGCTAAATGATGATCTTGGTATCATTAATCTCTGCTAAAATTTGCAAGGACTTACTCAGCAACGTGCCTTGAAGATGATTAATCAAAATTTCAAATAATAATACAATACAATAGAACTATATATGGTAGTCCCTATAACTGTTAAACTTGGCCCAGAAGAAATGGATACATAATTTTAAGTTTTGAGGTTCCCAACTAGCTTTTGTAGTTTGTTTGCACACGATATTGTGTTATGAACTTGGGCACAAGATGGCTTTGTTAATTTTGGTATCGTGAGCTAGTTGCTTTTCAGGGTAACTCAAGCACTAGAGTCCCTTTCTCATGACCTCCTGTGTTTCAATCTCTTTCTGCTGAAATGCCCCTGCATTATCACAGGTGACCATGTGAGAGTGGGGAGTGATGAAGTGGCGGTCCTTGCACGCATGTGCATGCATGTGTGTATTATCGCCCCCCTTTTGTTGCATCTTTCAACTCTGTATGATGTATCTGGCTTCTTCTTGTTGGAGAATGGAGACTTGTAGACGGAGTTCGTCCCCATAATGAGCCGGTGGAAGCGACGCTGTCATTATTATTGAACATCATGGATAATGGTCTCACATGGGCAGTATCATTCATATCTGATCGTGTCTGAAAAAGGTTGATTGCAGCTCAAATCTGCTCTGTTTATCAATCACGTTACTTATTTGCTTTTTTAAGTGTTGATAAATGATAATGTCTCCCCGCCAAAAAAAAAAGATAAATGATAATGCCGGAGGGTTAATTTCCTGTGGACCATAGCCAGTGTTTAGATGAATAAACAATTAGTGAATCGGTTCCCTCCTGACTAGTCATTTTCATGGAGCTCTTTCTTTTTTTGGATTCTGTACTTTTTGCATGGTCTTATCTAATTATATTCCTTGTTGTTATCTAGCTTATATGATATCCTCATTGAGCACTCCTGTTGCGACATCAACAGTTCGGAATCATTTGTTGCCCACAAAGCCAAACAATTTATGTTCCTTTTTTGGTAGCATGATTCTATTTGGAAACTCGACGAAACGGTATTCTGAATGTGTACTGTGCGTTTGTTAGTTCACATACCGCTCTGCCGGTAATTGTTTTCTATTTTTTTCTTCCATTTCTTGGTTCCTCGGCTATCTTAAAATCTGGTTAAGCAGATCTTTGTGGAACACCGCGGCAGGATTACGACCCTGCTGCGTAACTCGGTGTTTCTCTGGAGGGTGACCGAGATAAGACACGAGTCTTTCGGTTTTGTCGATACATAGATCTTTTATTACTTGTCTTCCTGAAAACAACATGTTTTTTTTCTTCCAGGGGGTGAAAACAACACGTTGAATGTTCAGAATGTGCACATCCTTCTGATGGTTACCAAGCTATGGCCGCTCCACGCTGGATAGGTCCCGTTCGAAGCGCAGCTTTGTCAAATAGATGAAGAGGAATCCGTGAAGAAAGGTGATAACGCGCCCGCGGAAAACGAAATGATTCGATCGGGAGGGGGTGCTGAAGGTGTGGTAGTTAGTAAAAAGAATCTCTGCCGGTCATTATGGACAGAGATTTGGGGGCATGTTATGATATGATACGCCGATTTTCCCCCCTCCTCTCTCCTTTTCTGCTGTGAGCATTTGTTTAGGCATTTTTATGTATGGTTATCATGTAACCACGGTTTATTCTTATCTTTTGAACACAGATAGTAGAAGAAGAGAGTAATATTCCAAGAAGCTTCCGGTTCAAACGTGGCATATAATGAACACATGAGAGCTCTCTGTATGGACTAAGCCGCGGAAGTCTGATGATCTTGACATACAGGTCACCATCTCACTCAGCCTGCCCCTTGTAGTTGTAGGCTGCTCATCATGCATGCGTCACATATACTCCCTCCGTCTCAAAATAGATGTCGAAAATTTAGATTTATCTAGACACTATTTAGTACTCCTATATAGATACATCCAGCTTTAGAAAAAATTTGTGACATCTATTTTGAGACGGGGGGAGTAGAATACATGATGTGGGACATGCTAACTAATAAATTTGGAGATCGAGGTGTGGGCCCCACGTGTATACTGGAGATGAGGCTCCTTGTATATATGCGATGGACAGAGTCGCCAGTGGGCTGCTACCGTTGGCTGATGTTCACATCGCTCTAAAACCAAGCCAGGATGGAGTTCTTTGCACCGAGAGAGTCCATACCATACCCAGGGTTTTGGGGGTGGATCTGATGCGGGTGGGAGGGAGTGCGGGCGGATGCGCCCATGAAAAGGACCCCGGTGGCGGTGGGGCAAGGCTACCGGCCGGCCACATCGTGGCGAAGGTGTGGCTCCGTAGTCGTCTCATCTTGATTAGGATTCGCTAAAAGGGGAATAATGCGGCGATGATAAACGTAATGTGGGATCACGCTGGCCGTCCGTCTGTCCACGGAGAAAATGCAGCGGCAGCATGTAGGCGGAGTCTCTCCGTGTTGAACCAACTCCAAAAGGCAGCATGTAGGTGGAGTCTCCGTGTTGAACTCCAGAAATAAAGCAGCAGCAGAGTTGGGCACGAAACAATGGCGCCTACTACTACTCAAGATAATGATGGGTGATCATGATCAATTGCCATTTTGCCTAATTGCATCGATCGGCTTCAGCTAGTTCTCTCGCTAGATCACCCCAAGAGGCAAAGAGCCATATCCTAATTGACCAGCACGGCCGGCCCATCATCGCCCCATCAGCAGCATATCCTACTTCAGATCGTGGACGCCACATCCACCAAAGGGAGGGAACTCTCTCTCTCCCTCTCTGCCGCCAAGAGTCGGTTTAAGTGGGGGCACACCAAGATTCTCCTGCACTTCGCTATCGAATTTGGAAAACGGAAAATTAGAAAAGCATAATATAGCAGCACCTATATCCTTGGGGTGGATGCAGCTCCCAGACGCAAGTAGCCTTTCGGGGAGATATATCCCCGGAAAAGATATCATGTAATAATGTGGCTGGGAGAGCAGGATTCTTGCACCTAGGCCCACCCGAACCAGATTGCTTTCAAGAATTCATATATACTCTTAACTGAAAATTCTTCTAAAAAAATATGTTACCCAGCCATGTTGTAAACAAGAGAAATAATTTTCTACTGCATTTTTTTTCCGTGTAAGTACCCCTCCGTTCTATCATTCTTGCCGTGGTTTTAGTTCAAATTTGAAGTCCAATTACCATAATAATAATTATGGAATCGGAGGGACTATATTTTTTTAACCGAGTTAAGCTTGGCCGGGGGCGAAATCACCGTGATACTCCGCTGTATTTTCTTTCTACGAAAGTATCCTCAAGCATGGAGAGGCCGAGAACTAGAAGCCACCACTGTGGCGCTATCACCAGCCGCAATTTCTAAGAAAGAGACGAGATAAAAATGCAGAGGAAGATATGCATGCCCCTCTATGGTTACACTTAGATTCCGAAACCCCGTGGTCCTCGCTCAAAATAGTCCAACAGTACCAAATGCGGGGGATGCGTGCACACATATGGGTTTGCCCAAAGATCCTATTCTGGCAATGTATTCTTTGATGATGTTTATAGCCATGATGATCGCCGGAATTTCCTAAAAGACGGAGAATGTGAATTTCGTGAAAATGTGACGGAGGTGAAACGTAGGCAAAGCAGAGGCGAGAAGGTGCTTTTTGACTTGCCTTTTGTTTGTTTGATTGCCGATCCAATCATTCTTGTTGGGAAATTCCAGAGAAAGAGCTTGCTCAGGGTTCTCCACTCATCTTGATCTCTTGGCATATTATGGGTAGAGGAACCGTGCAAGTTGTGAAGCTTTGCTAGTTTGACGCAATCTAATTCGAGAGTGACTACACCGAATGTGCTCCTAGAAAGTGACTGCACGGCCCCATTTTTTATCCTACGTGCCACGCCCTTAATCTTCTCCTTTTCCTTCGAATGATGCTTTTCTAAGCGCGTAGAACCCGTATACTAGTTTTACATGTTTCACCGATTTTCTTGCCTTGCCTCAAACACACTGTCAACTACTTCCCTCACTGACCTTGGCACTATAGACCTTGACTACCTCTTGGTGGTGGCATCGTCTCGATAAGCCCTTATCAAAGTGTTGATGTCAATATCCATAGGGGTCTAGAGAGGACATCGACGAGCCTAAACCGCGGTCCAATGAGCATTTTTCCTTTTACGAGACCATGTCAACACTACAGGAACGACACTTTTGTCCCTCGGCGTAGCTCTAGCCGTCGGCATAATAACGGAAGGTTGTAAAAAAATCAATTTTTTTGAATTTTTTCTCAACTTTTTAATTTTTTTGAATTGTTTGAATCGTTAATCTCTCGCCTGAAACATTTTTTAATACTAATTACAGTTAATCTTTGATTAAATTGCAGTCTTTAACATACTTCCCGCTCGGTCATCCATCTTAGCACTACTCTAACTCCAGCACGATTAACTTCTCAGTTCATTCCGGATCAGTTTCCGCAAAGCAATTTGTACCTAGTTGTCAATACTATGATATCAATCCAATTAACTCTTATATCATTATGTCACATGTTTTTAGTTTTTAAAACTACAAACACTTATTTAAGTAAACAACAACGAATAAGTAAAAATATTACTGATTCAAATAAAAATACTATTGAATTCAAATAAAAATATAATAATTTTACTTTTTGTATTTTTCTATTTAATATGGAATAATTAATATCTTTAAATTCGTAAATCGGAATTTGATAAATAATATGTCTAAATTGATCAGAAAAATGAAAGTAATCTAAATATGATATCCATATCAACTTATCACAAACTCCCCGTTTTTGAATTAGCTATTTGGTGGTTGCTTCACAAAATCCCCCTTTTTTGCACTCAGAAAATGAAAAATGGCTTTTTGGTACGACGAAAAGGAAAACTTCCTCCTACAATATTGTTCACCATCCCATGATGCACATGTATGTAAAATATGGGCACATTATCACAAACTATATCTTGATTCTAACCATAACATTGGTCATTTGACCCGAAAGCCAAGAAACCTCGAATGAGATAGGTCATTTTGTAAAGGTTTTTTTTAGACATAATCAATATAGCAGGTTTGATATTTTTCCTTATAACTATGTCACATAATATGACATCACGTGAAGGTTTTGCATTGTTTTGATCGTTTTTGAATTTTTTATGCCCGTTTTAAACTATCGTCAAACTTTGTCGAACAACGGGCATGAAGATTCTTAGCTCGGGGTCGAGCCTCGCTAAACTTGCTTTGGATCTTTGATAAAATAACATATTGTGAACCTAAAAATGATTTTTTGTAAAAAACATGAGCATCGGATCATGTACATGTAGTTCACATCTGACCCACTTTCTACCGATTCGGCAGGAATTTGTCTTTTTCACCACGGGTGGATGGAAATATTTCAGATCCCCTTGTTGGGACATTGTCCATATAAGATGGTCTAGTATTTTTGTAAAATATGGTGGTAGCATTTTGAATTAGCCATTTGGTGGTTGCTTCACAAAACTCCCCCTTTTTTGTGCTTGGAAAATGAAAAATGCCTTTTTGGTGCGACGTAAATGAAAACTTCCTCCTGCAACATTGTTTGCCATCCTATGATGCACATGTATGCACAATATGGACACATTATCATAAACTAGGCCTTGATTCTAGCCATAACATTGTCATTTGACCCGAAAGCCAAGAAACCTCGAATGAGATAGGCCATTTTATGAAGGTTTTTTTCAAACATAATTAATATAGCAGGTTTGATATTTTTTCTTGCAACTATGTCACATAATATGATACCACATTAAGGTTTCACATTGTTTGGATCGCTTTTGAATTTCTTATGCCCGTTTTAAACTATCGTCAAACTTTGTCGAACGGCGGACATGAAGATTGTTAGCTCGGGGCCGAGCCTCGCTAAACTTGTATTGTATCTCTGATAAAATAGCATATTATGAACCTAAAAATAATTTTTTTAAAAATCATGAGCATCAGATCATGTACCTATAGTTCATATCTGACCCACTTCCTACCGATTCGGCAGGAATTTGTCTTTTCACCAGGGATAGATGGAAAAGTTTGAGATCCCCCTGTTAGGACATTGTCCATATAAGGTGCTATAGTATTTTGTAAAAATATGGTGGTAGCATTTTGAATTAGTCATTTGGTGGTTGCTTCACAAAACCGTCCGTTTTTTGCACTCGGAAAATGGAAAATGGCTTTTTGGTGCGACGAAAAAGAAAACTTTCTCCTGCTGTCACCAGATTGATGACAAGTACGCCATGAGGGGGTCCTCGAGGCGTGCGGAAGAGAGGGGGGTGAGACGTACGGTATTCCGGGACGGTGAGCACACAAGTTTACCCAGGTTCGAATCCGCCGGCTTTGGACGGATCCTACTCCTGCTAGCAATCTATTAATACGGCAGAGCCGGAATATGGGTTACAAGGGTTTCGCCTGTGCGAGTTGAGGGTCTAAAGTATTGGGTGCCCTAAAGGCTCTCCCTAGGACGGATTATATAGATATCCGGCCTAGGGTTTACAGGAGAGATCTATCCGGCTACGACTAAGAGTCTGTTACAGAGTATATCTTGAACTACAAGTAACATTATGGGCCTAAGTCGGTAAGTCTTCTGGGCCTTCCCGTAGCCGGATTGGACTCGCTTTCTCCCCGATCGGGCCTGTGAAGCAATGCTCTAACCCGAAGTGGGCCACCCTGGTCAGTGAGGAACTGTGAGGATATCCGGAAAGTATATCCCCAACAGCAGCCCCCGGAGGCCTCCGAGATCCAAAGTCAGATTTATCATCGTCTAGCTTTATCTTCAGCTTGCAGAATCTTGAAGGATTCCTGAAACTTCACAACAAAAAATATGATCCGGGTCTTAAAAAATAAGTCGGATTTTGCAATTGGTTACTCAGATTTTCCAGCTTGCTTTTAAACTAAGCCGGAACTTGGTCTCTAACGCCACCTGACACAAGCATGGTCAAGTCACGTCATCGGCGACAAAACTGGGCATGGGTCCATGGGTTCGCAGAACCGAGGCGCCGTTTCAATGCGTGCATGGAGACCGAGGCGACGCAATCATCGTGTGGGTCCTTCCCAGTTCTTTCCACGACGTGTGGCGATTGCACTGTAGTGTTTGCACGAATCTTGGCGCAGGTAGGTAGATATAAGGGGTTTAGATTTCTTCTTCTCATCCCCACCAGTCCTTTGCCGTTCCTTCCTTCCCAATCTTCCCACGGGCACAGAGCCTCCTCGTCCTCCTCCCACAGAGCTCCTAGCGCCGCCACCTTAAGGTCACTTTTTCCACCAGAGAAAAATGGCTTCATCTTCGTCTTCCTCTGGTCTGGCGGCAGCGGCGGCAGCAGCGGCAGCGGCGAAAGCGGAAGCTGCAGTGGAGAAGGAAAGCTACAGGGGAATCTGGATCCCCTGCGCCCTCGACGAGGCAGGCCTCAAGAATATGGAGAAGGCGGGGTTGCTCGTCGCCGGCGACTGGCGGAGCGTCTCCGGCGAAACCGTCCCCAACCCACTCGAGGGCGAGCGAGTTCACTTCGGTACTCATCTGGACCAAGGTTTGTCCTTTCCTCCCTCGGAATTCTTCTCTGAGGTGATAGATCACTATGGAGTTCAACTCCACAATCTTCCTCCCAATTCTCTCTTAGAAATGAGCGCATATGCTATGCTTTGCGAGGGCTTTCTCGGCATTAGGCCGAGTTTGCTTCTCTTATGGTTTTACTTTCATGTCCGGAGGAATTCCATCACTGCCGGTGTTCCTTACATCACCGGTACCATTAGTTTTTCTCTTAGACGAGACCAGACATATCCCAAAATTTCTGCCAGTGACTCGGTTAAGCAATGGCCAGCCACTTTTTTCTACCATAGGGATATTCCGGCTCCCGGCAAAGCTACTTCTTTGTTGGCTTTTGTCGACGGATCCGCCACGGCCCAACCTTCCTAGGACGAGGCTGCTCCGGCTCTCACAGATGATCTGATCCTCGCTAAGAGGCGGATCGAATATCTGATCAAGCACAATGGTCTGAAGGGATCCGACTTGGTCCAGTGTTGGGTCTCATGCCGGATCCAGCCACTTCAGTACCATGGGGATAGACTGATGCATTCCGTCACGTCTTCTCTGACCGACTCCCTCCGCATCAGCCCCAAGGCTTACACCACTCAAGGCTACATAAGCCAAATTAAGTGGCTGATCAAGGAGCGGATCGAAAGGCGGATTCCAGGGGTTTCTCTGGACATGCACACGGCGGAAAACCCGGTGGTGCCGGTAAGATTTTATCATCACATCTTTTATGTGTTTCTATCTTTGAGTTATATTGCAATACTGATATGTTTTCTTATTTTCAGCTTGCTGACATCCCCGAGTCGGAACTTGCTCCACTCGAAGGATACCCTCCAGAGTTCTCTCAGGAGGTGGAAGTAGTTCCACTGCCGGATCTTGCGCTCAAGAAGCGCAAAGCTCTGACAGTAGCGGTTGGCACAAAGGAGGTGCCAGTCGTGAAGAGGTAACCTTCTGTCACAACTTTTCCGCCTTTGTTCTTTACTCAAGTTTCTTTCCGAGATGTAATGTTTCTGACTTTACTACTTTCTCAGAGCAAAATCAATCATCAAGGGCAAGGGGAAGGGGACTTCTTCGAAGCCCTTGCGCCAGACGAAGCTTACAATAGCTTCCCCTGCCGTGGCTCCTTCGACTCCGGTCCCTCAACCTTCTGCAACTCCAGCGATCATCCCTTCTCTGGTGATTGCAGAAGATCCGGCTCCTCAAGCGGAGCCTGCGATCCTTGGGTCGCACACTACACCCGTGAGCAATAATGTAAGTCGGAATTCCAACTCTTGTTTTTACATTATGTTATATCATATCCTCTAGCCCCCAAGCATGAAGTAGGATATAGAATCCGAGTTTATGCTTTCATTAGGATGCCAAAGAACGAACTAGTGTAGTTTCAAGGCTCGTGCTGATATTTAGTAAAAATATTAGCCCGAGTCTTAAGTAGCTTTCTGACTTTGGGTATTCTGACTTACAGAAAGTATGTTCCTATAACCAGGAATTATTATCCAATGTCTATGATAAGCGGAGAGAGATCAAAGCTCTCCGGCTTAAAAATGCTGAGCTCAAGGTAGCCAAGGACGAAGCCGAAGGTAAACATTTCGAGATTCAAACCTTGCCTTTTGCTTTTTAATGTCGAATTTTGCTGAACTGTTGTTCTTATTTGACTTACAACGTTGGTGAAACAATCCATCGCTATGATTGAAGAGGCCGAGAACCTCAAGACCTTGGTGGTGGAGAATAAAGGACTTCGCCAAGAGCTAGAAAAGCTCAAGGTGGATCATGAAACGAGCATAGCTCAAGTCCTGGAATCCTCCTCCATGGCCACTGAAGAGCGCGATCGCAAGATTGCCGCTCAAGATAAAGTTATTTTGGACCTCAAGAATGAGGTTGGCAGAGAGAAGGATATCTCCCAAGCACTCCGGGCTAAACTCTAGAGTCTCCGGGAGGAGAAAGCCAAGATTGACGATGTCATTCTTGGTAAGTTCCATCTATCTGACTTAAATCATTTCCTCGACTTTCATCAATGTTGGTTTTTCCTTATCTTCATTTTGTGTATAGGTCCTCTAAATTTGTCGGACTCTTCCTCGTCCGAGCCCCGCACTCACCGGCTTACCCAAGTCGGTGATCTTCTTCATGACTACCGCCAATCTCTTGAGGACATTGGCGAGTCTCTCAGGATTCCGGACATGCCAAGCATGTCGGATTTTGAGGTGCGGGACAGGGCCAAGGAGATGTCGCAGCTTGTTTGGGACTGGAATATGTCCTACGCGCGGACTGCCACGCAGAATGCCCTCTCCATGGTCATGAGCCACCATGAAAACATGGAAATATGGCAAGTGACTAAAGGGTACTGCAAGGTAGGCGAAGACGGCCAGGAGCAGGACCTTCAAGCCATCATGCAACATGTGCCAGATATGGGTGCCACGTAGCTGACCTGACCAGCTACGAGGTGCCCTTCTTCACCCGTGTGGATACTCCGCCGCCTCCTCCAGAAGACGCCGAAGAAGTTTCCGACGATGAACGGACCACCTCGGATCCGGACATCTCGGCACGATATCAAGACGGAGTGACCAGCGAGCCAGTAGATCCTTCATCTCCTCCTGCATCATAGACCACAAACTTATGTATTATTCTGTGAAAGAACATGATGTGTTTTGTAAATATTAAATACTATGACTTTTGCTAGTGCTAAGTTTTTTTTATCTATTTAGCACTTTTGTCTTAGAATTTTTGTGTGCCTGAAATGTTTTCATAAGCACTTATATTTTTCGTCTCGACTTATCGTTTATCTGGCTTTCCGCCTCGTTCCTTTCGTGAGTCGGCTAAACCTTCAGCCGGAAACTTTGCCGAGCAACGGAGCTCAATTGCTAAACCAGTTTAAACTCGAAAACAAAGTCGGCTTCCAGCACCAACAATTCACTACTCGGAAAATACCCGCATCCAGCAATCAGAGAAATAACCAAAGTAAAGACTAGAATTTTTAGAGTTATACCCGAAGGTAGCAGTTTTTAGAAATCGGAAATCTAGACCAGAACGAACATGAGCATAAAGTACTTTCAAGCATTCTGAGATTTTCGACTATGACATGATCATTCGAAAATAAGATGGTTTAAGAACTTCTCAGAAAAACTTGAGGCAACAAAAACTTTTATTTCTCACAGAACATGTACATATGTATGATTACAAAGAAGGATAAACTAAGAATAAAAGGGACATAGCTGAGCAATATTCCATGGTCTATCTAACTCATCCGAATTTGTACTGCCTCCAGCTCTCTTTCTCTTCTTAGTAGCAGGTATTTCTTTGACTGGCCTCATGTCAGTTAAGTAGTACGATCCATTGTGCAATACTCGACTAACTAAAAAGGGCCCTTCTCATACTAGGGAAAGTTTGTGCTTTCTTTGTTGCACAAGCCGGAGAACCAAATCACCTTTATTGAAAGATCTAGTTCAGACTCTCTGGCTATGATACTTGCGTAACTTCCGATAGGTCAGAGATCTCATTTCAGCAACGACGCGAACTTCTTCGACTAAGTCGAGATCATTTTGTCGAGAAATCTCGGCATCCTCTTTGATATACGCGGCCACTCTAGAAGAAGTATGAATTAAATCACTAGGAAGAACTTCTTCTGCGCCATAGACCAAGAATAAATGTGTATATCCTGTTGACCTGTTCGGAGTTGTTCGCAAACTCCAAATTACAGAGGGTAGTTCCTCTGCCCAAGCCCCCGCAGCACGTCTTAGTGGTGCTTCGAGTCTTGGTTTCAAGCCTTGTAGAATTAAACCATTTGCTCTTTCGACTTGTCCGTTAGCCTGTGGATGTGCGACTGACGCAATGTCAAGCCGGATATTTTGCTCGTCGCAGAATTCAGTCAATTCTCCCATGGAAAAATTACTCCCGTTGTCCGTGATAATGCTATGCGGATAACCATACCGGATTATAACATCCTCGATAAATCTTTTGGTTGTTGCTCTATCACAACTAGTGACAGGTTTAGCCTCGATCCATTTCGTGAATTTATCCACCATCACTAAGAGGTGAGTGAATCCACTTGGAGCTCGTTTAAAAGGTCCTACCATATCAAGCCCCCAGACCGCAAAAGGCCATGTTATAGGTATTGTTCGCAGCTGATCAGCCGGAACATGAGCTTGCTTGGCGTACTTTTGGCAGCCTTTGCATGTCTTGACTAATCGTTCGCATCTGCCTCGAGCCGTAAGTTTAAAAATCCATGTCTAAAAGCTTTTGCCACTAAAGACTTGGCTGCAGCATGGTGACCACACTCGCCTTCGTGGGTTTCTCTTAAGCTTTCCACTCCTTCTTCCGGAGATACACAACGCTGAAAACCCCCAGAAACACTCCGTTTATGGAGCTCACCTTTAACAATAGTATAGGCTTTTGCTCGTCGGATAATCTGCTGGCTCAGCACCTCGTCTTCGGGTAATTTGCCATCTACCAAGTAATCAAGGTAGGGTTGAGTCCAGCTGGGAATTACAGCCAGAACTGCTATTAAAGGTGAGTCGGATTTGGTCGGATATTCCTCATCTACTCCCTTTATCGAGGGAACTTTGAGGTGCTCTAAAAACGTGCCATCCGGGACCTCTTTCCGCGCAGAGCCTATTCGAGATAGTGCATCTGCTTCCTCATTTTCTGCTCCAGGGATGTGTTGAACTTCAAACCCTTCGAACGATTTAGATAGATCATCCACGACAGCTTTATATGCTGCCATGTGCTTATTTGCATTACAAATATCTGAGACTTGTTGAGCAACAAGATCCGAATCTCCGTAACACATCAAACGTCGGATGCCAATGTCCTTAGCAATCCGGATTCCATGCAGCAGTGCTTCATACTCGGCAATGTTGTTTGTCGCTGTGAAGTGGATCTGCAACATGTATAAAAGTTTATCTCCTTGGGGTGATTTGAGCACCATGCCAGCCCCCGAGCCCCCTCGAGCCTTAGACCCATCGAAAAAGAGGGTCCAATATTCCGACTCAGGGAGGACCATGTTCTCCTTCGTCTCTGTCCAATCAGCAACAAAGTCGGCAAGGATCTGGGATTTGATTGCTGTCCGAGGTTTATACTCAATATCAAAAGCTGAGAGCTCTATGCTCCATTTGGCGACACGTCCTGTGGCGTCGCTGTTGTTGATTATGTCTCTCATGGGAGCTTTGCTCACCACGGTAATTGGATGCTCCTGAAAATAGTGCCGTAACTTACGAGATGCTGGGAAAACACCGTAAGCCAACTTTTGATAGTGCGGATATCGCTATTTTGATTCTGTCAAGACCTCGCTGACAAAATAAGTCGGACGCTGCACCAAGTGTTCCTGATTTTCCTCTGGTCTCTCCACCACCATGACGATACTAACGACCTTATTTGTCGCAGCAATGTAAAGCAACATCGGTTCCTGAGGTTCCGGCACTGCAAGGATAGGAGCAGATGAGAGTACTTTCTTCAGGTCTTGTAGTGCAGCTTCAGCTTCGTCAGTCCAGACAAAATCCTTGGTTTTCTTCAAGAGTTTGTATAATGGTGCGGCTCTTTCACCAAGCCGGCTTACAAATCGACTGACCGCAACAATGCAACCAGTTAATCTTTGTACGTCCTTTAGGCGAGTTGGCCTGGAAATATTGAGTATAGCCTTGATTTTGTCGCGGTTCACCTCTATGCCTCTTTGAGACACGATGAAACCTAACAATTTTCCGACTGGTATTCCAAAGAAGCATTTCTTTAGGTTAAGCATGATGTTGTATTTTCGTAGATTGGCGAACGTTTCCTCTAAGTCAGAAATGAGTGTTTCCTTCTTTTTGGACATCATCGCGATATCATCCACGTATGCATGTACATTGCGTTCGAGTTGGTCGTGGAGGCAACGCTGCATCGTGCGCTGGTACGTAGCTCCTGTGTTCTTCAACCTAAAGAGTATCGTAACAAAACAGAAAAAGGTTCCGAAAGGGGTTATGAATGAAGTTTTAATTTTGTCAGATTCCTTCATCCGGATTTGGTGATAACCGGAATATGCGTCGAGAAAACAGAGGAGTTCTGAGCCTACCGTAGAATCGATAACTTGATCAATTCTAGGCAGAGCAAACAGATCTTTTGGACAAGCCTTGTTCAAGGCAGTATAATCAACACACATCCTTAAATCAGCGGTGTCCTTTTTAGGGACCATTACAGGGTTGGCCGACCAATCCGTATGGATGACCTCTTCTATGAATCCGGCTAACTCGAGCCGCGCTAGTTCCTTAGCTATTGCCTTACGCTTTTCATCACCAAACCGTTGTAAGGACTGTTTGACGGGTTTAGCATTCGGGTTTACATTTAGAGAGTGCTCGGCAAGTTCCCTAGGTACTCCGGTCATGTCAGATGGCTGCCATGCGAAGATATCTTGATTTGCTTGGAGGAACTTGACGAGCGCGCTTTCCTATGCGCTATCTAGGCCTACGCCTATCCAGGTCACCTTGAGGGGTCATCTTCCTTCAACGGCGCTTTCTTCGCTCTTCCGATGCCTTGAACTCCGGATTTGGCTTGGTAACCTCCTTCTTCATTATGGGCATCTCTTGACGGATCTATGATCTTCTTGATCTCCTGACTGGCGCAAAGATGGCTTCGGCAAAGGCGGCATTTCCATCCTCGCACTCTCGCGCTTTCTTCGGGTCTCCCCTGATGGTGATCACGCTATTGGGACCTGGAATTTTCATCATATTGTAAATGTAACACGGACGAGCCATAAAAGCCCAGTAAGCCGGACGTCCGAATATAGCGTGGTATGCGCTCTTGAACGGGACCACTTCGAAGGAAAGTGCCTCCGTCCGATAATTCTTTGGTGTTTCAAAAGTAACATCCAAAGTGATCTCTCCCAGGGAATTAGCTTGTCTTCCTGGGACAACTCCGTGAAAAATCACAAAGCTATGGTTCAGCTGTGTCTCTGAGATCTTCATCCGCGAAGCGTTTACATAGAGAATATTGATGTGCTACCACCGTCCATGAGGGTCTTGGAGAAACCATAACCGTCAATAAGTGGGTTGACGACAAGTATTTTCCTCGCTTGTGTAACTTAGGCAGATGATCATCGCGTCAAACGTGATTGCCACTTCCACCAGTCCGGAGGCGGGGACAGCCGAACTGCTTGCATTGAGCTCGTAGAATCGCTTGACCTTTGCTGGTTGAGATCCGAGGAAGGTGACATAAGTGTCCTTCTTGGTGGGAAAAGTCTTCTTTCCTTCCGACTTGGGATTTGAAGCATCAGCTTCTCCATGTCGGAATCTTCCTTGGTCTCCTTGTCTTTTTGGGATTTTTCTTTCCCTTCTTCAGCTTAGCTTTGTAGCCCGCGGTGTCATCTCTTTTGATGTCGTCATTAAAATGACATTTAGCGTTGGTGTGGGACGAGCCCCCATTGGCGTCTAGGTAATGCACACATGGGTTATTGGCAATGTCGGCCCAAGAGTAGGTTTTGCCTGGTTGTTGTTCTCCTCTACCTTGGACCCTTGATGTCCCACGGCCACGCCCGTGGCCTCCGCCACGTCCTCCTCGTCCTCCAGACCCAGAAACAGTAGTGACTACTGCTGTTTCCGCGTTGGGTTTTTCTTCCGAGGTGTTTTTTGCGCTTGAGCTTGTTGCTTTGGTTGTTTTGCCGACCGAGGCACAGCTAGGGCATTGAGTAGTCATACGCATAAATCGTCAGCGTCGATACTTGCTCGCTGTTTCTATCATTTCTCCCAAATCGGTAACCTTGTCACCCTTCAAGCGATGGCGTAGTAAACCAATAGGGAGACCCGCGATGAAAGCTTCAATCGCAGTTTGATCATTTACTCCTTCGCAGGAGTTCTTGGTGTTGATCCATTGTCCGAGGTAATCCCGGCAAGTTTCTCCGACTTTACGGTGCAGCTGTAGGTCTCAACCGTCTGGGGCCTCCGATATGTGCCTTGAAATTCGAAAGAACGCGCTTTGTAAATCATACCGATTATGGATGGTGTTTGCCGGAAGTTCATTGAGCCATGATCGTGCCGTCTTCCGCAACATAAGTGGGAGATATCGGGTTGCGACCAGGCTGTTTCCGCCTTTGGCGATGCAGCAAGCTTGGAAGAAATCTTGTAACCAGGTGTCTGGCCGAGCAATGCCGTCATAGGCTTGGATATGTCTTGAGATAGCAAATCCTTCCGGGAATTTTGTAGCTCTGATGCCTAGACCGAAGCACTTTGGGCCCACGTACACGTCATCATTTTCATAGCGCCGAGCCTCTATGTTGGAGTTAATCACGGCACATGTCTTGCGTCATTCGGGATAGAGATCGTCCCGAATGCGGTTGGCTGTGTTGCCGTGGAGCCGGACTTCGGTTTCTGCCACCACCTTCTCCGCCATGTCGTCCTCCTTGCCCTCCATGGGAGCCGTTGTGATGACTGTGTGGTGGAGAAGGTGGAGCAGCTGGATAGTTTCTGGCTGATCGCCGTCCTCCGTCCGGAACATCATTATTCCGATTCCGGGGAGGGTCTTGACTATGACGAGCCCCCTGTCGGCTTGTACCTGCATGGTTTTCGTCGTTCCTTCGTCCGTCGTTCCCACCATAGTGAGGCTCAGCCGGACGGTTCTCATGTCTAGGAGGCGGCATTCTCTGACGATCCTCCTCCCGATGTTTCTCTTTATCTTCTCCCCTTCGATCCTTAGATTCTCGTCGGGGAGGATTCGTCGGATTCAGGGTAGCGATGGCGTCTTTCTCGGCCGCTGGTGCGACATTGCCTCAACCGCGTGTGGTTTTGCGATGCTGTCCTGACGATCCGGTTCTCGAATAATTGTCTTCCCGTCGTTTGGGGCGATATCGCTCGAACGTAATGGGGTCTTCGTCGACCACATGCGGATCTATCGACATTGATCAGCATCTCGAGACCAGTTTTTGACTTCCGAAGGCGACCTTTTGCTGCTCCGATCCCTTGTTGAGTAACGATACCCAAACGGATCTCCTCTGGTCCTAGATTAGCCGATAGAATTTCTCGGGCTGCCACGGTATTTTGTACTGGTGTTGGGTATACCCAATCTCCGTTGCTATCTTTCCGTGGCTTCCCCATCTCATCTCCAAAAAGGACGGCACGGACACGTGGGAATTGGTTGTCATCTATGTGACGCTTCCGTGTCTTCTGATGCAGACGAGACATGTACTCCTTGTTCGACATGCGTTTCTTCTCCACCTCGATGTTTTTGGCTTCATCGAGGAGTTGTTGACGACGCTTCTAGGGCTTGTGCCCTTTCATTCAGCTCATCTGCGATGAGTTACTGCGCAGTAGGGATAGGTGTGGTTAGTGCGGCATCGATGAGTTTACGCGCACCTTCAGTGATCACGTGTCCATCCACCGATGCTTCTTTTTTCGGCTCGTCTGGGATTAGTGCTCCATCCGAGTCTTCCTCGTATTCCTCGGCAATCACCTCCTCTGTCAGAGGGTCTTTTGCCGGGGTCTTGTTCTTCTTGTTCTTCTTCTTTGCCTTCTTGGCGGTAGCATTAGCAAAACGGTTTTGGGTCCGTTTCCCAGAGTCAAGCTCTGATCGGTACTCTCAGACATCTGGACTTCGGGATTGTCTCCGACGTCCATGTCATCCTGCGCTTTGGGAGAGTGTTCCCCGGATCCTTCATCCATGGCTTCTCCTTCCTCTGCAGCTTTGGAGTTGTACTCCTCTTCATATTCATGAGAACTTTCAAATCTGCCGACATCATGGATTCATCCGAGGATGCGGAGTACGTCGGCGTTGTTCCAATTGCCTCTAGCACCGAAGTCGGTGTTTTCTCCAAGATCGGCGAGCGGATCCGGATCCCACGTATCCGACGAAGTGCGACGCGTGCTTCCTGAGGTACCTGCGGCTTTCGCGATCAGCCATATCGAAACTTTTGATGGTCTCGAGGATTGCATGTGCGCTTTCGCCTTGCAGTATCATACGTTTTAGTGTGTACCTTAGGAAAGGTCTGTCTGTTCCGGCATCATCAGAGCCGGAATCAGTGTCGTTGATATGTTCCTCCTGGATTTCGACTTCCACGGGTGGGTCGATCTGGGATCTGGCTCCTTGGGGGAGATCCACTCCAGATTCGACGTTGACCGCTAGGTCTTCTTCAGGTTCGGATTTCTCCACTGTCTCCGCAACTGGTGCGGGCTGGGTGGGATTAGGGTTTTCTGAGATCCGGAACTCTGCCGCCTCCGTGGACAAAGGGGACCCAGAAAATTCTTCTGCCTCTATCATCACCACTGGGGTGGGTTGGACAGGTTCAGCGAAACCGATGTAAACATCGATCTCGCTAAAAGACATGATTGTGTAGGCAGTCACGGCCTCCCTTGCCGGAATCCACGTCTCGTCGAGAATGATGAGAGGGACGTTGCTGGCGTAGAGAATGTGACCGACGGCGATAGTCTCGCCGATTCCGATTCTTGCAGATTCCGCTCGGAATGCAGATCCGTAGCTCACTTGCCCCACGATGGGCGCCAACTGTCATCGGATTGATGACAAGTACGCCATGAGGGGGTCCTCGAGGCGTGCGGAAGAGAGGGGGGTGAGACGTACGGTATTCCGGGACGGTGAGCACACAACTTTACCTGTGTTGAATCCGCGGCTTTGGGACGGATCCTACTCCTAGCAATCCGATGTCTGGCAGATCCGGAATATGGGTTACAAGAGTTTCGCCTGTGCGTGTTTTGGGTATAAAGTATTGGGTGCCCTAAAGGCTCTCCCTAGGACGACTTATATAGATATCCGGCCTAGGGTTTCTGAGAGATCTGTCGGCTCGACTAAGAGTCATTCTGGTACATCTTGAACTACAAGTAACATTATGGGCCTAAGTCGGTAAGTCTTCTGGGCCTTCCCGTAGCCGGATTGAACTCCGTCTTCTCTTCCTGACTGGGCCGCCCGTGAAGCAATGCTCTAACCTGAAGTGGGCCACCCTGGTCAGTGAGAAACTATGAGGATACCCGGAAAGTATATCCCCAACACCTGCAACATCGTTCGCCATCCCATGGTGCACATGTATGCACAATATAGACATATTATCACAAACTATGCCTTGATTCTAGCCATAACATTGTCATTTGACCGAAAGCCAAGAAACCTTGAATGAGATAGGTCATTTTGTGAAGGTTTTTTGAGACATAATCAATATACCAAGTTTAATATTTTTTCTTATAACTATGTCACATAATATGACACCACGCGAAGGTTTCGCATTGTTTGGATCGTTTTTGAATTTCTTATGCCCGTTTTAAACTATATATAATGTTTTATGTTTCACTTAATTTTTATTTACAAATGTGTAATATTTGAGTGTAGATATATAGATCTTATTTTTCTGCAAATTTTGATACTCCCTCTGACCCATATTAGTTGACTCAAATTTGTCTAGATTCGGTGTATCTAGACATGTTTTAGTACTAGATACATCCGAATCTAGATAAATCCAAGTCAACTAATATGGGTCGGAGGGAGTATATTATTTGTATTTTTTTGAATTAGAATGATTTAGTTATGATTTTTCAAAGTTTAATAAGATAAAAGGAAAAATAGCTACGCCGAGGGCAGCCATCGGCGTAGCATAGGATACACCGAGGGCAATTCTACGCCGACGGCTGCTTGACGGGGCTGGCCTGGTCACGGTCTACGCCGACGGCCCCGACGTTTGGCCGTCGGCGTATTCATCCATTCCTATAGTGCAAAGATGACCCCTACAAAGTCAAAGAAGACATGGCCTAGACAAATCAGTGATTGATACGGTCGAAACAAACCTAAACGACCTAACGATCATCAGCCTAAGCAACAACGAGGACGACAACCCACGATCCAAAACATCGACCCTTAGGAAGGACCCTAGTGAGAGTCTAGTGAGCCAAGACAAGAGCTTGCAACTGCAACCAACACATAACATATACCTGACCATGATTAATTGAACACAAACACCACAAGGACAACTACCATCAGCGAGCCACACAGAGTGGCTATCACTTGCACGAGCCAAGGTTGGCTAGAGAGACATGAGAGCGCCCGGTACGAAACGACAATAACAACATTACACGCAATGGCCATCAACACCGCACCAGCGGACCAATCACCACTCAAGTCGCCGAGAGAGGAAGGGGATCCAGATGGGAGGGCTCATGTCTTGACAATAGGGTGAAGGGGCGCACCCCGGAAATCGACTACAACCAGAAACACAGCATATATTCAGACGGGATGAGCTCATGAGCATCAACTCAAGCGTGTGGCTATCACAAAGGGGGTGCAGCACAAAGATATCGTGTTTACTACACTACAGAGCATGGAGCTCCATGTGTGGCGCAGACAGACAGTCTACGTAAAGTTAGATTCGCTGAAAAGCTTCCAGTTGTTTGCACAAAGCTATGCTCTCGCGATAAAGAACCTACAGGCTACAGCAACTAAGAAATGTTTGCCAAAAAAAAAAACTAAAATGGGTATGGGGCGTATGGCCGCATGGGCCAAAATCTAATCCACCGTGTCATGGTCTAAACTACTACACGAGCCCATGATAATGGGCTCTCTTCTGTCAGCCCATAGCAGTGTCTACTCTCAAAACTAAAGATCGCTCTAGGCCGACCGAAAGCCCAAACCAGAAAAAGAGCAGACAACGCAGTCTCCACATTCACACTCCCACGCCCGTAGCCGGCGACGACAGGCGGCGGCGGAGGTGGAAGCAGCGGCAGGCCATGGCGTCCTCCTCGGCACAGGCACCGGCTGCCGTACGCGAGATGCAGCGCGATCTCGAGTCCCAGGCCAACGCCCTCAGCAAGATCCAGAAAGGCACGTGCGCTCCCCCCCGCCCGCAAACCCCTCTGGGGAAGGGGAGATGAACCCATCCCTCCCTCCCGCTCCGCAACCCTAACCCTAACTCTTCTGTTCCCCTCGCAGACATCTCCAAGAACCACGAGGTCCGCAAGCAGTTCACCATCCAGGTCGGCGAGAACGAGCTCGTCCTCAAGGCACGCGCACACTCCACTTCCTCTCGTGTCCTGTTCAGCTCCAAGCGCTTGGATTCGTGATCTGGTGCGAGTGTATATGATTTGATCTGTCTTGCGGTTTGCGCGTAGGAGCTGGAGCTGCTGAATGATGGCGCAAACGTGTACAAGCTGATCGGGCCAGTGCTAGTGAAGCAGGACCTCGCGGAGGCCAAGGCCAACGTGAAGAAGCGAATCGAGTACATCTCGGCCGAGCTGTGAGTGGCTTTGAGCTGGTCTGCTTTGTGATTTGATCGGTTTCAGCTGTCGTGATGCTGTGATGATTGTGTGGAATTACTTGGTATGCAGGAAGCGAATGGATCGGGCGCTTAAGGACTTGGAAGAGAAGCAGAACAGCAAGAAGGAATCGGTATGTTATTGTTTTCATATCATTTTTTGTTTGAGTTTGCTTGAATACATAGGGGCAACCATTAGAAATGGTATACAGAATTTGTCTGGATTCATATTAGTACGTAAAACCATTTTGAACTTGTTTGAAGTGGGGGAGCAGTGGTTATTGTTCAGGTGGACCAGATGGTCTATCATCACTATGAATTATGAACAACGTACGTAACGTGTACTTGAATTGGCTGTGCAATGTTATGGACACTTGGTGTTTATAGTGCAGTTTAAACTTTGAATCGATAAGTTGAATTGGATACCATTACACTGATGAGAAGTGAAAAATGGTAATGAGGCAAGATAATAAAAGGGGAAACTACAGGAGGACCTATGGACATGGATGGAGAAGGCGGAGTATCAGGATACATGATTAGAATGATTACATCGCCAATACTACTTCTGGTTAAGACTTAAGAGATGATTTAGTGTGTGAGAATGAAGTAGAACGAAATGGTGTGTGAAACCGGATAGTACTTTTGCGGGGAAAACCTGATTATACTTGTGTATATGTATTCTGAGCTCATGCAATCTTGTGCCCTTGTCCTTGTCTGTTTTTCTGTTAATCTAGTTTGTTAGGATTATTTGGCATCTTAAGCCATGACAGGACCAAATCTGTGCATTTTAAAGTGAAGAATTGCATTGGTAGTCCTTGAAATATGGAGCTTCTCTCACTGTTGTCCGCTGCGACTTATCAGTACATCTGGTCGCATTTCTAGTTTGGATCTTTGTATAGAATGATTAGGTAAATAATTAAGATCACAGATTCACAGTAACGATTTAACTAACTTTGAATGCAGAAGCAAGCCTAGAAAGCAAAATAGTTCAATACAAGGGAATGTGTACCAATAGAAAGAAACGTGCTTTGTTAAACCACGGCTTGTTTACGCAATTTAATTTTTTATTTAAACTTCAAAGCTTCCTAACATCTCTGGGCACTACCTTTTGTACCTCTCCTACACATTGAGCATCTTCTATACGACACACTTTAATGTGAATATATGTGGCATCCTAATCGAGGACTCGAGGGTTTCTGTCTTTCCTGAAGGTGGAAATAATGCATGAAATTGTCAGCTAGCAAAGCTTGATCCCATATTTGAAGAACCAATGTGCCTAAGACTAGGAGTTGATGTACCAGTACCTTTGCATACACCAGATACTTGTAAAGCTCTAATACGCCTTGGTACATATTAATAAAAGGAAAAATTGACTCCGACACATTCCCAAAACATGCAACTATGTTGTTGCTCAGCTCACACTAGAAAGTCCACCTTCCTCCAAAGAACGTTCAAACAAGGAGAAGAGTGCACAGTGAATGAAAACGAGGAGACCATTACCTCGTTTTGGAGGTGGATGGAAGATTCTGCAGCTTGGAGGAAGGTAAGCTGGTGCAAAATCCTGTAACCGCCTGCCCTCATGCTAGCACGGATGCCTCTTCTGTTTATTTTTCTCTCACCAGCTGTGCCTCCCGACTTCTCTCTTCATCTGTTTTATTGTGGATATCAGGTCATAGGTTTCCTTTTCCCAGTTTACACCCTGATCTATTGGATATTATGGTATGTTGGTTCCTAGGCTTGGCTTGCCCATCCCACGAGAAGTTAGCCAATTTGAACTATTGCCCCCATCGTTCTGGCCATTCATCTGGTTCTCTTACTCTATAACTGAAAGGTGGAAATTCACTTTCTATTGCCTGGCCCAGTACATGCGACATTAGTGACTGTGGATGTTCCAACAGCAAGCGAAGGACAATAGAACATCAACACCAGCATTCCATGCATGCCGGTGCTGGCTTCTGAGCCATATAGCTGGATTACAAGAGATGTCTAGGATCATGATTTAAGGCACAAAAGAAACATGTGCACTCAGGCAAAAACATGGAGCAGCAAGCAACAGTTTAAATTTGAAAAAGAAGAGCCAGCTATTGGGGCTGCAGTTTGCAGAATCAAGTAAATCGACATCAGGGATAATACAATAAAAGGGAGGACACTGAGCTAAGGATTGTGATTTGATTCTTGCTGCTCTTTCTTTTTTAATAATAATATGTATGCGAGAAAAGGGCCTCATTATTCATTGGCAGTTCAGAGAGCGTGCCTTCCTGACAAAGGAACTTCAAATTGGCTCTGTTGGCCAAGCTAACTTGGGAAAGGGAGATTTTAGGGAGGTTCGGTCCTTAACCTTGCTAGGCAAGGGCAGAATAGCCTTGTGTAGCTCCAGCACACCATGCCATATTGGCATATTTTTGCTATTTTCCTGCTTAGTTCTATACTTATATTATGCTGCTTTGTGGTACTCCCTCAAATCCATATTGATTGACTCGAATTTGTCCAGATTTGGATGTATGTAGACATGTTTAATTACTAGATACATCGAATCTAGATAGATCAAGTCAACTAATATGAGTCGGAAGAATATATTTTGCATCTTATACTTTACATAAGTTGCCAACTTTGTAAGAAAATTATTTCCGTTGGCTGCGACTTATCAGTACATCTGGTCGCATTTCTAGTTTGGATCTTTGTATAGAATGATTAGGTAAATAATTAAGATCACAGATTCACAGTAACGATTTAACTAACTTTGAATGCAGAAGCAAGCCTAGAAAGCAAAATAGTTCAATACAAGGGAATGTGTACCAATAGAAAGAAACGTGCTTTGTTAAACCACGGCTTGTTTACGCAATTTAATTTTTTATTTAAACTTCAAAGCTTCCTAACATCTCTGGGCACTACCTTTTGTACCTCTCCTACACATTGAGCATCTTCTATACGACACACTTTAATGTGAATATATGTGGCATCCTAATCGAGGACTCGAGGGTTTCTGTCTTTCCTGAAGGTGGAAATAATGCATGAAATTGTCAGCTAGCAAAGCTTGATCCCATATTTGAAGAACCAATGTGCCTAAGACTAGGAGTTGATGTACCAGTACCTTTGCATACACCAGATACTTGTAAAGCTCTAATACGCCTTGGTACATATTAATAAAAGGAAAAATTGACTCCGACACATTCCCAAAACATGCAACTATGTTGTTGCTCAGCTCACACTAGAAAGTCCACCTTCCTCCAAAGAACGTTCAAACAAGGAGAAGAGTGCACAGTGAATGAAAACGAGGAGACCATTACCTCGTTTTGGAGGTGGATGGAAGATTCTGCAGCTTGGAGGAAGGTAAGCTGGTGCAAAATCCTGTAACCGCCTGCCCTCATGCTAGCACGGATGCCTCTTCTGTTTATTTTTCTCTCACCAGCTGTGCCTCCCGACTTCTCTCTTCATCTGTTTTATTGTGGATATCAGGTCATAGGTTTCCTTTTCCCAGTTTACACCCTGATCTATTGGATATTATGGTATGTTGGTTCCTAGGCTTGGCTTGCCCATCCCACGAGAAGTTAGCCAATTTGAACTATTGCCCCCATCGTTCTGGCCATTCATCTGGTTCTCTTACTCTATAACTGAAAGGTGGAAATTCACTTTCTATTGCCTGGCCCAGTACATGCGACATTAGTGACTGTGGATGTTCCAACAGCAAGCGAAGGACAATAGAACATCAACACCAGCATTCCATGCATGCCGGTGCTGGCTTCTGAGCCATATAGCTGGATTACAAGAGATGTCTAGGATCATGATTTAAGGCACAAAAGAAACATGTGCACTCAGGCAAAAACATGGAGCAGCAAGCAACAGTTTAAATTTGAAAAAGAAGAGCCAGCTATTGGGGCTGCAGTTTGCAGAATCAAGTAAATCGACATCAGGGATAATACAATAAAAGGGAGGACACTGAGCTAAGGATTGTGATTTGATTCTTGCTGCTCTTTCTTTTTTTAATAATAATATGTATGCGAGAAAAGGGCCTCATTATTCATTGGCAGTTCAGAGAGCGTGCCTTCCTGACAAAGGAACTTCAAATTGGCTCTGTTGGCCAAGCTAACTTGGGAAAGGGAGATTTTAGGGAGGTTCGGTCCTTAACCTTGCTAGGCAAGGGCAGAATAGCTCTTGTGTAGCTCCAAGCACACCATGCCATATTGGCATATTTTTTGCTATTTTCCCTGCTTAGTTCTATACTTATATTATGCTGCTTTGTGTACTCCCTCCGATCCATATTAGTTGACTCGAATTTGTCCAGATTTGGATGTATGTAGACATGTTTTAGTACTAGATACATCCGAATCTAGATAGATCCAAGTCAACTAATATGAGTCGGAGGGAGTATAATTTTTGCATCTTATACTTTATAAGTTGCCAACTTTGTAAGAAAATTATTTCCGTACCCTGATCTGTGCGCTAGAAATCAATTTATATTTAAGAACATACTTACCTGCCATATTATGATGCTGGTTTTTGTTGGGAGCAAAATCTGAGGTAAAAAAATTGAAGAGTTTTATGTACTCTGCCTAATGGAACCAAATTGATAAGTACGTAAAATTAGCTTATTTCTACCCAGAAGAAAAAACATGTAGCTTATTAATGGGGGTGAAGAAGGTGCATTTGAATCTGGATATTCTGATTTGTGAACCCACCTAAATATTTTGTGGGCAGCACCCACCAAAATTGCCTATTTGCTATTTTCATTACTCACAAAAACTAGGTTGCAGCTCCGGGTGGCCATTTGGGTTCTCCATTTCTTGGTTAAGTTTTCTTGTTTTTAATTATTTCGGCTTTCCAGAAATAACAACCATATTAACCTGCAAATATCTAGTAACGGGCATTTCGACTGGTATTTTGGTTATGTTTCCGTTTAAACCGGAGACAAACTGAAAGGAGGATGGACAGAGGTGGAATATAAGGAGGCAGAGAGGAGCTGGCCGTCGGGCCAAACGACTGAAGATGAGCTGTTCTTAGGGGACTCGTAGATGCCTGCTGTTTGTGCCTGGCCATGGGTGACGGTGGCTGCAAGACGACAAATGAGGAAGTGGGCGATGCTGACCGCAGAAGAACAAAGTGGATAAGGAGCCTGTTGCGGGATGGAGAACACACCAAGTGAGCCGGCGAGGGAGTGCATGGCGCAAACAACGCCAGAATGCAAGCTTTAGATCTGGATAGATGACTAGCTGCTGCTCTTGTTCTTTTGGAGATGCCAATCCTTTTTCTCTTGCGAGTGTCAGGAGATGATATGGGTTCGGAGCTGCTATGAGTGTTCTAGGCATGTGAATGGGCTTTGGGTCGTGAGGAATAGCAAAATTAGAGGTGTTAGCAGGCCTAGAACCTTCGGGAATGGGCTTGAGCCAATGTAAATGGTCAATCGGGTTAACCCAGTGCAACAACCGAATTGATCAGTATTAGTTGGGTTTTCAGTTTTGGCAACCAAGTTAAGTACCAAAAATTGAATTAACCACTAAAAACAGGATTATACTGCTACTTTGGTTTTTATGGTATGGGTTCAGATTTTGGTTTTTTTATGCCCACCGTAGCTGTAGCAAACTCTTCTTGTCTACTAATCGGTGTGTTCAGCTTTGACACTCTTTGGATTAGCCTATTCTCTCCTATTAAAAACCGCTTAGTTCGAGAGGTTTGGTGAAGAAGGTTCCTTTTTAATGGCACTGAGGTAAACTAAAAATAGTGACTAGATTTTATGCATTCTGGTGTGTTGCCAGCCATTATTCTTGTTGATAGCTGCAACTGTTGCTGGGACCAGCTTCAGATTCTGCCTACGGAGTAAGGAACAAAAACGTAACATTCTCTCTTGTTTAGCCATGTCTGTGCTGTTGTTCTACACTCTATACTCTATGAAGGAACCGACAATGATAGATCATATATGGCATCCAAGCACATAGCTGCTAGCCTGCTAGACAAGCTTCGTCTTCTTTCTTTTGCCAATGCGGCTTGTCATGTAGAATTCATGTGTGTAGTTTTTCCCTTTGCCACTTGCGTGTAAGCCATTAGCAAGGTCTGACCAGACAACCAATCGTCTGTAGTGGGTTACCTCCATCATGGGGTGCCATGGGCCTAGAAACAAGTTCTAGTGTCCACATGAACTAAGTTGTAAGCACCTATTGCTTTCTGGATTTGAGAGAGGCTTTGCTTGACTACTTTAATCAAGGCAGTTTATTGGATAGAACAAAAACATAACATTCACTCTTGTTGAGCCACCTCTGTGCTGTTCTTCTACACAATGTACTCTATCAAGGAACCGACATTGATACATCATATATGGCATCCAAGCACATAGCTGCTAGACAAGCTTTGTCTTCTTTAGCAAATGCGGTTTGTCATGTAGAATTCATGTGTGTAGTGTTCCCTGTGGTGCTCACATGTAAGCCATTAGCAAAATCATAACCAAATTGTCTGTAGTGGGTTACCTCCACCATCAGTTGCTATGGACCTAGTAACAAGTTCTGGTGTCCACATGAACTAAATTGTAAACACCTATTGCTTTTTTGATTTAAGAGGCTAATTCAGTTTGGCTTTGCTTGACTACTACTCCCTCCGTTCCAAAATATAAGATGTTTTAACTTTATGAAGGGAGTGTATCTAGACCCCTTTTAGTGTCTAGGTTCACTCCAAATCTAAATGAACCTAGACATTAGAAGCGGTCTAGATACACTCCCTTCACAAAGCTAAAACATCTTATATTTTGAAACGGAGGGAGTATAATCTAGGCGGTCTATTGGATACTTGACTTGTGATAGCTTAGTAGTAGTCTTAGTTCCATGAGTTGGTTGTCAGCTTCAATCAGGAATTGGACAGCACATGTATTTGGATTCTGTTAGCTCAGTGAGTTGGTTGTCTGTTTGTCCATAAAGGTTTCTAGCATGTTAGGAGAACAGACATCTATTTGGATTCTCTTACTACTCATTGTTACGTGTATTAAGTGAGGGAGGATATCTCACAGCAGTCGGTTCATCAGGAACAGCAAATTTCCCCCGTTACAACAGAGGTCTAAAGGTTTAATATACTCCCTCTATCCCATGATATAAGATGTAATGACAACCAATATGAGTAGTATCTATGGCGTCCTTGAAAGCACAGGTGGCTGATTTCTCTGATGCTGAACCCTTGCAAGAGTGTAAATGAACACTTTGACTATGATCATATGATGTCAGCATCATAAAAGATTCAATGAGTTATGTTTAAATCACACTTACGTTTTGCATCAGTTACGGTCATTCACTACATATACTATAGTGTCAGAACCTGCATTCGGTCAACTCTAATACTCGGTATTTTCTTTTTGTTAACGTGTTTCTGCCATGCAGATAATCAGGCTGCAACAAAAGATGCAGGCTGTACAAGCGAAGGCATAGGCGTATGTTGCTAGTTTTAGCTGAACTGAAGGCCACCCTGCATCACCCATTGTCCTCAAGCATTTGATCTGTACAAGATGAAGTTAGCTGTCTTGTGTTCTCTATCCCCTGGGAAAGAGGTCTTTAGTATTCGGGGACTGAGAAGTGTTCAAGGTATGTGTAGTGAGAGATTTTGTTGTAGAAGATGTACCTCTTACTGGCTTGGCTTCTAGTGAGCTTGAATCAACTTTTGTTTGAAGGAATCGGATCAACTTAATGTTCAATTTCTACCATCGATTCCTGACAAGAATGCTGGGTAGTGTTTTTATGGGAAACGTTGATTCGAAGAGTCGCACGCTGTTTTGCTTTCTTGCGCCATGGAGTTTGGTCCTCCGCTGGCCTGATCCTTTGATGGGCTTGCGAGAAGCACTCGAGAGTCAAAATTGCACCACAAGCAAAAATAAATAAAAAATTCAGCTATCTCGGTGGTTCTGCAATACCGCTCCTTGTGGTTTTAATTAGATAAAACTACTATAATTGGGGCTGTTTGGACGAGTGAGTACTATTTTTGGTAATTTTCGTACCGTCGGTACCAACATTGGGATGCCTCTACTCTGATCGTATAAATTTCAGGTTGAGCGCGTTTCTGATGATGCTGATCCACGTTTGGTGCTGATGTGGCCAAACGGCCATTTTCCCTACTGTTTAGGACAAGACTAGGTGCTGTCAGATCGACCATTTCCCTTACTGTTTAGGACGAGACTAGGTGCTGTCAGATCGCACCTCCTCACTCTCGATCTTCTTCTTTCCCAACTCGAGTCCCCCAGCTCCCACTCCTCTCTCACTCTTCTACTTCTCCCGACCTGGTGCCTCTGTTGTCGGTGACCCTCTGCCCCCGCCATCGCCATGCCCTTCTGAAATGATGGAGAGACCAGCAACGGAAGCCTCGTGTCAGGCTTCTCAGAAGGGCAAGATATTAGCCCGCATGTGTCTTGTAAGTGTAGAACTAGGGTTCTTCGAATTGTCGATTTTAGTTGGATTTCAGTCGATTTAAGCTCTTGTTTAGTTCAGGGTATTAGGTCACGTTCGCACTCGCCTATAAATCCACCGAACCCTAGCTAGATATATGCTCCTATCCAATTCTTACATAACCCTAGATTTATCGATTTATGTTAAGTTTCTTGTTTGTTGTGCTTTGTGTTAGGTGCCAGATACTATCTTTGACCCTGATTACAACGACAGTGATGATGTTCAGCTCAGGTGCAAGCACGACAAGCCTCTGCACAAATTTGTTGCTTTTGAAGGCTCAAGACACTGGAATAAAAATTTCTTGGTTGTGGTTGCAAGGTTGGTGGTGTCACTGATTGTAGAATTTGCATTGCTTCATCATCACATAGTTTTCCATTGCTTCACCAATGGCCTAGAAAAACTGATTTTGCATTGCTTTGCTTAGTGACTATTGTTGCTTAAATGTATATTGCTTCACCAATATGATCATATATTGCTTTGCTTAGCTGATATGTTACTGAAATTTCCATTGCTTAGGTGATTTATCACAAGCCGGTATGACATATTGCATTTCTTAATGAAATTTGCATTGCTTAAGATCATATATTGTGTACTTTGCATTGCTTAATGAGCATTATGAACTAGAATATTGACAATGTCAGTACTAAATAATGTGTAGGAAGAGGGCATGTGTGACACATTCCATTGGGTGGATTTGGAGTGGCCACCTACATTGCAGAAAGCTTTGATTCGGCTGTGCGGTATGTATGAGGAAGAGAAAGACACAAGAATCTCTAGGAATGTGGAGTATGCAACTGCAAATTACTAGCTGGTGTTAGAGAAAAGAGAACTAGAGCAAGAGAAAGTAAAACTCATGAAAGAACTCAGCCTGACTCTGCCATTGAGTGAGTTGGGCAAATAAAAACCCATGAACTGGAGCTTGAGAAGACAAGGAAGGAGAAGGCTTTGGCACAAGTTAGCACTTTGAAGGAGGAGAAGAAAAAGAAATTGGAGTATTGCATGGGAGATCTTTTCAAGGCTCTCCAAGAAAAGAAGGGGAAGTTGAAGCAGATCTCAGAGATGTGTGTTGAATGAGTTGTGATTGTATTAAGTAGTTAAACTTGTGTGTATCTGGATGTTGAACTAGAGCAAGAACTTGTGTGTTTTTGGCATATAGCATTGGAACAAGTATTATGGATGCTTTCTATATGTACTAGATATTATGATGATGTTATCTTCCAGATTTGTGTGTTTAACTTCTTATTATTATGATGTTCTCCGCCAGATATGTTTGTGTACCATATTTTGACAGCATTTTCAGCAGATGCATTGTACAACACATGATATAACACATGATATACAATAGATGCAATTTTCAACAGATGCAATTTCACAAGTATAAATATAGCACATCATACAACATGCATTTCTTGAAGAGTACTAGAAATCAAGCATAAATTGTGGAGTACCAGAATCAAGCATGCATTTCATGGTTACTACATGTCCATCACATTCACATCAATTCAGCTGCATCACTTACATTGATAGTTTCCATACTCTAATTTCACCAAAAGATGCAAACATGTGTGGTAAGGCAGATTGTACTAATTGTCCATTACAACACTGTCGTTGTATTGGGAACGGCAGTACCTGGGGAGGTTAGATAGAGGTGTGGGGACTAGCAGGGAAGCTATCGACGGCGTCCGCAGGCGGGATTGGATACAAGCGAGCATAGCGGGACGCAAGAAGTACCTAGGTTCGGGGCCCTCGTGGTGAGGTAAAGCCCCTACTCCTGCCTGATCTGTCTATGTGGGATATACGAGCTACAAGTGCTCCTCGAGCTGTATTCTTTAGCTACTGCCTTAAATGCGCTGAGACCAACCCTTTCTCGAGGCCCCGCCTCCTTATATAGGAAGAGAGGCGAGGGTCTCGCTGGCTAGTCCGACTGGCGGGCCCCACAGGCGGGTCCCAGCCGACTAGTCATCTACAGTATCCAACATGGCTTGTCCTTTCGGTGTATGAGCGGTATGGCTGTCGTAGGCACAATGGACGCCGTGCGAGCCCATCGTTAGCACAAGCCACTATTCCAGCGTCACCCACGCAAAGTCTTCGGCATGGGCGGGTGGTTGCCCGTCTCGTCATCGCATCGTATGCACGTGCACCGTCACGCACGCCGTCCTATCTCTCGATTGATCCGCCACGCCGTCGTATCCATTGCTTTATGATCCGCTCTTGGGTGGTAGCCGCCCATCCTAACTCCGTCTGCGATCTGGTCACCGGACGCGATCCGCTGTCCTGTTCTTATTCGGTGGGGTACCCGGGATCATCCCCGACACTAGCCCCGGCGGCGGTGGATTCCGCCTTAGCGAAATGTGCGCGCTCCTTCTTCTTTTGAATTTTCATCCGGTGAGCTGGCGCGGTTGCGCTACCCGTGACGCCGCGACCGACGCCAGCGCGACGCCGCCATCATTGCTCAAGCGGCGGGCAGCGTAACGTCCGTCACCGTCGCCTCGGGAACTACCGTCCGCGCGGTTCTTGTTCCGGATCTTCGCATCTTGTCACCGCACACGGGATCTAGGCGGTGGTTGGGATGTGGGTTGCCGGATGCGCGCCACGTAACCTGGCCTGACGGTTGCCCTTCCGATCCTTTAAAGGGACGCCGGGGAGGCCGTTCTTTTTCGCTCCCCGCCGCAATATCCTTCTCCCTCGCGTTTTGCTCTCGCGCCCTTGCCCTTTGCGCCGCTTCCGCCGCCGTCGATGTTACGGGCCACCGTCACTCCTCCGCTGCCTCTCTCCTCACCGGAAATGGCCGACCGCGAGCTGGTGCGGCTCCTCCGTCACCGAGGACCAGATCACGAAGTATCGCGCAACCCGCGTCCTCCCGCTGGCGGAGGAGGTGGCGGTGCGGTTGGCACCGGTGGGGGAGGTGTCGCCGCATCTGGCGGAGAGGGAACGCGTCATCTTCCTTTCGCACTTGGCGCACGGGTTTGCGCTGCCGCTGCATCCCTTCTTTCTCACGTTCCTGGCCTTCTTCGACCTCCGCCTCCACCACCTCGGCGCCAATGCGATCGGAACGCTGGCACACTTCATGGCGTTCTGCGAGAGTTACCTCGGGATCCAGCCGGATCTCGGGCTCTTCGCCGCTCTTCCGAAGTTCGGCCGCAGTGCAAGACGAAGGGGCCCGCTAGTCGTCTGTGGCGGCGCCTCCATATACTCCCGCACCCAATCCGGCTACCCGAAATTCTTGCTCCAGGACACGGTACGGCTGTGGCAGCAGTCGTATTTTTATGTCAAGAACGTCACCGACGTCGACCGGATAAACCTGCCGGCCTTCCAAGACGTCGAGTCCAGCCGGCAGCACTGGGACCTGAAGATCTACGGCGACAAGGCGGAGACGGATGCGATGCTGGCACGCATGCGCTCCCTTGTCACCTGCCAGCTAACCGGTCGGGACATCACTCTTAGCTGGATGTCCCGGCTGATGATGCCGCTGCAGCAGCGGGCGCACAAGATGTGCTTCTACTCCGGCCGGCTGGACCCGACCCGGCTGTCGCGCCGCGATCCCTGCTACCACAACTTGAAGGAGTGGTTGTGGACGATCAGCAAGGAGCGGCTGCCGGAGAACTGGAAGTTCAGCCTGGCGCCCTACAGCCGGGAGAACCGCGCGCCTCGGGTAAGTTCTCGTAGCCAGAAATTTTGCTTATTCCCCCTGTGTTATCTCCTTGTTCTGTCTGGTTGACCTCTTGCATTCGTCAGATGTTCGCCTGCATCCTTCGCGAGGAGGACGAGGCTCCCCTCGAGGTATTCGCGCCGGACTTGCCCGAGCCGCGTGCTCGGCGATCCGGCGAGGAATCCGATGGGGACGGCGACGCCTTCCCCAGCCGGAATGATGAGCCGGCCGCCGACCCGCACGCGGAGGTGCACGAGGAGGAGGAGGCCGGGCCGACTATGGAGTCGGTGACGCGCTCTGCGATGGATGGCAAAGCAGGTGGGAGCGGCTCCAGCCGTTCCGGCTCCCGCCGGCCTGCGGCGGAGGAGCCAGCTCCGAAGAGGAGCCGGACCGGCGCCCTGCCGCCAAGCTGTCTTGGCCGGAAGAAAGGGCCGCCCCCGGTCGTGCCGGGGTACGTTTTTCTCCCCCATCCTTCGGTGCTTTCTGTCTGTTTATCCTCTTTCTTGCTTTTCTGACTTTGGCTTGTTTTGCTCTTGCCTTTTCCTCCTTCTTTTTAGCGCGCTGGTTTCTTTCGGAGCCATGAGCCGCCCGATGCCAGCCGGTCGCCGCGCCTTGACCGATCAGCTGGCGCCTCTCCTTCCTCTGAGGCGCAGCCTCCGCCCCCTCCTCAAGCTGAGCCGGCTGCCCCCTCCCAGCCAGAGGATCCCCAGCCGGAAGCGGATCACTCCCAGTCGGAAGGTTCCTCCACGGGCGCACGGGGGGCTGCTGGCAAGGAGCTCGTCGTTGTTGGCGACGACAACTCCGACGAGGAGCTCGGGGAGGAGTGGCGAATAGCGATGCTCGCGACGAAGGAGTTCTTGGCCGTCAATGCCGTGGACGACGACGCCTCCTCCGCTGCTTCGCTGTCGGATCTTGCCGCCACGCTCGAGCTGGCGGTGAAGGAGATCCGACTGCTATAGGCCACAGCCGGTGGGAACCGGATCCTGGAGCAGAAGCTTGCTGCCGCCAACGGGACCTCCCAGAGTAAGTTCGCTTTATCCGTGTGGCTCTCTTTTTTTTTGATAGCCGGCCTCGTTGCAGCTATCCTCGTGTGCGCTCAGCGCGAGATCGATCGCTTGAAGAAAGCAAACGACCGGCTGAGCAGGTCCAACTCCACTCTGCGCCTGCAGAACAAGGATTGGCATGCGTGAGTAGACGGCTTGGAGGCCACCGTCAAGGAGCGCGACGCCTCACTCGCTAGCCGGGCCGAAGCCTTCTCCCTTCTTGAGGCCCAGAACAAGGACCAAGAGAAAGAGATAAAACATCTAGCGGTCAAGGAGAAGGCGCTGGTGGAGGAGCTGATGCAGGTCGGCCACACTGCCAAAGGTGAGTTCTTTTTTCTGTCTTCTTTTCTTTCTGGATCCGGTAGCCGGATTTGACTCCTCTTTTCTGATAGCCTTTTACCCCGGCATAGACCTACTGGCCTACAACCGGCTGCAGGAGAACTGGCCGGGAGCGCAGCCGACGGCTCAGGAGCTCGTCGTCCTTCTTGGCGAGGAAGCTGCGAAGATTCGTCGGGCGGCGCGGGACGTCTTCTCCTTCGTGTGGCCGGAGGCTCCGGTTCCGGAGACGATGGCGCAGCTGGCAACGAAGGTGGGAGAGGTACCAGCTGCGGTGGACCGGCTGCGGGACCTGGCGGCGCGGGGTGGGACGGAGATGGCCCTGGCACTGATGCTCTCCTGGTATAAGGACGCCCGCATCGAGAAGATCGACGGGGGCTTCCGTGCCGGAGCTGATCTTGCCTCCGTCCGCCAAGCCCATCCGGAGCTTCGCGGGTCCGCCATCAAGATCGCCGACTATGTGGACCCGAATGAGGTGCTCACCGATTCGGAGTCCACCGGCACTCCGGATGTGGAGGCCCCGGTGCCGCCGCCTGGCAGCGCCAGAGCCGGAACGAGTACTGTGGCTCCCCCCACCCCCAGCTTCTGCCGGCCAAGAACTCCCCCACGGTAAAGGTCCTGCCATTTAGCTGCTGCCCCGGGATGCCGAGTGTATTTGTCTTGTCTTGAATGTTTGTGAACTTTGTTCGTTTGTACCGGCTATCTGTGATGCCGGGTAACTTATGAGAGCTTCGTCTCCTTCTTGTTTATTATTGTTGAAATTCTTGAATCTTCCTTGTGCGTTGAGCTTTCCTTTTACACATTCTGCCCGACTAACTTAGTCCGGCTACACACCTTTAGCCGGGCGACCTGCACCTCCAGTGGGCGCAAGCGCACCACTGGTGTAATCCCAGATTGAGTGGCTGGCGTAGCCAGTGCTTGATCTTTCTTATTTCTGCCAAGTCTTCTAACTTTATCCGGTGGCCCGTCGATCGGCCTTTCGTCGGCTGGGCGCCTTCAGGAACTAACATTCCAGTGGGGCTGGCACACCACCGGTGTAGCCAGATTGAGTAGCTAAGCGTAGCCGGTGCTTGAATCTTTCTTATCTTCTTGCTCCGTCCTTGCCCTCACAGGCTCGAACGGTCGGCTAAACGCCCTTAGCGGTCAGAACTACAAGATTCCACTGAGGCGGCAGCTTACCAGTGGGTCTGTAGCCGAGATTCAGAGTGCTTGATGAAGGCAAGGACTTGAATCTTCTTTCCTTCTCCTGAATTCCGACTCAGTAGTCGGACAAGAACACATGTGCATACATACATCTTCAGGTTAATAGGTTAGTATGTCAAATCATAGCGGAAAGCGGCTTCTTTTTCGAAGCGGCTTGCTCCTTTCTAGACACTTAGTCGCCTTCTCGTGTGTTCTGCTGTTTTCGCTGCGTCCTTGCCGGGCAGCCGGGTTGCGGTCTGCAGCCGGAATCGAAGGGAGCTAACAGTACATTACGCACGGTACTAGCTGCTTAGCAGCTGGATTGGTTTGAGCTAGTTGCGGGGCCGGGACGCCCGATCTGTCACGCCTCTTCCCCGTTTTTCGTGTGGGATGCCTCGGGCTTTTGCTCTTGCTAGCCGGACAGCCGGGTTGCAGTCTGTAGCTGAGACGAAGAGTGGGCCTCTGACATCATCGCACACTACTCAGCCGGTTTGTTGGCTTAACAGGCCAAGCCAGCCGGCGAGCCCCCGGGTAGGGGTTGCTGGAGCCGGAAAATTTGAACCGAAGAACAGGTGCGCACACATTTCTAGAAGGAGCCCCCGAGATTCTCGTGGGAGTCCGCATTTTCATTCATGGGGTTTTCGGGATACATACACTACCTGGCGACTAGGTGTAAAACGGGCGCAGCAGGGCCGCGTTCCAAGGACGTTCGGTCTCCTCGTCCGATTTGTCCATCCTGTTCTTGCACGGTGCTGTGCGTCGATGAGGTAGTAGGAGTCATTGGGTAGCGCCCGACTGATGATGAAGGGGCCCTCCCAGGGTGGTGATAGCTTGTGCGTGCCCTTCGTGTCTTGCACCAGCCGGAGAACCAGGTCGCCCTCGCGGAATGCGGCCGCGAATCCGCTTGAATGGTAGCGGCGTAGTCGCTTTGGTACAAGCGGATGGCGGGTCATTCGCGGGCCTCCTCCAGGAGATCCACCCTGTCCTCCCGTGCCTCCTTGTTGGCTTGCTCGTCGTAGAGGAGCTTGCGAGGGGAGTCGAATTCGATGTCGGCGGAGAGGACGGCTTCCGATCCGTAGAACAGGAAGAATGGCGTGTAGCTGGTTGACCTGTTCGGTGTGGTGCGGAGGCTCCACATCACAGCCGGAAGTTCCTCGATCCAACATCCGGGTGACCGCTCCAACGGCTCAATGAGATGTGGTTTGATGCCGGCTAGCACCAAGCCATTTGCGCGTTCGACTTGATCTTGGACTGCGGGTGTGCGACGGAGGCGAGGTCTAGCCGGATGCCCTTGTTGCTGCAGAACCGGGCAAAGGCCCCCTTGGCGAAGTTCGTGCCGTTGTCGGTGATGATGCTATTGGGTAGCCGAAGCGGTTGATGATGTCGGTGAAGAAGGTAACAACCGTCGCTCCATCTAGCTTCCGGATAGGCTTGGCCTCGATCCACTTTGTGAACTTGTCCACCGCTACCAGCAGGTGGGTCATTCCCGCGCGAGCTCGCTTGAAGGGCCCGACCATGTCGAGGCCCCAAACTGCGAAGGGCCAGGTGATCGGTATGGTCTTGAGCACCGAGGTTGGCATGTGCTTGAGCTGCCCGAAGCGTTAGCACCCATTGCACGCGTGGACCAGCTGCTCGGCATCTTCGAGGGTGGTGGGCCAATAGAAACCATGGCGAAACGCCTTGGCGACTATCGCCCTTGACGAAGTGTGGTGCCCACACTCACCCTGGTGGATGTCCTTGAGTAGCCGGTAGCCTGTGTCTACATCGACATATTGTTGGAAGATACCAAATACACTGCGCTTGTACAACTCGCCGTTTATGATGGTGTATGTATGCGCCCGACGTCGGATTTGCCTGGCCTCTACCTCGTCGTCCGGGAGTTCGCTGTTGGCGATGTAGTTCATGAAGGGCTGTGCCCAGGATGGCACTTCCCGGATGACGAGGACGCTCCTGCCCTCCGGCTGACGGGTGTCGGGGGTCGTCCGGGTGGAATATCCGGGACGGCAGCCCCCGAGCCACTGGGCGAGCCGGTAGCCCCCGGGTCTTGCGAGCCGGAGGGCACTGCCTGGCCAAAGTTAGCGCGGGTTTTCTTCTTTGGCGGTTCTGCTGGCTCCGTTTCCGCTGCTCCGACCGCCGGAACGCTTCCCTCCCAGACGATGGAATCTGATTTCGGCGACGGGTTGACGGATGGCTTGCGCAGATGCTCCAAGGAGACCCCTGGTGGGATGGCCTGCCTGGTGGATCCTATCTTGGAGAGCGCGTCGGCTGCCTCGTTGTTGGTGCGGGGGACGTGATGAAATTCGCACCCGTCGAAGGAGGTGCTGAGCTTCTGGATGTGGAACCGGTAGAGGGCCATGTTGGCATCTCTGGCGTCCCATTCCCCGGACACCTGTTGCACCACCAAGTCCGAATCACCAAAGCACAGGATCCGGTTGACACCGATCTCCTTGGCCAGCCGGAGCCCATGCGCGCCGGTGCCTTCGGCTACGTTGTTGGAGGCCTTGAAGTGGATCTGCAACACGTACTCCAGCCGGTCTCCCTTGGGCGAGGTGAGCACGATGCCGGCTCCCAAGCCCCCGAGCATCTTCGACCCGTTGAAGTGCATCCGCCAGTGGTCTGAATTCGGCACCGGTGGGAGATACTGGGTCTCGGCCCAGTCGACGAGGAAGTCCGCCAACGCCTGTGACTTGATCATGAGCCGAGGCTCGTACTGCATGGAGTAGGCGGCGAGCTCGATGGCCCATTTGGCGACTCGGTCGGTGGCGTCCTTGTTGCCGATGATTTCCGAAAGGGGTGCAGTGCACACGACCTTGATCGGGTGCTCCTGGAAGTAGTGCTTGAGCTTCTTGCATGCCAGGTACACGCCGTAGCACATCTTTTGGTAGTGGGGGTAGTTCTGCTTGGAGAGGGAGAGAACCTCGCTAAGGTAGTAGACGAGTCTCTGAACCAGCTGAGCCTTGCCTTCCTCGGGGCGCTCCACCACCAGGACGGCGCTGACGACCCGGCTGGTGGCTGCTATATAGAGCAACATCGGCTCCTTGCTGGCCGGTGTGGCTAGAACCGGCGCTGTGGATAGCATGCGCTTGAGGTCGTGAAACGCGGTGTCGGCCTGCGAAGTCCAGGAGAACTTGTCCGTCTTTTTCATCAGTTGGTACAACGGGAGTGCCTTCTCCCCGGCGGTGACACGACCGAGGAAGCCAGGCATCCGGTGAACTTCTGGACTCCAAGCAGGTTCTTGGGCGGCTGCATCCTCTCGATGGCCGCGATCTTCTCCGGATTTGCCTCGATGCCTCGTTGAGATACGTGGAAACCGAGTAGCTGGCCGGATGGTACTTCAAAGACGCACTTCTCCGGGTTCAGCTTCATCTGGTACTGGCGGAGGTTGCCGAATGTTTCTCTCAGATCTTCGAGGAGGGTGCGCTTCTCCTTGGTTTTGATGACTACGTCATCAGCGTGGCGATGCATGTTTGACCTATCTGCGGTGCAAGCATTTACGCATACATCAGCGATAGGTGGCGCTGCGTTCTTTAGGCGAAGGCATGGTTACATAGCGAAAGCCCGTGGGGTGATAAATGTTGTCTTAATCTGATCAGCCGGGTTTAGCCGGATCTGATTGCACCCAGAATAACAATCTAGAAAAGACAACAAATCACAGCCAGCCGTGGAATCGATGACTTGATCGATACGGGGCAAGGCGAAGGGGTCTTTCGGGCACACCTTGTTCAGGCTGGTGTTGTCGATACACATGCGCCAGGTCTTGTTCTTCTTCAACACCAAGACTGGGTTCGCCACCGATGCAGGTACACTTCCATGATGAACCCGGCTGCAAGGCGGGTGATCTAAATCACCGATTATCTTTCTCTTCTCCTCTGCGAACGGCGCAGAGGTTGCTTGACGGCTTGGCATCCGGGCACATGAAGTGAGTGCTCGGCGAACTCCTCGGCACACCGGCATGTCTTTGGGAGACCATGCGAAGATGTCCCGATTCTCACGGAGGAAGTCGACGGCGCGCCTTCCTATTTGCTGTCTAAGCGGCACCAATGGTGACGAACTTAGTCGGGTCGGAGGGTCGGCGGGATCCTCTTCGTCTCGCCGCTTTGTTGGAAGGCTCCTTCTCCAGCGGCTTCTGCTAAGCGGGATGTCTCTTTGAGCCATGGCCACATTGCACATGATCGCGCGTTTTCTTGGCTATGATGAGGGCCTCTGCTAGTTTGGAACCGGTGGCGCGCCTCCACGATCGACGCTGGCAATTTGTGACGATGATCACGTGGTCCTAGCATCTTCGCCGTGCCTTGAGGTGCAGCGTAGTGGGGGATGGCCAAAAACTTGGCGGTGGGGCGGGAGAGAGGAGAGCATGGTAGGAGTAATTTACCCCCACCCCTCAACCAGATTGGTTTGGAAGTTCTCCTCTCTCGATGACATCATGACATTTCTGGATTTTCTCAAGCGAGCGCGGAGCGGCGGGTTGCAACGTCTGCGGAACGGAGTGGTAGTTTCAGCGCAGGTCCTGCCCAATCCCCAACTTCAGCCGGGAGGGGGTGGGAGGAGAGGGCTGCTGCCTCCATCGACGATGGCCATGAACTTTGGCGAGTGGGGGGGCTTAGGGAGCATATGGGGAGTAGGAAATTATTACCTCGAACCAGATTGGTTTATTGGGAGTTCTCGGTCGAAGATGACATCCAGATGATCGATTTCTTTAGCGGGCGCAGGTTGGCTTTTGCCCAATGCAGTGTGGGTCCGTCGTGTAGTGTCTTAGTGGTCGCTCGAGGACCTTCTCCAGCGGAGTTGAGGAGAGGAGGTTGAGCAGGCCGCGAGAATCGGCAGGTGCACGCGTTGGAGACGCTGAGGGGGTCGAGCACCATGGCGTAGCCCCCGGGAGTCGGCAGATGCTCAGGCTGATCTGCCCGGCTCCAGGTGATGGGGGTTTCCGACCAATTCAGGTACTAGGGGACCGGAGAAACGATGGCGTTGACCTCCTTGGAGTGTCGCCTACGGCCGTGCTTGTCGTCTTGCTCCGTCTCGAAGATGTGGTAAGCGGCGTGCGGCTGTGGGTAGCCGTTGTTGTTGCTGCCGTTGCCGTCATTCCCGGCTCCCCTAGCCGGCGGCGGGGGTCCACCCGGTGGGGGAGGTGGGAGACGAGGCTGGTTGCCCTGGTCCTTTAGCTGGCGAGTCCAGCTGCAGTTCCGGGTGGTGTGGGTAGCCGGTTTGAAGGGACCGCTATGACACTTGCACGGGCCGTCAATCATCTGGTCGAAGGTGAGCCGGGGCTTCTGCCTTCTTGCGTCGTTAGCCGGTGCGTCGGGAGCGCCCTCCACAGCATTGACCTGCCGCGCGTGGTAGCGAGGCTTCTGTTGTCCGGCCTGGCGGTCCCCATGGAACCAGTTGTCGTTGCCGTGGCGTCTGGAGGATCCGGTTTCACCAGTCAGGTTGCTCGGACGGTCGCGAGCCGTCTATGTGGGAGTCGGACGGCCGTCCGCGTTTACTCGGAGGGGCTTCTTCATGGCGGCATCCGCCGTGGCGTACTGGTCCGCAACCGTCATGAGCTCCGCCATGGTTTTCGGCTCGTCACACAGTAGCCGGTGGCGAAGCATGGTGCCCTCTCGGCATCGCCGATGAAGAAGCGATGGCTTGGCTCCGTAATGCCCTCGCAAGTGTTGCGGAGCTCCGTCCACTTGGCGAGGTATTCGCGATCGGTCTCGCGATGCGCCCAGGCGCGCGAGGCCAGGTCACGCAGCGCCTTGGGCGCTTATGCGTGCGTTGAAGTTGCGGACGAACACCTTCTCGAAGTCGGGCCAGCGTTGATCTTTGTTGGGTGCAAGGCTATTGAGCCATGTCCTTGCCGACCGGTTAACATGAGAGGGGCGTAAGCGCTGCTGTCGCTTATTCCCGTGGCGTGCCGCCGTGGCGTGGTCGGTCGGCCGATCTTCCGGCTTCATGCTGCTATCGTGCCAGGGGTGTCCTGGCGGGGAGAATTTATCCGGAAACGGCTCGTTCCGGATGCGGGGTCCGAAACAAACCGGACCGGTAGAATCTTCCTCTTCCGTGACGCGCGCTTGAGCGAGGAGCTCGATGCGGTCACGGGCATCCGGATAATCTAGGTTGGGCGCGCCTACCCGGCCTGAGAGGCGGGAACCGGCTGGTCTGGGCGCTCCGGCTGGTGGTGGGGGAGGTGGCGGGTTGCTGTTCACCGTCTGCTCCTGGCGTGGCTGGCCCCTATTGCTGGAGCTACGACGCCTGCTGCGGGCCCTGGGCGGCTGAGGGGAGGACGCCTGCTGGGTGTCGCGCGGTGCGCCCCTGCTGTTGGCAGGTAGTTTGCCTCCTCTGGAGTAGCTAAGGTCCTCCTGCGTCTGCCGGTTGGCGCTGGCCTGCTCGTCCGCGACGCGGAGGAGCTCCTGGACGCGAGCGTGCTGGCGGGCTCGCTCCTCGCCCTCCAGGCTGGGTAGTTCTTCTGCTGCGGCTCGTGCCGCGCACAGGTTCTTGATGGGCGTGTTGTAGGTGGGCCGTGTGGGGGCAGGCGCGGGATCCGGTTCTCCGTCCTTCTCCAGCCTATCGCCCAGCTCACCGCCCCGACACCGTACCTGGCCGCGCCGGCTCGGCTCCACGGTAGACGGAGTGAGGCCATGCGTGCGGTCATACTCGCGCCTAGCGATCTCCAGTTGCTTGCAGGCTGCTGCCAGTTCCATGGCCTCCTGGAGGAGGATCTGTCTCTCCATGGTGAAGTTGGCCTCCGTTTCCTCTGGGTTGTCCCCGAGGTTAACCGGCGTCAGGAGCCGATCAATGGCATCCTCCACCGGGTTTCGAGGCTGCGGGGGAGCGGAAGTTCCGACCTCGTCCACGCCACATTCCCGCGGCTGGCGGGGAGGCGAGCTGGATCCGGCCATCATGACCTCCACGCCCGGCCGCGTGAAATCTTGTCGTCTGAGCACGGCGGCCCCGCGACAGAGACGATTTCCCTAGGAAACGCTCCGGGACGGTGGCGATGTAGATGGGGAGATCGTCGAATAGCAGGACGGTGCCGTTCGCTAGGAAGGAAGTTCCGGCGAAGCAGGAGGCGTTGTCGATGACGCAGTTAAACTTGCCGAGCGTGAGCACCAGGCCGGAGGCCACGCGCTCACCGACTGAAGTGCAGGGTCCCATGAGGAACGTGACTCCTGTCGAAGCCATCCTGCCCCACGGTGGGCGCCAACTGTCGTTGTATTGGGAACGACAGTACCTAGGGAGGTTAGATAGAGGTGTGGGGACTAGCAGGGAAGCTATCGACGGCGTCCGCAGGCGGGATTGGATACAAGAGAGCGTAGCGGGACGCAAGAAGTACCCAGGTTCGGGGCCCTCGTGGTGAGGTAAAGCCCCTACTCCTGCCTGATCTGTCTATGTGGGATATACGAGCTACAAGTGCTCCTCGAGCTGTATTCTTTAGCTACTGCCTTAAATGCGCTGAGACCAACCCCTTCTACTGAGGCCCTGCCTCTCCTTATATAGGAAGAGAGGCGAGGGTCTCGCTGGCTAGTCCGACTGGCGGGCCCCACAGGCGGGTCCCAGCCGACTAGTCATCTACAGTGTCCAGCATGGCTTGTCCTTTCGGTGTATGAGCGGTATGGCTGTCGTAGGCACAGTGGACGCCGTGCGAGCCCGTCGTCAGCACAGGCCACTGTTCTAGCGTCACCCACGCAAAGTCTTCGGCATGGGCGGGTGGTTGCCCGTCTCGTCATCGTCTGAGGCGTCTGCAGCATACGTCACGTCGTCTGTCTCTGATTGGATCCGGCTACGCCATCGTATCCGGCTGCCTCTTTATGATCCGGCTACTGGGTGGTAGCCGGCCCATCCTAACCTGTCCGGCTGCATCTGGTAAGCCGAACGCATTCCGGCTGTCCTGTTTCTTATTCGGGTGGGGTACCCGGGGATCATCCCCCTGACAAACACATTTTGCATCACCCAAAATAACTCCTTTACAACATCATGCCTAGAAGAATTAGTTGTCTAATGGGCCAGCTTCTCCTTCATCACCTGGAACATAGCCACAATTCAAGTAGCTCCATGTTCTGGTCCTCTTGTATGCAGGAACAGATCCATCACCCTCTCTCTCTTGCATCTGGTCTTCGAGCAACAAAGCCAGCCCTTGCAGCAGGAGGTGGACTAGTTAGTGTTGCAGCAGGAGGTGGACCAGTTGGTGTAGAATTTGCAGCAAGTGGTGGACCAGTTGGTGTTGCAACAGGAAGTGGACCACTTGGTGTAGGCTACACATAAACAAACAAAATCAAATGTGTTAGGCTACACATAAACAAACAAAATCAAATGTGTTAGGATACACATAAACAAACAAAAGAAACCAAACTGAAAACAGTTATCTCACCACATATTTGTTCTTTCTTATCACCAGATTAGGCCTCAAAGGTTGTGAGTAGTTGGTGTATCTATGCCCTTGTAGTTTGCAATTAGAGCATGTAATGGTTCTCATTCTTGATGTCTCTTTGGGCTTTGGCACCTCAAACTTTCCCTTCCTCCTCTTCTCTTGCTTTCTCCCTTTCTTGATGTGGAAGTAAGGTGGTATGATGTCAGGTGTTGGTGTTTTGGGCCAAGCATGCTGGCCAGGCACCAGGTAAATGATAGGCTGAAAAGCTTTGGCATACATATCTTTCTTGAAGAAATGGCTCACATAATGCTCAAGTTTCTGCTTGGCTTTGATGATAGCACTGCCTGCATGGCTACAAGGCAGCCCTGTCACATCCCACTTACTACATCCACATGTTTTTTCCAACAAGTTGATAGCATGTGTTGCATCCCCTCTAGCATTAGTAAGTTGCCACAAACCAACATCTGCAACCCTTGGTGTGCAGAATCTAGAGTGCTTCTTGGCCATTTCTAGCTTAAGTGGGGACTAATCTCCCATCCTACGCTAGAAGCACCTACCCTCTTCTCATGCATCCTAGTCATCATCTTGTATTTTATCCCTTCAATCATAGTTCTAATAGGTTTCTTCCTAATATCTAGGATATATCTGTTGAAGACCTCACTTAGATTGTTCACCATAAGGTTAGTCTTGCAGTTGGTGTCAAAAGCATGCCTAGCCCATGGATGCACTAGGATTGCACTAATACACTTCCAAGTAGCCTCACTTTCCTGCTTCAAATTCTCCATGGCAGCCTCAAAATGGTGCTACTGGTAAGCATATGAAGCTGCATCCATCATATTCTTCAAATCTTCACCAATAAAGCCAGCTGCTTTGAAGTTGGCATATATGTGCCTTAGGCAGTATCTTTGAGGGCTAAGAGGAATACTTGGTTGACTGCTGCTATAAGGCCCTAAGTACCAAATTAAGTCAAGTATAAGGCAACTATAAGGGAATTACTAAGTAGCACATAAATTTTAGGCAAGTAAGTCAAGTAGAACACACCTTTTGTCTGTCAGACATGAATGTATATCTACCAAACTTCCCTTCTCCACCTAGAGCATACTTCAGCCGAGTTAAGAACCAGCACCAATTGGCTTTGTCCTCTTTGGGTACAACAACAAAGGCAATAGGGTACATATTATTGTTGGCATCTCTGCCTGTTGCAGCCAAGATTTGAGCACCAGCGCACAACTTAACAAAGCATCCATTAAGCCCTGAACAATAGCTTAAGTTACATATTATAATTTAATGAATGGCCTACATACATTAAGAAAATAGATGCTCACCTATGAATGGCCAACAACCATTAAGAAACCCCTCTCTAGCTCCATTGATACAAAAAAAGAATCCATGTAATGTGGGCCCATGATTAGGGTTCTCTATAGTTGGTGCAGGTGTCACTGTTGTAACAACAACCCTACTGCCAGGGTTAGTGTCAACAATAGCTTGGGAAAAATCCCTAAGTCTAACATACTTCCCCTGTGATCACCCATAATTGCATCTAGAGCCAAATTTCTTGCCCTAGAGGCCATGTCCTTGTTGACTTCCACACCATGTTGTTGCCTAGCTGCATCTATGAGTGACTGAAATCCTGTATTTGGATCAGACCTTAACATACTTGCATATGTGTGAGCTAACCATTTAGCACTCACCCTAGAACTATTAGTGCTTATATCACAAGTATGCTGCAACCTCATCTTCCTAATACAAAAGGTCTTCTCACCCTTTATTTCTGAAGCAGTCATATGGAAAGGACAATCCTTATGGATGCAATGCACAATTATTCTAACATTTGAGTTCCTCCAATATTGGTAGTTCCCGCTTTGATCAATATGCAAATTTATCAAGGCATCTCTGAATTGTTGCACATTCACAAAGCACATCTTCAAACATAATTGTTCATGTGGATGCAACCTTATCTCATCATACCACCTCCTCTCTGGCCTTTTCTTTGCTCTACTTTTCTTTGCCTTTTGGTGGCACCATGATCAATGGTTCAGAAATATCAACTTCATCATCCTCAGAAAAACCAGCAGCATTATCTTCATCATTTGATGATGGTATGTAGTGTTTGAAATATGCCCTAGAGACAAATAGTAATAAGGATTATTATCATATTTCATAAAGTTTATGATTAAGTTTTATATCATGCTATAACTGTATTGAAAGGAAACGTCAATACACGTGTGATATATAAAAAACCAGGGGTTCCCGGTGATACTCTAGTCACTCGTTCATTGGTCAATAGATGATCAAGGTTTCCTGATCATGTGGCATTTATGCTAGCTGGAAATGGAGTCACCTCATTGTGAGAATGAAATGATGAACTAATACCAAACCTAAACATCGTGACCTGATCATGTCACGAAGTTCAAGTTATGATGATTAGAATAGACCTAGTGTACTATTTCTTAGACCGTGAGGCTATATCAATCACTGTCTCCTGAGGGTACTTTGATAGCATCAAATGTCACATGGTTAAACGGTGATCATAAAGGTGTGTTAAGGTATTCAGAGGAACAATAGAGGCATTATACGTCAAGAGCAGGGTTTGTCCTCCGCGTGATGGAAAGATACTCGAGGGCCCACTCGGATAAGTTATATCCAATAGTTGCGCAACGTGTGATTTGATCACAGGGATATCACTTGTCAGAACGAGTCAAGTAGCATTTGTCGGTAACGAGATTGAACCCAACATGGTGATGTCATTGATCAGATCTCGGGCAATGCAAGTATTGAGATACAAAAGGAATATGACACGACGTTCATGGTCCAAACGCCGAAAGATTTCGTGGAATGCACAGGGGTCACATGGCCATCCAGGTCCCTCTGTTGATCATTGGTCCGGGAGGGCCCCGACCATGTATGGGGTGTTCCCGAATCGTGGGGTATCACGCTTAAGGGCCTGGTGATCCTTAGAGAGTGTTTACAGGATCGGTAGAATCACCGAAGAAAGAGAAGAGAGAAAACCGGAAGGGTTTCAGTAAGTCTTGAGGATGTCTGGAGTGGAGGTGGAAGGTGTTCCATAGCCACTAAGATTGAATAATATGTGAATGAATGTTAAATATTGATTTAATCATTTATTCATAATTATTTAAATAAAGAGAAAAATCAATTAAATGGTCAAAACGCTTAATGGGCCAAATCCCGGAGGGGAAAGGTCCCAAGAGGGGGCCGCATCCCTAGGAGGGGACAAGGGGGTGGCCAGCGCCCCTAGTGGTCTAGCCCCCCACGTGGGGCCCATGGTGGGGTGGCCAGTGGCGCCTCCCCCACCTCCTCCCATGATTAGTCCCACCCCGGGTATGAAAACAATAATTTTTACCCTACGCCCCTAAACCCCTGAAGTTGCCAGGACCTATCTATTAGTAATACAGTAACGGGAGGGGCTTTTCGCGAACTTACCCTTGAAGACCGAAAAGCGTTGTCAACGCTCAGGATAGCGTGGTTGATGTAGACGAGCCGAAGCCGGCCTCAAGGTCGTGATGAAGTCCTTGCGCTCCTTTGGATCCAACGACTTGAGTGCCTCAAGTTACACACGTCCGGTGCCTGACGATGACTCCCGCTTCCCTGATCCAGCAGTAGTTGCGGAAGTAGAGCTCCTGGATCCGAATCCTGCAACGCGACGGTGCTCCGCGGTGAACATGTCTCTCGTTCGCACAATCCGAACTTGGGACCACGGTCACGAGAGAGAGAGAGAGGGAGAGAGAGAAAATATCAATTGGAGGTCCTCCCAAAAGTGAGAAGACCTTTATTGATTATTCGGTGTGTATTTATCTGGTCAAATAACCCCATGATGTCTATGCACTTCTATTCTTGTAGAAAGTTGTTGGGCCTCCAAGTGCAGAGGTTTGTAGAATAGTAGCAAGTTTTCCCTTAAGTGGATTACCCAAGGTTTATCGAACTCAAGGAGGAAGTGGTCAAAGGTATCCCCTCTCAAGCAACCCTGCAATCAAGATACAAGAAGTCTCTTGTGTCCCCAACACACCCAATACACTTGTCAGGTGTATAGGTGCACTAGTTCGGCGAAGAGATAGTGAAATACAAGTGGTATGGATAATTATAAGTGGTAACGTTGATAGTAAATAGCTTGATGGTGTGGAAGAGACTAAAGGCAAACTGAAATAAAGAAGGAAGCAAGCAAACATGTAACAGATCTAATTGTAAACGGTGTTTCAATGCTAAGAAACAAGGCCTAGGGATCATACTTTCACTAGTGAACACTCTCTCATATAAATATCTTCTCTTTATGATACTACTCTTAACTACTCTCCGGTTGGACACTCTAATCGATGGTAGGGCTATAACATCACACCTCAAAGTAAGCCTTTCCCATCTAGAAACCCCACACTGTCACCTTGAGTACTAGATGAGTCCAACAAACACCACAATTTCATAGAAAGATCCAACTCCAAATATAACTCATAACAAGTATTTGTAATCTCTAGCCTAAGTGCCACCATGGTGTGCACGCTGTCACTTTCACACACATGGGGAGAGCAGAGATCTATTAAAGCACTTGAGTAGTAAGGTAAATCTATAGATTACAAGAACATGATCTCAATAAGATCATGCATAGAGAGAGAGAGATGAACACATAGCTACCGGTAGAACCCTTAGCCTCGAGAGAGAACTACTCCCTCCTCATCATGGGAATCAGCAATGGTGATGGAGATGGTGGTGGAGATCGATGGAGATGGCTCCGGGGGCACTTCCCCGTCCCGGCAGGGTGCTGAAACAGAGACTTTCTGTCCCCCAAATCTCCCCTTTGGTGGCAGCGGCGCTGTGGAACTTTTCGTGGATTTCTGATTGATGATCTAGGGTTTTGGTATCAGGAGGCTCTTATAGGCGAAGGAGGCAAGGTCGATGGCCGGCCAAGGGGCCCACACCATGCCCTGGTGCGGCCTAGGCTGGCCCGTGCCAAGGGGGGGGGGTGGCCCTCTCCGACTCTCCTTATGGCTCCATGAGTCTTCTGGGAAAATAGTAACTTTGTCTTTTGTTCCATCCAATTCCGAGAATATTCATTTTCTGACTTCTTGGAACCAAAAACAGCAGGAAACAGGCAACTGGCACTTTGGCATCTTGTTAATAGGTTAGTCCAAGAAATCATATGAAAAGTACTCCAAAGTGTGTACAAAACACAAGAAAGTGGATAAAACCAAGCATGGAACATCAAAAATTATAGATACATTTACAATGTATCAACATCCCCAAGCTTAACTCCTGCTCATCCTCGAGTAGGTAAGTGATAAAAAGAAAGAATAATTTTTGAGGTGACATGCACCATCATAAACTTGATCAAAGTATTTGTAAAACATTGATAGCTGGGATCATAGTACTTCAACATAGCATGAAAGATAAAGTTCTAACAATAAGACAAAGCAACTATGTTGCAACAAGAAAAGGCACAAACAAAAGATTCATGAATAACAATGCTTTGTAAGACGTTTGTTTGTTTCACATAAAGAAAACATAGCATAGTGGCATTCAGCTTGTACCTCATAGAGTAGCAAACATAAATGCATAGGACACCTTCAAAGTTCATAAGAGTGACTAGATACAAATAGTTTAAAAGAAGCAATATCAAGGTATGCATCAATCAACAAGTTTTGGGACAATGCACATAGAACTAAGAATGGCCACTATGCTCTCAAAGTAAGTGCATAAAGATAGAAGGTGGAGACTCAATATAATGGTGGAAGAAAAGCCTTCATAGAAGGAAGCAGAGATTCAAGTTTCATAAAAAGCTTCCAAAAATTATGGTACTTATAGCTTTCAGCTCTCATTGCCCCTATCATAAGCATCTTGAAGTGATTAAGGTTAAAGTGAACAAACTATGGTGTACATGCTTGACGAAGTATAAGTCAGGAATCTCATGTCCCTTGAATACGAGGGCCGCTCCTCATGCTACTCAAGTTTAGTCACCGGTAAGTTCTTGTCATCGTAAGTACATGTGTATCATAGAGAACCGCCAACAGGATACCCCTTGCCCGATGATACGGAAGAATCCCCATATCAAAATGACAAGGCAAGCAGATAACGAGTATCTCAGCAATCTTCTTATTTACCATGGGAATATGGTGCTTTTTTCTCTCTTTACTCTTTTCATAATCTATTTTTTTTCTTTTTCTCTTTTTTCTCAATATAGGACTCTTTTTCTATAAGAAGAATGCTTCATAGACAGCTCATTATGGTTACGCTGCAGGTTTCCACCATGTCAACATGGATTAGACCAGCGGCCCAGGCGTTTCTCTAACACATATACATAACTCCATGGACTTACAAGCTCCCCTTTCATTTCACACCGACGACATCCATATACAAAAGAGCATGATATCAACTAGGTACAAGTACCAAGTGCAATGTTGAAAGCGTTCCCCATGAAAGCATGGTTCTGCTAATTCCCAACAAATAAGTGCAAGCATATACAACATAGACGACACAATGGTTCAAGTTTATTAAGGGCAAGAAAAGTAAAGTGTGCCATCAAGTTCGTGAGAGCTTTAATCACTAGTTTTCTCATAACAAGTTTAATTTGGAAGGTAAAAAAAGCATGAATATACTTGGAATAGCATAAGCTAGTAGGTAGGTATGGTGGACTCTTTGGAATAACTTGGTTTAGGGAGTTGGATGCATGATTGGAACTCGTACTTGGTTGTGGAGGCTAGCAAAAGACTGGGAGTGACCAACTAAGAGAGCAATAATGGCCATAATCATGCAGAGCGACAAAACATCATTGATCAAAGCATAAAGTGGTACTACAAGTTGAAAACTAAAGGATCATAAAGGCTATGGTGACTTGAGATAGTCATAACATGGTGTGAGCATGCGCCAAGTCAACTCAAATAAAGCATCAAAGGAGAATACCACTATACTATGTTTTAATATGCTAAAACAACGCATGATTCATCCAAGGCACATTAAGCAATCTCAATTGTTTATAACAAGTCATGCTACAGCAAAGAATACTAAGCATAAAGCCAAAACAATATCAAGCATGGCATGACAAAGCATAGGCTACAGTCAAAAACAAACTCTCTTTAACACTTAAGCATGAACTTTCCTACTCTTTTCCAAACCAAACCAAACTATTTGCAAACCAATGTATGAAAGAGGGGGTCCAACCAATTTATTCAGAAAACTAAGAAAACAAAAGCAAACGAAAAACCAAAACGAAAACGAAAAAGAAGACGCTCCAAGAACAACACAACTCTGCATGAAATAATAAAAATGAAGCGTTTGGAAGAAACCTGGGATTTTTATTGATGAAGAAGGGGATGCCTTGGGCATCCCCAAGCTTTGACGCTTGTACTTCTTGGAGATTTCTTGGGGTGACACGCATGGTATCCCCAAGCTTGAGCTTTAGTCCATCCTTCATCTCATTACCCATTCCTTCCATACACCTGAAATTTTTCCTTCATACAAAACTTCACACAATCTTTATTAGCAACATTAGTGCACTCAAGATAAAAGGTCTTAAGGTTAAGTTCCAACACCAATAAACTTCCATTAGAACACTAGCTACTGTAGAACTTCCCTCAAAAAGCTCAATTCCCCAAAAGGACTCAAAAAGGAACCAACAAGAAGCAAATGCAGAAAATGGCAGAAATCTGTCAAAACAGACCAGCAGGTAAAGACGAATTTTTTCAAAGACCTTATGTTGCTCAAATGAAAAAGTGTTGAACTAACGAAAGTTAGATAACAACCTGGGGTAGAATCACAAAAATTCAAGCCTCAAAAGGACGTACAGAGATTTTACACGAATTTTTACGTTGAAGCACAAAAATCTGTTTCGGGACAGCAACTTTCCCAATCATTACTTCTCTCTCATTAGAGGTTACTCTTGGCACAAAAAGCAAATCAAAAGGATAAGGAGAGGTTATTACAGAGGTAATAACTTCCAAGACTCATCTAAAACTTTTAGGTTATCTCCCAATAAGTACTTTTCTTTAATGCCTTTAAGTTAGGCATGATAGTTTGAGAAGATGCTCACATAAGAAATATGAATTGAAGTAAAAGAGAGCATCAAGAAGCAAATTCAAAGAACATTTAATTCTAACCCACTTCCTATGCATAGGAATCTTGTAAAGAAACAAGTCATGAAAGCACAAGGCAACAAGCATAGTAAAGCAAAACAAGTGCAACTTCAAGACTTTCAACATAAAGAGGGGAAACTTAATATTGTTGAGATACATAAAACCATGTTTCCCTGTCTCATAATAACTTTCAGTAGCATCATGAATAAAATTAACAATATAACTATCACATAAAACATTCTTATCATGATCCACATGCATAAAAGAATTAATACTCTCCACATAAACATAGTCATTCCTATTAATTGTAGTGGGAGCAAATTCAACAAAATAGCTATCATTATTATTCTCATCACCATAATCATCAAATATAGGAGGCATATTGTAGTCATAATTACTTTCCTCCTCAATAGTAGGTGGACTGAATATATCATATTCATCATTGTAATCATCATATATTGGAGGTTTGGTATCATCATAAGCAATAGAATAGCTATCTTCCAAAGCTGGGGAACTAAAAAGATCATTTTCATAAAAACTAGTTTTCCCAAGCTTAGAATTTTCCATAGCATTAGCAATAATGGTGTCCAAAGAGTTCATACTAACAACATTGCTATTACCATGCAAATAAAGTTCCATAGGTTTTTTAATTTTCTCTTCAAACACTTCATGTCCTAACTCAAGATAAATACTATAAAGCTCTCTAATTTTTTTGTTGTTTTCCATTAAGCCTAACTAGTGAAAACAAGAAACAAAAAGACAAAATTGTAGAATCTAAAGGAAATAACTTCGAGCACTCACACCGGAGGATGTGAGTACCTTTTACCTTACCTCCCCGGCAACGGCGCCAGAAAATAGGCGTTTGCCGTGGGAGGTTCTTCTTCTTTAATCCTCCGGTGTGAATACCTTTTACCTTACCTCCCCGGCAACGGTGCCAGAAAATAGGAGTTTGCCGTGGGAGGTTCTTCTTCTTTAATCCTCTGGTGTGAATACCTTTTACCTTACCTGCCCGGCAATGGCGCCAGAAAATAGCTTGATGTCTACGCACTTCTATTCTTGTAGACAGTTGTTGGGCCTCCAAGTGCAGAGGTTTGTAGAACAGTAGCAAGTTTTCCCTTAAGTGGATTACCCAAGGTTTATAAAACTCTGGGAGGAAGTGGTCAAAGGTATCCCCTCTCAAGCAACCCTGCAATCAAGATACAAGAAGTCTCTTGTGTCCCCAACACACCCAATACACTTGTCAGGTGTATAGGTGCACTAGTTCAGCGAAGAGATAGTGAAATACAAGTGGTATGGATAACTATAAGTGGTAACGTTGATAGTAAATAGCTTGATGATGTGGAAGAGACTAAAGGCAAACTGAAATAAAGAAGGAAGCAAGCAAACATGTAACAGATCTAATTGTAAACGGTGTTTCAATGCTAAGAAACAAGGCCTAGGGATCATACTTTCACTAGTGAACACTCTCTCGTATAAATATCTTCTCTTTATGATACTACTCTTAACTACTCTCCGGTTGGACACTCTAATCGATGGTAGGGCTATAACAGCACACCTCAAAGTAAGCCTTTCCCATCTAGAAACCCCACACTGTCACCTTGAGTACTAGATGAGTCCAACAAACACCACAATTTCATAAAAAGATCCAACTCCAAATATAACTCATAACAAGTATTTGTAATCTCTAGACTAAGTGCCACCATGGTGTGCACGCTGTCACTTTCACACACATGGGGAGAGCAGAGATCTATTAAAGCACTTGAGTAGCAAGGCAAATCTATAGATTACAAGCTCATGATCTCAATAAGATCATGCATAGAGAGAGAGATGAACACATAGCTACCGGTAGAACCCTTAGCCTCGAGAGAGAACTACTCCCTCCTCATCATGGGAATCAGCAATGGTGATGGAGATGGTGGTGGAGATCGATGGAGATGGCTCCGGGGGCACTTCCCTGTCCCTGCAGGGTGCCGGAACAGAGACTTTCTGTCCCCCGAATCTTCCCTTCGGTGGCAGCGGCGCTGTGGAACTTTTCGTGGATTTCTAATTGATGATCTAGGGTTTTGGTATCGGGAGGCTCTTATAGGCGAAGGAGGCAAGGTCGGTGGCCGGCCAGGGGGCCCACACCATGCCCTGGCGCGTCCTAGGCTGGCCCGCGCCAAGGGGGGTGTGGCCACCCTGTGGCCCCTCTCCGACTCTCCTTCTGGCTCCATGAGTCTTCCGGGAAAATAGTAACTTTGGCTTTTGTCCCGTCCAATTCCGAGAATATTCATTTTCTGACTTCCTGGAACCAAAAACAGCAGAAAAAAGGCAACTGACACTATGGCATCTTGTTAATAGGTTAGTCCAAGAAATCATATGAAAAGTACTCCAAAGTGTGGACAAAACACAAGAAAGTGGATAAAACCAAGCATAGAACATCAAAAATTATAGATACATTTACAATGTATCACCCCACTATATATAGGGGGAGGGGAGGTACTACCTCCCTCAAAGTCCCGGGGTGGGACTAAAGGAGAGGAGGGGGAGGGGAGGCCGCCGACCAGCCCTAGTGGGCCCTGCTTGGCAGGCTTGGCCTGCACTGCCCTTGCCCCTCTCTCCTTTCCCTAATGGGCCCTCTCCCCTCCGGGAATTGTCCCATTAAGCCTTTTGACCTTTTAAATTGATTTTCTCTTTATTAAATAATTATGAATAAATGATTAAATCAATATCTAATATTCATTCACATATTATTCAATCTCCGTGTCTATGGAACACCTTCCACCTCCACTCCAGACATCCTCCGGACTTTTCGAAACCCTTCCGGTTTTCTCTCTACAATTCTTTGGTGATTCTACCGATCCTATAAACACTCTCTAAGAATCATCAAGCCCTTAAGCATGATACCCCACGGTTCGGGAACACTCCAGACATGGTCGGGACACTCCCGCACCAATGATCGACAGAGGGACCTGGATGGCCATGTGACCCCTGTGCGTTCCACGAAGATCTTTCGTCATTTGAACCGGGACAGTCGTGTCTTATTTCCTTTGTCTCTCGATACTTGCATTGCCCGAGATCTGATCAATGATATCACCATGTCATGTTCAATCTCATTACCGAACAATGCTACTTGACTCGTTCTGACAAGTGATATCCCTGTGATCAAATCACACGCTGCGCAGCTATTGGATATAACCTCTCCGAGTGGGCCCTTGAGTATCTTCCCATCACATGGATGGACAAATCCTGCTCTTGACATATATTGTCTCTACAGTTTCCTCCGATTACCTGAACACACCTTTATAACCACTGTATTACCAAGTGACACTTGATGCTATCTAAGCACTCTCAGGAGACAGTGATTGATATAGCCTCACGGTCTAAGAAATAGTCTACGAGGATCCATTTCTAATCATCATAAGTTGAAATTCATGACATGATCGGGCCACGATGTTTAGGTTGGGTATTGGTTCATCATCTCATTCTCAGAATGAGTTGAATCCATTTCGAACTGGCATAAATGCCACATGATCAGGAAACATGATCATCTGTTGACCAATGAACCAGTGACTAGAGTTTCACTGGGAATCCCTGGTTGTTTGTATATCACACGTGTATTGATGTTTCCACTCAATATAGTTATAGCATGATATAAAACTTAATCATAAACTATATGACATATGATAATAGTCCTTATTACTATTTGTCTCTAGGGCATATTTCCAACAGTCTCCCACTTGCACTAGAGTACAAATACACTAGCTGCATTTGTTCTTAATCATTGGCACCATATATCCAGTACCCTGAACATGCTTGCTCATGGAAGAGGTTGAGTCTTGGGCCTGTACTTTACAGTCCCAAATCCTTTGCAACTTACTAATGTCACTTTGATTGACATCAATACTTTATCATCGCATGATAACATCTGTGTGTATGCATCATCGCTATGGCAGCAGAACGAGGCCTGATTCCAGGAGCCTACAGTGACTTTAGATCAACCTCGAGGGCTTTCTCATGGGCATTGTGCCCTGGGACACATCATTCTACATTAAAAGCGAACTAGCCCCGCCATAACATTATACAACACTTTAGATGGTACCCTTATCTATTATTATAAATGTATTCATCGAAACACGAGTGCACTCTGTGCAACTTTCGATGTTTTTGTTCACCTCGCTTCCTACTTAACTTTAATCGGTATTTATAGGAGTTTCCAACATATTCCCTTATAACATAACCCTTTATGTTTTAAGATATGTCATCCTTTATGGATTTGTAAAACATGTCTGTAGTTCTCTATTAGACTCTGCAGACAAACTTAGCTCAACATTCCGTGATTCAAACTTAATCACTTTCAAATGTTCCTTATTGGATTACGTATTATGTTAAGTTATCATCATGGTTTTCTAAGATAGAACCTATGCCTCAACATAGTGGATGATGATCATCCTTTTCTTTCTTTTCAACCATTGATGTTAAACTTAATACTATTCCTAACTTGAGTTATTAAGGACTAGTTCCTTAATTAACTTCTATTCCAAGAATCACGAAAAAATGATTCACAAATGTTTCCATACAAGATATGGGTTACATTTTGAATCCTACTTCATGCAGTGAAAACACCAGTGGGGAAAACATAATGATCATTATCATTGATTCTTTCCTTTGTGATGAGAATCGTTCAGGAACGTTGTCCGTTGCGCTTCTCAACACTCTGATGCAGGGTTTTGAATCCTCGTCGTGTTTTTCACTATCCTCCATTTGCTCCATAATCGATAAATATCACTGAAAGTGAGTTTTCTCAAGAATGTACCAAAATCCAAGCAATACAAGTTTTTGCTTCTCTTTTGGTTTTAGCTATGGATTTTGTATTCAGAGTTTCCAATGAATACTCTACAAGGACTTATTTGTTATTTTTTTGGTTATATCGAATAGCCCCAAAACTTTCACGACGATCCATACTAGATATGGAGCCGCTTTCACGAATTCAAATGGTTCACTACATATTCTAATTGAGTGCTAACTATTTCTAACTAATAGTCTCTAAATCTACACTACAACGATTTATTTGGTGCCATCTATTTACCCATTTGATATCTAATATCACATTGTGATGCTTTGCATTTTGACGTTTCAAAACGCTTTGCATTTCACAATTACTTTTATGCCATTCTTATAAAGTTGAATTTCATTACTATTGATCAAATCGTAGTAATTAGATTCTATTTTATATTTAGACCCTTTTATTGATGAAACACTTTGATCAAATCAAATAGTTTCATATTCATGTTTCCTTTGGTAAACTTCTTTACACATTTAAACAATCATATAATGATAATTACCATTTTTGTTAAAACACAATACATTGAATATGTATTTACTTTTAACAATTCATTAAACACTTTGTATTCAAGTAATACACGGTGTTCAAGTTAATTTTCCGAACTTAGGCATGATTTATATGTGATAATAAATCGAATGTCTTTCACATATTATCAACATAACTTTGAATTTAAACAATGGTTTTCATTCAGTAATGAATATCATTTAAGTTGGGTATTTTAAGGCATTTCTATATTTTACAAATGTTCATACATTATCAATTAGTTTCAAACAACAAGGATAATTCACATATAATCAAACAGGATATGAACACGAATAGAAATCATTCATAAAAGTAGAACAACTATTTGTTACAAACTCATATGAATAACCGTCTCACAAAGTGTGAGACACACTAAAGAAGTTCATAATGTTTTGGTTACAATAACTATCCAAAACATAAACTAAGTGATAAATGTTGAGGGAGAGCATCGTTGGCCATCATCATCATGCTCGCCATCAGCACGCAATGTCACTTCCTCTCCAGCAAGCACCTCTCGTGCAGAAGGACCTATTTTCAGCAAAACAGAACAAGTATCAAATATACTTAACACTGCAAATGTGTTTGCAAGATTATAACATTTATAAAATTGTATATCAAATATATACCTTTGTCATCGATGACCTCTCCGGTGATTGGTTCAACCTTTACGTTCCTGAAACGTAATATGAACTCTTGGAAATCCAATGTTTCCGTATCACCACTCATGATGCTACTCCGGACATGTCCTTTGTAGCTAGGAGGCAATAATCAAAGAAGCACGCCTATCACAAACGGATCATCCATCTAGTAATCCACGAAGTGAATCATGTGTGCATCAAGCATGCGCTCCAAGTGACCCTTCATACATGTGTGCTCCTCCATCTGTATGGAAAGGAACTCTCCAAGCAGACCGTGCTTCCACATGCGCACATGGCTTATGAACTCTGCTCTCAGTTGATCCACCATCGAATATGGATCAAGATCACCTATGAGAGGATGGAGTTCATCCACCATCCCGTAACGCATTATTATCTGAAAGTAGGTGGACATCTCTTGACGGTAGTAGTGGTCTGCCAGCTCTTCTGGGGTCTCATAGTGGTCTGGCTCAGTCAAATCCATCGTGCAGCATATGTAGTCTACCACATGATTCCTAGTAAGGAGATCATTCAGGTGCACAAGCCAACTAGGGAAGTTGGATCCATCAAGTCTAAGTTTCTCACCCTTTACCCATTCCTCAATGACAAAGTAAGCTTCACGGTGAGCCATCTCTACATTTATAATTGCAAAAGGAATTTATACTAAGTTTATAATTAAATGAGTTAATAATAACTCCACTCAGAAACACCTATCCCCATAAGGGTTCCTAGTGATAACACGACCCCTATCAGCCACATCTCCCCCGATCGTCATGGCCATCAATGTGGGTTCAAGGATGGACGCTAAACGTCAGTCACATCATTCATGCGACTCATGCTCAATCTTTCGACCATCTGCGTTCCGAGGCCATGTCTGCACATGCTAGGCTCGCCAACTCAACCTTAGTGTATTCACTGTGCAACATGGCTTACACCCACTGTATGCGAATATAGATATGTCTGACACCCATGCCTATACCATGGATCGCCTCATACCGAAGAATTTTCTTTGTGGTGCACACTAAGGGGGAACACAATCGTTGGTAATTTTAACAGGGATCATCTTATTAGGCTACCGTCGATTATCTAATACTATAGTACAATAATATATACAAACAACAACATTGAATGTAAATGTGATGTGATATGGTCCTTCACGTCGTGATCTCCATCCGTCGTCACTAGATTCCAGCGCCAGGGTTCCGACGCTGTAGACACCAGGATACCGGTGTCTTCCTGGCGTGGTAGTCCATCACCTCCGTGACTACGTACTACTACGTAACATGAGGTAATCACTTTACCTTTGCCACAACCATATCACAAAGCAACGCCCCCCTGCAAAACAAAGTTAGACACCTCTACTTTATCTTTGCATGTTTTACGTGGCTGAATGGGCTTTCGCACAAGAACCGTTCTTACCTACGAACTTTCAACTGGCGCTGATCAAGTAGTTGTCTCTACTACACCCCTTTCGGGGCCCTCCGTTGCAAATGGTATACCAACTAATGCGAGAGAGACAGACACCCCCCTAAGCCACTTTATACGGTGCAAGCCGTATGTTAGGCATGGACCAGTCTCGTGAATGAACGCGTAAAGTCGGTTGGGGGCCGCTTCATCAAGCATTGCTGCGGTATACACAAGTACACGTGGGAGGGTAACAACTAAAAGATCAACGCCCACACGCTACATCTTGTGTGTTCTACCCGTACTAGCATTACTACGCATAGATCTAGCTCTAATACTACTGTTGGGGTTCCGCGTATGAAAACAATAATTTTTACCCTACGCTCCTGAACCCCTGAAGTTGCCAGGACCTATCTATTAGTAATACAGTAACGGGAGGGGATTTTCGCGAACTTACCCTTGAAGACCGAAAAGCGTTGTCAACGCTCAGGATAGCATGGTTGATGTAGACGAGCCGAAGCCGACCTCAAGTCGTGATGAAGTCCTTGTGCTCCTTTGGCTCCAACGACTTGAGTGCCTCAAGTGCGACACCTCGCGGGGAGTTACACACGTCCGGTGCCTGACGATGACTCCCGCTTCCCCGATCCAGCAGCGATTTGAAGTAAAGCTCTGGATCCGAATCCCTTGATGATGGCGCTCCAGTGAAGATGTCTATCGTTCACTCAGTCCGAACTTGGGACCACGGTCACGAGAGAGAGGGAGAGAGAGAAAATATCAATTGGAGGTCCTCCCAAAAGTGAGAAGACCTTTATTGATTATTCGGTGTGTATTTATCTGGCCAAATACCCCCACTATATATAGGGGGAGGGGAGGTACTACCTCCCTCAAAGTCCCGGGGTGGGACTAAAGGAGAGGAGGGGGAGAGAAGGCCGCTGGCCAGCCCTAGTGGGCCCCGCACGGGGGGCTTGGCCTAGCCGGCCACCCCTTGCCCCTTCTCCCTCTCTCCTTTCCCTAATGGGCCCTCTCCCCTCCGGGAATTGGCCCATTACGCCTTTTGACCTTTTAAATTGATTTTCTCTTTATTAAATAATTAGGAATAAATGATTAAATCAATATCTAACATTCATTCACATATTATTCAATCTTCGTGTCTATGGAACACCTTCCACCTCTACTCCGGACATCCTCCAGACTTACCAAAACCCTTCTGGTTTTCTCTCTACAATTCTTTGGCGATTCTACCGATCCTATAAACACTCTCTAAGCATCATCAAGCCCTTAAGCGTGATACCCTATGGTTCGGGAACACTCCAGACATGGTCGGGACACTCCCGCACCAATGACCGACAGAGGGACCTGGATGGCCATGTGACCCCTGTGCGTTCCACGAAGATCTTTTGTTGTTTGAACCGGGACAGTCGTGTCTTATTCCCTTTGTCTTTTGATACTTGCATTGCCCGAGATCTGATCAATGAAATCACCATGTCGTGTTCAATCTCGTTACTGAACAATGCTACTTGACTCATTCTGACAAGTGATATCCCTGTGATCAAATCACACGCTGCGCAACTATTGGATATAACCTCTCCGAGTGGGCCCTTGAGTATCATCCCGTCACATGGACAGACAAATCCCGCTCTTGACATATATTGCCTCTACGGTTTCCTCCGAGTACCTAAACACACCTTTATAACCACTGTATTACCAAGTGGCGCTTGATGCTATCTAAGCACTCTCGGGAGACAGTGATTGATATAGCCTCACGGTCTAAGGAATAGTCTACGGGGATCCATTTCTAATCATCGTAACTTGAACTTAGTGACATGATCGGGGTCACTATGTTTAGGTTGGATATTGGTTCATCATCTCATTCTTAGAATGAGTTGACTCCATTTCCAACTGGCATAAATGCCATATGATCAGGAAACATGATCATCTGTTGTCCAATGGACCAGTGACTAGAGTTTCACTGGGAACCCCTGGTTGTTTGTATATCACACGTTTATTGATGTTTCCAATCAATACAGTTATAACATGATATAAAACTTAATCATAAACTATATGAAATATGATAATAGTCCTTATTACTATTTGTCTCTAGGGCATATTTCCAACATGGATTGTACCGTATAAAGTGGCTTTGGGGGTGTCTATCTCTCTCGCATTAGTTTGTATGCCATTTGCAACGGAGGCCCCAAAAGGGGTGTAGTAGAGACAACTACTCAATCAATGTTGTGGTGAAAGTTCGTAGGGAAGAACGGTTCTTGTACGAAAGCCCATTCAGCCACATAAAACATGCAAAGATAACGTAGAGGCGTCTAACTTTGTTTTGGAGGGGGCGTTGCTTTGTGATATGGTTGTGGCAAAGGTAAAGTGATTACCTTATGTTACAAAGTAGTAGTAGATAATCATGGAGATGATGTACTACCACACCGGAGGCAGTGGTATCCTAGTTCCTACGGCACCGGAACCCTGGCGTCGGAATCCGGTGACGCCGGATGGAGTTCACAACGTGAAGGACCATATCACATCGCATTTACATTAAATGTTTATTGTTTGTATATCTTATTGTGTGATAGTATTAGATACTCGATGGTAGCCTAATAAGATGATCCGTAATTAAAATACCAATGATTGTGTTCTCCCTTAGTGTGCACCACCAAGAAAGTTCTTCGGTATGAGGCAAGCCGTGACGATCGGGTGTCAGACATATCTACATTCACATACATTGGGTGTAAGCCATGTTGCACATCGAATAAACTAAGGTTGAGTTGGTGAGCCTAGCATGTGTAGACATGGCCTCGGAACACGGATGGTCCAAAGATCGAGCATGAGTCGCATGAATGATGTGATCGACGTTTAGGCGTCCACCCTAGCACCCACATTGATGGCCGTGATGATCGGGGGAGATGTGGGGAAAAGGGATCGTGTAATCACTAGAACCCTTCAGGGGACAGGTGTTTTTTAGTGGAGTTATTATTTAACTCATTTAATTATAAACTTAGTCTAAATTCCTTTTTCAATTATAAATGTAGAGATGGCTCACCTTGAAGCTTACTTTGACGTTGAGGAGTGGGTAGTTGGTGAGAAACTTACACTTGATGGATCCAACTTCCCTGGTTGGCTTGTGTGCCTGAATGATCTCCTTACTAGGAATCATGTGGTAGATTACATACGCCACACGATGGAATTGGCCAAGCTTGATGGCTATGAGACCCCACGAGAACGGGCAGACCGCTAATATCGTCAAGAGATGTCCACTTACATTCAGATAATAATGCGTTACGGGATGGTGGATGAACTACATCCGCTCATGGGTGATCTTGATCCATATTCGATGGTGGATCAACTGAGAGCAGAGTTCATAAGCCATGTGCGCATGTGGAAGCACGAGCTGCTTGGAGAGTTCCCTTTCCATAAAGATGGAGGAACACACTTGTCTGAAGAGTCACTTGGAGCGCATGCTTGATGCACACATGAGACTGGTTTACTTCATGGACCACTAGATGACTGAGTCATTTGCGATAGGCGTACTGCTTCGATCGCTACCTCCCAGCTATGAAGGACATGTCCGGAGTAGCATCATGAGTGGTGATACAGAAACATTGGATTTCCAGGATTTCATATTACGTTTCAGAAATGTAAAGGTTGAACCAATCACCGGAGAGGTCGTCAATGACGAAGGTATATATTTGATATACAGTTTTATAAATGTTATAATCTTGCAAACACATATTGTAGTGTTAAAGTATTTGATACTTATTCTATTTTGCTGAAAACATGTCCTTCTGCATAAGAGTTGCTTGCTAGAGAGGAGGTGACGTTGCGTGTTGATGGCGAGCATGATGATGATGGCCAACGACAGTCTCCCTCGACATTTATCATTTAGTTTATCCGTTTTTGGATAGTTATTGTAATCTATGGATTGCGAACTTCTTTAGTGTGTTTTACACTTCGTGAGACGGTTATTCATATAAGTTTGTAACAAACAGTTGTTCTACTTTTATGAATGATTTCTATTTGTGTTCATATCTTTTTTGATTATGTGTGAATTGTCCTGGTTATGAAACTAATTGATAATACATGAACATTTGTAAAATATTGGAAATGCCTTGAAAATTACCCAACTTAATGATATATTCATTACTGAATGAAACCATTGTTTCAATTCAAAGTTATATTGATAATATGTGAAGGACATTTGTTTTCTTGTCACATATGAAACATGCCTAAGTTCGGTAAAGATAACTTAAACACCGTGTATTGCAAGAATACAAAGTGTTTGATGAATTGTTAGAAGAGTATACATATTCGATGTATTGTATTTCAACAAAATAGTGATTATCATTATATGATTGTATAAATTGTGTAAAGAAATTTACCAAAGAAAACATGAGTATGAAACTATTTGATATGATCAAAATATTTCATCCTCCAAGGGTATTAAATATAAAAGAGAATATAATTACTACGATTTGATCAATAGTAATGAAATTCAAAGTTATAAGATTGGCATAAAGAAAATTGTGGAATGCAATGCGTTTGAAATGTCAAAATGCAAAACATCACAATATGATATTAGATATCAAGTGGGTGCATAGATAGCGCCGAATAAATCATTGTAGTGTAGATGTAAAGACCATTAGTTAGAAATAGTTAGCACTCAATTAGAATCTATATATAGTGAACCATTTGAATTCGTGAGATTGGCGCCATATCTTGTATGGATCATCATGAAAGTTTTGGGTTTATTCAATATAACCAAAATAATAGCGAATAAGTCTTTTTAGAATATTCATTGAAAACGTTGAATACGAATTCCATGGCTAGAACCAAAAGAAAGGCAAAACTAGTATTGCTTAAAGTTTTGGTGCTTTTTCGAGAAAGTCTATGTTCTCAAATGTGGAGCTTATGGAAGATAGTGAAAACACGATGATGATTCAAAATCCTACATCAGAGTGTTGAGAAGCGCAACGGAAAGTATTCCTAAATGATTCTCTTCACAAAGGAAAGAATCAATGATAATGATCATTGTGTTTTCCCTACTATTGTTTTCACTACATGAAGTAGGATTCAAAATGTACCCCATATCTCGTATGGAGACATTTGTGAATCATTTGTCATGATTACCGGAATATGACATACCTATGAACTACTAAGGAAATAATGGTGAACTAAAGTTATGAGAAATCCTAAAGATAAAATTCACTTAAGATTAGAAAGCAATTTATTGCTGAATCTTATCGAGTAATGAGTTACTTGAATTTTCCAAAACGACTGCAAAGTCATGAAGGAAAGGTGAATGACAAAGGCACAATTTGTCATGTATTAGACAAATTCAAATGAATTTGATTCAAAAGTGCTGAAAGTCTAGTGGATTTAATACTAGTAAGGTACTAATATCTCATAATAAATCTCTCAGTTTGATAATTGATCAAAAGATTTTGAAGGTGTTCAAAAATTAGTGATTGTATATGCAATTTGCATGAAATTGAGTGGGAGCTATGAAAGTCTTCCTAAAACAATATGTGAATGACATATTTTGAGTGGGAGCAATATAAGTCTCAAACTCAAGTATGTTGGGAATATATTTTGAGTGGGAGCTTAAAGAGTGATTCTTAAGTGCGTACACAACACATTAAGAACAAAAGCACAAGTACCGATAAATAATGATTTATAGGGATTAGAAGTTGATAGTAAGTATATTACGATATTATGTTGTATTCCTAAAAGGGATTCTGAAAAGAGTTTTGGAATAGGAATTGATTCAGGACTAGTCCTTGGTCAATTCAAATTAGGAATAACATTAAGCTAAACATTGATGGTTGAAAGAAAGAAAAGGATGATCATCATCCACTATGTTGAAGACATAGGTTCTGTCTTGGAAAACCATGATGGCAACTTAACATAATATATGATCCAAGAAGGAACGTTTGAAAAGGATTAAACATGAATCACAGAATGTTGAGCTAAGTTTGTCCATAGTGTCTAATTGAGAACTGTAGACATGTTTCCAAATCCATGAAGGATGACATATCTTAAAAGCATGCATAAAGGGTTATGTTGTAAGAAAATTGGAAACTCTTATATCGATAATACCGACTAAAGTCAAGTAGGAAGCGAGGTGAACAAAACATCGAAAGTTGCACAGGATGCACTAGTGTTTCGATAATTACATTTATAATAATAGATAAGGGTACCATCTAAAGTGATGTATACTGTTATGGTGGGACTAGTTCGTCTTTAATGCAAAATGATGTGTCCCAGGGCACAATGCCCATGAGAAAGCCCATGAGGTTGATCTAAAGTCACTGTAGGCTCCTGGAAACCAGCCTCATTCTGCTGCTATAACTACGATACATACACAAAGATGTTATCATGTGATGATAAAGTATTAATGTCAATCAAGGTGACATTAGTAAGTTCCAAAGGATTTGGGACTGTAATATACATGCCCAAGACTCAAGCTCTTCCATGAGAAAGCATGTTCAAGGTACCGGGATACATGGTGCCAATGATTAAGAAAAAATGCAGCTAGTTTATTTGTACTCTAGTGCAAGTGGGAGACTGTTGGAAATATGCCCTATAGACAAATAGTAATAAGGATTATTATCATATTTCATAAAGTTTATGATTAAGTTTTATATCGTGCTATAATTGTATTGAACGGAAACGTTAATACACGTGTGATATATAAACAACCAGGGGTTCCCGGTGATACTCTAGTCACTTGTTCATTGGTCAACATATGATCAAGGTTACTGATCATGTGGCATTTATGCCAATTGGAAATAGAGTCACCTCATTGTGAGAATGAGATGATGAACTAATACCCAACCTAAACATCGTGACCCAATCATGTCACGAAGTTCAAGTTATGATGATTAGAATAAACCTAGTGTACTATTTCTTAGACCGTGAGGCTATATCAATCACTATCTCTCGAGGGTACTTTGATAGCATCAAATGTCACACGGTTAAATGGTGATCATAAAGGTGTGTTAAGGTATTCAGAGGAACAATAGAGGCATTATACGTCAAGAGCAGGGTTTGTCCTCCGCGTGATGGAAAGATACTCGAGGGCCCACTCGGATAAGTTATATCCAATAGTTGCGCAACGTGTGATTTGATCACAGGGATATCACTTGTCAGAACGAGTCAAGTAGCATTTGTCGGTAACGAGATTGAACCCAACATGGTGATGTCATTGATCAGATCTCGGGCAATGCAAGTATTGAGATACAAAAGGAATATGACACGACGTTCATGGTCCAAACGCCGAAAGATTTCGTGGAATGCACAGGGGTCACATGGCCATCCAGGTCCCTCTGTTGATCATTGGTCCGGGAAGGTCCCGACCATGTCTGGAGTGTTCCTGAACCGTGGGGTATCACGCTTAAAGGCTTGGTGATGCTTAGAGAGTGTTTGCAGGATCAGTAGAATCACCGAAGAAAGAGAAGAGAGAAAATCAGAAGGGTTTCGGTAAGTCTAGAGGATGTCCGGAATGGAGGTGGAAGGTGTTCCATAGCCACAGAGATTGATCAATATGTGAATGAATGTTAAATATTGATTTAATCATTTATTCATAATTATTTAAATAAAGAGAAAATCAATTAAATGGTCAAAAGGCTTAATGGGCCAAATCCCCGAGGGGAAAGGGCCCAAGAGGGGGCCACATCCCTAGGAGGGGCCAAGGGGGTGGCCGACGCCCCTAGTGGGCCAGCCCCCCACATGGGGCCCATGGTGGGGTGGTCGGCGGCATGTACCCCACCTCCTCTCCCATGATTAGTCCCACCCCGGGACTTTGAGGGAGGGAGTGCCTCCTCTCCCCTATATATAGTGGGGTATTTTGACCAAATAAAACAACACAATATTCAATAAAGGTTTCCTCACTTTTGAGGAGACCTCCAATTGATATTATCTCTCTCTCTCTCTCATGACCATGGTCCTAAGTTCGGACTACGCAAACGAGAGACATCTTCACCGTGGAGCGTCGTTGTGCTGTGGGATTCGTATCCAGGAGCTCTACTCCCGCAACTGCTATTGGATCGGGGAAGTGAGAGTCATCGCCAGGCACCGGATGCATGTAACTCCCTGCGAGGTGCAACATTTGAGGCACTAGAAGTCGTTGGAGCCACAGGAGCGCGAGGACTTCATCACGACCTTGAGGTCGGCTTCGGCTCATCTACATCAACCATGCTCTCTCGAACATTGATAACGCTTTTCGGTCTTCAAGGGTAAGTTCACAAAAAGCCCCTCCCGTTACTGCATTACTAATAGATAGGTCCTGGCAACAAAGGGGTTCAGGGGCGTAGGGTAAAATTTATTGTTTTCCTACGCGAACCCCTACATGTAGTCTGGTGCTTCTTTTATCTCCGCAGATGTATGACACCTTGATGTGGGTCCTTTTCTAACAGGACATTTTTTCTTCTTCTTTTCAAGTTCAGGGGCTGGTACAAACACAGGTGGTGTATCTTCTTCAGTCACAAACAAGTCTTCAATATCTGTGTCCCCTTCACATTGTAGCAGGGGATCCTCTCTCTTCCTCCTCATCTCCTCAATTCTCTCCGCTAGTTCCCTCTTTTCCTTCATCCTGGACTCTTCTACCTGTTCAAAGTTAACATGTCCAATGGACCCCATGCTTCCACCATCCTCACAATCACTGTCTTCAATGGCTATTTCCTTTCCCTTCTCCACAATCTGACTTTCTTGAGTTGGAAGATAAGCATTTGTGCACCCATAAGGATCAGGTTCACCTATAACAGTGCTGCCACTCTGACTAGTGAAAATGCATCCTTCCTTGTCAACAACATAGACACCAGGTTCAATGTAATCAATGGGGACAGGTTCTTCATATTGCACAATGGAAGATGATGTTGTTTGACTAGCTTTGACTTCAGATTTCTTGTTCTTTCTACCTCTTCCCCTCTTTACAAACAAAGATAACATCTTACTTGAATCAAAATGGTCTAATAGTTCATAGATTTTGTAGTTGTTATCAACCAATTCATCTACCCCTTGCTTTCTGCAGTAAATAGAGTCCCTCTGACTAAATCCCTTCTCCTCAATAACTTCAACTAAATTCAGATAAGTAATGTCATCTCTTCCAATTTTTCTCTCTAAATTGTCCACTCCATCAAGCTGATTTTGACCTCCCAAATCTCCGGATGAAGACTACAAAAACAATGCAAGCAAATAGCCCAGCTCATCAAACCCTAACCCCTAAATCGAAAATTTCAGAGACTGTCAGGAGGGGAGAGATGAATACGTACTCCACACCCCCGAGACCGGTCGTCCACCTCTCAGAATCCAATGGGTTCTCCACCCAGAGTTGCGCCAGCATCATCGCCGCCGTCAATGGCCGAGACAACCATAACTTGTCCAGATCATCCATCTGCTCCCTTGTGGCTCCCATGTTCCCGCGGCCTCCGCCGACACCACAAGACCCGCCTGTATCGCCCGCGTCATCGCCACTGCCGCCTCCAGGATTCACCGGCCACTCCATCACCTCCGAATCGCGAGTGAGAGAGAGAAAGGGGAGAGGAGAGAGTAGCTGGTCTGGAGCCGACCACACGTCCGCACCCGGTCTGGTCCGACCATGCCTGGTCGCATCCTAAATGGCAGGGGAAACAGCCGTTTTGCCACATCAGCGCCGAACGTGGGCCAGCATTGCCAGAAACACATTCAACCTGGAATTTGCGTGATTAGAGTGTCAGTGTCCCAATGTTGGTACTGACGTGAGAGAATTACCGAAAGTGGTACTGACTCGTCTTGACTGTCTCAATTGTGGTAGTTTTATCCAATTAACTCCTTCCTGTGAGTAAGTTGCGAGGTGGTCTTTTCTTCGGCAATTGTAACACCCTCGAATCGGACCTATGCAAGTTTTAGCCCTTTCCGCCAAACCCGCATAGAAACGATTCAAGGATGCCCACCAGGCACTTTCGTGCGGGTGGAAAACGAAGTAATACCATTACACAACAGTCCTCGATGGGACCCACAGAACAGATATATATATACAACACGACTCCAAGAGTCAAGAATACATCTATACAATACAAAGATTCAAATCACCTTGAAAACGATACAGTGTCCGAGTACGGACAAGATGCAAATTGGGCTAAGAGCCCTGAAGAATAACCAATGGCGTCCATAAACCACCTTGAGCGAAGGTAACCAAGGTAACACGCTAACGACGTGGATCTCAACCTACTAAAACAAAAGGGGTGCCGACAAAGGGCAAAGGAAAAAGAGGAGCGTCATTACTAAGGCCAGTACACGGCGAGGCTAGAATTCGGCGGCTCTCGCCTACATAGGTATGGTGGGCTGAAGCGGCAGCGCAGCGGCACTCAACAACCTATAGATACTCGATACATCTGGCGGTTATCAGAGAGGGATAAGAAAGACCTATTCGGATCCAACCTGAAGCTAACACCAAACAAACCCATCCTGGTATTTCCCCCTCGAGACCAAACAAGGAAGTCGGGCCAAGGAACTCACACAGTTGGCAATTTTACTCATTACGTTATAGTTGCAGCAATTACTAATCAGATATAGATAGCATGAGTCATCCTGATAGCATAAGTAGTGGGAAGTTTTAATCACCATTCCGTTGTAGTTGGAACATTTACTAATCAGATATAATTGTCCCGGGGAATCCCAAAACCCAGCAGTGGTTGGCACTTTTATCACATTCTATTGGAGTTGTAATACTTACTAGGCAGGTATAGTATGACACAAATCACCACAGATCCACCAGTTGTTGGCATTTTTATTATCCATTCCATTATAGTTGCATCTGCTTACTAGTCACATATTAAGTCAAATTTATAGCACTACTTTAGTTATGCTTGTCTATGATCGAGATACTGTGCTCCAAGTCGTCCATAACCACGGACACGGCTTTCAGAAAGTTTTACCCTGCAGGGGTGCACAAATAGCAACACACACTCGATCAACCTCGGAAAAACCAACTCAAAACCCAACGAGGCTTTCACGACAAAGCGATCACGGGATTCATAAATATTTCAGGGGGCCACCCCATTAAGCTACCCGCAATGAAGTTGGCCGGCTCCGAGACGGACCCAAGGTTTGCGCCAATGGCTGTAAATGACTAGGAACCCGAAAGTGTGACTGGGCTTGTCGATACCGCGAAAACACTCCGCAATCCTAAACAGTACAGGTGCTCCACGCACAATCGTAAATAAAGCAGTAAAGCATGGCATAAGTACAGGATAGTAATAAAGCCCCAAACTACTTTGTGGCCCCAAGAAATAGAAATGATTCAAGCTCTGGCTCAGGGGGGTCCATAAGGCCTCCCGGATGTGGATAGTACGAAAAATCAAGGAACAAGTATCAAGTACTCGGGGTCCTACGGGACACAAGTGAGCATGGAAGAACCAAATAACATATATTGCCCACCGATGCCTCTGCATTAGTTATATCTAGCATTTTAATAGTTGTATTTAAAGTCATGATCATCTCCACCATAAACATCTGCCAGCATACCAACAACTGTGGTACTCGACAACATGAGATTGCACCTGAGCAAGCATCTACGACTCGCAAGGCCAGCTATCTACCAGACACAGGTAATAGGAGGTGTCCAAGGCAATATAGAGTCTGCACGGGATATAAGAAACTAAAGCATTGCAACACGGATAGCAATAGATCATCAGGGGGAAATAAAGACTATAAATGCAAAATAGGTAGAAAGGGGGAGAGATGCTCGCCTGGGAAACACTGTCGACGGATCATATCCGGAGAACTTGTCGATACTCGCATCCACTCATCGGCCTAATCCGCGAAGATGCAAACACTAGAAGAAACACCGAATGCAATATTTAATACTACGGTAGAAGATCCGACATGCTTATGACATGATGCATGGCATGGCACAGATGCGATGCAATTAGGCAGTGTTAAGCGGAACCGGGGTCCCGACAATTAATTAAATGATTCATGTTGTTTAGCTATCCCGCAATTTAAAGGTTGTGTTAACAAGGCAACACATGGCATCGGTTTGCTACACCAATTTAAATGGAGTCCGGAATAAGACTAGAATAGCCCGCATATAGACTCCATATTTAATTATGTGGTGAATCGGCATAATGCCCCCAACCCACGTGATATGCATGCGAGATGAAAAATTAATATGCAACAATTCATGTATATGTCCATTTATAGAATAAGGCTCGGATAAAGGGGTCACACATTAGGGGCGAAGGTCTTGGTTCCGGGGGTTCGGGTTTGACAGGGTCTTCGGATCCGTGAAGGAGATCATGGCATTCCGAGGTGAAGGTCTAGGCGTGCCGAGGGTTCGGTCTTCGAATCTTGGTCGGGTCGCCGGTAGATCTTGGTGTCCAGGGCTGCTCCGGTTATGGGGGTCTCGACGCTCCGTGAGGTAGATCTTGGCGTCTCGGCGTGGTCCCTAGGGTTTTGTCCGTATGGATGTCGATTTTTGTCGCCCCGAAGGTCTTGACAGGTCCAGAACACGGAGGCCACCGATTGTGAAGATCTTGTGAGCCTTGGAAAGTTCTCGGCACCAAATGGCAGTACCTATCTCTCCAAAAAGCCACAACGCTGCAGGCTCACACCTGAGCAGCAACAGGCTGGTCACATACATGTGGGCACGCACAGAGCAAAAATAGCACCTCGCACGCACGGGAAGGTCGACGGCGGACCGCGGCACGGCGGCTGGTGGTGGGTCACCGAGCGGAGAGCAGGAGGCCGGGGCGACGGAGGCGGGCCCGCTACCGGAGCGGGTCGGCGTTGCTCTGTGAGGCGGCCACGATCGTGGCAGAGGCACGGGTCGGCGGGCGGAGAGGGGCTTGCGGGAGGATGGCTGGGCGACGAGGGTGGCGCGAGGAAGGCCGGTGGAGGAGCTCAGGCGAGCGTGACGGGGCGGTGACGACGGCGGGAGGCGGAGGAAGATGCAGAGGGTGGCGGGGAAGGTGGGGCCCCGGCGAGGCACGCCGGCAGGCGCGGATGGACGTCGACAGAGGACCGTGAGGCCCCGGCGAGGTCGTCACGCGCGGCGGCCGGAGGAGCTTGATGCGGTGGAGGCGGCGGGACGTGGCCGAGGCAGAGGACGGAGGTGGCTCAGGGGGAGAAGGGGAGACCAGAGGGAGGAGGCGGCGGCGGGGGAAGATCTCGGCGAGGCCGGCTAGTAGACGGGCGGCCGCAGGCCGGCGGAGCTTGGGGAGCAGCGGGGAGAGGGTGAGGGCTCTAGGCGGCGGCCATGGGCGGCGGGGCTTGTCCGGCGGAGGAAGGGCGCCTGGCGACGGTGAAGCCCGAGGGGAGGAGGCGGCCGCCGGCGCCTGAGGGGGAGGCGTCAGGGCTGGGCGCGGCCGGAGCGGAGGGGATAAGGCGGCGACGGGTGGGCGTCTCTCGCGGGGCAGGGGGCGCGGACTCCCACGGGGTGGGGCCAGGGCAGGTGGGTCGCGTCGGTGGAGTGGAGAGAGAGGGAGGAGGTGGCGACCAGGGGGTTGTCCGCTTGCGCAGCGTGGGGCGCGCGCGGCTGGGCGGGAAAAAGGTGGGCCAGGGGATTTGGGGGCGAGTGCAGGCGGCCGACCAGGTGGGTGGGGCGGTGGCAGGGGTTGGGACGGGGTGGCGTGCCCAGGTGGGGAGGCTGGGGACGTGTGCGGTGGTGTGCCTTGGTGGTGTCTTGTGTGTGCGTCAAGGTGCAAGGCTGTGTGGAGTGATGAGGTGGAGGAAGCGGTGAGGTGGCAGGCTGTGGTTGGCCGGGGTGATGTGGAGGGAGGCTGGGTAGGATAGGGTGGGGTAGGTTAGGGATTAGACTAGGTTTTAGTTTAGGGCTTGGAGGTGGTCGTCCGGGCTTTCGGGCCTAGCGGGCTGCCTCCTAAAAATAATCTAACTTTTTTATTTATTTTATAAAAGTCTTTTGTAAACCGTTTTTAGACAAAACAAAAATATCCGGAGAAGCCCGGTTTTAAAATTTGAAATAAAGACGGGGCGTTTAGAAAACAAAACCAGACTTTTTCGAAAATAGTTTAGACAAAAACCATGCATGATGATGACGATGTTCAAATGCAATGTGGCATGATGACATGAGCATGCGGTCATAAAGATGCAAAGCACAAAAACAACGCGATTTTCTAGTAGTGGTTTTTGCGGGGCGCCACAACAATCTTGGCCTTTACCTTTCCCTTTCATTTTTCCCTTTTTGCTCTCTAGAAGCATGCACTAGTAGAAACAAGGCCTCTAATCCCGGTTTGTAAGGGTATTTAGTCCCGGATTGCAATCCGGGACTACAATTCGGGACTAACGTACCGGGACTAAAGGTTTAGGCTTTAGTCCCGGTTCTGTTATGAACCGGTACTAGATTGTCTCCATGTGGCCCCGCTGGGTGCGCTGGGCTGGAGGATCTTTAGTCCCGGTTCGTAACACGAACCGGGACTATAGTTGTTCTGCCGTGGCAGCGTTTTGCGCCAACCTGCTGTCGCGGCAGGAGATGGGGTTTTAGGGTTTTTTTATTTTTTTATTTTTTTGTGTTCAATTATTTTTCATTTTGTGTTTTCATTTTAAACAAGTTTTCATATACATATTATTCTATGCTACTACATGTTGTATATGTTGATGCATATATAATATCATTTCTATCACGATTACATACAGACATATATATATATATACACAACTTGGTATACGAGTGCCAACCGAGACTAGAACTCGTCTATTTGATTTACACGAAGATCAGTACATTACATGGATACTTTAAGGTCTATCCACATTGTACTATCCTTTTGTGTTTATAACGTCCCTGAGCAAAAATCCCGACAACTCCTCTTGAATTGCTAGTAGGCGTTCAAGTGGTAGGAGCTTATCCCGCATCGCATCCAACTATACATAAAGAAGTTGATCATTATGAATGTGTACAACAAGAATTATGGTATAAAATAAATTGTAAATATATTGTTTATGTACTCGAAGAAAGTCTGTGCCCTACTCCATACACCCACGAATGAACTCGCGTACGTAATATCCACATAAATTAGTCCCCTGTGGCTGCGTCGCACACTATTCGAGAATATAATTCAATCAAATAATAATCAAGCATGATAATTGTATGGAGACTAGAATTGAAGAGATGCGAGGACCTAGCTCTCGTACTACTTACCAGGATTGTATGAAAAGTCAGCTCTTTACGCCAATCACCCTGAACCTCCTTCGTGAACCTTTTCCAAACCCTGTCCGGCAAAAAAGAAATGAATGAGTTATTAATTACTTGACATCTCAGGAAATGAATGAAAGAGATAGATATAGTATGATAATGATTGAAATTACTTTTGGAGCGTATCAAGTATGCTTTGGTAGTCTTCCATCGGCTTCTTTAATGAGTCCAAGATTTCAACTTTTGCACGGTCAACGTCAATGTTTAGAAGAATCCAGTGGTAGCTGCGCACGTTTATATACACTTAACATCGAGTAAACAAAAAGTAAATGTGTACAAGATAGTAAGACTCTCACCCGTAGTGGTAAGGAAATAGTATTTGCGTCTTGTAATGTTGGTCCATTAAAAACATTAGCAAGTTATCCTCCGTTTCCTCAGGGTGCTCCTTTAGCGTATGTCCATTAACACTGTTTGGGTCAACGAACCCAATGTTGTAGATTGACTTTATTCTACATTCCTGAATCTTCATTCTGCATATATAATAGCATATAGAAGGAGATATAGTGAGGATAACTACAGGCAATGAATTGAACGAGCTGAGTTAGAGATTTAATTACTTACATATAATAGCAGCTGAGGAGGGACTTGTCGAGGGCGTCTAGGTTGAATAACTGAAATAATTCAGAAAGTTCAATATAGATAATGTCTGGACAGAAGTATTCCTATCGAACTTTACATAGGAGAAATTGTCGCCCTTCCTTTGTGACTTTCAAGTACTAGACATGCAAAAGTCGCATATGTGTTGGCCGATCATCGAATATGTCATCGCTGACCAGAGGCTCTCTATAGACAAATTTCCGTGCTATTGGTGCCTTGGCGACATCTCCGTCGCGTAGAAGTAGTTCGACAGGCATGTTACACTCCTTGGCTAATTTAATAGCGTCTTCCATAACTATTGCACCTTCAGCGGGCTGGGGGGTAACACCTGGAGCGGGTCGATCGATTGTTTTGCCTGTTTGCCAAGATGGGCAACTTCTTTTGATCTTCTCCCGCTTGCAGTACTGCTTGATGACTTCTGTTTTAGTGTCTTCGTAAGACAGCGTGTATAGTCATCTTTCCTATTTAACACATGTTGGGGTGGTTGTGCAAGGAATGCCTTGAGCTGCTTGTTGACTTTTGGATCAACTTGCACCTGTGGCTCAGGTTGTTTTGGTGCAAAATGGGCCTTCACTTCGGCTCGGGAGATCATCATGCTTTCCTCATCAGTCTGGTGATAGGCTAACTTGGGAGGAGACGGCGGTACTCTTGGGAGTGGCTCTTGTCATTTTCGGCATCGACTATCCCTCGACGTAGCGGTGCTATTCTTCCGCTTTCTTCCCTTTGATTCAGTGGGTGCAGTCGGAGATGCCATAGATGGAGATGCACTCGGGCTGTGGTCCCTCTCAGGGAGGGGTGGACTATTGTTTCTCGGTGGATACGGTGGACTCAGAGGTGATGGTGGCCTCGGAGGTGATGGATTGCTTCTCATAGGAGAAGATTGCCTTGGCGCCCAGCCTGGAAACACTATGTGTTGCTTTTTCCAAAGAATGATCCCACCCTCCACTTCTCCCAGTGTTTTCTCCCCTTCACCTACATGGATGTCAAGCTCCCGTGATCGCCATGTCGGTTCAATTTCAGCCACACCGACACGAGCATAGCCAGCTGGAATCTAACTTCCATGGTAGGTCGCTTTCGATGGACAAGGTAAAGCAAAGACGAGCACCACCTTCATAGAAATGTTCTTCATAGTCACATGTAGCTCACAAGCTGTCCTTGCCTTGACTTGATCCACAGGGTAGCAAACCATCGCTGCACCGGCTGTATCTATCATCGGTGCATTATTAGCTGGTACCTCTGTGGAAGCCATGTTGCTTCTCTGCTGAGATGGGCCCACTAGACTGTCGAATGCAGGATCTTGCTGTCAGGCCAGTACTCTAAGTTCATTAATCTGTTCCTACTGTAGCTTGAACATGGCTTGAAATTCCTCGTTCCTTTTTTCAACCGCCTCCAACCGTGCTGCCTCCAACCGGTTTTTTTTCTGGATCGGATTTTATAAGTGTCAATGTCCTGGGGAAACCCAGTCTTCCATTGAACATATGGTCCAAAGCCTCGTGTTCGTCCGACTTTTTCAGGATTCCTGAGGGCATGTGTCAGCTCATCGTTCTCTCTGTCTCTCTCTTTTATCACTTTAACAAGTGCATCTTTGGGTTCAATAATGGCCTTCTTTGTAACAATAATCTCCCCGGTTTTAGTGTCATACGACCCCCCATGCCCAAGTAACCAATTTTTTGACCTCCCGGGCCACTGATTTGTAGCTGGAATGACCCCTTTATCACGCATGGCTTTCTCAGTTTTTTCCCACTTAGGCATGGCCGTCTTGTAGCCACCTGTCCCCATAGTATGGTGATATTTCTTTTTGGCCGCATTTTCCTGATTCTTTGCCGACCTTGCCTTATCTTCTTCTGAGGTCTTGTACGCCACAAATGCGGGCCAGTTATCCCGTTGCAACTCCAGCGGCCCAGTGAATGGCGGAGTCAGCTTCTTCTTGACATAGTTGTTGTATAATCTTTTCTTCCAATCCTTGAATAGTTCGCCCATCTTCTTAAGGGTCCACTTTCTGACTGTCAACCTCAATGCCTCATTGAGTTCAGGTTGTCCAATTCAGGTTGAGAGAAGTGTTTCATGAGCGAATTCCAAAGACACTCTTTGGCTCTGTCATCGACAAAAGATGCTCCAACTTGATCGCTTTTCTTTCCTGCCTTTTTCCACTTCTGAGTGGTGATCGGGATGGTGTCCCTGACTATCACTCTGCATTGCTGTACAAATGCACTTGCGGCCTCTGTCGGCTCCAAAGGTTCGCCTAGCTCAGAGACGAGATCAATAGTGAAACGCACACCATCGTCCAACTTTTTGGTCGGGCCTCGTTTCCTTGCAGAAGATTGGCCCGATGCGGAGGTCTAAGAGAAGAAACAGTCGTTAGTATATATATATATGAATCAACTAATGCATCTACTAGCTCGTGAACAACAGAGGCTTTATATACCTCGCCGAACTTTGCTATGGTGTCTCCACCGTCATTTCCACCGTCGTCTCCACCAAAGAATTCATCATAGTTGTTTGTACCGTCGGCTTCATCCAAGTTTAGGTATTGGGAGCCATCATCATCTCCATCGTTGTCTGCTCCATCGTGATGGTAACCTCCTATACCCTCATCTATCATCTTGTACATGCACTCTTCATTGTTTCTACCGTCCATTTTGCTAATACAGAAGAAAGATAAAACAATTTTGCTAAATGCGATAAATAAAGGAAGATAAAGTAATTCATCTTAATATACCATATTACACATTAAAGTACCAATTAAACAATGCGATGAAGAAAGATAAAAGTACCAATTAAACAATAATACATCTCGAATAATCCATCTAGTACACCAGTAATAAAAGATCCCTATTACACATCTAGCTCAACCAAGACGTCGATCCCCGCGGGAGGTCTCCTTCCAAAGAGTAGGAACCATCACCGGAGAATATCTCGGGTAAGCTGCCTGAAGAACCTGCCAGGTATCGGAGACCCTGACTTCCAAAAGGTACATGTAACATTGGACGTGCTCGTCCTCCTTCCTGACACGACGTTGTACCACCTCGTCGGGGGCCGGCTCCCTCTGCATCGCGCCTGGACCACTCGATCGCCACCACAGAGGATCCGGGTCGACGACGACACCCGGATTCCTCACCAAAGTACGCCTCCCGGCTGGTAACACCTCCCAGTGCCAGCCTGGCGGAGCCCAGTCCCGTGGATGCCCGTCGACAGAGCCTAGTAGTCCTCCGTTGTTCCTGCCGAGGTAACGAGGATGAGGACGCGGCATAATCCTAAACACTAAATTAAACCTATACACTTAAAACATGATGACAGTAAATAGTATGAACTAAAATAAACTATATTAAACACTAACAAAAATTTCTAACTAAAAATCTCTAATAAACTAACTAACTAAAATTCATCAACTAAATTATAACTAACTAACTAAATTAAGCCTAAACTTTGAACTAACCCTAAATCCTAAAATAACCCTAAAATACTAACTAACTAATTAACCCTAAAATATTTCTAACTAACTAATTAACCCTAAATCCTAAAATAACACTAAAATACTACTAACTAACTAAAATACTACTAACTACTAAAATACTACTAACTAAAATACTACTAACTAATAAAATAACACTAAAATACTACTAACTAACTCTAAAATATTACTAACTAACTAATTTACACTAATTACAACAAAATTATAAAAAAATATAGATGGAGGGAGAGCTTGTTACGTCAAAAACGTATCTACTTTTCCGAACACTTTTGCTATGTTTTTTCCTCTAATCTTGTGTGATTTGGATACAACTAACACGGACTGACGCTGTTTTCAGCAGAATTACCTTGGTGTCTAGTTTTTGTGCAGAAAATCAACTATCAGGAAAAATCCCGGAAAATATGCCAAAAATCCTATTTCACCAGAAGACTCAAGGAGCCAGAATACGAGACGGAGAGGGGATGGGGCCTGGCCACACCACCTGGCTACGCCAGGGGGTGGTCTGGCCGCCCCAGGCACCCCCTCGGTCTCCCTCTTCGCCTATAAGTTGCCTCCTGACCTAAAAACCCAGGGGGGTTTGATGTTTTTCCAAAAATAGTTCTGCTGCGCCGCCACCAGTAGATTCCGCGATTCGGAACCAGAAACTCCGTTCTGGAACCCTGTCGGGACGGGGAATTGGAGGAGATCATCACCATCGCTTCTCCATCGACCATCCATGTTTCCCCCATCTATGAGTGAGTAATCCCTCGCTGTAGGCTATGGGGATGGTAGGGATTGGATGAGATCGTTCATGTAATGGCATCGTATTGTTAGGGCATGGTGCCTAGTATCTACTATTAGTGATTTTTGACTTTGTTGCAACTTGTTATGCTTAATGCTTGTCACTAGGGCCCGAGTGCCATGATTTCAGATCTGAACATGTTATTGATTCATTATGATAGTATTGTTTATGGTCTTACCTGCAAATTGTATACACACGTTGTTGTCCGGAACCAAAGGCCCCGAAGTGACAGAAATCAGGATAACCGGAGGGAATGGCTTTGATGTGAGATCACATGTGTTCACGGAGTGTTAATGCTTTGCTCCGGTGCTCTATTAAAAGGAGCACCTTAATTGCCAGTAGTTCCCTTGAGGCCCCGCTGCAAACGGGCTGGCAGGACAAAAGATGTTGTGCAAGTTCTCATTGCGAGCATGTATGACTATATATGGAACACATGCCTATGATTATTTAGTACTTGGATGCTTTATCTTATTTATCTGCAAATGCCCTACATCTTGATTGCCATGTGAATTGTCTTGTCCATGCAACGCTCGTCCATCCATCCCTATGCCTACCGCGCTTTAATCCTACCATTTACTACAATTGTTACTACTGTCTTTACTTTTACTACTCCTATTACTTTACTATTCCACTACAAAACTGTTGCTACTGATAAACTGCTATGAGGAAGATTGTTTCCAGGTGCAGCTGAATTGACAACTCAGTTGTTAAGGCTTATAAATATTCTTTGGCTCCCCTTGTGTCGAATCAATAAATTGGGTTTCACTTCCCTCGAAAATACTGCGATACACCCCCTATACTTGTGGGTCATCAAGACTATTTTCTGGCGCCGTTAATGGGGAGCATAGCTTTATTTATCAAGTCCACTTGGAATCACTATTGTTCGCTGCCATCCATCCATCATGGGTAAGTCTCGTGATGGCAAGGTTCCTATTTTACCATCCACTACAAGAAGAGGTACGGTTCTGAACACCTCTGTTGCTCTTGATTCATCATCCATTATGAGTAAGCTCCTTACACCACCACATACACATGCTACACACACTGCTACTACTACTGAATCTGAAACTTCTGATACTTATGATGCTGCTTCTACTATGCTTGATAAGAGTGGTTCATTAGGTCCTTTCCTAGATGTTACGATTGCTAGAACTATAGCTGGAAATACTGAAACTCCTAATGAAGATACTACTACACCTGTTAGTTCACTTGAGTCTAGAGAGAGCTATGATATTGAAGATGATTATATTGAGATGACCGATGAATTTATTAAAGAATGTCAAAACACCCATGATAGGAGTGCTGCTAAGAGTCTCCTTGAGAGGCGTACTATAAAACCCAAATTGTCTCCTAATGCTAAGTTTGCTACATCTCCCATAAACATTAAACATAAGGATTATGATTTGTCTCTTGATCTATCCTACATAGCTATTGTTAAGAAAGAACCTTTTTGTGGGACTAAGAATGAAAGTGCGGTAGCACATATGACTGAGCTTTCTACCATGAGTGGCCTGTTTTCTGATGATATTAAGATGCGCACCTACTTTGTTGCTAAATTTTTCCCCTTTTCACTGAAAGGAGAAGCTAAAACTTGGTTTAATAATTTACCACCTGGATCTATTGATAGCCCTGATTGCTTGATTAGTACTTTCCTGCATAAATATTTTCCTCCTAGTGCTAGACATGCTATTTTGCAGGAACTTTTTGATTTTAAACAGGGAGAAAAAGAGATATTGCCTGAATCATGGGCAAGGTTTTGTGCTTTTATTCATGCACAGGTTGCATGTCCTTTACCTAAGAATGAGGTTCTTGATATATTTTATAATGGACTAATTGAAGAATCTAGGACATACCTGGATAGTTGTGCTGATTGTGTTTTCAGGAATAGGACTCCCAAGGAAGCTAAGGAATTAATGGCTAAAATAAGCAAGAACTATGAAGACTGGACTCCTCCTGAACCAGCTATACCTGAAACAATTATACCTGAACCAGCTATACCTGGGCATATACCAACATCTAAGAAGAGGGGAGTTATTGAACTAAATGATGAAGTGATGAAGGAAGCTAAGAAATGTCTTGAGGAGAAGGGAATTAAAGCTGCAGATGTCAAGAATTTACCTCCTATAGAAGAACTACGTAAGCCAATTCCCCACTCAATAACTATTGAGGTACACTCTCTCCAACATTTTGATGAAGGTGATATCCCTTACTCTAAACCTCCCGATCAATGCTTAGAAGAATTTGATGTTTTTATTGTTAAGCAAGATAATTTCAATAAAAGGGTGCAAAATCATTTGATGGAAAACACTAGAGCTATTGTTGAGTTGAAGGATATTGTGGAAAGAACCTCTAATGATGTTAAAATGCTTGTTAAACATTTTCAAATGGTTCAAACACAAATAGATCAACTTATTAAAGTGCAAAAAGACTTGCTAGTTAATGCTGCCAAAGAAAAACATGCTTATGAAATTAGAACTAGAAGTGGTGCTGCTACCCAGGATCCTCTATATCCTGAGGGGCATCCCAAAAGAATTCAGCAGGATTCTCAACAAGCTGAAAATAGTGGTACTACTCGTAAGAAAAGAAAAAAGAAACATAAAACTATTGTAGAACCCTCTGAACCTGCTAAAGATCCTAATAGTATATCTGTCTCTGATGCTGAAACTGAAAGAGGTAATGAAGAAAATGATGTTCCTGATAAAGAAAAAGTTGAAGAAGAACCTGAAAGGCACACTAAGAATACTAAATACACTAAAGAAGATTTTGTTGCTAAGAAACATGGTAGTGAAGAGAGCCTTGGGTCCAAAATCCTATGCCTTTCCCTGATAAGAAACACAAGTCAAAGGAAGATGAACACTATAATAAGTTTTGTGAGTGGATGAAACCTTTATTCTTGCAAATTCCTTTGACTACTGCTATTAAATTGCCTCCTTATTCAAAGTATACGAAGGATATTGTCTCGAATAAAAGGAAGATCCCTAATGAAGAAATTTCTACTTTGCTTGCTAATTATTCCTTTAATGGTAAGGTTCCAAAGAAACTTGGAGACCTAGGGATTCCAACTATCCTGTGTTCTATTAAAAATAGTTATGTTAGAACTGCTTTGTGTGATTTGGGAGCAGGAGTTAGTGTTATGCCTTTTTCTCTCTATAAGAAACTTCAACTGGAAAAACTAATACCAACTGATATATCTTTGCAAATGGCTGATAAATCTACTACTATTCCTGTTGGTATATGTGAGGATGTACCTGTTCAAGTGGCTCATAATTGCTTGATATTAACTGATTTTGTTGTGCTTAAAATTCCTGAAGATGATAATATGTCTATTATTCTTGGGAGACCTTTTCTTAATACTGCAGGAGCTGTTATTAATTGTAATCAAGGAAAGGTGACTTTTAATGTTAATGAAAAGGAGCATACTGTCTATTTCCCCAAGAAGATTGATAGGACTTATGGTTTGAATTCAATTGAACATGTTGAGGGCATTCAAGTTGGAGAAATATATTGTCTCATACTAAGAGAAAAATATGAAACTATTATGATTGGGACCATTGCTATCAAAGTTGAGGTAACATAATCATTAGTGGAATACAAAGTTTTGTGTCATATGAAATTGTTTTGATGACAAGACCTGATCAACCTTGTTAACAAAGGGATTTTAGTTAACAAAACAATGTTTCCACCATGATTATTTCCGCTTACTTTCATCTTATCCATTTTTAGTTTTTGCTTAAGTTTAGTTTACTTTTCTGTTGTTAGTTGCTTGCTTTTTAGAGTGTCTTAGAACTTCTGAAGTTTTAGCCTTGTTTTGTCATTGCATCATTCTAGAAACTTTTTTTATCAGAAAATCATTCATTTATACCTGAAAATTTCTCAAAAATAAAGTGCCTCAAAAAATTCCAGAAAAATCATATTTAATTTTTACATGAAAAAAGGGGCAGAGAAGTGCCAGGAAGGTACCAGGGGGGCCCACCAGGTAGGCACATCACCTGGTGGCACGGCCAGCCCAGGGGCGCGCTTGGCCATGGTGTGGGCCAACCCTGGCCCTCCACTCACTCTCTCACTTGCCACTGCTCTCTCTCTCTCTCTCTCTCTCTCTCAAAAACACCAGTTCATTGCTCGAAATTGCGTTCTTGCTGTTCTTGCCTTCGATTTTTCGATCTCCTTGCTCAGCCCATCTTTGGTGCTGAAATTTGGAGCATTTGTTCTCCGGTATGTGACTCCTCCGCTTGTCCAAGTAGATTTGTGTTTAGTGGTTTATATCTTGAGTATTTTGCTACTGTAGGTGACATGTTATGAGAGCTTGTAAGATTGTTCAATGCTTAGAGATATTGTTTTGATGCATGTTTAGGCCTCTACAAGTCCCTATGAGTAGTGCCCTTCATTATATTTTCACTTTGCAATTACTTGTGTAATGGATGTTTATATTTCAGAACAGAATATGAATGAGCATCAACTCAACCAACATGAACTAAGGGTGCCTGAGGTTATGAAGGTTCACCGAGAGGAGGAAGTTTTCCCTTCCATCTATCCAAGCTTAGAATTCATGAGGGCTGCAGGAATTTTCCAGGACTTCCACACCTTAGTTGCTAATGCAGGAATGGAGCACTTTGTGGAAGATGAACCTTGTCAATTTGTGAAACTAACTATGTCTGTGGTGCAGGACTTTCGATAGTCACTCTTTGCCTAACCCCATGATCCACTACAAAATTTACAATATAGCTGTCGACCTTCCTCTTGATGAGTTTTGTGCAGCTATTAAGGTACCTCAGTGGGGATCGTGTGGAAGGATTAAAGAGCGGCCTGCACCACTCATGGACTTGTATGCGGAGATTTGCCAAGGGAGCAACTTCTCAAAGGAGAGTGGGAAAATCCGTAACATTCATCTCCCATCTATTCGCTACTTTGCTTACTTTATTGCCAAGTGTGTTCTCGCTAGGAAAACTGCTAATAAACTATCCCCATATGATCTAGCATTCATCTCAGCCGCTTTAAAACGAGATAGAACTTACAACTTGGGTGCCTTGATAGCTTTCCGTCTTGCTGCTAACCGCGAGAAAGGTGGAATTTGTGGAGGCCTCATTGCTTCTCGTTTATTAGCGTTGCATGGTTTAGTGCCTCATCATCTAGACCTACAGTTTCCCATAGAAAGGCTTGATCTTAATTCCATGATACAGCATAAATTTGTTTATTCTTGGGCAAATTTGAGTGAGTTGTCTTATGAAATAACCTTTCTCAAGGCTGGTTGGAGAAGGAGTAAGTCCGAGCGATTTGTTCTTTTGCCTGCACCTGTTTTGTTTAACCTTGATACCATGGTAGGATGGTCACTCACTGAGGAAGAGCTTGATACGTACTTGGGAGAGCTCTCCCAACAGGAGCAGGATACTAGAAGGGAGGTCACAAATGATTCGGTCCAGCCCTCGAATGAGGGGGAGTCTTCATATCAGCAGCCTACCTATGATTGGGGAGCTTCTTCTTCTTCCCAAGGGCCTAACTACGGTCATTCTTACAATGACCCGCCTGCTTGGAACCCTTACTCGTATTTGGATTAATACCCATTTAGGACAAAAGCCTAAGCTTGGGGGGAGGTACACCGACATCACACTCATCTCCATATCATGTTTCGTCGGTACTTTGTATATTCATGTTTCGTTCTATTTTTAGTTTGTGTTCTCTCTTTGTTTATGCTTTCTAAAACACAAAAAGACCAAAAATGTTTCGGTTGTTTCTCTTTGTTTTCTTCTTCTTTTTGCCTTGGTTTGTTTTTCCCTTTTTGCTTTGTTTGAACTATTCGAAAAACCCAAAAAGATTTTGCTTTGCTTGTTCTTCCTTTTTGGTGCTTGTTTTTAAAAAAAAATCGAAAACACCAAAAATATTTGTTGTTCTTCTTTGGTTTTGTGAGATTGTTGCAGGGTTCTGCAGTCCTCAGTGGAATTCGGTTTCATGTTATTATTCAAGCCACACAAGTGAAGGGCAATAATGAGGATTAATGACAACTTGAGGTGTGGTAAGAGGCTGGTAACGAACTCTATTTGTTTTCATTTTTGTACATATACTCACCATTATGGGCATGCTTAGTCTGTTTGTGTAGGGTGTATGTTATTTATGGATGCTTAGTAGTTCTTGCTTTCTTTTGATTAGCTCTAGCTCACTAATAATTTGTAGCATGTCATATGAATGTTTGCTTGCATTGCTCTATTCATGACTTGGTATGATACTATGGTACTCTCCCACTGAATGTTTCACTTGAATTGACCTGGCACATGCTCATGCATGCATATGACTGAAACAATAATCAGTTAAGCCTCGATGAATTATTTTGCCTCAGGGGTCTTGAATCACTTTCATGCCATGATTAGTCCACTTTTGTTGCAAGCATGATTATGACAATTACTGCTCTCTGGTTTGTCGCTCCCTTACTATTGCTAGCCTTCACTTGCACTGAGTATGCTTTACTCGTGTTTCCAACTCCCTAAAACCAATATTGCCAAAAGTGTCCAGCATACCTACCTATTAGCATTATTTGTTGTTCCGTGCATATTTAGTATGCCTTGTTTGCTTCCAAATAAAATGTTTGCTTGTTATGAGAAAGTTAGTTAGTAAAGCTCTCACGAACTTGATGGCACACTTTACCTTCTTGCACTTAATAATCTTGAAACATTGCATCCATCTTTGTTGCATATATGCTTGCGCTTTATAAGTTGAAGTTAGCAGAACCATGTATCATGGGGAACGCTTTCAACATTGCATTGGTACTTTGTACCTCGTTGATATCATGATTCTTTTGCTTATGAATCCCGGTGGTGTGAAATAAAAGGGGAACTTGTAAGATCATGGAGTTTGTATGTGTGTTAGAGAAACGCCTAGGCCGCTAGCCTAAGCCATGCCTAATCATGGTGGAAACTTGCAGCAAAACCATAATGAGCACTCTATGAAGCATCCTCAATAAAAACCTATGCAAATAGCAAATACAAAGATCGCTAAGATGCTCATTGTCTGCTTGCCTTGTCATTTTGATTATGGGATAGCTCCTGTATCATGTGCAAGGGGTACCCCGTTGGCGGTTCTCTATGATACATATGTACTTACAATGACTAGAGCATACTTGTGACTGAAGTTGAGTAGCATGAGGTCCAATACTCGTAAGTAAGGGGCATGAGATTTTAGCTCATAACATGTCAAGCATATCCTATTAGTTGTGTCACTTTAACCTTAACCATTTAAAGATGCTTATGATAGGGGCAATGAGATCTCAAAGCTAATGAGTACCATACTTTCGGCATTTGGAAGCCTTTCAAACTATTCAAAACCTTTTCATTTCTTTGTTGAGTCTCCACTTATTCTATGAGCACTTTCTTGAGACCATAGTTGTCATTCTTAGTGTAATATGCTTGTCTCAAAACTTGATTATTTGTGTTATGACTTTGAGGCTTGTATCTTTGATATCTTTACTTCTAGTCTTCACTTGAACTTCAGAGGTGCCTTGTGTTTGCTCTACAATCAAAGGAAAGCGAGATACCACTCTATCATACCTTTTTATGAGCAGTACAATTTTTCTTATGTTTTTGTTTCATGCTACTTATTATTTTTGAGTGGGATCTCTTCATATCTTGGATTGACTATTAAGTAAACTTAGTTGCATACTACTTATTATGAATTGCCTAAGTAGCTGATCATATGCTGAGAATATATACATCTTATGAAGAAAATGTGTTCGTGAAAGTTTCTTTTATCGCACTCAGTTTTCAACTGAATTGCTTGAGGACAAGCAATAAACTAAGCTTGGGGGGAGTTGATACGTCCAAAACGTATCTACTTTCCTGAACACTTTTGCTATGGTTTTTCCTCTAAACTTGTGTGATTTGGATACAACTAACACGGACTAACACTATTTTCAGCAGAATTACCTTGGTGTCTAGTTTTTGTGCAGAAAATCAACTATCAGGAAAAATCCCGGAAAATATGCCAAAAATCCTATTTCACCAGAAGACTCAAGGAGCGAGAATACGAGACGGAGAGGGGCTGGGGCCTGTCCACACCACCTGGCCGTGCGGGCTAGGCCTGGCCACGCCAGGGGGTGGTCTGGCCGCCCCAGGCACCCCCTCGGTCTCCCTCTTCGCCTATACGTTTCCTCCTGACTTAAAAACCCAGGGGGGTTCGGCGTTTTTCCAAAAAGAGTTCCGCTGCGCCGCCACCACTATATTCTGCGATTCGGAACCAGAAACTCCATTCTGGCACCCTGCCGAGACGGGGAATTGGAGGAGATCATCACCATCATCATCACCATCGCTTCTCCATCGACCATCCATATTTCCCCCATCTATGAGTGAGTAGTCCCCCGTTGTAGGCTATGAGGATGGTAGGGATTGGATGAGATCGTTCATGTAATGGCATCAGATTGTTAGGGCATGGTGCCTTGTATCTACTATTAATGCTTTTTTGACTTTGTTGCAACTTGTTATGCTTAATGCTTGTCACTAGGGCCCGAGTGCCATGATTTCAGATCTGAACATGTTATTGATTCATTATGATAGTATTGTTTATGGTCTTACCTGTAAGTTGTATACACACGTTGTTGTCCGGAACCAAAGGCCCCGAAGTGACAGAAATCGGGATAACTGGAGGGAATGGCTTTGATGTAAGGATCACATGTGTTCACGAAGTGTTAATGCTTTGGCTTCGGTGCTCTATTAAAAGGAGCACCTAATTGCCAGTAGTTCCCTTGACGCCCCACTGCAAACGGGATGGCATGACAAAAGATGTTGTGGAAGTTCTTATTGCGAGCACGTATGACTATATATGGAACACATGCCTATGATTATTTAGTACTTGGATGCTTTATCTTATTTATCTGCAAATGCCCTGCGTCTTGATTGCCATGTGAATTGTCTTGTCGATGCAACCGTGCTTTAATCCTACCGTTTACTGCAATTGTTACTACTGTCTTTACTTTTACTACTGCTATTACTTTACTATTCCTACTACAAAACTATTGCTACTGATAAACTGTTGTGAGCAAGATTGTTTCCAGGTGCAGCTGAATTGACAACTCAGTTGTTAAGGCTTATAAATATTCTTTGGCTCCCCTTGTGTCGAATCAATAAATTGGGTTTCACTTCCCTCGAAAATACTACGATACACCCCTTATACTTGTGGGTCATCAGAGCTCACCTGCGAGGCGGGGAGCCTTGCGACAAGGCGTGGTCGCTGGCCGGTCTTGGCGTGGTGACGACGGCCAAGGCCGCCAGCGAGGCGGTGGGCAGCCTTGCACTCTTAGTCCTGGTTTGTGTTACAAACCGGTACTAAAGGGTTTTTGGTGCGTCGCGTTTCGCGTGTAGGGCCGCACCCGTTTAGTCCCGGTTTGTAACACAAACCAGGACTAAAGGTGACTTTGAAGGATATAATTTATTTGTATATTCTACTCTGTTAATTTTCCTCGGGTTTATTGTTTATTGTTTATGGTTTAGGGTTAGGGGTTTAGGGTTTAGGTTGGTTTAGAGATTTAGGGTTTAGGGTTAGGGGTTTAAGGTTTAGATATTTCCCGCTATTTCCCACCGCTTCCCGCCAAGTTTTCCCGCTCTTTCCCTATGAACGGACCTTTTAGTCCCAGTTGTAGCCACTAACCGGGACTAAAGATATTTCCCGCTATTTCCCCCCACTTCCCACCAAGCTTTCCTGCTCTTTCCATCTATATATAGGCCGACCGCACCATGGCAATCCAATCATCCACACCTTCCGCTCTCACAAGAATGGACAGCGCCTACTAGGCCATTGAGACCCTCGAGGAGGCCGAGGCGCGGTGCGCCTCTAGCTACCCATGCCCGCCGGGATGTCGACCGCCCGCCGGCTAGATGCTGAGCACTGGAGGGGTTCTGTTCCTCCTGTGCCTCAAGGTTCGGACCGCCAGGCGGCCATCACGTACCACTTCAGCCTCGAGCTCACGCTGTAGCAGCGGATGGATCCCCATTGGGATCCCGAAAACCTCGAGACCTGGAATGCCTTCTTCGCAAACTGGTGGCAAAGGGAGCTCGCTAGGTACGAGGGTGACGGTCTGCCCCTAGTGAACCACAACGAGGCTGGTCGCCGCTTGTGGTGGGCGAACGGGACTATCGCTGGCGTCATGCGCTACATCACCATGGGAGACCATCCTCGCTTGAGGTACCCGCACTTTCACCAGCCGCATAGCCACAAGAATGGTGGCGGTGGTGAAGGCCGAGGGCGTACTGGGGTCGTAATCCGGGAGCCCCCTCCCGCGCGCGTCATGAATCTGAGGCCAGATTGGCAGGTGCCTCCCTCCCCGGTTCCCCCGTGCACAAGCCGGGGAAGGGCCGAGGATCCAGTCGCTTGCTACGAGCGACGACGATGACGATTCCGAAGATGACCCTGAAGCTATGTACTATAGGGCTAGATATGATTATGACTAATTTTTACGTTTTAATATTAATAAATATCTTTGTTGTTGGCCACAACAAGTTGCAATACTACCTATTGAGATCGAGGCAGTTCATATCCATATATATATAAGTAGATCATTAAAAATAAAGGTTTAATAATATTGTACATCGCCAACATCCACACATCTCTATTGTTAGGGTTTTCTTCTAATCCGTAACCATGGAGCATCTTCCTTACTTAACGGGATGATTGGGTCATCCTTCACAGCGAAGGGTGGAATTTCATGAAACTTATCATAATCTTCTGACATGTCTGTCATATCCTCCACCCCCACGATGTTTCTTTTTCCTGAAAGAACTATGTGGCGCTTTGGCTCATCGTATGCTATATTCTTTTGCTTACCTTTCCTTTTTCTCAGTTTGGTAGACATGTCCTTCACATAAAAAACCTGAGCCACATCATTGGCTAGGACAAATGGTTCATCTCTATATGCAAGATTGTTGAGATCCACTGTTGTCATTCCGTATTTCTTGTCTACCTCAACCCCGCCTCCTGTCAGCTTGACCCATTTGCATCGAAACAAAGGGACCTTAAAATAAGGTCCATAGTCAAGTTCCCATATCTCCTCTATGTAACCATAATATGTATCCTTTTGCCCATTCTCGTCTGTTGCATCAAAGCGGACACCACTGTTTTGGTTGGTGCTCTTTTTATCTTAGGTGATCGTGTAAAATGTATTCCCATTTATCTCGTACCCTTGGAAAGTCAATATAGTCGAAGATGGTGACCTAGCCAACAAGTACAACTGCTCTCCAACATTGATGTCATTCATGAGATGTTTCTACAACCAACCGCCGAAAGTCCTCATGTGTTCATCTCTAATCCAGGAGCCAGGCTTCCCCCGGTTGTTGGAGTGTACAATATTCTTGTGTTCCTCGATATACGGAGCCACCAAGATGGAACTTTGTAGAACTGTGTAGTGTGCTTTAGTGAGAGAATGTCCGTCCATACATATCCTTGCTTTCTTTCCTAGCATGCCTTTTCCACTCAGTCTACCCTCATGCCGTGATTCAGGAACACCGATGGGCTTAAGGTCAGGAATAGAGTCAACACAAAACTCAATGACCTCGTCTGTTCCATATCCCTTTGAGATGCTTCCTTCTGGCCTAGCCCGGTTATGAACATATTTCTTTAAGACTCCCATGAACCTCTCGAAGGGGAACATATTGTGTAGAAATACAGGACCGAGAATGTTAATCTCTTCGACTAGGTGAACTAGGAGGTGCGTCATAATATTGAAGAAGGATGGTGGGAACACCAACTCGAAGCTGACAAGACATTGGACTGCATCTTTCTGTAACCTTGGTAGACTATCTAGACTGATTACCTTCTGAGAAATTGCATTGAGAAACGCACATCGCTTCACAATGGGTACTCGAACATTTTCCTTCAGGAGTCCCCTCAATGCAATTGGAAGCAGCTGTGTCATAAGCACGTGGCAGTCATGAGACTTTAGGTTTTGAATTTTTTTCCTCTGCCATATTTATTATTCCCTTTATGTTCGACGAGAAACCAGACGGGACCTTGATACTGTAAAGGACTTCAAAAAATATTTCCTTCTCTTCTCTGGTAAGAGCGTAACTGGCAGTACCTTCAAACAGCTCTAGATGCATGCCGTCTCGGTCTTTCATACATTGTTGGTCCTGCCGTGCTTCCGGTGTATCTTTATTCTTCGCTTACATGCCCAAGAAGCCTAGCAGCATCACAAAAATATTCTTCGTCAGGTGCATCACGTCAATTGCAGAGCGGACCTCTAGGACTTTCCAATAGGGTAGCTCCCAAAATATAGATTTCTTTTTCCACATGGGTGCGTGTCCGACATCATCCTTTGGAACAGATTGTCTACCAGGACCCTTTACAAAGATTACTTTTTAATCCTTCACCATATCAAATACATCATCACCAGTACGGCGGATAGGCTTACACTGGCTGTCTGCCTCACCATTGAAATGCTTACCTTTCTTTCTTAGGGTGTGCGTGGGTGGAAGAAAATGACGATTCTCCGGGTACACATTCATCTTACATTTATCTAAATATATACTTTCAGTCTCATTTAAACTGTGTGTGCATGCATTGTATCCCTTGTTTATCTGTCCTGAAATGTTACTAAGAGCAGGCCAATCATTGATTCTTATGAACAACAATGCTCGTAGGTCAAATTCCTCCTGCTTGTTCTCATCCCACACACGTACACCTTGTCCGTGCCATAACTGTAAGAGTTCTTCAACTAATGGCTTTAGGTACACATCAATGTTGTTGCCGGGTTGCTTCGGGCCTTGGATGAGAACTGGCATCATAATGAACTTCCGCTTCATGGGCAACCAAGGAGGAAGGTTATAGATACACAGAGTCACAGGCCAGGTTCTATGACTACAACTCTGCTCCCCAAAAGAATTCATGCCATCTGTACTTACACCAAACCATAACTTCCTCGCGTCACCTGCAAAGTCCGGGAACTCTCTCTCGATTTTTCTCCACTGTGACCCATTAGCGGGGTGTCTCAACATCTCGTCTTTCTTACGGTCTTCCATGTGCCATCGCAACAACTTGTCATGCTCTTTGTTCCTGAACAAACCTTTCAACCGTGGTATTATAGGAGCATACCACATCACCTTGGCAGGAACCCTCTTCATGCGGCGCTCGCCCTCAACATCACCAAGGTCATCTCGTCTTATCTTATACCGCAATGCAGTGCATACTGAGCATGCATCCAAATTCTCGTACTCCTCACCGCGGTAGAGGATGCAATCATTAATGCATGCATGTATCTTATGCACCTCTAATCCTAGAGGGCAGACAACCTTCTTTGCTTCGTAGGTACTGGCGGGCAGTTCGTTATCCTTTGGAAGCAACTTATTCATTATTTTCAGCAACTTTTCAAATCCTTTGTCAGTGATACGTCCAAAACATATCTACTTTCCTGAACACTTTTGCTATTGTTTTTCCTCTAAACTTGTGTGATTTGGATACAACTAACACGAACTGACACTATTTTCAGTAGAATTACCTTACTGTCTAGTTTTTGTGCAGAAAATCAACTATCAGGAAAAATCCCGGAAAATATGCCAACAATCCTATTTCACCAGAAGACTCACGGAGCCAGAAGACGAGACGGAGTAGGGCCACGAGGGGCCCACACCACCTGGCCACGCGGGCCAGGCCAAGCCACGCCTGGGGGTGGTGTGGCCGCCTCGGCTGCCCCCTCGACCTCCCCCTTTGCCTATAAGTTGCCTCTTGACCTAAAAACCAGGGGGGGTTCGACGTTTTCCCAAAAAGATTTCCGTTGCGCCGCCACCACCAGATTCCGTGAAACGGAACCAGAAACTCCGTTCTGGCACCCTGCCGGGACGGGGAATTGGAGGAGATCATCGCCATCATCATCACCATCGCTTCTCCATCGACCATCCATGTTTCCGCCATCTATGAGTGAGTAATCCCCCGATGTAGGCTATGGGGATGGTAGGGATTGGATGAGATCGTTCATGTAATGGCATCTTATTGTTAGGGCATGGTGCCTAGTATCTACTATTAGTGCTTTTTGACTTTGTTGCAACTTGTTATGCTTAATGCTTGTCACTAGGGCCTGAGTGCCATGATTTCAGATCTGAACATGTTATTGATACATTATGATAGTATTGTTTATGGTCTTACCTGCAAGTTGTATACACATATTGTTGTCCGGAACCAAAGGCCCCGAAGTGACAGAAATCAGGATAACTGGAGGGGATGGCTTTGATGTGAGGATCACATGTGTTCACAGAGTGTTAATGCTTTGCTCCGGTGCTCTATTAAAAGGAGCACCATAATTTCCAGTAGTTCGCTTGTGGCCCCGCTGCAAATGGGCTGGCAGGACAAAAGATGTTGTGCAAGTTCTCATTGCGAGCATGTATGACTATATATGGAACACATGCGTATGATTATTTATTACTTGGATGCTTTATCTTATTTATCCGCAAATGCCCTACGCCTTGATTGCCATATGAATTGTCTTGTCCATGCAACGCCCATCCATCCATCCCTATGCCTACCACGCTTTAATCCCACTGTTTACTGCAATTGTTACTACCGTCTTTACTTTACTACTGCTATTACTTTGTTATCGTTACTACAAAACCGTTGCTACTGATAAACTGCTGTGAGCAAGATTGTTTCCAGGTGCAGCTAAATTGACAACTCAGTTGTTAAGGCTTATAAATATTCTTTGGGTCCCCTTGTGTCGAATCAATAAATTGGGTTTCACTTCCCTCGAAAATACTGCGATACACCCCCTATACTTGTGGGTCATCAAGACTATTTTCTGGCGCCGTTGCCAGGGAGCATAGCTTTATTTATCAAGTTCACTTGGAATCACTATTGTTCGCTGCCATCCATCCATCATGGGTAAGTCTCGTGATGGCAAGGTTCCTATTTTACCATCCACTACAAGAAGAGGTACGGTTCTGAACACCTCTGTTGCTCTTGATTCACCGTCCATTATGAGTAAGCTCCTTACACCACCACACACACATGCTACACATACTGCTACTACTGCTGAATCTGAAACTTCTGATACTTATGATGCTTCTTCTACTATGCTTGGTAAGAGTGGTTCATTAGGTCCTTTCCCAGATGCTACGATTGCTAGAACTATAGATGGAAATACTGAAACTCCTAATGAAGACACTACTACACCTGTCAGTTCACCTGAGTCTAGAGAGAGCTATGATATCGAGGACGGTTATATAGAGATGACCGATGAATTTATTAAAGAATGTCAAAACACCCATGATAGGAGTGCTATTAAGAGTCTCCTTGAGAGGCGTACTATAAAAACCAAATTGTCTCCTAATGCTAAGTTTGTTGCATCTCCCATAAACATTAAAGATAAGGATTATGATTTCTCTCTTGATCTATCTTACATATGAGAAAGAACCTTTTTGTGGGAATAAGAATGAAAGTGCAGTAGCACATATGACTGAGCTTTCTACCACGAGTGGCTTATTTTCTGATGATATTAAGATGCGCACCTACTTTGTTGCTACATTTTTCCCTTTTTCACTGAAAGGAGAAGCTAAAACTTGGTTTAGTAATTTACCTCCTGGATCCATTGATAGCCCTGATTACCTGATTAGTACCTTCCTTCAGAAATATTTTCCACCTAGTGCTAGATATGCTATTTTGGAGGAACTTTTTGATTTTAAACAGGGAGAAAAAGAGATATTGCCTGAATCATGGGCAAGGTTTTGTGCTTTGATTCATGCATAGGCTGCATGTCCATTACCTAAGAATGAGCTTCTTGACATATTTTATAATGGACTAATTGAAGAATCTAGGACATACCTGGATAGTTGTGCTGATTGTGTTTTCAGGAATAGGACTCCCAACGAAGCTAAGGAATTAATGGCTAAAATAAGCAAGAGTTATGAAGATTTGACTCCTTCTGAACCAGCTATACCTGAGACAATTATACCTGAACCAGCTATTCCTGCGCCTACACCAACATCAAAGAAGATGGGAGTTATTGAACTAAATGATGAAGTGATGAAGGAAGCTAAGAAATGTCTTAAGGAGAAGGGAATTAAAGCTGTAGATGTGAATAATTTACCTCCTATAGAAGAATTATGTAAGCCAATATCCCACTCGTCCACTATTGAGGTACACTCTGTCCAACATTTTGATGAAGGTGATATTCCTTACTCTAAACCTCCTGATCAATGCTTAGAAGAATTTGATGTTTTTATTGTTAAGCAAGATAATTTTAATAAATGGGTGCAAAATCATTTAATGGAAAACTCTAGAGCTATTATTGAGTTAAAAGATATTGTGGAAAGAACCTCTAATGATGTTAAAATGCTTGTTAAACATTTTCAAATCGTTCAAACTCAAATTGATCAGCTTATTGAAGTACAAAAAGACTTGCTAGTTAATGCTGCTAAAGAAAAACATGCTTATGAAATTAGAACTAGAAGTGGTGCTGCTACCCAGGATCCTCTATATCCTGAGGGGCATCCTAAAAGAATTGAGTAGGATTCTAAACAAGCTGAAAATAGTGGTACTACTCCTAAGAAAAGAAAAAAGAAACATAAAACTATTGTAGAACCTTCTGAACCTGTTAAAGATCCTAATAGTATATATGTCTCTAATGCTGAAACTGAAAGTGGTAATGAAGAAAATGATGTTCCTGATAAAGAAAAAGTTGAAGAAGAACCTAAAAGGCACACTAAGAATACTAAATACACTAAAGAAGATTTTGTTGCTAAGAAACATGGTAGTGAAAGAGAGCCTTGGGTCCAAAAACTTATGCCTTTCCCTGATAAGAAACACAAGTCAAAGGAAGATGAACACTATAATAAGTTTTGTGAGTGGATGAAACCTTTATTCCTGCAAATTCCTTTGACTGATGCTATTAAATTGCCTCCTTATTCAAAGTATATGAAGGATATTGTTTCGAATAAAAGGAAGATCCCTAATGAAGAAATTTCTACTTTGCTTGCTAATTATTCCTTTAATGGTAAGGTTCCAAAGAAACTTGGAGACCCAGGGATTCCAACTATTCCTTGCTCTATTAAAAATAGTTATGTTAGAACTGCTTTGTGTGATTTGGGAGCAGGAGTTAGTGTTATGCCTTTTTCTCTATATAAGAGACTTCAACTGGAAAAACTAATACCAACTGATATATCTTTGCAAATGGCTGATAAATCTACTACTATTCCTGTTGGTATATGTGAGGATGTACCTGTTCAAGTGGCTCATAATTGCTTGATATTAACTAATTTTGTTGTGCTTGAAATGCCTGAAGATGATAATATGTCTATTATTCTTGGGAGACCTTTTCTTAATACTGCAGGAGCTGTTATTAATTGTAATCAAGGAAAGGTGACTTTTAATGTTAATGACAAGGAGCATACTGTCTATTTCCCCAAGAAGATTGATAGGAATTATGGCTTAAATTCAATTGAACATGTTGAGGGCATCCAAGTTGGAGAAATATATTATCCCATACCACAAGAAAAATATGAAACTATTATGATTGATTGCTATCAAGGTTGAGGTAACATAATCATTAGTGGAATACAAAGTTTTGTTTCATACAAAATTATTTTGGTAACAAGACCTGATCAACCTTGTTAACAAAAGGATTTTAATGAACAAAACAATGTTTTCACCATGATTATCTCCGCTTACTTTTATTTTATCCATTTTAGTTTTTGCTTTCGTTTAGTTTTCTTTTCTGTTGTTAGTTGCTTGCATATTAGAGTGTTTTAGAACTTCTGAAGTTTTATCTTTGTTTTTTCATTGCATCATTTAGAAACTTTTTTCTGTCAGAAAATCATTCATCTATACCTAAAAATTGCTCAAAAATAAAGTGTCTCGAAAAATTCTAGAAAATTCATATTAAATTTTTACGTGAAAAAAGGGGCAGAGAAGTGCCTGGAGAGTACCAGGGGGGCAACAGGCAGTCACACCACCTGGTGGCACGGCCAGCCCAGGGGCGCGCCTGGCCATGGTGTGGGCCATCCCTGGCCCTCCACTCACTCTCTCACTTCCCACTGCTCTCTCTCCCAAGAAAACACCAGTTCATTGCTCGAAATCGCGTTCTTGCTGTTCTTGTCCATGATTTTTCGATCTCCTTGCTCAGCCCATCTTTGCTGCTGAAATTTGGAGCATTTGTTCTCCGGTATGTGACTCCTTCGCTTTTCCAAGTAGATTTGTGTTTAGGGGTTTATATCTTGAGTATTTTGCTGCTGTAGGTGACAGGTTATGAGATCTTGTAAGCTTGTTCAATGCTTAGAGATATTGTTTTGATGCATGTTTAGGCCTCTTACAAGTCCCCATGAGTAGTTCCCTTCATTATGTATTCACTTTGCAATCACTTGTATAATAGATGTTTAAATTTAAGAATAGAAGATGAATGAACACCACCTCAACCAACATGAACTGAGGGTGCCTGAGGTTATGAAGGTTCACCGAGAGGAGGAAGTTTTTCCTTCCATCTATCCATGCCCCGAGTTCATGAGGGCTGCAGGAATTTCCCATGACTTTCATACTTTAGTTGCCAATGCAGGATTGGAGCATTTTGTGGAGGATGAACCTTGTCAATTTGTGAAACTAACTATGTCTGTAGTGCAGGACTTTCGATTTAGTTGCTCTTAGCCTAACCCCATGGTTCACTACAAAATTTACAATATAGCTATCGACCTTCCTCTTGATGACTTTTATGCAGCTATTAAGGTACCTCAGTGGGGATCGTGTGGAAGGATTAAAGAGCGACCTGCACCACTCATGGACTTGTATACGGAGATTTGCCAAGGGAGCAGCTTCTCCAAGGAGAGTGGGAAAATTCATAACATTCATCTCCCGTCTATTTTGTACTTTGCTTACTTTATTGCCAAGTGTGTTCTCGCTAGGAAAACTGCTAATAAGTTATCCTCATATGATCTAGCATTCATCTCAGCTGCTTTAAACCGAGATATGAATTTTAACTTGGGTGCCTTGATAGCTTTCCGTCTTGTTGCTAACCGTGAGAAAGGTGGAATTTGTGGAGGCCTCATCGCCTCCCGTTTATTAGCTTTGCATGGTGTAGTGCCTCATCATCTAGACCTACAGTTTCCCATAGATAGGCTTGACCTTAATTCCATGATACAGCATAAGTTTGTTTCTTCTTGGGCTAATTTGAGTGATTTGTCTTATGAAATAACCTTTCTCAAGGGTGGTTGGAGAAGGAGTAAGTACGAACATGTTGTTCTTTTGCCTGCACATGTTTTGTTTAACCTTGAAACCAAGGTAGGATGGTCACTCACTGAGGAGGATCTCGATACGTATCTTGGAGAGCTCTCCCAACAGGAGCAGGATACTAGAAGGGAGGTTACAGATGATTCAGTCCAGCCCTCGAATGAGGGGGAGTCTTCATATCAGCAGTCTACCTATGATTGGGGAGCCTCTTCTTCTTCCCAAGGGCCTAACCACGATCATTCTTACAATGACCCGCCTGCTTGGAACCCTTACCCGCGTTGGGGTTGATATCCACTTAGGCCAAAAGCCTAAGCTTGGGGGGAGGTACACCGACATCATACTGATCTCAATATCATGTTTAGTTGGTACTTTGTATATCCGTGTTTCGTTCTCTTTTTAGTTTTCGTTCTTTCTGTACCTTCGTTTTCTAAAATTTAAAAAGACCAAAAATATTTCCGTTGTTTCTCTTTGTTTGCTTCTTCTTCTTTTTTCCTTGGTTTGATTTTTCCTTGTTGCTTTGTTTGAACTATTCGAAAAACCCAAAAAGATTCTGCTTTGCTTGTTTTTCCTTTTTGTTCTTGCCTTTAAAAATCAAAAACACCAAAAATATTTGTTGTTCTTCTTTGTTTTTGTGAAGTTTGTTGCAGGGTTCAGCAGTCCTCAGTGGAATTTGGTTTCATGTTATTATTCAAGCTACACAAGTGAAGGGCAATAATGAGGATTAATGACAACTTGAGGTGTGGTAAGAGGCTGGTAACGAACTCTATTTGTTTTCATTTTTGTACATATACTCATTATTGTGGACATGCTTAGTCTGTTCATGTAGGGTGTATGTTATTTATGGATGCTTAGAAGTTCTTGCTTTCTTATGATTAGCTCCAGCTCGCTAATAGTTTGTAGCATGTCAAATGAATGTTTGCTTGCATTGCTCTATTCATAACTTGGTATGACACTGTGGTATCCTCCTCTGAATGTTTCACTTGAATTGACTTGCCACATGCTCATGCATGCATATGACTGAAACAATAATCAGTTAAGACTCGATGATTTATTTTGCTTTAGGGGTCTTGAATCACTTTCATGCCATGATTAGTCCTGTTTTGTTGCAAGCATGATTATGACAGTTATTGCTCTCTCGTTTGTCGCTCCCTCCCTATTGCTAGCCTTCACTTGTACTGAGTTTAAGCTTTACTCGTGTTTCCAACTCCCTAAAACCAATATTGCCAAAAGTGTCCATCATACCTACCTATTAGCATCATTTGCTATTCCGTGCATATTTAGTATGCCTTGTTTTCTTCCGAATAAAATGTTTGCTTGTTATGAGAAAGTTAGTTAGTAAAGCTCTCACGAACTTGATGGCACATCTTACTTTCTTGCACTTAATAATCTTGAACCATTGCGTCCATCTTTGTTGCGTATATGCTTGTGCTTTATAAGTTGAAGTTAGTAGAACCATGTATCATGGGGAACGCTTTCAACATTGCACTAGTACTTTGTACCTCGTTGATATCATGATTCTTTTGCTTATGGATCCCAGCGGTGTGAAATAAAAGGGGAACTTGTAAGATCATGGAGTTCGTATATGTGTTAGAGAAACGCCTGGACCGCTAGCCTAAGCCATGCCTAATCATGGTGGAAACTTGCAGCATAATCATAATGAGCATTCTATGAAGCATCCTCAATAAAAACCTATGCAAATAGCAAATAAAAATATCACTGAGATGCTCATTGTCTGCTTGTCTTGTCATTTTGATTATGGGATAGATCCTGTATCATGTGCAAGGGGTACCCCGTTGGCGGTTCTCTATGATACATATGTACTTATAATGACAAGAGCTTACTTGTGACTGAAGTTGAGTATCATGAGGTTTGGTACTTGTAAGTAACGGGCATGAGATTTTAACTTATAACTTGTTAAGCATATCCTCTTAGTTGTGTCACTTTAACCTTAACCATTTAAAGATGCTTATGATAGGGCAATGAGAGCTCAAAGCTAATGAGTACCATACTTTCAGCATTTGGAAGCCTTTCAAACTTTTCAAAACCTTTGCATTCCCTTGTTGAGTCACCACCCATTCTATGAGCACTTTCTTAAGAGCATAGTTGTCATTCTTAGTGTAATGTGTTTGTCTCAAAACTTGATTAATTGTGTTATGACTTTGATGCTTGTATCTTTGATATCTTTACTTATAGTCTTCACTTGAACTTCAGAGGTGCCTTGGCATTTATGTTTGCTCTACAATCAAAGGCAAGGAAGATACCACTCTATCATACCTTGTTATGAGTATTGCAATGTTGCTTATGTTTATGTTTCATGCTACTTATTATGTTTGAGTTGGAATATCTTTATAGCTTGCAGTGACTATTAAGTAAACTTACTTGCATACTCTTTGTTATGAATTGCCTGAGTAGTTGATCATATGCTGAGAATATAATCTTATGAAGCAAATGTGTTCGTGAAAGTTTCTTTTATCGCACTCAGTTTTCAACTGAATTGCTTGAGGACAAGCAATAAGCTAAGCTTGGGGGGAGTTGATACATCCAAAACATATCTACTTTCCCGAACACTTTTACTATTGTTTTTCCTCTAAACTTGTGTGATTTGGATACAACTAATATGGACTGACGCTGTTTTCAGCAGAATTACCTTGGTGTCTAGTTTTTGTGCAGAAAATCAACTATCAGGAAAAATCCCGAAAAATATGCCAAAAATCCTATTTCACCAGAAGACTCACGGAGTCAGAAGACGAGACGGAGTAGGGCCACGAGGGGCCCACACCACCTGGCCGTGCGGGCCAGGCTAGGCCGTGCTTGGGGGTGGTGTGGCCGCCTCGGCTGCCTCGTCGGCCTCTCTCTTCGCCTATAAGTTGCCTCTTGACCTAAAAACCAGGGGGGTTCGACGTTTTTCCAGAAAGAGTTCCGCTATGCCGCCACCACCAGATTCCGTGATTCGGAACCAGAAACTCCGTTCTAGCACCCTGCCAGGATGAGGAATTGGAGGATATCATCACTGTCATCATCACCATCGCTTCTCCATCGACCATCCATGTTCCCCCCATCCATGAGTGAGTAATCCCCCGCTGTAGGCTATGGGGATGGTAGGGATTGGATGAGATCATTCATGTAATGGCATCAAATTGTTAGGGCATGGTGCCCAGTATCTATTGTTAGTGATTTTTGACTTTGTTGCAACTTGTTATGCTTAATGCTTGTCACTAGGGCCCGATGCCATGATTTCAGATATGAACATGTTATTGATTCATTATGATAGTATTGTTTATGATCTTACCTACAAGTTGTATACACATATTGTTGTCCAGAACCAAACTCCCCGAAGTGATAGCAATCGGGATAACCGGAGGGGATGGCTTTGATGTGAGGATCACATGTGTTCACAGAGTGTTAATTCTTTGCTCCGGTGCTCTATTAAAAGGAGCACCTTAATTGCCAGTAGTTCCCTTGAGGCCCCGCTACAAACGGCTGGCAGGACAAAAGATGTTGTGCAGGTTCTCATTGCGAGCACGTATGACTATATATGGAACACATGCCTATGATTATTTAGTACTTGGATGCTTTATCTTATTTATCTACAAATGCCCTATTTCTTGATTGCCAGATGAATTGTCTTGTCCATGCAACGCCTGTCCATCCATCCCTATGCCTACCGCACTTTAATCCTATTGTTTCCTGCAATTGTTACTACCGTCTTTACTTTACTACTGCTATTACTTTGTTATCGTTACTACAAAACTGTTGCTACTGATAAACTGCTGTGAGCAAGATTGTTTCTAGGTGCAGCTGAATTGACAACTCAGTTGTTAAGGCTTATAAATATTATTTGGCTTTCCTTGTGTCGAATCAATAAATTGGGTTTCACTTCTCTCGAAAATACTGTGATACAGCCCCTATACTTGTTGGTCATCAGTCAGTCACACCGTTCTCTGCCTTCCATTGCAGCAATTCTAGTGTGCTACCCAGTTTTTTGTGCCCATCTTCACAATTTGGGTACAACAATTTGTTGTGATCCTCTAACATCTGCTTGAACTTCAACCTCTCCCTTTCAGTTATGCATTCTTCCTGGGCATCAGCAATGGCCCGACTAAGATCATCATCAGGCAGATTTGATGCCCGTTCTTCATCTTCTTCTTCATCATTGTATTCCATTGTAGTACCATCGTATTCAGGGGACATAGTAGGGTACTCGTTATCATTTTCTTCTTCTTCTTTGTCTTCCATCATAACCCCTATTTCTCCATGCTTGGTCCAACAATTATAGCTGGTCATGAAACCGGACCGAAACAGGTGGCTATGAAGGACTCTTGAGGAAGAGTATTCCTTATGATTCCGACAGACATCACATGGACAAGACATAAAACCATTCCGCTTGTTTGCCTCGGCCACAAGGAGAAAAGAATGCACGCCTTTAATGAACTCGCTAGAGAGTCGGTTAGCATACATCCATTGCCGGCTCATCTGCATTATATAATTAAGTACATCAAACAGAATCATGATGATAAAATTAGTACTGGTCTAAAAAAATTAAAGCCAACAACCGGGACTAAAGATATGATGAACCTTTAGTCCTGGTTGGAGGCACCAACCGGGACTAAATGTGGATGTGGCGACAACATGTCGACACTATGTCCTCAATGGGCAGCACTGAGCCAGTAAATGATGACACTATTTTGGGTGGGTGGCAGCACTATGTTAGGGGTGAGTGTCGACATTATGTCATCAGTGCCCGACACTATGTTGTGCTGCTTACTCTATAAATATGTATGCATTTTTGTGAAGAACTGCAAGATGGTGTGCGAGACCAGGGACACCACTATAGCGGAGCTTCTCGAAGATGTCTTAGAACCTCATCCTCAGACATCTTCGAGGAGCTCGCCGTAGAGGCACTCCCTAATATGTGAAATTAGTTAGCTTCACCAGCATACTGATCTAGCTAGAGAAGATATAAACTGAAAGATGGTGTGCGAGAGCAGGGACACCACTACGGCAGAGCTTCTCGAAGATGTCTTAGGATCCCGTCCTCAGACATCTTCGAGGAGCTCGCCATAGAGGCACTCCCTAATTTAATTTGGTAGCTCCCCGACGTGTTCATGTTTTTGGTTTGCTTAAACGGCCGGTGAATAAAATGCTAGGGCGTCACTATATATATGTATGCCTTCATAGTTTTGGTTCTTATTTTTGTTACAATGGATTTTGTGACGACATGTAGAAGAAGAAGAAGGATATTTTGTTGCTTGACGGCGGCATGATGCATCTGTGAATCGTCTGAATTTCGAGACTATGTGCCAAACCAAGATATATAGATAGGATAAACTCATGTAGCTCTGTGCTTCGATGAATCAAATGAATTTCAAGGACTATATGTGCCAAATTAACCATATATATAGAGAGATAGAATCCACACAAATCCCTCCATTTCTAGAGCATGAAATGAAGTAAAACTAGAAATAAAATATGAAATGATGAAGTTGCTAACCTCTTAGGACCCTTAGATAGATGTGGAGCTAAAAAATCTTCACAAATCTTGAGAAAAATCGGCAAGAACTCGAGCATGAGGGAAGAAATTTGAGGGAGATGCTTGTGTGAGCTTGAAATGGCTCGGGCAGGAGAGAGGAAGAAGATATAGTCGGGCCCTTTAGTCCCGGTTCGTTTAACAAACCAGAACTAAAGATCCACACATGCGCTCCTTTTCAGCGTCAGACCCTTTAGTCCCGATTCAAAGGTCCCCTACGAACTGGGACTAATGTTTTCTGGACCCTGCGGCCATTTCAAGCTGTTGGGACCAGGACATTAGTCCAGAACCGGGACTAATGCTCTGAACCAAAGGTCCGTTTTCTACTAGTGATGTTTTAGTTCATGAGAAGCGGTGACAAACTTGTATATGCAATGTTCTATGTCGTGTGCACGTTGCATACTTGCATGATGTTAGAATGTTAAAATGAGCAACTAAAAAATATATAGATGTTGATATACCTCACTGAACTAGAACTGAGACCAGCATCCAAACACCGCATTGGTTGCGTGAACAAAAATATCACCGAAGTTTACAACATTACCTAGATGGATCCAATGATAGGCGTAGTCTTAGAAACACATGCAATTATAATTGCTGTCCTGGGTTCTCTATGTTACTTTTCTTGGGCCTTCATTGGTGGACCCGTGTAGAGAAGAAAATAATATTAAAAACTGAAATTCAGAAATGAATTTCCTACCTTTGAAGGCGGTGTGTCAATTTGGCACCTGAGCTCCATGGAGCTCGTTTTCGGGAACTTCAAAAAAAAATTTAAAGCTTCAAGAAAACTCAAAAAATATGAGAATATAGTTAATGATTTGTTCTACCCGCGTAAATTTTTAACACGAAACACCTTATATTCTACCCTCAGTAAAAGTGACAAAAATGCAGATATGGGGACATGAACAATGCAACTTCCAAATCTTCTAAAATTTGTCTAATTTGTCTTTTTTGTTGAGCCTAAAATACAAGGCATTTCACATTAAAAATTTGCACGCTTGTAGTGTACATAATTTACTACACTCAGGTATTTGTTTTCGAATTGTTTGAAACTTTGAAATCAAGTTTTATTTTTGTTAAAGGCTCCCCTCCCCGTGCCAAAGCCATTTTTCGCATAGTTGCTATTTGTTCTGGGTCACCTTGTCTACGACTGCGCCAATGATGGGGTATTTGTGAGCCCCTTTGGTCTTTTGATCGGATGCGTTGTACCTATTATTCATTACCCTCACTGCCATATTTTTCAATATGCTCATATGCTGCCCTAAAATTTTGCCCAATGAATGCAATAACATGCACACATAGTAGATTCAAAGCTGTACATTCGAGAACTACATAATTGTGAATGAAAGTATACCTTGGTGGAAACCATGAAACGAGATTTGTCACTACCAATGGTGTCTCCATAGATTGCTGCTGCTCCACTTTGTCATGCTCGTGCGTGGTAGGTCGGAATTAGGGTTCGGAGCCGCTAGACACCAACGTTGTTGTGCGCTGCTACCACGTCCAAGTTAGGCATGTGAGTCGTGTCGCCGCCCGCATTTGGGAGTATCAAAGACGAGCAGGATCAGGGAGATAGGGAACCTCATCATACTTGATTGCGCTGCCACCATCGTGCTAGAGCGGAGTGCAGGAGCCAGCAGAGGGGAGAGGGTGTCACGAAAGCATAGCATAAATGCACTTTGGCTTGTTCGGGGTGGTATGGGAGGAGAGGAGAGATGAAAGGGTTTCAGCTTTTCGATGGAGTTTTCTTTTTTAGGGGTATAAGATCATTTTTTTCAAGGAAAACTGACAAGCTTTTGAGGTCGTCTCACGTTAACGCATGGTAAACAGATGTGTGGTGCAATTGTCTCAAATTAACGCATGGTCAACGGACGAAAATACTATATCTGTGCGTAGTGCAATTTTCTTGGGCATATTTGAAATATAAAATATCTAACCGGCGTCGCCGCTCCGGCAGCGGGGAGAGAGGAGTTCCTAGAGTCTCGGCTCGACCAGTAGTGGGGTTCCTAGAGTCTCGGCTCGACTAGTACTTTGGGTATGTTGTTTTCCTCGAAGTGGTGGCGTTCGGGCAGGTGGCAACGCGTCATCTTCGAGATTGTCTTCCGGGCTCTAATCCTTCTCAAGTCTGTTTGTTAGTACAAAGTTGATGCAGCTCTGGCGTAGATTCTTGTCATCCCCTTGGGGCAGCAAAGTTAGGGTTTCTCTTTCGTGCGAGAAAGAGGGCGAGATTTGGTGATATAGGTTTCATATATTGATTTAAGGGTTTAGGGGCGATGACTCCGGCTCTAGGGATCTTAATGTAATCTTATTATGTTTCAGGTGTTTTGTAGTTCTCGTGAACCTTTATACTTCCTCCAGTCCATATTAATGGCCTTAACTTTATCTATATTCGTATGTATCTAGTTAAGTACTTCCTCCGACCCATATTAGTTGACTTGAATTTGTCTAGATTCGGATGTATCTAGACATGTTTTAGTACTAGATACATCCGAATCTAGAAAAATTCAAGTCAACTAATATGGGTCGGAGGGAGTATTTAGATTAGATGCATCGTATCTAGACAAGTTGAGACCATTAATCGGAGGGAGTAATAGATTTGGTCCTTTTCGCAAAAAAGTCCTAGAGGGAAAAAAATTGTGGGTATACATAAAATTTCATTGTTTCACATCGTGAATTTATCCAATAAGATCAATGTGGATAATTAGGCTTCAGGCCAAGACCTATGATGTCTAATCCCTAAGGAAATCGGTTATCTCCTATGATTCATCACCCAAAAAAAAAAAATGAAAGAATGTGGATCCTACGCTGCTGCGAAGATTGGTTACCTGTCTCATCATCTCCTCGGTAGCCATGGCGCATATCAAATATTGCCGGATCATGTCCCCTCCAGCTCACGTACATCTCACATCGCATCTTCACAATCATCAACTTTTTTTCTTTCAATACATGGCAGGCATGTCACCTTTGCATTATGCGCATAGTGGCCAAGTGGGATGATGGCATGATTAATTCCGAACTAATCAAGCATCCTAATCTTCCATGATCCTTCCTTAGTTAAACAAGCGTGCATGCGTGCTTGCTAGACTAATGCCAAACTGGCTAGTTAGTGCACAAGGTATCTTCTAATCTTGCGTGTGCTCTGACCGAATTAGAGACTGGCTTTATCACTTGCTCTAGTCTTAGAGTTTAGTTAACTTTTTTTTTGAGATAGAGTTTAGTTAACTAAATTACAAAGTAATGCCGCATGATTAGCACCGCGCGCAAATTGGTCGGCCGGCAGCGGCTGGATTCCTGCAGGTCCAGATGTTTATGCATGCACACTACTTGCCATGGCCCGTGGAGACAGGGAAGCAGTTGGAGGATTTTTAGTGCTTCGATCGGCAAGTGGATTGTTCAGTAGTACAACTGGCTTCGATGTGCGTGTGAGAAAACAAAAGAGAAGGTTCGATATGAGTTCACTTTTCTTCAGATCATATGAGATACGGCCGAGCTGGCAATCACATCTTGGCATCCTGCGCGCGTGCCCAAGTGACTAGGACAAAATTCAACAAAATGCATATTGATAATAACTTGTATTAATTTGAACAATAGTACAAAGTTTATAGAAGAGAGGAGAGAGGTCGGCCGGCCTAAACCGACTTAGGACTAGAGTCCTAATACCCCGTAGTGTCAACATCGGGCGTCACGATGTTGAGACCGGAGCGAATATATGTAAATATTGTAGTGGAGAGACCCTTGGTGAAGATATCTGCAAATTGAGTGTTGTTCGGAACATGAAGAACGCGAACCTCGCCGAGAGCCACCTTCTCTCGAACAAAGTGAATATCAATCTCTATGTGCTTGGATTAGAGGCCATGTAGACTGCAAACATATTGTCACAATAGACAATGGTAGCACGCTCAATTGGTCGATGAAGCTCGGCAAGAAGTTGACGTATCCAGACTGCTTTGGCCACTGAATGAGCAACCGCCCGGTATTATGCTTCCGCCGATGACCTGGAAACTGCAATCCGCCTTTTCGAAGACCAGGAAACAAGATTATCACCCAAATAACCACAAAAGCCGGATATGGATCGTCGAGTATCTGGACAACCTGCCCAGTCTACATCAGAATAAACTATCAAGCTTGTGGAAGTAGAAGAATCAAGAAGTAGACCATGGTCGAGAGTGCCTTTGAGATAGCGTAGAATTCGTTTGATATGAGAAAGGTGGGGAACACGAGGATCATGCATATACAAGCAAGCTTGCTGAACAGAATAAGAAATATCAGGACGAGTGAGAATAGCATATTGTAGTGCCCGTGTGAGACTGCAATAGAATGTAGGATCAGGAACAAGATCACCATTTGCCGATGTTAGCAGGGGTACGACTGGGCTGACAGTCAAGCATGCCAGCACGAGATAAAAGATCGATAATCTATTGGTGTTGAGAAAGAAAGAGATTGGAAGAATTTCGAGAAGCGGTAACACCGAGAAAATGATGAAGTGGTCCTAAATCAGTCATAGAGAATTTCTGATTGAGAAGGGTGATAATATGGCTAAGAAAGGATTCGGAGGAGGCGGTTAGAACTATATCATCGATATAGAGAAGAAGATAAGCGGTTTAAGTAGAAGAGCGAAAAAATAAAGAGAGAGGAATCGGATTTAGAGGGAAGGAAACCTATAGTTTGAATAAATGTGGCGAAGCGTTGAAACCACGTATGTGGTGCTTGTTTGAGACCGTAAAAAGAATTTTGGAGAAGACACACAAAGTCAGGATGGAAAGAATCTACAAAGCCAGAGGGTTGTTGACAATAGACGGTCTCATTGAGAGTGTCATGAAGAAAAGCATTTTTAACATCAAGTTGATGAATCGGCCATGAGGAAAATACAGCAAGACTGAGAATAATGTGAATAGTACTTGGTTTAATAATAGGTGAAAAGGTTTTATCTAAGTCAATCCCTTGATGTTGAGAAAACCCCCGGCATACCCAACGAGCCTTGTACCGTGCGAGAGATCCATCGGAATTATATTTGTGGCGAAAAACCCACTTGCCTGAAACAACATTGGCGCCGGGAGGTTTAGGAACGAGAGTCCATGTATTATTTTGAAGAAGGGCATCAAACTCATCACGCATGGCAGAATGCCAAAGAGGATCTAGAAGAGCTTGTTTGTAGGAAGTAGGAATTGGGGAAATATTTGAGGTGACATTGAGGTTAAGAAAACGGCGAGGAACGTGAAAGTCCTTTTTACCACGAGTACACATGACATGATCGTTAGCGGGAATAGTGACGGGAACGGTGTGAGGAGGAAGTTGTGGAGTGGGAGAGTTACTCGGAGTACTAGAGGCGCTAGCAGGAGACGGGGTAGGTGTGTGTTGATACATTGTAAACGTATCTATAATTTTTGATGTTCCATGCTTGTTTATATCTACTTTCTAATGTTTTGTCCACGCTTTGGAGTATTTTTACACATTTTCTGGAACTAACCTATTAACAAGATGCCACGGTGCCAGTTGCCTATTTTCTGCTGTTTTTGGTTTCAGAAAAGCTAGTAAGGAAATATTCTCGAAATTGGACCAGACAAAAGCCAAAGTCAATATTTTACCCGAAGCAACACGGAGTCCGGAGGGGAGACGAAGTGGCGCACTAGGGCGGCCACACCTGGTGGCGGCGCGACCTTGGGGGGCGCCACCAGGAGATGTGGGCCCCTTGGCGCTCCATCGACCTTGCCCCTTCGCCTATAAAGACCCCTCGGGACGAAAACCCTAAGTATCCGATCAAAATTCCACGAAAGAGTCTGTAGCCGCCGCCATCTCCATCTCTATATCGGGAGGGATCTGAAGCTCTTCCCGGCACCCTGCCGGAGGGGAGAGATCACCCTGGAGGCCTTCTTCATCACCATGCCTGCCTCCGGTGTGATGCGTGAGTAGTTCATCCCTAGACTACAGGTCCATATAGTAGCTAGATGGTTGGTTCTCCTCCTTTGTGCCACCATGTTTAGAACTTGTGAGCTCCGTTCATGATCAAGATCATCTATTTGTAATCTTACATGTTGTGTTTCGGGGATCCGATAGATATTGAGATGCTATTTCAGATTGATTATTGATTCTATCATATCTTTGTTATTTGTGATCTTGCATGCTTTACGTTGTTAGTAGCTATCTTGGCCAAGTAGATGCTAGCAACTCCAAGAGGGAGTATTTATGCTCGATAGTGGGTTCATGCCTCTAGGAATCTGGGAAAGTGACATAAATCTCTATGATACTAGATGTGTTGTTGCTATTAGGGAGAAAACAACAATCCTTTGTTCATGGAGTAATCGTATTGTTTACTTTACATACTTTGCTTAATGCTTATATGTTGCTTGCAACTTAATACTAGAGGGGGGTCGGATGATAACCTGAAGGTGGATTATTAGTTATAGATGCAGTTGGATTACGGTCTATGTATAATATTGTAATGCCCAATCAAATCTCATAGGAGTCAAGATGATTAGTATATGCATGTATGCTTTCTCGGTGTCTATCAATTGCCACGCTGTAATTTGTTCACCCAACATGTCATCTATCTTAAGGAGAATCACCTCTAGTGAACTATGGACCCCGGTCCATTCTTTTACCATCAATCTATAATCTACTATTTACTGTTTACTTTTTACTTTCTGCAAGCAATTAGTATCTTCCACACTATATGTTTAATCCTTTGTGTTCAGCAAAACCGGTGAGATTGACAACCTCACTGTAAGTTGGGTTCAAAGTTCTATGGTTGTGTTGTGTAGGATTACAAGTTGGAAACAACACCTTAGAGGTGTTTCCTTTCTCCTACTGGTTCGATAACCTTGGTTTCATAACTGAGGGAAAACTTGCTTCTGTGCTCATCATACCTTCCTCTTGGGGTTCCCCAACGAGCTCGATATATTTTGAGCTATCAAGCCTATTTTCTGGCGGCATTGCCGGGGAGTCAAGGACATCTTCACAAGGGGAGTCCCTCATAACCAATCTCTTTACTTTGTTTTGCTTAGTTTATTTCTGCTTTGTTTGCTTGTTTCTTTTATCAAAAACACAAAAAAATAGTTGTACTAGTTTGCTTCCTTTTATTAAAAACACACACAAAAATAGTTTCTATCTAAAAGTTGCTATTATGTTTAGCATTGCTCCAATCACTATGTCACCTGAGGAAATGATTTTTACTTTCAAACAAGGAATTGAAGAAAGTTTTAAAGAAGATTGGTCTAGAATATCTGAATTACATGCAAAAACTGAACCTAAAATGACTCTAAGCTTGTTTCTTAGCAGTTTTTATTTTGGAACTGCTCTTTGCTACAGATATGCTTTGGATGCTGTAGTAGTAGGAGATTCCCTCCAATGCAATGATGATGAAGCTTTTAATTCCATAAAAAAGTTGGTTGCAACATATGACTTGCCTAGCAAATCTGATTCCTCCATTATAAACATCATTGCTAGATTGAACACTTTTGAGACCAACACAACTAGTTTAAAAGAATGCTATAACATGCTTAGAGAGCATCATGAATATGTTCCAATAAATTATGAATCTTCAAAATGGCTTCCTACAGTAAAATTTGTTATAAATAATGAAACTTTTTATGATCATTGCGATATCATGTCTGAATTCTGTCTTATGCCTAAAGATATCTATGAGTCTTTGAGTCTTTGGGGACTTTCTGAAGGGGGAGAAGAAATATCTCTTGCTAATAATGCCACAATATTACCCATTAGAATAGTTGAAGGAGTGTTTACAAAGATCCTAGGGAAAGTGGTGTCTACTGATTATCTTGTTATTGAATGTGTAGGAAAAGGACAAATTACACTTGAAAGATCCCTATTAAAACTCCTTGGAGCAATAATAGATGTGGAAAAGGGCATCATGCATTTTGCTTCTCCACCAAACAATCATACGTTCCCCAAGGATAAGAATAAAGGTAAGAAAGGTAGGGGCAAGAAATTTGGTCTTAATGTTTTTTCATTTGAGAATACTTGATTCTTGCTTCTTATGCCTAGCTCAAAGGCGTTAAAGAAAAGCACTTATTGGAAGATAACCCAAATTTTGTTAGGAATCTTTTGTAGAGTCTTCGAAGTTATTTCTTCAGTAATAATCTCTCCTTATCCTTTTTGTGTGGTTTTTGTGCCAAGAATATCCTCTAAAGACAGAGAAGTAATGCTTGGGAAAGTTGCTGTCCCGAAATAGATTTTTGTGCTTCACTGTAAAAATTTGATAAAATCCTCAGTACGTCGGATTGAGCTGTAATTTTTTGTGCTTCTGCCCCAGGATGTTATACAACTTTCATTAGTTCAACACTTTTCGATTTGAGTAACAGAAGGTCTTCGAAAAAATTGGTGTTTACCTGCTGGTCTGTTTTTACAGATTTCTGCCATTATTTGCATTTGCCTCTTAATCTCTTTCTCTTTGAGTTCTCCTTGATCATTTGAACTTTTTAAAGGAAGTGCTACAGTAGCTTATGTTTTAATGGAAGTTTTAATTGTGTTGAAACTGAACCAAAAGACTTATTATCTTAAGTACACTAATGTTGTTAATGAAGATTGTGTAAAGTTTTGTATGAAGGAAATTTTAAGTGTAGGGAAGAGTAATGTGATAAGATGAAGAATGGACAAAAGCTCAAGTTTGGGGATGCCACCTGTGACCCCCAATAAATATTCAAGAAGTACAAGAGTCAAAGCTTGACGATGCCCAAGGCACCCCCTTCTCCATCAATAAAAATCTCTGGTTTCTCCCAAACAATTCATTTTTATTGTTTCATGCATAATTGTGTTGTTCTTGGAGCGTCTTCGTTCTTGTTTTTAGTTATTGTTTGCTTAGTTTGCTTGAATAAATTGGTTGGACCCCCACATTCATATATGATGGTTTTCAAATAGGTTGATTTAGATTGGAAAGAGTAGGAAAGTTCATGCTTAAGTGGTGTAAAAGGAGCTTGTTTTTGACCGTGACTTAGACTTTCTCATGTCATACTTGATATTGTTTTGACTCTATGCTTAGTGATTATTGGTGTAGCATGATTTGTTACAAACAATTGAGATTGCTTAATGTGCCTTGAAAGAATCATGCGTTGTTTTAGCATATAAAAGCATAATATTGTGGTATTCTCCTTTGACGCTTATTTGGGTTGACTTGGCGTATGCTCACACCATGTTAAGACTATACCAAGTCACCATAGCCTCTATGATCATTTAGTTTTCGACTTGTAATATCACTTTATGCTTTACTTAATAATGTGTTGTCGCTTTGCATGATTATGGCCATTATTGCTCTCTTAGTTGGTCGCTCCCAGTCTTTTGCTAGCCTCCATACCAAGTATGAGTTCCACTCATGCATCCAACTCCAAATAAAACCAAGTTATTCCAAAGAGTCCACCATACCTACCTATTAGCATTTGCTATTCTATGTATATTCATGTTTTTATCTACCTTCCGAATTAAACTTGTTATGTGAAAATTAGTGATTAAATCTCTCACGAACTTGATGACACACTTTACTTTTCTTGCACTTAATAAACTTGAACCATTGTGCCCATCTATGTTGCGTATATGCTTGCATTTTGTAAGTTGTGAATTAGCAGAACCATGCTATCATGGGGAACGCTTTCAACATTGCACTTTATTTAGTTGATATCATGTTCTTTTGCTTATGGATCTCGACGGTGTGAAATGAAAGGGGAGCTTGTAAGGCTCATGGAGTTCGTATATGTGTTAGAGAAACATCTGGGCGGCTGGTCTAATGCCTAATCATGGTGGAAACCTGCAGCGTAACCATAATAAGCAATCTATGAAGCATCTTCTATAAAAAAAACGTATGCAAATAGGAAAGAAAAAAAAGATAAAAAAGAAAAAAAAGCCTATGCAAATAGGAAATAAAAGGATTGCTGAGATGCTCATTGTCTGCTTGCCTTGTCATTTTGATATGGGGATTCTTCCGTATCATCGGGCAAGGGGTACCCCGTTGGCGGTTCTCTATGATACACATGTACTTACAATGACAAGAACTTACCTGTGACTAAACTTGAGTAGCATGAGAAACGGTACTCGTAAGTAAGGGGCATGAGATTTTCAGCTTATAACTTGTCAAGCATATCCTCATATTTGTTCACTTTAACCTTAATCACCTAAAGATTCTTATGATAGGGGCAATGAGAGCTGAAAGCTAATAAGTACCATAATTTTTGGAAGCGCTTTATGAGACTTGAATCCCCGCTTCCTTCTATGAAGGACCTTTCTTTTTTACTTTTATGATAAGTCTCCATCTTCTATCTTTATGCACCTATTGAGAGAGCATAGTGGTCATTCTTAGTTTAATGTGCATTGTCCCAAAACTTGTTGATTGATTTATAACTTTGATATTGCTTGTACTTAAATTATTTGTATCTAGTCACCCTTATGAACTTTGAAGGTGCCCTATTCATTTATGTTTTGCTACACTATGAGGGACAAGCTAAATACCATTCTCATTATGTTTTCTATATGTGAAACAAACAAACGACTTTCAAAACATTGTTATTCATGAATCTTTTGTTTGTACCTTTTCATGTTATAACATAGTTGTTATGTATTATTGCTAGAACTATATCATTCATGCTATGATAAAGTACTATGATCCCAGCTATCAATGTTTTATAAATACCTTGATCAAGATTATGATGGTGCATGTCACCTCAAAAATTATTCTTTTTTATCACTTACCTACACGAGGACGAGCAAGAGTTAAGCTTGGGGATGTTGATACGTTATAAACGTATCTATAATTTTTGATGTTCCATGCTTGTTTTATATCTACTTTCTTATGTTTTGTCCACACTTTGGAGTATTTTTACACATTTTCTAGAACTAACCTATTAACAAGATTCCATAGTGCCAGTTTCCTGTTTTCTACTGTTTTTGGTTTCAAAAAAGCTAGTAAGGAAATATTCTCGGAATTGGACCGAACAAAAGCCAAAGTTAATATTTTACCCGAAGCAACACGGAGTCCAGAGGGGAGACGGCGCACATCTTGACCACACATGGTGGCGGCTGCCTGGGCTCCACCAGGGGGTGTGGGCCCCCTGGCGCTCCATCGACCTTGCCCCTTTGCCTATAAAGACCCCTCGAGACGAAAACCCTAAGTACCCGATCAAAATTCCACGAAAGAGTCTGTAGCCGCCGCCATCTCCGTCCCTAGATCGGGAGGGATCTGAAGCTCTTCTCGGCACCCTGCCGGAGGGGAGAGATCACCCTGGAGGCCTTCTTCATCACCATGCCTGCCTCCGGTGTGATGTGTGAGTAGTTCATCCCTGGACTACGGGTCCATGTAGTAGCTAGATGGTTGGTTCTCCTCCTTTGTGCCTCCATGTTTAGATCTTGTGAGCTTCGTTCATGATTAAGATCATCTATTTGTAATATTACATGTTGTGTTCACGGGGATCCGATTGATATTGAGATTCTATTTCAAATTGATTATTGATTCTATCATGTCTTTGTTATTTGTGATCTTGCATGCTTTCCGTTGTTAGTAGCTATCTTGGCCGAGTAGATGCTAGCAACTTCAAGAGGGAGTATTTATGCTCGATAGTGGGTTCATGCCTCTAGGAATCTGGGGAAGTGACAGAAATCTTTAAGGTACTAGATGTGTTGTTGCTACTAGGGAGAAAACAATAATCCTTTGTTCATGGAGCAATCGTATTATTTACTTTACACACTTTGTTTAATGTAATTATCTGTTGCTTGCAACTTAATACTGGAGGGGGTTCAGATGATAACCTGAAGGTAGATTATTAGTCATAGATGCAGTTGGATTACGGTCTATGTATAATGTTGTAATACCCAATCAAATCTCATAGGAGTCAAGATGATTAGTATATGCATGTATGCTTTCTTGGTGTCTATCAGTTGCCCCGTTGTAATTTGTTCACCCAGCATGTCATCTATCTTAAGGAGAATCACCTCTAGTAAACTATGGACCCCGGTCCATTATTTTACCATCAATCTACAATCTACTATTTACGGTTTACTGTTTACTTTCTGCAAGCAATTACTATCTTCCACACTATACGTTTAATCCTTTGTGTTCAGCAAAACCGGTGAGATTGACAACCTCACTGTAAGTTGGGGGCAAAGTTCTGTGGTTGTGCTGTGCAGGATTCCAAGTTGGATACAATACCTTGGAGGTGTTTCCTTGCTCCTACTAGTTCGATAACCTTGGTTTCATACCTGAGGGAAAACTTGCTTCTGTACTCATCATACCTTCCTCTTGGGATTCCCCAACGAGCTCGATATATTTTGAGCCATCATCTTTTTCTGCAGAGGACGTGGTGGTGGTGGGCAAGGACCCGGCAGGAGATCCTACCGCGATAGGAGAAAGTGGTGCGGCAGGCTGCTGCGGGGCCTCGGCAGGCTGGTTGGCTGCCGTGACAGAGGTAACCGCGGACACGAAGGTGGGAATAAGGGAGCGCAGTGTGATCGTATGTTGGGTAGGCGGGGAAGAAGTAGGCGTAGACGACTTGATGATGGAGTATGGAAAAGTATTTTCGTCGAAGATGACATGACGTGAGACTAGAACACATCCAGAAGAGGGGTCGAAACATCGAGATCCTTTGTGATCGTCGGAGGGTTCGAGATAAATACATGGTAATGAGCGAGGAGAAAGTTTGTTAGGGGCGGTGGAGGCGGTGTTGGGGAAACAAAGACAACCAAAAACACACAATTCGGAATAGTCGGGATGATGTAGGAAGAGAGACTGAAAGGGAGTATAGAGTGGACACATTTTGGTTGGTCGGATGCTAAGGAGACATGTTGCCGTACGAAGGGCTTCAGCCCAAAACTGAGGGGGAAGAGAGGCTTGGATGAGTAAAGTACGAAGAATATCATTGATGGATCGTAAGGATCGTTCGGCTTTATCGTTTTGAGGAAAAGTGTATGGACAAGAAAAACGTAAGAGAATGCCTTGAGAGAGAAAGAAAGATCTGTTTTGGGTATTGTCAAACTCTCGGCCATTGTCACATTAGATAAAACGTATGTGAAGGCCGAAGTGTGTAAGAACATATCGCTGAAAATTTAGAAAAATTGAGTGCACATCAGATTTAGCGCGAATAGGAAATGTCCATATTCAGTGAGAATAATTCTCAAGAATAACAAGATATATTTGAAACCAGAAACACTAGGAAGCGGAGAGGTCCATAGATCACAATGCAATAACTCAAAGTTAATATAACATGTTTGCCGCATCATTACAAATTGAGGGATCATGAGAAGAACTAGAACTATCAATAGGGAGACTAAATTCTTGAAGCAAAAACGACATAGTATTTTTATTGGGGTGGCCGAGCCGACAGTGCCAAAGGTCGACGGAGGTGTGCATGGCTTGAGGTGTGGAAGATGGTGTGCCATGTAGAGGATAGAGATCGCCCGAGCTATTGTAGCGAGCGAGGACCTCCGACGTTTTCAGATCTTTCACAGATAAGCCAAACGGGTCAAACTCTAAAGAAACATTGTTGTCGATAGTAAAGCGACGAACAGAAATGAGATTTTTGATTAAAGATGGAGCAACAAGAATATTGCGGAGAAGAAAATTTGTGTGGGGATTAGTGATGTATGATTGACCGGCACAAGATATAGGAATTGAAGAACCATCACCAATAGTTATAGAGGAAAAAGAGGAAGAAAAACAAGCTGGCAGAAAATCCATATTTGAAGATATGTCCGAAGATGCACCAGAATCGAAAATCCAATCCGTACCTTCGTGGTTGTTGAGCGTGAAATTGTTCATGACAGCGATGAAGGCAGATTGGTCCCAGCTTGGTGGAGCGGTTGATCATGATGGCGTAGGCATGTACGGTAGTGCCGGAGGAGCCCCGTACATGTAATTCATTGGCATCGAGGATGACATGTAGTATTGTGGCGCGTGGGGAGCCATGTAGACCGTCGCTGGAGCTTGGGCGGTGTAGACCTGCTGCGGAGGTCGAGGTCCAAGAGGCCCTGGCGAGCCTATGGATGGACGAAGACCAGGATTCCATGTCCCGGTGTAGGCCGGTGGGGCGCCATACGGAGAAGGAGCCGACCAAGGCATATGCCATGCCTGAACGAGACCCGTCCATGGATCGTGTTGCGGCTGCCAGGTTGGCGAGGGGGCCGCGACGGAGGGAGGTGTCAGCGCTGGTGGAGTCGGCGCTGGAGGGGTCGGCGTTGGAGGGCCCGGCGCTGAAGGAATTTGGTGGAGAGTAGAGGTGGAGGAGGAAGATAGAGGTGCGCCGGTGGCATGGGCTTTGGCCGATGTCCAGAGTGGACGCGTCGTCGGCGGCGGCGGAGTTGATGGAGCCATCTAGGTGCGGAAAAACCTAGGCGTATGATACCATGATATTTTGAGATGATAATAACCTGTATTGATTTGAACAATAGTACAAAATTTTTATAGAAGAGAGGAGGAGGGATCAGCCGGCCTAAACCGACTTAGGACTAGAGTCCTACTCTATCTCAAATTCAATTCTATATGCAAGCATGGTTTAGTTTTCAAGCACGCATAGACAAACTGGCTTGTTTAGGACAAAAGAAACTGAAGGAATATCATTGGAATAGGAAAAAGTTACGGTGGCATGGTTCGAAAAAAAATGAATTTTTTCCCTTTGATATCAGTTTTCAAAGAAAACTTAGAAATTACGCAATCCACCTAGACCTCCTTTTCAAATCCCTGTGAGACCAGTCTCTTTAATGGCATAATAGCATCATAATTCTATCTTTTCCTACATTGACAGTACTAGTATTTCAATCTTTTTCTGTTTTTTTCTATTCATGTGTTTCTCGAATGCTCCAAACCAAGCAGACCCTCAATGGCGAAAATTGTTAGGTGACAATTTCTTTTTATTAAACCAGAGATCATCGCTTTTTTTGTGCCGTGTCAGTCGCAGGTAGCGCCGAATCTAGCTGGGCTTACATGATTCACCGGCCGTACATGTGCTGCAGTGTAGGAAAAGGCGAAAGGCGATTGATACCTAATTTACGGCTGAGCTCAAAAGCTTAGGGCACGTACAATCTTAGTAATAACACCTAGGATGATTGCTGAGTTGGAGGAGAGAGGAGCAAAAAAAAGACCTCTGTCTTATCTTAGCTAAGAGATGATCTCTTAGCACGATATGTCTTACCACGTATTTAGGGATATCTATCGCTAAAGATAAGACTAAAAAATAATCTATTGTATATAATATTTTGTCGTCATATCAAGATTACGTGTCATCATGAAAATAAGACTGTCTTATCAACCATTATACGTGCCCTTACGCATCACGTAGGAACAGATCAGAGCAAAGCATGTACTAGTAAAGGAGATCGTCCGGATCTGGGATAACAGCAAACAAACATAATAATGTGCGGACGAGAACTAGCTAGCACAAAGACTTTTGTCCTAAGAGCATCTCCAGTACATTATGCAAAACAAATGAAGTGATGTAAAATCTAACTTTTGCATCACCTAAGTCAAAAAAAAAAAAAAACTCAACAGATGATATAAAATATTTTGGTGATGTATTTTTTTTGGCAGCCCCAAATTTCAGCCCTATGTGATGCAAATATACATCGCCCGCCGGCTGCGCAAAACAAATTGCAGCACACACAGGGGGCCAAACGCTCGGCTGAAAGTCCATTTCCCCTCCCGCCGCTTCCCTGCCACCTAACCTCGACCCGCCACCGGCGAAATATCCCGCTTCCCACCGCAAATCGGCTCCGCTGGACTCCGACGAACTTCTGCCGACACTCCGCCGCCTCCTCTATCGCTTCTCCACCCATCCAGTCGCCCCTTTGCGCCGTGGTCAATGGCCCTGCCCGCCCAGCCACCGGTCAATTTTCATGGCGCTGCCGCATCACCGATGCTCCTCTACAGCTGTGATGCCAAGATCTTGGCCATGAAGGTGCCCCCACCACCCCCGAGTTGTCGTAGTCATCCCTGCCGCCGAGCTGCTACAAGCCGCCGTCTCCGACTCCTCGCCCAAGGTAAATGACAGTACAACTGAAATGGTACTTATTGACAGACCCCTTTTGTTAGTTACGTGTCACTTACTGACGTGGCATTATGACAAGTGGGACCCAATGGTTCTTATAGGTGGACCAAGGGCGGGTCTCAGACGGTTCTGACAGGTGGGACTCGGAAGGTAATGGCAGGTGGGACCCATAGGGTTCAGACAGTTGGGACCGAGAGGGTTCAAACAGGTGGGACCGAGATGGTTCTGACAAGTGGGTCCACCACATTGCTATTAGGTGGGTCCACATGTTGGTGACGGTGTCCGTAATTTCATCACGGTAATAATTATGAGAGCTTTTTCGAAAATATGCAGAAAATGTATAAATTATGATACTGATAAATATAGTTGGAATCACTATATAAAATGGCGGAGATAACATTCTGTAGAATAGTTTTAACACGCTAGACATTGCGAAGCACACTAAAATGAAGATACAACTAAGTATATCCTACTGATGAACAATTTGATCAAGATGGAGGTGATGTTGAGTTGTTGCTCTGTCCTTGCTGCTGTGATGTCCTTAAGATGAAACTATGCATGACTTATAATTCGTGTTGCTTCTTTTCAGTTGATATGTTTTTCTCTTCCTGTGCTTTTATTAGAACTGCATGGTCCTTTTCTTACTTCTTTTTCATTTCTTCAATTTTTTTTATCTTGAGCTTTCATCCTTTTCTTTCTCTTCCTGTGCTTTTATTAGAACTGCATGGTCCTTTTCTTACTTCTTTTTCATTTTTTTTATCTTGGGCTTTCATCCTTTTCTACATCTCTTGTTTGTACCTTTCAGCTGCGAGTAGTGATTGTTCCTCCTATTCAGCAAGCTTTTTTCTAGTTATTGGATGCGTGCTGTGGACACTGAGCTTTTCCTTAAGATTGATCCAACGTCCAAATTTGAGAGGAACGTGCATGTGCTTGAGCTTGTTGTGCTTTTCTCCTTCAAGACTTCTTCAATAATCTTCACTTCTGTTTTTTTAGTGTCATCTTCAAGGCGTGGTCTATTTTTCATGGTCATTATTTCATCTTGCAAATAAGTTGAAATAAAAGCATAAGAAATATTAAAGTAGAAAGCTTATTTATTAAAAAATATTAGCAATATTAAAAATATCTTACATAAACATCTTTGGCTTTCGTAGTCAGCATGCCTCCTTGTTAGTGTGGCTAAATCTAAAGAATTCAATTGGAGATATAACCTCCTCCAAGGTCTCTGAGTTCTATAAAACATTTGGAATTACGAACATCAGTTTGCAAAAATTTCTATTGAGCTTGGAAGAACAATTGTTTCATAGCTCAAGTTAGAAACTTACAAGAGCTTCGTAGTGTGTAACGAAGCTTCTTGATCTAGTTGTATAGTTCTTCTTCACAACCTCTCTGTTCACTTGATTCTTCACACACATTTCCTAAATTTGTGTATTAACAAGTTAGTTTTCTGTGTAGCAGAGATGTATGTGTGCGGTGACCCAACATACCACTGAATGATGTAGTACACTATAGTCGTTGACATAACATCAACGAAACACCGTTCACTAGTATTACATCCCTCAGAGTGGTACAACAGAAATACAGATTACAACTCGACTCTTTACAAAAGATCTAGAGAACACTCTACACTAGTAGGAAAATGCCTACCAGTGGCGCACCAAAAATGAAGTCCATGGCGCACGCCCCGTGCGCTACTGATATCACGCCACTGATATCAGAGCAGTCAGTGGTGCACCGGATCATGCGTCACGGATAGTTGGCAAGTCCGTGGCGCACCTCCATTCTGTGCGCCACGGATATTACCAGCAGCGCACGCACGGGAACGTGCGTCACGGATATTACCAGCAGCGCACGCACAGGCACGTGCGTCACGGATATTATCAGCAGCGTACAAGCACGTGATGCACCACTGACATGGTGCACCACTGAACCCAAGATCAGTGCATCACTGACTGTTCGGGTGTTTTTTTATATATACGGTGGCTATATATAGCAGTTATATACAGCAGTTATATACAACAATACCCCAAATATGAATTTAATCTAAGATATGAATTCAAAGTGCTAAAATACATCAAATATGAATTCAAGTGTTATTAGATTATTACACAAGTGTGGTAGTACAAATTGGTCAATCACATTACAAATTCGATCATCTCACATTACACATGCATAGAGCTATCACTCTAGACTATGATCGAATAGAGCATAGCGGCAACGACGAGGAGCAACACCGAGACCATGATGATCTTCATCCGATTCTTCTTCCACATGTATCTCCTCCACGAGGCTACCGCCAGCTCTCTTGTCTTGTAGCCTTTGTAGCTGTTGCCGCTGAAGTTGTTCACTCGTGCCTGGCAGTCCTCCCACTCGTCGTAGACCCCTAGAAGCTGACCCCTGTATACCACGTACCACTTCGCTATCTCTGTAGAGATGCATGTAGTATATGTTATAGAACGAAAAGAATGGCAAACTACAAACATGTTTGCATGATCAGAAAAATGAGCAAAGATTCATAACCGATAAATACAATATAGCAGCGATGACGATCATATCCGGTCTGTTGTGCATCATGAGAATCTTCGGTTGAACGATACTACCCTTCGGCTGGACAGGGAGTGCCTCTATGGCTAGCTAAAGCGAGATGCCCGGGGACTGGATCCTCGGGCATCTCGCTCAAGCTAGCCGTTGTGTTATCCCTGATCTCGCACACCATCTTGGAGTTTATAACTTGTCTAGCTAGATCAAAATATGAGGAGCTAACTAATCTCACATATTAGGGAGTGCCTCTATGGCCAGCTTTAGAGAGATGCCTGAGGACTGGATCCTCAGGCATCTCCCTGAAGCTGGCCGTAGTGTTGTCTCTGCTCTCGCACACCATCTTGGAGTTTATAACTTGTCTACCTAGATCAAAATATGCTGGGGAGCTAACTAATCTCACATATTAGGGAGTGCCTCTATGGCCAGCTTCAGGGAGATGCCTGAGGACTGGATCCTTCGGCATCTCCCTGAAGTTGGCCGTAGTGTTGTCCCTCCTCTCGCACACCATCGTGTTTCACATATTAGGGACTAGTACATCTATGGCCAGTTTGAGGGAGATTCCGGCGGGCCGGAGGACTGGGCTCTGCCGAAATCTCCCGCAAACTGGCCATAGTGTTCTCCCCGCTCTTTCACACCCTCCCGGGATCGGTGGAGTCACCAATGTACCACGTACCCCTTTGCCATCTCTGTAGACAAGGCATGCATAGACAAGACATGCATCAGAGAAATGAGGACAGATTCATAAACTTAAAATAAAATATATATAGCACCGACGATGAATATCATATAAGCAAGTCCAACATCGACCGTCAAGGGTTTTACTAGCCCTAGGTAGTTAATAATGTTTACGAAACACACGTCAAACGATAGTTCAGAAAGACATCACGACGATAGTCAAGTATACGACACGACACAAAAACGATAGGCACACACACATCATGTAGACCTCGCCCGGGAACGGGGTCACGCCCTCTCTCGTCATGAACGTCCTGGTGTCGAGCTGCATGTCGAGGTGTTCTTCGATCTCGCGGTTACTACTCGATGGGCACGCACATGGCCCCCCTTTCGTTTCGACGTCGTCATGGATGATTTGGCAGAGCTGAGTCTGGATGCGCCAGAAGTCCTCCATAAGGTCCTCATCATGGATCGCCGCCAACTGTGTGGCCCAGTGTCGAAGATTAGCTGGCAGCGCCTCGACCTGTGAATCCCGCATGAACCCCTTAATGTGATGGAGGACGTAGAAGGACTCCTTCACACTATTGGTCGGCTGCTTGGCACAGGAGAACTTCGTGTGGTGACTGAACACATGTTTTCCATCCTTGGTTCTTGCCCCCCCCTAGAGAATTTGCCTCCCTTTTCGACATAGACTTGTAGAGCATCATCTAGAACTCTCTTGGACCTGCCGTAGTCCTTCGGATTTGTGTCACTCGATGAGTCGAAGTACATTGCTTGCGACAACCTCGGACAAACGGAGATGAGTGTGGAGTATATGCCTCTGTGCAACACAATTGAAATGAAACTAATTATTGTTGGAAGGGTACAATGAAAATCTAAGAAATAATTTGTTATGACGACGACCTAATGTGTGTTTACTTACTCGGGAAAGCAAGGCAAAAGAATGGAATCAATGGTCTGGTTCTCATGGAAGATATTCCCTAGGTACTCTACCACCATTGCCCAATCCCCATCGTTCGCCAAGACAACCTCACGCACGTAGTAAGGGTCCACTATCACGATGCCCTTGGTTTTCTCCCTCTTGGCCTTCAACGCCATACTGAGCGAGTACAGACGGACCAAGTTATAGTCTAGCCACTTCGAGTGCAGGAGATTGTAGATGTCCTCGTACCGCATGAAGAATATGTCCGCGGGTGCTTGGTCAACGAAGTTGTGGCCCGATGGCACCTTGCATGTGAAGACCGGGTACCCGGGCTTCTTCTCTTTAAGAAGGGTGGTCTCGAGATGCAGAACTGAGTAATTCATATTCGCTATGGGTCCACCCGCGACTTCAAGCATTTCCTTAGTCAGAATCGGCTTACCTGCTATGTGCGCCCTCAAATCACTAGGCTCTTGTCTCACGCCGTCCCGAGCCCAAAGTATCTTCTTCGGAAGCGGCTGGCTCGAAGCCTTCTTGCTTCGGCTATTCTTTCGACCCTTCTTCGGCTTCTCGGCCGCCTCGACAGGATCAGTGGATCGTCCTAACTGCTCCTCGGCCGCCTTGTGGAGTGTGGTGGGGCTAAAGATCACCGTCAGGTTGGGTTATGGACCAACGGCGTCAGCCGGAGGCGTCTCTTGATCATAAGCGCCACCGAAGTGCAGACGCTGCGTGCATGACATGGGACGACCAGGTTGTTAACTGCGGGAGGCTGGCTCTCCAATAGGAGGCATGTAGAATCCATCGGTGCCCATGGTGTTGAGGTACCATGGGCAATGTGAGGTGCATCCTGATGCACGTCCTCAGGCTGTGGCGATGGCATGTGTGTGATTAAATGCTGATGCCTCTTGGTGGTGAGGACGAACACCGGTGGTCGTGACTTATTAGTTGGGGTGGTGGGGTGCCGCCCTTCCTTGGCTACAGCAAGACGGATCTGGGACTTGGGCCATAGAAAGGGATAACCGTAGCAACCTCCAAGGGTCTTATGCTTATCGGCTCCTTCAGGTTGGTTGGGAGGGTCAATGCCATCGCAATCCTTCAATGTCCTTACCAAGGTGACCCTGAACATGCCAGCAGGGATCGGCTTGTTGTGCATCATGAGCATCTTTGGTTGGACGATACTACCCTTGGCTACATCCTTCAACACGCCGTCCACATACTGCAGCAATGTGCAATGAGCATCCTGCGGGAAAACATGTTGGGGATCATAATCAGATGGAAGTCGATTAGATCATGACCAAAAATGGTGTATGAAGTCAGGCCTACGATGAAGCATAATTAGTTACCTTGGTGAGGGCGTCGATCTTGGCTAATGTGGACACGCGGGGCTGCGTCACATCCTGCACAGGTGCATCATGAACCAACGCCGGTTGCGTGTTGGTGTTGGGTGCCACCGGCTGCGCCTTGGTGTTGGGTGCCGCCGGCTGTGCGTTGGTGTTGGGCGCCGGCGGGCTCAACAATGCGACCGGCTGCGCCAAGGTGTTGGAGGGCTGGGTCACCAAGTTTGGCAACACGTGTTGGGCCGAGTTTCTGCCGGACACGCTGGGCACCGGTATCGGCCCAACTCCACCAGCAGCATTCCACTGGGCTAGACCCTCCCACAGCTGAGGAGGAATGATCTCGCGCAACCTTGCTTCCAACTTTTCATCCATTTGCGCCTCCATTTGCACCGGCAACTGGGCCACTTTAGCCTTGAGATCTGCGATCTCCCGTCTCTACTCAGCCTCCACCTTGGACTTTCTCTCCTTTCTAAACTTTGAGTCCTCTTTGAAGTGGACGTCGACTTTCGTGGTCAGCCCATAGCCGGGAACACGTCCACCGGACCTCATCTTCATGTTCTTGGGCCTCCTCTTCAGAAGGTTCACCGCCCTGTTGAAAGGAGTGTCCCACGGCCCCGACAACCCAATGGTGGGGGAACTTGCCTCAACCACTATTTCATCTTTCTGCAAAAGGAAGGTGAACCCATTTTTAATTTTGGCTTCATTATTGATCACCAATCGACTTGAGATCCACGTGGTTAGTTTCTTACCAGGTGTTTTTGAATTCCTTTGTTATGGGGAACAGGAAGTAGCGGGCCTGCGCAAAGTTCCTCACCTGCTTGTCCTTGAATTTGTCAAACATGTTTAGTTTACCAAGGCACCTAATCTCGGCGTCCTCCTTATCCCAAATTGGCTTTATTCCTCTATAACCGCCGTTCCCAAGCCTGTGGTTACCTATATTCTGGTCACGCAGTCTCTTCCCCCACGCCACCCATTCTTTTGCGTTATCGATATCCAATTCCTCCTTGAAGAGGAGATAGTCGTCGTGTTCGAGCAGTGGCTCATGCTTCTTTATCTCCTCCCAGCTTTCATTTTTGTCTATCTGCTTCTTCACTCGGGTTCTCTGGTTGCTCAAGAGGGTGCTCATCTTCGTGAGGGCCGCCTCGTTCACTGCATTGTTCTTGACCACAAGATTGTCATAATCCTGGGGAAACTTGTAGCGTCTATGAAGCTTCTGCATGAGGAGCTGGACTAAATGCGCATTGCCAGGATCTCGGAGGTTCCTCCTATTGACCGTCAAGGTCTCCCGTACAATGCACCCGAGTTGTATCCCGTATCCAGAGGCGAGGGCTACAGGTGCCACTGGTGCACCGCTCACTGTCACTTCGGTGAATTCCTCGTGCTCCGTGCCGAGCGTCGGTGGGTCCCGATTCTTCCTCACGGCCTTCTTCTTAGCTGCCGGGGCAGCACCACCATCCGTTTGTCCTCTCGCGTCGGTGCGGGTTAACTGTAAGTTAATTTAGTTGTTAAGATGCTTTCCGTTGCAGATCGACTAAACAAGATCAACCAAAGAACTTAGTAACTGAATGTTGTTACTGTAGATGAGTACTCCAGGGTGGCCTAGTGACTTAATTACTTTAAAGAGTTTATATATTAACCAAGCTGATGTAGGTAGTACTAGCTACTCCGTAATTTACAGATTACATGGGCATCACAAGAGGATTTCCTTTAATTTTGAGAGGGGCCAGCTACTACTAGATCATAAAAATTTAAGATCAAGTGTTGCCTACCGCGGCATGTTCTTTGCAAATTGCAACATGTTCAGTCACTAACTATGCCTGCACAAAACTATCTAAGACTCACATGATGTATTAATTTCACTCATCACCAGCAGAGATCATGGCAATGCCAATGAGGATTTCACATGGCTTTGTGAGATTTGAAGCGAGAGAAACTCTGTTCAAAGTCCCACTTGTGATCTTAACTAGCATGTTAATTGTGGTCTAAGTAGAGCTAGTACTAGATACATGATAGAGATAGACAGTTTGCAACCATGCTAATCTAGCAGTAGTAGTCTTCATCTTCTGTCTATATATGCGCCAGACGTGCAACATGTGTTAACCCATACATTATCATTAGACTTCTAAAAAGCTTTGCTATTATAGGAACATGATGAGGCGGTAGATCGAATCTCTGGATCGAAGTACCACCACTTGTACTTGTCCCAAAGTATACCATAATTGTGTTTATTAATTGCGGTTTAGAGGTACGACTGCGTACGTACAAGTGCTGCTCTCTCTTAGCTTATTTTGTGCATATCTTACTCGAACTTCAAGTACATCACGTGCCGCGCTGCGAACCGCGACTAACTTACAAAGGGAATTAGCTAATATGCAACAAGCAAGGGGGATAGCAAAATCTCCACTGGTTTAGTATATAACAATACTCCATGTTAACATATATCAACTTCAGTTGGCAAATTAACAACACCTCAGGGACTACTTCCATTTTCTACTATACCTCAGGGACTACTTCAGTTGGCAAATTAACAACACCTATGTGGCAACTATGGCTCACAGAGTAGACACAGGGAGAGGAGGGCAAGGTGTGAAGGCTCATAGAGTAGACACAGAGTTATAACTTGTCTAGCTAGCACAAAAAGCTGGGATGAAAACAAGGCAAGAGGTAATATAACCCTAGCAAATTCTAACCCTAGCAAATTCTGTCACGAACCCTAGTCTCATTTAATATAACCCTGACCCTAACCCTAGCAAATTCTGTCACGAACTAACCCTAACCCTAGCAAGAGAGGGGAGGGGAGGGGAAGGGAGAGGAAGGCTCGTACCTGGAGAGGTGGTGGACGGAGGGAGGTGGTGGCCTTGTGAGCGAAGGGCGCGAGGCAGGCGTCTTTCTGGAAGCGAGAGGAAGGGAGGAAGGGGAGGCGTCTTCTCCACGTATTCTTCATCTTCTTCAATGGTCTCGGTGGGGAACAGAGGGGGGAAGTGGCGGTGGGGAATAAAATCGACTAAGTGTGAGGAAGAAGCAGACGCGCGTCGTTTTCAGTAGTAGGTGTACAAACTCAGTGGCGCATCCCGAATCGGTGCGCCACGGAGTGGCGGTGGGGAATAGAGGGAGGCAGTGGCGGTGGGGAATAAAATCGACTAAGTGTGAGGAAGAAGCAGACGCGCGTCGTTTTCAGTAGTAGGTGTACAAACTCAGTGGCGCATCCCGAATCGGTGCGCCACGGATCCGTGGCGCACCGATTCGGGATGCGCCACTGAGTTTGTACACCTAACTCAAAACGACACGCGGTGCAGTGTTGAAAATAACACTAGCATGTCCTACTGGTTAGCAAGGTTTGGTTAAGTTAGAACCCCTTAGGTGCCAGGTTCAAATCCCGCACTCCCACTTTTTTCTTTTTAATTTAAAAATAGATTTAACAAAGTAATTCGGAATTACTGTTTGGCCTAATAATATTTACTCATTTAGAAAACAATTGTTTAGTATTTTTAAAATTAAAATATGAACAATTCAACATTTACAAATATAAAAGAAAAAACACATGTATACAATTACAAGTAGACAAATAATTATTCCAAAAAACCACGAATCATGTATATATATATGATTATTGTTCCAAAAAACCATATGTATGTATCATATATAGTTTTGTCGACTTGATGCACATGCACACACATTGTCAGACACAAAAAAGTCACTTCTTATGATGTCTCGTCACGGGGATCTTCTTGCCCTTCTTCGTCGCGGTTGAATAATTTAGCCCGGGAACATGAAGATTTCTTCTCGTGTACGGACATCCTTTAGAGGGTAGGGTGGTCTTCCTTCTTCCTGATGCAACACTAGGTCTATCGAAGTACTTGTCAAATTCCTCTTCTATCTTCGGATCACCGTACTTGTCGAAGTCTTGTTCGGTGTTCGCTCTCTCCATTCTGATGATGCTCCTTTTCCCCCTCCTGACAACAACGTGGCTAGGCCTTACATGGTCGGTAATGTAGAAGCATTGATCCACCTGGCAAGCCAGTATCCATGGCTCATTTTTCGCCTCGACGTTCGCGCCAGATGTCTTTGATGATTTGGCTTCAGGTATAACCATCATGGTGAAATACCGGCCTTCTTTTTCGACGTTCTTGGCCCATCTGACCCGGAACATCGGCATCTTGTCTCTATAATAGTCGAGTTCCTAGATCTCCTCGATCCTACCGAAGAATCTCTCCTTGACAGTGGATTCCTCGTCTGCGTATGATAGCATCGTGACTCCCGAGTTCTGATATTTGTTGTTCTTGTTCTTTTCCTCGGTGTAGAATGTGTAACCGTTGATGCCGTACGCCTAATAGGTCCTCACATTCATCGCGGGGCCCTGTGACAAGGTGAATATGAGTTTTCCTCATCCGTAGAAGGTATGTTACCATGATAAAGCTGGAGTAGCCTTTCTTGAACCAACGCGTGAAGCTGGAGTTGTGCTCTCTAGTCACGTCTCCCTTAGTCCGTCGTCGGCCCGTGTCCCTAAACATCTTCTCAATTAAGCTTTTGTGCTCTAGCACTCTATGTGTTGTAGCGTGACTCGATGTGCCCTATCAAAGTCTGTGTGTTGACCAGTGAAGACGATATGCATTGGGGCGTGGCCCTCATGGTGACCACATCCATCGAGCCTTCCGAGGTGCCTCCTGATTGGCAGACCAACCGGGCCGTCGTCATCCTCATTTCGTAGATAATTCCGGCAGAATGATATGGACTCGTACGTTAGAAAGCCCTTGGCTATGCTTCCATCCGGACGGTTCCTGTTGCGAACGAATCCTTTGAGAATGCCGTTCAGCCTTTCAAACGGCATCATGTTGTGTAGGAATAGCGGCCCAAGGTGGATGATATCATCCACGAGGTGGACTAGCAGATGCACCATGATGTCATGGAACGCGGGGGGAAGTAAATCTCGAGCTCACATAGTATCACGACGATCTCTTCTTGTAGCCTGTCGAGCTGCTTCACACCAATCGACGTCCTAGAGATTACGTCGAAAAAGTTACAGAGCCCAAACAGCGTCTCACGTACGTGCTCGTCCATTATCCCTCGAATAGCAACTGGAAGTATCTGCATCATCAGCACATGGCAGTCGTGAGATTTCATCCTAGAGAACCTCTTCTTCGTTTCATCCAGATATCAGGATATCTTCCCTTTGTAACCGATAGGAAGTTTGGTTCCGACGAGAACGTTGAAAAACTGCTGGAGCTCCTCCTCACTCATAGTGAAGCAGGAAGGGGGCAGTAGTAGTCATTCCTCTTAGCCCTTTTGCACCGACGACCTTGAGTATCTTGCGTCTGAGCATCATCATCATCGTCATCATCATCGGGGCGTCCTCCATGAAGTTTTTCCTTTATGCCCAGCTTGATCAGGTCGTTTCTTGCCTTTGGCCTGTCTTTGGTCCTCTCCGGCATGTTGACAAGAGTGCCAATCAGACTCTCGCACACGTTCCTTGTGATGTGCATGAGGTCAAGTCTATGTGGCGTGTGGGGGTATTTCCAGTACGGCAGGTCCCAGAAAATAGACCTCACTTTCCATACACCCAGCAGTGGATTTGTGCTCGGACGCTTCTTTCCCGGTGCGGGGCACTCTTTCCATTTTTCCAGCAAGTCGTTGATATCCTCGCCGCTCCTCCTAGGTGGGGATGTTTCGAGCTCATACTCACCATTGAACAGATCTCCGCGTTTTCTCCATGGGTGATCCGCGAGGAGCCACTTTCGAATCCCTGGGAACACGGTTTTCAAAGACCCGAGATCCTTTGGTAGCTGCATATACGGGGTTTTCTCCATGCACCTGACGCTTGCACCCTGTCTGTGGTTCACCTGGCATGATACATATCCCAGACCAAGATAGTCCTGCACCGTCGTGATCAACGTGGCTCTTAGAGGGAAATATTCTTCTGTGTAGGTGACATGGGTATACCCTACAGGTACTCGAGCTTGGTATATACGGTCCAAATACACACAAGCCCACGGTGTCGCCAAGGCCCGGATGAAAGGACTCGAGTAACCCGCGGACTCTCGATTGCTTGAAGAACAAGAAGAAGCTAAAGATAGAAAGTTTGAAGGGGAAAACCCTAACTTGTAACCGACTCGACCTGCTACCCGAGACCTAGCCTATCTATATAAAGGCTAGGAGGGGGCAGTGAGGAGGACACACGCAACCCTAGTTTCCACAACCCTCGCCAGATTACATCTGCGCACCATTGTAACTTTTGACTCCCTCGAGAATTCCACGAGCAGACAAGCAGGAGTAGGGACCTCTACGAGGCCTGAACCTGGGTAAATCCTTTGTCCCCTGTGTGCTTGTTTGCTAGCCGATAGATGTCTCCAGCGCTCCCTCCTTCTCCAAAACCCAAGTCCATAACAATGGGCATTGACGAGTTAAACCCTCGTCAATTGGCGCCGTCTGTGGGAATTGGGAGTGCTGATGTTGCGGCTTCTTCGTCCCCATCAACTGTGATCTACAACTCCACAATAGCGTAGATTCGCCAGCTCTTCGGCGCCTTCAACTTCACCGTCCATACGCCGGCCACTCGCCTGGCCTTCGAGTCTATGGGTGACGGAGTCAGCCTCGCGATTGGGAGCTTCCGCTTCCAAGTCGGTCAGATGGGCACGCTTCGCATGCCTGATCATCCGACAACACCGGCGATTGCCCCGGCATCATGGTTCCCTCCGCCGATTGGCACCCTCAGTGAGCTCAACACCCCGACAACAGTCGAGAACACCGTCAGCGACACCAGTCGCGACTCCGAGCTGAGCGATCTAGCCACTGAAGATGGAACCTACGGTTCCGGATCTGAAAGTTGTGGAAGCAGCAGCTTCCCCAATCACTTCATGTGCGCCGTCATCAACGTGGGCGACACCTCTGCCAACCGCGACAACAGCGGCAATCGTGGCAATGGAACCGACCCGCCTAACAGCGGTAATGGTGGCAATGGTGGCAACAGCGGTAACTGTGGCAATCGCGTCCCATGTTGTCAACGGAGGGGCAGTCGAACCTCCAACCATAGTAAATGAGCAAACCGGCGAACGCGTCGTAATCAAGCTCAACGAGCAAGAATGGGCTCGCTGCCGCGAGGCCCTGAGAGGCACCCCTCTACCCTTCGGATCCCCGCAGGAGCTGCTGATGGGCTATCACTGGCTCCTAAAGGAATAATTCAAGCGCCAGGTACAAACAATCGTGCAACTCGAGGCATGCAAAAAGGCGGCAGACGAGTCGAGCCTTCGTCGTGCTGGACTCTCCTTCTACGGAGGATCCTCCTCAAAGGGAAACAAGCACCTCGCCAAGAAGAGGCAGTCTCGGATGGCTCACCTCACCGAGCGGGAACGCATAGAGGCCACAAAGGTCCTCGACTTCGGCTCTATGACAGTCGACACTAGGGGCAACGTGGTCCCCAAAACGCCACATGCTGCGGTGACAACGGCCACCATGTACCTCTTGAACAACCAACCACCAGCTGGAGACCCCCGAGTCGCCATGCACCGATCCACGATCGCGGGCTTAGGATTAATCGAGGCCGCCCTTGACAAGGAGCCGACACCGGAGCCAAAGAAGGGCAAAGCGCTAGCAAAGCGTTATTCCTCGCCCTCATCCAGCGATGACAGCCACGACTTTTGTCGACGTCGTTGCTCACGACGACACGACCACGACTACGACGCACGTGATGACATCACGCAGCGCAAGATCGACAAATCAAGAGCACGACGTGCTCGGTCGACTGACTCAGAAGAGGAGGACGTGGAGCTCTGCGGCGCCAGATGCTTCAGCAGATCCATTAGGAAAAAGCGAATGCCTAAGGGGTTCAAACTCCCGTCGGAGAACCCGAAGTTTGACGGTCTATAGGACCCCAAGATCTGGCTGGAAGATCACATCTCCTCCGTCAGAATCCATGGAGGCATTCGAAGCACTGCCATGCAATGCTTGCAGCTACAGCTGCAGGGCGCCGCCCGAGCATGGCTCAATAACCTCCCACGCGGATCCATTCGCAGCTGAGATGAGCTGGTTTACAGCTTCGCGCGCAACTTTAAGGGCATGTACAAGCGGCCCGCATCAATCGAAGAGCTGAGATGCTGCCAGCAAAGATCTGGCGAATCGCTACGCTCATACATTCAAAGGTGGTCCATCATCAAGAACTCTGCGGAGAACATCTCAGAAGACCGTGCGATTGATGCATTCAACGGTGGTGTCCGCCGTATGGAACTCAGGGAGGAGCTAGGCCGCTCAAAGCCACAGACCATCGACCACCTAATGGAGATCGCGAATCGGTGGGCCGATGGAGAAGATTCGGTGAAGAACTGCACCCACTCCGACGAGGAGGCAGAACTCGAGCGCAGGTGCGACCGCCGAGGCAAACGCCGCATGCACATCTACGATGACCGTGACGACGTCAACATGGTCGCGGCCGGCTACGCCGATAGATGCGACGATAACCGCAAGAGCGGATACCGCGACTCCGAGAAAACCACGCAAGTGTGGCAACGCCGCACTCGTGATGAGGCACCCGCGACCTCTATCGAGGACAAACTGTCCAGGCCATGCACGGTACACTTCTACATCGACAAGCATGATGGCAAGAGAAAGTCCAGCCACCTCCTCAAGGACTACCGCGAGTTCCTCAAGCTACACGAGGGATTGGTTCGGATGAACCGCAATGCAGTCGAAAGAGGCTATGGAGACGCTCCAGGCGCCGTGGCACATGGCGCACCACCACCACCACCTGGGCCACCCCCGAACGGAGCCGCACCAGACCAGCACCACGGGGGCGAGCCGTATCCATGGGCCATGGGTACCATGATGATCCAAAAGGGGCACCCCTCCACCAGGGTGCAGAAGGCCATCACTCGCCAAGTCAACTTGGCCATGCACTTGCCACCATCCACCACTGAGTACCTCAGCGGCAGCAAGTCGTGCATCACCTTCGACAAAAGCGACCACCCGCCTCAGATACCTTGCCCAGGTCATTGCCCCCTCGTACTCGAGGCACAAATTGGAGGTTTCGACATGAGTCGCGTCTTCATGGACGGCGGAAGTGGCATCAACCTCATATTCGCGAGTACCTTGCGAGCAATGAGGATCCCGCTAACTTGCCTGGAGGCATCGGACAAAACATTCCACGGCATCGTCCCAGGGAAGGGCGTATACCCCCTGGGAAAAATCAACCTCGACGTCATCTTCGGCACGCCGAAGAACTTCCGGCGTGAGCGCATCGACTTTGAGGTCGTCGACTGGCCCTCACAATACCATTGCATCCTCAGGCGTGTCGCATTCGCCAGGTTCATGGCAGTGCCCCACTACGCCTACCTGCAGATGAAAATGCCAGGACCCAACGACGTCATAACGATCAACGGGAGTTTCGAGCATCTGACAGTTGCGACAGGGAATTCAACAGAATCTTGCAGTCCTTTGGCATGCAGGAGGAACTAGCAAGACTAAAAGAGACGACAGACAACAGTCTGCCTCCTCTGAGTAGGCCAAGCTCACCTGACCTCTCCTTCGACTCATCTGTGCACACAAAGAAAGTGCAGGTCCATCCATCAGATCCTACCAAGACGGCCCTCATCGCCAACAATTTGAGTCCCGCATAGGAACTCGCGCTCGTTGAATTCCTCCGTGAGCACTAGGAAATTTTTGCCTGGTGTCCTGCGGACATGCCAGGAGTTCCCAGGGAATTCGCCGAGCACGCACTCAACGTCAACCCCGACGCAAGGCCAGTCAAGCAAACAATCAGGCGATTGTCAGAGCCACAAGCGCAGGCAGTCGGAATGGAGATCAACAGACTCCTCGAGGCCAAGTTCATACGCGAGATCAAGGAAAGCACTTGGCTCGCCAATACGGTGCTGGTACCAAAAAAGGACACGGATATCCTACGGATGTGTGTGGACTTCACTTCTTTAAACAAGCACTGCCCAAAAGATCACTTTCCGCTGCCACGGATCGACCAGATCATCGACTCCACCGCGGGATGCGAGCGCCTCTGCTTCCTCAACGCCTACTCAGGCTATAATCAAATTTGAATGAAGGAGGAAGATCAGGAGAAAACAGCGTTTACAACGCCCTTTGGTGTGTTCTTCTACAACATAATGCCCTTCAGGCTAAAGAACGCGGGAGCCACCTACCAGCGATGCATGTAGGCTTGCCTCAAGGCACAACTAGGTCGCAACATCCAAGTCTATGTCGACGACATAGTAATCAAGACCAAGGAGGAAGCCTCTCTAATCGACGATTTGCGCGAAACCTTCGCCAACCTCGATCGCTACCAGATCAAGCTCAATCCGGACAAATGCGCCTTCGGCGTACCATCTAGGCAGCTACTCGGATACCTTATCTCCGCGAGGGGAATCGAGGCGAACCCGAAGAAGATAAAAGCCATACTGGCCATGGAGAAGCCGAAGAACATAAGAGGCGTCCAGCAACTGGCCGGACGAATCGCGGCCCTCAGTCGATTTATCAGTCGGATGGGTGAAAAGGCACTGCCCTTCTACCAGTTCCACCGCAAAGCCGAAAAATTCGAGTGGACCAATGAAGCGCAAGAAGCATTCGAAGACCTCAAGCGCCTGCTATCCACTTCGCCAATACTGGTGACTCCACGAGAAAGGGAACCACTGTTGCTGTACATCTCCGCCACCAACCAGGTGGTCAGCATAGTGCTCGTCGTCGAGCGAGCTGAGGAAAACAAGGTCCACGGCATACAATGCCCGGTATACTACCTCAGCGAGGTCCTCACGCCAACAAAACAGCGGTACCCGCACTACCAGAAGCTGACGTACAACATCTTTATGACCGCCCAGCGACTGCGCCACTACTTCTAGGAACACCCAATCGTGGTAGTCAATGACGCCCCGTTGGGACATATCCTCAATAACCCCGACGCCATGGGGCGAGTCGCGCTTTGGGGAATAGAGCTGTCTCCACGAGACATCACATACGAAAAACGCGACGCCATCAAGTCGCAAGTGCTCCCTGACTTTCTCGTGCATTGGATGGAGAACCAGCTCCCGGACAAGCCAGATATGTCCTACCTCTGGACAATGCACTTCGATGGGTCCAAGCGGAAAGACGGAGCAGGCGCAGGTGTCATACTGACATCATCTCAAGGGAACAAACTGAAGTATATCCTGCGAATGCAGTTCACAGCCTCAAACAACGAGGCTGAATATGAGGCCCTGTTGCACGGGATGAGGATGGCAAAAGCTTGCGGCGCCAAGAGGCTAATCATATATGGCGACTCTAAGTTGGTCGTCAACCAAACAATGCACGAGTGCGACGCACTGAACGACAACATGATCGCGTACCGCGACCTCTACGATACACTCGAAGGAGACTTCGATGGTTGCGAGTTGGGACACGTCGGTCGCGAAAGCAACAAGGAGACGGACGCACTCGCCAACATAGGCTCTACCTGCGCCCCCATACCACCTGGGGTATTTCTCGAGCGCATATGCGAACGCTCCATCAAGCCAAAGGCCGCAGAGAAGAAAACAAGCGCAGCCACGGACTCGGGGGCTACGCCACCCAATGAGCCAATGGCACTCATTGACTTGGAGCTGGACACAGGACTCGAGCGACCAATGAGCGTCATGATGATCGAGCAATCTTGGACGCAGCCGTACATTACGTACCTCCTCAACAAGAGACTACCAGACGACCCGACAGATGCACGGCACATCGCGCGGCGCTCCAAAGCATTCTCCGTTATCAACAGCAAACTATATAAACGCAGCATCACAGGATTGCTACAACGATGCGTCTCCATGGCCGATGGAAGAGCAGTTCTCCTCGACATCCATGAAGGGACCTGCGGGCACCACGCCGGCAGTCACGCCCTCGTTGCCAAAGCTCTACGAGCTGGATTTTACTGGCCCACGGCCATGCGCGACGCCAAGGACATAGTCCAAAAATGCAATGTTTGCCAGCGATTCGCGGACAAGCCACACGCACCAGGTGCAGAACTACGGCCTATTCCATTGGCCTGGCCCTTTGCACAGTGGGGGCTCGACATGATTGGCAAGCTTCCAAGGTCCTCGCGTGGAGGTTACGTCTACCTCTTGGTTGCAGTCGACAAATTCACCAAGTGGATCAAAGCCATGTCGGTGACCAACCAATTAGGACACAGTGCAGTCAAATTCTTCGAGTCCATCGTCTACCATTTTGGCATGCCGCACAGCATCATCACCGACAACGGGACGAACTTCACATCCAAGGAGTTCCAAAAATTCTGCGAGAACCTAGGGATCAACATCAGCTACGCCTCAGTAGCGCATCCACAGACCAACGGTCAGGTAGAAAAAGCAAACGGGCTCGTCTACAGCGGCATCAAGAAGCGACTCCTTCGGCCACTCGAACAAGCCGCGGGTTGCTGGCCAGATGAACTACAATCCGTACTCTGGAGCCTACGTACAACTCCAAATAGCGCCACGGGCTACACGTCATTCTTTATGGTGCACGGAGCAGAGGCAGTACTACCCGCCGAAGTACGGTATAAGGCGCCGCACGTGGTCGCTTACAACGAGCAAGAGTCATCCCTTGCACTCGAAGACTCCGTCGACCTCCTTGACGAAGCAAGAGAAATCGCGCAGAAAGATCCACTATCTACCAGCAGAACCTGCGCAACTACCACAGTAGAAGGCTTCGCCCCAGATCCTTTGTCGAAGGTGACCTGGTCCTGCGACTGAAGCAGCAGGGACATCTCAAGCTCGAGTCCCCCTGGGAAGGACCGTACGTGATTACAGAAGTAATCCCAGGTGGCGCCTATCTCCTTCAAGATTTAGAGACAGGAGTCGCATACTCCAACCCTTGGAACGTCGCACAACTGCGACGCTTCTACCCCTAGTCGTTTTTACTTTTACATCGCAAATAAGGCTACTCAGCCAAGTCTACTTAGCCACACATTGTACTTCGTACTGTTCTTCGAATAAATAAAAGCTAAGTGCCCCAAAACTTTGTGTTCTCCTTTACTTTGTCAATTTTCATACTCGGGGGCTGCGCCACCCTATACACATATGTTCTTCGAACCAAAACGCGATATCCTGAGTAGCTGGCACATCAATTGAACCCCTTAACACAAACTCAACCCAGCTGCAACGCACTTGACAGGTTGACAAGGGAACGAGATAAAGGATGGCCAGGCTAACGAAAAGGACTCGCATAGTGCAACGCACCTCACGCTCACAAAGCTCCTTATACACATTCGGCAATAAATTATCTACAACATCTATACGAACTTTACAACACAAGTACACTTATGTGCAGGATACATATTTGGATACTCTTGCAACAGAAGAACATTGGTTTGTTCCTCGAAGAAGTCGACGATCTCCTCGGCTGGGCGGTCCACCGCCTGATAGTGCGACACCATATTCCAAGCAGATCCTGCTGGTGGCCCAAAGGCAATGGCGGCAATATCCATGTCAGGCCTGTGCAATCGCACCATCAAGAGGGAAGCCTTGGCACCAGCCACCAACTGCTTCCTCACGCACTCGCGAACCGTGGACAGATCTTGAAATTTGGCAAGAAGAGCCAGCAGGATTGACGGAGCATCGTCCGGCGGGAACATCACCCGATAAATGCTTTTCAAGCACGACTGCGACTTCTTCAGGAAGAGCAGCACTCGCGCTGCGCGATCCTGTAGGGTCACCAACGCAGTCGCACGATCATGATCTACCCAGAAGTATCCACTCTCTTGAAGTTGTTCCTGGGTGAGATCATGAAGGCGAATGGCAATTCTATCCTTCTCCTCCTACGGATGGCGCGCGCTAACAACTACACGAAGCAGCATCAATAGCATGAGTACAACGTACCTCTGCGAGTAACTACAAAGGAAAAGATGAGAATAAGCAAACTAACACTTAAACTGGGCGCCCAGCTGCGTCACCTCGCCAAGCAGATATTGCTCGCGGGCGGCGGCTTTTTCAGCCTTCGACTTCCACACGTCCATGCTACCGCGGATCACGGGCAACTCACGCTCCAGCTGCTTCATGCAATCACGAAGTCGCGAAAGCAAGGATAGATCCTCTACCCTGGAGCGCAGTGGTGCCACTGTATCATCAAGAGATGGCGAGTCCTGGGTTCCCCCCACGGGATCACTTGATCTACCCTACCACAAGCCAAGACAAAAGCAAATAAGGCGACCAACTTAACACAAAGGCAAAAGGAACAGATGCATTCAGGATCAGCATAAGTATTCACAAACACACTCGCCAGCAGGCATGTTCTTAGACCAAAAGGACAATTCATCAACTATTACAAAAAGCTAACTACGGAGCAGCTGGCTTCTTCGACTTCGACGGCTTCGGGGGCTTCATCAAGTCCGTGGCAGTATCAGACGCCACTGACTTTCCGCCGACCCCTAAGGCCAAAGCTTTCGCCGCCTACTTAGCACGTTGGAGCTCCTCCGAATACTTGGCAACGGTATTTATCAAGGAATGGCCATATTTGGCACAAGCAGTCGCAAAGGGAGCGAAGACTACCTGCTGACCATTCGCGCCAACAAGCATCGCCTTCGACACCGTGGAAGGATCGATATCGGCTCCGTGGGCTTGCACCATCGCGAGTGACATAGACGTGCCGGCCGCGCGGAGGGAGTTCTTGTAGGTGGAAGGCACACCACCGGCGAGTGATTCCACCAACTCGTCCACATTATCAATCAGCTCCTCCTTCGGCATCAGCTCCTCCCGGAGTCGACTGAGGGTGACCTTGGCCTTGGACAATGTATCTTGGATGGCGGCGCTACGGTCCTTGACTACAGACACCGCGCCTGCCAGAGCATCATCGCGACGAAGGGCTCAAATCGCCAGCATCTGCACAGAAAACCCACACATGGATCAAACCTTTAGCACCACCAACAAAAAACTCTAGATGCAGAAAAGGAAAACAATAAATATCTACCAGCGAAGGTACCTGAGAGGGCCTTGGCAACTGAGAACAGTTGCTCTTCGAACAACTTTTCCCTGGTCGCAAAGGAGGCACGCAGATCCTCTTCACGCCTCTGTGCCTCGTCACGAGCTGCGATTGCCTCGTCGCGCCCCTTCACAGCTGCGGCCAATGTCTTCTCCAAGGTGGCGATGTTACGGAGCAAGGCATTATGTTCAGCTGCTTGGCAATCAAAAGTTGACTATCAGTCGACTATACCAAAGAAGGAGAAGACAAAAGAGAATAAGTGCAGAACACTCACTTTCGACCACGCGGTGACGTGTCTCCAGCATTGCATGCTGGCGACCCCTCGCCATCACCTGCTCTGCCACTTGCACGGCTTCCTTTACAAGGAGCTGTCGCACAAACAAGGAATCAGTGAAAGCAACAGATAACGTCGACTGCCACATTAAAAAAAGGAAAGATATACTTACATGGTCCTCCAATGACTCTGAAGAAGTTTGTTGTACTGTCATCCGAGCAACCATTCGATGCTCCCCTACGTGAGGAGAGCTCGAAGAATTGTGCCTGGAGTGGGCCACCACCGGAGGGGAAGGAGCACGCTCGACCTCTTTCTTGGCCCTTGAGGTCGCGACTCCTGATTCCTTCAAAAACTCAACGTCGCTAGAAGTTGACGACGCCTCTTGACTACAAGACAAATTCCACATTGAGAAAGGGCAAAACTCCAGGGCAAAGCCAATAAGAAGAAAATAGAGAAGAACAAATGAACTCGAAAACTTACCAGTCAAAATTGTCAAAATCAAACGTGGCCTCCACCGATTCTGACGAAGACTCGTTAGGCAGACGCATCTTCTTGCGAGAAGATGGTGCTATAGCCCTCACAGGAATAGCGGGAATTGGCGATTCCGCGCCAACAACCGTGCCTTCTGGAGTCGAAGGAGACGACGTGTCAGAATCCTTGCTGCGTGAACGCTTGCGAGTATCCGGACTCTCGGACTCGGGGGCTTCCTCTTCCACATCAGAAGGGACAGTCGACTCAGACTCGTCCTCTTCCAAAGCTTCACGAGGAATAATCCCCTCAGGGAGAGGGGGCATACAAGGCGACACTGCCCAATCCTGCACACAGACAGTGAAAGATCAGCAAAAATAACAAGTAAGCAGCAGAAAAGCAATCGCGAAAACAAGCTACTGCGTAACACAACTATACCTCAGGAGGAGGGTTCGAAGCATCAAAAGGAGGAAAGACTGGATCATTGGGAAGCACATCCTTGCCAGTGTACTTCATGACCAGTCGAACCCTCTTATCCACCTCACTCGCGGACATGCCATCGGCAGACACGCGAGTGGCATCATCAGCGCCACCCCATTGAAACATGGGATGGACTCTGGCTTGGAGAGGCTGGACGCGACAACGCAACCAAGTTCTGATAAGGGCACAACCTCCCTCTTCTGCGCCTATGCGACTCTCGAGGTCACAGACGCGTTCATACAACACGTCTGTCTTCGCAAGCTCGCTAGGCATAACTACGTTCTTCCAAGAACGCATCTTCTTGCAGGGAGTCGCAGGATCAAAGGGCGCGAGTCCAAAGTGCTCATCTTTGGCCTTCTGATCATGGACATAGAACCATTTCTCCCTCCATCCCTGGACGGACTTGGTGAGCTTGATGTCAAAGTAAGTGGCGGATGGGTCGACGTGGATTCCGCAGCCACCTACGTCATAAACTAAAGAGCCAGATGCGGACTGACGCTTCAGTTTAAATAAGCGTTTGAAAAGACCAAAGTGTGGCTCGGTTCCGAGCCAGCACTCGCAAAGAGTGATGAAGCAGGTGATGTGGAGGATAAAATTTGGGGACAGCTGATGGAGCTGGAGCCCGTAGAAACAAAGAAGACCCCTAAGAAAGGGGTGGAGAGGCAAAGAAAGGCCACGAATGACGAATGCAAGAAACATCACTCAAAAACCAGCGGGAGGAGCAGGAATGGTCTCACCGCTGGGGACGTGCGCATCGCCGACTGCTGTGAAGATAACTCCGTCTTGGCGAAGAAGACGGAGATCTGATGCCTTGATGATGGAAGGGCGCCATGCACCATTTGTCACGCGGGTGCCCGCGACCTTCTTCTTCCCGCCGACAACGGCGCTGGTGCCCGCAGCAATGGAGCCACCCTTCTTCTTCGCCGCGGCGACGGTGGCCACGGAATCAGCAACACGCCTCCCTTATTTTTCCCCATTGAACGACGGAGATATGAGCGCAGGAAGTAGCTCGGGAACGAACGAAGCTGGTCCAGCGTCATGGAGGAGATGGGCGCAAGAGAAAGCAGAGGAGCAGAAGCAATGGCGATGGCAGCAAGGAAGAAAGAGCGCAGATGGGAAATTACCGCCGTAGCATCACTACTTAACCCCTAGGAGATGCAATCCAATGGCTCACAAAAACCCTATTAGAAGCGTGGCACGCATCGTGTTGGACACGTGGAGAAGGGGAAGCGCGAACCGTCCCTCCACTACTCCCATTACGCGCGGAAATCGAGGAGGCGCAGTTAAAAATAAGATTACGCACGACCAGTCAAATAAAAGTCTGGAAGTGGGACCCACCGCTCGTCACGTCCCGTCAAACTTGCTCACGCGGGCAACTGAGGTCATACAAGCGTCAGCACTGACGTCATCAAAGCTACGCAATGGAAAAATTCGGCTACTTTAGTCCTTGCTGGAGTCTTCGACTCCACCAAGCACTCGGGGGCTACTCTCATAGGGAGCGCTGACCGTGCACCCTACAATTTTTCTTTTCTTGTTGCAGGAATGAGGACAATCACAATCAAACCCAGCCACTCGAAACACGGTTCGATTACGGACATGGGTTACTCCTATAGGGAGCGCCGGAAACAATTTCGATTGAAACAAGCAAGCAAAAGACGACAGCAGTCGCAAAAGTGTTTTAGTCCCTGCCTGAGTCCTCGACTGAAACAAGCAAGCAAAAGACGACATCAGTCGCAAAAGTTCTTTAGTCTCTGCCTGAGTCTTCGACTCAACCAGGCACTCGGGGGCTACTCCCATAGGGAGCGCTGGTCGCGCACCCTATGATTTATTTGCACAAAAACTGTGTGTTGGTAACATCCGCACTGGCAGTTCATGGCGACACCGCCTCATAATTTTCCCTACAAAGAGACGTCTTGGGTCGCCCGAATCGTCTCCGCGATGATTAAATTCGGATGTCGCGCTTACAGCGTGAAGGTAAGACCTGAATAAGGCCTGGCAACGCATCTAGCTGTGCACTACCAGAAATATATCCGTGCATATAGGCACGATGAACATGCCTTGACGGACGCGTCGAGTGCTCACACCCATATAACTGGAATTCGACTCCTGTAAGACCTCCGCGGCTTGAGTCGAATTACGCCAGCACTTTTCTGGATTCGAGTCTCGGGACTCGAGTTCGAGTAGATTGCGTTGTCTCACCCTAAGGTGCTTAACTGATACCGATACTTCGGTTACATCAGGCACGTATATCGACAATCCCTATGACACAAATAAAAGCAGTCGAAATGTACTCATTCAGGCACTCGAAGACTTCAAAAAGTCCCCAGTCGAATCTACGATTCCACTGGACACTCGGGGGCTACTGACATGGGTATACCCTATAGGTACTCGAGCTTGGTATATACGGTCCAAATACGCACAAGCCCACAGTGTCGCCAAGGCCCGGATGAAAGGACTCGAGTAACCCGCGGACTCTCGATTGCTTGAAGAACAAGAAGAAGCTAAAGATAGAAAGTTTGAAGGGGAAAACCCTAATTTGTAACCGACTCAACCTGCTACCCGAGACCTAGCCTATCTATATAAAGGCTAGGAGGGGGCGGTGAGGAGGACACATGCAACCCTAGTTTCCACAACCCTCGCCAGATTACATCTGCGCACCATTATAACTTTCGACTCCCTCGATAATTCCACGAGCAGACAAGCAGGAGTAGGGACCTCTACGAGGCCTGAACCTGGGTAAATCCTTTGTCACCTGTGTGCTTGTTTGCTAGCCGATAGATGTCTCCAGCGCTCCCTTCTTCTCCAAAACCCAAGTCCATAACAATGGGCATTGACGTGTTAAACCCTCGTCAGTAGGTGTCCCATGTACGGGCTGGCGTCTCCCACAGTGTGGCTAACTCCTCTTTCAACAACCCGAGATACAGATGCATGTCGATACCCAGTTGTTTCGACCCCTGAATAAGAATACTCATGTGTATGTACCTTTGCTTCGTGCATATCCAGGGGGAGATTGTATGGCCATACAAACACGGGCTAGGTGTTATGCGTGCTACTCTGGTTTCCAAAGGGATTGAGTCCATCGGTGCTCATACCCAGCCTAATGTTCCTGGCATCGTCCCTGAACTCCTCTTCGAACTCCATGTCCAATGCGTGCCACTGGCTAGCGTCTGTGGGGTGTGTTAGGATCTTGCCCTTCTACGAATCCTCTTCTGGCTTCTCCCTTTCCGCATGCAATTGCATGAGCTTCGCTTCCTTAGGGTCTACGAAATACCGCTGCATACGAGGAGTGATAGAAAAGTAACATACCACTTTTTGAGGAACTTTCTTGTTACCTCTCCTGTATCATGCATGGATGCACACCGGACATGTAGTTCTATCCTTGTACTCGCCCCGATAAAGTGCGCAGTCGTTGAGGTAGGCGTGGTATTTGACATATGGTAGATCGAGAGGGCACACGACTTTCTTGTCCTCGTTGATACCTCTTGGCAATGTGTTCCCCTCAGGAAGTATATCGTGCCAGAATTCCATGATATGGTTGAAGCTCACGTCGGTCCATTTGTGTTGCACCTTCATCTCTAGAGCCTTGAGGGTTACATTCAGGCGTGTATGCTCGGGCTAACACCTGATGGCTCAGTGTACGGCGCCAGAAAAGTGCTGGTGCGGTGTTGATGTAGAGCTCGTTGGGAACCCCGAGAGGAAGGTATGATGAGCACAACAGCAAGTTTCCCTCAGTTATGAAACCAAGGTTTAATCGAACCAGTAGGACCAAGGAAACACCCCAAAGGTGTTGCTACCTGAGCCTTGGCAGGGCACACTACCGGTGCTAGTAGCAACATGGAGACCTGCACAACACAACCACAGAACTTTGTCCCCAACTTGTGATGAGGTTGTCAATCTCATCGTGTTTTGCTGAAAACAAAGGATTAAACGTATCGAATGGAAAGAAGTAATAGTTTGCAGAAAGTAAACACAAAGAAGTAAACAGTTTATAGATTGTATGTAAAGAAAAAGGACCGGGATCCATAGTTCACTAGAGGTGGCTCTCCTTACATAGATAACATGCTGGGTGAACAAATTACAGCGGGGCAATTGACAAACATCGAGAAAGCAATACATGCATATACTAATCATCTTGACTCCTTTGAGACTTGATTGGGCATTACAACATTATACATAGACCGCCATCCAACTGCATCTATGACTAATAATCCACCTTCAGATTATCATCCGAACCCCCTTCAGTATTAAGTTGCAAGCAACAGATTATTGCTTTACGGACTGCGTGTAAAGTAAACAATATGATTGTTCTATGAACAAAGGATTGTTGTTTTCTCCCTAGTAGCAACATCACATCTAGTACCTTAGAGATTTCTGTCACTTCCCCAGATTACCAGAGGCATGAACCCACTATCGAGCATAAATACTAACTCTTGGAGTTGCTAACATCTACTTGGCCAAGATAGCTACTAACAACGGAAAGCATGCAAGATCACAAATAATAAAGACATGATAGAATCAATAATCAATCTAAAATAGCATCTCAATATCCATCGGATCCCCGCAAACACAACATGCAGAATTACAAATAGATGATCTTGATCATGAACGGAGCTCATAGAGTAGCAAATATAGCATAATAGTATTCATGAATAACAATGCTTTGCAAGACGTTTGTTTGTTTCACATAAAGAAAACATAGCATAATAGTATTCAGCTTGTCCCTCATAGAGTAGTAAATATAAATGCATAGGACACCTTCAATGTTCATAAGAGTGACTAGATACAAAAGTTTAAAACAAGCAATATCAAGATATGCATCAATCAACTAGTCTTGGGACAATGCACATAGAACTAAGAATGGCCACTATGCTCTCAAAGTAGGTGCATAAGGGTAGAAGGTGGAGACTCAATATAATGGCGGAAGAAAGGCCTTCATAGAAGGAAGCAGAGATTCAAGTTTCATAAAGAGCTTACAAAAATTATGGTACTTATAGCTTTCAGCTCTCATTGCCCCTATCATAAGCATCTTGAAGTGATTAAGGTTAAAGTGAACAAACTATGGTGTACATGCTTGACGAAGTATAAGTCAGAAATCTCATCTCCCTTGTATACGAGGACCGGTCCTCATGCTACTCAAGTTTAGTCACCGGTAAGTTCTTGTCATTGTAAGTACATGTGTATCATAGAGAACCGCCAACAGGGTACCCCTTGCCCGATGATACGGAAGAATCCCCACATCAAAATGACAAGGCAAGTAGACAACGAGCATCTCAGAAATCATCTTATTTACCATGGGAATATGGTGATTTTTTCTCTCTTTCCTCTTTTCATAATCTCTTTTTTTTTATTTTTCTCCTTTTCTCAATATAGGACTCTTTTTTTATAAGAAGAATGCTTCATAGACAGCTCATTATGGTTACGCTGCAGGTTTCCACCATGTCAGCATGGATTAGACCAGCGGCCTAGGCGTTTCTCTAACACATATACATAACTCCATGGACTTACAAGCTCCCCTTTCATTTCACACCGACGACATCCATATACAAAAGAACATGATATCAACTAGGTACAAGTACTAAGTGCAATGTTGAAAGCGTTCCCCATGAAAGCATGGTTCTGCTAATTCTCAACAAATAAGTGCAAGCATATACAACATAGACGACACAATGGTTCAAGTTTATTAAGGGCAAGAAAAGTAAAGTGTGTCATCAAGTTCGTGAGATCTTTAATCACTAGTTTTCTCATAAAAAGTTTAATTCGGAAGGTAAACAAAAGCATGAATATACTTGGAATAGCATAAGCTAGTAGGTAGGTATGGTGGACTCTTTGGAATAATTTGGTTTAAGGAGTTGGATACATGAGTGGAACTCATACTTGGTTGTGGAGGCTAGCAAAAGACTGGGAGTGACAAACTAAGAGAGCAATAATGGCCATAATCATGCAGAGCGACAAAACATCATTGATCAAAGCATAAAGTGATACTACAAGCTGAAAACTAAAGGATCTTAAAGGCTATGGTGACTTGATATAGTCATAACATGGTGTGAGCATGTGCCAAGTCAACCCAAATAAAGCATCAAAGGACAATACCACTATACTATGCTTTAATATGCTAAAACAACGCATGATTCATCCAAGGCACATTGAGCAATCTCAATTGTTTATAACAAGTCATGCTACAACAAAGAATACTAAGCATAAAGCCAAAACAATATCAAGCATGCCATGACAAAGCGTAGGCCACAGTCAAAAACAAGCTCTTTTTACCACATAAGCATGAACTTTCCTACTCTTTTCCAAACCAAACCAAACTATTTGAAAACCAATGTATGAAAGAGGGGGTCCAACCAATTTATTCAGAAAACTAAGAAAACCAAGCAAATGAAAAACCAAAACGAAAAGGAAAAAGAAGATGCTCCAAGAACAACACAACTGTGCATGAAACAATAAAAATGAAGCGTTTGGAAGAAACCTGTGATTTTTATTGATGAAGAAGGGGATGCCTTGGGAATCCCCAAGCTTTGACGCTTGTACTTCTTGGAGATTTCTTGGGGTGACACGCGTGGCATCCCCAAGCTTGAGCTTTAGTCCATCCTTCATCTCGTTACTCATTCCTTTCATACACCTGAAATTTTTCCTTTATACAAAACTTCACACAATCTTTATTAGCAACATTAGTGCACTCAAGATAAATAAGTCTTAAGGTTCAGTTCTAACACCAAATAAACTTCCATTAGAACACTAGATACTGTAGAACTTCCCTCAAAAAGCTCAATTCCCCAAAAGAACTCAAAAAGGAACCAACAAGAAGCAAATGCAGAAAATGGCAGAAATCTGTCAAAACCGACCAACAGGTAAAGATGAATTTTTTAGAAGATATTCTGTTGCTCAAATCAAAAAGTGTTGAACTAACGAAAGTTACATAACAACCTGGGGCAGAAGCACAAAAATTCATGCCTCAAGAAAACGTTCATAGATTTTACACGAATTTTTACGGTGAAGCACAAAAATCTGTTTCGAGACAGCAACTTTCCCAATCATTACTTCTCTCTCATTAGAGGTTACTCTTGGCACAAAAAGCAAATAAAAAGGATAAGGAGCGGTTATTACTGAAGTAGTAACTTCCAAGACTCATCTAAAACTTTTGGGATATCTCCCAATAAGTACTTTTCTTTAACGCCTTTAAGTTAGGCATAAGAAGCAAGAAAAAGAATCAAGTGTTCTCAAATTAAGAAGCATTAAGACCAAACTTTGTTTTAATAGGAGAAGCAAAATAAATCTTCTCTCTCTTCTTAGGGAACTGTTCTATACCTTTCTTGAGTGGGAGTTGATATTTAATGGTGCCCTCTTTCATATCAATAATGGCACCAACAGTTCTAAGAAAAGGTCTTCCCAAAGTAATAGGACAAAAAGCATTGTATTCAACATCCAAAACATAGAAATCAATGGGAACATAGGCATTGTTAACCATAATAAGAACATCATTAAGACTCCCCATGAGTTTCTTTTTAGCATTATCATCAAGTGGGACATTCAAATAACAATCTTCAAGTGGAGGCAAATCAAGCATATCATAAATCCTTCTAGGCATAATAGAAACACTACTATCAAGATCACATAAAGCTTTGAAATCAAAGTCATTCACTTTCATATTAATGATGGGTTCCCAACCATCTTCTTGTTTTCTGGGAATAGAAGCTTTATGTTTCATCTTTTCTTCTTTAATTTTTATGAGAGCATCAGTAATGTGTTTTGTAAAGGCCATGTTCATAGCACTAGCATTAGGACTTTTAGCAAGCTTTTGTAGGAACTTAATAACTTTAAAGATATTGCAACCATCAAGATCAAAACCATACTTATCATCTAAAGTAGTAGAACTATTACTAGCCTCAACACTAGTGGTGGTAATAGTAGAAACACTAATGTTTCTAGCAATTTCATCTTCTCTTTCCCACTTAGCATGTAATTCCGCTAATAGTCTAACATTTTCATCAATTCTTACTTGTATAGCATTAGTAGCTGCAAGGGGATTATCATTAGTTTCAGGTTTAGCAGCCATTTTATTCAAAGAGGATTGATCTTGAGCCAAAGATGCTATATTTCTTTCAGCATTAGAGAGTTTTTCCTCAGTAGTTTTATTGAAAGCAGTTTGTTTACTAATAAAGTCCTTAAGCATAACTTCAAGTTCAGAGGGTGCACTCCTATTATTGTTGTAGGAATTTCCATAAGCATTACCATTGTTGGGAGGATATGGCTTATAATTGTTGTTACCAAAATTACTCCTATAAGCATTATTGCCAAAGATGTTATTTCTTATGAAGTTTACATCAACTTGCTCTTCTTGAGCAACCAAAGAAGCCAAAGGAACATTATTTGGATCAATATGGGCTTTCCCATTAACAAGCATAGACATAATAATATCAATCTTATCACTCAAGGAGGAGGTTTCCTCAATAGAATTTACCTTTCTACCTTGTGGAGCTCCCTCAGTATGCCATTCAGAATAATTAACCATCATATTGTCCAGAAGTTTTGTTGCAGCACCCAAAGTGATGGTCATAAAGGTACCTCCAGCAGCAGAATCCAATAGGTTCCTTGAAGAATAGTTCAATCCTGCATAAAAAGTTTGGATGATCAACCAAGCAGTCAGTCCATGAGTGGGACAATTCTTAACCAAAGATTTCATTCTTTCCCAAGCTTGAGCAACATGTTCATTATCAGATTGTTTAAACTTCATTATTTCACTTCTCATAGATATAATCTTAGCAGGAGGATAGTATTTTCCAATGAAAGCATCTTTGCATTTAGTCCAAGAATCAATACTATTCCTAGTTAAGGAATTCAACCATTCTTTAGCTTTTCCTCTCAAAGAGAAAGGAAACAATTTCAACTTAATAATATCACCATCTACATACCTATGCTTTTGCATCTCACAAAGTTCAACAAAGTTATTTAGATGGGAAGCAGCATCTTCATTACCAATACCAGAATTTTTTTCTCTCATAACAAGATTGAGCAAAGCAGGTTTAATGTCAAAGAAAGTATCTTCAGGCATAGGTGGAGCAATAGGTGTGCTCATAAAATCATTGTTGTTGGTGCTAGTGAAGTCACACAACTTAGTGTTTTCAAGAGTAGTCGTTTTTTTTGTGTTTTTTTGAAACCAGAAAGCAAACTAGTGAAACTAATTTTTGTGTGTGTTTTTTATAAAGAAACAAGCAAACAAAGCAAAAGTAAACTAAGCAAAACAAGAATAACAAAGTAAAGAGATTGGTTATGAGGGACTCCCCTTGTGAAGATGTCCATGACTCCCTAGCAACGGCGCCAGAAAAATGCTTGATGGCTCAGTGTCCGGCGCCAGAAAAGTGCTGGTGCGGTGTTGATGTAGAGCTCGTTGGGAACCCCAAGAGGAAGGTATGATGAGCACAGCAGCAAGTTTCCCTCTGTTATGAAACCAAGGTTTAATCGAACCAGTAGGAGCAAGGAAACACCCCAAAGGTGTTGCTAGCTGAGCCTTGGCAGGGCGCACTACCGGTGCTAGTAGCAACGTGGAGACCTGCACAACACAAGCACAGAACTTTGTCCCCAACTAGCGATGAGGTTGTCAATCTCACCGTGTTTTGCTGAAAACAAAGGATTCAACGTATCAAATGGAAAGAAGTAATAGTTTGCAGAAAGTAAACACAAAGCAGTAAACAGTTTATAGATTGTATGTAAAGAAAAAGGACCAGGATCCATAGTTCACTAGAGGTGGCTCTCCTTAGATAGATAACATGTTGGGTGAACAAATTACAGCGGGGCAATTGACAAACATCGAGAAAGCAATACATGCATATACTAATCATCTTGACTCCTTTGAGACTTGATTGGGCATTACAACATTATACATAGACCGCCATCCAACTGCATCTATGAATAATAATCCACCTTTAGGTTATCATCCGAACCCCCTCTAGTATTAAGTTGCAAGCAAGAGATTATTGCTTTACAAACTGCGTGTAAAGTAAACAATACAATTGTTCTATGAACAAAGGATTGTTGTTTTCTCCCTAGTAGCAACAACACATCTAGTACCTTAGAGATTTCTCTCACTTCCCTAGATTACCAGAGGCATGAACCCACTATCGAGCATAAATACTTACTCTTGGAGTTGCTAGCATCTACTTGGTCAAGATAGCTACTAACAACGGAAAGCATGCAAGATCACAAATAACAAAGACATGATAGAATCAATAATCAATCTGAAATAGCATCTCAATATCCATCGGATCCCCGCAAACACAATATGCAGAATTACAAATAGATGATCTTGATCATGAGCAGACTCACAAGATCTAAACATGAAAGCACAAGGAGGAGAACCAGCCATCTAGCTACTACATGGGCGTAGTCAAGGATGAACTACTCATGCATCACATGGAGGCTTGCATGATGATGAAGAAGGCCTTGGGGTGAATTCCCTCTCGGCAGGTGCAGGAAGAGCTTGATCCTCCCGATCTAGGGATGGAGATGACGGCGACTATAGACTCTTTCGTGGATTTTGATCGGCACTTAGGGTTTTCGTCCGAGGGCAATATATAGGCGGAAGGAGAGGCCGAGGGTGCTGGCTGGCGACACCACCCCCTGGCGCGGGCCAAGCCTGGCCGCGTGGCCAGGTGGTGTGGCCGCCCCCTGGCCCCTCTCCGTCTCGTATTCTGGCATCTGATGACTTCCGGAAAAATAGGCACTTTGGCTTTTGTCTCGTCCAATTCCGAGAATATTCATTTTCTGACTTTCCCGGAACCAAAAATAGCAGAAAACAGGGAGCTGGCACTGTGGCTCTTGTTTATAGGTTAGTCCAAGAAATCATATGAAAAGTACTCCAAAGTGTGGACAAAACACAAGAAAGTGGATAAAACCAAGCATGGAACATCAAAAATTATAGATACATTTGCAATATATCAACACCCAGGATACAACAGAGTAATCCCATCTTTATCCATTTGCGCCAGCTTGGCTTTCTCTCTGGCAGCATCTTTGTTGTTGCCCGTCTCCTTAAGGAGCAGTTCTTGAAAATGAGGGTCCCGTAAAGCTGAAGTTAGTGATGTCTGCGTGTCCGCGTCTTCTCCACCACCATCGGATCCGACATCTCCTTCATGATGATCATGATCATGTCCATGAGCATCTTCTTCATCATAATCATGTTCGACATCTTCGTGAGCACCATTTCCTACCGGTGCCCCGTTGTTGACGTCCTCGTCAATGTAGTCGGGCATGAAACCACCCATGTGTAAGTGCTTCTCCAATGTCCCAGAATTAGGTTTGATTAGGGTACCAAGTTTGCATCTCTTACAAGGACATCTTATGTCGGTCATGTTGTTCTGAATCATGACGGCCATCACGCGTGCCTTGTATCTAGCCACCATAGCTTCGCTCATCTGATGCACCATGGTTGCTTGTGCGGCGGTATGGAGCAAAAGGGAATATTTAGAACCATGCATGCAAAAATTCGGCATGACCTTACCTATAAATAGGACATATGAATAGTGCAAAATTTTGCCAAAACAGAAATGAATCAACATTTTGGCAAACATTAATTGCACCACACACACCGGCACCTGCACAACACAAAGCATACACAAGAACACAAGCACATATCCATGTAAACATCGTCTCCCGAGCTAACACCGTCGTCCGCACACACACAAATAGAAGCATATATATATCCATGCATGTATACAAGAACACAAGAATTTATCACAAGAACACAAGCATATATACCGCCAACATCGTCGTCTACACACACAAAACAAGCACAAGTTACACGAGACGAGAGAGGCTGCGCAAGAGAGCGTGTGGTGATTTGATGTGGAGGAGAGGAGAGAAAAAGGTGTGTGCGCTTACTTTAGTGGATCTACACGGTGGAGAGGAGTTTCCTTTATAGATCCATCCAACCCATAGAGGTTTTGGCAACTTAAAATGGAGAAATTATTAGAGAAAATGAGGTGAGGAGGAGGAGCAACTCGAGTTAGATCTAGTGGAGATGGGGAAAGTGAACTAGCTAGTGGAGGGGTAGGGGAAAGTGTGCCACTTTTTTGTGTGGCTGGCATGACATATCCGTGGCGCACCAACTACACGGTGCGCCACAGACTAAATATACCCGTGGCACACGTCCAGACCGTGCACCACAGGTAACCTATCGCTTTTCAGACGGATGGGCCCACAGACACCCATGGCGCACAAGAATACCGTGCGCCACTGATAAACCCACCATGCGTGGCGCACGGCTCAAACGGTGCGCCACGGATATGCTACCCATGCACGGGGTCGGCCGGCAACGTTGGGGCCCACCTTATGGTACCGCACCGTTTGGGTCGTGCGCCACACGTATGGGCAAGTTAGTGGCGCACGGCCGGCCACGTGTGCCATGGGTAAGTATTCGTGGGGCACTAATTTGCTGTGCACCACTGATAAGGACCCTGTGGATAAGCATTTTCCTACTAGTACTAGGTTAAAGAGAGAGAAAGAAACTTATTATAAAGAAGAACCAGAAATAATAACTTAGAGCTATCTAGCTAAAAACTAACAACTAAACTATCTGGCTTGCAATTGCTACTAATGCAATGCTCTACAGAAGTAGGTTTTATGGCTAGAGTATTTACTCCTATCTAATTAGAACTTCGTCTTCACTTCGGTTGATGAATATGTTGACTCCATTAATTTTATTGAAGAAGTTGAGTTGTCGATGATGGTTTCTTGAGCATAAGTTGGTGTTGACGTTGTCTTCAACGGCTTAGAACCTAGCAAGGGTTAAGAAGATACGGTTGAGTATGAGCGTACTCAGCAAGTTCACTAAGGAGTGTATGACATACTATCTCTACAACCATAGACAAAAGGTCATAGGCAATGCAGGTTTTCGTAAATATTTCTTCAAAGGATGCTTTTATTCTAAAAACTATGTCCATCAGCCTTCACAGGTTTACCAGAACTTTCATGGAGTTCCTTTCCTGCCGCGTTCGTAGCTCCTTCCCAGAACAGGGAGTAACATGTCACAGTTCTTACACTCTACAGAGGTGCGTTGCTTTACCCACGAGAGACCTTAGCCTTGTTGCACATCCAAGTCTAGAGCTTGTCCATACTTCCTTGGTATGGGGCCCGGTCTAAGATCCAAGCCAACCACTGCCCTTCTCCGCGACCCTGCATGAAGACACGATCCCCCCAAGAGCTCTACCACGGGTACAGTCCGGGTAGCCCCTCGAAGACTCTATAAGAAGCTCTACCTAGCAGCCACCATCAGCTATGGTGAACCTGCACCAGGATAGCTATGCACAGATAATCTAGACACCTATATCGTGGGGCACTAAGGGGTCCCACCCATGTGCTGGATTCTCTGGACTCTCCACGAGAAATCTGTAGCTTCATGATAAGGTCATCCGTCCATGCGAAAGGAAGAAGATCCAGCTGACTTCTCCGTCTCATTCCAAATCTCATGGTTAACGTGTAATATACGGCGCTAGGATCACTAGCGACATTGGTTGTTAAGTCCTAGATATTATGTTCCTTTACCACATGAACTATATCAATAGATTATTACCATTTGGTAAATAATCCATAATCATAATCTGACCCTTTTGAAATGCAGGTGATGACAATATTTGAGTTACAAGCATTTGATAGAAAATAATCAAAGGACATGAGCAAGTTGTGAACTTGCCTTTTGTGATTGCAAGATTATGCAATCACGGTCTTCAAGATACTAGAAGATCCAAATTCTGTAAATAGCATCATTGGTTCAGTAAGGATAAATGTTTTAAGAAGAAAAATGCAATTTTGATAAACGCGAATCCCCAGAATAATCGTATATGATCTAGGGTTTGAAGCTTATGATGAGTTCTTTGGAATGTGTTGCACTTTTATACCAATTTCACACTTGTTCTTCTTATTAAGGATTGTGAGAGTGTGTGTGAAACAATATGTAAATACAACAAGTAGCATGCAATACTAAACTACTCAAATGTGGAATCGGACATAAGAACTGCTTGAATGGGTTAGTAGTTCATTAGGGTTTTCATAGATTTATTTTAAGGATTACATTTAATATTTCTGAAAAGAATAACCTTTGAGGAAAATATTACTTTACAAAGTAAAAGCATTTAATCTTAAAGTTAACACTCTTAGGGTTCCTTTCTAATTATAGTTACTAAAAAGGAACGCATCACTAGATCATAACACTTGTAGTGGAGACTTATATGTATTGCATACAACATGACATTATATGTTGTTTTATTGCATAATGCTTCCTAAAGGTGAAATTATTCTCCTTGTTGGAGTAGTGTTTTCTTAATACTATAAGTGAATAGAATCAATTACGTATTTTAGAAGTAATGCTTATATTTTATAAACAGGGGACAAAGCATTACTTTAATTAATTAAAACTTTGTTTAGATTTTTAAGTGAATTCTCAAATTGGTTCAAGAACTGGATAAATATTACCTAGATGATTTTATAAATAAATAAAATCCTCCTATCAATCCATACACTATTTTTAATGATTTTATACTTGATGAAATCTTTTTAGGAACAAAATATGATCACTTTGGATGACAACTTTAGGAACTACACTTTAAATTGGTTGGAACCATATTCGGTTTCATAAAAACATTATTTGAGCTTGTTCTTATACTTTTAGACTTTAATTAAATAATGATAAAGACAATAGTAAAGATTTATATATTTTTAATGGGTTAAAATAAAATAAAAGGATTTAAATAAGATTTATTAGACATTTAACTTTTATTTTACTTCAATTATAAAATATGATATTTTTTAATGTATATTTGTGCGGTCATTTTGATATATTATAAATATTTTTATGATTTATAAATAATAAGATATGATTTTTATGAGTTTTATCACTTTATAAATACTTAATAATAATATTTAGTTAAGGGTCACAGAAATGTATGGGATAAGTTTCTAAATGTTTTTTTTTTCTAAGAATTTTGATATATAATATTTATTTTTTAAGAATTTTCAAATAATAAAATATGTTTATTTAAGATTTATAATTAATAGGTTATTTACTAATTAATACTAATTACTTTATTTATGTTGGAAAATAAAACATGATAATAGGTTTATAATATAGAATTTATTTTTCTGAACATGTTGATATATAATAGATATTTTTCTGAATTATAAAGCAAAAGATATTGAATTTATAAGATTTAATCAATTTTAGAAATCATTAAACTAATTTTTAAAAAGTTTATTGTGTCAAAGTGACATCAGCATGACTCAACCCTATCTGTAAAACCTTTTTCACTAATCTAAACCTAACCCACAATCACTAACGGGTGGGACCTCCACCACGTCACCAACCACGTGAGCAGAGGACCAAATCAATAGTGCTGAGGTGGCCGGAGTGACGCAGACGTGATGTCACTATGAAGATAGCACGGCCACCACCGCCAGGTTACGGTCACCGGCGGCGATCTACGACGCATTTTCTAGTGCGGCTTGCTGTGCTAGAAAGAGGATATCACGAGGACTCCCATAGTGGTCACGCCGCCCAGAAATGGTCACCGGAGCCTCACCTCCGATGAGCTTCCGCGACGGAGGATGACAAAGCATGGCGTGATTATGATACAACACACAATAAACGAATCAATGTGGATCATTCAGTCTAGAGGCTCATCAGGAAGCTTGTAGAGACGACGACGAGGAGAGGCGAGCTCGGAATCGCCGGTGACTAGCGGCGGAGGTGACGTTTCGATTGGCTTGACTAGGGCTCTCCGGCTTCCGTGGCCTAGCTAGGGAGAACAAGGACAATGTGGCAATCCTAAAGGTGTGCTCGGAACTTCAAGGGGAGCTCGGGAACAGCGGCGTCTCAGAGCTCTGGCGAGCTTGGGTTCGGGAGCTCGTATAGGAAGAGGAAGAGAGAGATATAGAGAGGGATAAATGAGGATGGCGATGGGAAGGAGCATCATGATGGCATTCTTATCCTCGTCAAGAACGATAGCGGGCATCGCGGTGGTTGATTCCTACTAACGCCGCTGATTGGCATCGAGCGGTGGCACGATCTCCAGCGAGCAGCTTGTGACGTCGAAGAAGAGGACGCGGATCAGTATCTGGGCCAGGCTGCAGCTGGGCCGTGATGAAGCCAGCGGGAGATGGCACGACACGCACGCGAGCGACGGGTAGCAAGGAGGAAATGGCCGTGGGCTGGAACGACTGGCTGCCTCTTTTTCTTTTCTTATTCTGTTTTTCTCTTTTCCATTTCAATTTGAATTTCCTTAATGATTCCAATACTCAAAATTTAGTGAATCAACAAGGGTTCTGCATGGATTAATGTAACTAACCGGTTTGGTATTCCTTTTTAGTATTTCTTTACTATTTATGATTATATAAAGGATTATTTTGTTAGAAAATATTAATTGAGATTAGGGTTTTAGGGTGTTTTGGTTTACTATATATATAAACCTTATAAAATGATTTTTCTTTTCACCATAAAATTGTGATGGTAAAGATTTAAAATGGTGAATGATATATATAGGATTATATTCATACTTAACCTCATAAAGGAACTATGCAAATATACTACAAGGTATTAAACCTTGGGGTTTATAATATGGTGATTTGAATTCCATGGTTCTCAAGGTTTGGTGATTTCTTCTTCTCCAATTCCATTACAATTTCTTCACAACCATTCTACTTACTTTCAAAGTAGGCATGGATCACTTCTTGAACTAGTTGTTCATTACTTTCTTAAGTGTGGTTAATGTTTTGATAGAAGTTTATTATATAATGGTGTACAACCATTATCACTCATGTGGCACAAGTGATCTCAATGCCCAGCAACATTTATTTAGGGTTTCCAATACCACACTTACGACAGATCGTAGAGGATACACTACCCTCAAGTTTATTAGTGAATGTTGCTAGGAATCAAGGTTTAAGGATTGATCCAAAAATTTATAATCCTGAATGATATCTCAACTTTGAGTGAGCTATAAAGATTACTTCTTAATATGGTCTTGATGGTATATGAGACTAGGTCTTTATTAGGGTTTAAAATAATAAAGTGGACAAGACTTCCATCAACACACTCTCAACTGGTATTCTAGTTATCTCTTAGACATTTCATTTGACTAACAGATACTATCTATTGGCTGCCTAAAAATAGGAATTGGTTTAACTACCCTCTTTATTCTAGGGTTTTGAACAAAGAGGTAGACATGGTTTTTGTCATGGCTTGATATGATTTTGGTTAAGGCTACTAAAGAATTCCAATCCTCACACTGCACTAAGCTTGGGTCATAGTTAATGAATTACTTTTCTAAATATACTCTATTTAAATCTCGCATCTGCTTCACCAAGATATCTTCTGCCTAAATGAACTAGTCATCTGGCTCCAGCATATCCATCATCATATGATGACATGGTCATGCCACTTCAGCAATAATAATTCTCCATTACTCTAGTATGAAACTTCCATATCTTAACTACCTCTAATGAATCCATCAATGTAGCTATTTCTAACTCCATCCATTAACTCCTTTTATATTCACCTTGCATCTATATCCAAGGCTTGCAATATTATAGTTCTCTCTTTATCACATGTGATAACAATCCTCTAAAATAGGTATGATACTACTCTCCATAATACAAGTTTGTTCTTGTATTAGCTTGGTTAAGCTACTATGACTTCCATTACTTCACTTCTCTTAGGTTCTAAACTTCATCACACCCTAGCTTGACCACTCATGATCAAGCTAGATGATTCAGCTTACTAGGCTTTGCCTAATTTGGTACTCTCACACCACTTCTTCATCATCTAGTCATCTATTCTCAAATGACTTGAGAATAATGACCACCATCCTTTAATCATACAAGGCTTAGGCATCTATTTGTTTGATCAAGATCTATTATCAACTAAGTAATAGACTTGGACTACACCTAGTCTCTTTATAGAGTTTATATTGTTAATGAAGCTTAGTTTAGCTTACACCTCCTTGACTTCACAAGATTACCATTTGATTATCTACTACTACTAGCTTTCTCATAGCTTCATAATTACTATCAAAACTCTTGTGTTTAAATACTTCTTCTAATTAACTCATGAATGAGCTATCTCCTCCAACATCAGATGGTTTGATCTCCACTAAGGATCACATTCTATTGATGATGGCACACTCTACCATAACTAGTTCCTTCTTCTAATTAATTTAATTAAGGTTTTTGGAAGGTCAATATAATAGGTCAAAGCTAAGAGTCAATAAGTGCTAGGTCAAGAATTGATTACTCAATAGTGATGATCAATAGACACTAAGACTTGGTTAAGTAGGAAAGTCATCTAGCAATATAACATCAAAGATATATGATGGATGGTCTTAGCTTGACTTCCTTTTCTACTGTATTTGTGATAAGAGTTAATGTTTAAGAACTACCATGATACTCATGGTAGGAATAACTATGGCAAACAAGTGTTTCAAGATTTTAGTTATTAAGTTTCTTTTACTTGGGTTATATACTTGACTTGGTATTCAGGGTTTGTGGTAGATAATACCTTGATATCATCTTTGGAATATTAAGTATTCATCCTTGAGTTATTGTATGGAATATCATGTAATGATCTCTAGAAGATCAAGTACTCCTTATTAAGCAGTGTGTTGGGACTTAGTTTTATTACATTTGATCTACCCTTAGATCAAATTATATTACCCAAAGATAAGATTTTAGCAAAGGTCATATTGAAACTTATCGCAGTCAAATTGATGATCTACTTTAGTTCCACCAAATTAAGAGAACCTTCAATCACTTTGACAAGTTTTACTTAAAAGCATGAAAATTATCCAGATTTTCTATGCATGAATGCAATGTGCACACCTGAGCTCAGCTTATTTCTAAACTCTAATGCTGGAATGTTACAATGTGTTGTGTATTTGTAAGTGTAAATTTTAGTACAAAATAATGGGTATCAAACCAGATATCCACAAGATCTTTCCAACTTCTCTCTAGTATATTTGTTGGCTTCATCTTATATGCTTCCTAGGGGCTCATATCTTTAATCTTCTCCCAATATCCTTCTTAAGCTTGTAACATAGTTGGCGCATACTACTCTGTATAATATTAGTGCACAGTGTCTTGGTTGCATCATCATTTTGTCCATTTCAAATTTTCCCTATAAAATGGAAATGCATATTATGTAGTTACATAGGTAGACAAGTAACATAGCTATGATGTAAAATTGAAGAGTTAGGGCTCACGGATACTTTGCGAATATCACCTGAAATAACATCTTTTAGGGTCTCATATTTTTTGTATTGAGTGCAGTTGGTTGCCAGATGCACTCTGTCTTGAATTTCTATTCCGACCTTAGAGCTTAATTTTGCTGCATGAAGAGGATTTTTGGGCCTCCTAACCCCCTTAGTGAATTCAATTTTCATTTTATTCCCACCATTTCTTCTAGTGTAGTCATGTAGATCATGACCCCTGTAAATTCCATGTTTCCCACGCTTTCACTTTGATCCGGAAGAGGTTGCCTCTGAAACATGGTAGGAAGCAAGTTAAATTTCAAGTTTATATATTTTAGGACTAACCATCAGTACACCTATTTAAGTGCAGTTGTAAATACCTTTTTGTTTTGTAATGACAAGTTGATTGTCCTCAAGTGAGTTGCTTCCTCTAGATGTTAGGTTAAACATTGGTGAGATTTTTACTTCTATGTTCTCACCCTCTGGGAGTGTAGGGGTCTGAGATGCTCTTGATCTTGTTGTTACATTACATTATGGTACAATTGTTGTTACAGACTTCTTTTGTGCTCTAGTTGATGTACCATCCTTTGCCTGATTTTTATAAAAATAACACTACATAAAAAAACAGTACCCCCTCCATCAAGAAATAACTAACTTGGGTTTGTATACATTCAAATGTATCTATACACTAAAATGCGTCTAGATACATTTGAATCTACACAAACTGAAGTCAGTTATTTCTGGATGGAGGGAGTAGTATTTTATAGGGAATGAAATTTAGTGAAAATAAGATATGAGAACCTTTGTCTTAGGGTTACCGATGTTGTGCTCCTCGTCATCTATACTCAGGTCGTCATCAGCATTGGACAACTCTTCTGCATGGGTTCATATGTAGGGTCTGGTTGAGTGTCATTGGCATCCATCTGTTCTTTTTGGTGGGCTCTATCATGACAAATGCCGCTATAGGCAAATTTTCGTGCTAACTCTTCAACATTTTCTATAGGCAAACCTTTAGCAACCTGTGCTTCTTTGAATACTTCCATCATAAAAGCTCGATTTTCTTCCAAAGTTTTGTAGTTGGTTACCTCGTATGCAGTAGTTGGTTTTTTCGTGCCCGACAAGGGATGGGGAAAAGTTAACTGAATCTATATAGTGCGAAACAATCTCAATGTGTGTGTGGAAACACAATGTCAGGAGTAGATCACTTGAATAATAACTAGAAAGATGGAAATAATATGTTTAACCAGTTTAGAACGAATGGTTCTAGAAGATCTACTACATATGTAAAGGATCGGGAATTGAATTATCGCCTGGCAATCATTTGATGTTGGGCTTTGATACGTTGCTAATGTATCCATAATTTTTGATGTTCCATGCTTGGTTTTATCCACTTTCTTATGTTTTGTCCACACTTTGGAGTACTTCTCATATGATTTCTTGGACTAACCTATTAAAAAGAGCCACAGTGCCAGTTGCCTATTTTCTGCTGTTTTTGGTTCCAAAAAGTCAGAAAATGAATATTCTCGGGATTGGACCGGACAAAAGCCAAAGTCGTTATTTTCCTGGAAGATTCATGGAGCCAGAAGGAGAGACGAAGGGGGGGCCATAGGGTGGCCAAACCACCTCTAGGCGCGGGTCCCCCCAGGCCGCGCCAGGGCATGGTGTGGGCCCCTGGCCATCCACCGACCTTGCCCCTTCGCCTATAAGATTCCTTCGGGAAGAAAACCCTAAATCATCACCATCGATCTCCACCACCATCTCCATCACCGTTGCTGATTCCCATGATGAGGAGGGAGTAGTTCTCTCTCAAGGCTAAGGGTTCTACCGGTAGCTATGTGTTCATCTCTCTCTCTATGCATGATCTTATTGAGATCATGAGCTTGTAATCTATAGATCTACCTTGCTACTCAAGTTCTTTAATAGATCTCTGCTCTCCCCGTGTGTGTGAAGTTGACAGTGTGCACACCATGGTGGCACTTAGGCTAGAGATTACAAATACTTGTTATGACTTATATTTGGAGTTGGATGTCTCTATGAAATTGTGGTGTTTGTTTGAACCATCTAGAGTTCAAGGTGACAGTGTGGGGTTATCTAGATGCTAAAAGCAAACTTTGAGGTGTGTTGTTATAGCCCTACCATGGATTAGAGTGTCCAACCGGAGAGTAGTTCAGAGTAGTATCATAAAGAGAAGATATTTATATGAGTGTTCACTAGTGAAAGTATGTTCCCTAGGCCTTGTTTCTAAGCACTGAAACATCGTTTTCTATTAGATATATTACATGTTTTCTTGCTTCTATCTTTACTTCAGTTTTACTTTAGTCTTTTCCACGCCATCAAGCTATTTTCTATCACCGTTACCACTTATAATTATCTATACCACTTGTATTTCACTATCTCTTCGCCGAACTTCTGCACCTATACACCTGACAAGTGTATTGGGTGTGTTGGGGACACAAGAGACTTCTTGTATCTTGTTTGCTGGGTTGCTTGAGAGGGGATACCTTTGACCACTCCTCCCTGAGTTTGATAAACCTTGGGTGATCCACTTAAGGGAAAACTTGTTGCTGTTCTACAAACCTCTACACTTGGAGGCCCAACAACTGTCTACAAGAATAGAAGTGTGTAGACATCAAGCTATTTTCTGGCACTGTTGCCAGGGAGGTAAGGTAAAAGGTACTCACATCCTCTGATGTGAGTGCTCAAAGTTATTTCCTTTAGATACTGCAATTTTGTGTTTTTTTTCTTGTTTTCACTAGTTAGGCTTAATGGAAAACAACAACAAAATTAGAGAGCTTTATAGTATTTATCTTGAGTTAGGACATGAAGTGTTTGAAGAGAAAATTAAAAAACCTATGGAACTTTATTCGCATGGTAATAGCAATGTTGTTAGTATGAATTCTTTGGACACCATTATTGCTAATGCTATGGAAAATTCTAAGCTTGGGGAAGCTAGTTTTTATGAAAACGATCTTTTTAGTTCTCCGGCTTTGGAAGATAGCTATTCTATTGCTTATGATGATACCAAACCTCCAATATATGATGATTACAATGATGAATATGATATTTTCAGTCCACCTACTATTGAGGAGGAAATTAATTATGATTATAATATGCCTCCTATATTTGATGATTATGGTGATGAGAATAATAATGATAGCTATTTTGTTGAATTTGCTCCCACTACAATTAATAAGAATGACTATGTTTATGTGGGGAGTATTAATTCTTTTATGCATGTGGCTCATGATAAGAATGTTTCTTGTGATAGTTATATTGTTACTTTTATTCATGATGCTACTGAAAGTTATTATGAGAGAGGGAAACATGGTTTTATGTGTCTCAACAATATTAAGTTTCCCATCTTTATGTTGAAAGTCTTGAAGTTGCACTTGTTTTGCTTTCCTATGCTTGTTGCTTTGTGCTTTCATGACTTGTTTTTTACAAGACTCCTATGCAAACGAAGTGGGTTAGACTTAAATGTTCTTTGAATTTGCTTCTTGATGCTCTCTTTTACTTAAATATATATTTCTTATGTGAGCATCTTCTCAAACTATCATGCCTAACTTAAAGGCGTTAAAGAAAAGTACTTATTGGGAGATAACCCAAAAGTTTTAGATGAGTCTTGAAAGTTATTGATTCAGTAATAACCTCTCATTATCCTTTTTATTTTCTTTTTGTGCCAAGAGTAACCTCTAATGAGAGAGAAGTAATGATTGGGAAAGTTGCTGTCCCGAAACAGATTTTTATGCTTCACTGTAAAAATTTGTGTAAAATCTCTGTACGTTGTTTTGAGGCGCGAATTTTTGTGCTTCTGCCTCAGGTTGTTATCTAACTTTTGTTATTTCAAACATTTTTCATTTGAGCAACATAAGGTCTTTGAAAAAATTGGTTTTTATCTGCTGGTCTATTTTGACAGATTTCTGCCATTATTTGAATTTGCTTCTTGTTGGTTCTTTTTTGAGTTCTTTTGGGAAATTGAGCTTTTTGAGGGAAGTGATACAGTAGCTTGTGTATTAATGGAAGTTTTATTGGTGTTGAAACTGAACCTAAAGACTTATTATCTTGAGTGCACTAATGTTGCTAATAAAATTGTGTGAAGTTTTGTATGAAGGAAAAATTTTAGGTGTATGGAGAGAATGATGTAATGAGATGAAGAATGGACTAAAGCTCAAGCTTGGGGATGACACCCCATGTCCCCCCAAGAAATATTCAAGAGGTACAAGCGTCAAAGCTTGGGGATGCCCAAGGCATCCCCTTCTTCATCAATAAAAATCCTAGGTTTCTTCCAAACACTTCATTTTTATTGTTTCATGCACAGTTGTGTTATTCTTGGAGCGTCTTCTTTTTCGTTTTTGTTTTGGTTTTCCATTTGCTTGGTTTTCTTAGTTTGCTGAATAAATTGGTTGGACCCCCTCTTTCATACATTAGTTTCCAAATAAGATTGGTTTGGATTGGAAAAGAGTAGGAAAAGTTCATGCTAAAGTGATAAAAGGAGCTTGTTTTTGACTGTGGCCTATGCTTTGTGATGTCATGCTTGATATTGTTTTAGCTTTATGCTTAGTGATTTTTGCTGTAGCATGACATGTTATAAACAATTGAGATTGTTTAATGTGCCTTGAAAGAATCATGCGTTGTTTTAGCATATTAAAGCATAATATTGTGGTATTCTCCTTTGATGCTTTATTTGGGTTGACTTGGCGCATGCTCACACCATGTTATGACTATCCCATGTCACCATAGCCTCTATGATCCTTTGGTTTTCGACTTGTAATATCACTTTATGCTTTAATTAATCATGTTTTGTCGCTTTGCATGATTATGGCCATTATTGCTCTCTTAGTTGGTTGCTCCTAGTCTTTTGCTAGCCTCCATAACCAAGTATGGGTTCCACTCATGCATCCAACTCCAAATAAAACCAAGTTATTCCAAAGAGTCCACCATACCTACCTATTAGCATTTGCTATTCCAAGTATATTCTTGTTTTTATCTACCTTCCGAATTAAACTTGTTATGAGAAAAAACTAGTGATTAAAGCTCTCACAAACTTGATGGCACACTTTACTTTTCTTGCCCTTAAAAAAATTGAACCATTGTGCCGTCTATGTTGTATATGCTTGCACTTATATGTTGGGGATTAGCAGAACCATGCTGTCATGGGGAACGCTTTCAACATTGCACTTATACTTTGTACCTAGTTGATATCATGCTCTTTTGTCTATGGATGTCATCGGTGTGAAATGAAAGGGGAGCTTGTAAGTCCATGGAGTTATGTATGTGTGTTAGAGAAATGCCTGGGCCGCCGGTCTAATCCATGCTGTCATGGTGGAAACCTGCAGCGTAACCATAATGAGCTGTCTATGAAGCATTCTTCTTATAAAAAAGAGATAGAGATTGAGAAAAAGAGAAAAAGAAAAAATGATATGAGAAAAGAGGAAAGAGAGAAAAAAGCACCATTTTCCCATGGTAAATAAGAAGATTGCTGAGGTGCTCGTTGTCTGCTTGCCTTGTCATTTTGATATGGGGATTCTTCCGTATCATCAGGCAAGGGGTACCCTGTTGGCGGTTCTCTATGATACACATGTACTTACTATGACAAGAACTTACCGGTAACTAAACTTGAGTAGTATGAGGAGCGGCCCTCGTATTCAAGGGACATGAGATTTCCAACTTATACTTTGTCAAGCATATACTCCATAGTTTGTTCACTTTAACCTTAATCACTTCAAGATGCTTATGATAGGGGCAATGAGAGCTGAAAGCTAATAAGTACCATAATTTTTGGAAGCTCTTTATGAGACTTGAATCCCTACTTCCTTCTATGAAGGCCTTTCTTTTACTTTTATGTTGAGTCTCCACCTTCTATCTTTATGCACCTACTTTGAGAGCATAGTGGCCATTCTTAGTTCTATGTGCATTGTCCCAAGACTAATTGATTGATGCATAACTTTGATATTTCTTATTTTAAACTATTTGTATCTAGTCACTCTTATGAACTTTGAAGGTGTCCTATGCATTTATGTTTGCTACTCTATGAGGGACAAGCTGAATGCCACTATGCTATGTTCGTCTTGCAAAGCATTGTTATTCATGAATCTTTTGTTTGTGCCTTTTCATGTTGCAACACAGTTGCTTTGTCTTATTGCTAGAACTTTGTCTTTCATGTTATGATTGAAGTACTATGATCCCAGCTATCAATTTTTTACAAATACTTTGATCAAGTTTATGATGGTGCATGTCACCTCAAAAATTATTCTTTCTTTTTATCACTTACCTACTCGAGGACGAGCAGGAGTTAAGCTTGGGGATGTTGATACGTTGCTAACGTATCCATAATTTTTGATGTTCCATGCTTGGTTTTATCCACTTTCTTATGTTTTGTCCACACTTTGGAGTACTTTTCATATGATTTCTTGGACTAACCTATTAACAAGAGCCACAGTGCCAGTTGCCTGTTTTCTGCTGTTTTTGGTTCCAGAAAGTCAGAAAATGAATATTCTCGGAATTGGACCAGACAAAAGCCAAACTCGTTATTTTCCCGGAAGATTCACGGAGCCAGAAGGAGAGACGAAGGGGGGCCATAGGGTGGCCAAACCACCCCTAGGCACGGGTCCCCCAGGCTGCGCCAGGGCATGGTGTGGCCCCCCTGGCCGTCCACCGACCTTTCCCCTTCGCCTATAAGATCCCCCCGGGACGAAAACCCTAAATCGTCAAGCCTCCAGCCACGAAAAGTTCCATAGTGCCGCCGCCACCGAAGGGGAGATTTGGGGGACAGAAAGTCTCTGTTCCGGCACCCTGCCGGGACGGGGAAGTGCCCCCGGAGCCATCTCCATCGATCTCCACCACCATATCCATCACCGTTGCTGATTCCCATGATGAGGAGGGAGTAGTTCTCTCTTGAGGATAAGGGTTCTATCGATAGCTATGTGTTCATCTCTCTCTCTATGCATGATCTTATTGAGATCATGAGCTTGTAATCTATAGATCTACCTTTCTACTCAAGTGCTTTAATAGATCTCTGCTCTCCCCATGTGTGTGAAGTTGACAATGTGCACACCATGGTGGCACTTAGGCTAGAGATTACAAATACTTGTTATGAGTTATATTTGGATTTGGATGTATTTATGAAATTTTGGTGTTTGTTTGAACCATCTAGTGCTCAAGGTGATAGTGTGGGGTTATCTAGATGCTGAAAACGAACTTTGAGGTGTGCTGTTATAGCCCTACCATGGATTAGAGTGTCCAGCCAGAGAGTAGTTCAGAGTAGTATCATAAAGAGAAGATATTTATATGAGAGTGTTCACTAGTGAAAGTATGATCCCTAGGCCTTGTTTCTAAGCACTGAAACACCGTTTGCTATTAGATATATTACATGTTTGCTTGCTTCTATATTTATTTTAGTTTTACTTTAGTCTTTTCCACGCCATCAAGCTATTTTCTATCACCGTTACCACTTATAATTATCTATACTACTTGTATTTCACTATCTCTTCGCCGAACTAGTGCACCTATACACCTGACAAGTGTATTGGGTGTGTTGGGGACACAAGAGACTTCTTGTATCTTGATTGCAGGGTTGCTTGAGAGTGGATACCTTTGACCACATCCTCCCTGAGTTCGATAAACCTTGGGTGATCCACTTAAGGGAAAACTTGCTACTGTTCTACAAACCTCTGCACTTGGAGGCCCAACAATTGTCTACAAGAATAGAAGTGCGTAGACATCAGGCTTCTTCTTGGGTGTACTTACACCTCGGAGACTCCGGCCTTACACCCTAGAGACTCCGGCCCAATTTTTGGCCTAGACTCGGGGGGTGTACAAAGAGCATCTGGAGGGTCGCCCAGAGTCCTGGCCGGAGTTTGGACCCCGGAGACTCCGGTCCTGACGGCCGGAGACTCTGATCCTGAAGACTAGAGACTCTGGGATAAGTGTTTTGGAATTGCTAGTTAACATGGGGGCCTATAAAATCCCCCCTTCTTCCTCCTTGGGCTGGTTGCTTGCTCTCCCTCTCTGCTCCATTGTTTCTACCTTCAATATCCTGCAAATACTCTCAATCCCTCTCATATTTCTTAAATCTTTTTGGGGAATTTGAAAGGGGAGATCTAGATCTACAACTCCACCAATCCAACTCTCCTATATGTGAGGGGAACATCTTGGGATCTTGGGGTTTCTTTTGTGGATTTCCTCTTATGTTCTTCCTCTCTTATTCCCCACTACCTTTTATAGCTTTGGTGCAATTTGGGAGTGAAGGATTTGCCATTGCATTAGGTGCATCAGTTTGAGTTCTCCTCGAAGGATTTGGTTGGTGAAATCAATAAGCTTGTTACTCTTGAGTTCTTGGAACCCTAGAAGGTGTTGTGGCCTTTGTGGTGAGTTCTTGGGGCCTCCAATTAAGTTGTGGACCTCTCCCCAAGTTAGTGCCCTTGGTGGTGATTATTGAGAGCTTCCAATTAAGTTGTGGAGATTGCCCCAATCTTTTATGGGTTCTGTGACCATTCTCAAGTGTCCCATAGAGGATCGGGTGCTTGCCATGCGACGGGTGCTCGGGAGAATAGGGTGAGCCCTCTTGTAGCGCCGATTGTCTGAGTATCGCCCATCCCTCCAACAAGATGTACTCCCTTATAGGGAGGGACTCGATAAAAATATTCTCATCTCCATGTGCCTCGGTTATCTCTATACCCGAGCTCTCTACTTATAAACTTTACTTTGTATAGGTCTTGTGCTTGATAAAATAAACACTAGTGTCATTCCGTATTTGCTAAGACCATCTCATAAAAGTTTTAAACCGCCTATCCACCCTCCCTCTAGGCGGCATCTGTGTCCTTTCACCCGACTTGCCACAAATTTGGCAAACGATGTGGTCGTCCTTGCCCTTGCCATTTCCGCCTCCTGATCCTTGTGGTCGTCCTTGGCCGTAGCCGTATCCATGACCACCTCCACCGTGTCCACGAGGTGCTCCTCGACGGCATTCGCTGAGTCCGTGGTCAGCAGTGTTGGCGGAGGAGTTCCCGCCATCCAGGTTGATGCCGAGCATCTCCATGCGATTGTCGTATGCCATCACCTGGGCATACAACTTGGCGATTGTTGGCGGGGTTGGCCCCGATCACGATGAAGAGAGGATTGTAGGGATCATCTGGACCCACGAGGAGTGATGGTTCAAGATATGTAGAGCTCGTTGGGAACCCCAAGAGGAAGGTATGATGAGCACAACAGCAAGTTTCCCTCAGTTATGAAACCAAGGTTATCAAACCAGTAGGAGTAAGGAAACAACACCAAGGTATTGCTAACAACTTGGAATCCTGCACAACACAACCACATAACCTTGCCCCAACTTACAGTGAGGTTGTCAATCTCACCGGTTTTGCTGAAAACAAAGGATTAAACGCATAGTGTGGAAGATAGTAATTGCTTGTAGAAAGTAAACAGTAAACGGTAAACAGTAGATGATATATCAATGGTAAAGAAATGGACTGGGGTTCACAGTTCACTAGAGGTGTTTCTCCTTAAGATAAATAGCATGTTGGGTGAAAAAATTACAGCGGGGCAATTGACAGATTGAGAAAGCATAATAATGCATATACTAGACATCTTGACTCCTAAGAGATTTGATTGGGCATTACAACATAATACATAGATCGTAATCCAACTGCATCTATGACTAATAATCCACCTTCAGGTTATCATCCAAACCCCTTCAAGTATTAAGTTGCAAGCAACAGATAATTGCATTAAGCAAAGTGTGTAAATTAAACAATACAATTGCCCCATGGAAAAATGATTGTTATTTTCTCCCTAGTAGCAACAACACATCTATAACCTTAGAGATTTCTGTCACTTCCCCAGATTACTAGAGGCATGAACCTACTATCGAGCATAAATACTCCCTCTTGAAGTTACAAGCATCTACTTGGCCAAGATAGCTACTAGCAACAGAGAGCATGCAAGATCACAAATGACATAGACATGATAGAATCAATAATCAATCTTACATAGTATCTCAATATCCATTGGATCCCCGCAAACACAACATATAGGATTACAAATAGATGATCTTGATCATGAACGGAGCTCACAAGATCTAAACATGATATCTCAAAGGAGGAGAACCAACCACCTAGATACTGTATGGACCCATAGTCCAAGGGTGAACTATTCACGCATCACTCCGGAGGCTGGCATGGTGATGAAGAAGGCCTCCAGGATGATCTCTCCCATCCAACAGGGTGCCAGGAAGAGCTTCGGATCCCCCGATCTAGGGATGGAGATGGCGGCAACTATAGACTCTTTCATGGATTTTTGATCGGGTCTTTAGGGTTTCTGCATCGGTGCACTTTTATAGGCGAAGGGGCAAGGTCGGTGGCCTCCCGAGGGGCCCACACCAGGGCCTGGCGCGTCCACGGGGGCCGCGCTAGCCCTAGGTGTGGCCACCTTGTGGCCCCACATCGGCTACCCTTCAGACTCTGTGTTCCTTCCGGTAAAATATTGACTTTGTCTTTTGTCCCATCCAATTCCGAGAATATTTCCTTACTAGCTTTTCTGAAACCAAAAACAGCAGAAAACAGGCAACTGGCACTATGGCATCTTGTTAATAGGTTAGTTCTAGAAAATGTATAAAAATACCTCAAAGTGTAAACAAAACATAAGAAAGTTGATATAAAATAAGCATGGAGCATCAAAAATTATAGATACGTTTATGATATATCAAGCATCCCCAAACTTAACTCCTGCTCGTCCTCGAGTAGGTAAGTGATAAAAAGAATAATTTTTAGGTGACATGCACTATCACAATCTTGATCAAGGTATTTGTAAAGCATTGATAGCTGGGATCAAAGTACTCTAAACATAAGAATGAAAGATAGAGTTCTAACTATGTTGTAACATGAAAAAGGTGCAAACAAAAGATCATGAATAACAATGCATTGAAAGATGTTTGTTTGTTTCACATATAGAAAACATAATAAGAGTGGTATTCGGCTTGTCCCTCATGGTATAGCAAAACATAAATGCATAGGACACCTTCAAAGTTCATAAGGGTGACTAGATACAAATAATTTAAGAACAAGCAATATCAAAGTTATGAATCAATCAACAAGTTTTTGGACAATGCACATTAAACTAAGAATGACCACTATGCTCTCTCAATTGGTGCATAAAGAAAGAAGATGGAGACTCAACATAAAAGTAAAAAGAAAGGCCCTTCACAGAGGGAAGCAGGGATTTCAAGTTTCATAAAGAGCTTCCAAAAATTATGGTACTTATTAGCTTTCAACTCTCATTGCCCCTATCATAAGCATCTTGAGGTGATTAAGGCTAAAGTGACACAAATATGAGGATATGCTTGACAAGTTATAAGTTAAAAATCTCATGCCCCTTGCTTACGAGTACCGAACCTCATGCTACTCAACTTTCGTCACAAGTAAGTTCTTGTCATTGTAAGTACATGTGTATCATGGAGAACCGCCAATGGGGTACCCCTTTGCCCCATGACGTAGGAGCTTTCCCATATCAAAATGACAAGGCAACAGACAATGAGCATCTTAGCGATCTTTTTCTTTGCTATTTGCATAGGTTTTTATTGATGATGCTTCAAAGAATACTCACTATGGTTATGCTGCAAGTTTCCACCATGATTAGGCATGGCTTAGGCTAGCCGCCCAGGCGTTTCTCTAACACCCATACAAACTCCATGAGCTTACAAGCTCCCCTTTTATTTCACACTGTCGGGATCCATAAACAAAAGAACATGATATCAACTGAATAATAAGTGCAATGTTGAAAGCATTCCCCATGGTATCTGGTTCTGCTAATTCACAACTTATAAAGTGCAAACATATAAGCAACATAGATGGACACAATGGTTCAAGTTTATTAAGTGCAAAAAAATAGAATGTGCCATCAAGTTTGTGAGAGCTTTAATCACTAATTTTCACATAACAAGTTTAATTTGGAAGGTAGATAAAAGCATGAATATACTTGGAATGGTGTAACACACCATGCATAGGAATTTATAGTGTACTCTTTGGAATAACTTGGTTTTCTTGGAGGTTGGATGCATGAGTAGAACTCATACTTGGTACAGGTGGAGGCTAGCAAAAGACTGGAAGCGACCAACTAAGAGAACAATAATGGCCATAATCATGTAAAGCGACAAACCATTATTAATTAAAGAATAAAGTGATATTACAAGTCAAAAACTAAATGATCATAGAGGCTAAGGTGATTGATTCATAGTCTTAACATGGTGTAAGCATGTGCCAAATCAACCCAAATAAAGCATCAAAGGAGAATACCACAATATTATGCTTTTGTACGCTAAAACAACGGATGATTCTTTCAAGGCACATTAGGAATTGTAAATTGTTTGGAACAATTCATGCTATAACAATAATCACTAAGCATAAGGTCAAAGCAACATCAAAGATGACATGATAGAGTCTAGGACACAGTCAAAACAAGCTCCTTTTGTACCACCTATAAGCATGAAGCTTCCTACTCTTTTCTAACACCAATCAACTTATTTGAAACAACATATAAATGAGGGGTCCAACCAATTTGTTTAAGCAAACCAAACAAAATAAAACTAAAAACAAAGACAAAGACGCTCCAAGAACAACACAATTGTGCATGAAACAATAAAAACGAAGTGTTTTGCAACAAAACCTGAGATTTTTATTGATGAAGAAGGGGATGCCTTGGGCATCCCAAAGCTTTGACGCTTGTACTTCTTAAATATTTCTTGGGGTGACACGGGTGGCATCCCCAAGCTTTAGCTTTTGTCCATATTTCATCTCATCACATTATTCTTCCCTACACTTGAAAATTTCCTTCATACAAAACTTCACACAATCTTCATTAGCAACATTAGTGTATTCAAGATAATAAGTCTTTGGGTTTAGTTTAAACACAAGTAAAACTTCCATTAAAACACAAGATACTGTAGCAATTCCTTCTAAAAGCTCAAGTGATCAAACAGAACTCAAAGAGAAAAAGATTAAGAGGCAAATGCAAATAATGGCAGAAATCTATCAAAACATACCAGCAGGTAAAAACCGATTTTTTCGAAGACCTTCTGTTTCTCAAATCAACAAATGCTAAACTAACGAAAGTTAGATAAAAACCTTGGGCATAAGCACGGAAAATTACAGCTCAATCTGTCGTACAGGGATTTTTCACGATTTTTTACAGTAAAGCACAAAAATCTGTTTCGGGATAGCAACTTTCCCAAGTCTTACTTCTCTCTCATTAGAGGTTATTCTTGGCACAAAAACCACACAAAAAGGATAAGAAGAGGTTATTACTGAGGAAATAACTTCCGAGACTCAACCAAAGAAAAATTTACTGAAAGTAAAAATAATTTGGGTTATCTCCCAATAGTGCTTTTCTTTAACGCCTTTCAGCTAGGCATAGGAGCAAGATTCAAGTATTATCGAATGAAGAAGCATTAAGATCAATACCAGAAATATCTTCAACGAGGCAAGGTATCTCATCGAAATAAGTTCTAGAGGATCCTCTCTCAATACTCTTGGGTTCACTATTTTCATCAAACGGGTTTTCAGGAACAATCCAATCAAAATTCTTTTCTAAGGCTTCATGCATTCCTACAAGTTTAAAAGGTATTGGTATTTTAATTTTCTCTCCATTTTTGGGTTTGGTTTTGTCCAACTTTTCTAGTGTACCAATAACATCTACACATGAGCCTAGCATATCAAAACGATCAAAGACCTTTCTAGCTTCCTTAACAACATCATTGAATTCTTTAAGCAAAGTTTCTAGAATAAAATCTCTTTTTTCAGTATCCTCAATATCTTTAAGTTTAAGAAACATTACTTGCATCATGGGGTTAAGATTAACAAACCTAGCCTCCAACATGTGAACTAAAAAAGCTGCAGCAATTTCATAATTTGGAGCAAGTTCTGCTAAGGATCTATCCTCAATATTCTCATGCTTGCTAACATGATTAAAGAATTCTTCAATAATATCTTTCCCAATTATAGAGCCACTACCTATTGAAAGGTCTTTCTAGGTGAACTTAGGGATCAACATGGTGAGATAATAATGAGGTGACAACTACAGAAAGAACTAATAATTTTTTTTGTTTTTGATAAAAAAGGAGCAAACCAGTACAACTAATTTTTGTGTGTTTTTGATAAAAAGAAACAAGCAAACAAAGAAAAAATAAACTAAGCAAAACAAAACACAAAGTAAAGAGATTGGTTGTGAGAGACTCCCCTTGCAAGAATCTTCTTTCTCCCTGAAAAGTAATTGACAAGGAGGAAGAGATTGAAGCTGTCCTTAACTCCCCAGCAACGGCGCTAGAAAAGTGCTTGATGGCTCAAGATATGTAGAGCTCGTTGGGAACCCCAAGAGAAAGGTATGATGAGCACATCAGCAAGTTTTCCTCAGTTATGAAACCAAGGTTTTCGAACCAGTAGGAGTAAGGAAACAACTCCAAGGTGTTGCTAACAACTTGGAATCCTGCACAACACAACCACAGAACTTTGCCCCAACTTACAGTGAGGTTGTCAAGCTCACCGGTTTTCCTGAAAACAAAGAATTAAACGTATAGTGTGGAAGATAGTAATTGCTTGCAGAAAGTAAACAGTAAACGGTAAAGAATAGATGGTATATCAATGGTAAAGGAATGGACTGGGGTCCATAGTTCACTAGAGTTATTTCTCCTTAAGATAAATAGCATGTTGGGTGAAAAAATTACAGCGGGGCGATTGACATATTGAGAAAGCATAACAATGGATATACTAGACATCTTGACTCCTACGAGATTTTATTGGGCATTACAACATAATTCATAGACTGTAATACAACTACATCTATGACTAATAATCCACCTTCAGGTTATCATCCGAACCCCTTTAAGTATTACGTTGCAAGCAACAGATAATTGCATTAAGCAAAGTGTGTAAAGTAAACAATACAATTGCCCCATGGACAAAGGATTGTTGTTTTCTCCCTAGTAGCAATAGCACATCTACAACCTTAGAGATTCCTGTCACTTCCCCAGATTACTAGAGGCATGAACCTACTATCGAGCATAAATACTCCCTCTTGGAGTTACAAGCATCTACTTGGCCAAGATAGCTACTAGCAACGGGGAGCATGCAAGATCACAAATAGCATAGACATGGTAGAATCAATAATCAATCTGACATAGTATCTCAATATCCATCGGATCCCCGCAAACACAACATATAGGATTACAAATAGATGATCTTGATCATGAATGGAGCTCACAAGGTCTAAATATGATAACACAAAGGAGGAGAACCAACCATCTAGCTACTGTATGGACCCATAGTCCAAGGGTGAACTACTCACGCATCACTCCGGAGGCTGGCATGGTGATGAACAAGGCCTCCAGGATGATCTCTCCCCTCCGGTAGGGTGCCGGGAAGAGCTTCAGATCCCCCCGATCTAGGGATGGAGATGGCGGCAACTATACTCTTTCGTGGATTTTTGATCGGGTCTTTAGGGTTTCTGCATCGGAGCACTTTTATAGGCGAAGGGGCAAGGTCGGTGGCCGCCAGAGGGGCCCACACCAGGGCCTGGCACGCCCAGGGGCCGCACCAGCCCTAGGTGTGGCCACCTCATGGCCCCACTTTGGCTACCATTCGGACTCCGTGTTCCTTCTGGTAAAATATTGACTTTGGCTTTTATCCCGTCCAATTTCGACAATATTTCCTTACTAGCTTTTCTGAAACCAAAAATAGCAGAAAATAGGAAACTGGCACTACGACATCTTATTAATAGGTTAGTTCTAGAAAATGTATAGAAATACCTCAAAGTGTAAACAAAACATAAGAAAGTTGATATAAAACAAGCATGGAGCCTAAAAATTATAGATACGTTTACGATGTATCAAGGAGATACTCCACAATCTCGTTCTCCTTGATTTTCTGGCTAGCTGGTGTGAGCTTGTCCGTCACCGCATTCACTGTAGCAAAGTACTATTGTGATGTGGTCTTGCCCTTCTTCTTGGTGTTGGCGAGCTTGGTCTTGACATTGGCAACGCGGGTACGAGACTGAGCGGTGGACATCGCCGTGACCGTCTTCTAGACAGTGGCCGAAGTCCTCAGCATGATGCATGAGACCATGATCTCCTTTGAGAGAATTCAGTAGGTAGGTGAGTACTAGCTGATCCGTAGTCACCCAGGCGTCATCCGCCGGGTTCTCCACCTCCTTCTCCTTGTTGTCGCTGCATGCGATGGTGAGCTTGGTCGGCGATGCCTTGTTTGTCCCGTCGAGGAACCCCATCACACGGGCGACACGAATAGCCGAGAGGACCTGTGTCTCCCACATCAGGAAGTTCTTCCGGGTGAGCTTCTCGGTGGTGCATTGGCTCGAGAGGGAGCTAGCCATTGGGGCCATGGAGGAGGATGAATCGTCCATGGCTTTAGGTGCGTTGTGGAAGATTGGATCTGGTACCATATAATGTTTTGGTGGAATGATGCCCTTTGTCTCAGGCTCGTGTATGTGTTAATATAGGCTAAGCATAGCCTTCGACAGAGATTACATCAGGAGGGAGTTACAACTACTGAGAGAGATAACAGGAGATCGATCTGATCTTTATCTATAGATCAAATCGTATACAGGTAACTGAAACGGACTCTAGTCCTATCACTATAGAAACAAGTCAAGGCGCCGATGGCCAGAAGCTACGACAACGACTATTTGTCGGGGCCGTCAGCGTAGCCCCCGAGGCGGACAGCCGAGCAAACCGGTCGTCTGCCTAGGTTGGACGTCGGCGTAGGGTAGGATAGGCCGCCGACAGCCGTTGACATAGTCGATTAACCATAACGACGCGTCAAGACTACGCCGACGGGAAAGCCGTCGCCTTAGCTATTTTCCCTTTTTATCACATTAATCCAAGAAAAATCATAACTAAATCATTCTAATTCAGAAAAATACATATAATATATAAAATTTTACATAAAAATAAGATCTATCTATCTAAACTCAAATATCACATATTTTTATTAAATAAAATATAAAAACATTGCAAATACTTTCGTATAACACATTTTTCATTTTCCAAATGCTAAAAAGGGGTGTTTTGTGAAGCAACCACGAAATAAAAGTTTCAAAATGCTACCACCTCATTTTTCAAAAATATTAGACCACCTTACATGGAAAATGTCCCAAGCGGAGGATCTAGAACTTTTTTGTCCATCCCTGGCGAAAAAGACAAATTCATGCTGAATTAGTAGGAAGTGGGCCAGATTTGAACTATAAGTATATTATCTGATGCTCATGATTTTTTTCAAAAATCATTTTTAGATTCACATTATGCTATTTTATCTGAGATCCAATGCAAGTTTAGCGAGGCTCATTCCCGAGCTAAGAATTTTAATGCCCGCTGTTTTGACCATAGCTTGAAACGGGCATAAGAAATTGAAAAACGGTCCGAACAATGTAAAATCTTCGCGTGGTGTCATATTATGTAACATAGTTACAAGGAAAATACCAAACTTGTTAGATTGACTGCATCTCAAAAAAAACTTTTCAAAAATGACCTGTCATGTTCGAGGTTTCATGGCTTCCAGGCTAAATGACCAATGTTTTGGCTAGAATTGCAGCATAATTTGTGATAATGTCCCAATATTGTGCACTAATGTGCATCTTAGGATGACGAAACGTTGCAGGAGGAAGTTTTATTTTTCGTCAAACGGAAAAACTATTTCCCATTTTCCGAGTGCTAAAAAGAGGTGTTTTGTGAAGCAACCACGAAAGGGCTAATTCAAAATCGTACCACCCTATGTTTATAAAATACTAAATCACATTACATGGACAATGTCCCAATCGGGTATCTCAAACCTTTCCGTCCACCCCTGATAAAAAGACAAATTCTTGTGAATTGGCAGGAAGTGGGTCAGATTTGAACTATAGGTACATTATCTGATGTTTATGATTTTTTATAAAAATCATTTTTAGACTCATAATATGCTAGTTTATTAGAGATCTAATGCAAGTTTAGCGAGGCTCGGCTCCAAGCTAAGAACCTTCATGCCCACCGTGTTGACAATAGTTTGAAAAGGGCATAAGAAATTCAAAAATGGTCCGAAAAATGTAAAATCTTCTGGTGGTGTCATATTATGTGACATAGTTGCAAGGAATAATATCAAACTTGGCATATTGATTGCATCTCAAAAAACTTTCTTAGAAATGACCTATCATATTCGAGGTTTCGTGGCTTTCAGGCCAAACGACCAATGTTATGGTCAGAATTGCGGCATAGTTTATGATAATGTTTCTATATTATGCACTCATGTGCATCTTGGTATGACGAACAATGTTGCACGAGGAAGTTTTTTTCGTCACACGAAAAAGCCATTTTCCATTTTCCGAGTGCTAAAAACGGGGTGTTTTGTGAATCAACCAGAAATGGCTAAATCAAAATGCTACCACCCCATTTTTTAAAAATACTAAACCACCTTACATAGACAATGTCCCAACCGAGGGATCTCAAACATTTCCGTCCATCCCTGGTGAAAAACACAAATTTCTGCTGAATTGGTAGGAAGTAGGTCAGATTTGAACTACATGTACATTATCTGATGCTCATGATTTTTTTGCAAAAATCATGTTTACACTCACAATAAGCTATTTTATCAGAGATCCAATGCAAGTTTAGCGAGACTCGGCTCCGAGCCAAGGATTTTTTAGAATCCTCAAATTCAAAAGGGATTTTTATATGATTTTTTGAAGATTTGAACACTTTTAAATAAATTTTATTTGGAAAACCTTGCAGTACATTATTAAAAATACATGATGCATGATTAAAAAGATGATAGGGATGTCATGTTTGTATTCTTCTCATTTTTCTGATCGACTTAGATATATTATTTATCGAATTCTGATTTTCCATATTAAATAGAAAATGAAAAAATATTTTATTTTTATTTAAAATCAAGATTATTATTACTTATTTATTTTTGTTTACTTAAATAATTATTTGAAATTTAAAAAATAAAGTCATGTGACACCATGGTCCAAAGGTTAATAGAATTGATACGGTAGTATTATCAGCAAGGTCTAATTTCTTTATCGGAAGCACATCCGGAAGGAACCGAGAAGTAGTTGGGGTTGGAGTAGTGTTAGAAATGTGTGACTGATCGAAAAGTTTGACCATAAGTGCAATTTAACCAGAGATTAAACGTACTTAGAGCTTAAGAAATCTCGTGAGATTAAAGAGTCAAACAATCTAAAAAATTGAAAAAACAATTTGAAAAAAAAATGAAAAAAAGATCTGAAAAAAAAACTAGTTGTCGGCGTAGCCAAACGTCCGTTAACCGTTTAGGTGGGATCCATCTGAGCTATGCCGACCGCTTAGTCGTCAGCATAGTCTTCTACGCCAACGGTTTTACTACGGCGGCAGGAGTTGTGTCTAGACCAACGCCGTGCTACGCTGACGGGACCGACGGCTGTCACATGAGGCCGTTGGTCTAGGCCGGCGGTTGCCGTCTATGCCGACGACTTTCGGCCATCGGTGCAGTGAGGAGTTTCTGTAGTGTATCCCTCTACGGTACACAATGGAACGTTACACAAAATTAATAGTACATATCACGTTCGCTAACATAGACTACATGAATTCTTCTGAGAAAAATAGCTATATCACGCCGTTTAGGTTGACTGTACTCAAACGAATTTGTATTTTTTCAACACACAAAGAGTCTGGTATAGCCAACTCAGATAGTCAGATGGCTTGTCCTATAGTTCGGTCCAACCAAACTAAATAGGGTTGCCACCGGGACTATAAGTACAAGTCGGCAAACTGTGATTTAGTACAAAGAGCGAGCTCGCTAGCACATCCGCGCACGCACACGCCCAATCAGTCGTGCGCCCAATCATTGTGCTCACGAACCTATAGCTAGCAATTATAGCTGTGCTCTCTGTCGGCAACCAGACATCACAAGCTATAGCCAACTAGGCTAAACGAGAAGGAAAGCGCCGAAAGCTGTACGTACTTTGATATGGACGGACGGATGGACGTCCGGCACGGTAGTTAGCAGCTAGATGCACGTCGAGCGGTGGCCGCCCGTTGGACACCTCGCATCGATCCGTTGGTACATCAGGCGTTGTGCTCAAGCAACTTGGCAGACCGGAGACATCACCATGTGACCCAGCTCCTCAATCTTGGTGTCGGCGACTAAGACAGTTCAATCGTGGTTATGTCCCAAAACCATACTTCAATTATCTAACTCGAGGGTGACCATCGCGTAGTTGGAAGCTGAAGATCGGATAAATAATTTGAGATGTAAATTTGGGCAAGATTTGTGCACTCACGGATAAGACTAATGCACTCATGTTGCCTGAATATATTTGATATGCGCTTCGTGAACTTTTTGAAAAAGACACGGCTTAGAGCATCTCCACCCGCGATTCCCAGCAGGGCGTTATCGAGATGAAATTTACATTCGAAAGACGAAAATTTATCCAGTCGCGTTCTCAGGACACTGAATTCCGCTCGATTTGGCCCAACTTTCATCCGGCGTTCCCAGGCCAAACCCAGGACGCTGGGATCATCTGGGAACGCCGGGGACGCAACGGAACCGGCAAAAAAAACACCCCGCTTGTGGCCTCGTCATGTCAGTGAGTGAAACCGAGTCGCCCTCATCCCGTCGCATCGGCTCTCGCGACGGACCGCCGGGCAATGACTGTCCGTCTCGTCGGCCACGCGTCGCCTTAATGGCGCGCTACCGCCAGCCCGCCTTCCGTCGTGTCGCGTTTTCCTGCCCACGCCGCTACACCGCTCCCACCTTCGCCGCCCTTCCCCTTTCGGCTATCAATACTGGCGCCCTTGCCGGTTCACAGGCCACACTCTCAAGCCTCCCCATTTCTCCAACCACGAACTCCACTGCGGTGACCCAGCATACCACTGTATGTTGTAGTATACTATAGTTATGGACATAATACTAATGAAACACCATTCCGCAAATATTACATCCTCGGAGTGGTACAATAGAAGCAAAGCGGGTCCACAAACATATATTATTATTATTACAACCAAAAATTACATGACGACTTTGAGATCCTCCTAGGTCCATAGAGTAATCTCGGTGACTCAAAGCTATACTCTAATAACTTGAGAAGAAGATAAAGAAGCAAACTACATCTTAAGATTTATACGAGATTAGTAGATAGAGGATAGAGATCTAAACTACTAGATTTAATTAACTACATCCGACACATCTACACTTTAGACTCTTCGGCCTCCATTCTATAGATGCTTCCATAGTTGTTTCCTTCGATGCTTCCGGATAACTCTAGCTCCTCATAGCAGAATTTTGTTTGGTCTTCAGCTGAATATAGTGTTTCATCTTCTTGGTCGTCAATGTCTTCAGAATCTAGCAAGGGTTAAGAAGGTACGGTTGAGTACGAGTGTACTCAGCAAGTTCACTAAAAAGAAGTGTTTGATGCACTAACTACAGCCACATACCATAGGTCGTAGGCTATGCAAGTTTTCGTAAACATTTCTTCAAAGGTTGCTTTTATTCTGAAAAACTATGTCCGCTAGTCTTCATAGGTTGACTAGAACTTCGTGGAGTTCCTTTCCTACAGCGTTCGCAGCTCCTTCACGGAACAGGGAGTAACATGTCACAGTTCTTACATTTTGCAGATGTGTGCTACTTTACCCACAAGAGACTTTAGCTTTGATGCACATCCGAGTTGCATTCTCGTCCACACTTCCTTGGTGTGGGGCCCAGTCTAAGATCTAAGCCAATCATTGTCCTTCTCTGCGACTCCGTATGCTCACCCTTTTGCTAGCTCAGGACAACAGCTGCACCGGTTTACACTCCTGAAGAGAGCAATAGTCGACATCTAATATCGGCGAATCGACGGTTCCCATCCTTTAATGTGCCTAGATGTAGGATCACTTCTCCAATAAAAGTTGTCCATCATCATACGAAAGGGAGAAGATCCAGCTGACTTCCCTAGAGCCATTATAGTTCTTATGGTTAATGCGTGATATATGGCGCTAGAATCACTGGCGATATTGGTTGTTAAGTCCTAGATGATATATTCCTGGACAATGGTATTCCAATTGCTAGGCTTAATAGATTAGCTGATCACCCTGAACCAGTAACCAATAGTTTATATTATTATAAAAATTAGTATTTTCTGACCTGTTTGAAATGCAGGTGATGACAATATTTGAGTTACAAGTATTTGATAGAAAATTACCAAAGGACATGAGCAAGTGTGAACTTGCCTTGATATAGCGAAGAATTGTAGTCGAGTGTTTCGACTTGACCCTCGACCTCGGTTTCTACAAAATACCATCATTGGCCAGTAAGGACAATGTTTAAAGAAGCAATATGTTGTTATGCACAAGTAATGATATGCATGTGTTTGAAACCCCCTGATGAGTGCATATTTGCATCATATTTTACATTATTATTTTGCATTGTAGATGTAGGATCTTGGTATTTTACAATGTTCGCATGCATATTTTATGTCTGTTTTCACCAGGATCAGGACAGATGATGGATCCAATGGATATAATTCTTGGACCAGTTGTACTATGGAGAAAAGAAGTCAAAAACAACGTAAATCGCTTATTTGGGAAATATTAATAATACCAGAAGAAAACCAGAAGCGAACAAGGGAGGCAGAGAGTTTAACGACCAACTATACGGGCAGAGCAATTTTCCGGCCGTATAGTTGGCGCCGCCTCCGCCTCGTAAAATAGTTTTACCCCGTGCAATTGGTTCGAGGAGACAGTATACAGAACAACCAGAAATCGCAGAAACCTCACCTCCGGAAGGCATCTGGATGGGGAAACTCATCCACAAGGGATCCATCTTCGCCCTGCGTAGATCCGGGAGGCTAAGGCATCGATCTTCATCATCCACTGCTACATCACCACCATCTTCATCCATCCCATCTACATATTGTCTAGATCTTGCTGTAATTCCTATACTCATTGTGGATTTAGAGAAGTACTATTCATCTATGATTGTTTCCATTACCTTTGCCATGATGTTGATTGCCTGCATGTCTGAGTAGATCATCAGTTCTTGGGGAGATGGAGAAACCCTAGTATGAGATTGAAATAAGATAAAGTCTATTATAATATTCATCACTATGACCATGTGTTAGATTTTCTACATCTTGATGTTGAGAGAAGTTGATATCTCAATATTTGCCTCTTATGGGGACTTGATGGAGGAAACTACTTGTTGGTAGACGAAGGCGTGCTAGCACTTACCGTGACTATAAAGCTGTTGGCATACCTTACATATAAACTTGGGAAACCGAGAAAACTCACAGAACACTATCCATGCCATGTGATACGTCCTATGGGATTAGGTCCCTTAATAGCGCAGTAATTCGATTGATGTCGATTGTTGACTGTTGTGGTTATGAGGATGATGTGAGCAGCGGTTGTTGCCTATTTGTCCAAATACGGAGTTCCTCTCACACATACATAGTTAAGAATGTTCATGATGATAATCTTTATCTTAGATCTTTACAATACTAGTGGTGTATCCGCTACTCCCTAAGAACGCATTTTCCCTACTGTAGTTTCAATCTCTCTTACATACGCGATACTTACTTTCTGTACTCAGTTGTTTTACTTTACTTTATTGCTCTTATACCCACCCAAAGACACCTTTTTACACAATACTCGCATTTTATCTTGTCACTTAGAACTTTATCTAGCATTTCTATCGTAATATTTATTTCAAGAGTTATTAGACTTCAGACTCCTGCTCCCTATGGGATCGATATCTTTATTTTGAAACTAGCTACAAACGATCTGTGCACTTGCAGTCATCAAGCTATTTTCTGGCGCTGTTGCCAGGGAGCTAAGCGCTGTAGGTATTTTAGTTTTTGCTTATTTATTTTTGTCTTGCTAAATTTTGTTTTGAGTTACAGGTATCCACCAACGTGATGGAGTTTGAGCATATGACTAGTGCTAACCCACTCAACCACTTTGGGAAGCCCTATGATATTGATAAAAGAGACAACTCCAATGAGAAGACTAGGGGGTTTGAAATAAATCATCTACTACGTAGTATTCTACATAAGAAGCAATTTACCGGAGATGAAGAAGATCCTGATCCATATGAGCATATTGCATATTTTAAAGATATATGTGGCACTTTTCTATTGACGAGGTATACCGCCGATGAGGTAAGGCTTAAACTTTTTAGTCAAACTTTGACAAGTACAACTCTCTCATGGTATAGATCTCTACCCCTGAAGCCACTACTACTTGGGATAATATAGCTTGTGAATTTCTATCAAAATATTATCCATTATCAAAATCTTTTGGAATCAGGTGTCTTATAATGACTTGGAAGAATCGTTCTAATGAAGGACTAGTAAGAGCTTATATTAGGTTTAGAGATTTACTACGACTATGTCCTCATCATGATTTGCCTGAATGGTATTTACTACATATCTTTAATGGCGGTTTAATTGAACCTAATAAAATCGAACTAGACTCTTTCGCGGAAGGATCCTTTATGAATCTTCCTATACCTAAAGCTTGGGCTTTACTTAATAGAATTCGTGATCATAGAGTTTCATGAAATTTTGGTCTAGGAAGTGAAGGAGGCGTAGAAATAGAGAATGATTGTATTCATGACTATAATAAAAAAAGGCCATGTTAAAGAATTATCTAAAGAACTTTATTTGGATTTAGATCTTGTGTTGCAAGTTGTTAAAGCTTTTACAGAACATATTAAAGCTCCAAAGGAGGGACCAGTCAAGTATGATCCACCACCCGAACCAGAAAAGAAAGGATAAGATAAAGCAACACTGGCCTCCGTAGAACCAATATATGAAGTGCCTTTCCCTAATACTGCGCAAAAGCATATTTTTGAATATGAGCAGGTCAAAGCAGTACATGAAAAGAGGGAAGAGGAAAGCATGCCAGAAGTCGTGGAACATCTGGAAGAAACCAAAGATGAAGAGGTAACCAAGGAAGCAATTATGGCTATGTACTCACACTGTAACATAGTTGAACTTGATGAAGAGACTTCCGTATAGGTTGAAGGTAAAACAAAGGTAAAAGATGTGGGTAAGCCTATTCTTCCCTGCATATTCAAACAAACCTCTCATTATGGTTTATGTGATCTTGGCACCGAAGTTAATGTTATATCTTATGATTTCTACTTAGAAATAAAAGAAGAAATAGAACCGGCTACAATTGAAAATACTGATATAACAATTATGTTAGCCAATAAAAACCTTAGAATTCCAATGGGAGTAGTTGACAATGCAACTGACACAATTGGCAACAAAGACTTTCCTATTAATTTTGTAGTTGTTGATATGCCAGCTGACACTCTTTGCCCAATTATATTTGGAAGGAACTTTTTGGGTGATATATGTGCCTATGTTAACTTCAAGAAGGAGATTGTGTCTCTTAAGCTTGGGGGAACAGAAAACAAATTCCATTTCTCCAAATTTAAAGATAGACCTCCATAAATACAAGAAGAAGAGAGAACTATTGAGGAAATGGCGGCTCTTTTCTTTAGTAATCAAGAAGAAGAAATAGATGAAGATCCAAATTATGATAAATAGTTATGGAGGACAAGTCCCTAGGAGAACTAGAAAATGAATTCGATTCACTTCCTGTTTTGGGACCTCCAACTGATGAGGCTTTTGAAGAGCCAGAAAAGAGAGGAGATGAGGAATTACCACCCCTAGAGTTGAAGACTCTACCAGAAAATCTTAAATACAGGTTTTTAGATGATACCAATAAATTCCCTATTATTATTAGTGCTAAACTTTTAGGAGAAGAAGAAGAACTCATGAGGATACTTAAGGAGCATCGTCAGGCCTTTGGGTACTCAATGGATGACTTGAAGGGCATTAGTCCCATGATAGCTGCCCATCGAATATTCATGGAAGAAGGTGCTAAACCAGTTGCAGAATTCAATAGAAGACTGAAGCCTGAAATGAAAGAAGTGGTAAGAAAAGAAATTGTATGCCTATTGGACGTATATATAATCTATCCTGTTAAAGAAAGTGAATGGGTAAGTCATGTTCACTGTGTTCCTTAGAAGGGCGGTTTTACTGTTGTTCCTAATGAAAACAATGAATTGATACCTACTAGAACTGTTGTTGGGCATAGGATGTGCATAGACTTCAGGAAATTAAACAAAGAAACTAGGAAAGATCACTCTCCATTACCGTTCATAGATCAAACTTTAGAAAGGTTAGCAAACGATACTCATTTTTGTTACTTAGATGGATACTTTGGTTTCTCTCAAATAGCTGTTCATCTGGATGACCAACTTAAAACAACTTTCATAAGTCCTTACGGTTTACATGCTTACCGGCGTATGCCCTTTGGTTTATGTAATGCTCCAGCTACTTTTCAAAGATGCATGACTGCTATTTTTGCTAATATTTTAGAACTAATAATGGAAGTATTTATGGATGACTTTTGTGTCTATGGGACTTCATTTACTAGTTGTTTAGATAATCTCAAAAGAGTTTTGCAACATTGTGAAGAAACTAATCTCGTTCTAAACTGGGAGAAGTGGACACCAGGTATCATGTAAGGGAATTGAAGTTGATAGAGCTAAGGTTGAAGCAATAGAGAGTATGCCACCACCTAGGGATATTAAAGGTATAAGAAGTTTTCTTGGTCATGTGGGTTTTTATAGAAGGTTCATTATAAATTTCTCTAGAATATCTAAACCTTTGAAAAATCTCTTGCAAAAGGGAATGAGGTTTAATTTTGATGATAAGTCTCTTGAAGCCTTTGATAAACTCAAAAATGCTTTTATCTCGTGCTCCAATTATTAAACCACCTATCTGGGATACAACCTTTGATTTAATATGTGAAGCTAGTAATGATGTTGTAGGAGTAACTGTAGGACAACATATTGGTCATAGATTTAATATTATACATCATGATAGTAGAACTCTCAATGGTGTCCAAAATAAATACCCTAAGGAAGAAAAGGAACTTTTTGCTGTATTTTTATCTTGTGATAAATTTCGTTCCTATATAGTTGATGCAAAGGTAAGAGTTCACATGGATCGTGATGGCTTGAAAAACTCCTTGAAAGGAAAGACCATAAGCCAATATTGATCCATTGGATTCTTTCACTTCAAGAATTTGAGTTGCAAATTATGCAGAGGCAAGAAATAAAAATGTTGGATATAGTGTCCATGATTGCCCCGCAAGACACCGATCTTATTGAGAGGAACTTTAGTCCTGGTGATTTTCGTTTACGGGAATTATTCAACGAACTAAGGTCAATTCCTCCAAAAGAGAAGAAGTCTTTGTTATGGGAGTAACTTTTCATCCCCGAATAAACAATGGTAAGTGCAAGGTAAGTGTTCTTACCCAAATAAGTGATTTGTTTTCACAACTTTTTCTTTTGAAAATTCTGCCTTTGAATTCCTTGTGTTATTCTGAAGTTTTAGAGAGGTTTTTCCAACTATACGGGCGGAGCTATACGACCGGAGAGGGAGCTCCTGCCGTATAGTTGGTCGTTAAACTTTCTGTATCATCTCCATGAAATTGTTTTCGCTATCTGAGCCTATACGGTCGCAACTATATGACCGGAGCAAAAAATTCTGACCGTATAGTTTGTGGTTAAACTCTCAGATGGTTTTGCTTTAGATGTTTGTATCTATACAGTCACAACTATACGACCGAAGCAAAAATTCTGGTTATATAGTTGGTCGTTAAACTCTCAGACACTTTTTAGTTTTGATGTCTATATCTGTACGGTCGCAACTATACGACTGGAACCAAAAATTCCGGTCGTATATTGGTCGTTAAACTCTCAGACACTTTTTGTTCGATCTTTTGCTTATTATTTATGAAAAAAACATTATTGTCGGTTCAGAGTCATGATTTAATCGACCTGGACTCAAGATATTTGGAAATATCTGCACGGAACAAACTATACGGTCGGAGCTATACGAGATGTGCCCGCATAGTTGGTCGTTATGCGGTAGGACACTTCCAAATCCGTGCTTTCTTTCCCTGTTTTGTTTAGATTTTTTTCTTGGGCGACAATTTGGTGTTTCTCGCGAGTTTTACCGACCTCTGACCCCCTTATATACTGTCATTGTTTCCCTCTATAATCATAATCTCCAGGAACCAATCTAGCAATGTGCTATCCCGTCCCAGGCCATGGAAAACCCATGGGGCTCATTGCTCTGTCCAGGGACCGCTCAAGTAGCCCGTCCATGGAGGACGATGATGAGGAGGTGGAGAGGTTTAGCCCAAGGTACAAAGAGTACGTCGAGCCAAGCTACTTCAACAAAGATTCCGACGATGATGTGGTTGACGTCTACATCCGCCATGACGTCTATGATCCACCGGAGATCAGTTGGGCGGCGATGAAGAAATCTCAACAAGGGAGAGAAGATTGCAAACCGCATGGAAAAGGGCGCGTCGAGACGGTCAAGTTCATCAGTACGGATCAAAGGCCACACAAGCGTAAGGAATTATCTAATATTGGTACAGGTGCAAGCAAGGGAGCCGAAGTACCACTTTCGAAGCCAACCATTGGTGCTCGTATGAAGGTCAAGCCTCAAGAAGAGTGGAGGTATGGTTTCCACTTCCCCGATCCATCAATTATGGACGAGGAAGAAGAAGATGTCCCCAGGACCAAGGATCGCGTGCAGGAATTGGAGATATATAAGAATCAGGAGCTACTCCATCGTGTTGAAGTCCGCCACCGTCTCAATGAGATGGAGAAGAAGGAAGACCTCCTTCCATTGGTGACTAAGCTCGCTAATAGAGTGGACACTCTGCGGTCTGATTTGCGGAGGTGCTACAGCCGCATAACTGCTTTGGAGGAGACCAACAATAAGCTACGCACCGTGGTGTTACATGACATGGCGCCACAGTGAACTACAACAATCACGGTATCAAATAATCTCAAGGGATTATTTGATCCTGCCTGGCTTGATTCAAACTAGAAATAAAGCTTGGGGAGATCTTTAAGACCTTGTAATCTATCTTATAAGTTTTTATTACTATTTTCGCATTAGTTCAAACTAGAAATAAAGTTTTCATCATTAGAATTCCCTTCAGGAATATTCGATCCCTTTTATGAAATTCCGAGTTTATTATTATATATGGAGCGATATTGAATTTGTGTTTGCATTATTTGATATATGAATGGCTTGAGTATAATTTTACTTGCACTTGATGAAAGAAATAGGAGTCCTCCACACCATTGGTATTAATATAACACCTAAAGATAATTTAGTCAATATGTTGTAAGTCTATGGTTTGATTTACAAATAAAAATTATCTACAAAGTTAAGTTGAAAAAGAAACCTTGAACAAAGGAATATGGAAGTGCTATCAAAATAGAGTGAGAACTAGTCGAGGTAGAATCTTCAAGTCATAAGAATGCTTCATATACAGTTAGAATTTGGTAAATCAGATCGCTAAACTTTGAATTCCTACATGAAGTGGAATATATGGCTAGCTCCTTTGCACAACACTTAAACAAAAGTGTGAGCATATATACAAAAGAAAAGAAAAAGGAGAATAAACATAGCGAGTGTGCAAAGAGCAAGTAGGCATATACCACTGATTTGTAGTATGACAAAGAGATACTTTTGAGATTCTAAATCCCAAGTGAATATGTTAATCCTAAAACACTTGGGACTACCTTGTTAACTCATTCGGTTGAACCGGGTTCTTTTACATTATATTGAGATTCATCTTTTATGAACTATTGATCACTAAGGTGTGGAAGCCTTCTAATACTATTCCGATGGTTCGAGTAAGGTACTATTCATGAACTTATTCCTATGTATCGTACATGATAAACACATGCTGCAATTGCCTCATTTATTTTATCGACTCAGCTTCATGAATATGAGGATCACATCCATTAAGCTAGAACTTGCTCGGGACAGGCCAGAGTCTAAGCTTGGGGAAGTTGATGAGTGCATATTTGCATCATGTTTTACATTATTATTTTACATTATAGATGTAGGATCTTGGTATTTTAGGGTGTTCGCGCGCATATTTTATGTCTGTTTTCATCAGGATCGGGACAGATGATGGATCCAATAGATACAATTCTTGGAGCAGTTGTACTATGGAGAAAAGGAGTCAAAAATAACGTAAATCGCTTATTTGGGAAATATTAATTATACCAGAAGAAAACCAGAAGCGAACAAGGGAGGCAGAGAGTTTAACGACCAAATATACGGGCGGAGCAATTTTTCCGGCCGTATAGCTCCTGCCGTATAGTTGGCACCTCCTCCGCCTTGTCAAATAGTTTCACCCAGTGCAATTGTTTCGAGGAGACGACATACAGAACAACCAGAAATCGCAGAAACCTCACATCCGGAAGGCATCTAGAGGGGGACTCATCCACAAGGGATCCATCTTCGCCCTGCACAGATCCGAGAGGCTAAGTAATCGATATTCATCATACACCGCTGCATCACCACCATCTCCATCCATCCCATCTACATCTTGTCTAGATATTGCTATAATTCCTATACTCGTTGTGGATTTATACAAGTACAATTCATCTATGATTGTTTCCATTACCTTTGCCATGATGTTGATTGCCTCCATGTCTGAGTAGATCATCAATTCTTGGTGAGATGGATAAACCCTAGTATGACATTAAAATAAGATAAAGTCTATTATGATATTCATTGTTGTGACCACGTGTTAGATTTTCTACATCTTGATTTTGAGAGAAGTCAACCTCTCAATATTTTCCTCTTATGGGGACTTGATGGAGGAAACTACTTGTTGGTAGACGGAGGCGTGCTAGCACTTACAGTGACTATAAAGCTGTTGGCACCCCTTAAGTATCAACTTGGGAAACCGAGGAACCTCACGGAACACTATCCATGCCATGGGATATGTCCTACGGGATTACGTCCCTTAATAGCGCAGTAATTCGATTGATATCGATTGCTGACTGTTATGGTTATGAGGATGATGTGAGCAGCGGTTGTTGCCTATTCGTGTAAATACGGAGTTCCTCCCACACATATATAGTTAAGAATGTTCATGATGATAATCTTTATCTTAGATCTTTACAATACTAGTGGTGTATCTGCTACTCCCTGAGAACGCCTTTTCCCTACTGCAGTTCCAATCTCTCTTACATACGTGATACTTACTTTCTGTACTCAGTTGTTTTACTTTACTTTATTACTCTTATACCCAAAACCCAAAATCACATTTTTACATAATACTCGCATTTTATCTTATCACTTAGAACTTTATCTAGCATTTCTATCATAATATTTATTTCAAGAGTTATTAGACTTCAGACTCCTTCTCCTTGTGGGATCGATATCTTTATTTCGAAACTAGCTACAAACGATCTATGCACTTGCACTCATCACCCCCCCCCAAAGTATTCCTAATATTACAAGTGAGTTGCAATTAGGTGATTTGTTTAAGATTTGATTTATCCTTAAATATACTTCACAAAAGAGTACGGTTGCAAGATATTAAGACTAACATACAACACATAAATGGTGAAGTATAATCTTAATACAAAGATTTAGGTTCAGTGGTATCTTGTAATTTTTACAAGTTCATGTTTTAAGTTGGTTTGACTTAAAAGAATTAGTATAGTGTTTCTTTTGAAGTGACAAAAAGAATAATAGTTATCAAAAATACTATTTACGATAAGTCTATCAATTCTGAAGATTAATAAGGCTAAAGTTATGGTCTTTGATAAGGTTCAAATGAACTTGAGTTATTATATTCTTAGTTTATGGTGTATTAGACCAAAATTAACTATAAAAGAGTAATGATGGTTTAAGACATATTGTTTAAGGTATCATCAAGTTTTAAGGGTTTTCCTAAACATAATCAAAGATAAAATCTTATAAATATGAAGTTTAGCCTTAAAGATTTAGATCTAGCATGTTTATATTCATGGACTATATTATAAGATTTGTCTATGGGAAATAGGTAAATTTATTATATAGTTTATTTTGGTTAATACCAAGTTTAGGAGTTATATAAAACTAGATGAAAAACCCCGCATGTTGCGGCGGGAATTTCTTAAGCAACATGTTGGGATGGGGCAATTTTATTAAGTATTAGTGAGATGCAACACCTTGTATTTATAATGAATGTGGTCTACAATGAAAGTTATTATATCTTTCTTGCTCTAAAAATGTAAACCGTGAAAGAAGAGTCATCTATCATATTAAAAAGGAAAAAAACATTGATACTGACGTACAAATAGAGGTACTATGACATAGACAACTATAATTAGTACCTCACTTGCATCTATTGTAGATATACTTAATAAAACTGATACAAAATTAATATTTGTCAATGCCTTGCATATGGTCTACCTTGTATGTCATGATATCACTGCATGTATAAGTTAAGGCCCTGTATTTGGAGACACGGTGTGCATGTTATATGAATTCAGCTAATCCTGCAAATCAAAGTAAAATTATGTTCTATCTCTTGAGCTATACTTGATCTGATCTGAACTTCTAAACATAGTATCATAAGTTGACCAGAAAATAATCAAAGCTAAGGTGGATTTAGGAAAGATATGCTGTGAGAATTATAAATAAAGCATACGTAGGAATACGATAGAAATAGAGAATATAAGTCTAAAAGGGAACATGATTGGCGATTACTTGTTGTTTGAGACCAGATAAAGACACACATGCATCCACGCGATGAATTGAAGATAGCCAGCCGTCCAATCAGCTACAGATTCTCGTGCTCTACATAGAGATGACAACACAGAGGGGAAACAAGGTGCAGGCTTCCACGCTGAAAGGTTAAGAGACGAACATGTTAAGAATAAGAAGATGTATTCAACGGCAAAAAGATTATGAAGCACACATGTAAGTGGAAATAATAATGTAAATAAGATGGTGGAATAGCAGTTACCTCCGGTGTATGATAGCGTCATCTTCCTCTCTTGAACCTTAATGGATTTCTTGTAAATAATCTTGACAGCCCTTAACGTAGTTGTTGAGGAACTCTTGGCACTGCATCCCACCTCCTCCTGACCAAACTACTGCTTAGGCCGGTAGCTGCTACCATGCTCGCTGTGCTTGCCTCGGTGCATGGCAGAAGTGAGAGGGCTGAGGGGTCTTACAACCTTGGAGAAAGAGGACAAATCGGGTAAGCTTAATTAGCTGGGGTGTGAGGATGGTGAGACAGAGAGGGGACTAAATGGTGAATAGTATGGAGGGGTTAACCAAGGAGTGGAGAAGATGAAGGTGCGGTGCATCTTTTGGACCACCGTTAGTCCATTGTAGGTTGGAAAACATATAGGATATGAAGAGCAACGTAAATCATTAAAAACATGCATTAATAAACCAAAAGGACAGAGCACAAACTGCAAGATTTACATTTTACATTTCTGATCGTGGTAGGCATGTTGCCATGTTGGCACGGAAGCCTGGCATGGGAGGTACAGATAAAAATAGGTTAGTAGTGGGGAATCACAGATGTACGGACGGATTATTAGAATCGAACGGCTGAGAATATATGATGATGTGGCTAGGCTGCATGTTGAGATAGACAAACTTAATGACTCTTAGTGGGGGTCTACTTTATAAGAAGATATAGATATGGATATATATGTAAACTGAGATCACTCACTTCTAATATAAGTTAATAATTTGAACTTGTAAATCTTTGAGTTATAGTTAGTTAAAGTTTCTAAAGGATTATTATATAGTTAATAATTTACTTTTAATATTTTATTATATAGTTATATTTATGGTTTTAAGTGTAATATTTAGAACTAATCTTTATTTGGTGTTCCGCCTAATGTATTAAGTAATAAACAATTTTGGAGAAAAGATTAATCTTTTTCCAAAGTAATAAATTCTAAATAACTTAAGTTTTTGGTTTATATAAATAAAATAAATACATTTTAAGAAAATACTTTTATAGCATTAAACACACATTTGTTTTCTATAAATTCTAAGATAATTTGCAAATCCATAATTTATATTTTTATAATATAATACATTTCTTTTAGGACTCAAAAGTGATTTTTAACCATTTTTAGGACTTTTCCTTGATTTACTAAATTTCATTTAGAAATTTAATGGTATTAATATTTATTTGTATTTTATTTAACTCAAATAAGTATTATTATATTTTTCCTAGTTAGATATTATTTTAGTGAGCATTTTGATGTATTGTATATATTTTTAGGATTTTTAATTATTTTTCTAGAGGTAAAATATTCCTATGGGCATTTTTGAAATTTCCATACTTGATTTTTTAACCAATTTCCTTTTGTTTTATATACTAGGCCTGGTTCTTAGGCCCACCCTGCCCAGTACCCAGCCCAACCCATCTAGTTGGACTAAACCACTGGACCCGGTCGACCGAGTCGGTCAACCCGATCCATTCGATCCCCTCTCCTCTATCATGCTACCTCTTCCTTCTCCACGATGGTGATGACCCGCCGCCTTTGCTGTATGATTCCGGTGAGCTCCAGCGTTCCCAGCCGACACCGCCGTGGTTGCCGACATAGTCGAGATGCTACTTCGACTGGTCTAATCTGACTCGCTGCTCAAGCCTTCCCCTGGTCACGCTATCTGCTCTCTGGTGGCTAGGGTTTGCGGCTCTTTGGCGGTGCCTTGCTTCGGTGCCTCTTCGATTGCTATGTTGGTGTTTCAGTGGTGTGGTGATGTCTAGTGTCGCCGTGTTTCTCCTATGGCCGTCGTGATTGCGGCCTAGGCGTGGGTTGCAGCGCCTCTAGGTGCTCCCCGTGTCACTGCCCTAGTTCCACCATCTCTGTGTTGCCGCTGTCTGCTTCCTCTCCTTGCTGTGCAAGGACAATCGGGTAAGTTTTTCACTTCCTTTTATTCTCATCCCTCTTCTCTCTCTGGAAGCCAACCCTAACTAGGATTTCTTCCTCCCGTGCTAGTAGTTGCCCTCTAATTATCTTGGTAGCTTACAAGGATTATTCCAGTAATGCTTTGGATCATGCTTGGCTCAAACTATGTTTAGAGTAGTACTGCTGGTGGTGTTGCAACTTTGGTGTTGAACATGCCATGATTCTTTGACCATGCTCAAAGGATTCTCACTTAGCTTATGGTCTTTTGTCAGAGATTACTCTTATTCTGGTAGCTCTTTGCTTCCAATGCTAGGATATTCACTTGATTTACTAGGGTGTAATTACTTGAATTCAAACACAATGGTTCAATTACTTATCAAAGATGTCCTTGGTAAATAAATATCTACCAATTTTGGAAGAGAACAATAACTAATATGATTCCTAGCAGGTGGCTAAGAAAATGATTTGTAAATGGCTTAGTGACTTTAACTAATGGGGTTGGTAATGTGTGCTTGTTAATGATGTTTACTTAGATTTGGTTTAACCAAATCCCTTATCTGAACCACTGGTTCCCTCCTATGCGTAAAAGATTTTGTGTTAAAACCTTTAACATCTTGTACCACCTACTGTGGTGCTGATACATGTTTAATTAAACTTGATTTGGCTTACTAGAAGTATATATTCAAGAAGATGATTTACTTAACTGAGCTAGGTGTTGTTAACTTTAATAATAATCTTATTACTGTCAGTTGACGGTGGATGCTTGGTAAAAATGATTCCTAGAGATAGAAACTAGGAAAATGATTTGAAGTTCATTTGTGATGGCTTGCACAAGGTACCAAAATATGTGGTTTGATGGCTGATACTGTTGGAACACTTCTTAGTGATTTCTGTTGTTTGGGATCTGCTACTATGGTGCCTCCATGTTGGAGTGTGCATAGTAGTGGTTTCAAACAGCAGGATTTGTTGCTCCTTTGGGGTGACTATGAAGTTGTGCTAGTTGGTAATTTGACAATGGCTTGATTTGATATGATTCCTAGTGACCATTACTAGGAAAATTAGAAGAACTCTTTGGTTATTCTCTGCAAGTGAGATTGGTTGCTTAATCTATTCTGTCTATATGAGAAAGTATCTTGGAAATGATTCCTAGCAATTTAAGCTAGGGAAGTGATTTAGATTATTTGATGTATCTGAAAGTTGCTTTCTTGATCTGTTAACTGTTTCTGGTATACAATACTTGTGGCTTCTGTAGATGATATTGCTTATGTGGTACTTCTTTAGAGGATGCATAGTGGCCAAGATCATCTGCATGATCTTCTACTTTATTGCTTGTCAAAAATTTGTATGGTCCCTAGCCAATGATGCAAAGGCTAAGGCAATCTTTGTAAAATTAGGACAGATATAACTCTTTGTGTCTAGAAACAAAAAACTTTGTGATGATACTAGCATAGCATTTGTGTGAAAATTTGAGAGTATTCCACCACCACAAAATATATCTTTAATAAGTATGATAAGAACAGATGCTAAGATTGGTTGTTTGGTGTAGCTACCTGCTGTTGTGTAGCTTGTGTACTGTATCTTGACTTCTTGATCTTCTGGTTGTTAACTCGAAGATCTTCTAATGTGTATCTTCTCCTTTTGGTACTACTGCCTTGCATTTGATCAGCCTCCTCATGTGAATCTTGTGTTCCTGAACCTTGTCCTTATGGATCCTAAAGAACTAGCTTCTTGTGATTACTTATTCTGCTGTGATATGCCTGCTCCCCTCTGCTTCTACTATTTGATCTGCTCTTGGATGGCTTATGTAAGCAACCAGATATTGATTGAGTGGTGGATTTAATGGTGGTGTGAAGAAATGAATGTGTGTTCTTGAGAAGAACATGTGGTGTGAGTAGAATTGGATAGATGTGGTTTTGAAGTGGAAACAGTGGATGGTGCTACAACTATGCTCTCTCTTTTACACTCCCTGTGGAGCTTCTTGTGTCGACAACACACCAGAATGCAGCTGTGTGTGAGCTGCTTGCTTGCCCGTGTCATGTGGATCAGATCAAGAAAAAGCTTCATATTTCTCGATGTTCTACCTTTTTACCTTTTTATTTGGCTTTGGTGAAACTTCCCCATGCCTATGATGCACAAGTCTGAGGCTAAATCTGATAGGAACATATACTGCTATTTAGCCCCTATTATTGGCATAACACTTCTATGCCCAATCTGAGAGTACAGCTAACATACTAACCCCCTTTCTGTTATTTTATCTATTGTTTGTATTTTGCAGGAACCAAGATCATTCCAAGAAGTTAAAGAATGGCTCGACTTGGCTTAGGAAAATAGTCTAGGACTTTATTTTATCCTTTGGTAATTTTCTTTATCGATTTACTTATTTGTAGAAAACAATGTAATCGGTATATTCTTGTAATAAAGAATTCTCTTGTTTATTTCCTTTTCTATTATTTGTTTAATTACTTAATTATAATTTACTTTTATTCTTTTGTTGTAAAATAACAATGCAACACTTCTTATATTCTTACTAATAAAGAACTCTTTTATATCATTATTATAATCATTTCTTTTACTTGGTTATAGTATTATTATTCCTGAATTTCTAAATTCAAATTTGAATTGAATTTGGAATTTCAAAATAAATTTCAAACTCTACCCCTCCAAGAACATAGATAATACCTAAATGTCATGTCAAAATCTATCACGCTCACTGAGATGGCTAATCTCTAATCCATCGAAGTAAGAGTGACTCTGATCCCTCGAGGGTTTTAATTTGTGAAAAATTTACCCAGATTTTCAGATGCATGCATATAGATGCACAAAATCCTAAACCTACCCTTCATTTAGTCCTAAATGCTGAGATGTTACATCCACCTCTAGCGAAAAGAAAAAGCTCTCGGTGGCAGCAATGACCGAGAGGTACCCCGGCGACCCGGTGGCGTCGAACGGCTTTAGACGGTGTTCTCTCCATCCATGGGAGCATGGATGTTGCACCACATCGGCTACATGGCACCGCCAGACTTCCAGTGCCCGCCCACCTGCAAGCTCAGCGCTGCTAGCATGCCGGTGCCACCGGTGCCTTAGTACGACGAGATGGTCGAGGAGATCCAAATGGCCATCACGATGATGGAGGATCCGGAGCTCGCCGAAGACCCCGGTAACCTAGTTTACTAGGAGACCTTTTTTGCCGAGAGCCAAAACTAGGAGCTTGCCACCCACGACGGCCCGCCCGGCATGCTGCCGATGTGCCACAATAAGGCGGCATGCCGTCGGTGGTGGAGCACACCAGGACGGACTCTCGTGGTCGTCTTGGAGCATATCGCCACCAGGAACCACCCTAGGTTGGGCTTCCCCCTTGCTCGCCGCCGTCGGTGGCACAGCGCCGTCTAGCGGTGAACTGGCTACCCAGGAGGATGGGCAGCCTCAGCTCCTCGTCCTCCGCCTCGCCGTCACGCTCGTCCGGCTCTGTGCCAGCATAGTTGCCTCACGCCACCTGCGAGCCCACTCGCATGCCCGCACTCTGGCATGTGAAGCAGTAGGCAGAGTCGTCAGTGAGCTCACTGCCGAGGATGTGCTTGCGCAGCATCGTGATCAACGAAGGCCCCGCCCCGTCAGCGACTGAAACCGAGTTGCCCTTATCCCGTAGCCTCGTCTCCCACGACGGACCGCCGGGCAATTGATACATTGCAAATGTATCTATAATTTTTGATGTTCCATGCTTGGTTTTATCTACTTTCTTGTGTTTTGTCCACACTTTGGAGTACTTTTCATATGATTTCTTGGACTAACCTATTAACAAGAGCCACAGTGTCAGCTGCCTATTTTCTGCTATTTTTGGTTTTAGGAAGTCAGAAAATGAATATTCTCGGAATTGGACGGGACAAAAGCCAAAGTTGATATTTTACCGGAAGACATCTAGAGCCAGAATACGAGACGGAGAGGGGCTGGGGCCCGGCCACACCACCTGGACGCGTGGCCAGGCCTGGCCCGCCCCAGGGGGTGGTCTGGCCGACCCCAGCACCCCCCCGGCCTCTCCTTCCGCCTATATATTGCCTCTGATACGGAAACCCTAAGTACCCGATCGAAAATCCATGAAAGCGTATGTAGCCGTCATCATCTCCATCCCTAGATCAGGAGGGATCTGAAGCTCTTCCCGGCACCCTGCCAGAGAGGGGAATTCACCCTGGAGGCCTTCTTCATCATCATGCAAGCCTCCGGTGTGATGCGTGAGTAGTTCATCTCTGGACTACAGGTCCATGTAGTAGCTAGATGGCTGGTTCTCCTCCTTTGTGCTTTCATGTCTAGATCTTGTGAGCTCCGTTCATGATCAAGATCATCTATTTGTAATCCATACATGTTGTGTTTGTGGGGATCCGATGGATATTGAGATGCTATTTCAGATTGGTCACTAATTCTATCATGTCTTTGTTATTTGTGATCTTGCATGCTTTCCGTTGTTAGTAGCTATCTTGGCCAAGTAGATGCTAGCAACTCCAAGAGTTAGTATTTATGCTCGTTAGTGGGTTCATGCCTCTGGTAATCTGGGGAAGTGACAGAAATCTCTAAGGTACTAGATGTGCTGTTGCTACTAGGGGAAAACAACAATCCTTTGTTCATAGAACAATCGTATTGTTTACTTTACACGCAATTCGTAAAGCAATAATCTGTTGCTTGCAACTTAATACTGGAGGGGGTTTGGATGATAACCTGAAGGTGGATTATTAGTCATAGATGCAGTTGGATGGCGGTCTATGTATAATGTTGTAATGCCTAATCAAGTCTCAAAGGAGTCAAGATGATTAGTATATGCTTGTATGCTTTCTCGATGTTTGTCAATTGCCCCGTTGTAATTTGTTCACTCAGCATGTTATCTATCTTAAGGAGATCCACCTCTAGTGAACTATGGACCCCGGTCCTTTCTTTTACATACAAATCTACAAACTATTTACTGCTTTGTGTTTACTTTCTACAAACTATTAATTCCTTCCATTCGATACGTTTAATCCTTTGTTTTCAGCAAAACCGGTGAGATTGACAACCTCATCGCAAGTTGGGGACAGAGTTCTGTGGTTGTGTTGTGCAGGTCTCCACGTTGATGCTGGCACCGATAGTGCGCCCTACCAACGTTCAGCTAGCTACACCTTTGGGGTGTTTCCTTGCTCCTACTGGATTGATAACCTTGGTTTCATAACTGAGGGAAACTTACTGCTGTGCTCATCATACCTTCCGCTTGGGGTTCGCCAATGAGCTCGACATCAACCACGAGCCAGCAAGTATTTTTCTAGCGCCATTGATGGGGAGTCAAGGACATCTTCACAAGGGGAGTCCCTCATAACCAATCTCTTTACTTTGTTATTTTTGTTTTGCTTAGTTTACTTTTGCTTTGTTTGCTTGTTTTGTTATCAAAAACACAAAAAAATTAGTTTTACAAGTTTGTTTTCTTTATTAAAACACAAAAAAATTAGTTCCTATCTTAAGTTGCCTTTATGTCTAGCCTTGCTCCAATCACTATGTCAACCCGAGGAAATGATTTTCACTTTTAAACAAGGAATTGAGGAGAGCTTCAAGGAAGCTTGGTCTAGAATCTCTGATCTACATGAAAAAAGTGAGCCTAAAATGACTCAAAGCTTGTTCCTTAGCAGTTTTTACCTTGGAATTGCTCTTTGCTATAGATATGCTTTAGATGCTGTTGTGGGAGGATATTTCCTCCAATGCAATGAGGATGATGCTATTAATGTTATAAAGAAATTGATCTTTACTTACAACTTGCCTAGCAAAACTGATATTTCTTTCGCAAACATATTTGCTAGATTAAACACTCTTGAGACCCGCACTACTAGCTTAAAAGATTGTTATAATACGCTTAGGGAGCATCATAATTATGTTTCAATAAATTCTGAACCATCAAAGTGGCTCCCCACAGTAAAGATTGATATAAATAATGAAACTTTTCAAGCTCATTGTGATATCATGTCTGAATTTTGTCTTATGCCCAAAGATATTTATGAATCTTTGAATCTTTGGGAGCTTTCTGAAGGGGGAGATAAATATCTCTTGCTAATAATGCTACAATATTACCTATTGGAATAGATGAAGGAGTGTTTACAAAGATCCTTGGGAAAATGATTCCTACTGATTATCTTGTTATTGAATGTGCTGGAAAAGGACAAATTACACTTGGAAGGTCCCTATTAGAACTCCTTGGAGCAATAATAGATGTGGGAAAGGGGACCATGCACCTTGATTCTCCACCAAACAATCATATTTTCCCCAAGGTTAAGAATAAAAGTAAGAGAGGTAAGGGCAAGAAATTTGGTTTTAATGCTTCTTCATTTGAGAACACTTGATTCTTTTTCTTGCTTCTTATGCCTAACTTAAAGGCGTTAAAGAAAAGTACTTATTGAGAGATAACCCAAAAGTTTTAGATGAGTCTTGGAATTTATTACTTCAGTAATAACCGCTCCTTATCATTTTTATTTGCTTTTTGTGCCAAGAGTAACCTCTAATGAGAGAGAAGTAATGATTGGGAAAGTTGCTGTCCCAAAACAGATTTATGTGCTTCACCGTAAAAATTCGTGTAAGATCTCTGAATGTTCTTTTGAGGCGTGAATTTGTGTTATTCTTCCCCAGGTTGTTATCTAACTTTCGTTAGTTCAACACTTTTTGATTTGAGCAACAGAAGGTCTTCAAAAAAAATCGTCTTTACCTGCTGGTCTGTTTTGACAGATTTCTGCCATTTTCTGCATTTGCTTCTTGTTGGTTCCTTTTTGAGTTCTTTTGGGGAATTGAGATTTTTGAGGGAATTGCTACAGTAGCTAGTGTTTTAATGGAAGTTTAATTGGTATTATAACTGAACCTAAAGACTTATTATCTTGAGTGCACTAATGTTGCTAATAAAAATTGTGTGATGTTTTGTATGAAGGAAAAATTTCAGGTGTATGGAAGGAATGAGTAATGAGATGAAGGATGGACTAAATCTGAAGCTTGGGGATGCCACGCGTGTCACCCCAAGAAATATCCAAGAAGTACAAGCGTCAAATCTTGGGGATGCCCAAGGCATCCCCTTCTTCATCAATAAAAATCCTAGGTTTCTTCCAAACGCTTCATTTTTATTGTTTCATGCACAGTTGTGTTGTTCTTGGAGCGTCTTCTTTTTTGTTTTTGTTTTTGTTTTTCGTTTGCTTTGTTTGCTTAGTTTTCTGAATAAATTGGTTGGACCCCCTCTTTCATACATTGGTTTTCAAATAGTTTGGTTTGGTTTGGAAAAAGAGTAGGAAAGTTCATGCTTAAGTGGTAAATGGAGCTTGTTTTTGACTGTGGCCTATGCTTTGTCATGCCATGCTTGATATTGTTTTGGCTTTATGCTTAGTATTATTTGCTGTAGCATGACTTGTTATAAACAATTGAGATTGCTTAATATGCCTTGGATGAATCATGCATTGTTATAGCATATTAAAGCATAGCATTGTGGTATTCTCCTTTGATGCTTTATTTGGGTTGACTTGGCGCATGCTCACACCATGTTATGACTATCCAAAGTCACCATAGCCTTTATGATCCTTTAGTTTTCAACTTGTAGTACTTTATGCTTTGATCAATGATGTTTTTTCGCTCTGCATGATTATGGCCATTATTGCTCTCTTAGTTTGTTGCTCCCAGTCTTTTGCTAGCCTCCGCAACCAAGTATGAGTTCTACTCATGCATCCAACTCCTTAAACCAAGTTATTACAAAGAGTCCACCATACCTACCTACTAGCTTATGCTATTCCAAGTATATTCATGTTTTTGTTTACCTTCCAAATTAAACTTGTTATGAGAAAACTAGTGATTAAAGCTCTCACGAACTTGATGGCACACTTTACTTTTCTTGCCCTTAATAAACTTGAACCATTGTGTTGTCTATGTTGTATATGCTTGCACTTATTCGTTGGGGATTAGCAGAACCATGCTGTCATGGGGAACGCTTTCAACATTGCAGGGTACTTTGTACCTAGTTGATATCATGCTCTTTTGTCTATGGATGTCGTCGGTGTGAAATGAAAGGGGAGCTTGTAAATCCATGGAGTTATGTATATGTGTTAGAGAAACACTCGGGACGCTGGTCTAATCCATGCTGACATGGTGGAAACCTGCAGCATAACCATAATGAGCTGTCTATGAAGCATTCTTCTTATAAAAAAGAGACCCATATTGATAAAAAAAAGAGAAAAAGAAAAAAACAGAGATTATGAAAAGAGGAAAGAGAGAAAAAAGCACCATATTCCCATGGTAAATAAGAAGATTGCTCAGATGCTCGTTGTCTGCTTGCCTTGTCATTTTTATATGGGGATTCTTCCGTATCATCGGGCAAGGGGTACCCCGTTGGCGGTTCTCTATGATACACATGTACTTACCATGACAAGAACTTACCGGTGACTAAACTTGAGTAGCATGAGGAGCGGCCCTCGTATTCAAGGCACATGAGATTTCTAACTTATACTTCGTCAAGCATGTATACCATAGTTTGTTCACTTTAACCTTAATCACTTCAAGATGCTTATGATAGGGGCAATGAGAGCTGAAAGTTATAAGTACCATAATTTTTGGAATCTCTTTATGAAACTTGAATCTCTGCTTCCTTCTATGAAGGCCTTTCTTCCACCATTATATTGAGTCTCCACCTTCTATCCTTATGCACCTACTTTGAGAGCATAGTGGCCATTCTTAGTTCTATGTGCATTGTCCCAAGACTAGTTGATTGATGCATAACTTGATATTGCTTGTTTTAAACTATTTGTATCTAGTCACTCTTATAAACTTTGAAGGTGTCCTATGCATTTATGTTTGCTACTCTATGAGGGACAAGCTGAATACCACTATGCTATGTTTTCTTTATGTGAAACAAACAAACGTCTTGCAAAGCATTGTTATTCATAAATCTTTTGTTTGTGCCTTTTCATGTTCCAATATAGTTTCTTTGTCTTATTGCTAAAACTCTGTCTTTCATGCTATGATTGAAGTACTATGATCCTATCTTCGAATGTTTCACAAAGACTTTGATCAAGTTTATGATGGTGCATGTCACCTCAAAAATTATTCTTTCTTTTTATCACTTACCTACTCGAGGACGAGCAGGAGTTAAGCTTGAGGATGTTGATACATTACAAATGTATCTATAATTTTAGATGTTCCATGCTTGGTTTTTCTACTTTCTTGTGTTTTGTCCACACTTTGGAGTACTTTTCATATGATTTCATGGACTAACCTATTAACAAGAGCCATAGTGCCAGCTGCCTGTTTTCTGCTGATTTTGGTTTCAGGAAGTCAGAAAATGAATATTCTTGGAATTGGACGAGACAAAAGCCAAAGTTGTTATTTTACCGGAAGACATCTGGAGCCAGAATACGAGACGAAGAGGGGCTGGGGCCCGGCGACACCACCTGGCCACGTGACCAGGCCTGGCCCGCGCTAGGGGGTGGTCTGGCCGACCCCAGCACCCCCTCGGCCTCTCGTTCCGCCTATATATTGCCTCTGATACGGAAACCCTAAGTACCCGATCAAAAATCCACGAAAGCGTATGTAGCCACCGTCATCTCCATCCCTATATCGGGAGGGATCTGAAGATCTTCCCGGCACCCTGCCGGAGAGGGGAATTCACCCTAGAGGCCTTCTTCATCATCATGCAAGCCTCCGGTGTGATGTGTGAGTAGCTCATCTCTGGACTACGGGTCCATGTAGTAGCTAGATGGCTGGTTCTCCTCCTTTGTGCTTTCATGTCTAGATCTTGTGAGCTCCGTTCATGATCAAGATCATCTATTTGTAATCCATACATGTTGTGTTTGTGGGGATCCAATGGATATTGAGATGCTTTTTCAGATTGATTACTGATTCTATCATGTCTTTGTTATTTGTGATATTGCATGCTTTCCATTGTTAGTAGCTATCTTGGCCAAGTAGATGCTAGCAACTCCAAGAGTTAGTATTTATGCTCGATAGTGGGTTCATGCCTCTGGTAATCTGGGGAAGTGACAGAAATCTCTAAGGTACTAGATGTGTTGTTGCTACTAGGGAGAAAACAACAATCCTTTCTTCATAGAACAATCGTATTGTTTATTTTACACGCAATTCGTAAAGCAATAATCTGTTGCTTGCAACTTAATAGTGGAGGGGTTTCAGATGATATCCTGAAGTTGGATTATTAGTCATAGATGCAGTTGGATGACGGTCTATGTATAATGTTGTAATGCCCAATCAAGTCTCAAAGGAGTCAAGATGATTACTATATGCTTGTATGCTTTCTCGATGTTTGTCAATTGCCCCGCTGTAATTTGTTCACCCAGCATGTTATCTATCTTAAGGAGAGCCACCTCTAGTGAACTATGGACCCCGGTCCTTTCTTTTACATACAAATCTACAAATTATTTATTGCTTTGTGTTTACTTTCTACAAACTATTACTTTCTTCCATTCGATACGTTTAATCCTTTGTTTTCAGCAAAACCGGTGAGATTGACAACCTCATCGCAAGTTGGGGACAGAGTTTGTGGTTGTGTTGTGCAGGTCTCCACATTGCTGTTGGCACTAGTAGTGCGCCCTGCCAACATTCAGCTAGCTACACCTTTGGGGTGTTTCCTTGCTCCTACTGGATTGATAACCTTGGTTTCATAACTGAGGGAAACTTACTGCTATGCTCATCATACCTTCCTCTTGGGGATCCCCAACGAGCTCGACATCAACCACGAGCCAGCAGCAATGACTGCCTGTCTTGTCGGCCACACGTCGCCTTAATTGCGTGCCACCACTGGCCCCCTTCCTGCCGTGTCGTGTTTTCCTGCCCATGCCGCTACACCGCTCCTGCCTTCGCCACCCTTCCCCTTTTGGCTATAAATGCCGGCGCGCGCAACGGCTCACAGGCCATACTCTCAAGCCTCCCCATTTCCCCAACCACGAACTCCACCTCCGGTGAAAAGAAAAAGCTCTCGATGGCAGCAATGGCGGAGAGGTACCGATACGTCCAAAACGTATCTACTTTCCCGAACACTTTTGCTATTGTTTTTCCTCTAAACTTGTGTGATTTGGATACAACTAACATGGACTAACGCTGTTTTCAGCATTGACCTTAGTTTTTGTGCAGAAATCAACTATCGAAAAATCCCGAAAATATGTCAAAATCCTATTTCACCAGAAGACTCATGGAGCGTAAGACGAGGCGGAGGGCCACGAGGCCCACACCACCTGGCCGCTGGCAGGCTGTGCCACACTGCGGGTGGTGTGGCCGCCTCGGTCACCCCTCTTCGCCTATAAGTTGCCTCTTGACCTAAAATCAAAGGGGTTACGTTTTTCCAAAAGAGTTCCACTACCTTGCCACCAGATTCGCGATTCGACCAGACTCCGTTCGCACCTGCCCGTGGAATTGGAGAGATCATCACCATCATCATCACCATCGCTTCTCCATCGACCATCCATGTTTCCCCATCCATGAGTGAGTAATCCCTTTGTAGGCTATGGGGATGGTAGGGATTGGATGAGATCGTTCATGTAATGGCATCAAATTGTTAGCATGGTGCCCACTATCTATTATAGTGCTTTTTGATCACAGATTTCACTTTCACATTATGTATTGTTGGCTTTGAGGTTCACACATGCCTATAGCAAGATTTTCGAGGGAAGTGAAACCCAATTTATTGATTCGACACAAGGGGAGCCAAAGAATATTTATAAGCCTTAACAACTGAGTTGTCAATTCAGCTACACTTGGAAACAATCTTGCTCATAGCAGTTCATCAGTAGCAACAGTTTTGTAGTAGGAATACTAAAGTAATAGCAGTAGTAAAGTAAAGACAGTACTAACAATTGCAGTAAACAGTAGGATTGGAGCGCGGTAGGCATAGGGATGGATGGACAGGCGTTGCATGGACAAGACAATTCATATAGCAATCAGAACATAGGACAATTGCAGATAAATACGATAAAGCATCCAAGTACTAGATAATCATAGGCATGTGTTCCATATATAGTCATACGTGCTCGAATGAGAACTTGCACAACATCTTTTGTCCTGCCAGCCCGTTTGTAGCGGGGCCTCAATGGAACTACTGGCAATTAAGGTGCTCCTTTTAATAGAGCACCGGAGCAAAGCATTAACACTCCATGAACACATGTGATCCTCACATCAAAGCCATTCCCTCCGGTTATCCCAATTTCTGTCACTTCGGGGCCATTGGTTCCGGACAACAACATGTGTATACAACTTGCAGGTAAGACCATAAACAATACTATCATAATGAATCAATAACATGTTCAGATCTGAAATCATGGAACTCGGGCCCTAGTGACAAGCATTAAGCATAACAAGTCGCAACAAAGTCAAAAAGCACTAATAGAAGATACTAGGCACCATGCCCTAACAATCCGATGCCATTACATGAATGATATGATCCAATCCCTACGATCCCCATGGCCTACCGCGGGGTATTACTCACTCATAGATGGGGGAAACATGGATGGTCGATGGAGAAGCGATGGTGATGATGATGGCGATGATCTCCTCCAATTCCCCATCCCGGCAGGGTGCCATAGCGGAGTTTCTGGTTCCGAATCGTGGAATCTGGTGGTGGCGGTGGAGTGGAACTCTTTCTAGAAAAACGTCGAACCCCCTGAGTTTTTAGGTCAGAAGGCAACTTATAGGCGAAGAGGGAGACCGAGGGGGTGTCTGGGCGGGCCTCAACCCCCCTGTGCCCCCCTGTGCCAGCTCGTGTGTGTGTTAGGCCCTCTTCCCCCCCCACTTCCTTCTCATTCTGTCGCTCCGTGAGTCTTCCGTAAATAGGATTTTTTGGCATATTTTCCGAATTTTTTCCGATAGTTGATTTTCTACACAAAAACTAGACACCAAAGTAATTCTGCTGAAAAATAAGCCAATCTGTGTTAGTTGCATCCAATTCACACAAGTTTAGAGGAAAAACAATATCAAAAGTGTCCGGGAAAGTAGATACGTTTTGGACGTATCAACTCCCCCCAAGCTTAGCTTATTGCTTGTCCTCAAGCAATTCAGTTGAAAACTGAGTGTGATAAAAGAAACTTTCACGAACACATTTGCTTCATATGATGTATATATTCTTAGCATGTGATCAACTACTTAGACGATTCATAATAAAGAGTATGCAACTAAGTTTACTTAATAGGCATTGCAAGCTATGAAGAGATTCCAACTCAAAATAATAAGTAGCATGAAACAAAAACATAAGCAACATTACAATGCTCATAACAAGGTATGATATAGTGGTATCTCGCTTGCCTTTGATTGTGAATGCCAAGGCACCTCTGAAGTTCAGGTGAAGACTAGAAGTAAAGATATCAAAGATACAAGCATCAAAGTCATAACACAAATAATCAAGTTTTGAGACAAGCACGTTATACTAAGAATGACAACTATGCTCTCAAGAAAGTGCTCAAAGAATGGGTGGTGACTCAACAAGGAAATGAAAAAGGTTTTGAATAATTTGAAAGGATTCCATATGCTGAAAGTATGGTACTCATTAGCTTTGAGCTCTCATTGCCCCTATCATAAGCATCTTTAATATGGTTAAGGTGAAAGTGAGGTCCAATCTGAGTTATATGCTTGACAAACTATAAACTAGAAATCTCATGTCCCTTGAGTACGAGGGCCGCTCCTCATGCTACTCAACTTTAGTTACTGTTAAGTTCTTGTCATCGTAAATACGTGCGTATCATAGAGAACCGCCAACGAGGTACCCCTTGCCCGATGATACGGAAGAATCCCCATATCAAAATAACAAGGCAAGCAGACAATGAGTATCTCAGCAATCTCCTTATTTACCATGGGAAAATGGTGCTTTTTTCTCTCTTTCCTCTTTTCTCATATCTCTTTTTTTCTTTTTCTCAAGAGCTATCTCTCTTTTTTATATAAGAAGAATGCTTCATAGAACTCATTATGGTTACGCTGCAGGTTTCCACCATGATTAGGCATGGATTAGACCGGCGGCCCAGGCGTTTCTCTAACACACATACATAACTCCATGGACTTACAAGGTCCCCTTTTATTTCACACCGACGACATTCGCAAACAAAAGAGCATGATATCAACTGGGTATATATTTACAGGTGTTGAAAGCATTTCCCGTGACAGCACGGTTCTGCTAATCCCCAGCCTATAATTTGCAAGCATATAACTTTCATGGACAGACACAATGGTTCAGGTTTATTAAATGCAGGAAATAAAGTGTGCCATCAAGTTCGTGAGAGATTTACTAACTAACTTTCTCATAACAAGCAAACATTTTGTTCGGAAGAAAATAAGGCATATTGAATATGCACGGAACAACAATTGATGCTAATAGGTAGGTATGGTGGACACTTTTGGCAATATTTGGTTTTAGGGAATTGGAAACGCGAGTAGAGCTCATACTCAGTGCAAGTGGAGGCTAGCAATAGTAAGCGAGCGACAAACGAGAGAGCAATAACTGTCATAATCATGCTTGCAACAAAACAGGACTAATCATGGCATGAAAGTGATTCAAGACCCTCAAGGCAAAATAATTCATCGAAGCTTAACTGATTATTTCAGTCATATGCATGCGTGAGCATGTGCCAAGTCAAACATTTAGAGGAGGATACCACGGTGTCATACCAAGTTATGAATAGAGTAATGTATGCAAACATTCATATGACATGCTACAAACTATTAGCAAGCTGGAACTGATCATATGAAAGAAAGAACTACTAAGCATCCATAAATAACATACACCCTACATGAACAGACTAAGCATACCCACAATGATGAGTATATGTACAAAAATGAAAACAAATAGAGTTTGTTACCAGCCTCTTACCACACCTCAAGTTGTCATTAATCCTCATTATTCCCCTTCACTTGTGTGGCTTGAATAATAACATGAAACCGAATTCCACTGAGGACTGCTGAACCCTGCAACAAACTCACAAAACCAAAGAAGAACAACAAATATTTTTGGTGTTTTCGATTTTTAAAACAAGAACCAAAAAGGAAGAACAAGCAAAGCAAAATCTTTTTGGGTTTTTCGAATAGTTCAAACAATGCAAAAAGTAAAAAGCAAACCAAGGCAAAAAGAAGAAGCAAACAAAGAGAAACAACAGAAATATTTTTGGTCTTTTTGTGTTTTAGAGAGCAAAAGCAAAGAAAGAACGAAACTAAAAAGAGAACGAAACATGAATATACAAAGTACCGACACAAAATGATATGGAGATGAGTGTGATGTCGGTGTACCTCCCCCCAAGCTTAGGCTTTTGGCCTAAGTGGGTATCAATCCCAAGTTGGCCATGATGGAGCGCCTCCGTAGTATGGCGAGGAGGTACCCACGTCCTGGTGCGAGCTCGAGGATTCCCCACCATAGTGCGCCAAGTAATTGTAGGAGGGCACATCCTCCTGGTGCTGCCTGTGGAAACCCAGCAAGCGGAGCTGCTCGTCCACCACCTCCTTGGAGCACGACCATGGCCTCTTCTGAACATTGAACAAAGTAGATTGTGGCAAGGGAATCTCCCTTTCATCCCCGTCAGTAAACAACATCCTATATACTAGATTGTCCATATCAGAATCAGCAATGATGAAGTGATGCGTTTTCATGGCAGCAAGGTCAAGCCTTTGTGGTGCCAATATAGTATCATTTGGATCCATAGAAAGCTCTAATGCATTGACCATACGTGAAGCGATGATGCCCCCATAAATAGGCCACCTAGCAGCTAGGCGGCGAGCAATTAAAGAGCCAAGATTGTACCGAGTATCATTGTTAAGCGCAGCAGCGAGGAAGGCCAAATGATAATTGGAGATATTACTCATATTCTCCCTACCAAGAACGCTAGTAGAAAGATAATAGGCAAAGTATCTAAGAGCATGGAGTTGGATGTTTCTTATCTTCCCGCGCTGAGCTACGCAGTCGTCGTCATTGGTCACACCCTGATAGAGCTCCAGCAAATCAGCGGGTCGCCCTTGAATCTTCTTCACGGTCCCTGCCATGACTACACCTATAATGCTGCAAAATCTTTCCAATGGCATGGTAAAAGGCAGCTTATAGATTCTGAAAGAGACAGTTGACTGGTAGGGGGTGTTAGTGAAAATGAAACTCTCAACAAAAGTTTTGGTGAGCATAGCGTATTTCTCACTCTCATCTTGCATGTATGAGGTCAAACCAACCCTCTGAATCAGTAGCAAGAAATCATCAAGAATCCCTGCAGCTTGTAAGAAAGTAAAACAAGGAAAAGTAGATGGGTGAGCATCCCCATCATCTCCTTCATTACCAATGCGAGGTGCAATGAGATCTTCGTTGTATGATGGCCTAAACTGAGAGGCTGATCTTGAGGGCCTTGACCTCCTAGGTGCATCCCTCTCAAATATTTCTCCAAAGGTATGGTTGTTCATCTTTGATATTCTGAAATTTAAACATCTATTAAATAAATGATTGCAAAGTGAATATATAATGGAGTGCACTACTCATAGGGACTTTTAGAGGCCTAAACATGCATCAAAACTATATCTCTAAGCATTGAACAAGCTTACAAGCTCTCATAACCTGCCACCTACAGCAGCAAAATACTCAAGATAAAAACCACTAAACACAAATCTACTTGGACAAGCGGAGGAGTCACATACCGGAGAACAAATGCTCCAAAATTCAGCAGCAAAGATGGGCTGAGCAAGGAGATCGAAAAATCGAGGGAAAGAGCAGCAGGAACGCGATTTCGATCAATGAACTGGTGTTTTCTCGAGAGAGAGAAGAAAGTGGCAAGTGAGAGAGTGAGTGGAGGGCCAGGGGTGGCCCACACCATGGCCAGGCGCGCCCCTGGGCTGGCCGCGCCACCAGGTGGTGTGCCTTCCTGGTGGTGAAATGGATCGTATGGGCACCTAGAGGGGGTGAATAGGTGCTACACCAATTTTTAATTCTTTTTCAATTTTAGGCTTAGCACAAAGGTAAATTCTCTAGATAAACTAATGTGTGGAATTTCCCTATATGCAAACCTATCTACTAGCGAGTAAGGAGCGAGTGGAAGAGGAACGAGTGAACCGAAGTGAAGCACGCGGAGACACATGATTTGTTTGATCGCAGTTCCTTCCTTGTTAAGGGAAGTACGTCTGCGTTGGAGGGGTGGGCGGTACTAAGACCACCACGCCACAAAAGGCCTCACCCTGTTCTCCGATGGATCTCGCCACAACAGGCCTGATCCACCTTCCACTATAGGTACCCTTCGAGGCGGGCACCGGCGCCTTTACACAACTAGCGGGGCAACAACTCCACAACAACTTGGAGGCACCCGAAATGACAACAAGCTGCCACAAGAACAAAGTTGTCAAAGACAATAACACGATCTAGGTATTAACGAAAATACTAGATCAGGGATTTCTCCAAGTGAATGGAGAGGAGTTGAAGCGCTTGATTCTTGATGTTGATGATGAACTTCTCCTCCTTCAATTCCACCAAAGATCAAGACCTTAGGGTGGTTGAAGTGGGAGATCGAGATTTAGAGCTCTTGCATAGGGTCTGGTCAAATTCGAATGAATCAAGAGATCTGGACGTTGGGGAAGAAGGGGTACTTATACCCCCTTCCAAAAGCCATCCGTTGCACACTTTGGGGGCCGGATTATCCGGCCAAAGTGAGGGCCGGATTATTCGGTCTGGGGAAACTCCACCCCAGACTCGGAATATCCGGCAGAAAATCCGCCCCCTCTCTGAGCGTTGCGCCGAGCTTGCCCTTAATAAACTTCTGGGGGCCGGATTATCCGGCCCTATGCGAAGGTCGGATTATCTGGCCTAGGGAAGAAAAACCGCCCCAGTTCGGATTTTCCGGTAGAAAATCCGACCGGATACCGAGCGACGCGCCTTGGCTCCTTTTGCTCGAAAACTGTGGGCCGGATTATCCGGCCTTTGCGAAACCCAGATTATCCGGCCTGGGGAGGAAAAACCGCCCCAGTTCGGATTTTCCGGGAAAAAATCTAACTGGACACAGAGCGACGCGCCTTGGCTTCCTTGAGAGATGAGGTAGGCCGGATTATCCGGCCCTTGGAGGGGCGGATTATCCGGCCCCTTCAAAACTTCCTGCACACTTAGCACACATGAAAAGTCTCCATAGTATTGTTATCTAACATGCAAAACATAGGAAAACATGAAATGCTCTTTCAATCTCCCCCTTTTTGGTGTTAGATGACAATACCAGGATTTGCCGGAGAAAGACACAAGACAAACAGAGATAACTATGGAAGGGACTCCCCCTCAATGTGTGCATAATATAGTTTTGCATTGGAATACAAATGCACACAAATAGGTGAATCTATTCCATAGACAAAAGGGCAAAAACACATACCACCGAAGTAGAGAATAGGCATCCTTGACATAAATCACAATTATTATTGGATAACCATTATCAGCGATAAACCACCTCCAATAGGATATGAATAGATATAACCATGAGCATAATCCATGATATGAAGTCCATAGGTATCATCCAGACAACCACATAAAAGGTTCAACGCTAAATGGGCATAAGCAAGAAATAACGAATAAAAAGTGCAAGTGCTTATGCCCGACCCATGCAAATCCACGGACAACCTAATAGAACTACTTCTCCCCCTTTGGCATCGAGACACCAAAAAGGGAGAATAGCGATGCTAGCGCCCCATGGGATCACTCATCATAGTCCTCGTCCTCGTCCTCGTCCTCATGCTCTTCCTCATCCTCATCTTCAAGCTCCTCAGTATCACCTTCATCATCAGCAGCATCAGCAGAAGGCGCAGAGGGGAACAAGTGACGCTCTAGCTCACCATAGTTCAGCCCGGAGGAAGAGTTCCACCGAGCATATGGAGTGGGAGGTGTAGGAGCCGGAGGAGCACCCAAAGCACCAGACACGTGGTGGAGAATGAGCTGCTGGGAGTGAGCCAACTCATGGCGCCTCAGAGGCCTCATACTGACCCTTGCGTGTGTCCACGCCCAGGCAGAGGATGTGACGCTGGAACCAGTTCAGCTGCTTGATCTCGCGGGCCACGGGAGGCACTAGGGGTCGACGAGCATCCCTCATGAGGCCCTCAGGAGCAGAGGAGGGGTGAGTAGTCTTCTGAACCTTGTTGTAATCTTCTTGGCCTTGTGCACCAAGTCAATGTGAAACTCCTCGGCAGGAAGCAGGTGGCAGATAAGCAACATAATGTAGGGCGCATAGGGAATGGACAGACGGTTGAACATAGCATCACACAGCTCATGGTAAATGAAGTCCATGACATCCAGCCCAGACAGACCGACTCGTCCTCAGGAGGCAACCTCATGAGAAAATTGAAGCTGAACGAGGTGACCACGGATGCTGTCATTGTTGCCCCACTCGGTGTAATAGAGTCACCAAGAGACCCACCAATGCAGCATAGATGGGAGCAAGACCAGCCACAGTACCAACAATACCATTGTCCACATTACGGAGAGAGCAGCATCCTTGTTGGGCTTCAACCGAGTGATGATGCGGCCACTGCTCTATCCCTGCTGCGAAAGGAGTACCCCAAAACCTCAGCAAACACGTGAAAATCAGCAGTCATGGGCCTGTCATGAGTCATCCACTTCATAGTGTGACGCTCATCACCACAAATCACCAGAGTGGAGAAGAATTGCTTCACCACCTCAGAGTCAAAGGAGCACTGGAGGGACATGAGATGGTGCAACCCCATCCTCTCAGCCACATACATCGCATCAACAAGATGCGCCTTCTCCAAAGCATCGCAAGTACCGTAGGGTGCATAGGCCTAATGTTCACCTGGCATAGATGTCTTCATAAATCCCTTCGCTCATTACACCAAAAGCGGGAATCCCCCAGCTCACCATCACGAGGCAGCTCAGCAAATAAGTCACGGTGATGGATGGCGGAAAAGGAGACTGCATCCAAAGCCCTGTAGTTGATCTTGGGCTCCTTTCCCTTCCTCTTGGACACGCCCTTTCGAGTCCTCTTGGATTGTTCAGCCATGCGCCTTTCCTCGTTCTTTCTTCTCCTCAATTCAACTTCGTCCACTAGTTTACCTTGACCGTCGTCCCGAAAGTACTTGGCGCGAGGACGGCGCTTGTAGGTCTTGGGAACACCGGAACTACCTGTGAGGAGAATAAGGGCGATAGCAAGGGGATAAGCATACACACAAGTCCAGGAGAGAGTATGGAACAAGTAGGCAAAAAATTCATAGGTCAAAACTACTCAAAACATACACCATAGTGAAACTGAAGAAGACTTGAATCTGTCAGGCCGGATTATCCGGCCTGGCCAGGGGCGGATAATTTGTCCCTGGCAGATATTTTCGACTTCACCATGAATGCATGTAAAAAAGTAGATCGGGCCTAGAAACTGTAAGACTACGAGTTCTATGCGAAACCACATCCTTCTAGACAACGTTCCATCCAACAAGATACACATCTAGCCAAAGATGGGGAGAGAGGGAGTTACCCTCACTCATTGGAGGAAGAACACGGAGGAGAAGGTACCCGGAGGTGCGGAGAAGAAGATCCGGGAAGACCCGGAAAATCCGGTGGCCGGAGAGGCTCCGGGGAGGGTGAGGGGCGGCAGGCGGCGGCTGGGGAGAAGGAGAGGGCTGGGGAGAAGTGCCGCTCGATATGAGCCCTTCCCCCCGAGCCCTGCCCTTTAAGATCGAATCCGCCAGGGCCGGATTATCCGGCCAACACTTGGGCCAGATTATCCGGCCTAAAATCTGGGATTCTGTTATACACAGAACCAGGCCCACGCATCCCCAAACAACACCCCCACAAGGTGTACAAGGGACTTGTGTGCAAGAATAGATGTCTTAGGGGTAGGGAAGGCTTAGGATTGAGAATGCCAAACTGAGATGGTACTAGACACTCAAAATTGCAAAATCCAAATCAAATAAAAGCCAAGATTGAGTGTGATTCCCATAAGAACATGAGAGAGCAAATAACATCCAAAAAGATCCAATTCTCCACAAAGGAGAGGGCGGTGGCCAAAGCCACCTTGTTGGAGTGGATGGTGTGACACCGCGAAGATATATCTTGGGTTCATGACCAATACTCATCAATAAGCTCACATATCACAACATGATATTAAGAGAAATGATATAACTTGCTATTGGCATTATGGGGGGAGGGTTAGCCCAATAAGTTAGGACCACACTCCCCCTATATCCATGCCCACACCTAGACCAAACAATGATTGAGATGTACAAGTGGGTGCATGGGTAATCAAGACAAGCTCCCGGAATCAATGATATTTAGCTCATTCCTCAAATAGCAGAATCTTGCTTCATCAAGTGGCTTTGTGTCAACACCCGGATTTTTAATCCCAGATGCCCGTTATGCCGTACCTCGCAATCCCAGGATTACCATTTTTGCGAGACATAACGGATTGGATATCATAGTACATCATCCATTACAAACCATACATAAGGTTTTACACAAATAAGGATCTCATGATCCAGTCTTTAATACAACAAGCAGCGGAAATAAATGATAGCGTAGCGGTGGGGTCCATCTTCGAGGCACAGTGCAATCTTGACGAAGGCGATAGTCCTAGTTATCATAGCCGTCTCCGACCATCATCTTGATAATCTCCTTCATAGTCTGGCCATGATAATAGCCAGGGACAAAAGCCATGAGTACTCTTTAAGTACTCGCAAACTACTACTAGCAAGGGTTATGATTCTAAGTTAAAGTACTGAATTGAAAGAATAACTATCAAGTTAAGTTTGAAACCTAAGTTGAGTTCTGAAGCAAGAAAAGATAAACTAAAAGTCTAGAATCACTTAAGTTGGGAAGCTATTTTCATCTACACAACCCTGTTGTGGTCAGGTCAAGGTTCATCATTCATTTCAAGTTATTTAGAAAACATCTGACAACGAAACAGTATGGCCATTCCAACTGTCCATAATCATGACGGCTATTCGAATAGTTTGACACTCTGCAGAGGTGGTACACTTTCACCACAAGATTCGATACATCTGTCAGGGATAACCCTGAATCATCATTCTTAGTATGCAGATAATCAAACATAACCTTCCCTTTACACACCCTAGTACAAGCACCTCTCCTATGAGCATGGCCTCCCAACCATGACCATCAGTCATCTTGGTCACTGCATAGGTGGACAACATTGAGAGGTAGCCTCAGATCAAACCTCTCCCATGAGGGAACTAATACTAATGCATATAAATTTCCAGCTAAGCCTTACCCAATTCAGGTAATGTGGTTGTACGGTAAATTTGGAATGGTATCGCATCCGAATCCAACCATCAGTTTTATAGAAAAAAGGGTTAAGGCTCATGCCTCATCATTTTCATCATCATAAACCAATTGTGTTTCCCAACACATGTCAAAACATCTCAATAGAATGACTCATCACTCCAAGGTTTTCATAACTCATTTTCACCAAGTGTTCCCATCTAAAATGACTCAAGTTTGATCTATTCTAAAACACTAGGTTAAGAGTGTTCACTAAGGTGGAAAGGTGGGATCAATCTCATGCCATAGAATGACATCTAAGGGTTTCTAATTAGGTCAAGTTTTATACTCTTTATGCTACCTTCAAAATTAATTAAAGAACTTTGTGTAAACTAAGGGGGTGTGATCAAAGTATGCTTAAGGCATCTTTACTAAACTATCTAGTTTTATTCTAGCTTGCTACAATAGCTTACTAAAGCATGTTTGCAAGGGTTAGCTTGCCACTAATAGCTTGCCTTGGTTGGTGTGGTGGTTGAAGTTGTCTTCTTCTTCTTCTTGGTAGAACTCCTCCTCCTCGAAGGCTTGGTCGGTACTAGCGTCTAGAAATACATAGGGAGTGCACAATCACCAAACAATACTTAACTTAGGCTAAGTAGTATTCTAAACCACACAATTGATGATCTATTATCATCCCAAACATCACAAGTTTTAATTCAATAGTTTCAACCTTTTTATTTTGGAAAAGTAATTTCTACTCATTGAAATAATAACTAAGATTTAATATTCACCATCAAAATATGGGATCATGTGGACACATGTCCTCACCACATATTCTAACATGTGGGAATGAGATTTAAAGGTGGGATCAATATTACTTTAGTTTAAGTTTATTATTTAATGATTTAAAGTGACTAGAAATGCCTATATACCATTATTTTGGTACTAGTCCAAAGTCACTGCCTGTAAACCTTAATATTATCACATATTTCGATAGATATGATGAAATGTGATTTTTGAGAGTTGGAATCAACTCAAAAGCCAACTTGGTTGATTTTACAAAAATGTTTCAAGTTACAAAAGCTTCTGTCTTCTTATTTTTATTAGGAGAAATCTATAACTCTAAATGTATTAAATCTATAACACTGGACAGAAACTATATTCTAACTAAAAAGAAAAAACCTAGATTTGAATCTACGGGCTTGCGCGGGAAAGGAAATGGGCCGACCCAAATAGCTATGCGCGCAGGAGAGGAGGCTCGGGAGACAGGTCCCCCCCGGTACGGCACTTAAAACGCAAAGCGGCACAAGGCTGTGGGGGTAAGCGATTAGAGGCTAGATCTATTTGACGAGGGTCGCTGCCGACGACGGACGGTCGCCATGAGCTCGAACCCTAGCGGCTCGGGGGGTCTACTAGGGCGCAGGGCTCCAGCAGGGTCGGCGATGGCGAATCTAAGTGGAAGACGACGGCGAGGCGAGGCGTGGTCGTGGCAGAGCTTGGGGTGGCCGGAATCAACGGCACCCTTCTTCTCCAGAGGCGGCGGCTCCGGCTCCAATTCCGGCGAGCTGCTGCTCCACTTGCTCCGGCGAGGGGTGGGTGAGGTTCAGAGAGGTGAGGGGAGTGGAATGGTGTGAGTCTTTGGTGCTGGGGAGTGCTCCTTTTATATGCTCGACGATGAGACCGAGCGGGATGGGCGGTCGACGGTGGCGACATGGCTACGGCGAGCTAGCGGCATGGCTAGGGATGGCGATCGATGGGCGGTCCCCTGGCGGTGCTCTAGCACTTCAATGCGGCCGTAGGGGCGGTGCCATGCGGTCGGGGTGAGGTGGCGCTCTGCGTCAAGCGGCCGTGTCCACGGCGGCGGTGGCTGTGGGGCTTTGGGCGTGACGGAGGTGTCTGGGTGTTCTCTAGGTCGAGGCGGTGGGCGTGGGCTGGTGTCGAGTGGCGGCTTGTGCTGGGGCGATCTGGCGCTGCCTGCGGCGTCGGCATGGTTCGGTGGCACTGGGCGCGGTTTCTCCTCGGTGGTCCACGGCTGCTCTTGGCTCGGGCAAGGGACAGAGAGGGGCGGTGCAGCGTTGGGTACCTCCTAGACATGGCGAGGGAAAGGGGAGTGGTCTGCTGCGGCGGTTGCAAGGTTGGCCGGAAAGGGTGGTGCTCGGCATGGCATGGCATGGCATTGCCACTAGGGCGTGGGCTGCAATTGGCATGGTTTGATCAAAGGGGGACAGAGAGCTTAAATGGAGATCAAATGGGGGCAAAACCCTGTTTCAAACAGTGAGCTAGGATTAGAGGTATGATTCTGCCTGCCAAGTGTTTGATGAAATGGCAAGAAGAGAAAAGTTTTGAATTTTGAGTTCAAAATTTTTGAGTGATCTCCACTAGTGCTAGGTAGTCTCTGGTTGCAAGGGTTTTGAAAATGGTGCTCAAATACATGGTTTTTGAAATAGGGGTGATCTATGCATATGCATTAGATTCAATTTTGAACTGCCATTTAAAATAGTTTCTAGAATGTTTTTAGAAGATCAAAAGGTGGGCCTTGGTACCTCATTATGTGTACTAGCAAGGGGTGCAAAGATCAAGAATTGTTTCTGTTAAGAATTGAGTACTAGGAATAGCCAAAGTAGGCATGAGAGTTAAATTTGTCCAAATGACCATTCCTTCATTTTAATTCTTTTTGATTTGATTTCTTTTAGGAAAAGTTTGGGAATGATGTAGATAATGTTTAAATCACCTAAGAAACATTTTAGAAGCAAAGGATCACACAATCATGGCAATTCAAAACAACTCCTATTTTAAATGCACACATATATGAATGCTTTCATTTTAAATATGGAAAAGTTTTTGTTAATCCTAAATTTGGATGATTTGATCTTTGATACACTTGGATTGAAGTTTTGGTATGTTACACTTTGTAAAAATATCCGCCAGTTGGTTCTTCGTGCACACAAAAGATAGATCAATATCACCTCGAGCAACATGGTCACGAATAAAATGATTCCGAATCTCACTGTGCTTCGTCCTTGTGTGCTGAACTGGATTGTATGCAATTTTGATAGCACTTTCATTATCACATAAAAGAGGCACTTTGTCACAATTGACACCATATTCCTTTAAAGTTTGCCTCATCCACAATAATTGAGTACAAGTGCTGGCAGCACCAACATATTCAGCTTCGGCGGTGGAGAGAGATATACAATTCTGCTTTTTGGAGGACCAACACACAAGAGATCTTCCCAAGAATTGACAAGCTCCAGAAGTTGACTTCCGATCATCCTTATCACCAGCCCAATCTGAGTCAGTATAACCACATAAAGAGAATTTGGAGCCCTTGGGATACCAGAGACCAAAGTTGGGGGAATGGACTAAATATCGAAAGATCCTCTTGACCGCCACTAAGTGGATTTATTTAGGAGCTGCTTGATACCTTGCACACACTCCCACACTCAACACAATATCGGGTCTAGATGCACAGAGGTAAAGAAGAGAGTCGATCATGGACCGGTATACCTTTTGGTCCACATCTTTACCATGAGGGTTCAGTTCGAGATGACACTTTGTTTGCATCGGAGTAGCGACACCATTTAGATCCGTCATCTTGAATCTCTTGAGCATGTCTTGGATGTACTTTGCTTGATTAATAAAGGTTCCTTCTCTTAGTTGCTTGATCTCGAATCCAAGAAAGAACCCTAATTCCCCCATCATAGACATCTCAAACATGTCAGTCATAAGCTTTGAAAATTCATCGTTAAAAGCTTTGTTAGTAGAACCAAAAATGATATCGTCTACATATAGTTGGCATACAAAGAGCTCCCCCTTAACCTTCTTAGTAAAAAGAGTGGGGTCGATTTGCCCAACTTCGAAGCCACGATCTAACAAAAGCTCTTTAAGGTGCTCATACCACGCACGTGGGGCTTGTTTAAGGCCATAGAGTGCCTTATCGAGTTTGTAGACATGGTTCGGGAAGTTAGGATCCTCAAACCCCGGGGGTTGCTTTACGTATACCAACTCATGTAGAGGACCATTAAGGAAGGCACTCTTTACGTCCATTTGCTGCAACTTAAAGTTGTTATGAGCAGCAAAAGCAAGTAGGATACGGATGGACTCAAGACAAGCCACAGGAGCATAGGTCTCGCCAAAGTCGATGTCCTCAACTTGAGAGTAACCTTGTGCCACAAGTCTTGCCTTGTTCCTCACAACAATGCCATTCTCATCTTGCTTGTTCATGAAAATCCACTTGGTGCCGATAACATTGCGGCACTCTTTGGGTTTCTCCACTAGTTTCTAGACTTTGTTGCGCTCGAAATTGTTCAATTCTTCATGCATAGAAACAACCCAGTCTGGGTCTTCAAGAGCTTCAAAGACCTTCTTAGGTTCCACCATGGAGATATGAGCTTGATGCTCACCAAAACTGGCCAATTCTCTTCTAGTAGACACCCTTCATCGAAGATCACCAACAACCTTGTCGAGAGTGTGACCCCTCAACTCAAGGTTACGGTCAGCCCGATCCTTGCGACGAAGTTCAATAAGTTCGTTGTATCTTGGTGGAGGAGATTCATCACTTGAGTCTTCATTGGGGGCATTTTCTCCGCCTTGATCAGTAGCTGGAACATCAGTAGCAGGTGGTGGAGATGCATGCCCTTGAGGTGAGTCCGTAGCCATAACAGGAGGCTGCAGAACTGGAGAGTCAGGGCCGGATAATCCGGCCGATGAAGAGGCTGGATAATCCGTCCTGGGAGGACTTGCAGCAGCAACTTTAGGAAGCCTGGGACTCGCTTGAACTGGCGAGGAGACGGATAATCCGGGGTCAGCCGGAAAATCCGGCCTGGAGCTTGTGTTGATATCTTCACCACCAGGAGCAGCATGGACAGCTGGAGTGGGGTGGCCGAATAATCCGGTATCCACCGGAAAATCCGGCCTGGAGCTTTCTGGAGCATCTTGACCTTCAGCAGTTGATGGAGATGGTGTAGAAGTTGCCCTCATGGTTGGAGCATGTTGCGTATGTGTAGATGAGGGCTCTATATGAGTAGAGCATTGTCCTTCCCGGTCCGCCACAAGGGGTTCCTCAATGGGGCGGAAGAATCCCACGCCCATTCTTCTTATGGCATCTTGGGGTATTTCAACATCTGCATCACAAACACCAACTTGCTCCGCATGGGAACCGTCATTTTCCTCGAACACCACACTACAAGATTCTACAACAGTTCCCGAGAGCTTATTGTAGACTCTATAAGTGTGGGATTCGGCACCATAACCAACAAAAATACCTTCTAGAGCCTTAGATTCAAACTTAGATAAACGAACTCCTTTAACAAGAAAGAAACACTTACACCCGAATACCCAAAAGTGTGAGATGTTTGGCTTGTTACCGGTAAGTATTTCATATGGAGTCTTGTCCAAAATCTTGCGAAGGTATAAACGATTGGATGAATGACAAGCAGTAGAAATTGCTTCAGCCCAGAAGTTATATGGAGATTTGAATTCAGCCAACATTGATCTTGCCATGTCCATTAGAGTTCGATTCTTCCTCTCGGCTACACCATTTTGTTGAGGGGTGTATGCAGCGGAATATTGATGTCTTATCCCCTCTTCACTTAGGAACTCATTTAAGGTGTAGTTCTTGAACTCCGAGCCATTATCACTCCTTATAGCCAGAATGGGGACATTGTGTTGACGTTGAATCTCGTTGGCGAAGTCGATGACAGTTTGTTGAGTTTCACTCTTCAATTTGAAGAAATAAACCCAAGTGTATCTTGAGTAATCATCAACAATCACTAGACAATACTTCTTCCCACCAAGGCTTGCATGAGATGGAGGTCCGAAAAGATCCACATGAAGAAGCTCCAAGATCCTTTTTGAAGAGATAATAGTTTTCCTTCGATGAGGAGAATCATGCATTTTCCCTTCAACACACGCCCTGCAGACACGATCTTTGGCAAAAGAGACATTTTCTTTTAGTCCAAGAATATGGCCACCCTTGTGGAGACTTTGCAAAGTTCTCATATTGACGTGGGCTAGTCGGCGATGCCATAGCCAACCCGCGTCAGCCTTTCCGAAAAGACACATCGGACCTGTAGTGGTTTTCCCCAAAAAGTCTACCACGTACAGGTCGTTTTCAACATATCCCACGAAAGCGACTTTTAGAGACTTGCTCCACAAGAGTACCACCAAATCAACATCAATGTAAACTGCAAAGCCCATCTTACCAAGGGCACGAACAGAAAGTAAGTTATACCCGAGGGTCTCAACAAGCATGACGTCCACGAGAGAGATATCGTGAGCCACCACAACTTTGCCGAGACCCAATACCTCAGATTTTGACTTGTCACCATAGGAGACGGTAATGTGATCAAGATTCGGCCGCATCTCCGTGATGATCTCCTTGCTTCCGGTCATATGACTCGTACAACCGCTATCGAGTACCCATTTAGAACCACCGGAAGCATAGCCCTGCAAGAAAATTACTTCTTGGTTTTAGGTACCCATTTTTCAATGGGTCCTCTCATGTTAGTAACAAGGATCTTGGGAACCCAAATAGACCAAGGAATGTAACAATCATAAGGCTCTACATAACTAGCATAAACATCACCATAAGAATCACAATATAGTTCGGAGTTAGGATTGTTGATCCCTGCAAAACCATCATAATTAGTCTTGTCATTGGTAATGTTCCTAGTCTTCGATTGAGCAGTCTTGTTCTTCTTGTTCTTCTTGTTTTTCTTGCTCTTTGTCCTGGGTACGTAACCAAGACCTTCTTTACTGTTGTTTGACCTTTGCCTGCTCAGTATCTCATCAATAACCCCTATACCTTTGTGTTGAGAACTCCTTGCAAGATCTTCTTTTCCAAAGGATGAAGATGAGGTACTGGGTACATTATACTATTTAAATTGAGTTTGGAGCTGGTCATGAGACTCATTTAGAGTAGAATGATCACTCTTCAATGCCTTGTGAGCACTTTCAAGATCATCAAACTTCTCCAAAAGTCTAGCATGAACAGCCCCAAAATCAATCTTTTCTTTCTTTAGTTTATTTACCTTGGCAAGGGCATGGTCACGTTCTTTAATGAGCTGAGCTGCAGCTTCTTCTTGTGACTCCTCTAGGGATTCGAGTCTTTCTGCCAAAGAAACTCGAGTTTCCTCTTCCTCTTCCAAGGCATTCTTCAAAGAGGCTATCTCCAAAGCATCTTCTCTTTCAATTCTGCCCTTTTCTTCAAGGAGATCTTCGGCTCGAACAAGTTGACTCATAAGAGTATCAAAATGGAGTTTGTGCTCACCTTGTAGGTTAGTGAAAAAAATATCCAAGGCAATAACTTCTTCTTTCATTTCAAGACTGTCATGATCATCCATATCCAAAATTATGTTAGTCTTAGAAAATGTGGAGTTAGAAGTCGATACCTCGGATCCTCTTGCCATTAGGCAAGTGGTTTTGTTGTTGATGGTGTTCTCGTTCGGCGAGTTGAAGAGAGAGGAGGGAGTCGATGTGGTGGCTATAGCAGCCACTTCGCGGGAACTATCATCATCCTCTTCATCTTCACTTGCGGAGGAGTATTCCTCTTGAGCTACAAGGACCATCTTGGGTTGCTTCTTGAAAGGACCATTCTTCTTAGCAAATGGCTTCTTCTTAGGAACTTTGGATTTCTCTTTAAGAATGAGCCTGCCACCATTGTCTTCTCTATTTTCATAAGGACACTCGGCTACAAAGTGCAGTCTATCTCCACAGTTGAAGCAAGTTCTCAATCTTGGGCCACTTTCTCTTCTTCCATTTGACCCGTTCTTGCGCTCAAGTTCAGACTTGGCTTTAGCAGGGTCCTTCCAAAAGTTCCTTGCATAGAATGCCATGTACTCACCGTGAGCACGTTTGACCTCATCGGGGCATTCCATGGATATCCTCTCAAATGCTCCTTCATCATCCTCTTGCTCAGCAACATTGGCTTTGAGAGCCATATTGACACCCTTTTGCATTCCAATGGCCCGAGCACGGGCATCTTCAGCATTCTTTGCCGCCACTTTGAATGACGCCATTTCTTGCATGACTTCATTGGATGCCATTTGATGATAGTTGTGTCTACCTTGCAAGCTCTTCAAATCCGTCGGTTCGAAAGGCATTAAGGCACTCACATACTTCCTTTTTATCCATGCATCATCAATGTGAGTGGCCCCATGCTTCCGAAATGTTGTTGCGATGCCCTTGAGTCTTCTATACATGTCCTCATGGTTTTCACCATCCAACATGTAGAATCCCTCAGCTTCTTTACTAAGGGCATCATACCAGTTTCTTCTCATGCTTTCATTTCCAACAAAAAGGTCCGTAAGAGCATCCCATGCCTCTTTAGCCGTGTTGAGATGTTCAATGTGTGGCATGTCCTTGGGACCCACACCCAGCTGTATCATGTGGAGAGTAGTGGCATTCAACTGGCTATCCACAACTTCCCTTCTTGTTAGATTGGTTTGATCTCCAACATGAAGACCTTCTTCAATGATCCTCCACAATTCAATAGAGGAGCTGCAAACATGAGATTTCATTAGAAATTGCCATTGGTTAAAAGAAGATGCAGTGAGCTTGGGTGGATCACCCCTATTGTTTATATGAGAATGAGGGATAGGTGGGTCGGGGGAATATACGTGGCGAACCTCACTATATTCCTCCTTACCACTTCCCTTTTTGGAGGTGGAACCATTTAGTTTTTCACCTTCCACATCATCATCCTTAGATCCGATGTTACCATTTTCCTTAGATGATGGTGAGGGAGCCTCAGAGGAGGATGGAGATGGGGCTATGGATGATGTAAGGCGAGCAATCATTTGATTCATCTCCTCCATCTTGGCCTCAAAGGATTTCAACAAGGTTGTTTCCAACGACTTGAGATCATCCATTGTGACCTTATCCACGGCCTCATTTCCATCATCCCTTGTACCCATACTACTCTTAGGCGTTTAAGCCCGAATTAAGAGTCGGGGCTCTGATACCAATTGAAATGGATCATATGGGCACCTAGAGGGGGTGAATAGGTGCTACACCAATTTTTAATTCTTTTTCAATTTTAGGCTTAGCACAAAGGTAAATTCTCTAGATAAACTAATGTGTGGAATTTCCCTATATGCAAACCTATCTACTAGCGAGTAAGGAGCGAGTGGAAGAGGAACGAGTGAACTGAAGTGAAGCACGCGGAGACACATGATTTGTTTGACCGCAGTTCCTTCCTTGTTAAGGGAAGTACGTCTGCGTTGGAGGGGTGGGCGGTACTAAGACCACAACGCCACAAAAGGCCTCACCCTGTTCTCCGATGGATCTCGCCACAACAGGCCTGATCCACCTTCCACTATAGGTACCCTTCGAGGTGGGCACCGGCGCCTTTACACAACTAGCAGGGCAACAACTTGGAGGCTCCCGAAATGACAACAAGCTGCCACAAGAACAAAGTTGTCAAAGACAATAACACGATCTAGGTATTAACGAAAATACTAGATCAGGGATTTCTCCAAGTGAATGGAGAGGAGTTGAAGCGCTTGATTCTTGATGTTGATGATGAACTTCTCCTCCTTTAATTCCACCAAAGATCAAGACCTTAGGGTGGTTGAAGTGGGAGATCGAGATTTAGAGCTCTTGCAGTGGTCCGTCAAATTCGAATGAATCAAGAGATCTGGACGTTGGGGAAGAAGGGGTACTTATACCCCCTTCCAAAAGCCAGTCGTTGCACACTTTGGGGGCCGGATTATCCGGCCAAAGTGAGGGCCGGATTATCCGGTCTGGGGAAACTCCGCCCCAGACTCGGAATATCCGGCAGAAAATCCGCCCCCTCTCTGAGCGTTGCGCCGAGCTTGCCCTTGATCAACTTCTGGGGGCCGGATTATCCGGCCCTATGCGAAGGTCGGATTATCCGGCCTGGGGAAGAAAAACCACCCCAGTTCGGATTTTTCGGTAGAAAATCCGACCGGATACCGAGCGACGCGCCTTGGCTCCTTTTGCTCAAAAACTGGGGGCCGGATTATCCGGCCCTTGTGAAACCCGGATTATCCGGCCTGGGGAGGAAAAACTGCCCCAGTTCAGATTTTCCGGGAAAAAATCCGACTGGACACAGAGCGATGCGCCTTGGCTTCCTTGAGAGATGACGTAGGCCGGATTATCCGGCCCTTGGAGGGGCGGATTATCCGGCCCCTTCAAAACTTCCTGCACACTTAGCACACATGAAAAGTCTCCATAGTATTGTTATCTAACACGCAAAACATAGGAAAACATGAAATGCTCTTTCAGGTGGGCCCCCCTGGTACCTTCTAGGCACTCCTCTGCCCCATTTTTCACGTAAAAATTTAATCTGAATTTTCTGGAAATTTTCGAGACACTTTATTTTTGAGCAATTTTCAAGCATAGAAGAATGATTTTCTGACAGAAAAAAGTTTTTGGAAAGATGCAATGACAAAACAACACTAATACTTTATAAGTTCTAAGACACTCTAACATGCAAGCAACTAACAACAGAAAAGAAAACTAAACGAAAACAAAAACTAAAATAGATAGAATAGAAGTAAGCGGAGATAATCATGGTGAAAACATTGTTTTGTTCAATGAAATCCTTTTTGTTAACAAGGGTGATCAGGTCTTGTTACCAAAACAATTTTATATGAAACAAAACTTTGTATTTCACTAATGATTATGTTACCTCAACCTTGATAGCAATGGTCCCAATCATAATAGTTTCAAATTTTTCTCTTGGTATGGGACAATATATTTCTCCAACTTGAATGCCATCAACATGTTCAATTGAATTTAAACCATAAGTCCTATCAATCTTCTTGGGGAAATAGACAGTATACTCCTTGTCATTAACATTAAAGGTCACCTTTCCTTGATTACAATTAATAACAGCTCCTGAAGTATTAAGAAAAGGTCTTCTAAGAATAATAGACATATTATCATCTTTAGGCATTTCAAGCACAACAAAATCTGTTAATATCAAGGAATTATGAGCCACTTGAACAGGTACATCCTCACATATACCAACATGAATAGTGGTAGATTTATCAACCATTTGCAAAGATATATCAGCTGGTATCAGTTTCTCCAGTTGAAGTCTCTTATAGAGAGAAAAAGGCATGACACCGACTCCTGCTCCCAAATCACACAAAGCAGTTCTAACATAACTATTCTTAATAGAGCAAGGAATAGTTGGAATCCCTGGGTCTCCAAGTTTCTTTGGAACCTTACCATTAAAGGAATAATTAGCAAGCAAAGTAGAAATTTCTTCATTAGGGATCTTCCTTTTATTCGAGACAATATCCTTCATATACTTTGAATAAGGAGGCAATTAATAGCATCAGTCAAAGGAATTTGCAAGAATAAAGGTTTCATCCACTCACAAAACTTGTTATAGTGTTCATCCTCCTTTGACTTGTGTTTCTTATCAGGGAAAGGCATAGGTTTTTGGACCCAAGGCTCTCTTTCACTACCATGTTTCTTAGCAACAAAATCTTCTTTAGTGTATTTAGTATTCTTAGTGTGCCTTTCAGGTTCTTCTTCAACTTTTTCTTTATGAGGAACATCATTTTCTTCATTACCACTTTTAGTTTCAGCATCAGAGACAGATATACTATTAGGATCTTTAGTTGGTTCAGAGGGTTCTACAATACTTTTGTGTTTCTTTTTTCTTTTCTTACGAGTAGTACCACTATTTTCAGCTTGTTGAGAATCCTGCTCAATTCTTTTGGGATGCCCCTCAGGATATAGAGGATCCTGGGTGGCAGCACCACTTCTAGTTCTAATTTCATAAGCATGTCTTTCTTTGGCAGCATTAACTAGCAAGTCTTTTTACACTTTAATAAGTTGTTCTATTTGAGTTTGAACCATTTGAAAATGTTTAACAAGCATTTTAACATCATTAGAGGTTCTTCCCACAATATCTTTTAACTCAACAATAGCTCTAGTGTTTTCCATTATATGATTTTGCACCCTCTTATTAAAAGTATCTTGCTTAACAATAAAAATATCGAATTCTTCTAAGCATTGATCAGGAGGTTTAGAGTAAGGGATATCACCTTCATCAAAGTGTTGGAGAGAGTGTACCTCAATAGTGGGTGAATAGGAGATTGGCTTACATAGTACTTCTATAGGAGGTAAATTCTTGACATCTGCAGCTTTAATACCCTTCTCCTTAAGACATTTCTTAGCTTCCTTCATCACTTCATCTTTTAGTGCAAAACATATCTACTTTCCTGAACACTTTTGCTATTGTTTTTCCTCTAAACTTGTGTGATTTGGATACAACTAACACGGACTAACGCTGTTTTCAGTAGAATTGCCTTGGTGTCTAGTTTTTGTGCAAAAAATCAACTATCAGGAAAAATCCCGGAAATTATGCCAAAAATCCTATTTCACCAGAAGACTCACGGAGCCAGAAGATGAGACGGAGGAGGGCCACGAGGGGCCCACACCACCTGGCCGCGTAGGCCAGGCCAGGCCATGCCTGGGGGTGGTGTGGCCGCCTCGGTCACCCCCTCGGCCTCCCTCTTTTCCTATAAGTTGCCACTTGACCTAAAAACCAAGGGGGGTTCGACGTTTTTCCAGAAAGAGTTCCGCTATGCCGCCACCACCAGATTCCGTGATTCGGAACCAGAAACTCCGTTCTGGCACCCTGCCGGGACGGGGAATTGGAGGATATCATCACTGTCATCATCACCATCGCTTCTCCATCGACCATCCATGTTTCCCCCATCCATGAGTGAGTAATCCCCCGCTGTAGGCTATGGGGATGGTAGGGATTGGATGAGATCATTCATGTAATGGCATCAAATTGTTAGGGCATGGTGCCCAGTATCTATTGTTAGTGCTTTTTGACTTTGTTGCAACTTGTTATGCTTAATGCTTGTCACTAGGGCCCGAGTACCATGATTTCAGATATGAACATGTTATTGATTCATTATGATAGTATTGTTTATGATCTTATCTACAAGTTGTATACACATATTGTTGTCCGGAACCAAAGGCCCCGAAGTGATAGCAATCGGGATAACCGGAGGGGATGGCTTTGATGTGAGGATCACATGTGTTCACAGAGTGTTAATTCTTTGCTCCGGTGCTCTATTAAAAGGAGCACCTTAATTGCCAGTAGTTCCCTTGAGGCCCCGCTACAAACAGGCTGGCAGGACAAAAGATGTTGTGCGAGTTCTCATTGCGAGCACGTATGACTATATATGGAACACATGCCTATGATTATTTAGTACTTGGATGCTTTATCTTATTTATCTGCAAATGCCCTATTTGTTGATTGCCAGATGAATTGTCTTGTCCATGCAATGCCTGTCCATCCATCCCTATGCCTACCGCGCTTTAATCCTATTGTTTCCTGCAATTGTTACTACTGTCTTTACTTTACTACTGCTATTACTTTGTTATCGTTACTACAAAACTGTTGCTACTGATAAACTGCTGTGCGCAAGATTGTTTCCAGGTGCAGCTGAATTGACAACTCAGTTGTTAAGGCTTATAAATATTCTTTGGCTCCCCTTGTGTCGAATCAATAAATTGGGTTTCACTTCCCTCGAAAATACTGCAATACACTCCCTATACTTGTGGGTCATCAGGTACTTTATACGTCCAAAACATATCTACTTTCCCGAATACTTTTGCTACTGTTTCTCCTCTAAACTTGTGTGATTTAGATACAACTAACACGGACTGACGTTGTTTTCAGCAGAATTACCTTGGTGTCTAGTTTTTGTGCAGAAAATCAACTATCAGGAAAAATCCCGAAAAATATGCCAAAAATCATGTTTCACCAGAAGATTCACGGAGCCAGAAGACAAGACAGAGGAGGGCCACGAGGGTCCCACACCACCTGGCCGCGGGCAGCCAGTGCTGCGCCTGGGTGTTAATAGGCCTCGGTCACCCCCTCGGCCTCCCTCTTCGCCTATAAGATGCCTCCTGACCTAAAAACCCAGGAAGGGTCGACGTTTTTCCAGAAAGAGTTTCGCTACGCCGCCACCACCAGATTCCGTGAATCAGAACCAGAAACTCCATTCTGGCACTCTGCCGGGATGGGAGAATTGGAGGAGATCATCGCCATCATCGTCACCATCACTTCTCCATCAACCATCCATGATTCCCCCATCCATGAGTGAGTAATCCCCCGCTGTAGGCTATGGGGATGGTAGGGATTGGATGAGATCGCTCATGTAATGGCAGCAGATTGTTAGGGCATGGTGCCTAGTATATAGTATTAGTGCTTTTTGACTTTGTTGCAACTTGTTATGCTTAATGCTTGTCACTAGGGCCCGAGTGCCATGATTTCAGATCTGAACATGTTATTGATTCATGATGATAGTATTGTTTGTGATCTTATCTGCAAGTTACACATATTGTTATCCGGAACCAAAGGACCCGAAGTGACAATAATTGGGATAACCGGAGGGGATGGATTTGATGTGAGGATCACATGTGTTCATGGAGTGTTAATGCTTTGCTCCGGTGCTCTGTTAAAAGGAGCACCCTAATTGCTAGTAGTTCCCTTGAGGCCCCGCTGCAAACGGGCTGGCAGGACAAAAGATGTTGTGCAAGTTCTCATTGCGAGCACGTATGACTATATATGGAACACATGCCTATGATTATTTAGTACTTGGATGCTTTATCTTTTTTATCTGCAAATGCCATATGTCTTGATTGCTATATGAATTGTCTTGTCCATGCAACACCCGTCCAACCATCCCTATGCCTACTGCGCTTTAATCCTGCTATTTACTGCAATTGTTACTACTGTCTTTACTTTTACTACTGATATTACTTTGCTATTGCTATTACAAAACTGATGCTACTGATAAACTGCTGTGAGCAAGATTTTTTCTAGGTGCAGCTGAATCGACAACTCAGTTGTTAAGGCTTATAAATATTATTTGGCTCCCCTTGTGTCGAATCAATAAATTGGGTTTCACTTCCCTCGAAAATACTACGATACACCCCCTATACTTGTGGGTCATCAAGACTATTTTCTGGCGCTGTTGCCAGGAAGCATAGCTCTATTTATCAAGTTCACTTGGAATCACTATTGTTCGCTGCCCTCCATTCATCATGGGTAAGTCTCGTGATGGAAAAGTTCCTATATTACCATCCACTACAAGAAGAGGTATGGTTCTGAACACCTCTGTTGCTCTTGATTCACCACCTGTTATGTGTAAGCTCCTTACACCACCACATACACATGCTACACATACTGCTACTAATACTGAATCTGAAACTTCTGATACTTATGATGTTGCTTCTACTGTGCTTGATAAAAGTGGTTCATTAGGTCCTTTCCTAGATGCTATGATTGCTAGAACTATAGCTGGAAATACTGAAACTCCTAATGAAGATACTACTACACCTGTCAATTCACCTGAGTCTATAGAGAGCTATGATATTGAAGACGGATATATAGAAATGAATGATGAATTTATTAAAGAATGTCAAAATACTTATGGTAAAAGTGCTATTAAGAGTCTCCTTGAGAGGCGTACTATAAAACCCAAATTATCTCCTAATGATAAGTTTGCTACATCTCCCATAAACATTAAAGATAAGGAATATGATTTCTCTCTTGATTTATCTTACATAACTATTGTTGAGAAAGAACATTTTTGTGGGACCAAGAATGAAAGTTTTTAGCACATATGACTGAGCTTTCTACCATGAGTGGCCTGTTTTCTGATGATATTAAGATGCGCACCTACTTTGTTGCTAAAACATTCCCTTTTTCACTAAAAGGAGAAGCTAAGGCTTGGTTTAATAATTTACCTCCTGGATCTATTGATAGCCCTGATTGCTTGATTAGTACTCCCTCTATCCCAAAATATAAGGCACCTAAGGATTAGTGAAAAGTCAAATCATATTAACTTTGACCAATTATTTAGGAAAAAATAACTATATGTACAATATTAAATGGACACATTAGGAAAATATACTTTATGTTGCATCTATTCATATATTTTTAGTATTATAAATATTCATATTTTTGTGTATAAACTTGGTCAAACTTAGAAAACGTTGACTTTTGGCTAATTATTAGGTGCCTTATATTTTGGGACGGGGGAAGTACCTTCCTTCAGAAATATTTCCCTCCTAGTGCTAGACATGCTATTTTGCAGGAACTTTTTGATTTTAAACAAGGAGAAAAAGAGATATTGCCTGAATAATGGGCAAGGTTTTGTGCTTTGATTCATGCACAGGATGGAGGTCCATTACCTAAAAATGAGCTTCTTGATATATATTATAATGGACTAACTGAAAAATCTAGGACATACCTGGATAGTTGTGTCGATTGTGTTTTCAGGAATAGAACTCCCAAGGAAGCTGAGGAATTAATGGCTAAAATAATCAAGAATTATGATGACTGGACTTCATCCGAGCCAACTATGCCTGAGACAACTACACCTGAGTTAACTGTGCCTGAACCAACACCAACACCAAATAAGAGAGGAGTGATTGAACTAAATGATGAAGTGATGAAGGAAGCTAAGAAATGTCTTAAGGAGAAGGGTATTAAATCTGAAGATGTGAAGAATCTACCTCCTATTGAAGAATTATGTAAGCCAATCTCCCACTCATCCACTATTGAGGTACACTCTCTCCAACATTTTGATGAAGGTGATATTCCTTACTCTAAACCTCCTGATCAATGCTTGGAAGAATTTGATGTTTTTATTGTTAAGCAAGATAATTTTAATAAAAGGGTGCAAAATGGTTCAAACTCAAATTGATCAGCTATTATTGAGTTGAAGGATATTGTGGAAAGAACCTCTAATGATGTTAAAATGCGTGTTAAACATTTCCAAATGGTTCAAACTCAAATTGATCAGCTTATTAAGGTACAAAAAGATTTGCTAGTTAATGCTTCTAAGGAAAAACAAGCTTATGAAATTAGAACTAGAAGTGGTGCTGCCACCCAGGATCCTCTATATCCTGAGGGGCATCCTAAAAGAATTGAGCAAGATTCTCAGCAAATTGAAAATAGTGGCACTTCTCCTAAGAAAAGGAAAAAGAAACATATAACTATTGTAGAGTCTTCTGAACCTGCTAAAGATCCTAATAGTATATCTGTCTGTGATGCTAAAACTGAAAGTGGTAATGAGGAAAATGATGCTCCTGATAAAGAAAAAGTTGAAGAAGAACCTGAAATACACACTAAGAATGCTAAATACACTAAGGAAGATTGTGTTGCTAAGAAACATGGTAGTGAGAGAGAGCCCTGGGTCCAAAAACCTATGCCTTTCCCTGATAAGAAACACAAGTCAAAGGAAGACGAACACTATAATAAGTTTTGTGAGTGGATGAAACCGTTATTTTTGCAAATCCCTTTAACTGATGCTATTAAATTACCACCTTATTCAAAGTATATGAAGGATATTGTCTCTAATAAAAGGAATATCCCAATGAGGAAATTTCTACTTTGCTTGCTAATTATTCCTTTAATGGTAAAGTTCCAAAGAAGCTTGGAGACCCAGGGATTCCAACTATTCCATGTTCTATTAAAAATACCTATGTTAGAACTGCTTTGTGTGATCTGGGAGCAGGAGTTAGTGTTATGCCTTGTTCTCTCTATAAGAGACTTCAATTGGAAAAACTAATACCAACTAACATATCTTTGCAAATGGCTAATAAATCTACTACTATTCCTGTTGGTATATGTGATGATGTACCTGTTCAAGTGGCTCATAATTGCTTGATATTAACTGACTTTGTTGTGCTTGAAATGCCTGAAGATCATAATATGTCTATTATTCTTGGGAGACCTTTTCTTAATACTGCAGGAGCTGTTATCAATTGTAATCAAGGAAAGGTAACTTTTAATGTTAATGACAAGGAGCATATTGTCTATTAACCCAAGAAGATTGATAAGAATTATGGCTAAAATTCAATTGAAAATATTGAGGGCATTCACGTTGGAGAAATATATTGTCTCATACCAAGAGAAAAATATGAAACTATTATGATTGGGACCATTGCTATCAAGGTTGAGGTAACATAATCATTTAATGGAATACAAAGTTTTGTTTCATATAAAATTATTTTGGTAACAAGACCTGATCAACCTTGTTAACAAAGGTATTTTAATGAACAAAACAATGTTTTCACCATGATTATCTTTGCTTACTTTTATTTTATCCATTTTAACTTTTGTTTTTACTTAGTCTACTTTTCTTTTGCTAGTTTCTTGCATATTAGAGTGTCTTAGAACTTCTGAAGTTTTAGTTTTGTTTTGTTTTTGCATCTTTCCGAAAACATCTTTCTGTCAGAAAATCATTCATCAATACCTAAAAATTGCTCAAAAATAAAGTGTCTCGAAAAATTCCAGAAAATTAATATTAAATTTTTACGTGAAAAAAGGGGCAAAGGAGTACTTGGAGTGACCCAGGGGGGCCACCAGGCAGGCACACCACCTGGTGGCGCGACCACACCAGGGGCGCGCCTGGCCATGGTGTGGGCCACCCCTGGCCCTCCACTTACTCTCTCACTTGCCACTTCTTTCTCTCTCCAGAGAAAACACCAGTTCATTTCTCAAACTCGGATTCTTGCTGCTCTTGCTCGCGATTTTTCGATCTCCTTGCTCAGCCCATCTTTGCAGCTGAAATTTGGAGCATTTGTTCTCTGGTATGTGACTCCTCCGCTTGTCCAAGTAGATTTGTGTTTAGTGGATTATATCTTGAGTATTTTGCTACTATAGGTGACAGGTTATGTGAGCTTGTTCAATGCTTAGAGAAATTGTTTTGATGCATGTTTAGGGCTCTTACAAGTCCCTATGAGTAGTTCCTTTCATTATGTATTCACTTTGCAATCACGTGTATGATGGTTGTCTAAAAATTTCAGAAAAGAAGATGAATTAACACCAACTCAACCAACATGAATTGAGGGTGTCTGCAGTTATGAAGGTTCACCGTGAGGAGGAAGTCTTTCCCTCTGCCTATCCATGCCCCGAATTCATGAGGGCTGCAGGGATTTCTCAAGATTTCCATACTTTGATTACTAATGCAGGATTGGAGCATTTTGTGGGAGACGAACTTACCCAATATGTGAAACTAACTATGTCTGTGGTGCACGATTTCCGATTTAGTTGCTCTTTGCCTAATCCCATGGTCCACTACAAAATTTACAATGTAGTTGTCGATCTCCCTTTTGATGACTTTTGTGCAGCTATTAAAGTACCACAGTGGGGTTCGTGTGGAAGGATTAGAGAGCGACCTACACCACTCATGGACTTGTACGCGGAAATTTGCCAAGGGAGCAACTTCTCAAAGGAGAGTGGTAAAATTCGTAATATTCATCTCCCGTCTATTCGATACTTTGCCTACTTTATTGCCTAGTGTGTTCTCGCTAGGAAAACTGGTAATAAATTATCCTCATATGATCTAGCCTTCATCTCAGCTGCTTTAAAATGAGATAGGACTTATAATTTGGGTGCCTTGATAGTTTTTCGTCTTGCTGCTAACCGCGAGAAAGGTGGAATTTGTGGAGGCCTCATCCTTTCTCGTTTAATAGATTTACATGGTGTAGTGCCTCATCATCTAGACCTACAGTTTCCCATAGAGAGGCTTGACCTTAATTCCATGATACAGCATAAATTCGTTTCTTCTTGGGCTAATTTGAGTGATTTATCTTATGAAATAACCTTCCTCAAGGATGGTTGGAGAAGGGGTAAGTCCGAGTGTGTTGTTCTTTTGCCTGCGCCTGTTTTGTTTAACCTTGATACCAGGGAAGGATGGTCACTCACCGAGGAAGAGCTCGATACATATTTGGGGGAGCTCTCCCATTGGGAGAAGGATACTGGAAGGGAGGCTTCACATGATTCGGTCCAACCCTCGAATGAGGGGGAGTCTGGCGGCGAACTGGCTACCTAGGAGGATGGGCAGCCTCAACTCCTCGTCCACGCCTCGGTGTCACGCTCGTCCGACTCTGCGCCGACATAGTCGCCTCATGCCACATCTGAGCCCACTCGCATGTCTACACTCTGGCATGTGAAGCGGTAGACGGAGTCATCGATGCGCTCGCTGTCGAGGACGCGCTCGCGTGACATCATGATCAATGAAGGCCCCGCCCTGTTAGTGGTGAAACCAAGTCGCCCTCATCCCGTCGCCTTGGCTCCCGTGATGGACCGCCAGGCAATGACTGCCCATCTCGTAGGTCACGCGTCGCCTTAATGCGGCGCCACCGCCGGCCTGCCTTCTTGCCATGTCGTGTTTTCCTTCCCACGCCGCTACACCGCTCCCGCCTTCGCCGCCCTTCCCCTTTCAGCTATAAATGTTGTTGCCCTCGCTGGTTCACAGGCCACACTCTCAAGCCTCCCCATTTCCCCAACCATGAACTCCACCTCCAGCGAAAATAAAAAGCTCTCGGTGGAAGCAATGGCGGAGAGGTACCCCAGCGACCCGGCGGCGGCGAACGGCTCTGGCCGGTGTTCTCTCTAGCCATGGGAGGCACGGATGCTGCACAACGTTGGCTACATGGCGTTGTCGGACTTCCGGTGCCTGCCCACCTAGAAGCTCAGCACCGCCAACATGCTGGTGCCGCTAGTGCCTTAGTACGACGAGATGGTGGAGGAGATCCAGGCGGCCATGGCGGTGATGGAGGATCTGAAGCTCGCCGAAGACGCCAGTAACCTGGTTTACTAGCAGAACTTCTTCGCCGAGCGCCGGAAACAGGAGTTCGCCGCCCACGACGGCCCGCTCGGCATGCCGCCGAAGCGGCACAACGTGGCGGCACGCTATCGGTGGTGGAGCGCACTAGGACGAACTCTCGTGGCCATCCTAGAGCATATCGCCGTCGACAACTAATGGCTCTAAAATATAGCCATCTAACGTCCACATTTAAACTGGATATTAGTCATATTCTTGATGAAATATCTCTCTAAACCTTGCCACTAATGCTAATATTTAGAGGGGTATACAATCCTTTCTTTTGTATTTTTCTTGTGCAAATAATGTTGTTTAACGGAGGGAATCACTACATTAAGTCAAAGATACAAGATTTCAATTACCAGAAGAAACCAGGAGCCTTACATCGGAGGCAGATGCCATAACGACCAACTATACGACCAGAGCAAAAATTTCGACCATATAGCTCCGGTCGTATAGTTGGCGCCGCCACCATTAAGTGAAACAAAACAACTTTCGTGAAGGGACCCCGATATAAAGAAGCCTCTGGCGACAAGAAACAGAGCCCAGAAGAGACGCACCATCCATAAGTCCCTGCCACAGACCACTAGCCGCCTCCAGATCTCCAAACCCTTCTCCATCTCTATAGCCATACTCCACCACTTGTAATAGTAGATCTCTTCTCCAATTGGTGACATTGTAAGACTATTGCTATCAATCTCATGATTTTTATTACAATGTTTGTGATTGTTGATCTCATATGTATGTGTGAGTAATTCTCCTTGGGCTAAGGGCTTCGGCCTAGCCATGTAGCAATTGTGCATGTGTATTATTATAGATGAGATCGTGTATTAGTTTGTATGACATGATGATTATTGTAACCTCTATTGCCTCAATCCAAGGACTTGTCAGGTACCCAAGACCCCGAGGGTTGAGCCAGGTATAGGGAGTATGAGCGATGACTGATCTGTAGGTTGGGAACCTCAGTGACAAAAGGGGTAGTACGGCTGTATGTGAGAGATTTGCTTGGGATTAACGGTGATATTACTATGCATATCATTAGTTCTCTTTCTTCTATGTATGAGACTAGTAAGTTATTGCTATAAGCGGTTGCGGAGGCAATAACAATTATGGATACACTGTCCACATATAGTTTATCTTGCTCCAACAAGTACACGCATGCTTTATTTCTATCTTTTATTTCCATCAGATGTTTTTGCACAACTACAGGTGAAACCGAACGCCCTAGGCCCTCTCTCTCCATCATCGACAACAACAAAAAGACGCAAACTACTGGTCTGGTGAAAACACAAAAGGAATTCTAAAACTCCCGAAGGTCCGTTAAAATAACTTCACTACACATTCGCTTCCCGAGGATTCGATAACCTACGTCAACTAGGGAAAAAAAGCTATACTACATCCGTAATCCGGATCGAAGGTAGCAACCCTTTTTCTGGCGCCGTTGCCGAGGAAGCAATAGCTACCCTGCTGAGGTTATTAGGAATCTTGCTAGTTTTAATTCTTCTTTTTAATTTTGTTAGTTTGCTTTCAGTCTTTATTTGATAAACCAAAAAAATTAGTTAGTCTTTAAATTCTTGCTTTTTACCGTTATAATTCTTTATCTAAGAAAACCCAAAAACATAGGAACACTACTAGGAAACAGCCTATAGGTAGACAAGTTAATCTGTGGCGCATATGTAAATCCATGCACCAGAGAGACTTGTCAGTGGCACACTAGAAAGCATGCGCCACAGAAACTTAGAAGTTCTGTGGCACATTTCGTACAATATGCGCCACAGATGATTGGTGGGACCCGCCAGCCGGGGTGGGGCGATCCAAGTTATGTGGCGCATAATGAGATATGCGCCACATAAGTTGCCTCTTCTGTGGCGCATATAAAATTATGCGCCACGGAACATGGAGGAGGGCCCCACCACGGAATCTAATTCACCCATGATCTGTGGCGCATGTGAGGATATGCGCCACAGATATGTTTCACTTCTGTGGCGTATATCCTCACATGCGCCACAGAACATGGAGGAGGGCCCCACCACACGGAATCTAATTTTTGTGGCACATTTCCTTCATATGCGCCACAGATGAGGGCGTCCAAATCCATGTTAAAAAGGTGACAAAGCTCCCACCTTATCTATCCACCACCACCCATTTCACATCTCTTCCTTTCTACCTCCTCCCAACTCGTCTTCCTCCTCCCTCACACCCCATTTTGCCCATAGTTTCTCCATTTTCTTGTAACTAAACCTACTTTAGTCCATAGATTGGTAAGTGGAAGCTTTCCTCCAACTTGTAGATCTAAAAGTTCCTTACTTTTCTCTCTCACGTCTCTATTTGTTTACTAATTTCCTCTCCACCAACTTGTAGATCTATTTGTCCACACTCTCTCATCGCGCGGTCTTGTCTCGCTATTATTGTGTCTATTAGGTGAGTACTTGGCCATGAACATGTAGGTGAAGCTTGTCGCGCGGGCGGTGTGTGTGTGCGATCCATGGTGAGACAATGCTTGTGTGGTGCATGAATGTTTGCAATGGGAGGAAGCTTTTTGTTGCTTGCTTGTTGTTGTCCCGGCCGGTGTGGTTGCATGGATGTTTGCTGAAATGTTGATTCATTTCCATTTCGGCAAATTTTTGCACTACCCATATGTCCTAATTTTAGGAAAGGTCATGCCGAATTTTTTCCGGCTAGCATTCATGCATGTGTGTGTTCATATGGTGTGGTTCTCACCTATACTCTCTATTTTGACTGCTCAGGCAACCATGGTCCTCATGATGAGCGAAGGTCAAATTGCTAGGTACAAAAAAGACGCGAAGGAGGACATGATTCTGAACAACAATACCATGATAAGATGTCCATGTCGAACATGCAAACTGCAGCGCTTGATTGACCCTGAATATAGACAATTGGAGGGTCACCTGCTCAGGCGCGGTTTCATGCGCGACCTCAATGAGGCGCTAGCAGGACATGGTGGTCACGAAGACGTGGGCGGGCGAGAAGACGAAGAGTCTACCAGGCATGATCATCGTGACGAAGGAGATGCCAGCGGGCATGATCATCATGACGAAGGAGATGCCGGTGGGCATGATCAGCATGGAGAAGGAGATGGCGACGGGCATGATCATCATGAAGAAGGAGAAGACGTGAACACACAGACGCTGCTAACTTCGGTCTTGCAGGACCCTCATGTTCAAGAACTGCTCCTCAAGGAGATGAGAAACGACAAAGCTACAGCCAGAGAGAAAGCCAAGCTGGCCCAAATGGAGGTAGACAGGATGACTCCATTGTATCCTGGGTGTCGCCCCGAGGATACACGTTTGAGTGTAATGCTCAAGGCTCTAGAGATGAAGGCCGAACACAAATGGACCGATGTGAGCGTCAATGCGAACATGGAATACTGGCATGACCGACTTCCTAAGGGGAACACATTACCAACAAGTATCGAGGAGGCCAAGAAAATCGTGTGCCCTCTCGACCTACCACACATTAAATACCACGCATGCATCAATGATTGCGCACTTTATCGGAATGAGTACGCGGATAGAACCACATCAATGATTGCGCACTTTATCCTGGTTACGCATATGTATCGGCCCAGGTGAACCATGGACACAATGCATGCGTCAAGTGCATGGATGAGACACCGCATATCGAGCTACCAAGGGATCACGGGTCTTCGAAAACCGTGTTCCAAGGTACTCGAAAGTGGCTCCTCATGGATCACCCATGGAGAAAACGTGGTGACCTGTTCAATGGTAAGGACGAGCTCGAAAGAGCCCCACTTCCGAGGAGCGGCGAAGAAATCGAGGAGCTTTTGAATAATTGGGTATATTTCCCCGCGCCTAGAAAAAACGACCGAGGACAAAGCCGCTGCTGGGTGTATGGAAAGCAAGGTCTGTTTTCTGGGACCTGCCGTATTGGAAGGTCCTTCACACTCCCCATAGCCTCGATGTAATGCACATCACGAAGAACGTTACCGAGAGTCTGCTTGGCACTCTACTGAACATGCTAGAGAGGACCAAGGATGGGCCGAAAGCAAGAAAGGACCTTAAATTGCTTGGCATCAAGAAATATCTTCAGTACCCTGATAGTGATGATGATCAGACGGAAGGTACTCAAGGTCGCCGCAAAAGAGTTAAGAAGAATGAGGTGGTGCTTCGCGCTGCCTGCTTCACTCTGAGTCTGGAGGGGCTCGAGCAGTTTTTCAGGTGCCTCTTAGGAGTGAAAGTTCCTCACGGTTACTCGGGGAAGATAAGCAGATATCTGGACGTGGCGAAGAAGAGGTTCAGCGGTATGAAGTCTCACGACTGTCACGTGCTGATGACACAGATACTCCCTATTGCGATCCGTGGGATAATGGACGAGCATGTCCGTGAGACTTTGTTTGGCCTCTGTAACTTTTTCGACGTCATATCTAGGAAGTCGATCGATGTGAAGCAGCTCGAGGGGCTACAGGAAGAGATCGTGATGATACTATGTGAGCTTGAGATTTACTTCCCGCCCGCATTCTTCGACATCATGGTGCATCTGCTTGTACATGTCGTGGACGACATCATCTAGCTCGGGCCAACATTCCTGCACAACATGATGCCATTTGAAAGGCTAAACGGTGTCATCAAAGGATTCGTTTGCAACAGGCCCTGTCCAGATGGAAGCATAGCCAAGTGCTTTCTGATCTACGAGTGCATCTCCTTCTGCCAGAATTATCTAACCACCGAGAACGAGGATGTTGGAATACCCACAAAGAAGCACCTCGGCAGGCTCGGTGGATATGGTCACCACGAGGGCTGCCGCTCACTACATGTCGGCATTGATGGTCGACGCACTGATTTTGAAAGGGCACAACGAGTCGCGCTACAACACATTGAAGTGGTCGGCCCTTGGGTCAAGAAAATGAATCTTAATCGGCGAGAATCGTCGACCGTGGTCGGCCGAGGAAGAAGGGAGACGTAACCAGAGAGCACAACTCTAGCTTCACGGGTTGGTTCAAGAAAAGGCAACTGGACAATCCCCCACAGACGCCTTCTACGGAAGATCAAACTCATATTCTCCTTGTCGCAGGGCCCAGGGCACAACCTAAGGACCTATCAGTCATACAACATAAACGGTTACAGATTCTACACCGAGGAAAAGGACAGGAATAGCGAATATCAAAACTCAGGAGTAACTATGTTATCCTTTGCTGATGACGAGACTACTATCATGGAAAGATTCTACGAAAGGATCGAGGAGATATGGGAGCTCGACTACTGTGGAGAGATCGTACCAATGTTCCATGTTAGATGGGCCAAGAACATGGAAAAAGAAGGTCGGTATTTCACCACAATGGTTATACCAGATGCCAAATCGATGAAGAACGCCTCCGCAAAAATGAGCCTTGGGTACTCGCTAGCCAAGTTGATCAATGTTTTTTTATTACTGACCCATCAAATCCCAACCGTGTTGTAGTTAGGAGGGACAAGAGGAGCATCATCAGAATGGAAGGAGCCGCCAACGAGAAAAACTTCGACAAAAACGGCGACCCGAAGATCGAAGAGGAATTCGACAAGTACTTCGACATGCCTACTACTACTAAAGTAAGAAGGAAGACCACACTACCTACTAAAGGTTGTCCATTCACAAGAATAAATCTCAAAGTGCACGGGCTAAAGTATTCAACCACGACGAAAAAGGGCAATAAGATTGTGAAGAGACGCTAGCTCGACACATCACATGATTGTATATGTTCGGAGAGAGAGTTTTTTGAATAAATATGAATGTGTGTATATGTGCTTGCTTTATTTTAAACATATATAATTAAAAACACATCACATGATTGTATATGTTCGGGGAGAGAGTTTTTTGAATAAATATGAATGTTTGTATATGTTCTTGCTTTATTTTAAATAGATCTATAATAAAAAATGTGTTTTTAAAAAAGAAAAAAAGTGTGAGACAGCCAGGATTCAAACCTAGCTGCCCCAAGTTTAGAATGGCACAAGCAAGCAGAGACCACTAAGGAAATGTGTGATCTTGTCATACTACCACGTGCGCTGCGTTTTGTAATAAGTCCACAGGTTCTATAGCGCATTTTGGCAATATGCGCCACAGAAGTTCCAACTTCTGTGGCGCATATTGCCGAAATGCACCACAGAACATGTGGACTTAGCGAAATAAACGGTTCGGCCTTTCATTCGCCTTATCCCCATTTGTCGATTCAATCTCGCTCACCGCGCGCAAACCCTAGGAGCCACCACCACCGCGCTAGCCCTCGCCACCGGAGCCGCCGTGGAGGAGAGCCCGTGGAGGAGGAGAGCCCCATCACCGCCGCGCCGGAGCCTGTGGAGGAGGAGGCCCATCACCGCCTGTGACCTAGGAGGAGGAGGCCCGCCACCGCCGCTCCAGAGCCCATGGAGGAGAGGCCCGCCCCGTCCCGCCTGCGACCTAGGAGGAGGAGGCCTACCCCACCCACAGTAGGAGCACCGCCACCACCCTCATCGACGACCACCTCCCCACCGCACAGGTACATGCAAATTCTCATCCCGCCCCATTTTCCCTTTCTGCTGCTGCAAGAGCACACAAAGGGCCAGCGAGCTATTGATACAACCTTTAACACTATTTACAATTGCATATTTTTAGAAGATTGTAGAAGGATCACTGGAGTTTGTTAGCCAAAAGCAATTTTCTGTGCACTCCTATTGGCATTTTTCCTTTGTTGTATATATGTTATCACCCTGCTGATTCTTTTTTCGTGTGGTGAACACCGTGCTAAATTGTCTATCAGATAACTTGTATTATTCATTTATGCTCTACTAGGAGCATGATGCACCTAGACAGAGAAAATAACTATAAATATTGCTTATCATGAGGATTCAACCAGAAGCTATGTTTGTAATCAAATTATCCTGATGGGTATTTGGCGTTACCTCCAAACCATATTTGTAATCCTATATGCTATTTTAATAGTGTACAACATAGTAGGTTGTTGGCACACACTTTCTACCAAGTTGGTTAACAGATTATTAGCTTAGGAATGCAATTGTGTCACTGTCATAGAACCTTTTGTTGATTTCTCACTAAAAAGGTTGAAGTTTCCACAAGCGTATAGAAAGCCATTCATCAGAATTCCACTGAATGTTGTAAGATTGACTAGTTTTTATCAGCCACATTGCATATATGGAAGATTTTTTCAGTAATGAAGATTTTCTGGTAATGATCAGTAGTGCAAAAAACTTTGAAAGACGACCAAATGAAACTTTCTGCAACACCAGGCATGAAGCGCTAGGAGCCTATCAGGGATCAAATCACATGATTGATACCCTATTTCTTCCTAGTATTTTGCAAAGATACCAGGAGACCAGGACTTGTATTTTTTCTACATATCAAATGCTTATCTATGTTAGTTTTAGTTTGGCAAGGGGGAACAAGCATTCATATTTCGTATATTGCCTAATTATGGGAGGGGTTTAGGATCATAGGCTGGATTGGTGTTTGGGTTATTAATACTAGCAGCTATTAATGTGAAAAATTATGCAACTTGACACATGATTTCTGATACTCCTATTGGTTTTAGAGTGTGGTGTCTCAGATTACCAGCATGTTTATTTTGGGTGTGTACCTGTCCTGCCTTAGATTACTGGCAAGTTAGCTCACATGAAGTGTTCAGTTTCCCCTTATGCACATGGATCAATCCCTCAAGCCTAACACTAGACCATATATAATATTTGTGTCATCATTTTGGGCATGTCATCTTGAACAAAATAACTCCACATTGACCTCACTATAATGTATAATGTGTCAGACTGCTCTTCTTAATCGGGGAGCGCTCAGTGCTCAAATCATTTGACGATAACACAAAGTCTGAATGCGAGAAGTCTGCACCTTAGAGACAGCTATAGCCTTATCTATTTATTCAGTATTCACCCAATCCTGCTGCTATTAATGTGAAAAATTATGCAACTTGACACATGATTTCTGATACTCCTATTGGTTTTAGAGTGTGGTGTCTCAGATTGCCGGCATGTTTATTTTGGGCGTACATGTCCTGCCTTAGATTACAGGCATGTTTATTTTCGGCGTGTACCATACTGAAAATAATTTCTTGCAGGAAGACTAAGAGTGTATTGTTGCATATGAAAATCTTACTAGCTTGCTGATTTTTATTTCATGTGGTACTGTCCTGGAGCTTGCTGTAGCTGGTCTGTAGTAGATCTCTAAAGTGTCTTGATTTTTGCTCTTAGCCTAAGTAAGATGAATTCTACATGAATTTCTTATACATGTATCAGTTATACTGTTGCGTGAATGATGGATGGGGTTGCATGGATGATGATGTTGGGGTCAATGCATGGGGCTGTCAATATGGGGATGGGGTGTTTTGTCTTGCAGGGATTTCATTTGAGTTGCCCATTTCTCCTGAAGTGTCAATTCACTTCCGTTACGGTTGAGAAATGGGCACCAGGTCAAAAAATTAGCAAAGGTCATGCCGAATTTTTCGGCCGAGATTTGTGCTAACTTTTTGCCTCTTTTTAATAGAGTAGTGCAAACATGTCGGGCAACAACGAGTCCGGCCCTTCTAAGCACATGATCAGCATCGAAGAACAAGCTAGACAGGCTAACCAGTCATTCTGGCGAGAGTCCCAACAGGAGGAGGAGGAGGCGATGAGGATGACACCACTACCGGAGGAGGAGGCGACCATCGCCAGAGCTGCTGGGGCCAATGAGGGAGGATATCCTGATTACGAGGGGGACGAAGACGACTACGATAGAACTAGTGAAGGCAGTGGCGAAGAGGATAGCAGCAACCCGGTCACTTCTCAGAAGAAGAAGAAGAAGAAGAAGAAGAAGAAGAAGAAGAAGAAGAAGAAGGAACAGAAGGAGCAGAAGGTGCCAGTGCTTGCCACCATCTGCGATGACTTCACTGAGGTCACAGAAAGTGGCCTACCCATTGCGTTGGAGGCGATTGCTAAAGGGTACGGCCTGCAACTCGGGTGCATCGTCCGGGAAAGCATGTCGATCAACACGAAGTACATCAGACATGCTGACAATGCAGCTTTGGTCGATAACCTCCTTAAGAAGCTTCACAAGCGATACAGATTCCCAGAGCGGTTTAGAAACCTCGAGAGAAAGAACCCGATGAACAAACTAGCCCTCACGAAGATGAGCAACGCCTTGAGCAGCTAGAAAACCCGGGTGAAGACTAGCATTGACAAAGGTGAAAGATGGGAGGTTATTAGTAAGAAAAATCCGATGCTCGACGAAGAGGAGTTTAAGATATTCAAGGCGGATATATCTACCGCTGACGCTATAAAATGGACTAAATGGGGAAGGAGTATGCGGGAACAGAACATAGGCAACCACCGCCTTGGAAGCGGCGGTTACAGGGGAAACAGGACATTTGGGACAAGGAGGACGCCGAGCTTGAACGCCTTGGTAAAGACAACCCTTGGCTTAAAATCATGGACTTGCAGCTTAGGCAATTTGTTCGGGCCCGCTACTACCTGGACAAGGAAACAGGGGAGTTTATCACCGACGATCCGGAGGTGAAGGACTTCGAGAAGAATCTGGTAAGGAATTTATCGCTGATCTCAAGTCTATTGCGTTCTAATTAAAATAATGAAGCCAAGAATCTAAATGGGTTCACCTTTCCTTGTCTCTGGAGGAGGAGGAACTGAACGCTACTGCCACAGAGTCGTCCCAGGATTCGACGGAGCCGTGGGACACGGTTTTCAACAGGGCGACCAATGCTTACAAGAAGAGGGACAAGGGGTTGCCGCCATCCTCAGCTGGCCGTGTGTCCGGCTTCGGTACGAGCATGAAGTTCAAGGAGTACTACAAAGAGGACGCCAAGAAAAGAAGGGAGAGGAAGAACCAGTTGGCGGCTAAGGATAAAGCCGCTGTTGAAGAGCTAAAGATGAAGGTGCAGACACTGGAGGAGAAGACGATGGACGAGAAAATGGTGGACAAGTTAGTGGAAGAGAAGCTCCGCTCGATGATCCCCCTGAGTTTTTCGAGGGGCTTACTGCTTGGAATGCGGGAGGTCGACAGGGGCCGATACATCTGCCCAGCTTAAGCGGCAGCAACTCGGGCATCAATGTTACCATGTCGCGGGACCTGGTGACCCTGCCGGCCGTCAATGTCGGGACGCAGCCGCTCGTTTTGGTCACACCGATGCCCCCTCCCACCAAAGATACCAATAAGGCACAGCCGACGGTGGTGGTGCTTCATGAGGCACCCGAGCGGGAGATTGCAGATGATGATAGGCCGACCGCCGGCATCGGCCGTGTCTCTACATTAGCCGAGCTCCACGCCATCACCAAGGTAACTAATTAGTTAGTGCACGTCATCTCCTTTATGCCTTTGATGCATGACTGCTGCCATCTCATGACGCCCAACAACATGTTTTGCCTCAGGACACTTCTTGCGTACTCCTGCTTAAAGATGTCGGCGGTGAGTTGGAGGATGTTGCCAAGGGCACTCCCATACAACCGGCGAGCCGCACAATGCACAACAATCCAATGGATGATGATGTGATGAGGGTCAGGTTGGCTCGGGTGTTGCCAGGGTGCGATGACATGGACCCCCCCTTTCAACCTCAGGGAGCCGACGAACACAAGACCCTTGGAGAGTGCTACAACTGGCTCTTGACATGGCCGAAGACCCAGATTCGTCTTGCAGGGGGGAGCACCGGCGCCACCTCTCGACCGATCGCCCAGCCACCACCTCGGAAGCCAGCAGCCGCTGTTGTCGCCACCATCAGCCATCACCAGCAACTCTTGGCAGCATGTGTACCGCCACATGGCAAAGACGTTGTGCCGCAACCGCCGTCGCCCCCGCTACCACCACCACATGATGGCACCCATGAAGATGATGATGAATTGGTTAACATTGACGAGTTCATCAACACCGCCGCCGCCAAAGGATTGTATATGCCTTCTATAGATGAAGAACCCTTCACAACTCACGACGACCATCAAGCTGGTCGGCCCAATACATGCACGCAACGCCTGGTCTTCCATGGTCTTTCTCAAGAGACGCCTCCGGCTGCCGATCCACCAAAAGAGAAACCGGGATTGGTTTTCAGCCCCAACACACTTCAAAAGGCGGCTGATGAGCAGATGGCAGTGGCTGACACTCTTGTGAAGAAGAAGCACTACAGGAAGAGAGGTAATATTAATAAGAAGAAGGGTGCGAGCCAGCCTCTTCCGAAGAGGATCCGGGGTCAGGACGCCATCGTCTTACCATCCACACAATATGGCTTGCCCCGAGTGCATGTAGCTGGTGATCCGATATTGACTCCGGATATGCTCCACATTGCGGTTGGAGCCATGTTAACTTTGCACGAGGGTGTCAAGACACTAGAGGGCCTCCTTCTTAAAGACGAAGATCCAAATTACCCGGTTTTCACGGCCAAGGTGCCATTGTACGTGGGCTTCGTCTATGAACCCCCCGCAGATATATTCTTCATAGCGTTTGAGGACATATTCAAGCTGTTTCTCACGAAACGGCTGGACTATAACTTGGTCCGCCTATACGCGCTCAATCTGGCGAGCAAGATCAAGAGAGAGAGTACCCCGGAAATCGCGATAGTGGATCCCTACTACATGCGGGACAGCCAGTTGGTCGAAGGATCAGAGACACGGACCAAGGCGACGGCATACCTCGAGAAGTTCATGGTGGACAACAAGAGGAAGGGCACACTTCTTTTCCCTTTCTTTCCCGAGTAAGTACACACACTCTCTCATCGCCGCTGTAACTTATGCATTTATTATAGATTTCTTCCTTTGCTCTTTTTCAAACATTCCGTTCCAATTATGTTGCGCAGAGACAAATATTGCATACTCATCGTCCTTGCCCCAAGGTATTCGATAGCCACGTATTTTGACTCGAGGAGTTTGATGAAGAAGAAAGACTACACCAGAATAAGGGGTGTTCTCAATGAGGCTCTCGAGGGCTACGCCAAGAAGGGATGCACCTTCGTAGATAAGGGGGAATGTATCAAGGATGGCAAACACGTGTTCAAACCGTGCTCGAGTTCCCCTGCGTCAAGCAGTTGACTACTGGTGCCAAGGAGGCCTTCTACGTCCTCCATCACCTTAAAGGCTATGTTCGAGATTGCCAGAACCTAACGCTGCCATCTAGTCTTCTAGGATGGGCCAAAAATTTGGCGCGAATCGACGATGATGATCTTAGAGAAGACTTCCATCGCATTCAGATGAAGTTGTCGCAAATCATCATTGAAGATTTCAACACAAGGGGATGCCCTACAACAAGCTAGAGGGTTGAGGGAGATCGAAGAACGCCTCCGTAAGCAGGGTGACACAAGGACGTGGATGACGAAAGAGGGCTATCTACCGTTCCCAAAGCCGAGCGAGAAGAAGTCTTCATGATCGATGTGTGCCTCTACCATGATCTAGTGTGTGTATATTCTTGATGGACACCTGCTGTATTAGTGTGTGTGTCATAAACTTTACTATCTTGTGGTTGAAATGGTCATTGTTGTTAGACTTAAACTACCTTGTGGTCGTGTTGTCGTTGAACTTATTGCTTCTATGATGATCTATCTTTTAGGTTTATGGATTCTTTGTTTTATATTCTGTGAACATATATATATATGGATGTGAACCCTTTATTAATTCTTTTCGTTGTATTTTTACTAATATGCCTTGTCGTCTATAGAGATGGCGACGAGGTGGTATGTGGTGTACATGAGTAGGGTTCCAGGAGTCTACGAGGAGTGGGAGGATTGTCACAAACAAGTGAACAAGTTCAGCGGCAACATCTACAAAGGATACGCGACTAGAGAGGAGGCGGTAGCCAAGTGGAGGAACCACCTGTGGAAGAAGAACCGGATGAAGATATTGGTCGGGCTCATGCTCTTGCTCACCACTATCACAGCTGTATTCTATTTGATCCTAGTGTAGGCGGCGGTGGCCACTTCATATTTGTAACGTGAGATGATATGAACTTTGTATTCGGCACTTGTGTAAAAATTCGGCACTTGACACTATATATGTATCTCGATCAGGCTCTAAGTGTGATGACATTATATTTGTGTTTGTATTATATGTCGGTTTTCATCTACTACATGTGCAATGTACTATTTATATTGATCTAGATAAATACTATATAAATCCTGTATAAATACCTGATTATACACCAGGAATGTATTTTATTTTGAATACATGTAATATATTCAGTGGTGCATATGGAAAAGGTATCTGTGGCGCATATATATTCTATGGCGCATTGGATTATATGCGCCACTAAACATATTCTTGTGGCGCATATGCAGAAATGTGCCACAAAAGGCGCATATCTATATGCGTCACAGGAAGCAGATATCAGTGGCGGGATAACAGTGGCGACACACATATGCGCCACAGAAGGTAGATTTACATGCGCCACAGAAGAGGTGTTTCCTAGTAGTGGAAGTATGGCTGAAAAGAAGCTTGGGGAGTTTGCTACTCCCCATAATGATTATTTGCGTACTCCTATAACTCAGCCACAATCACTGCTGATGACTATGAAATTAAGCCCCATTACTTAAGTTTGGTTCAACAGAATCAATTTGGAGGCTCTACTGTTGAAGACACAGGTATGCACTTAAATACTTTCACTGAAATATGTGATATGATGCGTATAAAAGACGTTGACCCTGATGCGGTCAAATTGCGTCTATTTCCTTTCTCTCTAAGAGGAGGAGCTAAAGAATGGTTGATATCTTTGCCTAAAAATACTATTACATCATGGGTGGGATGTACTTCTTTATTTATGACTAAATTTTTCCCACCTGCAAAGACTATGCAAATTCGATCTAATATTACTGGCTTTAGACAGGAAGAGCGTGAGCCACTAGCGCTTGCATGGGAGAGGATGAAAGAATGCCTAAGAAACTATCCTAGTCATGGGATGGAAGATTGGTTAATCCTCCATTTATTTTACAATGATCTTAATCCTGTATCTAAGTCTATGCTTGATACTCCAGCTGGAGGAACATTTATGGATAAACATATTACCGAAGCAAAGCAGTTGCTAGACAATATGCAAGACAACCATGCCCAAATGGCATGTGGAAAGATCAAACACTAAGAAGGTCTCAATGCTAAGTTGGATGAGCTCATACTAGCCATAAAAGGTAAGGAAACTCAGGTAAGAGCCACCCCCGAAACTAATATTGAAGAAATAGACTTTGTAGCTCGTAATGATTATAATCCTTCTTGGAAGAAGAGTTACAATCCTAACTTCCAGAAACACTATGCTAGTCCTGTAGGTAACTCTAATAATAATATGGGAAATAATAATGGTAGTCTCCAAGAAACACTGAAGTCTTTCATATACTCACAAAACGAACAAAATAATATTCTAGTTAAAATTACGGAGAACCATGATGCTATGCTTGGTAAACTATCTAACCAAGCTTTTAGTTTGAGAAATGATTTACAGGCCCTTCAAGAAAGAACAAGGATCGTTGAGGCACAGCTAGGTAAGATAACCGAGAGTCAAACTCTCATTCTAGCTAATTTTGCAGGAAAAGCTAAGCGAAATTCGGTTGAGGAACTCAAAATGATGAGGATCCAAAGGGAGGAGCCTGAAGAACTTGATTATAGCAATGCTCCTTCACCAAACTATACCGTTGAAGATCTCGTAAAAAGGATCAACGTCGAGATTCCGGTAAGTGAAGGTAGTGATAAAGCTATGTACCAACATTTTGCCAATTAAGTAGCAATAAAGGTACGTAAGCTTGAAGAAGGATACAAGCAAATTGCTGAAAAATTACCTATTAAACTAGATGACATATTTGAGCCTACTATTAAGACTAAAATTGGAACCAATGATATAGCTGCACTTTGTGATCTAGGTGCAAGTGTCTTGACAATTCCAAAAAGTCTTTTTAACAAGTTAAATCTTGGCTCCTTTCAAATTACTGAGTTAAAATTGCATCTAGCAGATTCTACCTACAAACAAGCTATAGGAATTAAGGAGAACACTTTAGTATACATTAAAGGATGTCCCACTCTTATTGATTTCGTTATAGTTGACATGCTTGAAGATGCTACTGCTCCTATTATATTAGGCCATCCTTTCTTAAGATCTATTAAGGCTTTGATTAATCTTAATGAAGGAACGTGAAGCTGCAATTGCCTTCGCGGGATCCTTTTGTTATTCATTTCCCCAGGAAGAAGAAAGCCAAGCAGGACGAAAAGGAGGCCATCACTTTGAAGGCCAATTACTTTGGAGTGGGTGTTCCACTCATTTGGCCCAAGTGAGTATCATCAAGGTCAAGCTATTGACCATAAAAGAGCGCTCCATGGGAAGCAACCCATGTGAAATAAAGGTTTGAGTTAAGTTTTTAGTTTTAGTTTAAGTTTTTGTTTAATAAAGAGTGCTAGAAAACTCCATTCGAGGAGAAGGAGTTCGGTAGTACTTGAAATTCTGCTTTATTCATGCTATTGTTGGTCGACAATATATACTGTCAATTTTCTGTCAAAAACAAGGTATATCGCTAAGTTACAAGAAAAGAAATAGTCTACGAAGAAACAGAATTTTTTTGACGCATCCAGAGAGTTTAACGACCAACTATATGGCGGTAATAAAAAATTCCGGCCGTATAGCTCCGGTCGTATAGATATCTTTGCCATCGAAAATTATTCTGCAATATGTACTGAGAGTTTAATGACCAACTATATGGCGAGAATAAAAATTCCAGCCGTATAGCTCTGGTCGTATAGATATCAATGCCTCCGTACAATTTCTTTTCATATGTTCTAAGAGTTTAACGACCAACTATACAGCCGGAACATTTTGTTCCGCCCATATAGCTACGTCCGTATAGCTACGCTGCCAAGAGGAAAACCAATTTTTTTGACAAAAGGCCAACTATACGACCAGAACACATTGTTCCGACCATATAGCTGTGTCCGTATAGTTCCATCCGACCACAAAATCGAAAGAGAAGGTACTCCCAACTCCAAAACTTCAATCCTTTTTCTTTCTTCTACCTCCAAACTCTCTCAAAACCTCAAGGGATCTTCATTTCTACTCAATTTCATTCGATTTCCTCGCACACAAGTGATCTACGGTATGTTTCTCCTCCGATCCTCCAATTACTTTTTGCAAATTCATCTTCGATCTATTGTCATTACCAATCTAGGGTGAGACCTACTATGAACCAATTGCCATGATTATATTGCCTAGATTATTATTTTGAGGAGAATTCTTTAGTGTGCTATGATGAGGGATATGATGCACTTATAGTTGTTGGATCAAAAATGTTTTATTTTTGCCCTTCTTCAATGTTTTAGATGATGAAAACAAGGAGCCAAACTCGTGCTCATGCCACCGCTAGTGCTTCTCGGGTAGCCGCTCAGGAACTGATGGCTCAAAATCTATTGAAGCTTGTTGGGGAACCCCACAAGGAAGTTATGATGAGCACAGCAGCAAGTTTCCCTTAGTTATGAAACCAAGGTTATCGAACCAGTAGGAGCAAGGAAACACATTCAAGGTGTTGTTTCCAACTTGGAATCATGCACAACACAACCACAAAATTTGCCTCCAACTTACAGTGAGGTTGTCAATCTCACTGGTTTTGCTGAAAACAAAGGATTAAACGCATTGTGTGGAAGATAGTAATTGCTTGCAGAAAGTAAACAGAAAATAGTAAATAGTAGATTGTAGATTGATAGTAAATGAAAGGACTAGGGTCCATAGTTCACTAGTGGTGATTCTCCTTAAGATAGATGGCATGTTGGGTGAACAACTTACAGCAGGGCAATTGACAAACATCGAGAAAGCATACATGCATATACTAATCATCTTGACTCCTATGAGATTTGATTGGGCATTACAACATTATACATAGACCGTAATCCAACTGCATCTATGACTAATAATCCACCTTCAGGCTATCATCCGAACCCCCTCTAGTATTAAGTTGCAAGCAACAGATAATTGCATTAAGCATTGTGTGTAAAGTAAACAATACGATTGTTCTATGAACAAAGGATTGTTGTTTTCTCCCTAGTAGCAACAGCACATCTAGTACCTTAGAGATTTCTGTCACTTTCCCAGATTAATAGAGGCATGAACCCACTATCGAGCATAAATACTCCCTCTTGGAGTTGCTAGCATCTACTCGGCCAAGATAGCTACTAACAACGGAGAGCATGCAAGATCACAAATAACAAAGACATGATAGAATCAATAATCAATCTAAAATAGCATCTCAATATCCATCGAATCCCCGCAAACACAACATGTAGATTACAAATAGATGATCTTGATCATGAACGGAGCTCACAAGATCTAGACATGGTAGCACAAAGGAGAAGAACCAACCATCTAGCTACTACATGGACCCGTAGTCCAGGGATGAACTACTCACGCATCACACCGGAGGTAGTCATGGTGATGAAGAAGGCCTCCAGGGTGAATTCTCCCCTCCGGCAGGGTGCTGGGAAGAGCTTCAGATTCGTCCCAATCTAGGGATGGAGATGACGGCGGCTACAGACTCTTTCATGGAATTTTTATCAGGTACTTAGGGTTTCTGTATAGGAGGCATCTTATAGGCGAAAGGGGAGACCGAGGGGGTGCCCTAGGCAGCCACACCACCCCCTGGCGCGGGCCAGGCCTGGCCACGCGGCCAGGTGGTGTGGCCGGCCTTTGGCCCCTCTCCGTCTCGTCTTCTGGCTCCGTGTCCCCCTCGGTGAAATATTGACTTTGGCTTTTGTCCTGTCCAATTCCGAGAATATTCATTTTCTGACTTTCCTGGAAGCAAAAACAGCAAAAAACAGGCAGCTGGCACTGTGGCATCTTGTTAATAGGTTAGTCCAAGAAAGTGTATAAAAATACTTCAAAGTATGGACAAAATATAAGAAAGTAGATATAAAACAAACATGGAACATCAAAAATTATAGATACGTTAGCAACATATCAACATCCCCAAGCTTAACTCCTGCTCGTCCTCGAGTCGGTAAGTGATAAAAATAAAGAATAATTTTTGAGGTGACGTGCACCATCATAATCTTGATCAAAGTATTTGTAAAACATTGATAGCTGGGATCATAGTACTTTAACATAGCATTAAAGATATTGTTCTAACAATAAGACATAGCAACTATGGTGTAACATGAAAAGATACAAACAAAATATTCATGAATAACAATACTTTGAAAGACGTTTGTTTGTTTCACATAAAGAAAGCATAATAAGAATGGTATTCACCTTGTCCCTCGTAGTGTAGCAAAACATAAATGCATAGGACACCTTCAAAGTTCATAAGGGTGACTAGATACAAATAGTTTAAGAACAAGCAATATCAAAGTTATGCATCAATCAACAAGTCTTGGGACAATGCACATTAAACTAAGAATGGACACTATGCTCTCTCAGTAGGTGCATAAAGATAGAAGATGGAGACTCAACATAAAAGTAAAAGAAAGGCCTTCATAGAAGGAAGCAGGGATTCAAGTCTCATAAAGAGCTTCCAAAAAGTATGGTACTTATTAGCTTTCAACTCTCATTGCCCCTATCATAAGCATCTTGAAGTGATTAAGGTTAAAGTGAACAAACTATGGAGTGTATGCTTGGCAAAGTATAAGTTGCCAATCTTGTGTCCCTTGGATACGAGGGCCGCTCCTCATGCTACTCAAGTTTAGTTACCGGTAAGTTCTTGTCATAGTAAGTACATGTGTATCATAGAGAACCGCCAACGGGGTACCCCTTGCCCGATGATACGGAAGAATCCCTGTATCAAAATGACAAGGCAAGCAGACAACAAGCATCTCAGTAATCTTCTTATTTACCATAGGAAAATGGTGCTTTTTCTCTCTTTCCTCTTTTCTCATCTCTTTTTTTATTTTTTTCTCAATCTCTATCTCTTTTTTATAAGAAGAATGCTTCATAGATTGCTCATTATGGTTACGCTGCAGGTTTCCACCATGATTAGGCATGGATTAGACCAGCAACCTAGGCGTTTCTCTAACACACATACATAACTCCATGGACTTACAAGCTCCCCTTTCATTTCACACCGATGACATCCATAAACAAACGAGCATGATATCAATTGGGTACAATGTACAAGTGCAATGTTGAAAGCGTTCCCCATGACAACATGGTTTTGCTAATCCCCAACATATAAGTGCAAGCATATACAACATAGACGACACAATGGTTCAAGTTTATTAAGGGCAAGAAAAGTAAAGTGTGCCATCAAGTTCGTGAGAGCTTTAATCGCTAGTTTTCTCATAACAAGTTTAATTTGGAAGGTAAACAAAAGCATGAATATACTTGGAATAGCATAAGCTAGTAGGTAGGTATGGTGGACTCTATGGAATAACTTGGTTTAAGGAGTTGGATGCATGAGTGGAACTCATACTTTGTTGTGGAGGCTAGCAAAAGACTGGGAGCGAAAAACTAAGAGAGCAATAATGGCCATAATCATGCAGAGTGACAAAACATCATTGATCAAAGCATAAAGTGATACTACAAGTTGAAAACTAAAGGATCATAAAGGCTATGGTGACTTGGGATAGTCTTAACTGAAGGAAATATGCCCTGAGAGGCAATAATAAAGTTGTTATTATATATTCCTTATATATGATAGATGTTTATTTTACATGCTAGAATTGTATTGATCAGGAAACATCAATACATCTGTGTTTAATAAATAAAAAGGGTTCCTAGTTATGCCTCTCTTATAGACTAGCTTGTTGATTAACAATATGATCAAGGTTTCCTGATCATGGACATTGGATGTTGTTAATAACAAGGTCACACCATTGGTGGAATGATGTGATGAACATTCATCCGAAGTATAGCATTACGATCAAGTCATTATGTTTATATTGCTATAACATCATACGAAGTAATCTTTATCCTTAGACCATGAGATCATGTCAATTGCTAACACCCGAAGAGTATCTTGATAACATCAAACGTCACACCGTAATAGGGTGACTATAAAGATGGGTTCAGTACTATGAAGGTGTTATGTTGAGGCTCATGGATCAAGAGTGGAATTTTTCAATCCTGATGACGGATAGATATACTCTGGGCCCTCCCGGTGATATCACATTAAGATAGCTTGCAAGCAAGTGATGTGATCACTAGAATGTTATATCACGGGAACAAGAAAAGAGTGCATGTCGGTAACGAGATCAAACTAGGTATGGAGATACCGATGATCGAATCTCGGACATGTAATATATTGAGAGACAAAGGGATTTAGTTACAAGCGTTAAAGGTTCTCACAATCACAGAAGTCATCTTTGAATGTGTAGGAGTCAGTACGGATCTCCAGGTCCCGCTGCTGATTATTGATCGAAGAAGGGTCTCGATCATGTATGAATTATTCGTGAACCGTAGGGTGGCACACTTAAGAGTTACCGGACACCATTTTGGAGCACATATGTTTCAGACGAAAGAATTGCAAAGCGCAGGAATTGTTTCAATAGAAACCGAAAATTGTTTCGGGTAAAATTGCAGAAAGTGGTTCTGCATGTGATATTGAAATATTGCAAGGGGCTATATGTGAATGTTTGTTAATTAAAGTAATTAACAAAATTCTGAATAAATTTAATAAAAGAGTTTTATTAAATGAGAGAGCATTAAATTTGGAGAAATTTAATACATTTAAAGTGGAGAATTTAAAAGGGAATGTGAAGAGGCATTTTAATGTGGAGGGGTTACCACCACATGAATGGGGAAGGTGAGGGGTCACCCCCCCCCCCATGCGCCGGCCATGGATAGAGGGGGCACCCCCCTCCTCCTATAAAAGGCCACCCATTCCCTCCTTCATCCTCACACCTCCTTGTGAAGGATCTCTCTCCCCCTCTAGAATTATTTCCCCATGGTCTCGGATTAGCGAGATACATGTTCAGTGGCATTTAAATGCGGAAGGAGTTCTTGCTTCGCTAGATCGCTGGAGCAAGGAGGTGGAGGTTGTCGGTGGCTTGAGCGTGTGTGCGATGAGATCGCATGCGAGTTGCGGCGCTCAGACTTCCTCACGATCTTGAGATCGGCAAGTGTACGACTACATCAACCACGAGTTCCTACTCGTTAACAAAATTCGTTGTCTTGGAGGGTAAGTTCTCGTTGGATGTATGTCCACCCGTTGCTTTGTACCTAGTAGATAGATCTTGGCGTGTAGTTCACACCGTAGGAATTTTTTTGTTTTCTATGTTGCGGACCCAACAGTGGTATCAGAGCCTGATCTATGCGTAGGTGCTTTGCACGGGTAGTACACATATGTTTATATGTGGGCGATGATGATCATGTTATTGCATCTTCTATGTATTTTGGATATTGGTGGCATAGTGGGATGAAGCGGCCCGGACCAACCTTACATGTCATCGTACATGAGACCGGTTCCACGACTGACATGCAACTTGTTTTGCATAAGTGGCTAGAGGGTGTCTGTCTCTCCTACTATAGTCAATATCTGATTTACAATGAGTTGCTAATAACTTAGTCATCCTCATTGTGGTTCATGTTCGTAGGTGAGAACGGTTCTATCTCCGAAAGCCCTAAGCCACGTAAAACTTGCAATTGATAAATTAGAGGCGTCTAGTTTAGATCGTTGCTGGGCTAGTGTATTGATATGGTATTGTTGTAAGTAGATGTATGATAGATACTCTTACAACACACTCAACGTGTAAGTTTCATAGACCTTGGCCTTACACACAAAGGAATGATAGAGATCATACCACGATGCAAGTGATAGAGATCAAATGCATGGACCATATCATCTCACTTTACACATTAGATGTTAGCATCTTATACTACTAGTTTGGCGCTTTTGGTAGCATTATAAGATGATCCCTCATTTAGATATCAAGATAAAAATGTGTTCTTACTTAAGTATGCACCGTTCTGTGGATCGTGTTTCGAGACATCACGTGATGATCGGGTGTACTCGAATCTACGCTTTCATAGGAATGGGTGTAAGACAGTTTTACACACGCAAATACTAAGGTTCTTACTTGGAGAGCCTAGCATGTACATACATGGCCTCGAAACACGGACCAAAAGGTTAAGCATGAGTCATATAGTTGATATGATGCCCCTATCGATGCTCGCCTTTGAAGCTACATCAACTCACGTGATGATCGGACTTGGTGTAGTGGATTTGGTTCATGTAATCACCAAAAGGACACGAGGGATGTCATTTTTGAGTGGGAGTTCATTAGTAATTTGGATTAGTTGAACTCAATCTATCATAAACTTAGTCTATATAAACTTTACAAAGTCTGTTGTAGATGGCACCACCTGCTTTTAATTTCAATGTGTTCATGGAGAAAGAGAAACTTGCTGCGAATGGTAGCAACTTCACCAACTGGCTATGAATTTGAGGATTCTCCTCACTGCTACACAAAAGCAATATGTGCTAGATGCGCCGCTAGGCCCCCCACCAGCTCCTGATGCCCCTGACGAGGAAAATAATGTCTATGTGACTCGTCAGGAGGACCACAACTTAGTTCATTGCGGCATACTGTATGGGCTAGAGCCAGAACTTCGAAAGTGTTTCGAAAATGGCAATGCATTTGATACCATGGGAGAATTGAAAATGATTTTCAATGCCCATGCTGCCGTAGAGAGTTATAATGCTACAAAAAAGTTCTTTAGCTGCATGATGGAGGAAAACAGCTCCGTTAGTGAGCACGTACTCAAAATGTCTGGGTACGCCGATAAGTTTGTGTCCTTGGGAATAACGATTCCCATTGACTTAGGCATACATCATGTTCTCCAATCTCTGCCACCTAGCTACAAGAGCTTCGTGATGAACTATAATATGCAGGGCATGAAGAAGTCCTTCCGAGCTTCACCGATGCTTAAGACTGCAGAAGTGGAGATTAGGAAAGAACATCAAGTGTTGATGATCAATAGGACCACCGGTTTCAAGAAAGACAAGAAAGGCAAGCACAAGGGAAAGAAGGATGGCAAGTCTGTTGCCACGCCTAAAAAGAAACCCCGAGCTGGCCCTAAGTCTGACACCGAGTGCTACTATTGTAAGGGGACTAGCCATTGGAAGCACAACTGCCCCAAGTATTTGGCGGACAAGAAGTCCGGCAAGGCAAACAAAGGTATATGTGATATACATGTTATTGATGTGTACTTGACTAGTACTCACAGTAGCACCTGGGTATTTGATACGAGATCGGTTGCTAATATATGTAACTCGGTTCAGGGGCTACGGAACAAGCGACAACTAGCAAGGGATGAGGTCAGGATGCGGGTCGGCAATGGATCAAAAGTTGATGTGATCGCCGTCGGGACGCTACCTCTCCATTTGCCATCAGGATTAGTTATAAACCTAAATAATTGTTATTTAGTGCCTGCACTGAGCATGAACATTGTATCTGGATCGTGTTTGATGCAAAGTGGTCATTCCTTTAAATCTAAAAACAATGGTTGTTCGATTTATAAGAATGATATCTTTTATGGTCATGCACCTATGTTGAATGGTTTATTTCTGATAGATCTCGATAGTAATATTACACACATTCATAATGTTAATGTTAAAAAGATTAAACTTAATGATGATATGTCTACATATATGTGGCACTGTCGTCTAGGTCATATTGGCGTTAAACGCATGAAGAAACTCCATTCTGATGGACTTTTGGAATCACTTGATTTTGAATCATTTGATACATGTGAGCCATGCCTTATGGGCAAGATGACTAGAACGCCGTTTTCTGGTTCAATGGAGCAGGCGATGATCTATTGGAAATCATACATACTGATGTGTGTGGACCAATGAGTGTGTTGGCGCGAGGTGGATATCGTTATTTTGTTACTTTCACGGATGATTTGAGTAGATACGGGTATATCTATTTGATGAAACACAAGTCTGAAACTTTTGAAAAGTTCAAGGAATTTCAGAATGAAGTGGAAAATCATTGTAATAGAAAGATCAAATTTCTGACCGTGGAGGAGAGTATCTAAGTTACGAGTTTAGCACACACATGAAAGAGTGTGGAATAGTTTCACAACTCACGCTCTTAGGAACACCACAACGTAATGGTGTGTCGGAACATCGTAATCGTACCTTATTGGATATGGTTCGATCTATGATGTCTCTGACTGACTTGCCATTGTCATTTGGGGTTATGCACTGGAAACAGCTGCATTCGCTTTAAATCGGGCACCATCTAAATCCGTTGAAACGACACCGTATGAATTATGGTTTGGAAACAAACCTAAGCTGTCATTTCTTAAAGTTTGGGGATGCGATGTTTATGTGAAGAAACTTCAACCAGATAAACTCGAACCTAAAGCGGAAAAATGCGTCTTCATAGGATACCCTAAGGAAACAATTGGGTATACCTTCTATCACAGATCCGAGGGCAAGGTTTTTGTTGCCAAGAATGGATCCTTTCTTGAGAAGGAGTTTCTCGCGAAAGGTGTGAGTAGTCGGAAGGTAGAACTCGAAGAGGTTATTGAACCTTCTCTTCATGGAATGGCGAGTGGCGCAGCACCAGAAGTTGTTTCGGAGTTAACTTCACCTGATGAAGAGAGAGCTAATGATAATGATCATGAATCTCCGAAAGAGGACACTACCAAACCTCGCAGGTCAAGCAGGACACGTGCAGCTCCTGAACTGTACGGCAATCCTGTTGTGAATTTCATGGTTGATGAAATGGATGACCCTGCGACGTATGAAGAAGCGATGATGAGCTCGGATTCCAACAAATGGATGGAAGCCATGAAATCCGAGATGGAATCCATGTACGAGAACCAAGTTTGGAACTTGGTGGACTTACCTCACGATCGAAAGGCTGTTGAGAATAAATGGATTTTCAAAAGAAAAACTGATGCTGATGGTAATGTGACCATCTATAAGGCTCGACTTGTCGCAAAGGGGTTTCGACAAATTCAAGGAGTTGACTACGATGAGACATTCTCTCCCGTAGTGATGCTTAAGTCGGTTAGGATTATGTTAGCAATTGCTGCATATTTCGATTATGAAATATGGCAGATGGATGTCAAAACTGCGTTACTATTGAAGAAGAGTTGTATATGACACAACCTAAGGGTTTTGTCGATCCTAAGGATGCTAATAAGGTATGCAAACTTCAGCGATCCATCTATGGACTAAAGCAAGCATCCCGGAGTTGGAATCTCTGCTTTGATGAGGTGATCAAAGAGTTTGGATTTGTCCAAACTTATGGAGAGGCTTGTATTTACAAGAAAGTGAGTGGGAGCAATGTGGAATTTTTAATATTATATGTGGATGACATATTATTGATTGGAAATGATATAGATCTTTTCAACAGTGTTAAAAGTTATCTAAACAGCAAATTTTCGATGAAAGACCTTAGTGAAGCGTCATATATATTAGGCATTAAAATCTATAGAGATAGATCAAGGCGCCTAATTGGGCTATCATAGAGTACATACCTTGATAATATATTAAAGAAGTTTAATATGGACGAAAGTAAGAAGGGGTTCTTACCTATGTTGCAAGGCAAGACATTGAGTAACACTCAAAGTCCGGCTATGGCGGAAGAAAGAGAGATGATGGATAAGATCCCCTATGCCTCGGCCATAGGCCCTATTATGTATGCCATGCTATGTACAAGACCGGATGCGGCACATGCTATTAGTTTGACTAGTAGGTACCAATCTGATCCAGGTTCGGAACACTGGATAGTGGTAAGGAACATCCTCAAGTACTTGAGAAGAACTAAGGATATGTTTCTTGTATACGGAGGTGAAGAAGAGCTAGTCGCTAAGTGTTATGTCGATGATAGTTTTGACACCGATCCGGATGACTCTAAGTCTCAATCCGGATATGTATTTCTCTTGAACGGAGCAGCGGTTAGTTGGAGGAGTTCCAAACAACATGTGGTGGCTGGATCAACGACGGAGGCGGAATATGTTGATGCTTCAGAAGCAGCGCAGGAGGCGGTTTGGATGAAAGAGTTCATTACGGAACTAGGTGTGGTTCCTAGTGCGTTGGATCCAATGGTGATCTATTGTGACAACAATGGAGCCATAGCCAATGCAAAGGAACTGAGGTCTCACAAGAAATCCAAGCATATTAAGCGCCGGTTTCACTCCATCCGCGAGCATGTCAAGGATGGAGATATAAAGATTTGTAAAGTACACACGGGCCTAAATGTAGCAGATTCGTTGACTAAAGTTCTCCCTAGGGCAAAACATGATCAACACCAGAACTCCATGGGTGTTAGATTTATCACTATGTGAACTAGATTATTGTCTCTAGTGCAAGTGGGAGACTGAAGGAAATATGCCCTGAGAGGCAATAATAAAGTTGTTATTATATATTCCTTATATATGATAGATGTTTATTTTACATGCTAGAATTGTATTAATCAGGAAACATCAATACATGTGTGTTTAATAAACAAAAAGGGTTCCTAGTTATGCCTCTCTTATAGACTAGCTTGTTGATTAACAAGATGATCAAGGTTTCCTGATCATGGACATTGGATGTTGTTAATAACAAGGTCACACCATTGGTGGAATGATGTGATGAACATTCATCCGAAGTATAGCATTACGATCAAGTCATTATGTTTATATTTCTATAAAATCATACGAAGTAATCTTTATCCTTAGACCATGAGATCATGTTAATTGCTAACACCGGAAGAGTATCTTGATAACATCAAACGTCACCTTAGCAGGTGACTATAAAGATGGGTTCAGTACTACGAAGGTGTTATGTTGAGGCTCATGGATCAAGAGTGGAATTTGTCAATCCCGATGACGGATAGATATATTCTGGGCCCTCTCGGTGATATCACATTAAGATAGCTTGCAAGCAAGTGATGTGATCACTAGAATGTTATATCACGGGAACGAGAAAAGAGTGCATGTCGGTAACGAGATCAAACTAGGTATGGAGATACCGATGATCGAATCTCAGACATGTAATATATCGAGAGAAAAAGGGATTTAGTTACAAGCGTTAAAGGTTCTCACAATCACAGAAGTCATCGCTGAATGTGTAGGAGTCAGTATGGATCTCCAGGTCCCGCTGCTGATTATTGATCGGAGAAGGGTCTCGATCATGTCTGTATTATTCGCGAACCGTAGGGTGGCACACTTAAGAGTTACCGGACACCATTTTCGAGCACATATGTTTCATATGAAAGAATTGCACAGCGCATGAATTGTTTCAATAGAAACCGGAAATTGTTTCGGGTGAAATTGCAGAAAGTGGTTCTGCATGTGATATTGAAATATTGCAAGGGGCTATATGTGAATGTTTGTTAATTAAAGTAATTAACAAAATTCTGAATAAATTTAATAAAAGAGTTTTATTAAATGAGAGAGCATTAAATTTGGAGAAATTTAATACATTTAAAGTGGAGACTTTAAAAGGGAATGTGAAGAGGCATTTTAATGTGGAGGGGTTACCACCACATGAATGGGGGAGGTGAGGGGTCACCCCCCATGCGCCGACCATGGAGAGAGGGGCACCCCCTCCTCCTATAAAAGGCCACCCATTCCCTCCTTCATCCTCACACCTCCTTGTGAAGGATCTCTCTCCCCCTCTAGAATTATTTCCCCATGGTCTTGGATTAGCGAGATACATGTTCCCGGTGGCATTTCGTCTGGAAGGAGTTGCTGCTTCCGCTGGATCGCTGGAGCGAGGATGTGGAGGTTGTCCGGTGGCTTGAACGTGTGTGTGAGTACGTATGCGCTGCTAAGTTGCGGCGCTCGGACTTCCTCATGATCTTGAGATCGGCAAGTGTATGACTACATCAACCACGAGTTCCTACTCGTTAACAAAACTCGTTGTCTTCGAGGGTAAGTTCTCGTTGGATGTATGTCCACCCGTTGCTTTGTACCTAGTAGATAGATCTTGGCGTGTAGTTCACACCATAGGAAATTTTTTGTTTTCTATGCTGCGGACCCAACATTAACATGGTGTGAGCATGCGCCAAGTCAACCCAAATAAAGCATCAAAGGAGAATACCACAATATTATGCTTTAATATGCTAAAACAACGCATGATTCTTTCAAGGCATATTAAGCAATCTCAATTGTTTATAACATGTCATGCTACAGCAAAAATCACTAAGCATAAAGCCAAAACAATATCAAGCATGACATGGCAAAGCATAGGCCACAGTCAAAAACAAGCTCCTTATTTACCACTTAAGCATGAACTTTCCTACTCTTTTCCAATCCAGACTAATCTTATTTGAAAACTAATGTATGAATGAGGGGGTAAAACCAATTTATTCAATAAAACTAAGCAAACCAAGCAAACGAAAACTAAAACTAAAATGAAGACGCTCCAAGAACAACACAACTGTGCATGAAACAATAAAAATGAAGTGTTTGGAAGAATGTGAGATTTTTATTGATGAAGAAGGGGATGCCTTGGGCATCCCCAAGCTTTGACGCTTGTACTTCTTGGATATTTCTTGGGGTGACACGGGTGGCATCCAGAATCTTGAGCTTTAGTCCATTCTTCATCTCATTACATCATTCTTTCCTTAACACCTAGAATTTTTCCTTCATACAAAACTTCACACAATCTTCATTAGCAACATTAGTGTACTCAAGATAATAAGTCTTTGGGTTCAGTTCCAACACAAGTAAAACTTCCATTAAAACACAAGATACTGTAGAAGTTCCCTCAAAAAGCTCAATTTCCCAAAGAGAACCCAAAAAGGAATCAACAAGAAGCAAATGCAAATAATGGCAGAAATCTGTCAAAACAGACCAGCAGATAGAAACCAATATTTTAGAAGACCTTCTGTTGCTCAAATATAAAAGTGTTGAACTAACGAAAGTTGGATAACAACCTGGGGCAGAAGCACAAAAAATTACAGCTCAAACCGACGTACAGAGATTTTACACGGATTTTTACAGCGAAGCACAAAAATCTATTTCAGGACAGCAACTTTCCCAAGCATTACTTCTCTCTCATTAGAGGTTACTCTTAGCACAAAAAGCAAATAAAAAGGATAAGGAGAGGTTATTACTGAAGAAATAACTTCCAAGACTCATCTTGAACTTTTGGGTTATCTCCCAATAAGTACTTTTCTTTGATGCCTTTAAGTTAGGCATAAGAAGCAAGAAAAGCATCAAGTATTTTCAAATGAAGAAGCATTAGAACCAAATTTCTTGCCCTTACCTCTATTACTTTTATTCTAATACTTGGGGAACGTATGATTATTCGGTGGGGAAGCAAAGTGCATGATGCCCTTTTCCACATCTATTGTTGCTCCAAGGACTTTAAGTAGGGATGTTCCAAGTGTGATGTGTCCTTTTCCTACACATTCAATAACAAGATAATCAGTAGACACCACTTTCCCTAGAATCTTTGTAAACACTCCTTCAGCTATTCCAATGGGTAATATTGTGGCATTATTAGCAAGAGATATTGCTTCTTCCCCATCAGAAAGACCCCAAAGACTCAAAGATTCATAGATATCTTTAGGCATAAGACAGAATTCAGACATGATATCATAGCGTGCATGAAAAGTTTCATTATTTATATATTTTTTTACTGTAGGAAGCCACTTTGAGAGTTCATAATTTATTGTAACATAATCATGATGCTCTCTAAGCACGTTATAGCATTCTTTTAAACTAGCAGTGCGGGTCTCAAGAGTGTTCAAACTAGCAAATATGTTTATAAAGGTAGAATCAGATTTGGTAGGCAAGTTATATGTTAAGACCAACTTCTTTATGGCATTAAAAGCTTCATCCTCATTGCATTGGAGGAAACTCCTCCCACTACAGCATCCAAAGCATACCTATAACAAAGAGCAGTTCCAAAGTAAAAACTGCTAAGAAACAAGCTTTGAGTCATTTTAGGTTCAGTTTTTTCATTTAAATAAGAGATTCTAGACCAAGCTTTTTTGAAACTCTCTTCAATACCTTGTTTGAAAGTAAAAATCATTTCCTCAGGTGACATAGTGATTGGAGCAATGCTAGACATAATGAAAACTTAAGGTAGGAACAAATAATATTTTTTTGTGTTTTTTAATATAGAAAGCAAACTAGTACAACTAATTTTTGTGTGTTTTGATAAAGAAACAAGCAAACAAAGCAAAAATAAACTAAGTAAAACAAAGTAAAGAGATTGGTTATGAGGGACTCCCCTTGTGAAGATGTCCTTGACTCCTCGGCAACAGCGCCAAAAAAATAGCTTGATCGCTCAAAATATATTCAAGCTCGTTGGGGAACCCCAAGAGGAAGGTATGATGAGCACAGCAAAAACTTTTCCCTCAGTTATGAAACGAAGGTTATCGAACCAGTAGGAGCAAGGAAACACCTCCAAGGTGTTGTTTCCAACTTGGAATCCTACAAAACACAACCACACAACTTTGCCCCCAACTTATAGTGAGATTGTCAATCTCACCGGTTTTGCTGAAAACAAAGGATTAAACGTATTGTGTGGAAGATAGTAATTGCTTGCAAAAAGTAAACAAAAAATAGTAAATAGTAGATTGTAGATTGATAGTAAAAGAAAGGACCGGGGTCCATAGTTCACTAGTGGTGATTCTCCTTAAGATAGATGACATGTTGGGTGAACAAATTACAGCGGGGAAATTGACAAACATCAAGAAAGCATACATGCATATACTAATCATCTTGACTCCTATGATATTTGATTGGGCATTACAACATTATACATAGTCCGTAATCCAACTGCATATATGACTAATAATCCACCTTCAGGTTATCATCCGAACCCCCTCCAGTATTAAGTTGCAAGCAACAGATAATTGCATTAAGCATTGTGTGTAAAGTAAATAATAGGATTGTTCTATGAACAAAGGATTGTTGTTTTCTCCCTAGTAGCAACATCACATCAAGTACCTTAGAGATTTCTGTCACTTCCCCAGATTACTAGAGGCATGAACCCACTATTGAGCATAAATACTCCCTCTTGGAGTTGCTAGCATCTACTCGGCCAAGATAGCTACTAACAACGGAGAGCATGCAAGATCACAAATAACAAAGACATGATAAAATCAATAATCAATCTTAAATAGCATCTCAATATCCATCGGATCCCTGCAAACACAACATGTAGATTACAAATAGATGATCTTAATCATGAACGGAGCTCACAAGATCTAGACATGGTAGAACAAAGGAGAAGAACCAACCATATAGCTACTACATGGACCCGTAGTCCAGGGATGAACTACTCACGCATCACACCGGAGGCAGTCATGGTGATGAAGAAGGCCTCCAGAGTGAATTCTCCCCTCCGGTAGGGTGCCGGGAAGAGCTTCAAATCCCTCCCGATCTAGGGATGGAGATGACGGCGGCTACAGACTCTTTAGTGGAAATTTTATCGGGTACTTAGGGTTTATGTATCGGAGGCATCTTATAGGCGAAAGGGGAGACCGAGAGGGTGCCCTAGGCGGCCACACCACCCCCTGGCATGGGTCAGGCCTAGCCATACGGCTAGGTGGTGTGGCCGGCCTCTGGCCCTCTCCGTCTCGTCTTCTAGCTCCGTGTCCCCCTCGGTGAAATATTGATTTTGGCTTTTGTCCCGTCCAATTCCAAGAATATTCATTTTCTGACTTTCTTGGAACCAAAAATAGCATAAAATAGGTAGCTAGCACTGTGGCATCTTGTTAATAGGTTAGTCCAAGAAAGTGTATAAAAATACTCCAAAGTGTGGACAAAACATAAGAAAGTAGATATAAAACAAGCATGGGACATCAAAAATTATAGATACGTTAGCAACGTATCAGGAATGCATGGCGATACTGTTCAAGAATGATACCCATTGTGATCGCTTCAACAGGATCAAGAACCGCGAAGTGAAGGCCACCAAGTGGGCTTGCCCCATCATACTGAACGAACTCGGTATTGCTGATGACTTCAATTTACTTTGCAAAAGAGCTGGCCTGCAAAACTTTGTGTACAATGATGTACCTACCTATCGTCGCTTAACCATTGAATTCCTTAGCTCATTGCAAAGCACTGTTAAACAATGGCAAGGAGAGGATACTATTTCTTTTCTTCTGATGAACAACAACTACACTTTAACATTAGATGAATGGCGTGCATGTTTTAATTTGCCAAACAATGATATTCGTGCTTTACAGGCATCATCACCGTACTTGACACTGCCCTAGGCCTCGAGGTAGGTGAGTTGCAACCGGTACTAGGTGAGACACGTGTTGGTTTCTCCACCTTGAGAGCCTGTGGAATGCTTACTAGGAGAGGTGGTGTTTATTACCTGCATATTGCTGGAGCTGGGCGTATCTACCCCGCTCCTATGCCTAATGGTCTTTTCTCTATCGAGGAAGGATGTTTGCTATATAATGCGCAGGTTGAGCAACACCAACCTGAGGAAGAAGTTCCTGAAGAGGACGAGGAGCAAGAAGTTCCTCATCAAGAGGAGCATCCACAAACCCGGTTCGCCACATACCAAGATTTCCAAGGACTTGGAGGAACTGAGGAGAGGATGCACAACCTCTCTTTGAACCTCCGAGAATCAATAAGTAACCTCTCAACTCAATTCACGAACTAGAGTAACGACTTTTTCCCACCACCACAACGATTTGAAGGGCTTGCAAAATCCTAAGCTTGGGGAAGTTTCCTCATGTATCTTTACGTGGCGTTCATTTGCTTTTATTTATTTTAGAGGTTGTGTTTTTATTTGAGTTTATAAGCACTCGTGTTGGTTTCCCCTACACTTTATCTTTAGTTCTTTCTATTTGCTTTTGAAATTTTCTAGCAGAGCTTTGCTGCCAATTTTCTATCCTTTAAAGTCCCTCTCTTAAAAACCACAAAAAGATTTCTCCATTTTTCCTTATTTTCCCTCTTTCTTTTCTTTCCGCCTCGAGGTCTTCATATATTTGTAGGAGAGTGGTCGACTTCGAGTTTCCAAGAAACAAATAAAAACGGAAGAGATAAGTGGAACCAAACATAAGAGGTATGCCTTATGACTCCCCACTTTTGAAGTTTTAGAAACCCATGCTAGTTAGTAGTAAATGATGAGATATTATATTGGTGGAGTGAGTCTTTGTATTATCGTAAGATTTTTGTTTGCATGGGTATTTAATTGGGAATGTTTTGTTCCAGCTCTCGTAATTAACCAAGTCTTGCCTAAAAATGGCTAAACAATTGTAATAAGAAAAAGTCTCACAATTGAAGGCTTGGTGTTGTAGTGCTTAGTCTCGAAGGCTTATTTCTAAAGATATCAACACCACTGAAAATACTAATTGACTTGATAGCTCCCTTTGAAAGGATTTGTTCAATTGAATTAATGTTTAGCGGTTTTTGTGAGCATGCCAAAGTTTGACTTGTTAATCATAAGAATGATATAGCTTTATGCGTGTCAAACTTCATGGGATGCCGACAACTCCGCTGGCCTACGAACGATCTTAATGGAGGAAACTCCTAGATTTCGGCTATGAGTTGATTAAACACTTGTAGCAGTAATGCTACAGTGGGTAAGATTCTTGGCACTCCCAGGTAGCTGTAATCATGATGGAATCACTCCTCTGGCTGTTATGAGAAATCATTATGCAAAAGGAACAAAAACCTTAGTGATGCCACGAGTGTCCATCACAGCCCGATATACTAAATAAAATTTCTGGCATGCTCTCAATTACTTAAAAACTAAAATTCTTGAAGGACAATGAATAGAAAAGTAGTGCTTACAAAGTCTTGATTTATTGATGTGGGATATTTGAGACACTCTAGTATATATGCTTTTCATGACAACTCTCACACTCTTAATTTACATGATTATACCTTACTGTTCAAAGGCAAGCCTATGAGTTGATTACTTGACATGGAATAAAGTTTACTTGTTTGAATCATCCATGCTTATAATAATTTTGCTGCACTATTAGAATGCATGAAACCTGTATGATATGCTTGCCATTAATCTATCTATGCTGAAGTTTTTCAGATTTATGAAGTGGAGAAAACATGAGACTACTAATCATGAGTAAGATTAACATCTCGTTATTTCAGTTTAAATGCCGAGTTCCTTTTTGATTTTGGTTTTGTTGCTCGGGACGATCAAGTTTAAGCTTCGGGAGGTTGATGGCTCTGAAATATAGCCATCTAACGTCCATATTTAAACTAGATATTAGTCATATTCTTGATGAAATATCTCTCTAAACCCTGCCACTAATGCTAATATTCAGAGGGGTATGCAATCCTTTATTTTGTATTTTTTTCTATGTAGATAATGTCGTTTAAAGGAGGGAATCACTACATTAAAGTCAAAGATACGAGATTTCCAACTACCAGAAGAAACCAAGAGCCTTACATCGGAGGCAAACGTCATAACGGCCAACTATACGACCGGAGCAAAAATTCCGACCATACAGCTCTGGTCGTATAGTTGGCGCTGCTACCGTTAGGTCAAACATGACAACTTTTGTGAAGGGACCCCTATATAAAGAAGCCTTAGGCGATGAGAAACAGAGCCTAGAAGAGACGCACCATCCATAAGTCCCTGCCACAGACCACCAGCCGCCTCCAGATCTCCAAACCCTTTTCCATCTCCGTAGCCATACTCCACCACTTGTAATAGTAGATCTCTTCTCCGATTGGCGATATTGTAAGACTATTTCTATCAATCTCATGATTTTTATTACAATGTTTGTGATTGTTGATCTCATCTTTATCTGTGAGTAATTTTCCTTGGGCTAAGGGCTTTGGCCTAGCCATGTAGCAATTGTGCATGTGAATTATTATAGATAGGATCGTGTATTAGTTTGTATAACATGATGATTATTGCATCCTATCTTGCCTCAATCCAAGGACTTGTCCGGTACCCAAGACCCCGAGGGTTGAGCTAGGTATAGGGAGTATGAGTGATGACTGATCTGCAGGTTGGGAACCCCAGTGACAGAAGGGGTAGTACGGCTGTATGTGAGGGATTTGCTTGGGATTAACAGTGACATCACTATGCATATCATTAGTTCTCTTTCTTCTATGGATGAGACTAGAAGGTTATGCTATAAGCGGTTGCGGAGGCAATAGCAATTTATCTTGCTCTAACAAGTATACATATGCTTTATTTCTATCTTTTATTTCCATTAGATGTTTTTGCATAGCTATAGGTGAAACCGAACGCCCTAGGCCCTCTCTCTCAATCATCGACAACAACAAAAAGATGTAAACTACTAGTCCGGTGAAAACACAAAAGGAATTCTAAAACTCCCGAAGGTCCATTAAAATAACTTCACTACGCATTCGCTTCCCGAGGATTCGATAACCTAGGTCTATTAGAGAAAAAGAAGCTATACTACATCCGTAATCCGGATCGAAGGTATCAACAACCACCCTAGGTTGGGCTTCCCCCTCCCTCGCCGTTGTCGGCGGCACGGCGCCGTCTGGCGGCGAACTGGCTACCCAGGAGAATGGGCAGCCTCAGCTCCTCGTCCACCGCCTCGGCGTCGCGCTCGCCCGGCTCTGCGCCGATACATTCACCTTGTGCCACCCGCGATCCCACTCGCATGCCCGCACTCCGGCATGTGAAGCGGTAGGCGGAGTCGTCGGTGCGCTCGCGCGGCATCGTGACCAACGAAGGTCGCGCGCCCTCGCACACGCCGAAATTGGAGCCGGTGGACTGGGCCATCCTAGTCGACGAGGATTCCTTCGTCATGAAGATGGCAATGTAGCATCCTCCGAACGATGTCTTGCCCATGTAGGGCCCCACCGCCTATGCTTGGTCTAGGGTGGACTGGGAGGAGGAGGAGGCGGCGTGAGTTTAGCGTCTACATGAGAAGGCCGAGCGCACCGCTCGCCGGCAGCGCGCCTACCAGGGCGCGCCGCTTATCATCCTCAACGACGAGGGCGCGCCCTCGTGTCATGAGCCTATCGTACCATGGGCCAGGTGTAGGGCTAGCCCAACGGCCGCGACGCACACGCAAGGGAAGCCAGCAGTATCCAGCTACAGAGTGGGCGACATAGGAGAGGGGCGGGGACGCTCCAAGCATCGAGGAAGAGAAACCTAAACACGGCTCTGCTACTTTTCCCCTTGTTGTATCCTCTCTCCCACATTGGCTCTATTTCCCTCCACAATTCCTGCTGAAATACTTGTATCAGACCTGAATTCCTGTGTGTGAATTGAATAGAGAGTGTGGTGGTGACAATCTGGTATCAGAGCTTCTCATCCTGGCACCCCGCCGTCGCTCCGTTCAGGAAATCATGGGCGAGTTGGAGATGAAGGAGCAGCTCGCTGCGTTGATGACCGCGATCCACGAGAAGACCGCCAAGCTCGACGGTCTCTCCGGCAAGATGGAGACGATGGAGGCCAAGGTCGTGTCGTTGGAGGAGATCAAGCCAGCGTTGATCGATTTGGCGCTTTGGAAACCCAAGGTCTACCAAGCGGTGGATGCTCTCCAAGCCGATTTGGGAGATCTACGGCTCACCCTCGACCGCCTCGCCCACTCTGCGCCGAATCCGTCGACCGCGCCTCCACCTGCTTCGTCGTCCGAGCAGAGGTCGGACCTGCGCGTCGATCTGGCGCGTGCTCAACCTGGTGACGACGGACGTCACGGGCCAGTTGGCCACCGCATCGACACCACAAATCGGGGTTCAGTGATGGGGCCTCTACCCCACACGACCCCGGCCAAGGGTACGTATGCCTACCAAGTACCTGAATCTTATCAGTTGACACCGAGAGATGGTAGGGAGAGAGGCAAAACACCATGAGTAGATTGTCCAGGTTTCAATGGGGAAGGACCGCTGGAATGGAAAATCAAGTGCCAGTCATACTTTCGTTTATGTAGAATTGACAGGGAGCTTTGGGTAGACACGGCGGTGGTGTATTTCACTGGAGAGGCAGCGCTTTGGCTCCAATGGACCAATGCGCACATTATGTGATGTCTGGGAAGATTTTGTGAGTAGTGTGTGTGAGAAGTTTGGTCGACGGGAGTTCGAGCAGCTGCTTGACAATTCTCGACTTTGTCGAGGAACTGTGAGAGTGTCTTCTTGCCAATTCAATGCGGCGATGAACTGCTTAATTGCGCATCATCAGTCCTGGGACCCCCTTTATTTTGTTACAAAATTTGTTGATGGGCTTCGTTCTGATATCCGTGTAGTAGTGATGGTTCAGCAGCCAAAAGATTTGGATTCTGCCGTTTCTCTTGTTGTACTGCAGGAGGAAGCAATGGAGCTCACAATAGAAGTTACACGCGTGGGGAGTGGGCAGGCCACTTTTCCTAGAATGGCGCCGCGTACGGTGCTGCCATTACCACTGCCACCAGGGGGCGACCTCCAGGGCCAGCTGTGGGAGCACGGGCCGAGGACCGTTGTGGAGCGGCGAGCGCGCAAACGCCAACAACTGATGACAAGGTGGATGCAATGCGTGCTTACCGTCGCGCGTGAGGGCTCTGCTATACCTGTGGCGAGAAGTGGGCAAGGGATCACACATGTGGCCCAATAGTGCAGCTCCATGTTGTCGAGGAGCTGTTGGAACTTTTAGATGGCGAGAGGGAAACGTATTCCTCGCCGGACGGCCTAGAAGGTGAACTTTGTGTTATTTCTGATGCCACATTACAAGGAGTGGAACCACCTCAGACTGTCAGGCTCAAAGGCACGGTGAATCATCAAGAAGTGTTGATGTTGGTTGATTCCGGGAGCACACCGAGTTTTATCAGTGAAGCTATTGTTGTAGCATGGCCAGAAGTGCGCCATTGCCGTCCAATGCAAGTTAAAGTGGCAGATGGGGGCTTGTTGGGGTGCGACTTGGAGGTACCTGATTGTGTGTGGCAAGTCCAGGGTGCAGAGTTTGCGGCTACTCTCTGTTTGTTTTCTCTGGGCTGCTATGACATTATTCTTGGCATGGATTAGCTTGCAAGTATTGGTAACATGAAAGTGCATTGGGGTTTGAAGAAATTATCGTTCCAGGATCGTGGGAAAACAGTACAGCTGCAAGGTCTTACTCCTAACACCACTTCCTGTCCAGAAATCACCCTTAGTCAACTTGAAGCTCTGGAAAATTCCAATTTAGTGTGCCATCTGGTTCAGTTGAGTGAGATCAAAGAACCCAAGGAACAAGTACCTTGTCCTCCTCAAATTTCTGGGCTACTATCTGAATTCGAGGCTCTGTTTGCAGAACCACAATGTCTGCCACCACGTAGAGAGTTTGATCATAAAATTACTCTACTACCGGGATCTCGACATGTCAATCTACGACCATATCGGTATAACCTAGAACAGAAGGACGAGATCGAAAAACAGATTGTCGAGATGCTTCGACAAGGGATCATTCAACTCAGTACTAGCCCGTATGCTTCGCCTGTTCTTCTTGTACAGAAGAAAGATGGAACATGGCGGTTCTGCATTGATTTCCGCTATTTGAATGCTTTGACACTAAAGAACCGCTATCCCCTGCCTATTATTGATGAGCTGCTGGACGAGCTCTCTGGAGCAGCGTGGTTTACCAGTTTGGATCTTCGATCTGGGTACCATCAGATTCGCATGGCAGAAGGAGAGGAACACAAGACGGCGTTTCAAACCCACCAAGGTCATTATGAATTCAGAGTCATGTTGTACGGATTGACAGGAGCCCCAGCGACTTTTCAAAATGCAATGAATACAATCTTTGCTCCTCTCCTGCGCAAATGTGTGCTAGTGTTTATTGACGATATTCTCATTTATAGCCCCACACTTGAGCAGCACTACGAGCATCTCAAGGCTGTGTTTGAACTTTTGGCAAAACATCAACTCAAGGTGAAAGGATCGAAGTGCACTTTTGCACAGCCGCAGCTGAAATACCTCGGTCATATTATCTCGGCAAACAGTGTGGCAACAGATCCTAAAAGCATTGAAGCCGTTCGATTCTGGCCAGTACCAGAAAATGCCAAGGAGGTACGTAAATTCTTGGGGTTAGCAGGGTACTACAGGAAGTTTGTGAAGAACTTTGGCCTTATTAGTCGCACACTCACAAATCTCTTGAAAAAGAATGCGCTCTTTGTCTGGACTCCAGATCATCAACAAGCTTTTACCTCGCTCAAGCATGCCCTGTGAACGACACCGGTGCTAGCCCTACCCAACTTTGAGCGTCCTTTTGTGGTCGAAACTGATGCAAGTGACCGAGGGATTGGTGTCGTGCTTATGCAAGATCAACACCCAATAGCCTTTTTGAGTAGAGCACTTGGTCCGCGGTTGCAGTAGTTATCTACATATGAAAAAGAAAGTCTGGCTATACTCCTGGCAGCGGATCGTTGGCGACAATATCTGCGTCAGTCACCCTTTGTTATTCGTACTGATCAAAGGGCTCTTTCCCACTTGGATGAGCAACGACTGACAACTCCATGGCAACAAAAAGCAATGACCAAGCTTTAGGATTACAATACAGCATTGAGTACAAGAAAGGTAGCAACAATCAGGTGGCGGATGCACTGTCTAGGCATCCAGCTATTTCTGTGGGGGAAGTTTTGGCTATTACTATGGGCACTCCAGAGTGGTTGCAGGAAATTAAGGAGGGATACGCCATAGACTTGGTTACTCAGCAAATGCTTCAGCAGATGAAGAAACCGGACAACAAGATCAAGCATCTTGTATGGGATGGGGACATACTGAGATATAAAAGACGTATCTGGGTTGGAGGTAATGCAACCATGCAGAACAAGATACTACAGTCCTTGCACGCAGGCGCTATTGGGGGGCATTCAGGAGTGCAAGCCCCGCTGCAGTGGGTGCGGCAACTTTTTACTTGGTCACGTATGAAACTCGCAGTTCAGTAGTATGTGGATAAGTGTTCCATTTTCAAACAGGAAAAGCCAGAGAGAGTGCGCTATCCTGGCCTTCTTAAGCCACTGGATGTACCAAAAGAAGCATGGCAAGTTGTTTCTCTTGACTTTGTGGAAGGTCTGCCCAAGTCTGCTGGTTTTAATTCAGTGCTAGTGGTGGTCGATAAACTCACGAAGTATGCACATTTCTTGCCTTTAGCTCACCCGTACACAGCTGTCCAAGTGGCTTAAGTATATATTGACAATGTGTTCAACCTTCATGGTAATAAAGCTCTCATTTCTGATCGTGACCGGATTTTCACAAGCCACTTCTGGCAAGCTCTATTTCGATTGTCCAAGACTGAGCTACGGATGAGCACAGCCTATCATCCGCAGACAATCATCCGCAGACAGACGGACAAATGGAACGGGTAAATCAATGCCTCGAGACATACCCCCGCTGCTTCATTAGTGCTTGCCCAAAACAGTGGAGTAAATGGCTGTCTCTAGCAGAATTTTGGTACAACACTTGTTACCACTCTACCATCAAGACCACTCCGTTCAAGGCTTTGTACAATCACTGCCCGCGCTATTTAGGTATTACAGAAGCCTCTGTTCCAGTGAACGATCTGCGTGAATGGTTACATGAGAGACAACTAATGACTGCAGTGCTGCGTCAACACCTCCAGCGAGCTAACCATTGCATGAAATATTTTGCTGATAGTAAACGATCAGATCGTTCGTTCCAGGTCGGTGATTGGGCTTATCTGCGTCTGCAACCTTATATTCAGACATCGTTGGCACTGCGCGCCAATGCTAAGTTGGCCTTCAGGTTCTTCGGCCCTTTCCAAGTGGAGCAGAAAGTGGGCGATTAGTCATACCGTCTCAAGCTTCCTGCTAACTCTAAGCTTCATCCTGTGTTCCATGTGTCCCAGCTCAAGAAAGGGTCTCCTCCAGAAGTGCATTCTGAACTGCCACAAGTGGACGACGCTGCACCACATCACCAAGTTCCTGAGCAAGTTCTGCAAACAAGACAAGTGCGTCGTCGACACAAAACCTTGGAGCAAGCGTTGATCCAATGGTCAGGACTTCCGGCTTCTTTGGCGACCCGGGAGAACACCGTGGAGCTGAAGGCAAGATTTCCGAGGGCACCGGCTTGGGGTCAAGCCGCTCTTGAAGGAGGGAGGAATGTCATGAGCCCATCGGCCCATGGGCCAGGTACAGGGCTGGCCCAACGGCCGCGATGCACACGCAAGGGAAGCCAACAGTATCTAGCTACAGAGTGGGTGACATAGGAGGGGGCGGGGACGCTCCAGGCATCGAGGAAGAGAAACCTGAACACGGCTCTGCTACTTTTCCCCTTGCTGTATCCTCTCTCCCACCTTGGCTCTATTTCCCTCCCCAATTCCTGCTGAAATACTTGTATCAGACCTGAATTCCTGTGTGTAAATTGAATAGAGAGTGTGGTGGTGACACCTCGTGGCTCAGCCAGGCGGCTTCGCGCCCGCGCAGCCGATCGGCGACGGTGACGATGGTACCCGGGACACTGACTACACATGCTTCTACCGCAACTTTGGCATGTAAACGGCGCCACCGGCGGGATCGGCATCGGCATCGCCTAGCAGTTATTTTTATGTTTTTTCCTTTTAGCCTAATGTAGTTAAAATTCGGGTATATGTCTGAATTTGGCTTAATATGTACGGACTCGCCTATGTTTAAATAAAATCGTCTATATTCATCCAAATTTCGCCGAATTTGTTTAATGGCCAAACGCGGCCTATGTTTAAATGAAATTGTCTATATTCATCCAAATTTCGCCGAATTTGTTTAATGGCCAAACGCGGAAACTCGGCTCGGAAACGTGAGTAGAAAAATAGTTATTATCAGGTCAAAAGTTACATCTGTTTAACGCTAAAAATCGTTGGATCTCGACCTGAAAATGGCAACGAGCGGAGGTGCTCTTAGTTGCGAGGAGGGAGCACAGATCGTTCCGCCCGTGAACGACGACGGGAGAACCATATCTCGGATGCGTACACAATCCGAGACGCTGACGTGGATAATAAGAGCATAAAATGATAATAATGCAGGCCACTGTCGGATCTTGCCCACCCCACCGCCACCAGTCGCCATCACAATCTCCATCTCTCACCCACATACCACCATGTGCTTACCTGGAAGGAACACGGGTACGGCCACTTCCTGGCCACCCCAAAACCAACCCAACGATAATCTACCTGTGCCAAAGCAACAAACAAGAATCTACTCTTTCCGTTTTAAAATATAAAATGTTTTAGTTTTGTAAAAAGAGTGTATCTAGATTTCTTTTAATGTGTAGATTTATTTAGATTTGAAGTAAACCTACTCACTAAAAGGGTTATTTTGAAACGGAGGTGATGTCGCACACATGGGAAGAACCAGGTGCCCCTTCCAGTTTAGTTGAACGAACATCGCGCGCCGGGCTCTCCTCTATATAAGCACCTCACCCCTCTTCTCCTTTGGCCACCCAGACCCAGACCCATAAATCTGCAAGTACTGTGAATTTGTGACTAGTGAGCTGTCTCGCCAAGCCATACAGATGGAGATGGATCAGGTGCTGAGTCAAGAGGGGGACAGCAACCGCGCGACGCAGGAGCTCTACCACGACGGGGCAACGGGCCTGTCGGAGGCCGACGGGGTTCTCCTGATCATGGAGCTGATGGAGGACTCGCTGCCGCCGGCCGTAGACGACGACGTCGTCGACCGGCTGAGCCACGTAATCCAGTCGCTCGAGGCCGAGATCTTGAGAGGAGGCGCCGCGACGGTGCCCAAGGACGACGGCGAGTGCTTCACGGTACCACCGAGCGAGGACAACTGTATGATCGAAGAGATGCTGATGGCCGACCTCGATGGCTATGGCGGCGGGGCGTCCATGTCGATGGGGTACTGGCCGGAGGTGCCGCCGGTGGGGGGATGGTACTTGTACACGGAGGGGGGTGAAGGCACCATCGTGGGGTACGAGGCAAGAGATCAGCAGTACTACTCTGCAGATCATCAGGGCTGTGTGGAGCAAGTGTACAGCCCGTTGTGGGAATAAGTATGTGAGAATTAATACAGGAGGGGTCATAGAGGCGTGTAGCCGTAGTTTTCTTGCCACCATATGCACATAAACAGTTCATTGTGCTGAGAAAAAAACTGAGGTAGATTTTGCAGAAGCTGTTGAATGAAATTGCTAATTTCGTTCTATTAGTTGGGCCGCGTTTAGTATACACCCTACTTTATATTGAATAATTTAACAAAATACATAGATCAAAGGTACCGAAAAAACATGAACAACAATTATTGATCAATTATTAAACCAAGAGTTACATCAAGATTCTTCAAAGTCGCCGTCTTGATCTATCTCGTCCCCTTACATCTTGAGTTCCACCATACCTCTGATAAAGGAATTGTGCATAGTGGCGGACCCAGAAACTTCCAGAAGCCTAGGAAAACGAGTTTAAGTTGCCAAATTTGAAACGAAATCACTATATAAAATCACAAGCCGTAACCTTTGTGCAATCGACAAGCCTAGGCGGCTGTCCGGGCTGTAGGGATGTTAGGTCTGTCGAAGATCGGACCTACACAAACTAGCTAACGATTTGCACAACCAAATGAGTCGTGCGTACTATGGCTGGGGACACACTCCTAACTATTTGGGGACATTATAACTGGCACAAGAGGAGGAAGCTCCCACACGAACTAGACAATTTCAACCGTTGGATCACTTTTCCAGACATTACTGGCCGTTCGACGGTCTCCTTCCGCGACGTGGGCCGAACTATCCCGAGGAATGCTACTTTATCCATCAAATCCCTTCTTTGTGGTGCGTTGGGCCCCGAAAGGCCCACTAAGAATATAGTCGTTCAACCCTCTGAACCGAACGGGAAAAAAAAGGAGAGAATCAATGGGATACCACGTCCCCGGACCTCCTCTCCCATCTCGGCATAGGGCAGATCCAATCGGAGGCAGAGGTAGTGTGTCAGATGGCACCCGAAGGGGACGGGCAGCGTCACCGCTGGAACCGGCATCCCCACGGCAATCATGTCTTTCCTTGCAGGTGATAGCAGGAGCACAAGGACGAGCAATCCTGAGCACACACCGACGGGCCATCCGCCTATCCTATTTAGTAAGTCATCTGACTCGTAAAGACATTGATATTTGTTCAGTTTACTTAAGGCACAATTCTTTCGGTTAGGCAAGTTCCTCCACGTCTATGATAAGAATAGAAAACATTCTATGTTCTCTCAAAAAGAGTTGGATAAACTGTTATGACTAATCTTTTTGCTCTATTGCAGGTGGGTGTGGTTCTCGTATACTCCTTATAGAAAAGTATAATCCAAAAATGATGAAGTGACTGAATTTTCTTCAAGTTCTTGCTGGATTATCACCATTGAAGGTCTGGGAAATACAGAAGATGATTTTAGAAAAGAATGTCAGGGTTCCATGCTTCTCAGTGTAGTTTCTACACTCCGCACTCCTGGCATGTGCATGACCTTTTTCACTTCTATTGCCAATACTGTCAAATCCAGAAAGTGTGAACCACTTCTCAATGTGGTTACATAGAAGAATGTCACTGGATATCAACGAAGTTTGAGCAAATTCAAAAAAACTGAACCACTAAATGGGTTCTCAAAGTTACCTATATCTGAAGCAGAAAGGGCCTTCTCATTGCCACCTAATACTCTTGGTGGTGGAGTCTGCAATTTCCTGAACTTTCTAAAATCTGAGATCAAATCTTCTCTTGATCAACTAAATGTTCTGAATGTTATGGCCTCCGGAGAAGATTATTTTTTATGTATCCTCAACGTTAACATTCACTAGAAATACTTCAGATTCTGCTTTACGGCTCCAGAGTGCAACAAACTATGTTGTTGCTACTCTTTACAAAACTAGCCCATCAAAGGTCCTGATAATTTTGCTTCAGGTAACTTCAACAAAAAGATACCACGGTATGTCCCTCTAAGATCTATCACATAATCATTTCCTCATACAATCAATTAATTGTACATCTTTTTTCGCCTTTGTTCCACCCTTCCCTTATATTACATTTCAGATATATATATTGTTAGTTTTGCTACCATGCTTAAACCATTTTGATTGTACCTTTTGTGCAATTTCTTATATTGCTTGTTATGGTTCCTCTAAACTACCTCTCCTTTATAATATGATTTTTTTCACATTCCACGTTTGCAGGTTGATCTATTACCGTTTTTTCATGTGAAATAACAATGAGAGTCAAAGACAATGTTGAGCTTTGAGGGAACAAGCCTTGACTAGATGCATGCATATTTTGATAATAGAATTAAACCTGAAGATTCTATCCGTTTTTCTCAAGTATATCCTTCAAATTTTATTACTACCACTTGAGATGATTTTTCTTATTTAAGTTATACTATTTAGCATTGTAGAATTTGAAACAAATTTGACCCCCACGCATAACAAACAAAATGAAATTTTCTTTGTATGTTTGTACCGCTATTTTCTCAAACATTTTGATCGCTTTTCTCAAGATGGGCAACACGTGCCTTTTATTAACCAATATATAGGTTAGTCTATGCAAATTTAACTTTCCCAATTTTTGGATCTATACATTTATGAAAATTCCTACCATTCTTTTGCTAAAATGGACGAGCGTGGCAATGCGCGCCATCATGGTCTAGTCACCACATTGTGTCGGAGACCGGAGAATCTCTTTGCAGGACGGGCTCGATGGAGCCCTTTTTAAATAGTTTTTGAAATCTATATTTTGGAGTTTGAAAACAATTTAAAAAACCCTACATGTTAACAATATCATATTCTACAACAAGCATGCAAAATAGCAAAAATGACAAATCCTAATAAATTTGTAGGTTTTTATTTTTGTATTATTCACCACATGAGGTTCAAAAATTTATCATTTTTACATAGCGTAGAGCACATAATATTATGCATTGGTTTTGTTGCATGCATGTAAAAGTCTTCATTATCTACATCTAAGAATTTGAAACTTCAAAGTGTTGATTTAAAACACGTGAACAAGTACGGACATGAGGAATGGATTGAAAAGGCGATCAGGAGGTGGCTCCTCTAAACCCATCTAGGGTCCCGTCCCCCTCGCTAGCGATGCTAGAGGTCCGTTCCTCCTCCGTTGGCCTTTGGGCCTTGGAGGTGTGGTGGATCGTGGCCTCTCGCCGATGGGAGGATGGTTCTCGTTCTTTGTTTAGGGTTTTTCGAGTGTCTTTTTCAGAATGTTGAGGCGGCGGGTACGTCTTGAAGTCAGAATAAGGTTCTCCTCATCCTATTCTCGCTTCGGCGGTGCGTCTAGCGCCAACGGAGGGCACGTGGAGTCGTGTATCCGGCGAATCTCTTGGATCTAGTCGTTTTTCGTATTCGTCGGTGTAGTTTAAAGTTAATCTCTTCCGATCTATGGTTGTCTTCTTCGGCGATGGTTATTACTCTGGTGCATTGGTTCTTTGGGTTCTTAGCACGACGGCTTTCCGTCTACTACAACAAACTCTACTACAACAAGCTTTGCCCGGCTCCGGTGATGGAGGGCGAGAACGACGACGCGCCTTCGGCTCGTGCTAGTGTTTGTAGTCGTTGCTAGATGATCCAATGACCTACTTGTATTTTTTTTTTACTTTTAGAACTCTTTATACTGCTATTGATGATTATTAATAGATCGGTAGAATTTCGCAAAAAAATGTGCTGATTTTAAAAATTAAAAAGGGATCCATGGTGATCGTCCTCCAAATCGACACACTCTTCCGGGAACACCCTAATAACTCCCAACAATATTGTGATTCGCTTGTGAAACATACCATGTCAGATACGATAAAATGGTAGTAGCATACCATGCTTCTACTCGGATAATAGTTAATCCTAGTTCATTCGACAAAGTTTTGTAACTGGTTGTTCCAAATGGTAAACTTGGTATTGCTCATCTTCTTCCACGCGCTTTGAATTTTTGGTGAATTGAAAAGTAAATACACCATCCTATATGGTTTCAAAGCCGAAAGCTTTTGAGTTCAAGACAAGATGGGACGAGCACACCAAATAAGACTGATCACACTTTGAGTCATGTTTAGCTATGATGGGGCCATATACGACAAGGTTGAGGTATTAGTGCATTGTTCACCTTACTCCACCTGTTTGACTTTTTGGATAAAATGCCTTCTATGCCAATAAAATCACGTTGATCACTCACTTGATGCAAGTGCACATTTGTTTTGAGCATACTGATACAGATGCACAAATTCATCTCCAGACCTCTGCTAGGCCGTTCAAAGCAAGCCCAGCACTCAAAATAATTGCATGGACTTAAGCTGGGCTGAGGTCTGAGTCTAAGCGAAAACAAGGGCTCCGTCCTGTAGCCATGTTGGGCTTCTCGTCCTTTTTTAACCTGTTTGGTTTTCCACCCTTGTCATTAACTCATGAGCACCCGATAAAATGCTTTGAAGGAAGAGAACCTCGGGTCGTATAGTCATCTTATTAGAGAGATTATTTCGTGTGTGCCAGGCTTTGGCGCTGCCACGTTTGTACATGAGGATCGTATTAGATATGTAATATGGGTCATGTACAATATAGTGTAGTACACCAATTATACATGTATTAGGACTTTGTATTTGCCACGATAGGGGCTTTCCCTATCCAATATAACACGTAACCGAACCTCCAGAGGAGGTATCGTTCCACCAACAAATCTAACATGGTATCAGGCCCCTCCCTTCCCTCCTAGCCACCGCCGCCGCTGGTGCTCTCATCGCCGCCGCCGCTACACCTCCGATCGGGCCTCCGATCAGCTCAAAAGATTCCTCCTCAACACCTCTACCAATTCCCCTACACAAATCCCCTCTTCTCTACAAATCCGAGGACCTACATAAAACCCTAGAACCACAACACACCTAGTCCTTTACGTTCGTTTTTCCTCGATCAATCTGATGGCGACGACCTCCTCCGCCTCAGCTCCTTCGGCCACTATTGGTGCTCCGCCTTCTACAAAACTTACCCGGGAGAATTTTCTATACTAGCAGGCTCAGATTCTCCCTACACTTCGTGGTGCTCGGGTTATGGGTCTTTTGGAAGGAACTGATCCGGCTCCGCCTGAAACACTGGATGCTGAAGATGCAAACAAGAAAAAGATCTCAATTCCCAATCCTGCCTATGATACCTGGATTACAAGGGATCAACAGGTTGTCAGCTTTCTTGTCAATTCTCTTTCCGAGGATGTTCTTCCACAGGTTTTTGGGCTTGCTCATGCTGCTGATGTTTGGCGTGCTCTCAAGGAGCTCTACTCCTCGCAATCCAAGTCAAGGGTTTCTACTCTGCGTGGTTCCCTAATGTCAACACCTGGATTTTTAATCCCAGATGCCCGTTATGCCATACCTCGCAATCCCAGGGTTACCATTTTTGCGAGACATAACGGATTGGATATCATAGTACATCATCCATTACAAACCTTATATAAGGTCTCACACAAATAAGGATCTCATGATCCAGTCAATACAACAAGTAGCGGAAATAAACGATAGCGTAGCGGTGGGGTCCATCTTTAGGGGCACAGTAATCTTGACAATGAGATAGTCCTAGTTATCATAGCCGTCCTGCTGACCATCATCTTGATAATCTCCTTCATAGTCTGGCCATGATAACAGCCAGGGACAAAAGCCATGAGTACTCTTTAAGTACTCGCAAACTACTACTAGCAAGGAGTATAAATCTAAGTTAAAGTGCTGAATCTAAGTTAACTATCAAGTTAAGTTTGAAACCTAAGCTGAGTACAGAAGCAAAGAAAGATAAAGTAAAGTTCTAGAATCACTTAAGTTGGAAAGCTATTATCATCAACACAACCCTGTTGTGGTCAAGTCAAAGTTCATCATTCATTTCACGTTATTTAGAAAACATCTGACAACGAAACAGTATGGCCATTCCAACTGTCCATAACATGGTAGCGGCTATTCGAATAGTTTGACACTCTACGAGGTGGTACACTTTCACCACAAGATTCGATACATCATGGGGATAACCTGAATCATCATACTTAGTATCTGAGATAATCAAACATAACCTTCTCTTTACACACCCTAGTACAAGCACCTCTCCTATGAACATGGCCTCCCAACCATGACCATCAGTCATCTTGGGCACTGCATAGGTGGACAACATTGAGAGGTAGCCTCACCTCAAACCTCTCCCGTGAGGGAACTAATACTAATGCATATAAATTTCTAGCTAAGCCTTACCCAATTCAGGTAATGTGGTTGTACGGTAAATTTGGAATGGTATCGCATCCGAATCCAACCATCAGTTTTATAAAAGGGTTAAGGCTCATGCCTCGTCATTTTCATCATCATAAACCAGTTGTGTTTCTCAACACATGTCAAAACATCTCAATAGAATGACTCATCATTCCAAGGTTTTCATAATTCATTTTCACCAAGTATTCCCATCTAGAGTGACTCAAGTTTTTGATCTATACTAAGATACTAAGTTAAGAGTGTTCACTAAGGTGGAAGTGATGGGTTCAATCTCCTGCCATAGAGTGACATCTAAAGGTTTCTAAGTAGGTCAAGTTTTATACTTTTTATGCTACCTTCAAAATTAAGTAAAGAACTTTGTGTAAACTAAGGGAGGTAAAACTTGTCAATAAGACTTGGGGTACTAATAGTTAAAGGGGTGTGATCAAAGCCTGCTTAAGGCATCTTTGCTAAACCATCTAATTTAATTCTAGCCTGCTAACAATAGCTTGCATTGGTTGGTGCAGTGGTTGAAGTTTTCTTCTTCTTCTTCTTGGTAGATTTCCTCCTCCTCGAAAGCTTGGTCGGTACTAGCGTCTATAAATACATAGGGAGTGCACAATCACCAAACAGTACTTAACTAGGCTAAGTAGCATTCTAAAACACACATTTGATGATCTATTATCATCACAAACATCACAAGTTTTAATTCAATAGTTTCATCCTTTTTATTTTAGAAAAGTAATTTCTACTCATTGAAACATTAACTAAAATTTTAATATTCACCACCAAAATATGGGATCATGCGGACACATGTCCTCACCACATATTCTAACATGTGGGAATGAGATTTAAGGGTTGGATCAATATTACTTTGGTTTAAGTTTATTATTTAATGATTTAAAGTGACTAGAAATGCCTATAGAGCATTATTTTGGTACTAGTCCAAAGTCACTGCATGTCAACCTTAATATTATTACATGGTTAGATAGATATGATGAAATGTGATTTTTGAGAGTTGGAATCGACTCAAAAGCTAACTTGGTTGATTTTATAAAAATGTTGCAAGTTGCAAAAGCTTCTGTTTTGTTATTTTTATTAGGAGAGATCTATAACTCTAATTGAATTAAATCCAACGGTCTTGGATAGATCATTTTAATACCTTTCAGAAAAAATTGGTTTCATACAATTTGGATTTATAAAACTATCTGAATTGAATTTTGAAATAGGGGACATAAACTAGATTTAACTAAAAAGGAAAAACCAGATTTGAATCTATGGGCTAGCGCGGGAAAGGACTTGGGCCAGCCCAGTGGCACTCCGCGGCGCAGGCTCAGCTGACAGGGGGGTCCCGCTTGTCAGACACTTAACTGTGAAACCCCACAGCTGTGGGAAGGATTAGAAGCGAGATCAAGGTGAGTGGGTAAATCGACGATGAGCAGTGTCGCGTGACTCGAACCCTAGCGGCTCGGTGGGGGTCTACTAGGGGAGTACCAGGGCTCCAGCGGGGTCGGCGAGGCGGGCAAACGAAGTGGAAGACGACGGCGAGGCGAGGCGCGGTCGCGGTGGAGCTTGGGCGGTCGAAATCAACGGCACCCTTCTCCTCGAGAGGCGGCGGCTCTGGCTCCAATTCCGGCGAGCTGCTGCTCCGGCTAAAGGTGGGTGAGGTTCAGAGAGGTGAGGGGAGTGGAATGGTGTGGAGAAGAATGGCTGGGGAGGGCTCCTTTTATAGGTCCGGCGGTGAGACCGAGCGGGATGGGCGGTCGATGGTGGTGACATGGCTACGGCGAGCTAGCGGCATGGCGGGGGATGGCGATCGATGGGCGGTTCCCTGGCGGTGCTCTAGGACTTAAATGCGGCCGTAGGGACTGGCACGTGGTCTGGGTGAGGTGGCGCTCTGCGCGGCCGAAGCGGCGGTGTCCACGGCGAGCAGTGGATGTGAGGCTTTGGGCGTGACAGGATGTCTAGGTGTTCTCGGTCGGCGAAGCGGCGGTAGCGGCTGCGGTCGGCAGCGTGTGCACGCGTGGACAAGGCGTGCTCTGGAGGCGACACCGGCATGGTGCGGTGGCACTGGGCGCGGGCTCTCCTCGGTGGTCCACGACATCACTTGGCTCGAGCAAGGGGGTGGAGGGTGAGGTCTGTACCTCCTAGACATGGAGAGAGAGGGGGAGGTGGTCGGCTGGGGTGAGGACAAGGTTGGCTGGCGAGTTGGTGCTCGGCATGGCTTGGCCTTTCCACTAGGGTGTAGGGGATGGGGTGGTAATGGCATGGTTTGATCAAGTGGAGACAGAGGGAGTATTTTGTGGTCAATTGGGTGGCAAAACCCTATAGAAACAGTGAGCTAGCTAATTGTGTTTGATTCTGCCTGCCATGTGTTTGATGAAATGGCCGCAAGAGAAAAAGTTTTGAATTTTGAGTTTAAATTTTTTGAGTGATCTCCACTAGTGATAGGTAGTCTCTGGTTGCAAGGGTTCTGAAAATGGAGCTCAAATAGATGGTTTTTGAAATAGGGGTGATCTATGCATATGCATTAGATTCAATTTTAAACTGTCATTTAAAATAGTTAACAGAATGTTTTTAGCAGATCAAAAGGTGGGCCTTGATACCTCATTATGTGTACTAGCAAGGGGTGCAAAGATCAAGAATTGTTTCTGTTAAGAATTGAGTACTAGGAATAGCCAAAGTAGGCATGAGAGTTAAATTTGCCAAAATAACCATTCCTTCTTTTTAATTCTTTTTTATTTGATTTTCTTTAGGAAAAGTTTGAGAATGATGTAGATGATGTTTAAATCACCTAAGAAACATTTTACAAGCATTGGATCAATCAATCATGGCAATTCAAACAACTCCTATTTTAAATACACACATATATGAATGCTTTCATTTTAAATTTGGAAAACTTTTTGTTAACCCTATTTTTGGATGATTTGATCTTGATAAGCGTGGACTAAAGTTTTGGGATGTTACACCTAACTGATACCAAGAAGCTTGATATGACGGCTCAACAATATATCTCGAAGATGAAAGGTTTTGCATCTGAACTTGCTGCTGTTGGGAAGCCTGTTCATGAGGATGAACTGAAAGATTATATGCTCAATGGTCTGGATGGCACCTTTAATCCTCTTGTTGCTGCAATTAATGTTGTACCATCGACGTCTCTCAGCAATATGTGTTCTCAACTTCTGGCTGCTGAAAATCGGGACAACATGTTGCAGTCCACCGGATAGGCTCCTTGTTCTTTCACCTCTTCAGTTAATGCTGTTGCACGCTATACGCATCCATCCTATGGGGGAGGACCTCCTCAGTCGACACCACAACCACCCCCGCCGACATATCCATATCAGCAGCCACCATCGCCATATGCCACACCATACCACACAACTCTATATCCCCAGCTGCCTCAGCCGTATGCTCCTGCCTATCCGTAGTACCAGCCTCCACTACTGCCCTACCCTCCTACACCCTATGCCCCTACACCCTATGCTCCTCCACTAGCTCCATATCGTCCGCCACAACCACCGCCTCCATACCGCCCCCCACATCATCAGCCACGTCCGGATCAGCCCCGACCGCCTTCACAGGGACGGCGTCCCAAAGGGGGCGCAAGGATAGAGGACGTGTGGCCTCTCCCTGGCAGGACAACATATATTGCTAAATTTGTAAAAAAAGAAGGGCATACTGCTAATGAGTGTTGGTGGCGCTATGGTGATGATGATGATGACACCTCCAAGGAGAACAAGGGGCATATGGTGTAGATTCCAATTGGATCATGGACACTGGGGCAACAAATCATACCACAGGACAACTCAACAAACTTCAAATTCATGAGAACTATAATGGGCGTGATCAAGTTCACAATGCTAGTGGACAAGGTATGAAAATTGCTCATATTGGTCATTCTGTTTTGCACACCCCAAATTGTTCTTTAAAACTCAATAATATCCTCCATGTTCCTTCATCATCCATGAACTTGCTTTCTGCATATAAACTTTCCCTAGATAATAATGATTTTATTGAAATTCATTCGTTCTTTTTCTTGATTAAGGATCAGGCCACGCAGCAAATCATGTTTAGAGGTCTGTGTCATGGTGGCCTTTATCCTCTTGTTCCTGTTTCAATGGGGTTATCATCCAAGCATGCTCTTGTCACCATCAAATCTTCATCCTCCACGTGGCATCGTCGTCTAGGGCATCCTTCGTCTTTTACTGTTCAGCAAGTTCTTAGGAACAATAAGTTGTCTTATACTCCTGAAATAAATTCTTACATATGTGATCCATGTTAGCAAACTAAGAGCCATCAGTTGCCATATCCTGTTTCCACTAGTATTTCCACAGTTCTTTTGGAACATATATTCTCTGATGTATGGGGACCTACTTCTCCCTCTGTAACCAAACATGCATACTATGTAAGCTTCATTGATGATTTTAGCAAATATACTTGGATCTACTTGCTTAAGAAATGTTCTGATGTCTATCAAGTTTTTCTTGATTTCCAACAATATGTTGAACGACAGTTTGGTAGAAAAATCCTTACTATGCAAACTGATTAGGGTGGTGAGTATGAAAAACTTAATGGGTTTTTTCAATGAGTAGGCATTATTCATCATGTTTCTTACCCTCATGCTCATCAACAAAATGGCTCTGCAGAACATAAACATCGACACATTGTTGCAGTAGGACTTGCTCTACTTTCAAATGCTTCTATGCCTCTCAAATATTGGGATGAAGCTTTCATCACATCCACCTTTCTTATCAATTTATTGCCCACAAAAGTTCTAAATCTTGAGACCCCTACAAAAAACTCCTACAAGTCAAACCAAATTATGAGTCACTCCGTCTTTTTGGTTGTGCTTGTTGGCACATTCTTCGCCCCTACAACAAACACAAACTTTCTTTTTGTTCCAAACGTTGTGTTTTTCTTGGCTATAGTTTTCGCCACAAAGGAGTTAAATGACTAGACACTACCACTGGACGTGTTTATATTTCCCGTGATGTTGTGTTTGATGAGAATATTTTTCCCTTTGCTTCATTACATCCTAATGCTAGTCGTCGTCTCTATGAAGAAATTCTTGTTTTTTCTTCTAATACATCCTCCTCGGAATCTCAGGATAGGGGTGTGCATACTAATGACCATTATTTGTCAATTATTCATGTTGTTGACATTCCCCAGGTTGTTCCTGATGAGCCTTCTCATACCTCCGATCAGCATTATGGACAAAATCCTGAAGAAATTAGTACAATCGGCACATCAAATGATGAATCTGGCAATGATAATGAGACAATAGCTGGCAGCGCTGATCCCGGGGAAGATCCTCCGCCGGCATCCACCTCGGATCCGTCGCCAGCAGATTCTCCCCCGCGCGCACGTATGCGTCAGTGCTCGCTTTCTCTAGCTAGGGCCCGTCGGTCGCTGTCTGCTGCATTAAATTCACGTCGGAACGAGCGTGTCCTACTCCCGCGCCACGCCGCGTCGCCATCCCGCGAGCCGCTATCTCCCGACAGCCTCGACAGTGATGGGATGAGCCATCCCGCCGCACGACCTATACAGAGGAGGTACAACCCGCAGGATCTTTTGTGGAATCTGTGCCCACACCGCCTCCTCCTGTTGGAGTTCAAACAAGGTTACAAAAAGGTATTCGAAATCCAAAAAATATACTGATGGTACTATTCGATATGCATTGCTCACAACTACAGGTGAACCGAAGAATTTGAAAGAGGCTCTAATTGATGAAAACTGGAAGCACGCTATGTAGGAGGAGTATGATGCTCTAGTTAAAAATAATACTTGGCATCTTGTCCCGCTGAGTTCCAACAAAAAATGTTATTGATTGCAAATGGGTGTATCGAATTAAAAGGGATGCTGATGGCAGTATTGACAGATATAAAGCAAGGCTAAAGGTTTGAAACAAAGGTATGGACTTGACTATGAAGATACTTTTAGTCCTGTTGTTAAAGCTGCAACTATCAAACTAGTACTTTCTATATCTGTTTCAAAAGGATGGAGTTTACGGTAGCTAGATGTAAAGAATGCATTTCTTCATGGTGTTCTGGAAGAGGAGGTTTTTATGAAACAACAACGAGGTTTCCAGTCTTCCGCTACTCCAAACCATATTTGTAGACTTGATAAGGCCTTGTATGGATGGAAACAGGCTCTGAGAGCGTGGTACTCTCGTCTCAGTTCCAAGTTGTGCACTCTGGTATTTCTTCCCTCAAAAGCTGACACATCCCTGTTTATGTTCAACAAAGCTGGTGTCACAATGTTCCTTCTCATTTATGTTGATGATATTATTGTGACTAGTTCTTCAGACTCTGCTATATCAGCTCTTTTACACAATCTCCGCACAAATTTTGCTCTCAAGGATCTTGGTGACTTGCATTTCTTCTTAGGACTTGAGGCTCATAAGAAAGGTAATGTTCTCTTGTTAAACCAGGAGAAATATGCTACCGACATCATCAAGCGTGTGGGTATGAGCCATTGTGTGCCATGTTCCACACCTCTGACAGTAGATGACAAGCTCTCTCTCAATGATGGCACATTGCTTGGACTAGAGGATAGTACTCAATACAGAAGTATTGTTGGAGCTCTTCAGTATCTTACTTTGACACGTCCAGACTTACGCTTTTCTGTTAATAGGTTTGTCAATATCTTCATGCTCCAACCACAACTTACTGGACTGCAGTTAAGAGAATTTTGAGGTATATTCAGGGTACCAAACAGGTTGGTCTCACTTTTCAGCAGTCCTTCTCTACACTTCTTAGTACTTATTCTGATGTAGATTGGGCAGGTGACCTTGATGATAGACGGTCAACAGGTGGTTTTGCTATATTTTTTGGTCCTAATCTTATCTCTTGGAGTGCTAGGAAACAGGTTACTGTCTCTTGTTCTAGTACAGAAGCTGAATACAAAGCACTAGAAAATGCTACCGCTGAACTGATTTGGCTTGAAGCACTTGTTTGTGAACTCGGTATTTCACTACAGGAGAAGCCATGTTTATGGTGCGATAATCTTGGTGCTACATATCTGTCTGCAAATCCAGTCTTCCATGCTCGCGCTAAGCATATTGAGATTGATTTTTTTTTTGTTCGAGAATGAGTTGCTTACAAGAAACTTGATGTCAGGTTTATCTCTAGCAAGGATCAGATTGTTGATGGTTTCACCAAGCCTTTATGTTCTAAGAGTCTAGCTGAGTTTAAGCGTAATCTAAACCTCTCCCAGGTCTAGATTAAGGGGAGTATTAGATATGTAATATGGATCATGTACAATATGGTGTAGTACACCAATTGTACATGTACCAGGACTCTGTATTTGCCACGATAGGGGCTTTTCCTATCTAATATAACACGCAAACGAACCTCCGAGAGGAGGTATCGTTCCACCAACAAATCTAATAGGTCGTTCGTCTAACAAGGAAGCGCACAATCTGGCGCGCCTAGGCTTGTCCCTACCTGTTGGTCGGTATGTCTGGTTCATCGATCCACCTGAGGGTGTCTGTATCCCCAAACTTGTGATATAATAAAGGATCGAAAGTTTTCTCAAAAAAAATAACTCATGAGCATCCGAACTTCTTTCTGACCGATAGTTTTTTGAGAGAACGACTTGTGCTTTATTAATCAACAAGAAAGATATAGTATATATTTCAGCGGCACGCCACAGGCACACAACAGGCACACAGACAAATTAATCCCCCGAACCAAATTAGTTGACTTTTAAAAGAACGGAGGCAAAAGCTTTGTCTCATCTATTTAAGAAGAAAGTGTCCATTTTTTTAAGGAGAAAACCGACAAAAACAGACCAACAATAGTACCAAATCGACCCGAACACCAACAACACAGGGGCAACACCCACACACCAACAAACAAGCCTAAGAGAAAACTCACAGAGCCACACATACACCAAACACGACACTCCTGCACCGCGCCGATGGCTATTCATCAAGCGACTGCATATGCATGTCCTGTAGTACCCCTCTTCTTGATTGAATTCCCCTTCCCCAAGGCCGATCTTGGCCTGGCACCACCGCTCATGGAATTAAGATTACAACCAATCGAATTGTTGGATCGAGGATAGGCAGCAGCCAAGGTGGCAAGAAAATCACAAATCTCTCTAGCGACGACAGCTGTAGGCTGAGTAGTCAACACTCCTGACTTAGCAACCTCATCAAATATGGGAACCACAAGCTTTCCGGACCCTGGCGAGAGAGAGAGAGACGACATCATCGACACCACTACCCTTTTCAAAGTCAAACAATTGAGCCAACAGCGAGCCCATGCCCTCACACTCAGAGGAAGCCAACACAACAGGCTGTGACGATAGGCCACGAGGAGAGAGACATCCGTAGAGTTGATCTTCCTCAACCACAGACGAATTTTGCTCAGACGAGTCAAGCGCAGCCGCATCTTGCGCCTTGGAAAGCCCCAGACCATCAGAAGGACATGTCTCTACCGGCTCCAAAGAAACACCACCACATGCCAGCAACATCTTGAGAGTTGCCACCTCCTCACGAAGGGGGCGAGTCGCCTCCTCGATGCGTACTTCGACCAGTTGAAGGAGCTCCATGCGCGTCAAGGCGACCTGAGACTGAAAGAGAAAGTCCAAAGCGGTGTTGACCTTGAACTGCTCGCAACACCTAGGAGAGGGGCTTGGCGGCACCGCTGCAACCCCCCACGAGTGGCCCACGACCTCAGCCCAACTCCGGGGCCCCGAGGGACAGCGAGGCCGAGCAGATGGAGAGAGGCTCCGCAGGTAGGGAGCACGAGCAACAAGAGAACGAGCATGAGCGACCACCTCGTCTCTAAGAGTGGCAGGAAAACGAGCACGACAGAAACACTCACGATGACCAGGATGACGACAATGAATGCATCTGAAGGGATCACGGCAAGTGCTGACCTGGTGGTCACGCTCGAGGCACCGGAAGCATCTCCCTCAAGCCCAACACTTGAAGGCGAGGCCACGCTAGATACCTTCCTCTTGAAGCAAAGACGCCGGCTCGCGGCCGGGGCGGTCACCCCGACCCACCTGCACCCAGCCTGCCTCAACTCCATTAGCAGAAGCTGGAGTGCAGGTCATCTTCTCCGCATTGCCCTCGAACTCACCATCAACAGAAGTATTGCAGAACTTGGCAGCCGGCGGCAACCGAGGGGGTAGGACATCCTGACCTGCAGAAGCCCACAAAGGGGGTCGTGATGCACCGGATGGGGTTGGCCGAGACGAAGCTGAAATGAACAGCGACGCCCGGGGGCCCAACCCCACCTTGCAATCCATAGGGACGACAACAGCATCGGAGCAGCCGACCCAAGCAAAGCCGGAAACAGGGACCAACGTCGGGGGTAGCAGCGTCCCAACATCGGACTCCCCCGCAGCGACAGACGCGGGCTTTGGCGACGGCGGCGAGGCAGAGGCCACCGTGCCAGCCGGCAGACCCAGGCGGATTAGCTGTGGCGGCGAGGCAGCGTCGTCCTCATCGACGGCCGCATCAAAGACCAGCCCTGGCGGCATAGACCGCAGCAGCAGCCTAGACGGCATGCCCAAGGGGATCAACCGGGGCGGCGAGGAAGCGTCGTCCTCGTCGCAGGCCTCCCCGAAGGCAGCGGAGAGAGGTGAGGCCAGGGGGGCTGCCGCTGCGGAGGAGGGCAACGGAGCTGAACGGGGCGATGACATCGGCTGGAGGGCCAGCACCCCAACGCCTTCCTAACCGCCGACAACTGAGGAGGTGCCCAGCGAGGCAGACGCCGATGGCGCAGCCGGAGCAGACGGGGGGACGGCGCGCGAGAACTCATCCCCCATCCGTTCCCACCAGCGGGATGGGAGGAGGAGGCAGCGGGGATGCCGGATCCGGTCGCGGCCGGCGCTGGGGAGACCTATGCGAGGAGATCTGGCCGGCGGCGGGGCTTGCTCACGAGGCCATGGCGCGGTCGCGAGCAAGTATGGTACCAAATTAGTTGATTTAGATTTGTCCAGATTCGATTGTTTCTATACATGATTTAGTATTAGTTATATCTATATTTTGACAATTTTGATCAACTAATTTGGATGGGAGGGAGTAAAAAAATTAGTCGATCGAGCTAAACGGTGTGCATCAACATCCTGAACTCGATTTTGCACACGCCTGACATGACGGAAGGAGCAGCTTAAATTACGAAATTATTCGTTAGCCCACTGACATCATAGATCATCAACCGGCAGCTGGAGTGGTCTTTCTGGCCGGTTTTGATGCGCAGCACAACAGATAAGCAATCCAAAGATACAACAAAACCGCCCATACCATCCTCATTCGTCTAGGAAGGAGCAAGCCTAATAATCGCCACTGCTTCAGCCAGCTCTGGGCTTGAAACATCAGGGAAGCTATCTCCAATACAGGAGACGGAATCCCCAGCGGCCAGCATTATAGTAACAGGCTACCACACCAGCTCCCATCCTTCCCGAAGATGCAAACAGAGCAGCGTCGACATTGAGTTGAATCATACCAGTCGGCAGCGGAGACCAAGAAACTCCTCTGGAAGTCTCACGACTATGAATGGCAACATGTTTTGACATATGTGTTAAGATCAACTCAATGCAGGATTTAATCTTTTCAGCAATACCAAGACTCCAAGAGGGTTGACACTTGACAGTACCACCCTCCTCCCTCAACTTGTTGTGGGCATCCCAATTGTGCCAAAAGGTCACAGCCAGAACTGTCGCATGTTGCTCGCCATTCGTAGCTAAAAACTCAGTGAGCCATGTCTTCGTCGAGGTAAAACCATTTTGATTCAGGTGGACATCAAACAATTGCTTCACCGCATTCCACGCTTCCCTTGCGAATGGATATAACAGAAACGCGTGCTCCACGCTCTCCTGAACTCAACAATCTTTACATGCGGGAGATGTGGGGATCTGTTGACTCTAGTGTTGGGATGTAATTTCCGGGTATACCCACAGTTACTCGTACCCACAGTTACTCGCTGATAAGGATGGTCCACCAAGCGTTAGAGTTTTGCTTAACGTGAGGCCTAGTCAGAGAAAGAAGATGGAGTCACTTCTGGCTATGTGAAGGCCTAGAAGTACCGACTTAGACCTGTAGTATTACTTGTAGTCTAAGATATACTTTATACCGACTCTGTATCGTAGCCAGATAGGTCTCTCCTGTAAACCCTAGGACGGATGACTATATAATTTGTCCTAGGGACAAGCCTTTAGGGCACAACCATAACCTACTCGCACAGGCGAACCTCTCTTGCAATCCACTGTAATATCCGGTTCTGCCGATATATTACTGGGTTGCTATCAGGAGTAGATTCCGACCACCGCTGTTAGATCTAAACCTGGGTAAATTTGTGTGCTCATCGTCCCCGGGACACCATACGCCTCACACCCACCTTTCTCAGCACCTCTAGGACCCCCTATGGAGTACTTGTCATCAATCGGATGACAGTTGGCGCCCACCATGGGGCATGTGACCTTCGGATCTTCGTTCTGAGCAGAATCTACGCATGCGGGAATCGGCAAAATCATCGCCATCAGTCGTGTCATCTACGCCAGCGACGTCCCTCTCGTTCTTCTTGACGAGACTTGGATTCAGGAAAAGGGGCCAGCGATGACTACACGAGTCTGATCTCCCTGATGAGATCGGATCCACGGACGAGGAAGACTACAATAGCTCTGGATCCGGCTTAGCCGACGCTGGAGCAAGAAAATCACTATTAAGGCATAGGCTGGACCAGATGATGGTTCGCCCACACATCAACTTCCGAGCAATCTCTAACATGATCCAAAGTTACGAGGAAGCCGATGCTGAGAGCCATACCTATTTCAGATCTCTCAAGAAGAAGAAACATTGCTTTGTTGGTTATGTTGGTTCTGGATTCAGTTTTACCGATGCTGGAGCCGAAAACGACTCAGTCCTCGATGCCATCGGAACAGACGCCGATTTATCCGCTTACCCTTAGGAATCGATGATGTCGGAAGAGCTCCAAGAATTCAAGAAGGAGATGGAGGCGTATGGTGAAGAATACACCTCCAAAGCTGCGCAAGGTGGAGAAGATGTGCCTCCAAGTCCGTACGAGAGTATGGATGAGGACTTTGGCGAACATAAATTCACTACGCGTGATGACATGGAAACCAGAGATTCATCCGAGGTCCAAGCGTTCGAGTCTGGTCAACCCGAAAGTACTGACAGAAGTCTATCTCCAGGCAACTGACCCAAAGTCGTTTTTGCCACCGGTATGCAGGTAAAGGCTATTGGGCGGGCAAAGAAGAAGAAGAACACTACAAGGAATCTGGCTATATATGACCCTCCATTTTCGTCATAGAATCATCATAGTAGTCCGTTTATGAAAATTCTATGACGATTTTGAGATCGTCGAAAGCTGGCGTCGCAAATGAACTATAACGACGTTTTTGATAAAATTGTCATAACCGTTTATGATGATATTGGATCATCATAACGTCTATGACGATCCAATATCGTCACTAGCCATCTAGCCTGGCTAAGTCAGATCCTACGTGGCCGATCCTATGTGGCAAAATTGTGACGAATTTATACCGTGGTAATGCAAATTCAGCCTAGTCTGGTTTGGTTGCTTATATGGGCCAAGCCCATTAATTCATCCTTTACTCTTCTAGGCCATGGCCTTTTAGGATCAATTATTAGGGGCATTTGTCCTTTCCACGTCCATAAATTTTCTGTTTTAAACCTTTTTTATCTAGAATTTTGTGGGCCGTGGCCTTATTATAAAAGAATTATTTGATCTAGTATAAAATACAGATGTGGCCTTTTAATAGTGCAATACTATTTGGGCCTAGGTATCTTTAGGTTCAGCTATCCAATTATATAAATCAAACACGTATATTAAATAAGTTAATTTTCGAAATAAATATACAATGAAACAGGTTCACGGATTGATAGAATCTAAATAATAGAATAGATCTGATTCCATTTGAATTACAAGATACCATGACAGAGCCAGGTTCACAGGTTCACACACAACAGTATTATTACATAAATGTATCTCTCAGTAACAAGTCTCTACATCGAGTAAAAGTATCTCCAACAACCTGACACCATGTAACTTCCTCCGAAGGACATTCTTCCTTGCAATGCTGGTGTTGCATTTGTCTCAAACATCCTACAAATAAACACACAAATATCAGGCAATACTTTAGTAATTGATAATGCACAAAAGAGGGTTAAAGATATCAAATTAGAGAATCCAGTCCATCCTTCAGTCTATCAACTCAAAACAGAAGCCCTTAACGACCTAATGCACATAATTAATGGATTGTGGCATAAGACAACATAGCTACAGAGATCCAAGTATGTTCGACAAAAAGTAAACATACCAGCCAAGGAACAATGTGCATATCAAACTAATGCTATGAACCTCCAGCAGCAGCATGAAACAAATATACCAATGGTTCTCCCACGGAAATTGCATTGACTTTAACCTGAGCTCAACAACCTCTAGCATAATTTGTGAAGCAATTAGGATGGATTTTCTATATATTTTATATGCTACAAACACACATGATGCTGGAGAGACGCAACAGATAAAGCATATAGAGGAGATAGAAATCGGAACTCACTAGAGGGTTATCACAGCCGAGGCTGAACTGTCACGGGCTACTTGTGGTGCGCCGCCACCACACTAGAAGCCACGGGGGCGAGCAGCAGGACAGCCGCCCAGGGTACAAAAGCCATCAGCGACGTTCGGTCACTGCACACAAGTTAAACACAAGGTCATGTCAATGTATAAGAATTTATAATAGGAGCAAAATAGTGTAGCCTACATCAGCTAGCTCTACATACAACCATAAAGAAGCAAAATGCATTGTCCAGTTGGTTGCCACAACCAATACACACCTTATAAGAAAAAGATATAAAGTAAAATTTAAGAATCATACACTAGAGACATCATTGCCTTGTCAAGACCGTATGCTCAAATAATACCACACTGCACAGATAACTTGAGTCTAATGACATTACATGGTTCCCTTGTCCAACATTATCAAGAAGTAGTATACTATATACAATAGAAATATGTAGTAGCAGTAAAGGCAATAATGTAAGGACATGTATATTCAGGTACATTATGTAGTTAACTTTAGGTTATCTACAAGTATGGAGTATACAGCACAGATATGCAGTATTTGTGCCAAATTGCGAACACCAGCAGCAGGCCATAGTTTACATCATGTAAAAACAACAGAACAGCCGCATGCTCTATATGTGCATTATGAAACCACAAATAATGTGTATTGTCATGGTGTTTTAACTGTTGAAAGTAAAAGCCTCACCTAAATGTTGCCATCAAACAAAGAAAGACTAAGGACATGATCCACACACTCCAGTTTTATTGGAAACCAAGTCAACATCAAGATTACAAATGTTGCGTGTATCCAAGTCAAGATCAGGATTACAACAATGTAGAATAAACAAACTAGTAGGATATACAGACAGTTTCAGTTCCTGGAAATGACACTATATATGATAGCAAACAAGAACACAATCAACTTAGCTTGATTGATCTTGCTTCAAACAGCACTCAGAAACACTTTGCATAGTGGATACCCTAGGTGAAATAATTCCCAGAAGCTTCGTGCTGGTGCACTTAACATGAATCGGTACAAAGACTGCTACTCCAGTGTATGATTAAATTATAGAACTACTACTAGAGCATACCATTCCCTTGCACAATTCACACGTATTTATTGATTGTCATCAGGCAAACATTTGCACTAGACATGTGTATACCAAGCAGCAGAAGTTGGTCAATCAAGTGTATACCAAGAAGCATATGTTAGGAAATTATGTGTATATGAACTGAACTGAATAAGAAGCATTCAGATAACTACCATATAACTAGAATCTACTAGTGCATGCTCTCGTGACATCACATATGAAACCCCAATCCCTCTGAACATGTATACCATACTATTCCTCCACGAATGCGCGGCACTTATAACCATTAAACTACAACGACGGGAATGCAAGGGTTACTGCAGATCATTGTTTGCATTGTCATCATGGAGTAGGTTAAGATCAAGCATGCCAGATATACGATAAATAACAATGACAGAAAGCATACAAGGTAGCTACAACTGCAATTCGTTGGACACCACCATGGCCATGTACATGAAGTAAAATTCAGATCAAACCTCCATCGTGGAATCACCGCCTTGGGCGGCGAGATGTGATGACCCACAAGTATAGGGGGTGTATCACAGTATTTTCGAGGGAAGTGAAACCCAATTTATTGATTCGACACAAGGGGAGTCAAAGAATATTTATCACCCTTAACAACTGAGTTGTCAATTCAGCTGCACCTGAAAACAATCTTGCTCACAGCAGTTTATCAGTAGCAATAGTTTTGTAGTTGGAATAGCAAAGTAACAGCAGTAGTAAAGCAAAGACAGTGGTAACAAAAGCAGTAACAGTGGGATTCGAGTGCGGTAGGCATAGGGATGGATGGACGGGCGTTGCATGGACAAGACAATTCACATAGCAATCAGAACATAGGGAAATTGCAGATAAATAAGATAAAGCATCCAAGTACTAGATAATCCTAGGCATGTGTTCCATATATAGTCATACGTGCTCGCAATGAGAACTTGCACAACATCTTTTGTCCTGACCCATTTGCGGTGGGGCCTCTAGGAACTACTAGCAATTAAGGTGCTCCTTTTAATAGAGCACCGAGCAAAGTATTAACACTCCGTGAACACATGTGATCCTCACATCAAAGCCATTCTCTTCCGGTTATCCCGATTTACATCGCCTTCGAGGCCATAGGTTCCGGACAACAATGTGTGTATACAACTTGCAGATAAGACCAAAAACAATACTATCATAATGAATCAATAACATGTTCAGATCTGAAATCATGGCACTCGGGCCCTAGTGACAAGCATTAAGCACAGCAAGTCGCAACAAAGTCATAAAGCACTAATAAAAGATACTAGGCACCATGCCCTAACAATCTGATGCCATTACATGAACGATCTTATCCAATCCCTACCATCCCCATAGCCTACAGCGGGGGATTACTCACTCATAGATGGGGGAAACATGGATGGTCGATGGAGAAGCGATGGTGATGATGATGGCGATGATCTCCTCCAATTCCCCGTCCGTGATGCGAACGGAGTTTTTGGTGTTGTTTCGTGGAATCTGGTGGTGGCGGCGGAGCGGAACTCCTTCTAGAAAAACGTCGAACCCCCAAAGTTTTTAGGTCAGAAGGCTCCTTATAGGCGAAGAGAGAGGCCGAGGGGGTGCCTGGGGGGCCCACGCCACCAGGTGGTGTGGCCACCCCTGGCTCTTCTCCGTCTCGTATTCTGGCTCCTGGAGTCTTCGGGTGAAATAGGATTTTTGGCATATTTTCCGGGATTTTTCCTGATAGTTGGTTTTCTGCACAAAAAGTAGACACCAAGGCAATTCTGCTGAAAACAGCATCAGTCCACATTAGTTGCATCCAAATCACACAAGTTTAGAGGAGAAATAATAGCAAAAGTGTTCGGGAAAAGTAGATACGTTTTAGACGTATCAAGATGCTGAGATCCTAATGCTTGGCTAGGCAGGGTAGGAGGTGGCGGCGACGCACACGGAGGAAGGTGCTAGGGTTCAGAGGCAGGGTGTCACGTGCGGAGACGGAAATCAAGGCTAGGCTGGGGAGATCGGCGGTGCACGATATGGAGTAGCGGCTGGCCAGGCAAGTGGTGGTGGCTGCGGTGGGGAGTTGGTGTGCTTCTTTGGGGAAGATACCAGCCGACGATCTAGGAAAGGAAGGTGGCGGCGCGATGGTGGAGAGCAACCAGCATGGGTGCGGTGGTGGCGACAGGGAGAGAGAATAGAGGAGAGGCTGCAGATCCTCGGAGCGGACGTACTCCATAGCATGCTCCACCACCACCAACGAGGTCGATCTTGGCCCTCGGCACCATGTTCTCTTTGTTCCTCTTCCTGCCGCTTGGCATCAACAACTTGGCGGTCTTCTTGGGCCGCTCCGACACTGCGGCCGGCAGCAGGTTGTCGAGCGCACAGAGAGCCATGGATTGGTTGCTTGGTGGTGGATCGAGATCGGGGCACGCTAGGGTTGTGAAGACCACGTCGTGGTGGCGCGCGTCGAGCCATAGGAGGGGGTCTAGGGTGGGAGGGCCGAGAGGGGCATGGCTGGCGGTGGATCTGGTTTGGGGCATGCTAGGGTTCGGGCACTGCTAGGGTTTCGGGAGAGGGCGATACAGCAGGGAGAGAATGGGGACTGGGAGTTGGTGGGATGTGGTGGATGGTCGAGGTGGAGGTAGGTTGGTGGGCGATGTGTGCTTCTTAGGTGGCTGTTGGATGTGCTTCAACGGTCCAGATTAGGTTGAGATGGGCAATCCACGGGTGGTTGTTTCCTGTATCGGGGTATCTCAAACCTTTCCGTCCATCCCTCGCGAAAAAGACGAATACCTGCCGAATCGGTAGGAAGTGGATCCGATTTGAACTACATGTATATGATCTGATGCCCATGATTTTTTGCAAAAATCATTTTTAGACTCACAATATGCTATTTCTTCAGAGATCCAATGCAAGTTTAGCGAGGCTCATCCCCTAGCTAAGCACCTTCATGCCCGCAGTTTTGACCATAGTTTGAAACGGGCGTAAGAAATTCAAAAACGGTCCGAACAATGTAAATCCTTTGTGTGGTGTCGTATTATATGACATAGTTGCAAGAAAAAATACCAAACTTGGTATATTTATTACATCTCAAAAAGTCCTTCTCAAAATGAGCTACCATGTTCGAGGTTTCATGGCTTTCGGTCCAAATGACCAATGTTATGGGAAGAATTATGGCATAGTTTGTGATAATGCCCATATTATGCATGCATGTATATATTGGGATGGCGAACAATGTTGTCGAAGAAAGTTTTTCTCTTCGTCGCACGAAAAAACCATTTTCCATTTTCGAAGTGCAAAAAATGGGGAGTTTCGTGAAGCGATCACCAAATGAATTTATCAAAATGCTACCACCCTATTTACAAAAATAATAGACCACCTTACATGGAGAATGTCCCAACTGAGGTATATCAAACCTTTCCGTCCACCCCTCGCGAAAAAGACAAATTCCTGCCGAATCGATAGGAAGTGGGTCCAATTTGAATTACAGGTATATGATATGATGCCCATGATTTTTTGGAAAAATCATTTTTAGACTCACAATATGCTATTTCTTCAGAGATCCAGTGTAAGTTTAGCAAGGCTCCCCCTAGCTAAGAACCTTCATGCCCGCCGTTTTGACCATAGTTTGAAACGGGCGTAAGAAATTCAAAAACGGTCCGAACAATGTAATCCTTCGTGTGGTGTCGTATTATGTGACATAGTTGTAAGGAAAAATACCAAACTTAGTATATATTTATTACATCTCGAAAAGTCCTTCTCAAAATGAGCTATCATGTTCGAGGTTTCATGGCTTTCGGTCCAAATGACCAATGTTATGGCAAGAATCGTGGCATACTTTGTGATAATGTGCCTATATTGTGCATGCATATACATCTTGGGATGGCGAACAATGTTGTCGAAGAAAGTTTCCTTTTCGTCGTATGGAAAAGCCATTTTTCATTTTCAAAGTGCAAAAAATGGGGAGTTTTCTGAAGCGATCACCAAATGAATTTTTCAAAATGCTACCACCCCATTTTACAAAAATAATAGACCACCTTACATGGACAATATCCTAACCGTGTATCTCAAACCTTTCCGTCCACCCCTCGCGAAAAAGATCAATTGTTGCTGAATCGCTAGGAAGTGGGTTTGATTTAAACTATAGGTATATGATCTGATGACCATGATTTTTTGCAAAAATCATTTTTCGACTCACAATATGCTATTTCTTCAGAGATCCAGTGCAAGTTTAGCGAGGGTCATCCCCTAGCTAAGAACCTTTATGCCCACCATTTTGACCATAGTTTGAAACAGGCGTAAAAAATTCAAAAATGGTTCGAACAATGTAAATCCTTCGCGTGGTGTTGTATTATATGACATAGTTGCAAGGAAAAATACCAAACTTGGTATATTTATTACATCTCGAAAAGTCCTTCTCAAAATGAGCTATCATGTTCGAGGTTTTATGGCTTTCGGTCCAAATGACCAATGTTATGGCAAGAATCGTGGCATAGTTTGTGATAATGTGCCTATATTATGCATACATGTACATCTTGGGATGGTAAACAATATTGTCGAAGAAAGTTTTACTTTTCGTCGCACGTAAAAGCCATTTTTCATTTTCGAAGTGCAAAAAATGGGGAGTTTTGTGAAGCGATCACCAAATGAATTTTTCAAAATGCTACCACCATATTTTACAAAAATAATAGACCACCTTACATGGATAATGTCTCAACTGGGGTATATCAAACCTTTCCGTCCACCTCTCGTGAAAAAGACAAATTCCTGCCGAATCGGTAGGAAGTGGGTCCGATTTGAACTACAGGTATATGATCTGATGTCCATAATTTTTTGTAAAAATCATTTTTAGACTCACAATATGCTATTTCTTCAGAGATCCAGTGCAAGTTTAGCGAGGCTCATCCCCTAGCTAAGAACCTTCATGCCCGACATTTTGACCATAGTTTGAAACGGGCGTAAGAAATTCAAAAACAGTCCGAACAATGTAAATCCTTCACGTGGTGTCATATTATGTGACATAGTTGCAAGGAAAAATATCAAACTTGATATATTTATTACATCTCGAAAAGTCCTTCTCAAAATAAGCTATCATGTTCGAGGTTTCATGGCTTTCGGTCCAAATGACCAATGTTACGACAAGAATCATAGCATAGTTTCTGATGATGTGTCCATATTGTGCATGCATGTACATCTTGGGATGGCGAACAATGTTGTCGAAGAAAGTTTTCCTTTTCGTCGCACGAAAAAGCTATTTTTCATTTTCGACGTGGAAAAAATGGGGAGTTTTGTGAAGCGATCACCAAATGAATTTTTCAAAATGCTACCACCCCATTTTACAAAAATAATAGACCACCTTACATGGAAAATGTCCCAACCGGGGTATTCCAAACCTTTCCGTCCACCCCTCGCAAAAAGACAAATTCCTACCGAATCGTTAGGAAGTGGTCTGATTTGAACTACAGGTATATGATCTGATGACCATGATTTTTTGCAAAAAATCATTTTTAGACTCACAATATGCTATTTCTTCAGAGATCTAGAGCGAGGGTCATCCTCAAGCTAAGAACCTTCATGTCCGCCGTTTTGACCATAGTTTGAAACGGGTGTAAGAAATTCAAAAACGGTCCAAACAATGAAATCCTTCGCGTGTGTCTTATTATGTGACATAGTTGCAAGGAAAAATATCAAACTTGGTATATTTATTACATCTCGAAAAGTCCTTCTCAAAATGAGCTATCATGTTCGAGGTTTCATGCCTTTCGGTCCAAATGACCAATGTTATGGCAATAATCGTGACATAATTTATGATAATGTGTCTATATTGTGCATACATGTATATCTTGGGATGGCAAACAATGTTGTCGAAGAAAGTTTTCCTTTTTGTCGCATGGAAAAGCCATTTTTTATTTTCGAAGTGCAAAAAATGTGGAGTTTTGTGAAACGATCACCAAATGAATTTTTCAAAATGCTACCACCCTATTTTACAAAATAATAGCACACCTTACATGCATAATTTTCCAACCGGGGTATCTCAAACATTTTCGTCCACCCCTCGCGAAAAAGACAAATTTCTGCCGAATCAGCAGGAAGTGGGTCCGATTTAAACTATAAGTATATGATCTGATGCCCATAATTTTTTGCAAAAATCATTTTTAGACTCACAATATGCTATTTTTTCATAGATCTAGTGCAAGTTTTTGGTAAGACTCAACCCCTAGACCAGAACAGTCACTCCCTAGTTCCAAACTCATATTTTGAATTATGATATTGTCCCTACTATGAACTAATGTGGAATTATTAAATCCACTATTTTTAATTAATCAAAGTATTGCTAATTAATATCCTAATATGTTCTACTGAATTTTATAAAAATTTAGAAAAAAAACAATTATTTTAGACTTACTAAAAATAGCTACAAAAGAATTAATAAAAAAATGGACTGGTCGAGTTGGCCTGGCCCTAATTTTCCACTTCCTACTGAGGCCCATCGCGGCCGAGTCCCTTCCCACCGAGACCCATCGCGACCAACTTCCTTCCCACCGAGGCCCATGGCCGTAGAGAACTCAGCCCAGCACAATATTTGAATACATATAAGAGAACGTTGTAGTAGTAGGATAAGAAAGATTGGTCGATGTAGTGATAAGCTGTGGCTAGTTTGGTTGGGAGGTCTGTGGTTTGAATCCCCGTTTCAATTCTTTTTTGCAAATAACCTTTAATGCAATTTGGGCAATGTGGTAGGGTCCGACATGGTCCATTTAGGCCTCGTTCAGAAAAGTTTAAAGAAAAAAATAAAACGTGAGGAGAATAGGAGGACATGGTCCATTTAGGCCTAGGTCCAACAGACAATATTAAAGTTTATTAAGGGCCAATGCGTCGTTTTCAACAAGAAGGAACCATTGGCCTGTTGGTTAGTGTGTGCAAGAGAGACTGGGAGGGCGCGTGTTCAATTCCCCAAAGGGACATATTTTTATGGAATTTCACAAATTAAGGTGGGGCCTGCCTATTAGTTCGCTGGTGGGGCCCACTCGTCAGGCTGTGTGTGGGGCCTGCTTGTCAGTTCGCTGGTGGGGCCAACTCATCATGCTATGCGTGGGGCCTGTCTGTCACTTCGCTGGTGGTTGGTGGCGGAGCCATCTTGTCAGTTTGGTTGTGAAAAAATATTAACACATGGACAAACCATGTATGCAAAAAATGACACGTAGACGTGACACATATGCCCAGTTGCTGATATGGCCGACTAGTCATATTAATAAATCTGAATTTAGACGCTATGACGATTTAAATTAGTCATAATAGGTTAAAAGTATGATCCCAAGCCGTATTGTGCAGACTATGACGATTTCATCTGATAGAATTATGACGATTTTGACACAAAACGTCGTAATTGTACATGGTTTTGAGCTCTCTAAATGGCTTATGACCATCTTGTGCAAAATCGTCATAGATCTATGACGATTTTATTTCGCGTCACTACGAGAAGGTCACAAGTTAACACATTTCTTGTAGTGGAACAAGAAAACTCCAACACTGGTTAAACCGATAGAGGAAGAAGTCAAAGAACATTTCGACGAAGAGCTTGACATGGAGAGCCCGAATGGTAATCCGGCTAATCCCTTGTCGAACGATCCTCAGGTCAATGGTCACGTGGTTACCCAAAGCGACCGTGAAATTTACAGAGAAGCACTCACAACACCAATCCCAACTGCTTCGGAGCTTACACCGGAGGAGCTAGAGAAAAGGGCCGAGGACCTAGAGAAGCAACGCTTGCTCCTTCTAGAAGAAGCTACTCATATCGTTGAAGTCAAGCAGCGCATCGACAACGATCCTGCCTAGTACAAGTCAGATTTCAAGCGACTACCCCATGACAAAACTAGAGGTGGCCCAGTTCTAGCTAACTGGAATCCGGATGTTCACAATACTCTCTTTGACGGGAAAGCCATGGGACAAGCTCGGCTCGACATTAAGGAAAACCGGGTCTACAACACACCGGTGGAAAACGTTGCCGCTGCTCGAGCTATCCTCGACAATAATTCCGTCTCCAGAATAGGTCCAACAGTGCGTCGCATTGCTCAACAAAGGCTTGGAGCAACAGAAAACTGCGTGTCTTTCAACGGAAAACTAGCGTCGAACGAACAGTGCTACACTGATGCGGACATAAACGTTGACTCAAGACCCTGCAGGGACCAGAACAGCGTCATCGCCCCCACCCTAGGGATGATAATCAATCAAGAACTGACTCTTCAGGCCATCATCAAACTGGAACAATAATCTTGTCCAAAATATGGTGGTCCGTTGAGTATGGCCCTGTCCACACGGACAAAATGGGCACATCCCATGTCCTATTGAGTCCTTGCTTTTTTTTTGGCGAAATCCAGTACAGATGCGCTGACGCTCACAAATTCATGTATACACTCACTCATGTGAACGCACATTCTACTCCTATGAACACCTCTGAAATACTGAGTCAGAGAGAGTGATCCGACGGGTCTTGAGATTGAATAAGTCACCACATGCGTCTATCGAGAGAAACATCAACGTCATTGAAAAATATTCTGTCATTTACGAGACACCAAAACATTAAACATGGAATGCGAAATTTGATAAGCTGAGGGTGTCACTGCTCTATTAACCATCCAACCGCAAGTTGGTTCTCTATTGAGTCATTGCTTCCAAGTTGCCCTTATGTATTGTTCATGCCGTCACAGGCACAAACATTTACCATAGTAGCAGCCCACGCTACCAATTCCCCCCTACAATTGGACTGGTCCCTATCTCAGCTTTTGTTCCCTTTTGCCAGTGGATCTGTGTAGACTGTGTGTTACTTTCTGAAAAGAAGTTGGATGGGTGTGGGCTGGGAAAAAGTATAACAGGCTTCAAAAGAAGGCAGTTGTGTGTTGAAAAGAATTGTGTACATCGATCTGACCCTCGGTCTGAGATCCACATCTAAAGCTAGCAGGTGTAGAGTAGTGATATGTACGTACCAGCTGACACAGTGACACTGCTCACCTTTTGGTTCAATGATGATCCTGTGACCAGTCACACGCGGCCGATTTTCTTCTATACAACGTGTTGAAGCACTCCCGTGGCCTCAACCCTCGCGTATGCAATGCATGCAAAATCAAGTTCTTCTCACAAATCTGACCCCTAGACGAACTTAATGTCTGGTTTGACCCTGACGACACTATTTTGAAATTTGACCCATAGATTGGACGTCGATAAGGATGGGGCTGAAGTTGTGTAGGTCAACAACGAGGATTTCCGGCACCGAATCAAGGTTGATGGCAGAAGGCGTGGCATCTTCGTTGGCGTCGAAGTTAGGGGTCAGATTTTGAAATAGTTTCACCTGGATCAGACGAGACATTCTTTCCATCCATCAGATTTGTCAAAAAAAAAGTTACCACTCTCTCTTTTCAGCGACGCCACGGTCCCTTCCCTCGTGGATCCGATGCAGCGAGAGCTGAGAAGGGCGATCCCATATCATGAAGGGTAAACTAATATGGGTCGGGGGGAATAATATTATTCAAAAAAACTTACAACGAAATACAAAGATCGACGCAAAGCCACCTTACTAGGGAGAACTGTCCCAAAACCTACAAACTAGATGAAGGGGGTGACCATATCATGACCAGTGGTCCTACCCTTTCACCTACACATGTCATCTAAAACCGGAAGCCTCACAACCGCCTACGGTGAGTCAGGGGCACAAAGCGGTCCAACCAACTTGGCACGCACCAATGTGCATGTTAAACAACTACTTTCGTTGTCTTTCGGCGATCCATTTTTAGGAAGATTAAAATAATGATCTTGCCAGGCCCGCCATCGACGCCACTGCGACGCCACACATCACCACTTCGATGCGCATGCCCATCCCCGCACGCGCTACCGGGACCTCTCAGCATCATGCCACCGAATCCCGCCATCTGATGCAACTTCAAGCCTCCGTAAGATCTATCGTGCGGAGCACCTACCAAACCAGACACGACTGAGTGTAGCACCTGGTGGTTATGCATGACTTGGCATCTCCATCGAGGACTACGTGCAAGACGAAGCCGCTCCACCTTCTTCCCGTCGACCAACAACTGCTCCAAAATTATGCCACTAGGAGGGAGAACGGCGTCGAGAGTCATCATCATCCGATCTGGGATGCCCAGATCTAGGATTACGCCAGAACATGTTGGGTTCGCAGCATAGAAAACAAAAAAATTCCTACGATGAGAACTATACGCCAAGATCTATCTACTAGATACAGAGCAACGGGTGGATATACATCTATGGAGAACTTACCCTCGAAGACAATAGAGTTTTTTTAACGAGTTGGAACTCGTACGCTTGCCGATCTCAAGATCGTGTGGAAGTCTGAGCGTCGCAAATCAGCAGTGCATCCGTCCTCGCACACACGTTCAAGTCACCGGACAACCTCCACCTTCTCGCTCCAGCATATCAGCGGAAGAAGCAACTCCTTCCAGACGCAAGGCCACCAGGAACATGTATCTCGCTAATCCGAGACCATGGGGGAATATCTAAAAGGAGAGAGAGATCCTTCACGAGGAGGTGTGCTTTGTGAGGGAGGAGAGGGGGGCTCCTCCCCTCCCATGGCCGGCGGCCAAGGGGGTTGCCCCCACCTGTTCCTCATTCATGTGGTGGAAGCTCCACTCACATCAATTCAAGCTCCACCCAAAATTGCACTCACATGTATTAAATTTCCACCAAAATTTAATGCAACTCTCAATTAATAAAACTCTTTTATTTATTTTATTCAGAATTTTGTTAATTACTTTAATTAACAAACATTCACATAAAATCCCTTGCAACATTTCAATATCACATGCAGAACCACTTTTTGCAATTTCACCCGAAACAATTCCGGTTTCTATCGAAACAATTCCTGCGCTTTGCAATCCTTTCATCTGAAACATATGTGCTCCAAAATCGTCTCCGGTAACTCTTAAGTGTGTCACCCTACGGTTCGCGAATAATGCAGACATGATTGAGATTCCTCTCAGATCAATAATCAGAAGCGGGACCTAGAGGTCCATACCGACTCCTGCATATTCAACGATGACTTCTATGATCGTGAGAACCTTTAACGCTTGTAATTTAATCCCTTTGTCTCTTGATATAATACATGTCCGAGATTCGATCATCGGTATCCAAATACCTAGTTTGATCTCGTTACCGACATGCACTCTTTTCTTGTTCCCGTGATATAACATTCTAGTGATCACATCACTTGCTTGCAAGCTATCTTAATGTGATATCACCGAGAGGGCCCAGAGTATATCTATCCGTCATCGGGATTGAAAAATTCCACTCTTGATCCATGAGCCTCAACATAACACCTTCGTAGCACTAAACCCATCTTTATAGTCACCCTGTTACGGTGTGACATTTGATGTTATCAAGATACTCTTCCGGTATTAGCAATTAACATGATCTCATGGTCTAAGGATAAAGATTACTTCGTATGATGTTATAGCAATGTAAACATAATGACTTTGATCATAATGCTATACTTAGGATGAATGTTCATCACATCATTTCACAAATGCTGTGACCTCGTTATTAACAACATCCAATGTCCATGATCAGGAAACCTTGATCATCTTGTTAATCAACAAGCTAGTCTGGAAGAGAGGCATAACTAGGAACCCTTTTTGTTTATTAAACACACATGTATTGACGTTTCCTATCAATAAAATTATAGCATGCAAAATAAACATCTACCATATACAAGGAATACATAATAACAACTTTATTATTGCCTCTCAGGGCATATTTCCTTCAGAACAGCCCAAGCGAGGATGTGGGAGTTGCATATATGAAGCCTTCGACGAGGTAACAGTGCGCAAGGCACCGCCGTCGACTTCTATGATCGAGGTCGGCATGATTTTCATCGACAGTCGTGCATCCCCACTACCTGGTCTGCGATGTAGCCACCAAGCGGCAGGCATGCATGGAAAACATGGCGCGCCTAGACCAAAAGATTGTGACCTAGTTGCCTAGCAGCCATGCAGACCATGGCTGCTGCGAGACGGTCGTAGCCTGCGTCATCCACCGCCCTTGCCTCCCAGAGATTGAAGACTCAGGATGCAATCCACCAAACCACCAACTATCGCGCCACTGCAGAAGCAGCCACGTCGTGGTGTCGCAGATGCGGCACGTCCATGATGACCCACAAGTATAGGGGGTGTATCGCAGTATTTTTGAGGGAAGTGAAACCCAATTTATTGATTCGACACAAGGGGAGCCAAAGAATATTTATAAGCCTTAACAACTAAGTTGTCAATTCACCTGCACCTGGAGACAATCTTGCTCACAGCAGTTTATCAGTAGCAACAGTTTTGTAGTAGCAGTAGTAAAGTAAAGACATCAGTAACAATAGCAGTAACAGTAGAATTCGAGTGCGGTAGGCATAGGGATGGATGGACAGGCGTTGCATGGACAAGACAATTCACATAGCAATCAGAACATAGGGCAATTGCAGATAAATAAGATAAATCATCCAAGTACTAGATAATCCTAGGCATGTGTTCCATATATAGTCATACGTGCTCACAATGAGAACTTGCACAACATCTTTTGTCCTGCCAGCCCGTTTGTAACGGGGTCTCAAGGGAACTACTGGCAATTAAGGTGCTCCTTTTAATAGGAGCACCAGAGCAAAGCATTAACACTCCGTGAACACATGTGATTCTCACATCAAAGCCATTCCCTCCGGTTATCCCGATTTCTGTCACTTCGGGGCCATTGGTTCCGGACAACAACGTGTGTGTACAACTTGTAGATAAGACCATAAACTATACTATCATAATGAATCAATAACATGTTCAGATCTGAAATCATGTCACTCAGGCCCTAGTGACAAGCATTAAGCATAACAAGTCACAACAAAGTCATAAAGCACTAATAGAAGATACTAGGCACCATGCCCTAACAATCTGATGCCATTACATGAACGATCTCATCCAATCCCTACCATCCCCATGGCCTACATCGGGGGATTACTCACTCATAGATGGGGGAAACATGGATGGTCGATGGAGAAGCGATGGTGATGATGATGGCGATGATCTCCTCCAATTCCCCATCCGTGGGTGCGAAGCGGAGTTTCGTGCTGTTTCGTGGAATCTGGTGGTGGCGGGCGGAACTCTTTCTGAAAACGCCAAACCCCCCTGAGTTTTTAGGTCAAGGCAACTTATAGGCGAAGAGGAGACCGAGGGTGCACAGGCGGCGGACCACCCCTGGCGTGGCCGAGGCCCTGGCCCGGACCGGGTGGTGTGGCTGGGCCCCAACCCCACTCCGTCTCATATTCTGGCTCCGGGAGTCTTCTGGTGAAATAGGATTTTTGGCTTTTATCCCGTCCAATTTCGAGAATATTTATTTTCTGACTTTCCTGGAACCAAAAACAGCAGAAAACAGGCAGCTGGCACTGTGGCTCTTATTAATAGGTTAATCCAAGAAATCATATGGAAAGTACTCAAGGGTGTGGACAAAACACAAGAAAGTAGATAAAACCAAGCATGGAACATCAAAAATTATAGATACATTTGCAATGTATCAACATCCCCAAGCTTAACTCCTGCTCGTCCTCGAGTAGATAAGTGATAAAAAGAAAGAATAATTTTTGAGGTGACATGCACCATCATAAACTTGATCAAAGTATTTGTAAAACATTCAAAGCTAGGATCATAGTACTTCAATCATAACATGAAAGACAAAGTTCTAGCAATAAGACAAAGAGACTATGTTGCAACATGAAAAGGCACAAACAAAAGATTCATGAATAACAATGCTTTGCAAGACGTTTGTTTGTTTCACATAAAGAAAACATAGCATAATAGTATTCAGCTTGTCCCTCATAGAGTAGCAAGTATAAATGCATAGGACACCTTCAAAGTTCATAAGAGTGACTAGATACAAATAGTTTAAAACAAGCAATATCAAAGTATGCATCAATCAACTAGTCTTGGGACAATGCACATAGAACTAAGAATGGCCACTATGCTCTCAAAGTAGGTGCATAAAGGTAGAAGGTGGGGACTCAATATAATGGTGGAAGAAAGGCCTTCATAGAAAGAAGCAGAGATTCAAGTTTCATAAAGAGCTTCCAAAAATTATGGTACTTATAGCTTTCAGCTCTCATTGCCCCTATCATAAGCATATTGAAGTGGTTAAGGTTAAAGTGAACAAACTATGAAGTATATGCTTGACAAAGTATAAGTTGGAAATCTCATGTCCCTTGAATATGAGGGTCGCTCCTCATGCTACTCAAGTTTAGTTACCGGTAAGTTGTCATTGTAAGTACATGTGTATCATAGAGAACCGCCAACGGGGTACCCCTTGCCTAATGATACGGAAGAATCCCCATATCAAAATGACAAGGCAAGCAGACAACGAGCATGTCAGCAATCTTATTATTTACCATGGGAATATGGTGCTTTTTTCTCTCTTTCCTCTTTTCATAATCTCTCTTTTTCTTTTTTTTCTTTTTTCTCAATATCGGACTCTTTTTTTATAAGAAGAATGCTTCATAGATAGCTCAATATGGTTACGCTGCAGGTTTCCACCATGACAGCATGGATTAGACCGGCGGCCCAGGCGTTTCTCTAACACATATGCATAACTCCATGGACTTACAAGCTCCCCTTCATTTCACACCGATGACATCGATAGACAAAAGAGCATGATATCAACTAGGTACAAAGTACAAGTGCAATGTTGAAAGCGTTCCCCATGACAACATGGTTCTGCTAATCCCCAACAAATAAGTGCAAGCATATACAACATAGACGACACAATGGTTCAAGTTTATTAAGGGCATGAAAAGTAAAGTGTGCCATCAAATTCGTGAGAGCTTTAATCACTAGTTTTCTCATAACAAGTTTAATTTGAAAGGTAAACAAAAACATGAATATACTTGGAATAGCATATGCTAATAGGTAGGTATGGTGGACTCTTTGGAATAACTTGGTTTTAGGAGTTGGATGCATGAGTGGAACTCATACTTAGTTATGGAGGCTAGCAAAAGACTAGGAGAGACCAACTAAGAGAGCAATAATGGCCATAATCATGCAGAGCGACAAAACATCATTGATCAAAGCATAAAGTGATACTACAAGTTGAAAACTAAAGGATCATAAAGGCTTATGGTAACTTAGGATAGTCATAACATGGTGTGAGCATGTGCCAAGTCATAACATGGTGTGAGCATGTGCCAAGTCAACCCAAATAAAGCATCAAATGAGAATACCACAATACTATGCTTTAATATGTTAAAACAACACATGATTCTTACAAGGCACATTAAGCAATCTCAATTGTTTATAACAAGTCATGCTACAACAAAGAATACTAAGCATAAAGCCAAAACAATATCGAGCATGGCATGACAAAGCATATGCCACAGTCAAAAACAAGATCTCTTTACCACTTAAGCATGAACTTTCCTACTCTTTTCCAATCCAAACCAAACTATTTGAAAACCAATGCATGAAAGAGGGGGTCCAACCAATTTATTCAGAAAACTAAGTGACGAGGGTTTAACTCGGCAATGCCCATTGTTATGGACTTGGGTTTTGGAGAAGGAGGGAGCGCTAGAGACATCTATCGGCTAGCAAACAAGCACACAGGGGACAAAGGATTTACCCAGGTTCAGGCCTCGTAGAGGTCCCTACTCCTGCTTGTCTGCTCGTGGAATTATCGAAGGAGTCGAAAGTTACAATGGTGCACAGATGAAATCTGGCGAGAGTTGTGGAAACTAGGGTTGTGTGTGTCCTCCTCGCCGCCCCCTCCTAGCCTTTATATAGATAGGCTAGCTCTCAGGTAGCAGGTCGAGTCGGTTACAAGTTAGGGTTTTCCCCTTCAAACTTTCTATCTTTAGCTTCTTCTTGTCCTTCAAGCAATCGAGAGTCCGTAAGTTACTCGAGTCCCTCCATCCGGGCCTTGGCGACACCGTGGGCCTGTATGTATTTGGGCCGTATATACCCAGCTCGAGTACCTGTAGGGTATACCCATGTCAGTAGCCCCCGAGTGTCTAGTGGAATCGCAGATTCGACTGGGGACTTTTGAAGCCTTCGAGTGCCTAAATGAGTATATTTCGATTGCTTTTATTTGTGTCATAGGGATTGTTGATATACGTGCCTGATATAACCGAAGTATCGGTATCAGTTAACCACCTTAGGGTGAAACAACACAATCTACTCGAATTCGAGTCCTCGGACTCGAATCCGGAAAAGTGCTAGTGTAATTCGACTCAGGCCGCGGAGGTCTTACAGGAGTCGAATTCCAGTTATATGGGTGTGAGCACTTGACGCGTCCGTCAAGGCATGTTCATCGTGCCTGTAGGCACGGATATGTTTCTAGTAGTGCGCAGTTAAATGCGATGCCAGGTCTTATTCAGGTCTTACCTTCACGCCGTAGGCGCGGCATCCGAATTTTATCATCGCAGAGACGATTTAGGTAACCCAGGAGACACAGTCTCTTTGTAGGGAAAGAATTATGAGGCGGTGTCGCCATGAGTTTCGAGTGTGGATGTTATCAACACACAGTTTTTCTTGCATAAATAATCATAGGGTGCACGGCCAGCGCTCCCTATGGGAGTAGCCCCCGAGTGCCTGGTTGAGTCGAAGACTCAGGCAGGGACTAAAGAACTTTTGCGACTGCTGTCGACTTTCGCTTGCTTGTTTCGGTCGATGACTCGGGAAGGTACTAAAACATTTTTGCGACTGCTATCGTCTTTTGCCTGCTTGTTTCAGTCGATGACTCGGGCAGGTGCCAAAGAACTTTTGCGACTGTTGTCGTCTTTTGCCTGCTTGTTTCTGGCGCTCCCTATGGGAGTAACACATGTCCATAATCGAACTGTGTGTCGAGTGATTTGATTTGCTTTTGTGATTGTCCATGTTCCTGCAACAAGAAAAGAAACGTCGTAGGGTGCGCATCCAGCGCTCCCTATGGGAGTAGCCCCCGAGTGCTTGGTGGAGTCGAAGACTCCAGCAAGGACTAAAATAGTCGAAGTTCTCCATTGCATAGTCTTGATGATGTCAGTGCTGACGCTTATATGACCTTAGTTTCCCGCGTGAGCGCTTTTGACGGGATGTGACGAGCGGTGGTCCCTACTTTCTGACTTTGATTTGACTGGGCGTGCGTAATCTTATTTTTAACTGTGCCTCCTCGATTTCCACGAATAATGGTAGAAGTGGGGGACGGTTCGCGCTTCCTCTTCTCCACGTGTCCTACGCGATGCGTGCCACGCGTCCAATAGGGTTTTTGTCAGCCGTTGGATTGCATCTTCCAGGGGTTAAGTAGCGATGCCGCGGTGGTAATTTCCCATCTGTGTTCTTTCTTCCTTGCTGCCATCGCCATTGCCCTTTGCTTTCCTGCTTTCCTCTGCGCCCATCTTCTCCACGACGCTGGACCAGCTCCATTCGTTTCCAAGCTATTTTCTTCGCTCTCATCGCTGCCGCACAATGGGGAAGAAGAAGGGAGGCGCTGCCGCCGATTCCACGGCCACCCTCGCTGCTGCGAAGAAGAAGGGCGGCTCCGCTGCTGCGGTCACTAGTGCTGCCGCCGCCGGGAAGAAGAAGGTCGCGGGCACCCTCGTGACCAATGGCGCATGGCGCCCCTCTATCATCAAGGCGTCGGATCTCCGTCTTCTTCGCCAAGACGGAGTGATCTCTGCAGCAGTCGCCGATTCGTGCGTCCCTAGCGGTGAGACCATTACTGTGCCTCCCGCTGGTTATCGAGTGATGTTTCTTGCTTTCATCATTCGTGGTCTTTCCTTCCCTCTTCACCCCTTTCTTCGGGGTCTTCTGTGTTTCTATGGGCTCCAGCTCCATCAGCTGTCCCCAAATTCTCTCCTCCACATCACTTGTTTCATCACTCTCTGCGAGTGCTGGCTCGGAATCGAGCCGCACTTTGGTCTTTTTAAACGCATCTTTAAATTGAAGCGTCAGTCCGCATCTATGTTGACCCATCCGCCACCTACTTTGATATCAAGCTCACCAAGTCTGTCCAGGGATGGAGGGACAAATGGTTCTATGTGCGCGGTCAGAAGGCCAAGGACGAGCACTTTGGACTCGCGCCCTTCGATCCCGCGACTCCCTGCAAGAAGATGCATTCTTGGAAGAACATGATCATGCCTTCCGAACTCGCGGAAACAGACGTGTTATATCAGCGCGTCTGCGACCTCGAGAGTCGCATAGGCGCAGAAGAAGGAGGTTGCGCCCTTGTCAGGACTTGGCTGCGTCGTCGCGTCCAGCCTCTCCAGGCCAGGGTCCATCCCATGTTCCAATGGGGTGGCGCTGATGATCCCACTCGCGTGTCTGCTAATGGCATGTCCGCGAGTGAGGTAGATAAGAGGGTGCGACTGGTCACGAAGTATACCCTCAAGGATGTGCTTCCGAACGAGCCAGTCGTTCCTCCTTTCGATGCTTCGAATCCTCCTCCTAAGGTATGGTTGTGCTACGTAGTAGCTTATTTTCTCGATTGCGTCTTCTGTTGCTTATCTGTTTTACTTTTGTATGCAGGAGTGGGCGGTGTCGCCTTGCATGCCTCCCCTCCCTGAGGGGATTATTTCTCGTGAAGCTTTGGAAGAGGACGAGTCGGAGTCAACTGTCCCTTCCGATGTGGAAGAGGAAGCCCTCGAGTCTGAAAGTCCGGATACTCGCAAGCGTTCGCATAGCAGGGATTCTGATGCGTCGACTCCTTCAACTCTAGGAGGCGCGGCTGTTGGCACGGAGTCGCCAATTCCCGCCGTTCCTGTGAGGGCTGTGGCACCGTCTTCTCGTAAGAAGATGCGATTGCCCAAGGAGTCTTCGTCGGAGTCGACGGAGGCCACATTTGATCTTGACAGATTTGACTGGTAGGTTTGCTAGTGCATTCGTTCTTCTCTTGTTTTCTTCTTGTTGGCTTTGCCTTGGAGTTTGCCTTTTCTGAGTGCGGATTTTGTCTTGTAGTCAAGAGGCGTCGTCATCTTCTGGCGACGTCGAATTTTTGAAGGAATCAGGAGTCGCGGCCTCAAAAGCCAAGACAGAGGTCGAGCGCGCTCCTTCTCCTCCGGCGGCGGCCCACTCCAGGCACAATTCTTCGAGCTCTCCTCATGTAGGGGAGCATCGAGTAGTTGCTCGGATGACGATTCAGCAATCTTCTTCGGAGTCGCTCGAGGACCATGTAAGTATATCTTTCTTTCTTTTTATAATTTGACAGTCAACGCCCTTATGTTGCCCTTTGCTAACTCCTTATTTTGTGCGACAGCTCCTTGTAAAGGAACGCGCAGGTAGCGGAGCGGGTAATGGCGATAGGTCGCCAGCATGCGATGCTGGAGAAGCGCCACCGCGTGGTTGACAGTGAGTGTTCTATACTTATTCTTTTCGCCTTCTCTGTATTTTGGTATGATCGACTGACAGCCAAATTTTTGACTGCCCTATAGCCGAGCATAATGCTTTACTGCGTGATGTCGCCGCGTTGCAGAAGACGCTAACCGCAGCTGTGAAGGGGCGCGACGAGGCAATCGCGGCTCGTGATGAAGCCCAGAAGCGCAAAGAGGATCTGCGTGCCTCCTTTGCGGCCAGGGAGAAGTTGTTTTAAGAGCAACTTTTCTCAGTCGCCAAGGCCCTCTCAGGTACCTTTACTTGGTAGATATTTTATTGATGTTCTTCTCTTCCTCTGTAGTGCCGGTGGCATTTAGAAGTTTGATCCGTGTGCGTATTTTGGTGTAGATGCTGGCGGCTTGAGTTTTGATCCACAAGCCCTTGGTCGCGATGACGCTCTGGCGGGCGCGGTATCTGCGGTCGAAGACCGTAGCGCCGCTGTCCAAAATACGTTATCCAAAGTCAATGCCACCCTGAGTCGCCTCCGGGAGGAGCTGATGCCGAAGGCTGAGCTGGTCGACAATGTGGAGGAGCTGGTGGAGTCGCTCGCTGGGGATGTGCCTGCCACGTACAAGAACTCCCTCCGCGCAGCTGGCGCGACCATGTCGCTTGCCATGGTGCAAGCCCACGGAGTCTAAGTGGATCCCTCTGCGGTGCCGAAGACGATGCCTGTTGGCGCAGATGGTCAGCAGGTAGTATTCGCTCCCTTTGCGACTGCCTGTGCCAAATATGGCCATTCCTTGATAAACACTGTTGCCAAGTATTTGGAGGAGCTCAATCGCGCGAAGAAGGCGGCGAAAACTTTGGCCTCAGGGGCCAGCGGAAAGTCAGTGGCATCTGATACTGCCACGGACTTGATGAAGCCCCCGAGATCATCGAAGTCGAAGAAGCCAGCTGCTCCGTAGTTAGTTCCTTGTAATAGATGATGAACTTGCTCTTTTTGATGGGAGAACATGCCTGTTGGAGAATGTGTTTGTATATACTTTTATTGATCCTGAATGCACCTGTTACTTTTGTCTTTTGAGTTGGTCGCCTTATTTTGCCTCTAGATTGGTTTTTGGTAGGGTACGTCAAGTGGCCCTGTGGGGGGAACCCTGGACTCGCCATCTCTTGAGGATACAATGGCACCTCCCTACTCCAGGGTAGAGGAGCTTTCCTTGCTATCGCGACTTCGTGATCGTGTTAAGCAACTGGAGCGTGAGTTGCCCTTGATCCGTGGTAGCGCGGACGTGTGGAAGTCGAAGACTGAAAAAGCCGTCGCCCGCGAGCAATATCTGCTTGGCGAGGTGACGCAGCTGGGCGACTAGTTTAAGTGTTAGTTTGCTCATCCTCATCTTTTCCTTTGTAGTTAATCGCAATGGTACGTTGTACTTATGCTGTTGATGCTGCTTCGTGTAGTTGTTAGCGCACGCCGTCCGCGGGAGGAGAGGGATAGGATTTCCATCCGCCTTCATGGTCTCACCCAAGAGCAACTTCAGGAGAGTGGATACTTCTAGGTAGATCATGATCGTGCGACTGCGTTAGCAACCCTGCAGGATCGCGCCTCGTGAGTGCTGCTCTTTCTGAAGAAGTCACAGTCGTGTTTGAAGAACATATACCGGGCGATGTTCCTTGGAACTCCTTGGATGTAAAGTTCGTTCCGTTGTCGGTGATGATGCTGTGTGGCACGCCGAAGCGGTAGACGATGGACTCGAAGAACTTGACTGCGCTGTGTCCTGATTGCTTGGTCACTGGCATGGCCTCGATCCACTTGGTAAATTTGTCGACTGCGACCAAGAGGTAGACGTAGCCTCCTTGCGAGGACCTTGGAAGTTTGCCAACCATGTCGAGTCCCCACTGGGCGAAGGGCCAGGCCAATGGAATAGGCCGTAGTTCTGCGCCTGGTGCGTGTGGCTTGTCCGCGAATCGCTGACAGGCGTTGCACTTTTGGACTATATCCTTGGCGTCGCGCATGGTCGTGGGCCAGTAAAATCCAGCTCGTAGAGCTTTGGCGACAAGGGCACGGCTGCCGGCGTGGTGTCCGCAGGTCCCTTCGTGGATGTCGAGGAGGACTGCTCTTCCATCGGCTAGTGATACGCATCGCTGTAACACGCCTGTGATGTTGCGTTTATACAGTTCGCCGTTGATAACGGCGAATGCCTTGGAGCGTCGCGCGATGTGTCATACATCTGTCGGGTCGTCCGGTAGGCGCTTGCTGAGGAGGTACGTAATGTACGGCTGCGTCCAGGATTGTTCGATCATCATGACGCTCATTGGTCCCTCGAGTCCTGTGTCGAGCTCCAAATCATCGATTGTTGTTGGCTCATTGGGTGGCGTAGCCCCCGAGTCCGTTGCTGCGCTTGTTTTCTTCTCTGCGGCCTTTGGCTTGATGGAGCGTTCGCATATGCGCTCGAGAAATACCCCAGGTGGTATGGGTGCACAGGTGGAGCCTATGTTGGCGAGTGCGTCTGCCTCCTCGTTGCTTTCGTGGCCTATGTGTCGCAACTCGCAGCCATCAAAGTCTCCTTCAAGTGTGTCGTAGAGGTCGCGGTATGCGATCATGTTGTCGTTTAGTGCATCGCACTCGTGCATTGTTTGGTTGACGACCAGCTTGGAGTCGCCATATATGATTAGCCTCTTTGCGCCGCAGGCTTTTGCCATCCTCATCCCGTGTAACAGGGCCTCGTATTCAGCCTCGTTGTTTGAGGCTGTGAACTGCATTCGCAGGACGTATTTCAGCTTGTCCCCTTGAGGCGATGTCAGTATGACACCTGCTCCTGCTTCATCTTTCCTCTTGGACCCATCTAAGTGCATTGTCTAGAGGTAGGACATATTTGGCTTGTCCGGGAGTTGGTTTTCCATCCAATGTATGAGGAAGTCCGGGAGAACTTGCGACTTGATTGCGCCGCGCTTTTCGTATATGATGTCTTGTGGAGACAGCTTGATTCCCCAAAGCGCGACTCGCCCTGTGGCGTCAGGGTTATTGAGGATATGTCCCAATGGGGCGTCGTTGACTACCACGATTGGGTGTTCCTGGAAGTAATGGCGCAGTCGTCGGGCGGTCATAAAGACACCGTATGCCAGCTTCTGGTAGTGCGGGTACCGCTGTTTTGTTGGCGCGAGGACCTTGCTGAGGTAGTATACCGGGCGTTGTACGCCATGGACCTTGTTTTCCTCGGCCCGTTCGACGACGAGAACTGTGCTAACCACTTGGTTGGTGGCGGCGATGTACAGCAGCAGTGGTTCCCTTTCTAGTGGGGTTACCAATACTGGCGAGGTGGATAGCAGGCGCTTGAGGTTCTCGAATGCTTCTTGCGCTTCGTTGGTCCACTCGAATTTGTCAGCTTTGCGGAGGAGCTGATAGAAGGGCATCGCCTTTTCTCCCATTCAACTGATAAATCGACTGAGGGCCGCGATTCGCCCGGCTAGTTGCTGAACGACTCTTATGTTCTTTGGCTTCTCCATGGCCAGTATGGCCTTTATCTTTTTCGGGTTTGCCTCAATCCCTCTCGCGGAGATGATATACCCGAGCAGTTGCCCAGAGGGTACGCCGAAGGCGCATTTGTCCGGATTGAGCTTTATCTGGTCGCGATCGAGATTGGCGAAGGTTTCGCGCAAGTCGTCGATTAGAGAGGCTTCTTCCTTGGTCTTGATTACTATGTCGTCGACATAGACTTGGATGTTGCGACCAAGTTGCTCTTTGAGGCAGGCCTGCATGCACCGCTGGTACGTGGCTTCTGCGTTTTTTAGCCCGAGGGGCATTGTGTTGTAGTAGAACACGCCGAAGGGTGTTGTAAACACAGTCTTCTCCTGGTCTTCCTCCTTCATTCGAATTTGGTTATAGCCTGAGTAGGCGTCGAGGAAGCAGAGGTGCTCGCATCCAGTAGTGGAGTCGATGATTTGATTGATCCGTGGTAGCGGGAAGTGGTCTTTCGGGCAGTGCTTGTTTAAAGAAGTGAAGTCCACGCACATCCGCAGGATATCCGTGTCCTTTTTTGGCACCAGCACTGTATTGGCGAGCCAAGTGCTTTCCTTGATCTCGCGTATGAATTTGGCCTCGAGGAGTCTGTTGATCTCCATTCCGACTGCCTGTGGGCGTGGCTCAGACAGTCGCCTGATTGTTTGCTTGACTGGCCTTGCGTCGGGGTTGATGTTGAGTGCGTGCTCGGCGAATTCCCTGGGAACTCCTGGCATGTCCGCAGGACACCAGGCGAAAATTTCCCAGTGCTCACGGAGGAACTCGACGAGCGCGAGTTCCTATGCGGGACTCAAGTTGTTGGCGGTGAGGGCCGTTTTAGCGGGATCTGATGGATGGACCTGCACCTTCTTTGTGTGCACAGATGAGTCGAAGGAGAGGTCAGGTGAGCTTTGCCTACTCGGGCGATCGTTGTCTCGTTATTTCCTTCAATCGCGAGTTCCTCGCATGTCAAGGACCGGAGATTCTATTGAATTCCTGTCATAATCGCCGATCGCTCGAAACTCCCGTTGATCGTGATGACGCTGTTGGGACCTGGCATTTTCATCTGCAGGTGGGCGTAGTGGGGTACTGCCATGAACCTAGCGAACGCGACGCGCCCGAGGATGCAGTGGTATTGTGAGGGCCAGTCGACAACTTCAAAGTCGATGCGCTCACGCCGAAAGTACTTCGGCGTGCCGAATATGACGTCGAGGTTGATTTTGCCCAGGGGGTATACGCCTTTTCTTGGGACGATGTCGTGGAATGTTGTGTCCGATGCCTCCAAGCAGGTTAGAGGGATCCTCATGGCTCGCAAGGTACTCGCGAATATGAGGTTGATACCGCTTCCGCCATCCATGAAGACGCGACTCATGTCGAAGCCTCCAATTTGCGCTTGATGCGAGGGGCAATGACCTGGGCGAGGTACTTGAGGCGGGTGGTCGCGCTTGTCGAAGGTAATGCACGATTCACTACCACTGAGGTACTCAGTGGTGGATGGTGGCGAGTGCGTGGCCAAATTGACTTGGCGAGTGATGGCCTTCTGCACCCTATTGGAGGTGCATCCCTTTTGGATCATCATGGTACCCATGGCCCGTGGGTATGGTTCGCCTCCGTGATGCTGGTCCGGTGCAGCTCCATTCGAGGGTGGCCCGGGATGTGGTGGTGGTGCGCCATGTGCCACTGCGCCTGGAGCGGTCCCGTAGCCTCTTTCGACTGCATTGTGGTTCATCCGAACCAAACCCTCATGTAGCTTCAGGAACTCGCGGCAGTCCTTGAGGAGGTGACTGGACTTTCTCTTGCCGTCATCCTTGTCGATGTAGAAATGTACCGTGCATGGTCCGGATAGTTTGTCTTCGATGGAGGTCGCAGGTGCTTCATCGCGAGTGCGGCGTTGCCACACTTGCGTGGTTTTCCCGGAGTCACGGTATCCGCTGTTGCGGTTATCGTCGCGTCTATCGGCGTAGCCGGCTGCGACCATGTTGACGTCATCGCGATCGTCGTAGACGCGCATACGATGTTTATTCTAGCGGTCGCGTCTTCGTTCGAGTTCCGCCTCTTCATCAGAGTGGACGCGATTCTTCAACGAATCTTCTCCATCAGCCCACCGATTCACGATCTCCATCAGGTGGTCGATGGTCTTGGGCTTTGAGCGGCCTAGCTCCTCCCTGAGTTCCATGCGGCGGACACCACCGTTGAATGCATCAATCGCGCGGTCTTCCGAGATGTTCTCCGTGGAGTTCTTGATGATGGACCATCTTTGGATGTAAGAGCGCAGCGATTCGCCAGATTTTTGCTGGCAGCATCTCAGTTCTTCGATTGAAGCGGGGCGCTTGTACGTGCCCTTGAAGTTGCGTACGAAGCTGTAGACCAGCTCATCCCAGCTATGAATGGATCCGCGTGGGAGGTTATTGAGCCATGCCCGGGCGGCGTCCTGTAGCTGTAGCTGCAAGCATTGCATGGCAGTGCTTCGACTGCCTCCGTGCAGCCTGACGGAGGAGATGTGATCCTCCATCCAGATCTTGGGGTCCTGCAGACCGTCAAATTTCGGGTTCTCTGATGGGAGTTTGAACCCTTTAGGCATTCTCTTTTGCCTGATGGATCTGCTAAAGCATCTGGCGCCGTAGAGCTCCCCATCTTCTTCTTCTGAATCAGTCGACCGAGCACGTCGTTCCCTTGACTTGTCGATCTTGCGCTGTGTGAGCTCGTCGCGTGCATCGTAGTCGCGATCGTGTCGTCGTGAACGGCGGCGCCGAGACAGGTCGTGACTGTCATCGCTTGACGAGGACGAGGAGTAGCGTTTTGCTAACGCTTTGCCCCTTTTTGGGTCTGGTACTGGTTCTTTGTCGAGGGCAGCCTCGATTAGCCCAAGGCCTGCGATCGTAGATTGGTGCATGGCCATTCGGGGATCTCCAGCAGGTGGCTAGTTATTGAGAAGGTACATGGTGGCCGCCGTCACTGCGGCCTACGGCGTCCTGGGAACCACATTGCCTCTTGTGTCGACTGTCATAGAGCCGAAGTCGAGGACTTTCGCGGCGTCTATGCGTTCTTGTTCGGTGAGGTGAGCCATCCGCGATTGCCTCTTTCTAGCGAGATGCTCGTTGCCTCTTGAGGAGGATCCTCCGTAGGAGGAGAGCCCAGCGTGACGAACGCTTGACTCGTCCGCCGCCTTTTTACGCGCCTCGAGTTGCGTGATTGCTTGTTTCTGGCATTTGAATTCCTCTTTTAGGAGCCAATGGTAACCCATCAGTAGTTCCTGAGGGGACCCGAGGGGTAGAGGTGCACCTCGTAGGGCTTCGCGGCAGCGTTCCCACTCTTGCTCGTTGAGCCTGATCACGACGCGTTCGTCGGTTTGCTCATTGATTATGCTGGGGGGTTCGACTACTCCTCCATTGCCGCCATTGGCAGCGTTGGGCGGGCCGGTGCCGTTGCCGGTGTTACCATTGTTGCCGCGGTTGGCGGAGGTGTCGCCCGCGTTGATGACGGCGCACATGAAGTGATTTGGGAAGCTGTTGCTTCCACAACTTTCAGATCTGGAACCGTAGGTTCCATCTTCAGTGGCCAGATCGCTTAGATCGGAGTCGCGACTGCTGTCGCTGATTAGGTTCCCGACCGCCGCTGGAGCATTGAGCTTGCTGAGGGTGCTGATCGATGGAGGGAACCATGATGCTGGGGCAATCGCCAGTGCTGTCGGCTGATCGGGCATACGAAGCGTGCCCATCTGACCAACTTGGAAGCGGAAGCTCCCAATCGCTAGGCTGATTCCGTCGCCCACGGACTCGAAGGCCGGGCGAGTAGCCGGCGTGTGGACGGTGAAGTCGAAGGCGCCGAAAAGCTGGTGAATCTCCACTGTTGCAGAGTTGTAGATCGCGTTTGATGGGGCCGAAGAAGCCGCAACATCAGCACTCCCAATTCCCACAGACGGCGCCAATTGACGAGGGTTTAACTCGTCAATGCCCATTGTTATGGACTTGGGTTTTGGAGAAGGAGGGAGCGCTGGAGACAACTATCGGCTAGCAAACAAGCACACAGGGGACAAAGGATTTACCCAGGTTCAGGCCTCGTAGAGGTCCCTACTCCTGCTTGTCTGCTTGTGGAATTATCGAAGGATTCGAAAGTTACAATGGTGCACAGATGAAATCTGGCGAGAGTTGTGGAAACTAGGGTTGCGTGTGTCCTCCTCGCCGCCCCCTCCTAGCCTTTATATAGATAGGCTAGGTCTCAGGTAGCAGGTCGAGTCGGTTACAAGTTAGGGTTTTCCCCTTCAAACTTTCTATCTTTAGCTTCTTCTTGTCCTTCAAGCAATCGAGAGTCCGTAAGTTACTCGAGTCCCTCCATCCGGGCCTTGGCGACACCGTGGGCCTGTATGTATTTGGGCCGTATATACCCATCTCGAGTACCTGTAGGGTATACCCATGTCACTAAGAAAACCAAGCAAACAAAAAACCAAAACGAAAACGAAAAAGAAGACGTTCCAAGAACAACACAACTGTGCATGAAACAATAAAAATGAAGTGTTTGAAAGAAACCTGGGATTTTTATTGATGAAGAAGGGGATGCCTTGGGCATCCCCAAGCTTTGACGCTTGTACCTCTTGGATATTTCTTAAGGTGACACGCGTGGCATCCCCAAGCTTGAGCTTTAGTCCATCCTTCATCTCATTACTCATTCCTCCCATACACCTGAAAATTTTCCTTCATACAAAACTTTACACAATCTTTATTAGCAATATAAGTGCACTCAAGATAATCTTTGTGTTCAGTTCCAACACCAATAAAACTTCCATTAAAACACTAGCTACTGTAGCACTTCCCTCAAAAAGCTCAATTCCCCAAAAGAACTCAAAAAGGAACCAACAAGAAGCAAATGCAAATAATGGCAGAAATCTGTCGAAACAGACCAACAGGTAAAGACGAATTTTTTCGAAGACCTTGTGTTGCTCAAATCGAAAAGTGTTGAACTAACGAAAGTTAGATAATAACCTGGGGCAGAAGCACAAAAATTCACGCCTCAAAAGGTCGTACAGAGATGTTATAAGAATTTTTATGGTGAAGCACAGAAATCTGTTTCGAGATAGCAACTTTCCCAACCATTATTTCTCTCTCATTAGAGGTTACTATTGGCAGAAAAAGAAAATAAAAAGGATAAGGGGCAGTTATTACTGAAGTAATAACTTCCAAGACTCATCTAAAACTTTTGGGTTATCTCCGAATAAGTACTTTTCTTTAACGTCTTTAAGTTAGGCATAAAAATAAAAGTAAACAAAGATAATCATGGTGAAAACATTGTTTTGTTTATTGAAATCCTTTTGTTAACAAGGTTGATCAGGTCTTGTTACCAAAACAATTTATATGAAACAAAACTTTGTGTTCCACTAATGATTATGTTACCTCAACCTTGATAGCAATGGTCCCAATCATAATAGTTTCAATTTTTTTCTCTTGGTATCGGACAATATATTTCTCCAACTTGAATGCCCTCAACATGTTCAATTGAATTCAAACCATAAGTCCTTTCAATCTTCTTGGGGAAATAGACAATATGTTCCTTGTCATTAATATTAAAGGTCACCTTTCCTTGATTACAATTAATAACAGCTCCTGCAGTATTAAGAAAAGGTCTCCCAAGAATAATAGACATATTATCATCCTCAGGCATTTCAAGCACAACAAAATCAGTTAATATCAAGCAATTATGAGCCACTTGAATAGGTACATCCTCACATATACCAACATGAATGGTGGTAGATTTATCAGCCATTTGCAAAGATATATCAGTTGGTATTAATTTTTCCAATTGAAGTCTCTTATAGAGAGAGAAAGGCATAACACTAACTCCAACTCCCAAATCATACAAAGCAGTTCTAACATAACTATTTTTAATAGAGAAAGGAATAGTTGGAATCCCTGGGTCTCCAAGTTTCTTTGGAACCATACCATTAAAGGAATAATTAGCAAGCAAAGTAGAGATTTCTTCATTAGGGATCTTCCTTTTATTCGAGACAATATCCTTCATATACTTTGAGTAAGGAGGCAATTTAATAGCATCAATCAAAGGAATTTGCAAGAATAAAGGTTTAATCCACTTGCAAAACTTATTATAGTGTTCATCTTCCTTTGACTTGTGTTTCTTATCAGGGAAAGGCATAGGTTTTTGGACCCAAGGTTCTCTTTCACTACCATGTTTCTTAGCAACAAAATCTCCTTTAGTGTATTTAGTATTCTTAGTGTGCTTTTCAGGTTCTTCTTCAACTTTTTCTTCATTAGGAGCTTCATTTTCTTCATTACCACTTTCAATTTCAGCATCAGAAATAGATATACTATTAGGATCTATAGCAGGTTCAGAGGGTTCTACAACAGTTTTATGTTTCTTTTTTCCTTTTCTTATGAGTAGAGCCACTATTTTTAGCTTGTTGAGAATCCTGCTCAATTCTTTTGGGATGCCCCTCGGGATATAGAGGATCCTGGGTAGCAACACCACTTCTAGTTCTAATTTCATAAGCATGTTTTTCTTTAGCATTATTAACTAGCAAGTCTTTTTGCACTTTAACGAGTTGATCTATTTGAGTTTGAACCATTTGAAAGTGTTTAACAATCATTTTAACATCATTAGAGGTTCTTTCCACAATATCTTTCAACTCAACAATAGCTCTAGTGTTTTCCATTAGATGATTTTGCACCCTTTTATTAAAATTATCTCGCTTAACAATAAAGATATCGAATTCTTCTAAGCATTGATCAGGAGGTTTAGAGTAAGGGATATCACCTTCATCAAAGTGTTGGAGAGAGTGTACCTCGATAGTGGATGAGTAGGGAATAGGCTTACATAATTCTTCTATAGGAGGTAAATTCTTGACATCTGCAGCTTTAATTCCCTTCTCCTTAAGACATTTCTTAGCTTCCTTCATTACTTCATCATTTAATTCAATAACTCCCCTCTTCTTTGATGTTGGAATAGGTGCTGGTATAGTAGGTTTAGGTACAATTACTTCAGGTATAGCTTGTTTAGGAGGAGTCCAATCTTCATAATTCTTGCTTATTTTAGCCATTAATTCCTCGGCTTCCTTAGGAGTCCTATTCTTGAAAACACAAACAGCACAACTATCTAGGTACGTCCTAGATTCCTCGGTTAGTCCATTATAAAATATATCAAGAAGCTCAATCTTAGGTAATGGACTTCTAGCCTGTGCATGAATCAAAGCACAAAACCTTGCCCAAGATTCAGGCAATACCTCTTTTTATCCCTGTTTAAAATCAAAAAGTTCCTGCAAAATAGCATGTCTAGCACTAGGAGGAAAATATTTCTGCAGGAAAGTACTAATCAAGCAATTAGGGCTATCAATAGATCCAGGAGGTAAATTACTAAACCAAGTTTTAGCTTCTCCTTTCAGTGAAAAGGGGAAAATCTTAGCAACAAAGTAAGTATGCATCTTAATATCATCAGAAAACAAGCCACTCATGGTAGAAAGTTCATTCATATGTGCTACCGCACTTTCATTCTTAGTCCCACAAAAAGGTTCTTTCTCAACAATAGCTATGTAAGATAGATCGAGAGAGAAATCATAATCTTCATCTATAATGTTTATGGGAGAAGCAGCAAACTTAGCAATAGGAGACAATTTGGGTCTAATAGTACGCCTCTCAAGGAGACTCTTAGCAGCGCTCCTATCATGGGTGTTTTTACATTCTTTAATAAATTCATCGGTCATCTCAACATAACCATCTTCAATATCATAACTTTCACTAGACTCAGGTGAACTAACAGGTGTAGTAGTAGTGTCTTCATTAGGAGTTTCAGTATTTCCATCTATAGTTCTAGCAATCGTAGCATCTAGGAAAGGACCTAATGAACCACTTTTATCAAGCACAGTTGAAGCAGCATCATAAGCATTAGAAGTTTCAGATTCAGCAGTAGTAGTACTGTGTGTAGCATGTGTATGTGGTGGTGTAATGAGCTTACTCATAACAGACGTTGAATCAAGAGCAATAGAGGCGTTCAGAACCATACCTCTTCTTGTAGTGGATGGTAAAATAGGAACCTTGCCATCATGAGACTTACCCATGATGGATGGATAGCATCGAACAATAGAGAATCCAAGTGAACTTGATAAATAAAGCTATGCTCCCCGGCAACGGCGCCAGAAAATAGTCTTGATGACCCACAAGTATAGGGGGTGTATCGCAGTATTTTCGAGGGAAGTGAAACCCAATTTATTGATTCGACACAAGGGGATCCAAAGAATATTTATAAGCCTTAACAACTGAGTTGTCAATTCAGCTGCACCTGGAAACAATCTTGCTCATAGCAGTTTATCAGTAGCAACAGTTTTGTAGTAGCAGTAGTAAAGTAAAGACATCAGTAACAATAGCAGTAACAGTAGGATTCGAGTGTGGTAGACATATGGATGGATGGACGGGCGTTGCATGGACAAGACAATTCACATAGCAATCAGAACATAGGGCAATTGCAGATAAATAAGATAAAGCATCCAAGTACTAGATAATCCTAGGCATGTGTTCCATATATAGTCATACGTGCTCGCAATGAGAACTTGGACAAGATCTTTTGTCCTGCCAGCCCGTTTGCAGCGGGGCCTCAAGGGAACTACTGGCAATTAAGGTGCTCCTTTTAATAGAGCACCGGAGCAAAGCATTAACACTCCGTGAACACATGTGATCCTCACATCAAAGCCATTCCCTCCGGTTATCCCGATTTCTGTCACTTCGGGGCCATTGGTTCCGGACAACAATGTGTGTATACAACTTGCAGATAAGACCATAAATAATACTATCATAATGAACCAATAACATGTTCAGATCTGAAATCATGGCACTCGGGCCCTAGTGACAAGCATTAAGCATAACGAGTCGCAACAAAGTCATAAAGCACTAATAAAAGATACTAGGCACCATGCCCTAACAATCTGATGCCATTACATGAACGATCTCATCCAATCCATACCATCCCCATGGCCTACAGCGGGGGATTACTCACTCATAGATGGGGGAAACATGGATGGTCGATGGAGAAGCGATGGTGATGATGATGGCGATGATCTCCTGCAATTCCCTGTCCTGGTGGGGTGCAAGAATGGAGTTTCTGGTGCTATTTCGTGGAATCTGGTGGTGGCGGCAGAGCGGAACTCCTTCTAGAAAAACGTCGACCCCCCCTGAGTTTTTAGGTCAGAAGGCAACTTATAGGCGAAGAGGGAGACCAAGGGGGTGCCTGGAGCGGCCAGACCACCCCCTGGCGCGGCCAAGCCCAGCCCGCGTGGCCAGGTGGTGTGGCTGGGCCCCAGCCCCACTCCGTCTCATATTCTGGCTCCGGGAGTCTTCTGGTGAAATAGGATTTTTGGCTTTTGTCCCATCCAATTCCAAGAATATTCATTTTCTGACTTTCCTGGAACCAAAAATAGCAGAAAACAGGCAGCTGGCACTGTGGCTCTTATTAATAGGTTAGTCCAAGAAATCATATGAAAAGTACTCCAAGGTGTGGACAAAACACAAGAAAGTAGATAAAACCAAGCATGGAACATCAAAAATTATAGATACATTTGCAATGTATCAGTCCACACCAAAGGTCATCGTCCCGGTCCAGCACCCACTAGCGAGAGGGTAGGAGAGCGTTGTCGCTGCTAACATCTAGGATTTGCTTGGACACACCCTCTGGTGGTGGCGAGGGAGGTGGAGGGGGATGGCGGCGGCAGAATATATGGTCCCCCCTCGGTCGCCTGACGATGGCGATGCGAGGGATTTACCTTGAGATGGTTGGTCATAGATCCTACTGTAAGTTTGTCCGTTTATAAGGCCAGTCATTTAGGTGGTCTTGAACTTGTATGTGTCTCATAGTGTTGCAAATATTTCTGTCAATTGGTTGCGAGCCCATGGGCGGACCCAAGTGCCCCTCTAGCCATGGTGGCTGTCTAGGCTTGACGCAGTTTAAAGGAAAAAATAACAACCTAAGTGATGTGACTTGTAATTTGGCTAGGCTTCGCCAAGTTTTTGGGCCCTCCATGGCGAGATATCAATCACAGGTGTAGAATCCTCTTTCAGGTGGAATCGATAGTCTTATTATGGTCGATATGTCAGTTATGTAGAAATGATATGGTTGAAGGGAATATGCCTGAGAGACAATAACAAAGTGGTTATTATATTATATTCCATGTTTATAATAAATGTTTATTTCTCATACTATAATTGTGTTAACCGGAAACGTTAATACATGTGTGTTTAATAAACAAAGAAAAAGTTTCTAGTAATGCCTCTCATTACACTAGCTTTTTGATTAACAGATGATCAAGGTTTCCTGATCATGATATTGGATGCTATTAATAACAAGGTCATGTCATTGGAGAATAATGTGATGAATATTCACCCACAGTAGGATTAGCAATAATATCATGTCCTCAAAGTTTATATTGATATCTCATTCAAAATAACACTAATCATTAGACCATGGGATCATGTCAATCACTAACACTGGAAGAGTACTTTGATTCTATCAAACGGCACACCGTAACAGGGTGATTATAATGATGTCATTGGGTACTTGAAAAGTGTTAGTTGAGGCTCGAGGATCAAGAGAGGGATTTGTCCATCCTGATGACGGAGAGATACACTCAGGGCCCTCTCGGTGATATCACATTGACATAGCTTGCAAGCAAGTGATGGGATCACTAAGAATGTTATATCACGGAAACAAGAAAAGAGTACTTGCCGGTAACGAGATCAAACTAGGTATGGATGATACCGAATGATTGGATCTCGGACAAGTAAATATCGTGAGACAAAAGGAATTGGTTATTGCGAAAAAGGTTCACGCGATCACTAGTTCATTGTTGAGTAACTGAGAGTCATTATCGATCTCTGGATCCCGCTAATGATTATTGATCGGAGAGAGTATCGATCATGTCCACTTAGTTCACGAACCGTAGGGTGACACACTTAAGACTCTCTGACGCATTTGAGTGGATACGGAACGCATGAGAAAATATTGGATAGCGCAGAAATTGTTTTGATAAAACTGCCAGAATAGTTTCGGTGTATCAAAATATTGCAAGGAATTATATTGTTAATATGTTCATTAAATGAAGTGTTCATTAAATGAAGTGTTCATTAAATTGAGTGCATTAAAACAAATAAATTAAAGTGCTTCAATGGAAATACCTATGATTTTTTGAGTGGAGAAATAATGGGAGGAAGTGACCTTTGATTATGTGTGAGTCGAGACTCCACTAGCAATAAAGATGGGAGAGGTGGGGTGTAGCATCCCATCTGTCTAACATATGTAATGCTACATGGTCTAGTAATATAATTGCTACTTCCTACATATAATTGTTGCATCATAATTCTATCATGCTCATGTCATCATGCCACCTTGCATTTGAGCATCATATAAAACCCTTTTCTTTTGGTTCTTCTCTCATATGCATTATTAATTTTATTTGCCTCTTGATATATTGTATTTGGTTCTTGATAAATGCTTGATGCCCAAGTAGAGTTGGGGTCATATCTTTTATTCTACTCCATCACCTTTTCTTTGTCACCACCTTATAATTCCACCATCCTAATTATCCCTGAGCTTTTACATTTTCTTTTGGCATTTAATCTAGCTCATGTGGGAATGGGATGGATCCACTTCTAATTCCACATGCTCTCATATTAGCATCATGTTGTTTTCACATTGTTGATATGTGGAGCCACCTTTGCATGCATTATGAGTGGCATTCCTCTTTCTAGTTCCCATATGGATTGTATTGGAATTTTGCTCATGTTGGGATATTATTGGGGATATTATGCACCTAGTGGAACACACACACTAGCATGTTCCAAATTATATTCAAATATGATCATCCCCATCCACTCCACATGGAACCTTCTTTTAAATTCTTTTAGCTTGGCCCTACTCCATATTTTGGAATGCATATGTATAAATGCCATGTTTATTTACTTTGCTTTCACAAGATTAAAACATGGCAATTATGAACCATGCATGGGCCATGCAAATTACCACTATCTCTCTCCTTTGGTTTTTAATTGTTTTTGGGAGTGGAGCATGTACCTTTGGGAATCATGTCAATTGATCCTTTTTCTTTTGTTGAGCTCCACTTTTTCTCTCCCAAACCCTCATCTTCTTGTTTGGTTCCCTCCTTGCCATGTGCACCTAAAACCCTAAACATCTCTCTCTCTCTTATACCATCATCATGTGTCCACCAAAATCCATCTCATCCCAACCATGTTTTGATCATGCTAAACCCTATCTCTCTCTATCCATCACCACAACCCTCCACTTTTGCTTGATCTTGTTGGCATGTGGAGAAAAACCCTAACCAAACCCTACCCTACCTCTCTTTACCCATCCCACCTTGCTTGATCCTATGGGTATGCAAAACCCTAAGCTAAACCTAATCACCTACCACCCTAACCATCCCCTCCTTTTTTCCCTTGGATCGGACCAGCCCCACCCCCTTCTCTCTAGCTAGCCGAGCCACCACCCTACCTAACCCTAGACTGAGCCCCATGCCACCAGCCCGAGCCTGGCCTCTCTCCCGGCCGAGCCCCACCTGCAGCTCCCTGCCCCTGGCCTAGCCGTGCCCAGCACGTGAGGAAGGAGAAGAGAAAAGGTGGCCAAGCCACCTTTTTCCCACCCCGAGCCCCACGGCGCCCCCTCTCCTCTCCCGTCCTTATCTCCAAACCCCTCTCGTCTCTGCCGTGTCCTAGATCCCCCTGGCCTTGTGCCGCAGCCCCAACCACTTCTCCATCGCCGACCACCGTCTCCTTGTTTCACGATAGCGGGCGTGGTGTTCGGGTGTCAAGGAAGACCGTGAGGCCCCCTACGTCGCCACCGTACACCGCAGCGAGAAGGAGGAGTCCCTGTACACGCTGCACACCTACGCACGCTGACGGAAACCCTAGCTCCGGCCGTCTGCTTCCCCGTCGATCCGCTGTTTCTCCGACCGATCCACCACCGCCAGCAGCCTCGCGGTGAGCCACCGAACCCTCCTGACACCTACTCCCTCGTTTCTGCTGCCTGTTCTTGCCAGTCCGTTAGTCGAGCAGCCTCTGTGCTCTGGTGTTCGCGGTCGTTTCCACACCGTCGCATCGCGAGAGCACTTCCATGGCAGTTTTGCAAAAGGCTCCCGGGTTTTCGAAAACCTCAACCCGCAGCCCCTAGATCCCCCACGTGGCACTCCCTGGTTCGCTCGCTATCGCGTGGGCCACTTTGGTGCCGGACCCACCGGTCAGCCCTTGTGGCTGGCTGAGCTCGCGGTGAGAAAAGGGTTCGCCACGCAATTGCGCCAGTTCCGCTCAGGTCCCACCCGCCAGTGACTTGGCTAGGTTTCTCTGAGTATAAAAAGTCTGGGCGCATTTCTGTTTTATAAAATGAATTTATAGAAATGTTTAAATTCAAATTTAAATCTGTTTTTAATAACTTTTAAATTATAAATCCAAATAATACAAATGATATATGTTTTGGAATCAGAAAAATGTGAGGAATTAAAATATGCCATTCAAAATATCTTTTGGGCAAATTAAATTTTCGAAATTGTTTAAATGCAATAAAAATGCCTTTTTTAAAATAATTAATAACTTTAATTCTACAACTCCAAATTCGACAAATAATATGTCTAAATCGATCAGCGCGACGAGACCGTTCTAACTATGCATTCCATGTTCTAAATTACAGCATGCATCATATAAATATAAAGTATACAGCAACTTATTTGGGAGCAAAACATGGCTAAAACTCAATAAAATGCTTTATTCTTGTACCCCACACCTCACCCATGCCATGCTACATTATTGCCATGTAAATTGTGCATCATTCATCATGGCATGCTTGTTTGCTTGTCGCATTTTAATTCATATGCTTGTGCACTTTATTTACGTTGGCCCTTGTTTGTTTGGTTCTTCGTCGAATAGACGCCGAGCAGGGGAAATACCAGGAATCCCAGGAGTACTACCCAGATCTGTCTCCCGCTTCAACGGAGCTGCCAGGCAAGCACTACCACATGCTTGCATACATATAGTACCTATTGCCTCTATCTTATTCTTGCATCATTGAGTCGTGATTTCACTAAATTGAATCCCAAGCACTGCATAGACTTTACTTTTAAACCCCACTGAAGCTTGTTCCTCCATCCCATGAGCCATTACTATAGGAATTGTTTGAGCCATGCGAGTCGTAGAACAGCATGTGTAGAGTATGTGAGTGTCTGATGGATAACGAGGTACCTAAACAACTTGACCTGAGTAGTAATGGGATAACTAATGAAAGAGGTGCTGGTGAGCAATATCTGGTATTTGTTTTTTCATGCTCACTTGTGTCCCGTAGGACCCCGAGTACTTGATTCTTGTTCCTTGAATATTCGCACTATCCACATCCGGGAGGCCATGGACCCCCTTGAGCCAGAGCTTGATTCATACCTATTTCTTGGGGCCCCAAACTAGTTTGGGGTTTTATTACTATTCTGTACTTATGCCATGCTTTACTGCTTATTTAAGATTGTGCGTGGAGCACCTGTACTGTTTTGGATCGCGCAACGTTTTCGCGGTGTCGACAAGCCCAGTCACACTTTCGGGTTCCCAGTCGTTTACAGCCGTCGTCGCAAGCCCTGGGTCCGTCTTGGAGCCGGCCGACTCCGTTGCGGGTAGCTTATTGGGGTGGCCCCCTGAAATATTTCTAAATCCTGTGATTGCTTTGTCGTGAATGCCTCGTTGGGTTTTGAGTTGGTTTTTCCGAGGTTGATCGAGTGTGTGTTGCTATTTGTGCACCCTGTAGGGTAAATATTTCTGAAAGCCGTGTCCGCGGTTATGGACGACTTGGACCACAGTTTCTCGATCATAGACAAGTATAACTAAAGTACCGCTTTTAATTTGACTAAGTAACTGACTAGTAAATAGTGCAACACTCATGGAATGGTTAATAAAACTGCCAACGGATGGGTTGTTCGTCCACTTTCTCGTTGGTAAGCGAGAAGGAGGATGGATCTGTTAATTATACTGTTATAACTGTTCTTACTAATTAACGGACATCCGTCTATCATTGGTTAGGCGGATGGTTAGCGAGTATCTATAGATTTGTTAGTTATTATCTTTTGCTGCAATTGCGTCACCCCAGGTATATGTCCCCTTTAGAGGCATAAAGACTTGCTGAGTACCCCTAGGGTCTCACACGATAAATTGTTTGATTCAGATGAACAGGTGTATTTGCAAGATGGATACTGGGTGGAGGAGACGGATGATGTTGGCAACGATCCGCGAGATCTGTGGGCGGGATGTGTTTATTTATGTGGCATCTTATGCCGATTTGCTTCTTATCCGTACTCGGATCTTGTTTTCCGCTTCCGCCTAATACTATGATGTTTGATGTATGAGGAGCTAACCTAAACTATTATCTCTATCTAGGATATTTGGATCTTGCCATATGGCGTTGCAATATTTCCTTTCTTTTAGATGGAATGGCTCTGAAAACTGTTGTATGGTGGCTTGCATACATACTCACTTGTGTATGTAGTTGATCCCTTCGCCTGCCGATTACGCCGCTCGTTCTTGTCCTGATGTTCTGGAAGTGGTTAGGATGGCCGAAAGGTCTACCTGTGAGTGGCCCCTAGGCCCCACCGTACTATTTTAGCCACTTTCGCTCATCCAGGCATGCAACTTAGAGCGTAATTCACCGAGGTAGTTACAATTGGTATCAGAGCCATCCCGCCCTTCAGGGTCTCAGCCAAATGGTCGTTGTCAGTCTAGCAAATATTTTTGGTAGCTATGTATACTAGGGAAAAACAAAAACGTGAGAGTAGGACTGCTTCCATTTTTCTTCTTACCTACCCACCCACCCTTTTTCTGGTAAGGAAGTGTAACGTTTTCAATCCTCTTCTAAAATTCAAACTAGGATTCACGTGTTCTGGGTTCCGTAGTACCATAGGTTGTGTGTGTGTGTAATTCCTTGTCTATCTGTTGCATCCAACTTGTTATCACTATCTGCCTTTTGGTTATCAACTGTTGGTACATTCCATACCGACAGGCTTTTGTAAACCGACGCGATCTATCTGATTTGTTGTAAACCGACGCGGTCTGCATTACTCTTTGTTATCCGATGTTATCTTATTTGGGGTGTTCGTTTCCGTAGTTACTAATCTTTAGGTTCATCTTTAAAAGAAGGTGTTGGGATATGTGTTTTACTTATTCATGTGCGGAGTAATGATTTGAGTGCGGGATGGAGTCGCGACCATACCACTACTTTTATCATTCGCTCTTGTATATTGAATTGGTAGAGTTACTAATCTTGATTCGTTAAGTGGTTTTGCGCATATAGTGGTATTTTAATGCCGAAATTTGCGGAATTTTTTTCTTTGGTTACCTTGTGTACCACACTCCTTGTTCAGTCGTGTGCGTTATGCTTAATATCTTCTAGGTGCTTTGAACTTTGTTGATATTTTAATAGCATCTTAGTAATTTGTATCCTTTAAATCTTGGTTAATTCCATCTTGGTACTATTTTGGATTATTATTATTCTCCATTATGGTACTGACTTGTGTTTTATATCAATCACAGGATGGCACCACCACGCCGTTCTGAGGAGGACATACCACCTGAACTGGGGGTTGCGTTGGCAAGTATTGCTAATGCCTTGGGAGCAATGCAACAGAACCAGCAGCGATTTGAAGAAAGTGTCAGGAGGAATGAGTTTGTTCCGCTACCTCCACCTCCCAAGCGAGGAGACATCAAGAGTTTTCTGAAGTTCAACCCGCGCCACTTTGAGGTGTCTGATCAGCCTCGGGCCTTGAGATGATTGGCTGCGTGAGATGTCAAGGTTCTTGATGCTGATGTTCCTGAGCAAGAATGGGTAAAATGTGCCACTCACCTTCTGAAGGGAGATGCAGCTCTGTGGTGGGAGAATTACCTGAAGGCAAACCACTCTGAGTTTCAGCCTACTTGGGAGCAGTTCACTGGGGCTTTCAAAGAGCAATATCTGTCAGAAATTGTCATGGAAAGGATGAAGGAAGTGTTTCTCAACCTCAAGCAGGGCAATGACAATGTCAATACCTATATCAGGAACTTCATGAAACTTTCTCGGTATGGTGGCGATGAGATCTCTGATGACAAGAAGAAGCAAAAGAGGTTCAGACAAGGGCTCAATGCATCAATCAAATATGCAATCACTCATGCAAGGCCGAGGTCTTTTCTAGAACTCCAACATACAGCTCTGCAGGAAGAAGCAAGTAGGCAAGTGTTTGAGGAGTCCAAGAAACACAGCCGCGATGCAGCAAGCTCTTCAGCTATGACAACTCCTTCTAAGCGCTGTGTGTGGGTTCCTAACACCCCACTGTCGCTCTTGGCTCCACCAAGACCATTAAGCTACGCGGCAAGGCCACCAAACTCTTTCACCGCGGCTCCTAGGGGCTACAACCACAACTACCCTGGAGCGCCTGGTGGAGTCCCTGGCTACGCTGCTCCACGTCCACCTGGTGCCTGTTACACCTGTGGAAACACTAGGCATCAACACTGGAATTGTCCAATGAACAACAAAGCTCTTCCACCACCACCTCCAAGACCTGCGGCAAGTTCTTCTATGGTTCGTGCACCTCCACCTCGGGCTCTCAACATCAACACCAAACCCGGGTCTACTGTTACTCGTGCCAACTGTGTCAACGTCGCTCAAGCTGAGCATGCACCTGGAGTTGTGATGGGTATGCTTCCTGTTAACTCAATTCCTGCACGAGTTTTATTTGATTCTGGTGCATCACATTCTTTCGTGTCATACAAGTTTACGGAGAGTAATGGGTTACCTTCTGATGCTTTACCAACTCGCCTCATGGTGCAATCTCCTGGATCACACATGAGGGCTTCTAAAATCAGCCATGGCAATCAAATTGAGATTGGTGGTTCTTTGTTCCCGGCTTCCTTAATTATTCTGGGCAATTTTGACATTGATGTTATCTTGGGCATGGATTGGTTAACAGCAAATGCAGCTGTGATTGATTGTGCTGAACGCTCGGTTTCTTTGAAAATTCCTGAAGGCCATATAGTCTATTCTCCAAGTCCGACTCCTGCAATTCAGCTTTTCTCTTTGGCCGCTCTGAATGATGATGCTATGGAAGCTATTCAAAGTGTTCCGGTGGTCTGTGAGTTCCCAGATGTTTTTCCTGAAGAGTTACCGGGTATGCCTCCTGACCGAGAGGTCGAGTTTGTGATTGAGCTTGAACCTGGTACCGCTCCTATCTCCAAGCGGCCTTATAAAATGGGTCCTGCTGAGTTGGCTGAACTCAAACGTCAGCTTGATGAACAAGAGAAGTTGGGTTTCATTCAGCACAGTACTTCTTCTTGGGCTAGCCCAACCATCTTTGTGAAGAAGCGAGACAAGACTAATAGACTTTGTGTTGACTATTGGGCTCTCAATGCTAAAACCATCAAGAATAAATATCCCCTTCCGTGGATTAATGATCTCTTCGATCAGCTAGCTGGAGCTGTGGTATTCTCTAAGCTTGACTTGAGAAGTGGATATCATCAAATCAAGATTCACAAGGAAGATGTTCCCAAAACAGCTTTCACCACCCGCTATGGCCTGTATGAGTACACGGTCATGTCTTTCGGTCTCACCAACGCACCTGCCACCTTCTCGAGGCTTATGAACTCGGTTTTCATGAAGTATCTTGATAAGTTCGTTGTGGTCTATCTAGATGACATCCTAGTCTATTCTAAGTCAAAGGAAGAACATGAAGAACACCTTTGGTGTGTCCTAAACAAGCTTCGTGAGAATCGCCTGTATGCAAAGTTCTCCAAGTGTGAGTTCTGGCTGCCTGAAGTCACCTACCTTGGTCACGTTATCTCTGCCAAGGGCATTGCCGTCAACCCAGAAACTGTTAAGACAAGTGTTGGCTTCCTCCCATAAATGTCAAAGAAGTCCGGAGTTTCCTTGGTTTGGCTAGTTACTGCCGTCGCTTCGTTCAGAACTTCTCGAAGATTGCGAAGCCTCTTATCGATCTCCTCAAGAAAGGCAAGAAATACCTTTGGACTCCTGCATGTCAAGCAAGCTTTGAAACACTCAAAGAGAAGCTCACTTCCATACCAGTCTTGATTCCTCCAGATACATCAAAGCCTTTCCAGATATTCTGTGACGCCTCCTTGCAAGGATTGGGTGCGGTCCTGATGCAAGAAAAACAAGTTGTTGCTTATGCCTCTCGACAGTTGAAGATGCATGAGATCAACTATCCTACACATGACCTTGAACTCGCAGTAGTTGTCTTTGCTTTGAAAATATGGAGGCACTACTTGCTTGGCAACCGTTGTGAAATCTTTTCTGATCACAAGAGTCTGAAATATATCTTCACACAACCTGATCTCAACCTTCGTCAGAGGAGGTGGATTGAAGCAATTAATGATTTTGATTTGACCATCAACTACACTCCTGGCAAAGCTAATGTGATGGCCGATGCTCTCAGCCGAAAAGCTTATGTCAACAACCTCATGCTGGAAGAACAACAGCCTCTCTTGTGCGAGGAATTCCGCAAGCTCAACCTTGAAATTGTGGGTCAAGGGTATCTTCTGAATCTTCTGGCAACCCCTCTCTTGGAAGAAAAGATTTGTGCTAGTCAGCGAGGTGATGCTTACGCCAAAAACATAATCTCCAACATTCAACTGCCGAGGTATGAGTGCTTCCACGTCGATGATCAAGGAGCTCTATTCTTTGAACATCAGATGTTCGTTCCGAATGACCAGGGATTGAGAGAGCAAGTTCTTAAGGAGGCGCATGATTCTGTTCTTTCTATCCACCCTGGCAGCACTAAGATGTACATGGACTTGAAAACACAGTATTGGTGGCCTGGGTTGAAACAATATTGTGCCAAGTATGTCTCGGAGTGTGATGTCTGCTGCAGAGTTAAAGCTGTCCATCAGAAACCCTCCGGTCTTCTACAGCCATTGAAGCCTCTGGAATGGAAATGGGAGAAAGTAGAGATGGACTTCATAACTGGTTTTCCAAGGTCGCAGAAGGGCAACAATGCAATCTTTGTTGTCATCGACAGGCTTTCTAAAGTGGCTCACTTCTTTCCCGTCAAGGAATCAATTTCTGCAATTCAGTTGGTTGAGCTCTATATCAACAGAATTGTCTCTCTGTATGGGGTTCCTCTTGAGATCAGCTCAGACCGTGGAAGCGTCTTCACTTCCAAGTTCTGGGGAAGTTTCCAAAATGCTTTGGGAACAAAATTGAACTTCAGCACAGCTTACCACCCTCAGTCGCAAGGACAAGTTGAAAGGATTAATCAGATTTTGGAAGATATGCTCCGTGCTTGCGTTATCTCTTTCGGCATGAAGTGGGAAGAATGTCTTCCTTATGCTGAATTCTCTTACAACAACAGCTTCCAGAAAAGTCTAAAGATGGCACCATTTGAGGTTCTCTATGGTTGCAAATGCAGAACTCCGATTGGTTCGTCGGGCGCAGGTGAAAGAACATTGTTTGGCCCCGACATTGTAACTCAAGCGGAGGAGAAGGTTCACATCATTCTTGAAAATATGAAGGTTGCTCAAAGTCGCCAGAAGAGCAACTATGACAGAAAGCACATGGACATGGAGTATGTCCCTGGTGATCTCGTTTACCTTCGTGTCACTCCCATGAGAGGCACGCACCGGTTTGGTATCAAAGGAAAGCTGGCTCCTAGATACATCGGTCCTTTCAAAATTCATGGAAGAAGAGGAGAAGTCGCTTATGCTCTTGAGCTCCCTGAAAAACTCAAGGTCCATGATGTTTTCCATATATCTCAACTCAAGAAGTGCTTCAAGGATCCCGGCAGGACCGTGGACCATGAACTCATCAATCTCCAAGAAGATCTGTCTTATCAAGAACACCCCATAAAAATCCTAGAAGTCGCAGAAAGAAGGACTCGCAACAAGTCCATCAAGTTCTGCAAGGTGCAGTGGTCGCACCATTCCGTTGATGAAGCCACTTGGGAACGCGAGGACGAGCTTCGTGCCAAGTATCCTACCCTCTTCGTGTCTTCTTCTTCTTCCTAGAATCTCGGGGCAAGATTCCTGTTTAGTGGGGGAGAGTTGTAGCATCCCATCTGTCTAACATATGTAATGCTACATGGTCTAGTAATATAATTGCTACTTCCTACATATAATTGTTGCATCATAATTCTATCATGCTCATGTCATCATGCTACCTTGCATTTGAGCATCATATAAAACCCTTTTCTTTTGGTTCTTCTCTCATATGCATTATTAATTGTATTTGCCTCTTGATATATTGTATTTGGTTCTTGATAAATGCTTGATGCCCAAGTCGAGTTGGGGGCATATCTTTTATTCTATTCCATCACCTTTTCTTTGTCACCACCTTATAATTCCGCCATCCTAATTATCCCTGAGATTTTACATTTTCTTTTGGCATTTAATCTAGCTCATGTGGGAATGGGATGGATCCACTTCTAATTCCACATGCTCTCATATTAGCATCATGTTGTTTTCACATTGTTGATATGTGGAGCCACCTTTGCATGCATTATGAGTGGCATTCCTCTTTCTAGCTCCCATATGGGTTGTATTGGAATTTTGCTCATGTTGGGATATTATTGGGGATATTATGCACCTAGTGGAACACACACACTAGCATGTTCCAAATTATATTCAAATATGATCATCCCCATCCACTCCACATGGAACCTTCTTTTAAATTCTTTTAGCTTGGCCCTACTCCATATTTTGGAATGCATATGTATAAATGCGATGTTTATTTACTTTGCTTTCACAAGATTAAAACATGGCAATTATGAACCATGCATGGGCCATGCAAATTACCACTATCTCTCTCCTTTGGTTTTTAATTGTTTTTGGGAGTGGAGCATGTGCCTTTGGGAATCATGTCAATTGATCCTTTTTCTTTTGTTGAGCTCCACTTTTTCTCTCCCAAACCCTCATCTTCTTGTTTGGTTCCCTCCTTGCCATGTGCACCTAAAACCCTAAACATCTCTCTCTCTCTTATACCATCATCATGTGTCCACCAAAATCCATCTCACCCCAACCATGTTTTGATCATGCTAAACCCTATCTCTTTCTATCCATCACCACAACCCTCCACTTTTGCTTGATATTGTTGGCATGTGGAGAAAAACACTAACCAAACCCTACCCCTACCTCTCTTTACCCATCCCACCTTGCTTGATCCTATGGGTATGCAAAACCCTAAGCTAAACCTAATCACCTACCACCCTAACCATCCCCTCCTTTTTTTCCTTGGATCAGACCAGCCCCACCCCCTTCTCTCTAGCTAGCCGAGCCACCACCCTACCTAACCCTAGACCGAGCCCCATGCCACCAGCCCGAGCCTGGCCTCTCTCCCGGCCGAACCCCACCTGCAGCTCCCTGCCCCTGGCCTAGCCGTGCCCAGCACGTGAGGAAGGAGAAGAGAAAAGGTGGCCAAGCCACCTTTTTCCCACCCCGAGCCCCACGGTGCCCCCTCTCCTCTCCCGTCCTTATCTCCAAACCCCTCTCGTCTCTGCCGTGCCCTAGATCCCCCTGGCCTTGTGCCGCAGCCCCAACCACTTCTCCATCGCCGACCACCGTCGGTGTCGACCACCGTCTCCTTGTTTCACGATAGCGGGCGTGGTGTTCGGGTGTCGAGGAAGACCGTGAGGCCCCCTACGTCGCCACCGTACACCGCAACGTGAAGGAGGAGTCCCTGTACACGCTGCACACCTACGCACGCTGACGGAAACCCTAGCTCCGGCCGTTTGCTTCCCCGCCGATCCGCTGTTTCTCCGACCGATCCACCACCGCCAGCAGCCTCGCGGTGAGCCACCGAACCCTCCTGACACCTACTCCCTCGTTTCTGCTGCCTGTTCTTGCCGGTCCGTTAGTCGAGCAGCCTCTGTGCTCTGGTGTTCGCGGTCGTTTCCACACCGTCGCGTCGCGAGAGCACTTCTAGCCGCGCTCCCCTGTCCCTAATAGCAACCCCAAGCCACCGCAGCGGTAGCCGCCGCTTGTAGACGAGGTCTGAGATCGAACCCCCCGCACATTGCCGTTCTCTGACGCTGCTCATCGTCGAACACGTGAAGAAAAACAGTACCAGTTGGTTACTTTGCAAATACCCCCCCCACACACACACACTTTTTTGCCTCAACCCGATGTACCCCAGGCCCACCAGACAGCCTCCCATGGCAGTTTTGCAACAGGCTCCCGGGTTTTCGAAAACCTCAACCCGCAGCCCCTAGATCCCCCACATGGCACCCCCTGGTTCGCTCGCTATCGCGTGGGCCACTTTGGCGCCGGACCCACCGGTCAGCCCTTGTGGCTGGCTGAGCTCGCGGTGAGAAAAGAGTTCGCCATGCAATTGCGCCAGTTCTGCTCAGGTCCCACCCGCCAGTGACTTGGGCTAGGTTTCTCTGAGTATAAAAAGTCTGGGCGCATTTCTGTTTTATAAAATGAATTTACAGAAATGTTTAAATTCAAATTTAAATCTGTTTTTAATAACTTTTAAATTATAAATCCAAATAATACAAAAGATATATGTTTTGGAATCAGAAAAATGTGAGGAATTCAAATATGCCATTCAAAATATCTTTTGGGTAAATTAAATTTTCGAAATTGTTTAAATGCAATAAAAATGCCTTTTTTAAAATAATTAATAACTTTAATTCTACAACTCCAAATTCGACAAATAATATGTCTAAAACGATCAGCGCGACGAGCCCGTTCTAACTATGCATTCCATGTTCTAAATTACAGCATGAATCATATAAATATAAAGTATACAGCAACTTATTTGGGAGCAAAACATGGCTAAAACTCAATAAAATGCTTTATTCTTGTACCCCACACCTCACCCATGCCATGCTACATTATTGCCATGTAAATTGTGCATCATTCATCATGGCATGCTTGTTTGCTTGTCGCATTTTAATTCATATGCTTGTGCACTTTATTTACGTTGGCCCTTGTTTGTTTGGTTCTTCGTCGAATAGACGCCAAGCAGGGGAAATACCAGGAATCCCAGGAGTACTACCCAGATCCGTCTCCCGCTTCAACTGAGCTGCCAGGCAAGCACTACCACATGCTTGCATACATATAGTACCTATTGCCTCTATCTTATTCTTGCATCATTGAGTCGCGATTGCATTAAATTGAATCCCAAGCACTGCATAGACTTTACTTTTAAACCCCACCGAAGCTTGTTCCTCCATCCCATGAGCCATTACTACAGGAGTTGTTTGAGCCATGCGAGTCGTAGAACAGCATGTGTAGGGTATGTGAGTGTCTGATGGATAACGAGGTACCTAAACAACTTGACCTGAGTAGTAATGGGATAACTAATGAAAGAGGCACCGGTGAGCAATATCTGGCATTTGGTTTTTCATGCTCACTTGTGTCCCGTAGGACCCCGAGTACTTGATTCCTGTTCCTTGAATATTCGCACTATCCACATCCGGGAGGCCGTGGACCCCCTTGAGCCAGAGCTTGATTCATATCTATTTCTTGGGGCCACAAACTAGTTTGGGGTTTTATTACTATCCTGTACTTATGCCATGCTTTACTGCTTATTTAAGATTGTGCGTGGAGCACCTGTACTGTTTTGGATCGCGCCACGTTTTCGCGGTATCGACAGGACCAGTCACACTTTCGGGTTCCCAGTCGTTTACAGCCGTCGTCGCAAACCCTGGGTCCGTCTCGGAGCCGGCCGACTCCGTTGCGGGTAGCTTATTGGGGTGGCCCCCCTAAAATATTTCTGAATCCTGTGATTGCTTTGTCGTGAATGTCTTGTTGGGTTTTGAGTTGGTTTTTCCGAGGTTGATCGAGTGTGTGTTGCAATTTTTGCACCCCTGCAGGGTAAATCTTTCTGAAAGCCGTGTCCACGGTTATGGACGACTTGGAGCACAATTTCTCGATCATAGACAAGTACAAGTAAAGTACCGCTTTTAATTTGACTAAGTAACTGACTAGTAAATAGTGCGACACTCATGGAATGGTTAATAAAACTGCCAACGGATGGGTTGTTCGTCCGCTTTCTCGTTGGTAAGCGAGAAGGAGGATGGATCTGTTAATTATACTGTTATAACTGTTGTTACTAATTAACGGACATCCGTCTATCATTGGTTAGGCGGATGGTTAGCGAGTATCTATAGACTTGTTAGTTATTATCTTTTGCTGCAATTGCGTCACCCTAGGTATATGTCCCCTTTAGAGGCATAAAGACTTGCTGAGTACCCCTAGGATCTCACAGGATAAATTGTTTGATTCAGATGAACAGGTGTATTCGTAAGATGGATACTGGGTGGAGGAGACGGATGATGTTGGCAACGATCACTCGGTGTAGAGATTCCGGGGATGGGGATCCGCGAGATCTGTGGGCGGGATGTGTTTATTTATGTGGCATCTTATGCCGATTTGCTTCTTATACGTACTCGGATCTTGTTTTCCGCTTCCGCCTGATACTCTGATGTTTGATGTATGAGGAGCTATCCAAAACTATTATCTCTATCTAGGATATTTGGATCTTGCCGTATGGCGTTGCAATATTTCCTTTCTTTTAGATGGAATGGCTCTGAAAACTGGTGTATGGTGGCTTGCATACATACTCACTTGTGTATGTAGTTGATCCCTTCGCCTGCCGATTACGCCGCTCGTTCTTGTCCCGATGATCTGGAAGTGGTTAGGACGGCCGAAAGGTCTACCTGTGAGTGGCCCCTAGGCCCCACTTTACTATTTTAACCACTTTCGCTCATCCAGGCATGCAACTTAGAGCGTAATTCACCGAGGTAGTTACATGGGGGCACACCATTACCATGCGCATAGCCCCTTGGGGGCTGCCCCTCCCCATATAAAAGGAGGTGGTGGAGACCCCTCTCTCACACTCATTGATACATTGCAAATGTATCTATAATCTTTTATGTTCCATGCTTGGTTTTATCCATTTTCTTATGTTTTATCCACACTTTGGAGTACTTTTCATATGATTTCTTGGACTAACCTATTAACAAGAGCCACAGTGCCAGCTGCCTGTTTTCTGCTGTTTTTGGTTCCAGGAAAGTCAGAAAATGAATATTCTCGGAATTGGACGGGACAAAAGCCAAAGTGCCTATTTTTCCGGAAGTCATCAGATGCCAGAATACGAGACGGAGAAGCTCTCCTTCCGCCTCCAGCACCCCCTCGGCCTCTCCTTCCGCCTATAAGATGCCCTCGGGACGAAAACCCTAAGTACCCGATCAAAAATCCACGAAAGAGTCTGTAGCCGCCGTCATCTCCATCCCTAGACCGAGAGGGATCTGAAGCCTTCTTCATCACCATGCAAGCCTCCGGTGTGATGCGTGACTAGTTCATCCTTGGACTATGGATCCATGTAGTAGCTAGATGGCTGGTTCTCCTACTTTGTTCTTTCATGTCTAGATCTTGTGAGCTTCGTTCATGATCAAGATCATCTATTTGTAATTCTGTATGTTGTGTTTGCGAGGATTCGATGGATATTGAGATGCTATTTCAGATTGATTATTGATTCTATCATGTCTTTGTTATTTGTGATCTTGCATGCTTTCCGTTGTTAGTAGCTATCTTGGCCAAGTAGATGCTTGCAACTCCAAGAGTTAGTATTTATGCTCGATAGTGGGTTCATGCCTCTGGTAATCTGGGGAAGTGATAGAAATCTCTAAGGTACTAGATGTGCTATTTCTACCAGGGAGAAAACAACAATCCTTTGTTCATAGAACAATCGTATTGTTTACTTTACACGCAATTCGTAAAGCAATAATCTGTTGCTTGCAACTTAATCTTTGGAGGGTTTGGATGATAACCTGAAGGTGGATTATTAGTCATAGATGCAGTTGGATGGCGGTCTATGTATAATGTTGTAATGCCCAATCGAATCTCAAAGGAGTCAAGATGATTAGTATATGCATGTATTGCTTTCTCGATGTTTGTCAATTGCCCCGCTGTAATTTGTTCACCCAGCATGTTATCTATCTTAAGGAGAGCCACCTCTAGTGAACTATGGATCCTGGTCCTTTCTGTTACATACAATCTACAAATTGTTACTGCTTTGTGTTTACTTTCTGCAAACTGTTACTTCTTTCCATTCGATACGTTTAATCCTTTGTTTTCAGCAAAACACGGTGAGATTGACAACCTCATCGCAAGTTGGGGACAAAGTTCTGTGGTTGTGTTGTGCAGGTCTCCACGTTGCTACTAGCACCGGTAGTGCGCCCTGCCAAGGCTCAACTAGCAACACCTTTGGGGTGTTTCCTTGCTCCTACTGGTTCGATTAAACCTTGGTTTCATAACTGAGGGAAACTTGCTGCTGTGCTCATCATACCTTCCTCTTGGGGTTCCCAACGAGCTCTACATCAACACCGAGCCATCAAGCATTTTTCTGGCGCCGTTGTCGGGGAGTCAAGGACATCTTCACAAGGGGAGTCCCTCATAACCAATCTCTTTACTTTGTTATTTTTGTTTTGCTTAGTTTCTTTTTGCTTTTTTTGCTTCTTTCTTTATCAAAAACACAAAAAAATTAGTTTTACAAGTTTGCTTTCTTATTTGAAAACACAAAAAAAATTAGTTCCTTTCTTAAGTTTCCACTATGTCACCCGAGGAAATGATTTTCACTTTTAAACAAGGAATTGAGGAAAGTTTTAAGGAAGCTTGGTCTAGAATCTCCGATCTACATGAAAAAACTGAGCCTAAAATGACTCAAAGCTTGTTCCTTAGCAGTTTTTACCTTGGAATTGCTCTTTGCTATAGATATGCTTTAGATGCTGTTGTGGGAGGAGATTTCCTCCAATGTAATGAGGATGATGCTATAAATGTTATAAAGAAATTGATCCTCGCTTACAACTTGCCTAGTGATGACCCACGAGTATAGGGGGTGTATCGCAGTATTTTCGATAAGTAAGAGTGTCGAACCCAACGAGGAGCAAAAGGTGCTGGCCAGTGGTATGGATCAGGTTGATAAAGCAAGTAAACAAAGTACGAGTAAACAAAAGACAATAAGAATAAATGCAGCAAGTGGCCCAATCCTTTATGCAGCAAAGGACAAGCCGGTTGTATTACTTAAGATGACCAAACGTTCTCGAGGACACATGGGAAGACTGTCAAGTGCTTTCGCTTCATATAGTTGATTAATCTTCTTTAGCTTGCTAAGTGTTGTGTGGGTGAACCTGTGCTAATGTAACGACCTTCCTAGGACTAATACATACTTGTGATTATACCCCTTGCAAACATTCGTAAGTACAAGAAAGTAATTAAGGTAGAAACCTACCCAGAGCTTTAAACTCTAAGACCCTTACGTCCCTTGTGCAATGGTTTCCTAATGGGGGTTCAGGTTTCTGTCACTCTGGCAACCCCTACGATTAGTAACCAAATACACAATGCATTCCCCTAGGCCCATATAGGTGAAGTGTCATGTAGTCGACGTTCACATGACACCACTAGAAGAAGTACACCACAACTTAAATATCAAACTATTGAATCTTTCTCAACACAACTCCACTACTAACAACATGACTTCTCCCATGTCCTCAAGAACAAAACGAACTACTCACAAGACATCATATGGATCATGATCAGAGATGGAATAATGATGTATAACAATCTGAACATAAACAAAAATTCAATGGTTCACTCAATAGCATCAACTACAAAGAGTAATCAACACCGAGAAAGTTTCCCCTAAGAACTATGCAAGATTCAACCCAATTGTTACAGCAATATGGAGATGGTGATGAGGGTGCTGATGGTGATGATGGTCATGGTGATGATGATGATGATCCCGACAAAGTCTAGCTTGATGGTGGTGTTGATGGCGACGATCTCCCCTCTTCGGGAAGGAATTCCCTCGGCAGAAATCTGTCTGCCGGAGAGATCTTTCTCTCTCGGTGTTTTCCGCCCTGCAGAGGCGGCGGAATCTTTCTGTGGTCGCCCCCCGAGTCTTAGGGTTTCGGGAGGATAATATACGCCAGAGGGGAGTGCCAGGGGTGGACTAGGGCGGCCACACCACCTGGTGGCGCGACCTAGGCTGGCCCGCACCAAGGGGTGGTGTGGGCCCCCTGTGGCCCATCTCCATCCCCCCTTCTGGCTTCCTTCGTCTTCTGGAAAAATAGGATTTCTCGTATATTTTCCCGGATTTTCTAAACTTCACGAATTTTGCCTCCAAACAGCACCTTTTTCATCAGAATCCTGACTACAGCGGTCCATGCTCCAAAAGTCATCAACCATGCAAAAACAGATGAAATAACATAAGTATCACCTCTCAATACGAAATATATCAATGAATAACAGTGAATTATGACATAGAATAGTGATGCAAAATGGACGTATCACCTAGCCAAACTGATATTTCTTTCGCAAGAATATTTGCTAGATTGAACACTCTTGAGAATAACACTACTAGCTTAAAAGATTGCTATAATACGCTTAGGGAGCATCACAATTATGTTCCAATAAATTCTGAACCATCAAAGTGGCTCCCTACAGTAAAGATTGAGATAAACACTGAAACTTTTCAAGCTCGCTGTGATATCATGTCTGAATTTTGTCTTATGCCCAAAGATATTTATGAATCTTTGAATCTTTGGGGGCTTACTGAAGGAGGAAAAGAAATATCTCTTGCTAATAATGCTACCATATTACCTATTGGAATAGCTTAAGGAGTGTTTACAAAGATCCTTGGGAAAATGATTTCTACTGATTATCTTGTTATTGAATGTGCAGGAAAAGGACAAATTACACTTGGAAGGTCCCTATTAGAACTCCTTGGAGCAATAATAGATGTGGGAAAGGGGACCATGCACCTGTATTCTCCACCAAACAATCATATTTTCCCCAAGGTTAAGAATAAAAGTAAGAGAGGTAAGGGCAAGAAAATTGGTTTTAATGCTTCTTCATTTGAGAACACTTGATTCTTTCTTGCTTCTTATGCCTAACTTAAAGGTGTTAAAGAAAAGTACTTATTGGGAGATAACCCTAGATGAGTCCTGGAAGTTATTACTTCAGTAATAACTGCTTCTTATCCTTTTTATTTGATTTTTGTGCCAAGAGTAACCTCTAATGAGAGAGAAGTAATGATTGAGAAAGTTGTTGTCCCGAAACAGATTTCTATGCTTCACCGTAAAAATTCGTGTAAAATCTCTGAACGTCTTTTTGAGGCGTGAATTTTTGTGATTCTGCCCCAGGTTCTTATCTAACTTTTGTTAGCTCAACACTTTTTTATTTGAGCAACAGAAAGTTTCCGAAAAAAATCGTCTTTACCTGCTGGTCTGTTTTGACAGATTTCTGCCATTTTCTGCATTTGCTTCTTGCTAATTTCTTTTTGAGTTCTTTTGGGGAATTGAGCTTTCTGAGGGAAGTGCTTCAGTAGCTAGTGTTCTAATGAAAGTTTATTTGGTGTTAGAACTGAACCTTAAGACCTATTATCTTGAGTGCACTAATGTTGCTAATAAAGATTGTGTGAAGTTTTGTATGAAGAAAAATTTCAGGTGTATGGAAGGAATGAGTAATGAGATGAAGGATGGACTAAGGCTCAAGATTAGGGATGCCACGCGTGTCACCCCAAGAAATATCCAAGAAGTACAAGCGTCAAAGCTTGGGGATGCCCAAGGCATCCCCTTCTTCATCAATAAAAATCCCAGGTTTCTTCCAAACACTTCATTTTTATTGTTTCATGCATAGTTGTGTTGTTCTTGGAGCGTCTTCTTTTTTGTTTTCGTTTTGGTTTTTCATTTGCTTGGTTTTCTCAGTTTTCTGAATAAATTGGTTGGACCCCCACTTTCATACTTTGGTTTGCAAATAGTTTTGTTTGGATTGGAAAAGAGTAGGAAAGTTCATACTTATGTGGTAAAAAGAGCTTGTTTTTTACTATGGCCTATGCTTTGTCATGCCATGCTTGATATTGTTTTGACTTTATGCTTAGTATTCTTTGCTGTAGCATGAATTGTTATAAACAATTGAGATTGCTTAATGTGCCTTGGATGAATCATGCGTTGTTTTAGCATATTAAAGCATAGTATAGTGGTATTCTCCTTTGATGCTTTATTTTGGTTGACTTGGCGCATGCTCACACCATGTTATGACTATCTCAAGTCACCATAGCCTTTATGATCCTTTAGTTTTCAACTTGTAGTATCACTTTATGCTTTGATCAATGATGTTTTGTCGCTTTGCATGATTATGGCCATTATTGCTCTCTTTGTTTGTCGCTCCCAGTCTTTTGCTAGCCTCCACAACCAAGTATGAGTTCCACTCATGCATCCAACTCCCTAAACCAAGTTATTTCAAAGAGTCCACCATACCTACCTACTAGCTTATGCTATTCCAAGTATATTCATGCTTTTGTTTACCTTCCGAATTAAACTTGTTATGAGAAAACTAGTGATTAAAGCTCTCACAAACTTGATGGCACACTTTACTTTTCTTTCCCTTAATAAACTTGAACCATTGTGTCATCTATGTTGTATATGCTTGCACTTATTTGTTGGGAATTAGCAGAACCATGCTTTCATGGGGAACGCTTTCAACATTGCACTTGGTACTTGTACCTAGTTGATATCATGCTCTTTTGTATATGGATGTCGTCGGTGTGAAATGAAAGGGGAGCTTGTAAGTCCATGGAGTTATGTATATGTGTTAGAGAAATGCCTGGGTCGCTGGTCTAATCCATGCTGACATGGTGGAAACCTGTAGCATAACCATAATGAGCTGTCTATGAAGCATTCTTCTAATAAAAAAAGAGTCATATATTGAGAAAAAAAGAGAAAAAGAAAAAAAGAGATTATGAAAATAGGAAAGAGAGAAAAAGCACCATATTCCCATGGTAAATAAGAAGATTGCTGAGATGCTCGTTGTCTGCTTTCCTTGTCATTTTGATATGGGGATTCTTCCGTATCATCGGGCAAGGGGTACCCCGTTGGCGGTTCTCTATGATACACATGTACTCGCGATGACAAGAACTTACTGGTGACTAAACTTGAGTAGCATGAGGAGCGGCCCTCGTATACAAGGGACATGAGATTTCTAACTTATACTTCGTCAAACATGTACACCATAGTTTGTTCACCTTAACCTTAATCACTTCAAGATGCTTATGATAGGGGCAATGAGAGCTAAAAGCTATAAGTACCATAATTTTTGGAAGCTCTTTATGAAACTTGAATCTCTACTTCCTTCTATGAAGGCCCTTCTTCCACCATTATATATTGAGTCTCCACCTTCTATCTTTATGCACCTACTTTGAGAGCATAGTGGTCATTCTTAGTTCTATGTGCATTGTCCCAAGACTAGTTGATTGATGCATAACTTGATATTGCTTGTTTTAAACTATTTGTATCTAGTCGCTCTTATGAACTTTGAAGGTGTCATATGCATTTATATTTGCTACTCTATGAGGGACGAGCGAAATACTATTATGCTATGTTTTCTTTATGTGAAACAAACAAACGTCTTGCAAAGCATTGTTATTCATGAATCTTTTGTTTGTGCCTTTTTATGTTGCATCATAGTTTCTTTGTCTTATTGCTAGAACTTTGTCTTTCATGCTATGATTGAATTAATATGATCCCAGCTTTGAATATTTTACAAATACTTTGATCAAGTTTATGATGGTGCATGTCACCTCAAAAATTATTCTTTCTTTTTATCACTTACCTACTCAAGGACAAGCAGAAGTTAAGCTTGGGGATGTTGATACATTGCAAATGTATCTATAATTTTTTATGTTCCATGCTTGGTTTTATCCACTTTCTTGTGTTTTGTCCACACTTTGGAGTACTTTTCATATGATTTCTGGGACTAACCTATTAGCAAGAGCCACAGTGCCAACTGCCTGTTTCTGCTGTTTTTGGTTCCAGGAAAGTTAGAAAATGAATATTCTCGGAATTGGACGTGACAAAAGCCAAAGTGCCTATTTTTCCGGAAGTCATCAGATGCCAGAATACGAGACGGAGAGAAGGGTCAGGCGGCCACAACCTGGCCACGGCCAGGCCTGGCCAACGCCAGGTGGTCCGGCCGACCCGAAACCCTCGGCCTCTCCTTCCTCCTATAAGATGCGCCGACGAAAAACCTAAGTACCGATCAAAATCCACGAAGAGTCTCAGAGTCAGTCATCTCCATCCCTAGATCGGGAGGGATCTGAAGCTCTTCCCGGCACCCTATTGTAGAGGGGAATTCACCCTGGAGGCCTTCTTCATCACCATGCAAGCCTCCGGTGTGATGCGTGAGTAGTTCATCCTTGGACTACGGATCCATGTAGTAGCTAGATGGCTGGTTCTCCTCCTTTGTGCTTTCATGTCTAGATCTTGTGAGCTCTGTTCATGATCAAGATCATCTATTTGTAATTCTGCATGTTGTGTTTGCGGGGATCCGATGGATATTGAGATGCTATTTCAGATTGATTATTGATTCTATCATGTCTTTGTTATTTGTGATCTTGCATGCTCTCCGTTGTTAGTAGCTATCTTGGCCAAGTAGATGCTAGCAACTCCAAGAGTTAGTATTTATGCTCCATAGTGGGTTCATGCCTCTGCTAACTGGGAAGTGAGTAAATCTCTAAGGTACTAGATGTGCTATTTCTACCAGGGAGAAAACAACAATCCTTTGTTCATAGAACAATCGTATTGTTTACTTTACACGTAATTCGTAAAGCAATAATCTGTTGCTTGCAACTTAATACTGGAGGGGGTTCGGATGATAACCTGAAGGTGGATTATTAGTCATAGATGCAGTTGGATGGCAGTCTATGTATAATGTTGTAATGCCCAATCAAATCTCAAAGGAGTCAAGATGATTAGTATATGCATGTATTGCTTTCTCGATGTTTGTCAATTGCCCCGCTGTAATTTGTTCACCCAGCATGTTATCTATCTTAAGGAGAGCCACCTCTAGTGAACTATGGACCCCAATCCTTTCTTTTACATACAATCTACAAACTGTTACTGCTTTGTGTTTACTTTCTGCAAACTGTTTCTTCTTTCCATTCGATACGTTTAATCCTTTGTTTTCAGCAAAACACGGTGAGATTGACAACCTCATTGCAAGTTGGGGACAAAGTTCTATAGTTGTGTTGTGTAGGTCTCCATGTTGCTACTAGCACCGGTAGTGCGCCCTGCCAAGGCTCAGCTAGCAACACCTTTGGGGTGTTTCCTTGATCCTACTGGTTCGATTAAACCTTGGTTTCATAACTGAGGGAAACTTGCTGCTGTGCTCATCATACCTTCCTCTTGGGGTTCCCAACGAGCTCTACATCAACACCGAGCCATCACTCATCCCATCACGTCTCGTATGCCCTTTGGTTGGCATCTTCTCCCCCTTGCTAGCTTGCCCATTACCACGAGTACATTGCTTAGGTGAAGCCCTGCTTCACCACCACCACTAACATGTCGTAGTGCTGCTAGAGTTCCGAGGATCCGCTACTTATGCTGCCCAACTAGAGCAAGGGACAAAGGTCATCGTCACGCTGAACGTATGCCTGATTATGGATGTGATGCCCGGTTGTAGCATTGATCGTCATCACATCCTTGAGGACGGTCGAGTACATTCTACACCAACCATGTTTATTTGCGGGAACGTTATACCTCTTTTGGTCTTTGAGGGTGAGTCCTTCTGAAATCCTTACAAGTATCGCCTAGATTCGATCTTGGCAGTTGCAACCGTAGGATTTTTTTGTTTTCTATGCAACGAACCCCATCAGTGGTATCATATCTATGTCTATGTGTAGGTGCTTTGTACAGTTAAAACACATGGATATGTGGACGTTGATGATCATGTTATTGTATACTTTTGTAAATTTTAGATCATGGTGGCATGTTGGGATGAAGCGGCTCAGACTAATTTTACATGTCCTCGCACATGAGACTTGTCCCACACTTGACATGCTGTATTGCATAAGTGACTCAGTTGGTGTATGTCTCTCCCAGCATAGTCATGATCTAATTTACAATGGTTTGCTAATAACTTGAGTATCACCGTTGTGGTTGAAGTTCGTAAGTAGAACGGTTCTTTCCTAGAAAGCCCATGGCCACGTAAAATATGCAAAAATAAATTAAAGGCGTATAACTTGTTTTTGCAGGGCATGTGATGTGATATGGTCATTGATACAAAGATTATTGTATGCAATGAGATTTATTGTAAATTAAACAACCAGCAGGAGCCTTATGGTTTCCTTTTTATGGCCTGCATGTTATATATATCCATGAGATATATTGTAATGGTGGAAGACGACCATGATGGAGGTGTCATGGACCTTGGTGCCACGCAGGTGGAATGATGGAGATCATACCATGACGCACAAGATGGAGATCAAGTGCAAGAAAGGACCATATCATATCACATATATGTATGCATGTGATGTTTATCCCTTTTATGCATCTTATTTTGCTTATGTCTTGCTTAGTTATTGGAGGTAGAATTATAATATGACCCCTGTCGGTAAATATCAAGATAATAATATGTTCTTCCTTAGTATGCACCTTTAAGTAAGTTCGTTATTTCGAAGCACCATGTGATGATCGGGGTGTGATATTGCATACAACTGGTGTAAGACAGTTTTACACACACGAGTAGTAAGGTTCTTACTTAGCGAGCCTAGCATGTACAGACATGGTCTCGGAACATGAACCAAAAGATAAAGCTCGAGTCATATGAATGATATGATGTCCATATGATGCTCGTCATTGTAGCTGCACCACCTCACGTGATGATCGGTCGTGGTGTAGTGAATTTGGTTCGTGTAATCACTAAAAATGACTAGAGGGATGTCGTTTTTGAGTGGGAGTTTATTTAGCAATTTCAATTAGTTTAAACCCAGTTTATCATAAACTAAATCAAAGTAAATTTGCATAGTTTGTTATAGTCACTGGCATTCGTTTACTACTTTGTACTTAGCTATAATTGATGTATTAGAACTATAGAATTCTGGAATTTTACTTTACAAACTGGTATCGTATTGTTTTATGAGTATCAATCTAAAGTTTAAAGTACTATTGCAAACTTTCAGCAAAACCTCACTTACTTCATGAAATTCAATAAGTAGAATTGAATCAAGAGTAACAAATTCCAGCGTTAGTATCTAAGTATCATGCTTGCCTTAGTGATTCTTGATATTGAAAAATTATTTTGATATCAATGTTATCTAGGAGATAAAAATTGTTTTATAAACTATCATGTGTAGAAGATATTTTGATATTTAAAACAATGCTTGGTTGCAATATGATAAAGTATAATTTAATAAAATACATATTCTCATATTGTATGAGAATTTGCAAAGGTTGGAAACGCTAGGCGTCCTGATAACCCAAAAGGTTTTGGGAATTAACATTATATTCGTGATTCATCCTCATGAGCTATACAAGCTTGATCACGAAAGTTTTCATGATAAGGATGGATAAAAGATGTAGGTAAAATGTTTACTACATTAAAAGGATTACTAAAGGAATGAAATTTGAAAGAGCGCCAAACATTTGATGATGGTGATCTACATCAAAAGTGCAAGTCCAAGGATATTAGTGTTTGACTAACATGATTTAGACTATGTGTCATGTTTATGGCACCACTATTTATGTTGATAGATTCTTTTAAAAAGGAAAAGGAAATGTTGAAAGAGAAACTAGAAAATATTTGGCAGAAAAGAAAAAGACTGGAAATGTCTAGCTTAGGTATATAGATGATATACATGTTACGGTTGTATTCTTTGCTAGATTAAACAATGTAGTTCTTGGGTATTGGATAAAGAATTGGTTGGCGTGAAATGTCACACAGAGCAACACAATTCATGAACTACAATGGCCTAAGTAACTACCAAGAGAATATGTCATGATGTTTATCGAAAACAAATAAAGTGTTGTTACTCATTAACATCAAAGTTTGCCTCCAAGATTTGTTTTAATAATTGTTATTTTGTTCAGGTATTATGAGAACAAATGTTTTTCAAATAATTACCGTATATCACGAAAGATGGATGAACTTTTACAAGTCTAGTTGGAGAAATCACGTCCATAAAAACTAATGCTAAAATGTCGCAAGACATGATTGAAAGATCACTTACACAGTGACATCACAGTTTAAATTATATTGGAAAGAAAACATGAAGAAACTCCATGTTGATGGATTTGTGGAGTCTTTGATTTTGATCAATTAACGCTTGTGAGACTTTCCTAGAAATAATTGAAACTCCATTCATACGCCAAACAGGAATGGAAGACTAACTTATTGGACATTGTGCATGTTGATGTATATAGTCCATTATGTGTAGCCATGCGCGGTGGATATTTCAACTTCATACACTTTCTCCGAAAAATTTGAGTGAATATATGTGTATATTTACTTAATAAGGGAAAAGTATGAAACATTTGAAAATTGTTAAAAGACTTTCAAGATGAAGTACAAAATCATTATAACGAGAAAATAAAGAATTTATGATTGGATCATAAAAGAATATATTTTAGTTAGAAGTTTGGCAAAATACCTAAGATTTAAGGAATCGTTCCATGGATTTGTGTTTCCCGATAAACCATAGGAGTATGGAATTTTTGAGAGATGAAATCAAACCTTGTTTGACATGGTAAGATCAAAGGTGTTATTTATAAAACTTCCATTATGCTTTAAGGATTAAAACTTTAGAGACTACCGCTTTTACACTGAAAAGAGCACCATCATGATCCTTTGAAATGACACCATATGAGTTATGGATTGGTATAAAACCAAGTTGTCTTTTCTTAAAATTTGGTATGCTAGGCATAAGTAAAACATTTACAACTAAAGTCGGATAAGCACGTCTTTGTAGGTTATCCCAAAACAACCGTTGGGTGTTCCTCCATAACCCCTAAGACAAAAGTGTTTGTCGCTTAAAAACGTCAAATTTCTTGAGAAGGAATTTTTCGTGAAAATTTAAGTGGGATGACAATAGAACATTGATAAGATTATTGAAACTTAGCTATATGTACTGAGTTGCGCAGCGCTGGAAAATGTCCCAGAGGCAGCCATAATGCTCATGGCTCCCGTGCCTCAAAGGTTGTGGTCACGAAGACCTAAGTTCATATTGAACCACGTAGGTCGAATAAACAATCAAATAGTAAGATTTGAGATAAAATCATTATTGTTTGACAATAATGAACCGACTGTATGCAAGAAGCGACGATGGGCCCTAACTCCATCAAATGACTAGAAGTCATAAAATCCGTGATAGTTTCCATACACGAGAAAAAAGTTTCTGAACTTGGAAGACCCTCTGGAAGGTGTGAAGCCTATCGATCGTGTTTGGATCTATAAAGAAATATACATGGATGTTTCACATCTATAAAATAGTCGACATGTCGGAAAAGAGTTTACGACAATGTTCAAGGAGTTGAATACGCCAAGATTCGATCTTTCGTAATGATATTTAGTCTAGACGGATTAGTGTAGCAACCACTACATATCTCAATTGTTGTATATGCTAGTTGAACAAACAAAAAAACTTTTTTCTAATAGAATGGTTACCGAGGATGTGTACATGACATGGTCCAAAGGGTTTTGTTAAATCAAAGGATGCTAAAAAGGCACGCAAACTTCAATGGTTTAAGTAAGCATCGTGGAGTTAGAATCTTCACCATGATGAAACTGTTAAAATGTTTAATTTCATCAAAGACGATGAAGATTCTTGCATTTGCAAGAAATTAAGTGGGAGCAACGAGACATATTTCTAATACATTATGTATAATACATATTGTTGATTGGAAATGATGTATCTTTTATTGACAAAAGTTAAGGATTTCATTAAAATTATATTTAAATAAAAGATTCAGGCAAAACCAAAATATTGGACATCAATGTCTAGGTAGGACGATTGAGGTGATGATATGGTTGTGCCGAAGTACATATATGAAATATTGAATGAATTTCAATATGGAAACGACGAGAAAGGTGTTGCCACATGGAAAAGGTTGAAGCAAGATTCAAGTGTTTTGACACTTGGTGAGTGAAACCATATGAATGATTTGATCAATCATGCATACCGTGATATGTATATATCCATATATGTCCTATGCTCTAAATGTTATAAGCACATGCCATAGTGATTTATAAGATGATCGTTGGACAGTAGTTGGATACCCTTATGTGCTTTGGAAGTACTAACAATATATTATGTAGAGGTGACAAATAGTTTTTGTAAAGTGTTACACTAATACTAGTTTATAGTTCAATGTAAAATGTTACATTAATACTAGTTTTGTCGCAATATACAAATTAAGTTTATATCAATTTAGGCTATCGTTTAAGGTGGCACAATTTGATGGAAGAAAGTTCCATGATAGATTCGGATGAGTTCCAAAACGTTAAGTATTGTGACGGATACTACAATGAAAAGCTAAGAATAAGACCGCTCTAGTAGTAGCATAGGAAGGCATTTGTGTCAAAATGTTTGTTAATCAAACTAGGTGTAGTTCCAAGCGGGATAATACTATGAAGATCTATTATATGACAATAGTATCAACATGTTTTAAACCCGAAGGAACTAAGGTCTCACCAAAGGACCAAAATTATATAATGCTATCTCATTTGAGAATGAGTGATGCATAGAGATGCAAAGACATTCAAATACACATAGACCTGAAAGTGTCAGATCTAGAGATTAGGTTTACGACAAGAAATGTGTACGTATAACACTAGCCATAGGTGTTTATATGCGCAAGTTTCAACTAGTTATTGACTCTACTACAAGTGGGAGACTGAAGGGAATATGTTCGAGACGCGGTAATAAAGTGGTTATTATATTATATTCCATGTTTATGATAAATGTTTATTTCTCATGCTATAATTGTGTTAACCAGAAACGTTAATACATGTGTGTTTAATAAACAAAGAAAAAGGTTCCTACTAATGCCTCTTATTACACTAGCTTGTTGATTAACTGATGATCAATGTTTCCTGATCATGACATTGGATGTTGTTAATATCGAGGTCATGTCACTAAAGAATGAACATTCACCCACAGTAGGGTTAGCAATACAATCATGTCCTCAAAGTTTATATTGCTATCTCATTCAAAGTAACACTAATCCTTAAACCACGATATCAAGTCAATCACTAACACTAGAAGAGTATTTTGATTCCATCAAACATTACACCATAAAAGGGTGATTATAAAGATGTCATTGGGTACTTGAAAAGTTTTAGTTGAGGCTTGTGGATCAAGAGTGGGATTTCTCCATCCTGATGGTGGAGAGATATAATCAGGGCCCTCTCGGTGATATCACATAGACATAGCTTACAAGCAAGTGATGAGATCACTAAGAATGTTATATTACGGGAATGAGAAAATAGTACTTATCGGTAACAAGATCAAACTAGGTATGGATGATACCAAATGATCGGATCTCGGACAAGTAATATATCACGAAACAAAAGGAATTGGTTACTCGAATAATATTCACGTGATCACTAGTTGATCGTTGAGTAAGTGAGAGTCATTATGGATCTCTAGATCTTGCTAACGATTATTGATCAGAGAGAGTCTCGATCATGTCCACTTAGTTCACAAACCGTAGGGTGGCACACTTAAGGCTCTGATACGTCGTAAACGTATCTATAATTTTTGATGTTCCATGCTTGTTTAGTATCTACTTTCTTATGTTTTGTTCACACTTTGAGGTATTTTTATACATTTTCTGGAACTAACCTATTAACAAGATGCCACAGTGCCAGTTGCCTATTTTCTGCTGTTTTTGGTTTCATAAAAGCTAGTAAGGAAATATTCTCGGAATTGGACGGGACAAAAGCCAAAGTCAATATTTTACCAGAAGTAACACGGAGTCCGGAGGGCAGCCGAATGAGGGCCAGGGGCTGGCCACACCCTATGGTGGCGCCGGTACCCGTGGCCGCGCCACCAGGTGGTGTGGGCCCCTCGGGTGCCCACTGACCTTGCCTCTCCGCCTATATATTCCCCCGGGACGAAAAACGCTAAACACCAGATAAGATTTCCACGAAAAGTTCCACAGCGCCGCCGCCACCAAAGAGGAGATTCGAGGGACAGAAGTCTCTGTTCTGGCACCCTGCCGGGACGGGGAAGTTCCCCCGGAGCCATCTCCATCGACTCCACTGCCATCTCCATCACCGTTGCTGACTCCCATGATAAGGAGGGAGTAGTTCTCTCTCGAGGCTAAGGGCTCTACCGGTAGCTATGTGTTCATCTCTCTCTATGCGTGATCTTATGAGATCATGAGCTTTGTAATCTATAGATCTATTCTGCTACTCAAGTGCTTTAATTAATCTCTGCGTATCCCCACGTGTGTGAAGTTGACAGTGTTCACACCGTGTGGCACTTTGGCTAAGGTTACATAAACACTTATCATGAGTATAATTTGAGTTGGATGTCTCTATGAGATTGTGGTGTTTATTGGAACCATCTAATGCTCAAGGTGATAGTGAGGGGTTATCTAGATGGGGAATGCGAACTTTAAGGTGTGCTGTTATAGCCCTACATCGTCCAACCGGAGAGTAGTTTAGGGTAACATAATGAAGAGAAGATATTTATATGAGAGTGTCCACTAGTGAAAGTATGATCCCTAGGCCTTGTTTCTAAGCATTGAAACACCATTTACAATCAGTCCTGTTACATGTTTGCTTACTGCCACTATTATTTCAGATTGCAATTACCACTTATAATCATCCATATTACTTGTATTTCACTATCTCTTCACCGAACTAGTGCACCTATACACCTAAAAAATGTATTGGGTGTGTTGGGGACACAAGAGACTTCTTGTATCTTGATTGTAGGGTTGCTTGAGAGGAATACCTTTGACCACTTCCTCCCTAAGTTTGATAAACCTTGGGTGATCCACTTAAGGGAAACTTGTTGCTGTTCTACAAACCTCTCCACTTGGAGGCCCAACACTATCTACAAGAATAGAAGCATGCGTAGACATCAGGCTCGTTGACGCATTTGAGTGGAAACGAAACGCAGGAGAAAATACTGGATAACACAGAAATTGTTTTGATAAAACTGCCGGAATAGTTTCGGTGTATCGAAATATTTCAAAGGATTAAATTGTTAATGTGTTCATTAAATGAAGTGTTCATTAAATTAAGTACTCATCAAATGAAGTGTTCATTAAATTGAGTGGCATTAAACCAAGCGAATTAAAATGCTTTAATGGAAAGACCTTTGATTTTTTAGTGGAGAATTAATGGGAGGTAGTGATCTTTGATTATGTCTAAGTAGAGACTCCACTAGCAAGCAAGAGGGAAGAGGTGGGGGCACGCCATGACCATGCGTACAACCCCTTGGGGGTTGCCCCTCCCCATATAAAAGGAGGTGGTGCATACCCCTCTCTCACACTCATTCCATCCCCTCTCATATTCCCTTTGGTTGGCATCTTCTCCCCTTGCTAGTTTGTCTATTGCCACGAGTACGATGCATAGGCGAAGCCCTGCTCAAGATCTTATCCACCACCACCACTACCATGTCATAGTGCTGTTGGAGTTCCCGAGGATCCGCTTCTTCTATTACCCAACTAGAGCAAGGGACGGAGGTCGTCGTCATGCCGAACATATGTCCGATTACGGATGCGATGCCCGTTTGTGGCGCTGATCATCATTGCGTCCTTTAGGACAGCCGGGTACATTCTACACCAGCCACGTTTTTTGCGGGAAGGTTATCCCTTTTTGGTTTTCGATGGTGAGTCCTTTTGAAACCGTTACAAGTATCGCCTAGATTCGATCTTGGCAGTTGTAACCATAGGAATTTTTTGTTTTCTATGCAACGAACCCTGATGACCCACAAGTATAGGGGGTGTATCGCAGTATTTTCGATAAGTAAGAGTGTCGAACCCAACGAGGAGCAGAAGGTGCTGGCGAGTGGCTAGGAGCAGGAATTCTCTGTAAATACTTAGCAAACGGATTTTTAGGGTTTTTTGATAATGCAAGTAAATAAAGTACGAGTAAATAAAAGACAATAAGAATAAATGCAGCAAGTGGCCCAATCCTTTCTTTAGCAAAGGACAAGCCGGTTATATTACTTAAGATGACCAAACGTTCTCGAGGACACACGGGAATATCGTCAGGTGCTTTCGCTTCATATAGTTGATTAACCTTCTTTAGTTTGCTAAGTGTTGTGTGGGTGAACCTGTGCTAATGTACCGACATTCCTAGGACTAATACATACTTGCGATTATACCCCTTGCAAGCATCCGCAAGTACAAGAAAGTAATTAAGGTAGAAACCTAACCATAGCTTTAAACTCTAAGACCCTGACGTCCCTTATGCAATGGTTTCCTAACGGGGGTTCAGGTTTCTGTCACTCTGGCAACCCCTACGATTAGTAGCCAAATACACAATGCATTCCCCTAGGCCCATATAGGTGAAGTGTCATGTACTCGACGTTCACATGACACCACTAGAAGAAGTACACCACAACTTAAATATCAAACCATTGAATCTTTCTCAACACAATTCCTCTACTAACAACATGACTTCTCCCATGTCCTCAAGAACAAAACGAACTACTCACAAGACATCATATGGATCATGATCAGACATGATATAATGATATGTAACAATATGAACATAAACATTAATTCAATGATTCACTCAATAGCATCAACTACAAGGAGTAATCAACACCGGGAAAGTTTCCCCTAAGAACTATGCAAGATTCAACCCAACTGTTACAACGGTATGAGGTGGTGATGATGGTGCTAGTGGAGATGATGGTGGTGGTGATGATGATGATCCCGATGAAGTCCAACTTGATGGTGGTGTTGATGGCGATGATCTCCCCTCTCTGGGAAGGAATTCCTTTGGTAGAATTCTGTCTGCTAGAGAGATCTTTCTATCTCGGTGTTTTCCACCCTGCAGAGGCGGTGAAATCTTTCTGTGGTCGCTCCCCGAGTCTTAGGGTTTCGGGAGGATAATATACGCCAGAGGAGAGAAGCTGGAGTGGACCAGGGTAGCCACACCACCTGGTGGCGCGACCTGGGGTGGCCCACGCCAGGAGGTGGTGTGGGACCCCTATGGCCTATCTCCACTTCCTCTTCTGGCTTTCTTCGTCTTCTGGAAAAATAGGATTTTCCATGTATTTTCCCGGATTTTCTAATCTTCGCGAATTTTGCCTCCAAACACCACCTTTTCCATCAGAATCCTGACTGCAGCGGTCCATGCTCCAAAAGTCATCAACCATGAAAAAACAGGTGAAATAACATAAGTATCATCTCTTAATATTAAATATATCAATGAATAACAATAAATTATGATATAGAATAGTGATGCATAATGGACGTATCAAACCCCATCAATGGTTTTAAATTGTAAAAAAATCATCTCATTCACAGGTTATCTCTACTCCTTTTGTGGCAATGGTGGAGCATGACACCAAATCCAGGAGGGTTAATTGCTCAGCCCAATGTACAAGCATGGACCAAAGAAGCAAGATGTCCCCCATGGGCTAACATTAACTTATTTTACTAGGCCAAATAGCCTAGTTTCTATGCTAGAAGACTGAGCGTGGCGCAAGATGGTTTCCATGACCCTCCTCCCAGTGGTTTGAGGTATACTCTTTAGAGACAAGAACATTGCATGTTGTTTACATATAGAAATGTGTTTGTGTATGGATTAGTTGGCCAAGCATATCTTTACCCCACATGGATGACTAACATATTGTTTGGATCGATCCTCGGCCACGTTAGAAATTTTCATTGTCATTGATACCTTCGATCTTGATTCAAGGATGCATTGTAGTAACTTTTTCCCTAGTAGACATAGGTTTAATCGAACCTTGGGAAACAATGCTAAAGGAATTAAATAAGGACACGTCTACAAGACTCTATTTTTTAATTTTACCTTTGTTTACCAGACCTTTCTAGTTTACTTTATATTATGGGTTGTTTTAATGGATGGTGATAGGCCGGGGTTGAAGATTCACCTGCAGCTCCACATCATATGAGATAAAGATAATAATAAGCACAGTCATGTGTAATGTTTTAATAGAGATAAATTTGTGGGCAGCACATCCTAATATACTAAAGCCCCTCGAGCCACAAGCATAGCAATAGCCTTTTGATCCAACCATTTGCACCACGAAGCACCGGGCTACAAACAATTATTAAGTGAAAACACGGATCAAAGCTTTAAGAAGTGATGTTGTTGTTTCCCAATGGACCTCTAAGCGAAGACCATACTCCCCTTTCTTCACTGGGTTTCCTATGAGATTGCGGCTAACCAAGTATCTCACCTCAAGACTTTATCAATCTTGGGGGTCTTGGGTACCTACAAGTCCAAAGATCGAGACAAGAGACAAAAGAAAATGAAATATACAAACCTCTTACTAAAACTATACACAATGTTCCCATAGATTAGATGCACATAATCGCTGCGAGGTTTCACCCCAACCTGCAGCCCATGAGGACTACTCACTCATAACAATAAGATCAAGGATATAAAACATTGTTTAAAATACTTAGATTAAATCAATTATTCTTACAATGGTCGCCGAATCACAAGGATATCTAAAGTACAAAGTAATGGATATGCTATGGAGAGGATGGATGGTGGAGAGGGTGAACTATGGTGGTGGATCTCCTTTGGTGGTGTTGTGATGCAATCAGAGAATGACGCCCTCTACGTGGCGGCTGGGACCTCGAAATATATAGGCGCCTTCACGAAAGTTGTAGGATTTGACGAGACAAAGCCACTACCACCTGGTACGGGCGGACCTTGCCCATACCAGTGGTTGCTATGGTCTCTAGCACCTGGAATTGACTCTAGGTTTGCTTGGCCATGTATACTTCCCCAAAATCTTCATTTATGGCTCCAGATTTCACCTTAAAAAGCATGATTTCTTGCACAACACATCTCAAAGCAATGGTTTGCATATCTTTGCAATAATTAGTCATTAGTGGCAAATCTAGAGAGTTTCTTGTCAACTGCATGACCAAAAATGACATTTAAACATGGATAAAGATGGCTATTTTCACAGCCATCAATCATGCATGACATATATTTTTCCATTTTACTATGTTCCATACCTTCTTTTCCTATATGTGTGCAAAGACCAGGTGTGAACTCTTTAGCTTGTATCGCCTTGATGCACAATTTTGAGTTTTAATAAAAGGGTCATTTGTAAAGTTGATTGGTGTGGTATAAACATCTCGTGAATACATATATAAATAACATCCTCATATAATCGACTTTAGGACATATTTTACAACCATGAGGACATTAGAGTGCCTTTAGCAGCTAGATTAACATGACATTCTTGTCGAGGATATATATATATATTCTAAAAGCGCCTTTAGGAACGTATGCGAGATGTATATATTAGTTGTGTTGGTGAAATTACTATGCTTGTAAAATCAGATTGAATACATTTGGCTATGGGATTACCTCCAGCTTTCATCGATGATCTTATGTTTTGCAACAATAGATAAATGAGTTGTGTATTGATTGAGAAAAGTGAAGCAACTTAATACCTAGGTGAAAGGACACAAATTCTGCCTATAGGGGGTGAAATGGCTGTTTAAAACTTTTACGAGATGGGCTTAACAAATGCGGAACAAAACTAGCGTTTACTTTGTCAAGTACAAAGTCTATGCTAAGCAAGACAAGCAACAAGGTGATAGCAAGATAGATTACTTCAAGCATGATGGCTATCATAATGTAAAATGCATAAGTAAAGGGCTCGGGTATAGATATAATTGAGGCACACATAGAAGAAGATGTATCCCGAAGTTCCTTCCTTTTGAGGGGAAGTACGTATCCGTTGGAGGGGTGGGCGTTACTAAGACCACCAACACCACAACAGTCCTCATCCTATTATCCTGAGCACTCGCCGCACGGCAATTACCCTATCCACTATGGGACACTTGAGGGCGGCCACCAAAAGTGTACAAGATTGGGGCAATCTCCACAACTTAATTGGAGGCTCCCAACAATCACCACCAAGGCTACCAACTTGGGGAGAACTCCACAACTTAATTGGAGGCCCCAAGAACTCACCATAAAGGCCACTACACCATCTAGGGTTCCAAGAACCCAAGAGTAACAAGCTTCTTCATTTCACCAACCAAAATCTCCGAGGAGAACTCAAACCGATGCACCTAATGCAATGACAAGTCCTTTATTCCCAAAATCCACCAAAGCTACAAAAAATATTGGGGGAATAAGAGAGGAAGAACACAATAGGAAATCCACAAAAGACTCCAAGATCTAGATCAAATGGGGTTTCCTCACTTAGAGGAGAGATTGATTGGTGGAAATGTAGATCTAGATCTACTCTCCCTTTCCCTCAAGAATATGCAAGAATCATTGGAGGGATTGAGAGATAGCAAGCTTGGGAAGGTCAACAATGGAGGAGAAAACTTGCAAGAAGAGTTGGGGAACCATTGGGGAAGAATTCCCCTTAAATAGGTCCCCCCAAAATCCAACCATTGAAGCCCAAACACACGATTCTCGGTACTACCGGACTTTCTTGGTACTACCGGACATTCCCTAGGGTTCCTGGATCACCCAAACACACTTTTGCCAGGAAATCCCGGTACTACCGAAGTTTCTGGGATTCTCAGGTCACCAAACACACTTATCTCTGTCAATCTCAGTACTACTAGACTTTTTCTAGGTACTACCAGATTTTAGGAACTGCCGAACACTTAGTACAAAAATAGCAATAGTTTTTCATTCGGACTCCAATTTTGATGATCCTGTGCTCGTTTTGAAGAGGACAACAAGCACTACAAGATCATGCAGAGAAACATCATTGTCCAACCACTGAGAGAAAACCACAAGATGAAAAGTTTAACCTCTCTAAAAGAGACAAACTAGTAAAACCCCCAAAATGCAAAACACAATAACTTGACTTTGGAAACTCCGATTATGTTGAAACCAACTTGGTTAGAAAGATACAAACAAGTAGAATCCAACAAAAATGGAAATATTGGATACCACTATTGTGACATGTGACCTGGTAGAGATCCTAAGTCCCTGTGATTAACATGCTAGTCCTTGGATCATTAGCTAGCACTCACAGTCGATGAGATATCATGTAAAATACAAGTCTTTATTACATGAATCGAATAATCCAGACTTCACATTTTTACAATAGAAGCCAAATATATACAACTTGGAGTCCCATCAATGCCACATGCTGGTTGAGTGAAGACCCGTGATCCTAGCGCACCTTTCAACGATCTCCAAATTCTACACATTAAATGTGCAACCAAACGAGTTGGTCAATACTTTGAATGTGTTGGCAAATTACACCAAGGAAAGGATTTGACTATCTCTACATGTAAGGCTGACAAAAGGCTTGAGGTTTATTTGCGTAAAGCCAATTTTCATAAGTTAATAAGAAGAGAGAAAAATACTATAGGGTCGAGTGGAACAAGGATATTACACACCAAGTATCCAATTCTCAACCTAACACTTGGATATTACACACCAAGCCATTTGGATATTACACACCAAGACACTTGGATATTACACACCAAGTCCCCAAAACCCACCTATTAGCGATATTACACACGCCATAGGGTTTGAAAACTTTTGTTTGAAAAGAGAGAGGAAATCCTTCAGAGGCCCATCCTTCAGATGCTCAAAGTTGTTCCTTTTCCATGAGCACGGCTAATCAATTAGATTAATTACTATCGAGAGTTTGTGCACTTTACTTACTATCTAGGATCAAGTCCTTTTATAGACAAGACCATGGTGAAGCTTTCCTTAGCAACCCCTCTACCTTCTGGATCCACCCGTGCCAAAAATCCTCCAAGTGGTGGTACCCAGGTGAGGTTTCCCACTAAGTACTAGGCTAAGTCAGAGCCCATATGTATTGTGGTTGCACTAGAAGCTTCTGAATTCTGAAACATTGTGGACTTCTTTGATCCTAGGCGGTCGTCCTCACCAAAATTCCACTCATTGTCCCGACAACCAATCCACCCAGAAGAAAACTTATTTTTTATTTTTAAAGAAGACTTTGAGAGGAAATGGTTTGCTAAAAAAGAGCTTTTATACTTAGAAAAATTTCTGTCTTTGAAACCCCCCATCGGTATTTGTATATATAGCATAGCGCATAATATTTAGAAAAATTCAGGGTTCCTATTAGGAGTGGAAATAATCCTAAGTATAAATCTACTCATGGCATACTAAAAACAGCATCACGCTTGTAAAATATTTTTACAGTACATCTACTAAAACATCCTACACATGCATACTAATCTTTGAAGGTAAAAACATGCATAGTATGAAAAACATGGGACAAAGGATATGAACAAAGGTGTAACTTGCCTTAGATTTGTATTATGAGTAATGATTGTATTCCTCCATAGCAAACACACTCTCTGAACAACCTAACGTGGGAATAAAGTAATTCCAATCAAAACAATTGCAAATATCGCAATATTGCAAACACACAGTACAACAAAGATGACTGAATGCATGTATGATGATTTAATATGACACAATGGTTATATTTAGTTCTCCGAACAATATTATAACACATGATGCATATCGAAAAGCTTTTAATGCATAAAACAATTTATTAATAAAACTATATTGATCTAACTAGGGTTTAACTCACTTTAAATCAACTTATGATATTTTCATAATGTTAAATTGTGAATTAAACACCATTGGGTAGGTAATTCAATTTAGAACGAGCAACAATTGGAATCACCAAAAAAGGATCTATAGATCTTTTTCTACGATTTAATTACTATAACAATGCAATTTAGGCTTTCTACAAGATCATCTGATAAAATAGTGCCAAATAATTTTGTATATATTTTCCTAGATAGATATGATCAAAACAAAACTGTAGAAATTGGGTTCCCTAAATTTAGAGTTATAGATATTTTCTATGAATTAAATACCAATTAAGAGAGTTTAAATTGCTTAAAAATAAAACTTCGACAAAAGTCAGATCTAAACCCAGATTAACATTTGGCACAAAATTACGATTGTATTGATATATTATTTGTATTTTTTGGAGTTGTAAGTATTTTTATACAATTTAAATACTATAAAAGGACTATTTCTGAAACCCTATCTCCCAACTAACAACATGAGATCGACAAAAGGAAAAACCTATCAAGATCATACATTTACCTTGAGCATTCCACTTGATCTTGATGTAGATGATCTTGTCCTCCTCAAGATGGAACACTTTTCTTGATTTCTCTTGCTCGTGCTTGGTTGATGAAGACTTGTGAATTTCTCCCCCATACATCATGGGGAAACCACTTCTTTGAACCTTCATCAAACCATGATCACCGAGAATGGCAAGCATCAGGAATGTGATCTTCTAGAGATGGCAAATCTTTAACTTGCACAACTTCATTTCTTCTTGAGTATTGACCCATTCTTCGTCTTGATCAACCTTGAATCATCTTATTTAGTCAACATGATTCTAATAGGCCCAAAGCCCTTGGATATTTCTTCTTATTGTTCATTTCTTCTACCTTGAAGCGAACACATGGTCCAAGCGATGCTAATGGATAATTACTAGAAGTATAACTCCATGCAAATATTAGTTCATAGATATTGTCATTAATTACCAAAACCACACATGGGGGCAAACATGCCCTTTCACTAGGTATCTAAGAGCAACTCAACTTAGCTAGATTATCATAATCAACCATGATGACTTGCCTAGTCCAAGAAATAGTTTAATAAGTTCAGTACTCCACCCCTCATATCAATAACTTTGAATTAACTGCTTCTAAATGCTATGCATTGAAAGATTTATGCATTTAAAATGTAGTTACTTAGTCTTGTGGAACATGAGGAATAAACTATTTAATAGGGTTACTTGGATAAATATAAAAGATGTGTGCCGCCTGGTTCAAATATTTGGAAAGAGGGACATGATGGTGACCAAACTGAAGACCCCTCTGGCCTTGATGGAATACTAGGGTGCCCTAACTTCGGGTGAATCTCCGCATGGATGAAAACTTCAGAGGGAGTGTCAACACCCAAATTTTTAATCCCAGATGCCTGTTATGCCATACATCACAATCCCAGGATTACCATGTTTGCGAGACATAACAGATTGGATATCACAGTACATCATGCATTACAAACCATAATAAGGTCTTACACAAATAAAGGATCTCATTATCTAGTCTTAATACAAACAAGTAGCATAATAATAAGCGTAGCGGTGGGCTCCATCTTCAGTGTCACAGGCAATGCTGATGATGGGAGATGATCCTAGTTGTCGTAGCCGTCCTGCTGTCCTCCTTCGGGGTAGTCCTTCTCATAGTCTGGCCACGGGAATAGCCAAGGACAAAAGCCATGAGTACTCTTTAAGTACTCGCAAACTATCACTAACAAGTAAGGTAGTTCTAGTAGGAATGCTAAACTCTTAAGTTTATTCGTAAGTTAAGTATGAAACCTAAGCTAAGTTCAGAAACAAAGAAAGATAAAATAAAGTTTGAAAACACCTAAGTGGGAACTTAGTTGTCATAGTCACAACTCTGTTGTGGTCAAGTCATGTCACAATTCATTTCATAAGTCATTTTGAAAACATCTGACAACGGGACAGTATGGCCACTCAAGCATCCATAACATGAGACGCGCTATTCGAATAGTTTGACACTCTGCAGAGGTGGTACACTTTCACCACAAAATTCGATACATCTGCCAGGGATAACCCTGAACCATCATACTTAGTATGCAGATAATTAAACATAACCTTTCTTTTACACACTCTAGTATAAGCACCTCTCCTATGAGCTTGGCCTCCCAGCCATGGCCATCTACCATCCTGGGCACTGCATAGGTGGACAACATTGAGAGGTAGCCTCAGCTCAAACCTCTCCCGCAAGGGAACTAATACTAATGCATATAAACTTCCGGCTAAGCCTTACCCAATTTAGGTATTGTGGTTGTACGGTAAAATTGGAATGGTCCGAACCCAACCATCAGTTTTTATAAAGGGGCTAAGGCTCATGCCTCAACATTTTCATCATCATAAACCATTTGTGTTTCTCAACACATGTCAAAACATCTCAATAGAATGAATCATCATTCCAAGGTTTTCACAAGTCATTTTCACCAAGTATTCCCATCTAAAGTGATCAAGTTTTTAGTTTAGCTCTAATCACTAAGTTAAGAGTGTTCACTAAGGTGGGATGCTAATATCAATCTCATGCCATAGAATGACATCTAATTCTAACTAGATAGGCCAAGTTTTATACTCTTTATGCTATCTATAAACAAAGTAAGGAACTTTGGTAAAGTAAAAGAAAGTAAAGCTTGTAAGAAAACTTGGGATGGGTATAAATCAAAAAGGTATAACCAAAGCATGCCTAAGGCATCTTGCTTGGGTTATAATTGCATCTAGTGATGGCTCGCAAGTTTTAGCTTGCCAATAATAGCTTGCCTTGATTGGTGCAGTGGTTGAAATTCTCCTCGTCTTCTTCGGGGTAGAACTTCCCCTCTTCATAGACTTGGTCGGTACTATTGTCTATAAATACATACAGAAATACACAATCACCAAACAATACTTGACTAGTCTATTTAGCCACTAAGGCACACACTTGATGATCTAGTATCATCACAAGATTTTAATGAACTAGTTTTATTTATTTTATTTGAGAAAAGTAATTTCTACTCATTGAAATTAACTAAGATTTAATATTCTCCATTTAAAATATGGTATCATGTGGACACATGTCATCACCACATATTCTAATACATGGGAATGTGATTTAAATGTTGGATCACATTTTATAAAGTTTAAGATTAATATTTAATGATTTAAAGTGACTAGAAATTCCTATATAGCATTATTTTGGTACTAGTCCAAAGTCACTGCATATAAACCTAAATATTATTACATATTCAGATAGGTATTGTCAAATGCGATTTTTGAGAGTTGGAATCAACTCAAAAGCTATTATGGTTGTTTTTTGAAAAATGTTTGAATGTGGAAAAGTCTCTGTCTTGTTATTTTTGCTATATGTGATCTATAACTCTAATTGATTTAAATCCAACGGGCTTGGATAGATATTTTAATTATCTTTCTAGCAAAATTTGAATCATTCAATTTGGTTAAGTAAAACTCTCTGGGTGGATTTTTAAACTAGTGGATAGAATGAGTTTAAGTCAAAAATTGAAAAAAGATTTATTTGAATCTACTGGGTTGCGCGGGAAAGAAATGGGCCGGCCCACCGCGCTCCGTGCAGCACCCGGGCTGACTTAACCGATAGCCCCACCTGTCAGTGGGACGGGGGATACCGAACAGGTATCGGAGGAGGGTGACCGTAGGATTAGATCCTGGATCAACGGCTCATAGCCCTCTTCCTCACTAGAACAGGACACAACGGGGAGAAACCCTAGCAAGGTTTGTGAGGGTCTGGGGAGGCTTACCGGAGCTCCGACGAGGGTCGGCGAGGCGGGTAACTGGACGTGCTGAGGACGGCGGTGTCCCTGGAGATGGCTTGGATTAGTGGCACCCTTCTCCTCCTTTCGTGGCGGTCTCCGACGAAATTGGGGAGCTACGGGCAGCGGCTTGCTCTGGTGGGGCTCCGGGAGGTCTCTGAGGTGGAGTGGAGGGAGATGGTGTGAAGAGTTGGTGCCGAGAGGCTCCCATTTTATAGCGGGGCGAGGGGGGGCATCACGGCATGATCGGAGATCGACGGGGTCGATGACACAACGAGCTAGAGGTATGGTCTGGGGGCTAGGACGGTGGGCGGTTCCCTAGCGATCATCATGGAGGTGCTCGTGCAGTGCAACGTGGTCGGGAGAAGTGGGCGTCGCCGCGTGCACGCTGTCTCGGTTAACAACGAGTTTCGTTGCGTCCGGCGGCTGCGGGGCACGATCGAGGGAACAAGCATGTCCTTTGGCCTCCTAGGACACTGGTGATCATGTAGGCTGGCGGCGGGAGCGAGGCGAGGTCGGGTGGAGCGGGGACAGGCGTGAACGGCGGGTGCGGCGTCAGCATGGCAGACACGGCCTGAGCACGGCGTTCCTGGCTCCTCCTCTTTCTGTCATTGAGCTGGGGCTGGCCTGGAGGGGGAAGTGGAACACGGGCGACGTGCCCGACATGGTAGGCAAGGCTAGTGGTGCTTGGGTCGTGCTGTCGACGGTGGGGGTGATAAATGTGCTCGGCCATGGTGGCCATGACCATTTGGTCGTGTGCACAGTGGGTGGCCGTACAGGTACAGGGTGGGAGGTGTACTGGGAGCACTTTGGTTGCAAAATGGGAGTGGTCAGAACCCTGCTCACAATAGTGTCTGTGGGCCAGATTTGTGCATAGAAGGTGTTTGACAAAATGGTCGAAAGAAAACAAACTTTGAATTTTGAAAATATTTTTGGTGGAGTTGTTGGTCACATGCTTAAGCCTCTGTGGTTGCTTGGGATTGTAAAGTTGAACTCATTTGAATGGTTTTTGAAAAAGTGGGATCTAGGTACATACACTTGATTCCATTTTCAAATGTTATTTAAATTTAGTGTTTAAATATTTTTGTAAGATCACAAGGTGGGTCTTGGTAGATCTTTACTTTTACTAGCAAGGAGTGCAAAGAGTTGAAATTGTTTTTGTTAAGAATTGACTTCTAGGAACACCTAAAGTGACCTAGTGAATTAAAATGGCAAAAGTGACCATTTGCCTTTATTAATTCTAATTGATTTCTTTTTCTTTGGATTTTGCTTGGGAATGATCTAGATGATGTGGCATTCACCTTAGAATCATTTTACAACCATTAGAACCAACAAACAAGGCAATTCAAAACAATTCCATATTAATGCAACACACATATACATGCTTAATTGTTTTAATAATAAAAAGTTTGTTAACCCTAAATTGGGTGCTTTGGATCTTGATATCTTGGATTAAAGTTTTGGGATGTTATAGGGAGTAGCTCATGGGGGTCGATCTACACTGCCATACCTCACTGGTCATCCCAAAGATGACTCTTCAGTTCATATTGTGATGTTAGTAGCTTCCAACACCCATCCAACAACCAAGCAAAGTGATCATCTGTGAGCTGGGCATGTTCTTAAAAAATCTTGTGATAATCTATTTGTCCAGATCATAAGTAGTGTTGATTCTCGAAAAAAATTATGGTTGCTGGAGCTTTTGCATCCCGGCTCATGTAATGAGAGGGGCATGGGTGGTAATATGTTAGATGCCTAAAGTTTTCATTGTATTTGTTTCTGTTTTAAAAACTCCAGTGTTTACCTGTAATGACTCTTCTGGTTCCATTTCTTGAAATGGAATCAAGGAGAAATCCTTGAGAATCTAAACAAATCTTAGGACTTGTTTGGTTTGCAGGATTTAAAATACACGAATAGTAAAAAATAGGACTGACATGGCACGTTGTACAAAATCCTATAGGTAATTATTTTAAAGGAATTTGTATCGGTAGTTGTTTGGTTGCATCACAGGTAAGACATGGAAATTTGTGTGAAGTAATAGGTTCATGTCATAGTTGTCATTCAGACAAAGAAGAAATTCCATGAAGTTTGACCTAAAGGTAATTTCATATGGAATATGTAGCTCATAGGAAAATTCCTATAGTTTCCAATCCTACAAACCATACAAGTTCTATAGATTTTTTTCCGGAAAATCTAGCCAGCGGGCACCCGTTGATTTGTCTTAGCCAGCGGGCATGCATCAACCCTCTGATCTCGAGCCCGTACGGTCTAAATTTTCTCATGATTCCCTTCTAATTGCATGCATACATTTTTTTCTTATACATTCACACCTATTCACACTCGTTCATACTAGTTCACACAATACATGGGAACTCTTCCTAATTTTTACATATTTGCATGCATGCAATAAAGTCCAATTTGCTGACATCATCAACATTTAATGCAAAAATTCAAAAATTCTAAATGTTTTGTAGCTCGAACCGTTTATCCATTTAGGATCCGTTTTCACCGTTGGATTAGTCACGACTAGATCTTCAAAACTAGATCTCATGTTGATATGTTTCGATGAAAAAAATTCGGACCAAAAAGTTACCCACCCTAATCCGTGAGTTATTCATGCTATAATATGTAAGTTATCCACCCTATAACACATAAGTTACCCACCATGTAAACATGTTGGATAGAGGCGTTCTCACATACGTGTTGACCAAGTTTAATTGGAACGTGGTAGCCTAGGTGTTAGGGTACCGAGCCTTCATCACTCGTCGATGCTAACACCCTTCGAGGCTTTGTCATCCGTACGCCGCGTAGTGGTGACAGGCGATGAAGCCGATCCACTAAACTATGTGTTACATCGTTCACTACAATTAGGATGGTGGATGGTTGGGACATAAAATTCCATTTGTTATATCGTATGCAAAAGAAGTTTAGATTTAGTTCGTTTAAAGAAATTATGCTTGATGTTTACCGCGGTAGCTTTTCGAGTTTGAGTCGTCCGTACGCCGCGAGGGCGGTGATGGGCGACAAAACCGAGCCGCTAGAATGACTTTATATTTTATCTGTTTGTATATTTTGTAGTCGTTGATAACTTATATGTTATTGCGGTGGGTAACTTTTTTTTTCGATAAGGGGCGCTTTATTACTCAAAAGTTTAAGTATTACACCCGGCCTCTGCATATCTAGGATGCACACAGCCAAAAAAAAGTCCAAACGAGTCCAACGAAAAGAAAAAACTCGATAGTGCGTTACAAAAAACCATGTTTAAATGCAACTACGCCAAAGGAGCTGGAGGCGGACCGATCCGAAGATTATATTGCCATCCATGTCTAGTAAATAGGTCCCGTGCTGTATCCTCCAGCCTCGTACACACCTCCAAAAAAAGGTCTCGCAGTTCCACATGATGTAGCACCGACCAATCCCGAAGGGTATGCGTAAACCTGTAAATAACCTGCAGAAGGGAACAATTAACATCATTAAAAACCTTATCATTCCTACATAGCCATAGCGACCAAATTAATGCCATCGCTCCAACCCGAAGAAGTGTCTTAAACTTGTTATCTATACCATGTAACCAATTCCCAAAAATATTGGCAATACTACGTGGTGGTGACAAGCCAGAAGCTGCTTGGGTGACTGACCATATAGACCGTGCAAAATTACACTGAAAAAAAGGTGTTTGATTGTCTCATTATGGAGACAAAACACACAGTTCGGATTCCCATGCCAATTGCGCTTAATAAGGTTGTCTTTTGTAAGGATAATTCCACGACGAAGATACCAAGCAAAAATCTTGTTTTTAAGAGGTATCTTCATCTTCCATATCATCCTATTATCTAAAACTTGTATTACTGGCTGAGTTAAAGCATTGTATAAAGAGCTAACCGAGAAAGAACCATTCACAGTTAGGTTCCACCGGAATTCATCCGCTCATCATCAACGGACATGCGCCAATCTATGTAGCAGCATGATCCAAGAGTCAAGTCTAACACCAGTTAAATCCCTTCTGAACGTTATATTGGGTGGAAAAGATTCCAATATAGTAGCAATCGTCTCCCCCTTATAACGAACAATGGAATACAACACAGGATATTGTTCTCGGAGGGTAGCATGACCAAGCCATTTATCCTCCCAAAACCTTATCTGAGACCCATTATTAATAGAAAATGTGCCATAACGAAGAAATTGTTTCTTTGACGCCATCAGGCCAGCCCAAAAGTGAGAGTCTCCCGGTTTCCAAACCATTTGGGACAAAGCTTTTGATCCAACATATTTTCTCTTAATAAGAGTTTGCCATATCCCTTCTTCAGTTAATAACTTGAAGAGCCATTTACTAAGGAGGGCTATATTCTTGATTTCTAAATCATGAATACCAAGCCCACCCTGTTCTTTGGGACGACATAGCACACTCCATTTAGCCAGTCTATATTTTTTTTCTCATTATCTCCTTGCCAAAAGAATCTTGATCTGAAGTAATCTAATCTTTTCAAGATTCCTTTCGGTAGTTGAAAGAAAGATAACATATAAAGTACCATGTTACTGAGTACTGAATTTATGAGTATCAATCTTCCTCCTATGGATAATAATTTACCCTTTCAACTGCTCAAGCGCAGTTGTAGTCTTTCTTCAACAATTTTCTATTCAGCATTTGTAAGCCTACGATAATGTATCGGTATGCCCAAATATTTGATCGGAAAAACACCGTGACTACAACCGAATAGTTCAGTATAAAGACTAGTCGCTTCTTGAGCCTCACCGAAACAAAACAATTCACTCTTGTGGAAATTAATCTTTAATCCCGATAGTTGCTCAAAAGCTGAAAGTATAAGTTTCAGATTTTTTGCCTTCTTGAGGTCATGTTCCATAAAGAGAATTGTATCATCCGCATATTGAAGTATAGATAAACCACCATCCACTAGATGAGGAATCACACCTTCAATATGGCCCTCTAATTTGGCGCGTTCAATCAAGATGGATAGCATATCAGCCACTATATTGAATAGCATTGGCGATAATGGATCTCCTTGTCTTAGCCCCTTTTTTGTCTAGAAGTAGCTACCAATATTGCGGTGGGTAACTTACATGCTAAAGTCTAAATAACTCTCATGTTAAAATTACCTAGCCCTAACACGTGAGTTATCCATGCCATAGTATGTAAGTTATCCATCCTTAACATATAAATTACCCACCATATAAATTTTATATTCTATCTGTGGATAAATTTTTATATTAATGGATAACTTACATATTATATTATAGGGTGGTTAACTTACATGCTGAAGTCTAATATTACTAGTGGGTAACTTTTGAGGCAAACAAATGTCGTGTTATTTAGCTATAGCACGCATGCGAGACACTCGTGCAGGTTGTCGGAACGCCCGTCACGTTATGTAATTTTCAGAACGGTCGCCGGGTACTTTTTCTGCATCCATGCAAAAAGAGTCTCCACATAACTATTTTATAGTGGGTAACTTATATACCGTGGTCTGGATAACTCGCGTATTACGGGTGAATGACTTTTATGTCCCAAAATAACTTCGTCGGAACATATCAACATAGGATTTAGTTTTAAAGATCTCGTCACGACTAGATCAACAGTAAAAACAGATTCGAAATCGGATAAACCGGTTGAGCTACAAAGTTTTTAAATTTTTCGGATTTTACATTTAATTCGGATGATGTCATCCTTTTTGTCATTGTGTGTTTATAAGAGCAAAACAACTTCTAACTAGAGCCTAACCCATCGCATGCATCTCTCGCATGTATGCACGCACGTGTGGAGGTGGCGACGTGGTTTCGCCCGTCGGAAATGGATTTTGTACAGACGCCCGCTGTGTAGTAAGGGCCTTTTTCTTTTTTTCTTAGTATAAGAGAATCCTCCAAAATTTCTATGGATTTCCTATGAACCAAACAACCTCTTAGTATCCCTGTATCATGTAAGACTTTGCACTACATATATCCAGAAACCTTAGCCATGAGCCTCATCACCATGCATCATTTCTCCAAAGTAGATCACTCTTTTCCTTGGGATGACAAAGCAGACCACTTAGCTCAAAACAGCATTGTTTAGCTAGTGCTCCATAAAGCATTCTACCCACCTAGTAATGGTCACACGACAAAGCAAAGGCAAATGTAATTCTTATTTTTTCTCACGGAGAGAGCAGACAAAGAAAAGGTAGGCCAATCTCAGTTACTTACCACTAGATAGACCCGTAGCTACATTGAACTTAAACAAAGCAGCCGTTGCTTAACCCCAGCCGAGACGTTCAAAAAGCCGCTTCCCTCTCTCCCCCACCGTCTTTTCCCGCACTTGCTTCTCTCCCTCCCAGCCTCGCAGAAAAGCCTCACCAATCCACGCACATAGACGACGGCCAAACCAACCAAATCGGAGATCGAAAGCAGGAGGCAGGAGATCGCCAAAAAAGCGAAAGCCGCCACCTCCGCGCCGGCCCCGGGGGGGGGGGGGTGAAAAAAGCGGTAAAGCTTAGCGGCGAAGGCGAAGGCGAAAGTGAAAGCGAAGGGCGCCCGGCGCAGATAGATAAAAGGGATGGTGGTGGCGCGGCGTGCTCGTCTCCCCCGCACGCGCGATGGAGCTGGAGATCGTGGAGATCGGGCCGTCCAGCCGGCCGCTGCGGTACGTGCCGGCGCCGGCACCGCCGCATTGGCGGCCACCCCCGCCCCCGCCGCCGCTCCCGCCGCCGTCGATGGCGGCGTCCACGAGCGCGAGCACCGCTGAGCAGGCGACCGCCAGCGCCGTGGCGCAGGCGCTGCAGTTCGACAGCGAGAAGCTGCCGCAGACGCTCGTGTCGGAGATACGGCCCTTCCTGCGCGTCGCCAACCAGATCGAGGCCGAGTCCCCGCGCGTCGCCTACCTCTGTAAGCGCTCGCGCGTTAACGCTCTACGTTTTCTCTAGGCTGTTTTTTTTCATCTTATGGTGGTGGTGGGTTGCGGCTCGCTGTTGCCCGCAACATGTTCGAGTAAATGCTGGCACCTTGGTGCAACATGGACGTCTAGCGCCTACGTGCTTACGTGGCGTGGTGCGTTTATCATTGGAGATTCTATTGGTGACTCTGTTCATACTAAATAAAGAGACCAGGCTGAGGAGATTCGAAGTGGATTTGGTGCCATTCGTTTCAGTTAAGGAATATTCTGTCTTCTGCAATCCTCTGCTGCTGGAAGTTCATGGTTGTTGATCACGAGTCCGCGGTGCTTCCTCATCTACTGATGCTTTCAAACATGGCTTAAGCAACATCGATGCTATGTTCGCTAGTCACATGTGGTGCTTTGGAGATTCCTCAACGGAAGAGGGGGCTATTTGGCAGCTTGAGAAAAATATTCTTCTCCAATATTCTCATCCTTCACTTTCATGTAAAAGAAGAATATGGTGTAGGATCGATGTTAACTGGTTATATTCCAAAGGCTGGGTGGTCTGTTCTTGAATCATTGGTCAGTTAGCTATCAGCAACTAACCAGCAAAAGTTTCTTCTGCAGAGAACATTCTTCTCTAGTACCTCTTCTGCATATTTACCTTCATTAGCAGAGTAGTTTTTTTTTCAAAATCATGAGTAGAGTAGGTTGTTGGAAGCCATGAAAATGGAGGTGGTTCCAAAAAGCATATTTCAGGTCGCATAACTACTGATCAGGTGGCTTAACTCTCATTGAAGAGCTCATTGGGCAACTACTAGCAAAAGAAATGCCAAATACCTCAATTAATGTCTTGATTCACTCTGCTTAAACCTTTCTTTCTTTGTGGCACTAAGCATTTTTCTTGGTCAACTACTCAATTTGTTTCCAATCCAGAACAAAATATTGTAATCACTGAATGGATCTTGGAAAGCAAAAGTGAATCATGACGATAATTTTTCTAATATGTGTCTTTTACAGGTCGTTTTCACGCCTTCGAGAAGGCTCATATGATGGATGCCCGTTCAACAGGGAGGGGTGTTCGGCAATTTAAAACTGCACTTCTTCAGAGGCTGGAGCAGGTATATACATGACGAAAATTAACTTCATTCTCACTGCATAAATGAAAAAAAGAAACTTCATATCCTGAGGATTGGAGCAAATATACATGCGGCACGTGTATATCACATCTTAGCAGACATCCTTGTTCCATAACACAATGCACATTTTCTTTCTGTTTTACTAGATATATGCATCTAGTCACTATATTTGTTGGCTAATGATGTTCCTCATGTTGGATTTACTTTCCAAACAGGATGAGAAAAGTACATTCTCGAAGAGGAAAGAAAGAAATGATGCTCGAGAGATCAAATCATTCTATGAGAAGTAAGATTTTCTTCTCAGATTCAAACCTGTAATGCAGACTACTTTCTTAATATCCACTGCTGAACCCCTATCCCAAAACCAAAATGTAATTCCCACTTTTTTTCTACCATTTTATAGAAAAAAGCAAGCTAACGCACATGAACTCATGCCTGTCCTGGCAGAAGTTCTGAAGGCTGTTCTCATCGGGACTGGCTTGGAGGTTGTGATGTTTTTAGAAAATGATAATTATTATGTATGATGTGCTATGTAGTTAACACTTCCATAATTTTGCAGAGCCTTGTTGCTAGCGAAGATTTTGCAGACAAGTCGGGCTTATTCCGATACAATATTATTCCTCTTCATCCTAGATCAAGTCAACAGCCAATCATGCTTCTTCAAGAGGTTTGCATATTTTTTAACTCAATCCTCAAAAGGCATAGTATTTATCCAAGAACAATTGAAGTAATCTTCGCAGAAGAACGTTAAGTATGACCTTCTAATAGGGTCGTGACTCGTGGCATCTTCATGTTTGATATGATGCAAAAGCCCCTGGATCATTATTGTCGCCAGGGCATGTACTGAGTCATCCAGATGATATTTGCCAGGAAAAGTTTCCTGTACAAATAATAGTAGGAATTGGCTAGTGTTATAACGAATCTGTTTTCTCGTTTCCTCAATATGGATATGCAATTCTAATGATATGTGTTTTTCTAATAATAATAATAATAATAAAGAGTACCGTACTTCTCTCTGGAAAGTACACACTTTGACCTGTTACTTGGTTATCGAGCTTGGATGAAGATTGTTATGAGATACTATTGTGCAGATCAAAGTTGCCGTGTCAGCAGTGTTTAATGTCCGCAGTCTTCCATTGGCTAACGTCAAGGATGAAAAAACTCACACAGATATTATTCGATGGCTACAAAGTTGGTTTGGATTCCAGGTAGACTAGTTATTTATTCAAAATCTCAGATTAATACCGATGGTTTTCCCTTGCATTTCAGCTCAGTAACTTGGCTTTTTTTTTTTTTTGGGGTGGGCTAGAAAGGGAATGTTGCCAATCAAAGGGAGCATCTCATTCTTTTACTTGCAAATATGCATGCTAGGATGAACCCAAAGTCATCCTCTGCTCCAATGGTACTCATACATAGATATCGTTGCTATATTTATCTTGTGGTCAACATAATATAATAACATGGCATGCCTATTTCTAGCTTGATGACAGAGCAGTAGATGAATTATTAGCGAAAACATTTGAGAATTATCTGACCTGGTGCAAATTTTTGGGGAGAAAAAGCAACATATGGTAAATATATGCAATCTTCATTTATTCTGATTGTACTAAATATAATTGAAAATCAGCTTGGGTGAATTTTGAGGAAGTATTGTCTTACTTCTACTCCTATTTTTATTGCACCTGCAGGTTGCCCTCTGTGAAGCAGGAAATTCAGCAGCATAAACTTCTGTACATAGCTCTTTATCTTCTTATATGGGGAGAAGCATCAAATTTACGACTTATGCCAGAATGCTTGTGCTACATCTTTCATCATGTATGTAAACTATTTTTCCTTCATAATTTTCGAAGTGCTTTCACTGCATTAAGATTCCAACCATGACTAGATAAACATTTTTGTAGGATTCATCTCTGAAGTCTGAACATTTCATGTATGTTTTTTAGTTGATATCGGTCATATGAATTTTCACTGCTTGGTAGCAAAAAGCAACCATGTAGATACTTTTACCAGAAGAGTCGTTTTATACACATGAATATAATAATACTAGTTTTAAGTGTAGTTCTTAGACATTTGTCGCTAACAAAGGACGAGGATAGCTCAACATAAGCATTTTGTATAATTAACACATGCTAACTGTTTTGATTAAATCGTTTTTAGCAGTCATTTCATTTCTAAGCTGTGTTGTTAAGTCAGCTAAACCAATGGTATGCAAATTTCTGAGCATAAATATGGCCACATCTGCACTGTATAAAAAAGAAAAGAATCGATGACTTGTCTTCCTTGTATTTTTTTGTATGGTGCACATATGACTGACATCAAGCACAAACTTCTGCAAATGTGTGTGTACATTCTAACTTATCTTAAATAACATCTGTTTCCACAGAAAATAGCCAACTTTAATTAGCAGGACAAATGATCCTAAAGTGATCTTTATCACAAAAAAATCTGACATAGTTGAATAAGAGAAAATGGACAGAGCTACCTGCTTTAATTACCAGTGTCAAATCTCTCTCTCTCTAATTTTATGTAGTACTACTTTGAGTTGAATTAGGAGGTCCTCTAGCCAAGTTTTAATTTGTGGTTAGCTTTTGCCTTCCCAGATAAGATTCTTGCAAAAAAGGAATTTAAGCAAGTGTTTTACATGTTTTTAAACAAAACACATCTACTGTTACTACTCGAGGGAATATATTTTCTTAAAAGCAATTCTTGCTTCTAAGTAGTTTCGGTATTTTTTGCGCCAAGGACGTTGACACAAAGCTGTTCACATTGTTGCGAATAAAGATAGCCACTTGTTATTTCAGATGTCATATGAGCTATATGGAGTGCTTTCTGGAGCTGTAAGCTTAATTACTGGAGAAAAAGTCAGACCTGCATATGGTGGAGAAGAAGAATCATTTCTTAACAAAGTAGTGACACCAATATACGCCGAGATATCCGCGGTTTGACATCCCTACTTTTCAACACTTTGATTTAACACAGCTTTGGAAGCTGTAAAATGATGGTATTTTTTTTGTAACAAAGGAAGCTCTAAAGAATAAAAATGGAGTATCTGATCACTCAACATGGAGAAACTATGATGATCTCAACGAATTCTTCTGGTTAGTTACCATGTTTTGTTGGCAGCACCTTTGGTACTAAAATTTAGTACAGTACTAAATATGTTTACACTGTAGGTCTGCTGACTGCTTCAAACTTGGCTGGCCCATGCGCCTTAACAACGACTTCTTTTTCACATCGACTAAAAATAAAATGTCTCATCAAACTGAGATACAAAATTCCCAATTGCCTCGTGGATCCTCATCAGCACAAAGCATAGCTAATTCAGAAGTACCTGACCAAACACAGCAGGTAACAAATATCGGAACAATGACCATCTCACAATAGAATAGAATATTTTTTATCATTTATCTAGGATTTTGCATTTATTTATTCAGTCTCACATAAATGAATCTCACAATTTTGTTATGGGAAGAAAATCTTATATTCTCATTTCTCAGTATTGAGAATATAAGGCTAAGTTCCCAAATATTTAGTGCTTAAAGTTTATTCTAGAAGTAAAGTCCCATGCAGCTTACTTGACACTGAAATGTAGTATGAAATACATTGATTATCTTATTGTATAATACCCATCTTGTAACTCCATATTTTGAACAGCTATGTTCCCTAAACTTCTGTTTTATAAAAGCTTGTCACATTATTATTTTCCATAGTCCAATCTAAAGGATTTTCATGTACGTTCACGACAGAAATGCACATGTTTGAGTATATTCATTTAGAATAGCTGTTTACCTGTGCTCTTTCTCTCCATTTTTCTGCTATTTCAATAGCAAACAGCAAGTGACACATCTCAGCAGAGGTGGTTGGGAAAAACAAATTTTGTTGAGGTTCGTTCCTTTTGGCATCTCTTCAGAAGCTTTGATAGGCTGTGGACGCTCCTTGTGCTTGGGCTGCAGGTTTGGTTCTCAAACTAATGATTGGGAATAATTTAGATATTGTTTCACCACTGCCAGATCTTTTGACACATTTTCTCATATGTTCTTTTTTCAGATTCTAATAATAATGGCATGGCATGGATTGGAAAGCCCTCTTCAGTTACTAGATCCAAATTTTTTTGAGGATCTCCTGAGTATTTTTATAACCAATGCAGTACTTCGAGTTATTCAAGGTTAAATTGGAATTTTCTATTGCATATGTATACCATGGATTTCTGTTTTTTGATGAATTACTACTAACACAGTAATTTAACTCTTTTCCTATTGTTCTGTCTTCATTCTTTTGTGATGTCTACTTTTTTGTGCAGTGGTCCTTGATATTTCTTTTTCATGGAGAATGAAGGGAACAATGAGATCGAGCCAGAAACTAAGATTTGCCATAAAAATCTCTCTTGCAGTTACATGGGCGATCATTCTGCCCATATTTTATTCCAGTTCTCAAAATTACAAGGCTTGTTCTGCTAGACGCCCTAAAAACTTTCTGGGAATGTTCTGCCTGTCAAAGTATATGGTGGTTGTGGCATTTTACCTTACAAGCAATGTGATTGGGATGGCATTGTTTTTTGTTCCAGCTGTAAGCAGCTATATAGAGACATCTACCTGGCGAATTTGCAATATATTGTCCTGGTGGTGCCAGGTATGTTCTTACCTTTGCTCAAAAGCAGAACTTGTTTTTGTTTACATCTTGTAGCTAACATCAGAGAATATTGTTTTTCATGAAATCAGTTCAGTGGAATACATTTTCCTGCTATCTTACTTGAGAACATAACTTGAGTCTACCTAAATTTCCAGCATAGTTCTTATCTGTTTATAGTATTATTTGTCAGCTCTTTGTACTGCACCACAGACCTGATCATCTCGTGCATGTTATTATACCCCAATAAGTACTCATAAATTGCCAATGATATTTGCAGCCCCAGTCCTATGTTGGAAGAGGAATGCATGAAGGACAAGTACCTTTACTAAAGTAAAATATGTGCATTATTATTATTCCTGTATATTTTTTTCGCCATTTGATATGAGCTAAATACTCTTTTCTTTGCCTCAACAGGTATACGTCATTTTGGACGATTCTTCTGTCAAGTAAATTTTTATTCAGCTACTACTTCGAGGCAAGATCAATCTCCCTCCCTCCCTCCCTCTCTCTCTCTCAACATATAGCATATATAACACATTTGTAGTTTCTATCTACTGGTTGCTGTCTTATGCAATACAACTCGGATTTGTTCTGATCATTGAAAATGCATCTCTGTAGCTCCAACTAAGTTAAAATTTGTGATGTATCTACAATGTGTGTAGGTTGTAATGATACAACATATTAGCAGCATGAGAAGTTCTTTTGTTATTTTTATACTCTACATCTACTTTGTATCATCCTGCCTCCTGCTAAATTGTTTTTTTGTGTATAACTTGAGCAGATTAAGCCTCTTGTGGAACCTACAAAAATAATCATGAACATCAATGTGAAAACATATGAGTGGCATGAATTCTTTCCACAAGGTCTTCTACGTGCCATCTTCCTTTGTCCATATTCATCTTTTTTACACAATAGGGTATTGCATTAATAATCAAAGCTGAACTCTGAGTGACAATTCTACCTGTTATGTTTTGCACCAGTCAAGAGCAACGCTGGCGCAATTCTTGCTGTATGGTCCCCTATAGTGCTTGTAAGAACTCTTCTGAACTTCCAATATTTAATTTTCATATGGCTCACATGCTAATAAATTTCGTTCAATTTTCAACAGGTCTATTTCATGGACACGCAAATTTGGTATTCTGTATTCTGTACCATTTTCGGTGGCATGTGTGGTATTCTTCATCATCTCGGTGAGGTGAGATGAGGTGCCACTAAATACTAATTGTTTATTCACATGTTTACATATTCTTATTTTTGTCTACCATTTCGTAGATTCGTACAATGGGAATGGTTCGAAGTCGATTCTGTACCTTACCAGAAGTGTTCAATGCTTGCCTTGTGCCTCGCTCAATGCTGAAAGAGAAAAAAGGGATATTTCCTAGTTTTTTGGAAAAGAAAATATTTAAGGTTGAGTTTGCTCAGGTCCTCTTTACCTTGAATGTGCTTTCCTTCCTTCTTGTTATTTCTCAGATGATATTAATTTTCAGAACTTAGGTAAATCTGAAAGACAAGACCCGACAAAGTTTGCACTGGTTTGGAACCAGATAATAAATAGCTTTCGCTCAGAGGATTTAATAAGCAATAGGTATGTTTTCATTATTTCAGTGCAACATAAGTTTCGTCAGGTTTGCATCTTTTCTCCTTCATATTTCATTGGTTTTGCAGAGAGATGGATCTGATGACGATGCCCATGTCACTGGAATATAATTCTGGTTCTATTCGTTGGCCCTTGTTTTTACTTGCCAAAAAGGTATGTTGATCTATTATCTATACGTTGCAACCCAATGGCCTGGGTGCAATATACTCTGCTCTTGTAAGGTGCTGCTTAAGTTAACATAGAAAATTTATTTTCGAAGATCTGCTGGAAATTGAGAAAATCTACCGTATATTTTATAGTAAGTGAATCATACTATAAGACAGATAGCTCAAAGTATAATATAATTTGGAAATATACAGCACAGACCTGCCAATAGTCGCTCTTTCTATCGCGTATAAAGTTGCTTAAACAGCTCAAACCTGTATTTCAAGTTGACTAAAAATTTCAAATAGACCCACTAGGATAATATTAATACTAGATTTCTTGCGTTGTTAGTCAAAGCACCAGCTAATCTTCCTTAAACAACATGGGTTAGTGTTAGCATCAGCGATTTGCTTACTTTATGTTATGAAATTTGGGTAGGAACTCTACCATCCAATGTTCATCAATTTTTGGTTGCTAACCCCGTATGCCACGAGGTCTCTACCATCCAATGTTAGCAGTGAACACCTGGCCGGTCCAGCGGGGACCTTGGGTGGTTGAATCCACTCCTTGCTGACTAAGCAGCAGTCCGTTCCCATCAGCCATATGTTTAGAAGCATATATTTGAAATATTTTCTTGTACTGTCTGCGCATATTTGATATATGTCTATTCTCTCTATCTGTAAAATAGGTCAGTATGATCTGATGCTTGTTTTGTTTCCATGATAGTTTTCAAAAGCAGTTGATATGGCAGCAAATTTTACTGGAAAAAGTGAACAACTCTTCTGGAGAATTAAGAAGGATAACTACATGTTTTGTGCAATCAATGATTTCTATGAATTGACAAAAAGTATATTCAGATTTCTCGTTATCGGCGATGTAGAGAAGAGGTAATCATTTTACGTCAACACTACCTCTATTACTATATTTTATCCCATGTTTGCAATGCATTAGCAGTACATGCTGCCGTGAATATTATCATGATCTTCTACAGATTATATTCAGGGTGATAGCTGCTATATTTGCTGAAATAAGAAAGGGTATCCAGAACTCAAGTTTATTGGTAGATTTCAACATGGATTACTTGCCTTTGCTGGTTGAAAAAATCGAACGGTTGGCTGAGCTTCTGGTAATCACTTCACTAGTACTATTCTCGTTTTTTATTTTCTAGTTCACCATTTCACTGTAACCTACGCAAACCTCAAATCCATATCTCTTTCCTGCATTTGTAATTGGTGAGGACTAAATGGTTCCAAGGGCGATGACAGAGATGGCTGGAATTACAGAAGTAGTTATCCGGGGGATACCAATAGCGATGGGCATGGGGAGGAGTTCTTGGAGTTCAGGAAATAGATAGCTATACTTGTTTTCGTGCACATCCTTTTAGTGGCTGGCGATATGGTGCACCAGAGATCCAGCAGCAATCTAGGGCTGGCTGAGATTATTTTGCTATCTTTAATTAGCGGTAGGATTTTTTCTTCTTGAACAAATATATAGCAACAAAATGTGGAAAAACACAATGCTAAGGCCATATTAGTGGTAGGTATCTCTGTCTGACTGAATGCTCAGTTTGTTAGTTGGAAAGATAAGAGCACCGGCGGACCTAGCGCCTCTGTTGCCCGGTGCTTGCTTGGTGCCTCGCGCGTCAGGCGCAAGACCGTTTCCAGCGACGAATCAGCGAAGAATCGATGGGCAAAAATCCCATCATGGCGTGATTATTTTTGGCTGTGCACATGTGCCCATGCATTGTGTCCTCAATTGGGCATTCAGGCCTTGTGGAAGGAGCCCGTCAGGCCGGACTGTGGCCACGAGTGGTCCATGAAGGCAAGCACCAGTGCACCAGGAAGGGAATGGAGGGTGCTCCTATAGGCTCGATCGCTTTTTCCTTCTTCCCGCGTGTGTCGTTCTTTTTTTCGTTCGTTCCTTCTGATTTTCCTTTTAGACTTTTGTGCATACAAGCTCTTGCTAGAGTTTATCCAACTTCTTCCTATACAACTTAAACATCATGTTAGAACTAGAAAATAATTATTTCTATTAATTAATTTATTAATTGGCCTCGAACATTGTAAATCAAAAATTACAACCAAAAAATTTAGTTTTTTTTAAGGAAAAAAAATTTAGTTGCTTTGAGGTGTGCCCAGGCTTCGATAAATTCCTGGGTCCGCCACTGGATAAGAGTATGGCTCTGGCATCATTTTTTGGAAGTAATATAAACTAGACAGAGTCCTTAAGACTTCAAAAATCATACAGCATTATTCTTGAAAATATCGATTGCCGTTCGACCTCCCTCACAGTTCTTATCTCCTGTTACTTACTAGCGTACAGTACATAACAGTTCTGTCATACAGAATGACAATGTATTATGGTGGCATCTCATATGATGATATGTCCACATGGAGCCAACAATTTAATTTTAATTTTCATAGGGCGGGAGTGGATGGTAGTAGCATCTAAGTTGGGTGGACACAGCCTATTTTGCTGATGGGGAGTGTATATGTTCTTGTATATTCAATCCTATTATGTCAGCATGTATAATGAAATTTCTGCCCAATGGTTACCCAGTATAAGAACAAACAAGGCCTTCGATATGACGTGACAATTTTACTTCAAGATATCATTGATACGCTGATCCAAGATATGCTTGTGGATGCTCAGCGGTAAGAACAATGGGATATTTGATCATTATATGCTTTGGCATCCTTTAAATTGTTGTTACCATGATAATGATCTCCTCTTTCAACAGTGTATTGGATCAGATTAACTCTTCTGACACACTGATCTCTGATGACGATGGAGTATTCGATTACTACAAGCCAGAGCTCTTTGCGTCAATAAGCTCAATATCAAAAATTCGTTTTCCATTTCCTGATAGTGGTCCACTCAAAGAGCAGGTCCAACATAACCTTTGATTAGCTATGTTAGATTGGGAATTGTTGCAACTCTCTAATGATGACATGCTTTGGCATATTCAGGTTAAACGTCTCTACCTACTTCTTAATACAAAAGAGAAGGTTGCGGAAGTGCCATCGAACTCAGAGGCTCGACGACGCATTTCATTTTTTGCCACCTCTTTATTCATGGATATGCCTGCTGCTCCCAAAGTACGCAGCATGCTGTCATTTAGGTAATATTTGTACTCTTGTAAATCTGTTACTCCCACCATCCCAAAAAGGATGACGTAGATTTTTCTAGATTCACATGTATCTATACACTAAAACGCGTTTATATAGATACGAATCTATACAAATCTGTGACATCCTTTTTAGGGCGGAGGGAGTGCAACTTATTTATTTGTAAGATCCTCACTAGCAGGAAGTCGCTATAGCATAGGAACCAACTTGACATGTTATCAGCATTGGTATCCATAATATATTATATAGAAAATGCAAGAAATTGAAATGGTCTTGAAAAAATACAAGTAAACTTCGAAAATTCCAGAAGACATTACATGGATATAATCACCCATCCAAATAAAATACTTACTACTCAGTAGTGAACTACAGTTAATCAAACTAAATCCTTCTGGCTTGGGAAAAATAATATAAAATGCTTCAGTTTTGCAAGAGAATTCATGAAGTTCTTTAAATATGTTCCTTAAATACAAGCTTTTGGATACATCAGATGTTGTGATTTTATCTCTCCCCTTATACTGATAAAGTACCAGCAGCATGCCTACACAACATGACACTCACGCGTATTATTTGGTGCCAGACATTCTGCAAAACTTGCATTTTTCTGACTCCATACATTTTGTAAGTAATTAGCCCAAAATGCACTATCCAGTACCTTGCTAGGGGTGAAATAAAACACAAACATTTAAGAAACACTTGTGAATTGAAGAACAATTGGTAGTAGACTAAGCTCCTTAGGCTGTTTTAGAAGGTTGATCAAGGATTTAAGATTTAACAACTGACTAATGGATAAGTCTTTGTACTATGGTCTTTGTGAGGTTGCAGCACACATGGTCCTTGTGTCAAGGACTGGCAGTTAGGATAGAGCATCAAGGACTGGCTGTTAGGATAGCATCCTTGACTACTAGCATCTTAGACTAGCATCTAGCATATGCTTGGCTGGTTAGCAGTCTATAAATATGTATCCCCAACCCCTCAGGTTGGCATGGAATTTGTGTGAGTTTGTGTGAGAAATAAAACCAAAAAAATTGCCCCAACTCCTAGTGTCATCCTCTTCTTCAATGAGAGTAAATTTTGAGATCCTATCAAGTGGTATCAGAGCGAGGTTGTCTTGTAGGCTGAGTGTTTCCTGCTCATCCCCTTCACCGGGCGTGGAGCAGCCCCAGCGGGCAAGAGCAGAAGCTCAAGCTGTCCGTAGTTGCCTCTCTCCTTCCACGCAGTCGATCAGCAGCTCGTCGGAAGCAGCTCTCCCTCCACGCAACAGTCCCCCAGCGGCGAGCCATGTCTACAAGTCGCTCTCAGCACTCGGCTACCTCGAGCATGCGGCGTCGGCAGGAGGCCGAGCTCGCCGCAGCAGAGGAGCGTGAGCGGGCGGCGGAAGCAAGGGCGTCAAGGCTGGCAGCGGTGGAACTGGCAGCAGCCAGGGCAGAGGCAGAAGTAGCAGCAGCGTTGGAAGCAGCACGTGCGGCAGCGGCGGAGGTCCAGGCTCTGCGCGACAGCATCAACGGCTCTGTTTCAGGCGACAGCAGCGTTGATGGAAACCAGGACGATGCAACCCGCGAGCGGACAGCGCGGTGGGCAGCCGAGCACGCCCAAGCGCACGACGGTTGCGCTCCCGGAGGAGGCACGCACGGCGGTTGCGCTCTTGGAGGAGGCGCGCACGGCGACGACGCCTGAAACAACCAAGACCGCGGCCTCCACGAGGTCCGGACTGTGGTCAGGGATGTTGGTCCCGGTGTGGGGTGGCCTACCCTCACCAAAACCAACTACGTCGAGTGGGCCGCGATCATGAGGGTCTGGCTCTAGGTGCGGCACATGTGGGAGGTAGTCCAGGATGCCAACATCGACCACCATGACGATCGACGGGCGCTGGACGCCCTCATCACCGCAGTCCCGCCCGAGATGCAGTTCTCGCTTTCCAACAAGCGGACTGCCAAGGAGGCCTGGGACGCCATCGCTGTGGCGCGCATCGGCAGCGACCGTGCCCTCAAGTCCACACTGCAGGCACTTCGCAAGGAGTGGGATAACCTGGCCTTCAAGCCAGGTGAGGACGTCGATGACTTTGCTCTCCGTCTTAACACTGTGCTGCAGAAGATGGTGCACTTCGGTGATGTCACCTACGACGAGGAAAGAGCTGTCGAGAAGCACTTTCGTTGCATCCCGCGAAGTACAAGCAGATGGCTCGCTCGATCGAATCCCTGCTGGACCTCAGCACGATGTCAATCGAGGAGGCAATAGGTTGCGTCAAGGTCATCGACACCGATGAGCCCCAGCTTCTCTCGGGGCCCATCACCACTGATGGGAAGCTGCTCCTCACTCGGGAGCAGTGGGACGCCGGCCACGGCAACAGGAAGAGCGGCCACAGGCACAGCAAGTCGCGCAAGGGGCGCAAAGACGGCCAGGCCAGGGCGCAAGGTGATGCCCACAGAGGCGCTCGGGGAGGCTAAGGCCGGCACAAGATGGCTGGCTTATCGATGGGCCAAGAATTGTCGACAGTCACGACGCGGCCAGGCCCACGTCACACATGCGGGGGAGGAGGAGCCGGCTTTGTTCATGGCGCATGCGAGCATCGAGCTACCTCCTGCGGCACCGACCGCAGCGGCTCCCCTCCACCTCGACGATCCAAAGGCACACGCCCTTCTCGGCGACGGCTCCGGCACCGACAAGACTGGCGGGTGGTGCCTTGACACCGGCGCCACCCACCACATGACCGGTCGACTGGAGTTCTTCGCCGAGCTCGACTCCGATGTGAGAGGCTCCGTCAAGTTTGGAGATGCCTCCGCCGTGGAGATTAAGGGTGTCGGCTCCGTCATCTTCACCTCTAAGACTGGAGAGCATCAGATGCTCACTGGTGTCTACTACATCCCCGCGCTGAGGAACTCCATCATCAGCTTGGGACAGCTGGATGAGAACGACTCGAGCGTGCTGATCAAGCATGGGATCCTACGCATCTGGGATCGCCATGGTCGCCTTCTTGCCAAGGTAATCAGAGGTGCAAATTGACTCTACATCCTCAACGTGTAGGTGGCACAACCCCTCTGTCTTGCCGCTCGTCGGGACGACGAGGCGTGGCAGTGGCACGAGCGCTTCGGGCATCTTCACTTCGAGGCCCTGAAGCGACTCAGCACCAAGGAGATGGTGCGAGGCCTGCCATGCCTTGAACACGTGTTCTGTGATGTCTGTGTGGTGACGAAGCAGAGGCGACTCCCTTCCCCAGCAGGCGAGCTTCACAGCCAAGGAGAAGCTCGAGCTCGTTCACGGGGACTTGTGCGGCCCGGTGACTCCGGCCACACTAGGAGGACGATGCTACTTCCCGCTGCTCATCGACGACTTCTCCCGCTACATGAGGGTGGTGCTTCTCGACAGCAAGGGAGAAGCAGCGAACGCCATTAGGCGCGCACAGGTTGCTACGGAGGCGGAGTGCAGCCGCAAGCTGCGCGTGCTGCTCACCGATAACGGCGGTGAATTCACGGCGGCTGAATTCGCGTCGTACTGCGCTGATGAAGGCATCCAACGCCACTACTCCGTGCTGTACAGCCCGCAGCAGAACGGGGTCATCGAGCGGCGCAACCAGACGGTTGTGGGGATGGCCCGAGCCCTCCTCAAGCAAAGAGGGATGCCAGCTGTCTTCTGGGGAGAGACGGTGGTGACGGCCGTCTACATCCTCAACCGCTCGCCTACCAAGGCACTTTCGGCGGCGGCGCCGTCTGAGGCTTGGCATGGGCGGTCTCCCACTTGCGGGTCTTCGGCGGCCTCGCGTTTGCCAAGGAGCTTGGCCACATTGGCAAGCTCGATGGCAGGAGCACTCCGGGAGTGTTCATCAGCTACGCGGAGGGCTCGAAGGCCTACCGCATCCTTGACCCGAAGACAAAGTGTGTGCGCACGGCGCGAGACGTTGTGTTCAACGAGGGGGGGATGGGCATGGGACAAGGCGGTGGATGACGACTCAACTCTGACGTATGATGACTTCACTATCGAGCACATCCACTTCGAGAAAGCTGGGGGAGTAGGTAGCCCTTCTTCGCCGAGCATGCCTACCTCAACCCTCGAGACTTCATCGACCCTGGCGTCTGCTACACCGGCAGTACCATGCTCCCCGACCACGACTTTAGCTGCGACGAGTCCTTCGCTGACTCCACCACAGCCGGCGATGCCACATACTCCAGCAACGACAGACAGTCACTCCTCCGGGCACATCTACTCCAGCACCATCTCACGTCGAGCACAACCCGGTGGAGTTCGCTTCCCCGCTCGCTCACGATGAGGAGTGCATCGACGCATATTACGACAAGCGAGCCGTTGCGGTACCGTACGATGGAGGACCTTCTTGGCGACCAGCCGGTGCCGGGACTGGTGCCACACGACCTGGAGGCGCAGCTGCAACTTTCGTGTGACGACGGCGAGCCTCGGTCTTTGGCAGAAGCCGAGCGAGACGCGGCATGGCGCGCCGCGATGAAGTTGGAAATGGATGTGGTCGAGAAGAACCGCACCTGGGAGCTTGCTAACCTCCCTCGTGGTCACCGGGCGATCACCCTTAAGTGGGTGTTTAAGCTGAAGAGGGATGAATCCGGCGTCATCGTCAAGCACAAGGCTCGCTTGGTGGCCCGAGGTTTCTTGCAGCAGGAGGGGGTCGACTTCGACGACGCCTTCACTCCCGTGGCACGGATGGAGTCCGTACGACTCCTCCTTGTGCTAGCCGCCCAGGAGGGCTGGCGTGTCCATCACATGGATGTCAAGTCTGCCTTCCTCAACGGCGACTTGAAGGAGGAGGTCTACGTGCAACAGCCGCCGGGATTTGCGATTCTTGGCCAGGAGGGCAAGATACTTCGTCTGCGCAAGGCTCTCTATGGCTTGCGGCAGGCACCAAGGGCATGGAATGCCAAGCTGGATTCCACGCTCAAGACGATGGGCTTCGGGCAAAGTCCGCACGAGGCGGCTGTCTACCGACGGGGCAATGGAGGAAATGCATTGTTGGTAGGTGTCTACATTGACGACTTGGTCATCACTGGCACCAAGGATGCAGAGGTGGTGGCGTTCAAGGAAGAGATGAAGGCCGCCTTCTAGATGAGTGATCTGGGGCTCCTCTCCTTCTACCTGGGGATCGAGGTGCACCAGGACCACTCCGGGATCACGCTTCGACAGACCGCCTACGCCAAGCGCGTCGTTGAGCTAGCCGGGCTCACCGACTGCAACCCAGCTCTCACTCCGATGGAGGAGAGGCTGAAGCTGAGCCGCGACAACATGACAGTGGAGGTGGATGCTACACAGTACAGGCGTCTTGTGGGGAGCCTTCGCTACCTCACCCACACACGGCCGGACTTGGCATTGTCCGTCCTCTACGTTAGTCGGTTCATGCAGCGACCGACGACAGAGCACCAGCAGGCTGTGAAGAGGATCGTCCGCTACATTGCGGGGACTCTCGACCACGGCCTCTACTACCCTAGGTGCCCTGAGGCGGCACACTTTGTCGGGTAAAGCGACAGCGACCACGCCGGCGACATCGACACCAGCAAGAGCACAAGCGGGATCCTCTTCTTCCTCGGCAAGTGCCTCGTGAGCTGGCAGTCGATCAAGCAGCAGGTGGCGGGCACGTCCAGCTGTGAGGCCGAGTACATAGCGGCCTCCACCTCCTGCACTCAGGCTCTCTGGCTTGCTCGATTGCTTGGTGACCTCCTCGGTCAAGACAACCGCGCAGTGTAGCTCATGGTGGATAGCAAGTCCACTCTGGCCTTGGCGAAGAACCCCGTGTTCCACGAGCGGAGCAAGCACATCCGAGTGAGATACCACTTCATCCGAAGCTGTTTGAATGAAGGTAGCATCACAGCGAGCTACATCAACACCAAGGATCAGTTCGCGGACCTGCTCACCAAGCCTCTTGGGCGGATCACGTTCATTGGACTCTGCTCCAGGATTGGGATGGTCCAGCCTTCCCACAAGACGACGCACAAGACTTAGGGGGGGGGGGGGATGATGGATAAGTCTCTGTACTATGGTCTTTATGAGGTTGCAGCACACATGGTCCTTGTGTCAAGGACTGGCAGTTAGGATAGAGCATCAAGGACTGGCTGTTAGGATAGCATCCTTGACTACTAGCATCTTAGACTAGCATCTAGCATATGCTTGGCTGGTTAGCAGCCTGTAAATATGTATCCCCATCCCCTCAGGTTGGCATGGCATTTGTGTGAGTTTGTGTGAGAAATAAAACCAGAAAAACTGCCCCAACTCCTAGTGTCATCCTCTTCTTCAATGAGAGTAAATTTTGAGATCCTATCAGTGACTAACAAATGATCCTTTGATCAAAATTCAAGTGTCACTGTCACTAATGGTATTGCCAATATCGGATAGCAGCTTCTCTACTATTATCATGTACCACATGTTCACAACATAACCTTATTATATGTTCACAAATGGAGCATTCATGCTTCACATATCGTGGGGATCCTTCCAGAAATATGTTGCAGGACGGTCTAGCAGGACCTACGCTCCACGTCATCCATAGCTCTCCATGTTGTCCATAGCTATTGGGATAACCGCAGTTCGTAGTGTTTCATGAAACCTGAAGCAAACCATGCGAGGATTTGCATAACCTATAATTTGATAATCACCCTCTACACATATTCTGAGTACGTATTATAATATATAAGTTATGTAGTGATGTTCCTCTCCACTTCACTAGAGCCCGTAGGTTTGTAACATGCCAGTAAATTGTTCATCAAACGGTTGCAACCCATGATATTTTTGTGTACATGTTTGGTGCTATTTTTATCTTTTATGTGCCACCCTTGATCTCCGGAGTCCGGCAGGTTTTTTTCCTGAAAAAGCCACATAAATACTTCAGTACACCATTAAAATGGAACCAAGTGCTACATAAATATTTTAAGCTCTTAATGTTTCGGACATTTCTGTGTCAAGCAGATCACACTAATAAGATCTTGTCTACTTACCACTATTAGTACTCTAGTAGGAGTTCACGTCGATATAACCAAGTCATGTTGCCTACTCAATCATAGAAGAAAGCAAATATAGTGAACATTTGATGGCTTACTGACATCACGGTACTTTGTCCAGCATAGTAACTCCCTATTTCATGGAGGAAGTGAAGTTTTCAGATGAAGAGCTTCATTCAAATCAAGATGAAGCATCCATCCTTTCCTACATGCAGAAGATATATCCAGGTCAGTTAAGATCCATATTTCCATTTTCGCCTACCTTTGTTTTATTTATTACAGTTGCTTTCACCAGTTTCATTTTGTTACCAAGACTATGTTCTCATTATTTTAGATGAATGGACAAATTTTTTGGAACGTCTTGGTTCAAAGGTAACAAATGAAGATATCAGATACTGGGCTTCTTTCCGTGGTCAAACACTAAGTCGAACCGGTAATCTGGAGTATGGTTCTCATTTTTTGTGGAAACTTATCACTGAAATCCCTGTCTACAAGCTGTCTGACTCTTTCCATTATGTATTATCTAGTTCGGGGTATGATGTATTACAGAAAGGCATTGAGACTACAAGCTTTCTTAGACAGGACAAATGACCAAGGTGCATAAAACTTCACAACCTCTCTGACTCTTTTCAACCTGCTCTTGTCATTAAATTTGGAAGCATGTTTGCGTTTCGGAAAAGGGTGGAATTCCAATCAACCTAGACCAATTAGCACCTCAAGTTTTATCAGATTATTATCAGATAAAAAGGGTGATTTTGTACTTCTCACCTTCATATTTCTTTGGAAACTGGTAATATGCTTCTAAGTACTCACTTTTTTTTTCAAATGAGTAGAATTATATAAAGGACCTGTGGGGACTGAGCGAGGACAAAATAAGAAAAACATCCACCAGTCATTATCAACTGAACTAGATGCACTGGCAGATATGAAATTTTCATATGTAATCTCATGTCAAAAATTTGGGGAACAAAAATCTGTTGGTGATCCCCATGCTCAAGACATTATTGACCTGATGGCAAGGTAAGCTTTGGAAAATAATAAACTGTGGAGTAATTAGTATGCCTAGTATCGTGCTGATATTCCCACTTCTTATGTGCTCAATGAAGGTATCCAGCTCTTCGTGTTGCCTACATTGAGGAGAAGGAAATTATAGTACAAAATATGCCTCATAAGGTTTATTCCTCAGTTTTAATAAAAGCGGAAAATAATTTAGACCAGGTAATGATCTTATCTTGAGATAAAATAGGAGGAAAATCTTGTACCTTTTTTACATCTAAGCGGTTTTTTTTGTGTTCGTCACCTTCTCAAAATATGATTGTTAGCCTACCCCAAATTTCTTGTGAAAAAGGCTTTGACACCTTTTCATTTTTTCTGTTCAACTATCTCTTGCTAAGCAAAATGTCCATAACCATTATACTTTATTGAAGAAACTATTATTACGTTCATTCAATTCCTCAAATGCTTGTGATTATTTACATAGGAGATTTACCGTATAAAGCTGCCTGGCCCACCCATCATTGGAGAAGGGAAGCCCGAAAATCAAAACCATGCAATTATATTCACCCGCGGAGAGGCTCTACAAACAATTGATATGAATCAAGTAATTAACTGGACATTCTTCTATGTTGGTCTCTTTGTAGAAAATAGTTTTTTTCACTTACTTAAGGTGCTGTCAGGACAACTATTTGGAAGAAGCTTACAAAATGAGAAATGTCCTTCAAGAGTTTGTTAGGCGTCCCAAGGACCAAGCTCCGACTATACTTGGGCTTAGAGAGCATATCTTCACGGGAAGGTCTGTAGTTTCTCCAACATATGCCTTTCAAACATATAATGTTCTTTTAGTTGATATGATATTATTCTTTGTCCAGTGTTTCATCACTTGCTGGATTCATGTCATATCAAGAGACAAGCTTCGTTACAATTGGACAGAGATTCCTTGCTGACCCCCTTAGGTAAAAATATGCTTCTTATTTTATCTTATGTTAGCAATGGTGCCATAATATAATTTCTTATGTGCTAAAGTTTATGTTACCTATTTTCTGAAGTAATTAGTGTGTTTGTGTATGGAAAAGATCCATGCTGTAAAGTACATCTGCTATCTAAATCATCATTGCGGTGACTGCTATTTCCTGAAGTAATTAGTGTGTTTGTGTATGGAAAAGATCCATGCTGTAAAGTACATCTGCTATCTAAATCATCATTGCGGTGACTGCAGGGTACGGTTTCACTATGGTCATCCAGATATTTTTGACCGGATGTTTCATTTAACAAGAGGTGGCATTAGCAAAGCATCTAAAACTATAAACTTGAGTGAGGATGTATTTGCTGGTAAGTAAAATTTTCCTTCTACTGAAACTAAAGTTGTGATGTCACTTTCAAAGGAGTGTTACATGTTTAATATCAACTTTACAGGGTATAACTCCATACTACGTCGCGGACATATAACTTACAATGAGTACATTCAAGTTGGCAAAGGGCGTGATGTTGGTCTTAATCAGATTTCAAAATTTGAAGCTAAAGTTGCAAATGGCAATAGTGAACAAACACTTAGCCGTGATATCTACCGGCTAGGTCGGCGATTTGATTTTTTCAGGATGCTTTCATGCTATTTCACGACAGTGGGGTTTTACTTCAATAGCCTAGTATGCCCTCTCTCTCTCTCTCTCTCTCTCTCTCTCTCTCTCTCTCTCTCTCTCTCCCTCTCCCTCCCTCCCTCATTTCATGTTGACTACAAGGTTTACATGTTGACCTGTCGCAAGTTGTCGCTGGGGTACCAACAAGTAGACAAGTCTTGACAAGTCTCGACAAGTGCTAGACTTGTCGATGTGCTGTTGACAAGGAACTATTAAAAAATACCAAGTAATTAGCCTATTAATTTTGGCATACTGTAAGTCTGTAATATATTTTGATGGCATAGGGAATGAAGAGGAACCTAATACTATGACAATTGTGTCCAGTGGGCAGGGCCTCCACTTCTCCACGAGCCAACAGCCTACAATCAAATGAAAATCAATCAAATATATTCCATCAAACAGGCTAAACACTCGAGTAGACCAGCACGTGCATAAAAGCAACTTATATCCCAGCCCTTTAAGTTGTCGATTCGCTAGTTCACCAGGGGAGCGGCAGCGCCAGGGGAGGGGCACCAGGGAGAGGCGGCTGGGGGAGGGACTCATGGGTGTAGGGTTTCACGCGAGGCTTCTTATATCCCAGCCCTTTAAGTTGTCGATCGACTAGTTCACAGAGACAAGTCTTGGTTTGTCGCCGACAAGTCAACTTGTCGCTCGACAAGTTAAAATTTTCTTGTCGTTCCACCTTGTTGACATCAGGATTACGACACGTAGACTTGTCGTGCGACAATTCTAGACTTGTCGAACGTCACTTAATCCTTGGTTGACTACAGAATCCTGTTTCAGTTTGACCATTTTAAAAGAACGGTTTTTATGAAATCAGGATTTATTTCTATTATGACTATTACGATCTTTATCTACACGGCATTTGTGGATTATTGAAAGCAGTTTTCAGATTGTGTTTTTGCTATTTTTATAAGTTTCAGATTTTTCGACCCAATTCTAACTTTTTATCGTTTCTATTTTTTTCTGGGAAGATACTTAATTTTCTGACATGGGAGGATAGGGCCTAGGGGTAAAGTAAGGGATTTGTGATTTAAGGTAAAAACAGAAGTTTCAGAGTTCAAGGTTGGAAAGTGAACCTCTGCAATAGTTCAGGGTTGAAAGTTGCACTTTTTTCTGTAACTAATGGTTCTCTTTAAACTTGCTAACTAATTAATGGTTCTCTTTTTTCTTGATGTGTAGGCGAATTGTATTTGATGTAAACTAGGAGGTTGAAACCTGAATTCTGAACTAGTTGCTTTGATTTGAGGTTTTCGTTGAAATTGTATTTTTATTTGAATAACGAAATATATTACCTCTTCATGTCTAAAGATGATGAAAATTCATACCTACTCGTTGAAATTTTGGAGGTTAAGACTATGTCTTCTATAGTCTTTTATCTATAATCATTATCCAAGCGACCCATCAAAATACTAGCATTTTCTTCGTACAAGCATTTCTAAGTGACCCCTCACATACAATGTTTTGTGTCAATATAATCGTTAAGCTTATCACCAACAATGATTCTTACTGTTTCAATTGGTCCATATGTTTTGCAGATATCAGTTGTAGGTATTTATGTTTTCCTGTATGGACAACTGTACCTGGTTCTTAGTGGAGTACAGAATGTTCTACTGGTTAAAGCAAAGACTCTGAATATGAAATCGTTAGAAACTGCCCTTGCATCTCAATCTTTTCTCCAGCTGGGACTGCTTACAGGACTACCTATGGTGATGGAGCTAGGGTTGGAGAAGGGTTTCCGAGCAGCTTTGAGTGACTTCATTCTCATGCAACTGCAAGTTGCTTCAGTTTTCTTCACATTCTCTCTTGGAACGAAAGCACACTATTATGGACGTACTATTCTTCATGGGGGTGCTAAATACCGACCAACAGGGCGTAAATTTGTTGTTTTTCACGCGAGCTTTACAGAAAACTATCAGTTGTACTCCCGGAGTCACTTTGTCAAAGCATTTGAGTTATTGTTCCTTCTGATAATCTATCATATCTTTAGGAAATCTTATGGGAAGATTCATGTCATGGTCACATATTCAACATGGTTTATGGCAATGACTTGGTTGTTCGCACCTTTTCTTTTCAATCCTGCTGGTTTTGCTTGGCATAAGATTGTTGACGACTGGGCAGACTGGAATAAATGGATGAGAAACCAAGGGGGAATAGGAGTGCAGCCAGAGAAAAGCTGGGAGTCATGGTGGAATGCCGAGAATGCACATCTCCGTTACTCAGTGCTGAGTTCTAGGATTCTTGAAGTATTGCTCTGTTTACGCTTCTTTGTTTATCAATATGGACTTGTCTATCATCTCAAGATATCTCATGACAACAAAAATTTCCTTGTCTACTTGCTTTCTTGGGTTGTAATAATTGCCATTGTTGGATTGGTCAAGGTACATGCTCCATCTCCAAACTCTATGTCTGTGTTTCACGCAATTGTGATGCTTTATGGTCATACTGATTTATTTCTGTTTTTTTTTGTAGCTTGTGAATTGTGCTAGCCGTCAGTTGAGCTCAAAGCACCAACTCGTCTTCAGGTTCATTAAGTTGTTGACATTCCTGGCAGTTGTGACTTCATTTATCCTTCTCACTTGCCTGTGCAAACTATCCATCATGGATTTGATCATCTGCTGCCTTGCATTTATACCAACTGGTTGGGGTCTCCTTCTTGTAAGTGTCGACATTGCCCTCTACAAATTATGCAACGCTGTCATTCTTTTCCACAATTTCTCTAACTCCTTTCCTACCACACAGATTGTTCAGGTTTTGAGGCCAAAAATAGAATACTATGCAATCTGGGAGCCTATTCAGGTCATTGCGCATGCTTACGATTACGGAATGGGTTCTCTGCTCTTTTTTCCAATTGCTATACTAGCATGGATGCCTATTATCTCAGCCATCCAGACTCGGGTTCTGTTCAACAGGGCCTTTTCACGCCAACTTCAGATCCAACCTTTTATTGTTGGCAAAACTAAACGGAAGTAGTTGATGGTTTTCAAGCGGTTCGGAACCAGAGTTGTGAATATGATACAGGTGGCTCAGGATTATAGTAAACCTCTGTATTCTTGTGTACATATATATTAGGTGAGATTACAGTGTGATCGGTCATTCTTTCGTACATGCCATTGACGAATCTAACTGCTCAGTTTTGATGTGGACTTTGTTGTATATTCACGTCACACGAAAACTGTTATCCTTTGCATTTTCTTAAGAAATTGGAACAGTTATACTGTTGCTATTGGACAGGTCATATTAGATTACCGAATATATATTAGAGTAACACGGGTCCCCGCTTTCTTAGTGAAATGTACACCATTGATTATATTGGTGGATTTTTTGTTGTATTATATGCTCTGTTTCTTGAAAAAGTGGAACTGTCCTCGCCCTAAGGTTATGTGGCTCCATCGCAGGAGACAGCCGTGTGTGTGGACGCGGAAAAAACTGTCCGCTCTGCTCGTCTCTGGGCGACGCTTTTTTAGTATTTTCTTTTAGAAACTCGGCAAATATTAATCTGATAAAGAAAAAAATATTGCACCATTGCTTTAGGCTTGAGAGATTAGTATTTTTCTCTCCGGCCTGGAGAGATAGCTGGCGATCCAACCGTCATTGCGTAGGCCAGGATCATTTCTCTCCATGCTCAACTAGTCGCTATAGTCCCGCGCGAGGCGCGATTGCATTATTGTCGCGCACAGAGAGAAGCAATAGCTCCTATTGTGTTGACCCACAGAGAAATATATTTATGTATCTAGCCCGGAGATATAAGTCTATTTTCTTCTTTTCTGCCACAGGATTCCTCTTCCACCTTTTCTTCATTGTCCACCATTTTGGTTTCTTGCCATCTATCTCACCCTATTTGTTCCTGCCATTTCTTGTCTTGCTCATCATGTAACCCACCCGTCTCCCCCAACCGATACGCTGTGATGCAATGTTGTGTTAGTTGGGTCGCTCGGTATATTCTCACAAACATAGCAGTTGATCCTTTTGACCATAGTTTTCCCCCTACGATGTCCCATATGTGGATTGGCCCCAAGTAGGGCCGGGCCGATAAAATTTGAGGCCCCGTGCGAAAATCTAAAATAAAACACTATGCGACAAAGAAACATCAACATCCTCAAAGGTGAAGTATTCAATTTAGTATCAATATGATCTTCCCCTACCTCAACATTATATGTGTGTCGGACCATGTATTGTAAGCATAATATCAAGTGTAGGGTAGACGGATCAACTGCTGTTGAATTAAGTCTTGTTTTTTCTTTTCTCTTGCACTTTTGGGCACCCGATCGATGCTTTCCCATGATGACTCAATCTTCGATATGAATAAAAAAACTTAAACAGATGCATCATTATTGAAGTAAACCGAGGAGAGGAGGGCCAAAAATGATCGGGATGGAAGTACACCTAGGGTATTGAAGTAAACCGAGGAGAGGAGGGCCAAAAATGATCGGGATGGAAGTACACCTAGGGCATAGAAGAAATGAGGAAGTGACACACCAACCTAACATGGTTGGATTAGATTCTTGAATTCACTTTTAGCGATTAGTAGATAACTTCCATTCACAGTCGGTGTCGACGTCTTGGCCATAAGAGGAACTAACGCCTGGAGCCTTCAGTGTCCCTTGCCTCCTCCGCTCCTTGTGACTTGCGTGTGGCGTGTAGACTCATGTCACATCGATCGGTCGATATTAGGGGTCGGGAGTAGCCAGGTCTCATAATCAATCAGCGCGGCGAATAAGATTAAAGTCCCCACCCACCACCATCTTGGGAACTGGGATTCCCAAGAGGGAGACACAAACACGCTATCAAGCACTTTGTAGACAACAATACCCGCGAAGTAACTTGTCACCCCTGCTGTTACGGTTGCAAGTGGTAATGTTGTGGAGGCTACGAAGGGTGCGAAAAAGAAGGGACCAATCTATTATCGTTGCAGACAGCCAGGTCATCACTTGGATGATTGTACTACGGTTTTGTGTGATATTTGCCTTAAACCAGACCATTGTTCTGCTGATTGTTTGGTTAGAAACGCACCAAAGCCTGCTATGATCTTTTATGGTGTGGCTCATGAGGAGCTGATGTTTTGGGAGCTACCTCTTACAGGCACTGTTCGTCCTAGGGTGGAAAACACTCGCCTGAGCCGTGTGACAGTTTCAGATGGGTCTATGTCTATTGCCGAAATTGTTGCTCAGCTCAAATGGGTAGTGCCAGATGACCAATATCAATGGGATGTGAGGCAAGTTGATGCCAATATTTTCAAGGTTAAATTTCCAAGCAAGTTGAACCTTGTTCGAGCACAACATATTGGACAATATAAAGTGCCCAATAAGAATTGTTATTTGACTTTTGATTTTTGGAGATCTAACGTGCAGCCAGCATGGTACATTGAACACTTTTAGGTCAGAATGCATGATTTACCTTCAGAGGTTTTAGATGACTATCTTGCTTTATGGAGCCTTGGCCATTTATTTGGGAAAACGTTGGACGTTGATATGAGTTTTACTAGAAGGACTGATGTGCTTCGAATCCAAATTGCCTGCTTGGACCATACCTTAATCTCTGAGAGGATGGATGTTCTAATTAATGGGAATTTTTACAAACTCCGTTTTGAGGTGGAAGGAGTGCAGAATCTAGCAACTTCTGTCGATACACCCATGGAGGATGTCAATCCTAATGATCATGACCATATGGATGGTGGTGACGCTGCTCAAAAAGAGGTGAATGAAGCTAATCCTCAAGGTGAACAGATAATGGAGGGCGCTAATGGGGTGCAGGACCAAAATTAGGGCACACAAAATGAGGCATCACATAGGACTGCAACCTTGTCCCCGAGCCCCATTAAATTTGGCTCTTTTGATGGGGTTTCTGGGGCTGTCAGCATGCAGACTAAGAAACTTTGGTCAGAGATGGTTGAGGAGGATGAGTGTGCTTCTTCTAGGTTGGCACCGGTATCTCATATTCCGGTTGATAGCCAGATGAATATGAAGGGGTGCCATATTTCAGATGAATTGTTGAACGACACCCTAATTGCCAATGTCTCTTCCACATATGGTGGGAGTGCTGGCCACAAGTCGCCGAGGTTTAGGAGTGTGTCTCCTCGATCAGAGAGAGATGTGGATATGACGAGCTCACCTAGTATCCCAGGTGGGGGTGCATGTTCAAGACCGATCGTTGTGAGTCCGTTGATGTTGAAGACAAGGACTGTTGCTGTGTCACAGGGGGATGGTACCTGTTCAGCTATGAAGAAGAATATGGTGTCTAGGGCTGTGCATGCTCCGGTTGGGCCGTCACGTACGCCGATTGCGGGAGAGAAGCAGGTGCGGCAGTAGATTGCCGCGCATACAACTTTGAGGGCCGAGGCGATCGCTTTTGGAGGAATAGCAGAAGCCTCGGTGGTTGGACTGCGGTCAAGTGGTCGACTGCAGGCTCAGCCTAATGCGGACGACACGCAGATGGCGTAGGCAATGGCGCTCGCTCAGCGTCGCGGTGATCTCCGTGTGAAAGGTACAAATTTAAATAGTAAATTTTCTTTACTTGCTTTTTCTGAAGAGGAAATAGTCGATAAAGCAAATAAACTAGGGGTGTCCTTAGGAAATTCTTCTGCGTGTCAAAAGCTGCAGCTACTTTAATTCTTGATAATGAAACTAAACGAACATTGACAATCTTAGAGAAGAATATTGATAATCCAGAAAATCATGGGAAGGTACTAAGCATAGTTTACTTGTCTCTAAAGCATCACACTTATGCGATGATTTGGTAGAAGAAGAGCAGTTTTTGGTGGAACATCATTTGCTTGTATCATCAATAGAACATTTTTGGTGGAAGAAGAGCAGTTTTTGGTAGAAGAGAGCAGTTTTTGGTGGAAGATCAAATAGAACATTTTGCTCCTGAATTTAAAGTCCCTCGCACTAGGAGGCGCAAGTCTTATGACAAAACAAATGTGCGCCGCAGCACATGCATAAAAATTAAAAAGAATTTATCATAATGTTCAGTTTGAGAGGAATGACCTGGAATAGTGAGGGATTTGGTGACCCTGCTAAACATTTCTATGTGCAAGAGGCTTTACAAGAGCACCACTTAGATTTTATAGCCCTGTTTGAAACAGGGAGGTCAAAATTACGGTGTCTTTTCTAACACACCTTTCTGCTGGTAAAAATTTCTTATGGTTTTGTTTACCATCACATGGGCGGTCTGGAGGAATTCTTGTTGGCATAAATTCAGAAACTTTAGAAGTTAAAAAGGTTGAGACTGGAGATTTTTGTGTAAAACTCCATATTCGATCTAAAAGTGATGGCTTTGAGTGGATCTTTATACCAGTATATTGAGCTACACAAGATTCACATAAGCACGGATTTCTATCGGAGTTGGTACGAATGTGTGAAACAGAACCACTAACTTTACTCTTAGGTGGTGATTTCAATATTCTTCGTGCTAGGTATGACAAAAACAATGATAATTTTAATCCTCGATGGCCTTTTAAGTTCAATGCCATCATCTAGAGTTTGGATCTCAGAGAAATTGTTCTCTCTAGTCACCAGTTTACTTGGTCTAATCGAAGGGACACTCAAACTTTTAAAAAGTTACATCGTGTCCTCGCTAGTGTGGAATGGGAGAATAAATATCCCTTAGTTTCGGTTAGGGCTTTGACGAGGTCGGGCTCTGATCATACTCCACTTTTAATAGATTCAGGTAATCAAGCTCATATTGGAAATGAAGCCCGCTTCTCATCTGAACTTTCCTGGTTGCGTCAAGAAGGTTTTTATGAGATGGTGAAGAACGAATAGAATAGTGTAACTGTTGGGACTACATCTATGCAAAAATGGAAGAATAAAATACGACATCTTCGTCTTTTCCTTAAGGGCTGGACAAAAAACAAAAGTGGAAAATATAGAAAAGAGAAAGAGAGGCTATTATCTATAATTGATATCGTCGGATTGATGACAAGTACACCATGAGGGAGTCCTCGAGGCGTGCGGAAGAGAGAGGTGTGAGACGTACGGTGTTCCGGGACAGTGAGCACACAAGTTTACCCAGTTGAATCACTAATTTGACGGATACTACTCTGCTAGCAATCGATGTCTGGCAGAGCCGGAATATGGGTTATAAGGGTTCGCCTGTGCGAGTTGAGATTGTGATTGTAAGGGGTGCCCTAAACGCTCTCCCTAGGACGGCTTATATAGATATCCGGCCTAGGGTTTACAGGAGAGATCTATCCGGCTACGACTAAGAGTCGGTTACAGAGTACATCTTGAACTACAAGTAACACTATGGGCCTATATCGGTAAGTCTTCTGGGCCTTCCCGTAGCCGGATTGGACTCTGTCTCTTCTCCCTGACTGGGCCGCCCGTGAAGCAAAGCTCTAACCCGAAGTGGGCCACCCTGGTCAGTGAGGACTATGAGGATACCCGGAAAGTATATCCCCAATAGCAGCCCCCGGAAGTCTCCAAGATCCAAAGTCGGATTCATCATCGTCTAGCTTAATCTTCGGCTTGCAGAATCTTGAAGGGTTCCTGAAACTTCAAAACAAAAAATACGATCCGGGTCTCAAAAGTTAGTCGGACCTATCAATAGGTTATTCGGATTTCCAGCTTGATATTCAAACTAAGCCGGATCTTGGTCTCTGACATCATCTGACACCGGTCACGGTCAAGTCACGTCACTGACAAACATCCTGTCAGCACGACCGTTGGTGGGTCCGCCGTTCACGGAACCGAGGCGCCGTTTTAATGCGTGCATGGAGATCGAGGCGGCGTAATCATCGCGTGGGAACTTCCCAGTCCGTTCCACGACGCGTGGCGTATTTACTGTGCCATTTGCACGAATCTTGGCGCGGTTCGGTGGTTATAAGGGGTGAGGATTCCCTTTTCCTTGTCTTCTTCACCTATTCCCTTTGTCGTTTCCTTCTCCTCCACTTCTCCCACGCGCACAGAGCTCCTCTACCTCCAGATTCCTAGCGCCGCCCACCTAAGGTCACCGGCGCATCGGAGGAATGGCTTCATCCTCATTATTTGGCTTGGCTGCGGCAGCAGCGGCGGCGACGATGGCGGTAGAGAAAGAAAGCAACCGCGGGGTTTGGATCACGTGCATCCTCGACGACGCCAAGCTCACCAGCATGGAGAACGAAGGACTCCTCCGTGCCAGCGACTGGGGGAGCGGTTTCGGTGAAACCGTCCCCAACCCACGCGCCGACGAGCGGGTGCACTTCGGCACCCACCTCGACAGAGGTTTGTCATTCCCTCCCTCGGAATTCTTTTCCGAGGTGATAGATCACTACGGTGTTCAGCTTCACCATCTTCCCCAAACTCCTTTTTAGAGATGAGCGCCTATGCGTCCTTGTGTGAGGGGTATCTCGGCATTAGGCCGAGTCTCATTCTCTTCCGGTTTTACTTCCATGTCCGGAGAAACTCTATCACCGCCAGTAATCCTTATATTACCGGCACTATTAGTCTTTCGGTTAGACGTGAGCATGTCTATCCTAGGATTTTAGCTAGTGAGTCGGTCAAACAGTGGCCGACCACCTTCTTTTATCATAAGGATATTCCTGCTCCCGACAAAGCTTCCGCTTTGCCGGCTTTCGTCGACGGAGCCACCACGCCTCGAGCATCCTAGGACGAGGCTCCTTCGGCTCTTAGTGACGATCTGATTTGCGCCAAGAGACGGATCGAGTATCTGATGAAGCATAAGGGCCTGAGAGGGTCCGACTTGGTCCAATCTTGGGTAGCACGCCGGATCCAGCCTCTCCAGCACCATGGCGACCGTCTGATGCATTCCATCACGGCGTCCAAAAATGACTCCCTCCGCATCATCCCTAAGGCTTTAAAGCCATAGGACTACATAAGCTAGATCAAATGGCTGATAAAGGAGCGGATCGAGAGGAAGATCCCGGATTTATCTCTGGACATGCATATAGCGGAAAACCATGTAGTGCTGGTAAGCTTTAGCAGTAACCCCTTTTTATATGTTTCACCTTTAAGTTATTTCGCAACACTGAGATATTATCTTCTTTTCAGCTTGCCGACCTCCCTGAGTCGGAGTTTGCTCCGATCGAGGGATATCCTCCCAAGTTTTCTCAGGAGGAGGAATTGGTCCCACTGCCGGATGTTGTGCCCAGGAAGCGCAAAGCTCCGACAGTGTCCATCGGCACAAAGGAAGTGCCAGTTGTGAAGAGGTAACTTTCTGCACAACTTCCGCCTTTATACTTTACTCATGATTTCTTCCGAGATATAATGTTATCCATTCTATTACTTTCTCAGAGCTAAGAAGCTCATCAAGGGCAAAGGGAAGGGGAACATCTCGAAGCTCCTATGTCAGACGAAGCTAACTATGGCTTCTCCTGTCACAGCTCCTCCGACTCCTGCCCCTCAACCTTCTGCAGCGCCGGTGATTACTCCATCCCCGGTCGTCATAGAAGATCCGGCTCCCTCAATAGGGCCAGTGACCCTTGAGTCGCAGATTGACGTCACCGTATGTGGCTCATGTTGTGATAAGGGTGAACCCTCTTCGGGTAATGATCCCTCGGTAGAGACCTTCACTGAAAATCTCTTGAACAATCCAAGACTTGCCAAATTTGGCCTGTCTCGGAAATCCGTGGAGGAAATCCAGCGGCTGGCCCAACAATGCCTAGAGAGCCGAAATCTCTCTGCCAAAGAAGAAGCACAAGAAGCGGAGGACATCAAGTATTCTGATCTTCTCGAACAAGTCCGCCTTCGCGACGAGGGACTAAGAGCTGGTGTGCTTCCACCACCTCCGGTTATTCCACTCACCCTCGCCGAGAAGGTTACCACTGAGGTGAACATGTGCTTGAGCAAGCTCACACATGAACATAATGTAAGTCGGAATTCCAACTCAGCTTTTCTTTATTGTACTTTATATCATATCCTCTAGCCCCCAAGCATGAAGTTGGATAAACAATCCGGGTTTATGCTTCATTAGGATGCCAAAGAACGAACTAGTATAGCCCCAAGGCTCGTGCTAATATTAGCTACAATATTAGCCCGAGTCTTTAGTAGACCTCTGACTCTAGGTATTCTGACTTACAGAAAGTTAATTCATGTAAATAGGAATTGTTGAAGAATGTCTGCAATAAGCGGAGAGAGATCAGAGCTCTCTGACTTAAAAATGCTGAGCTTAAAGTTTCCAAGGATGAGGCCGAAGGTAAACATTCCGAGACTCAAACTTGTGTTTTCATAGTCGAATATTTTTTGCTGAACTGTTGTTCTTTTTGACTTACAACACTGATAAAGCAGTCCTGTGCTATGATCGAAGAGGCCGAGAATCTGAAGACCTTGGTGGTGGAAAACAAGGATCTCCGCCGAGAGCTAGACCAGCTTAAGGCGGATCATGAGAAGAGCATTTCTCAAGTTCTCGAATCCTCCTCCATGGCCACCGTGGAGCATGATCGCAAGATTACACTCCACGAGCAGAAAATCTCGGATCTCAATGACGAGCTTTGCAGAGAGAAGGAACTTTCCGAGGCGCTCCGGGCTGAACTCCGGAGTCTTCGTGAAGAGAAAACCAAAGTTGATGACGTCATCTTTGGTATGTTTCGATCTTTCTGATTTGTTTACATTCTTCGACTCTTTCGATGTCGGATTTATTAACCATTTTGTGTTATATGCATAGGTCCTCTGAACTTGACGGACTCCACCTCTGCCGAGCCTCGCACCCACCGGCTTACCCAAGTTGGTGATTTGCTTCATGACTTCCGCCAATCCATCGAGGATATTGGCGAAGCTCTCAAAGTTCCGGACATGCATAGCATGTCTGACTTTCAGGTGCGGGACAAGGCAAAGGAGATGCCGCGCTTGTCCAGGACTGGAACATGTCCTATGCGCGATCCGTAGCGCAGAAAGCTCTCACCATGGTCATGAGCCACCATGGAAGCATGGAAATATGGCAAGTGACCAGAGGGTACTCTACTATGGACGAAGACGGCCAGAAGCAGGATATCAAAGCCATCATGGACTCCTGTGCCGGATATGGGTGCCGTGTAGCTGACTTGACCAGTTACGACACTCCCTTCTTCAATTGCGTGGACACGCCGCCTCCGCCTCCGGAAGAAGCAGCCGAAGTTTCCGATGATGAACAAACCATATCGGATTTGGACATCTCGGATTGTTATCAGGCCAAGGCCGATGCATCCAGCGAGCCGACAACTCCTACCTCTTCTCCTGCATCATAGATTATCAGAAACAAATGTGTTATTCTGAAAATATTATGGGTCTGTAAATATGTAGTATGATACTTTTTGCTAGTGCTAAGTTTTAATCTATTCAGCACTTTTGGCTTTTAAATTTTGTGTGCCTGAAATGTTTACATAAGCACTTATACTTTTTTCTCTACACTTATTGTTTATCTGGCTTTCTGCCTCGTCTCTTTCGTGAGCCGGCTAAACTTTCAGCTCGGAAACTTTGCCGAGCAACGGAGCTCAATTGATAAACCAGTTTAAACTTAGAAACAAAGCCGGCTTCCAGTACCAACAATTCACTACTCAGAAAATACCCGCATCCGGCAATCAGATAAATAACCAAAGTATAAACTAGAAACTTTAGAGTTATATCCGAGGGTAGCATATTTAGAATCGGAAATCTAAACCAGAACAATCATGAGCGTAAAGTACTTTCAAGTATTCTGAGATTTTCGACTATGACATGATCATTCAGAAATAAGATGGTAAAAACTTCTCAAAAAAACTTTGAGGCAACCAAAACTTTTATTTCTCTCAGAACATGTGCATATATATGATTACAAAGAAGGATAAACTAAGAATAAAAGGGACGTAGCTGAGCAATATTCCATGGTCTGTCTAACTCATCCGGATTTGTACTGCCTCCAGCTCTCTTTCTCTTCTTAGTAGCAGGTCTTTCTTTTACTGGCCTCATATCAGTTAGGTAGTATGAACCATTGTGCAATACTCGACTAACTAAAAATGGCCCTTCCCATACTGGGGAAAGTTTGTGCTTTCTTTGTTGCACAAGCCGGAGAACCAAATCACCCTTATGGAAAGATTTGTTTCTGACTCTCTGGCTATGATACTTGCGTAACTTCTGCTGATAGGCTGTTGATCTCATTTTAGCAACGACGCGAACTTCTTCAACTAAGTCGAGATCATTTTGTCGAGAAATCTCGGCATCCTCTTCTATATACGCGGACACTCTAGGAGAAGTGTGAATCACATCACTAGGAAGAACTGCTTCTACACCATAGGCCAAGAAGAAAGGTGTGTATCCGGTTGACCTGTTCGGAGTTGTTCGTAAACTCCATATTACAGAAGGTAATTCCTCTGCCCAAGCCCCCGCAGCACGTCGTAGTGGTGCTTCGAGTCTCGGTTTTAGGCCTTATAGGATTAAACCATTTGCTCTTTCGACTTGTCCATTAGCCTGTGGATGTGCGACTGACGCAATGTCAAGCCGAATATTTTGTTCGTTGCAGAATTCGGCAAGTTCTCCCATAGAGAAATTACTCCCGTTGTCCGTGATAATATTATGCGGATAACCATATCGGATTATAACATCCTCGACAAGTCTTTTGGATGTTGCTCCATCACAACTAGTGACGGGTTTAGCCTCAATCCATTTGGTAAATTTATCCACCATCACTAAGAGGTGAGTAAATCCACTTGGAGCCCATTTAAACGGTCCTACCATGTCAAGCCCCCAGACTGCGAAAGGCCATGTTATAGGTATTATTCGTAGCTGATTAGCCGGAACATGAGCTTGCTTGGCGTACTTTTGGAAGCCTTTGCACGTCTTGACCAGCCGTTCGGCATCTGCCTGAGCTGTAAGCAAGAAAAAATCGTGCCGGAACGCTTTTGCCACTAAAGATTTGGCTGCAGCATGGTGACCACACTCGCCTTCGTGGATTTCTCAGGCTGTTGATCTCATTTTAGCAACGACGCGAACTTCTTAGACTAAGTCGAGATCATTTTGTCGAGAAATCTCGGCATCCTCTTCTATATATGCGGCCACTCTAGGAGAAGTGTGAATCAAATCACTAGGAAGAACTGCTTCTACGCCATAGAACAAGAAGAAAGGTGTGTATCCGGTTGACCTATTCGGAGTTGTTCGTAAACTCCATATTACAAAAGGTAATTCCTCTGCCCAAGCCCCCGCAGCACGTCGTAGTGGTGCTTCGAGTCTCGGTTTTAGGCCTTATAGGATTAAACCATTTGCTCTTTCGACTTGTCCATTAGCCTATAGATGTGCGACTGACGCAATGTCAAGCTGGATATTTTGTTCGTTGCAGAATTCGGCAAGTTCTCCCATAGAGAAATTACTCCTGTTGTCCGTGATAATACTATGCGGATAACCATACCGGATTATAACATCCTCGACAAGTCTTTTGGATGTTGCTCCATCACAACTAGTGACGGGTTTAGCCTCAATCCATTTGGTGAATTTATCCACCATCACTAAGATGTGAGTAAATCCACTTGGAGCCCGTTTAAACGGTCCTACCATGTCAAGCCCCTAGACCACGAAAGGCCATGTTATAGGTATTGTTCGTAGCTGATCATCCGGAACGTGAGCTTTCTTGGCGTACTTTTGGCAGCCTTTGCACGTCTTGACCAGCCGTTCGGCATCTGCCTGAGCTGTAAGCCAGAAAAAACCGTGTCGGAACGCTTTTGCCACTAAAGATTTGGCTGTAGCATGGTGACCACACTCGCCTTCATGGATTTCTCTTAAGATTTCCACTCCTTCCGGAGATACGCAGCGCTAAAAGACCCTAGATACACTCCGCTTATAGAACTCACCACTAACTATAGTATAGGCTTTTGCTCGTCGGATGATCTGCCGGCTCAGAACTTCGTCTTCAGGTAATTTGCCATCTACCAAATAATCAAGGTAGGGTTGAGTCCAGCTGGGAATTACAGCCAGAACTGTTATCAACGGTGAGTTGGATTTGGTCGGATATTCCTCATCCACTCCCTTTATTGAGGGAACTTTGAGGTGCTCTAAAAAAGCGCCATCCGGGACCTCTTTCCGTGTAGAGCTTATCCGAGATAATGCATCTGCTTCCTCATTTTCTGCTCGAGGGATGTGTTGAACCTCAAACCCTTCGAATGATTTAGATAAATCATCCACGACAGCTTTATATGCTGCCATGTGTTTATTTGCGTTACAAATATCCGACACTCGTTGAGCAACAAGATCCGAATCTCCGTAACACATCAAACGTTGGATGCCGATATCCTTAGCAATCTGGATTCCATGCAACAGTGCTTCATACTCGGCAATATTATTTGTCGCTATGAAGTGGATCTGCAACACTAGAAGTTTATCTCCTTGGGGTGAATTGAGCACCACGCCAGCCCCCCGAGCCCCTGCGAGCCTTAGACCCATCAAAGTATAGGGTCCAATATTCCGACTCAGGGAGGGTCATATTCTACTTTGTCTCTGTCCAATCAGCAACAAAGTCGGCAAGGATTTGAGATTTGATTGCTGTCCGTGGTTTGTACTCAATATCGAAAGCTGAGAGCTCTATGCCCCATTTGGCGACGCGTCCTATGGCGTCACTGTTGTTGATTATATCTCTCATGGGAGCTGTGGTCAGCACGGTAATTGGATGCTCATGAAAATAATGTCGCAGCTTACGAGATGCTAAGAACACACCATAAGCTAGCTTTTGATAGTGCGGATACCGCTGTTTCGATTCTGTCAAGATCTCGCTGACAAAGTAAGTTGGACGCTGCATCAAGTGTTCCTGATTTTCCTCTGGTCTCTCCACTACCATAACGATACTGACGACTTTGTTTGTCGCAGCAAGATAGAGCAACATCGGTTCCTGTGGTTCCAGTGCAGCAAGGATGGGAGCAGATGAGAGTACATTTTTAGGTCTTGTAGTGCGGATTCAACTTCGTCAGTCCACACAAAACCTTTGGTCTTTTTCAAGAGTTTGTATAATGGTGCGTCTCTCTTACCGAGCCGGCTTACAAACAGACTGACTGCAGCGATGCAACCAGTTAGTCTTTGTACGTCCTTCAGGCGAGTTGGCCTGGAAATATTGAGTATAGCCTTGATTTTGTCCCGGTTCACCTCTATGCCTCATTGAGACACGATGAAACCTAACAATTTTCCGGCTGGGATTCCAAAGAAGCATTTCTTCGGATTAAGTGTTATGTTGTATTTTCATAGATTGGCGAATGTTTCCACCAAGTCAGAAATCAACTATTCCTTCTTTTTGGACATCACCGCAATATCATCCATATATGCATGCACACTGCGTCCGATTTGATCGTGGAGGCAACGTTGCATTGTGCGCTGGTACGTAGCTCCTGCGTTCTTCAGCCCAAAGGGCATCGTAACAAAACAGAAGGTTCTGAAGGGGGTTATGAATGAAGTTTTGACTTTGTCAGATTCCTTCATCCGAATTTGGTGATAACCAGAATATGCGTCGAGAAAAGAGAGGAGTTCCGAGCCTGCCGTAGAATCAATAACTTGATCAATCCTAGGTAGAGAGAACAGATCTTTAGGACAAGCCTTGTTCAAGGCAGTATAATCAACACACATCCTTAAATCAGTGGTGTCCTTTTTAGGGACCATTACAGGATTGGCCGACCACTCAGTGTGGATGACCTCTTCTATGAATCCAGCTAACTCGAGCCGTGCTAGTTCCTTAGCTATTGCCTTACGCTTTTCATCGACGAAACGTCGTAAGGACTGTTTGACGGGTTTAGCGTTCAGGTTTACATTTAAAGAGTGCTCGTCAAGTTCCCTAGGTACTCCGGTCATGTTAGATGGCTGCCATGCGAAGATATCTTGATTTGCTTTGAGGAACTTGACGAGCATGCTTTCCTATGCACTATCTAGGCCTGCGCCTATCTGGGTCACCTTGGAGGGGTCATCATCCTTCAACGACATCTTCTTCGTCTCTTCTGATGCCTTGAACTCTGGATTCGGCTTTGTCACCTCCTTCTTCGTTGCAGGCATCTCGGACGGATCTATGCTCTTCTTGATCTCCTGGTACTCCTGGGCGTGCAACATGACTTCAGCAAAGGCGGCATTTCCATCCTCGCACTCTCGCGCTTTCTTCGGGTCTCCCGTGATGGTGATCACGCTGTTGGGACCTAGAATTTTCATCATATTGTAAATGTAACACGGACGAGCCATAAAAGCCTATAAGCCGGAAGTCTGAATATAGCATGGTACGCGCTCTTGAACGGGACCACTTCGAAGGAAAGTGCCTCCGTCCGATAGTTCTTTGGAGTTCCAAAGGTAACATCCAAAGTGATTTCTCCCAGGGAATTTGCTTGTCTTCCTGGGACAACCCCGTGAAAGATCACAGAGCTGTGGTTCAGCTGGGTCTCCGAGATCTTCATCCAGCACAATGTTTTGACATACAAAATATTAATACTGCTGCCACCGTCCATGAGAGTCTTGGAGAAACCATAACCGTCAATAAGTGGATTGCCGATTAAGGCGTATTTTCCTTGCTTGTGCAACTTAGGCGGATGGTCAGCATGGTCAGCATGGTCAAATGTGATTGCCACTTTCGACCAATCCAAGAATTGAGGGACATCCGGAACTATTGCATTGAGCTCATGTAGAACTGCCTTTTTGACCTTTGCTGGTTGAGATCCGAGGAAGGTGACATAAGTGTCTTTCTTGGTCGGAAATTTTTTCTTCCCTTCCGGCTTGGGATTTGAAGCGTCTGCTTCCTCCATGTCGGAATCTTCCTTGGTCTCTTTATCCTTTTCGGGATTATTCTTTCCCTTCTTTCTCTTAGCTTTGTAGCCAGCAGTATCATCTCTTTTAATGTCGTAAATGAAACAACACTTGGTGTTTGTGTGGGACGAGCCCCCATTGGCGTCTAAGTGATGCACACATGGGTTATTGACAATGTCGGCCCAAGAGTAGGTTTTTCCGGGTTGCTGGTCACCTTTACATTGGACTCTTGACGTCCCACGACCGCGTCCGTGGCCACCGCCATGTCCTCCTCGTCCTCCAGACCCGAAAGTAGCAGTGACCACTGCCTTTTCCGTGTTGGGTTTTTCTTCCGAGATATTCTTGCGCTTCTGAGCTTGTTCTTTGGTTGTTTAGCTGACGGTGGCACAGCCAGGGCGTTAAGTAATCCCTCTACATCATCGTCAGCATCTGCATATTTGCTCGCTGTTTCTATCATCTCTCCCAAATCAGTGACTTTGTCACACTTCAAGCGATGATGTAGTAAACCAATTGGGAGACCTGCAATGAAAGCTTCAATCGCAGTTTGGTCATTTACTCCTTCATAGGAGTTCTTGGTGTCGATCCATCGTCCGAGATAATCTCGGCAAGTTTCTCTGGATTTTTGGATGCAACGCTGTAGGTCTCCAACCGTACAGGGCCTCCGGTATGTGCCTTCGAAATTCCGAAAGAACGCACTTTGCATGTCATACCAGTTGTGGATGGTGTTCTCTGGAAGTTCATTGAGCCATGATCGTGCCGTCTTTCGCAACATAAGTGGGAGATATCGGGTTGCGACCAGGCTATTTCCACCTTTGGCGATGCAGCAAGCTTGGAAGAAATCCTGTAGCCAAGTATCTAGCCGAGCTATGCTGTCGTAGGCTTGGATATGTCTTGAGATAGAAAATCCTTCCGGGAATCTTGTAGCTCTTATGCGTGGTCCGAAGCACTTTGGGCCCATGTATATGTCGTCATTTTCATAGCACCACGCCTCTATATTGGAGTTAATCCTGTGCCTTGCATCATTTGGGGATAGAGATCGTCCTGAGTGACGGCTATGGCTGCGGTGCCTTGGAGCCGAACTTCGGCTTCTGCCACCACCTCCTCCACCATGACGCCCTCCTTGGCCTCCTTGTGAGTCGTTGTGATGGCTACTTGGTGGAGAGGGTGGAGCAGTTAGGTTATTTCCGGCTGATCGCCGGCCTCCGTCCGGAGCATCATTATTCCGGTTTTGGGGAGGGTCTTCATTGTGACGAGCCCCCTGCCAGCTTGTCTTAGCACGGTGTCCGTTGTTTTCTCGCCCGTCATCCGGACGGCTTGCGTGTCTAGGAGGTGGCATTCTTTGTCGGTCCTCCTCCCGACGTTTCTCTTTATCTTCTCCCCTGCGATCTTTCGAATCTCACCGGGGAAGATTCCTTGGATTCAGTGTAGCTATTGCCTCTTGCTCTGCAACTAGGTTAACGTTACGCCAGTGACGCGCAGCTTTGTGGTGCTGTCTTGAAGATCCGGTTCTTGAGTAGTTGTCTTCCCAACGGTCGGAACAATGTTGCTATTCCGGAACACGTTGGGGTCTTACATTGGCCCATGCCGGATCTGTGCGACATTGGTCAGAATCGGAGACCAGTTTTTGACTTCCGGACAGGGAAACCTTTTGCTACTCCAGTCCTTTGTTGAGTAGTTTGATTCCCAACCGGATCTACTCCGGGCCTGGATTAGCCGATAGGATTTCCTGAGCCGCAACGGTGTTCTGTACTGGCGTTGGATACACCCAATCCCCATTGCTGTCGTGTCGAGGCATCCCAAGTTCTCCTCCAAAAAGGACTTTGTGAATCTGTGGGAATTGGTCGTCATGAGTATGAAGTTTCCCGGTCTTCTGATGTTGCCTGGAGTTGTACTTCTCCGCAATTGCCATGCATTTCTTTTCCTCCTTAATGTTTTTGGCTTCATCGAGGAGTACTTGGTGACACGCTTCTAGGGCCTGGGCCCTCTCGTCTAGCTCTTCAGTAGTAAGTCCTGCAGCTATAGGAATATGTGTGGTTAATGCAACATCGATGAGTTTACGCGCACCTTCAGTGATCACGTCTCTGTCCACCGAATCTTCTTTGGGCTCGTTTGGGATAAGTGCTCCATCCGAGTCCTCCTCATATTCCTCGGCAATCACCTCCTCCGCCGGAGGGTCTTTCGCCGGGGTTTTGTTCTTCTTCTTCTTTGCCTTCTTGGCAGCGCCGGTAGCAAAGACGGCTTTGGGTCCGTTTCCCGGAGTCAAGCTCTGATCGGTACTTGCGGATATCTGGACCTCGGGTTTATCTCCGATTTCCATATCATCCTATGCTTTGGGAGAGCATTCTTCGGATCCTTCGTCCATGTCTTCTCCCTTTGCAGCAGCTGTGGAGTTAACCTCCTCTTCATATTCTGGGGAGAACTTCCGAAAATCTTCCGATGTCATCGAGTCATCCGAGGATGCTGGTAATTCGACGCTTGTTCCGATAGCCTCCAGCACGGAGTCGGTGTTGCCTCCAGCATCGGCGGAGCCGGATCCAGAGCCCACATATCCGACAAAGTGCGACACACCCCTCCTGAGATAACCGTGGTCTTCGTAGTAGGCTTTGTCAAAACGTTTGATGGTCTCGAGGATTTCGTCTACGCCCGAGTTTTGCATTATCATGCGTCTTAGTGTGTATCTCAGGAAAGGCCTGTCCGTCTCGGCGTCATCAGAGCCGGGACCATCGTTGTTACTATGCTCCTCCTGGATTTCGACTTCAGCGGGTGGGTCGATCTGGGATTTAATCTCTCCAGGGAGATCCACTCCAGATTCAACTTGGGCCGCCAGGTCTGCTTTAGGCTCGGATTTCTCCACTATCTCCGCAACTGGTGCGGGTTGGGTGGGTTTAGGGTTTTCTGAGATCCAGAACTCTGCCGCCTCCGCGGACAAAGGGACCCCGAAATTTCTTCTGCCTCTATCATCACCGCTGGGGTGGGTGGGGCAGGTTCAGCGAAACCGATGTAAACTTCGATCTCACCAAAAGACATGATGGTGTAGGTGGTCACGGATTCCCTAGCCAGAATCCAAGTCTTGTCGAGAACGATGAGAGGGACGTCACTGGCGTAGAGGATGCGACCAACGGCGATAGTCTCGCTGATTCCGATTCTTGCAGATTTCGCTCGGAACATGGATCCGAAGCTCACTTGCCCCACGGTGGGCTCCAACTCTCGTCGGATTGATGACAAGTACGCCATGAGGGGGTCCTCGAGGCGTGCGGAAGAGAGGGGTGTGAGACATACGGTGTTCTAGGATGGTGAGCACACAAGTTTACCCAGGTTCGAATCCGCCGACTTTGGACGGATCCTACTCCTGCTAGCAATCCAGTAATACGACAGAGCCAGAATATGGGTTACAAGGGTTCTCCTGTGCGAGTTGAGATTGTGATTGTAAGGGGTGCCCTAAAGGCTCTCCCTATGACAACTTATATAGACATCCAGCCTAGGGTTTACAGGAGAGATCTATCTGGCTACGACTAAGAGTCGGTTACAGAGTACATCTTGAACTACAAGTAACACTATGTGCCTATGTCGGTAAGTCTTCTGGGCCTTCCCATAGCCGGATTGGACTCCGTCTCTTCTCCCTGACTGGGCCGCCCGTGAAGCAAAGCTCTAACCCGAAGTGGGCCACCCTGGTCAGTGAGGACTGTGAGGATACCCGAAAAGTATATCCCCAACAATTGATGATTTAGATATTAAAGCAGAAATGGTCCCATTGAGTACAACCGAAAAGGATACTCTGAAAAAGGCAAATGAAAGTATTAACAAACTTAGGCGGGATGAAGAGACTAAATGGGCCCAAAGAGCTAAGGTTAGACACACTCAGGAAGGTGGAAATAACACCAAATATTTTCACTTGATCGCCAATGGCAAACACATGAAGAAAAATATATTTTAGTTAGATCAAGAGGAAGGAACCATAGTGGGTGAAGATAACTTGAAGGTCTATATTACTGAGTATTAAAAAAAACCTTTTGGTGATCCTGATCAAAATGGTTTCTCCATGATGAAGAACCGCGTTGAGTATATTCTGAAGTTGACTGTAGAAGAGAATGCTATTGTAACAACTGAGTTCTCCGAAAAACAAGTTCATGAGGCTATTTTTGAAGTGCAACGTAATAAAGCTCTCGGGCTGGACGGTTTTCCCGCGGAGTTTTATCAGACTTTTTGGGAAGTTGTTAAACTTGATTTGATGGCTCTATTCAGCCATTTGCATAGAGGGGAATTACTACTATTTAAATTGAATTTCGTTGTAATTACTCTACTTCCAAAAAAGGAGAATGCCATTCAAATTCAGCAATATAGACCAATTTGTCTTTTAAATATGAGCTTCAAATATTTACAAAGGTGGCGACCAACCGTATAACATACCTAGCTCATAAAGTGATCAAACCAACACAAACGACTTTCATGCCGGGACGACACATTCTTGAGGGTGTTGTTGTCCTTCATGAGACAATTGATACATTGCAAATGTATTTATAATTTTTGATGTTCCATGCTTGGTTTTATCTACTTTCTTGTGTTTTGTCCACACTTTGGAGTACTTTTTATATGATTTCTTGGACTGCCCTATTAACAAGAGCCACAATGCCAGCTGCCTGTTTTCTGCTGTTTTTGGTTCCAGGAAAGTCAGAAAATGAATATTCTCGGAATTGGACGGGACAAAAGCCAAAAATCCTATTTCACCAGAAGACTCCCGGAGCCATAATATGAGACGGAGTGGGGCTAGGGCCCAGCCACACCACCTGGCCGCGCGGGCAAGCCTAGGCCGTGCTAGGGGATGGTCTGGCCGCCCCAGACACCCCCTCGGTCTCCCTCTTTGCCTATAAGTTGCCTCCTGACCTAAAAACTCAGGGGGGGGGGGTTTGACGTTTTTTAGGAGTTCTGCTTTGCCACCACCACCAGATTCCACGAAACAACACCAGAAACTCCGTTCTGGCACCCTGCCGGGATGGGGAATTGGAGGAGATCATCGCCATCATCATCACCATCTCTTCTCCATCGACCATCCATGTTTCCCCCATCTATGAGTGAGTAATCCCCCGTTGTAGGCTATGGGGATGGTAGGGATTGGATGAGATTGTTCATTTAATGACATCAGATTGTTAGGGCATGGTGCCTAGTATCTTCTATTAGTGCTTTATGACTTTGTTGCGACTTGTTATGCTTGATGCCTGTCACTAGGGCCCGAGTGACATGATTTCAGATCTGAACATGTTATTGATTCATTATGATAGTATTGTTTTGGTCTTATCTGCAAGTTGTATACACACGTTGTTCTCCGGAACCAATGGCCCCGAAGTGACAGAAATCGGGATAAACGGAGGGAATGGCTTTGATGTGAGGATCACATGTGTTCATGGAGTGTTAATGCTTTGCTCCGGTGCTCTATTAAAAGGAGCACCTTAATTGCCAGTAGTTCCCTTGAGGCCCCGCTGCAAACGGGCTGGCAGGACAAAAGATGTTGTGCAAGTTCTCATTGCGAGCACGTATGACTATATATGAAACACATGCCTAGGATTATCTAGTACTTGGATGCTTATTCTTATTTATATGCAATTGCCCTATGTTCTGATTGCTATGTGAATTGTCTTGTCCATGCAACGCCCGTCCATCCATCCCTATGCCTACCGCACTCGAATCCTACTGTTTACTGCTATTGTTACTGTTGTCTTTACTTTACTACTGCTGCTACTTTACTATTCCTACTACAAAACTGTTGCTACTGATAAACTGTTGTGAGCAAGATTGTTTCTAGGTGCAGCTGAATTGATAACTCAGTTGTTAAGACTTATAAATATTCTTTGGCTCACCTTGTGTCGAATCAATAAATTGGGTTTCACTTTCCTCGAAAATACTACGATACACCCCCTATACTTGTGGGTCATCAACAATTCATGAATTGCATCGGAAAAAGCTTGATGGTGTGCTATTCAAAATTGATTTTGAAAAGGCATACGAGGCCATTTCTTCAATAGGTGTTACGCATGAAAGGTTTTGATCCTAAATTTTGTGATTGGATTAAAGATTTTGTGCAAGGTGGAAGTGTTGGAATAAGGGTAAATGATGATATTGGATATTTCTTCCAAACTCAAAAAAGTTTGAGACAAGGTGATCCCCTGTCTCTGATACTTTTTTAACATTATTGCTAATATGTTAGCTATCTTAATTGCACGGGCCAAGGAAGATGGCCAAGTTAGTAGCTTAATACCTCATCTGGTTGAGGGAAGAGTTTCTATCTTACAATATGCGGATGATACTATCTTATTTATGGAGCATGATCTGGAGAAGGCCATAAACATGAAGTTGATCTTAAGCATTTTTGAACAGCTGTCCGGTCTGAAAATTAATTTTCATAAGAGCGAGATTTTTTTTTGGTAAAGCAAAAGAGATAGAACATCAGTACAAGCATATTTTTGGATGCAAGTCTGGTTCTTTACCTTTTCGATATCTCGGCGTACCTATCCATTACAGGAAATTGTGAAACGCGGAATGGAATCCGATTGAGAGTCGTTTTATGATCAAGTTGGGATGTTGGCAAAGTAATCTACTCTCTTACGGAGATATATTGGTGTTAATTAATTCTGTTCTTACCAGTTTGCCGATGTTCATGCTCTCATTTCTTGAAGTACCGGCTGGAGTACGAAAACAGTTCGATTTCTTCCGATCGAGATTCTTTTGGCAGAGTCATGACACGAAGAAGAAGTATATATTATCAAAGTGGAATATAATTTTTCGTCCTAAAGATCAAGGTGGGTTGGGTATTGAAGTACTTGAAATAAAAACAGGTGTTTGCTTAGCAAATGGCTATTCAAAATACTTATGGAGGAGGGTATTTGGCAACAGTTGATACAAAACAAGTACTTACGTTCTAAAACATGGCTCAGGCTGAGGTGCAGCCGACAGACTCACCATTTTGGAAAGGTCTTATAAAAGTTAAAGGTGATTTCTTTAAGAGGTTTTTTTTAAGGTGGGTGATGGATCTTCAGTGTGCTTCTGGGAGGATGTGTGGCTTGGAGACACGCCTCTTGCCCAACAATACTCAACATTATATAACATTGTGCATCACAAAAATGTACTCGTCGCTGATGTTCTAGGACAGACACCGGTAAACATTGATTTTAGGCGTGCGCTAACTGGTAATAAATGGAACGATTGGATACATTTATGCCAGCGATTAATGGGAGTACAACTTATAGATAAACATGATAGTTTTATTTGGAAACTGACGTCTACGTGTTCTTTTACAGTTAAATCTATGTACCTTGATCTCATGAATGACCACACGGTATATTTACGAAAGTACTTATGGAAGTTAAAAATCCCACTAAAAACAAAAATATTTATGTGGTTCCTTAGTAACAAAGTTTTGTTAACAAAGGATAATTTGGCAAAGCGTAATTAGCATGGATATGAGAAGTGTTGTTTTTGTGACTCTATGGAGACTAGAATACTTATTTCTTTCATGTCCTTTTGCAAAAATAATTTGCGTATGCTTTACTTCACTTATAATATTACGCCACCCTCCAATATCACCAATATGTTTGAAAATTGGCTAAATGGGATTGATAAGAAAACTAAAGCTAGAATTCGTGTTGGTGTTTCAGTTTTATGTTGGGCAATTTGGAAATATAGAAATAACATTATCTTTAACAAGAAAACTGGAACCAATTTTTTGCAGGTTATATGTATGACGGTGTATTGGACTCTTTTATGGTCCTACCTTTTCCCGGTAGAGCAGCGGGATCTCATGGCTATTGGCTGCAACCAGCTCTTGACGGTCACTCAGGATTGCTATTTTTAGGCTACTGGGTGGCGACATATTAATAGGCTTCAAGATGGATAGATTTTTGTTGCTTTTCATATTTCGATGGTTGATACTTATCTCAACTATCTCTGATCCATGAGTGTAATATTTTGAATCACTTGAACCACTTAATAAAGCATACTGTGTGCATCTATTGACGCAGAGGCCGGGGTCTCACCCCATTTCGAACAAATCAAGCACACTTTTGACTGGTTTCTTTGTTTGTTCTACCAGGTGAATCTAGCACATGTTCTGCTAATTTCGCGTAGGACCATTCTTGCAATGCAGTCATTGAAAAGGTGCACCCTAGGCTAGTTTATATTACTGTTGTTTTTGTCTTCCACGCAACGAATAAGATTAAAGTCCGCACCCACCACTATTGGGTGAGTGCAGGTCTCAATTTTGGCCTCCAACTCCTCTAGAAACACTCCATACTTAGAGTGATCTATAGGGCCATAGACTCTTATAGATTCAAACTTGTACTTCTTGACTCTATGGTACATCAGAGCACTAATGAAGAACCGGCCTTGGTCAATAGAACCCACCTCAAGCACGATGCCGTGTATGCCAAGTAGCATACCACCAGAGTGACCATTTTCCAGGAGCCAACTCCAAAAGATTCTATCGCCAAGTTTGAGGCTACGAAGTTCAATATCCGAAAGCATAGGAATAAAGTCATCAATTGTACGGTGTCATTGATCGAAGCTATTATTCACACATATATGCCGAGAGGGGATGGTACAATGCAGGATGGTTGCTTGAGGTCCTTGAGACATTACTCTCAGCGCCGAGTTGGTCGATAGGTAGTGGGCATTGATGTAGACAAAGGAGGTGAGGATTTCCCGTAGTTTAAGCTAGACAATGGTGTACTTGGTATCTATTTTAATTTCTTATTCTTCAATACTCACTTTGTTCAAGCATGGAAGCCTAGAGGGCTAGATCATGTGGCACAACGAGATAAACTTTTAGCAGCGAGGAGGGAAAAAAGGCGAGCTAGGAAAGTCAAAATAAATGTTGAGTTTATAGGGGAGATGATTCGAAGAAATAAGTTACAGCGGAGGCTTACAAGGAGGTAGACAAATGAATGAGTGAAAAAATAGGGGTGTCTGTTGGGGTTCATAGATGCAAAATAAAATATCTCCCTACATGAACAACCAAGATCTGTCTATGAAGATGCAACCGAGATCTAGATTACTCGCCGATGTTGGTGTGGAATATGTAACGTCGATGTAGATGTTGATGAAGAGCGTGTCGATCCCCACAACTAGGTGTATCCCTCCTAGACATGGGGAGTTTGGATCCACTCGGTGTAGGGATCGAATGGATGATCCCTCTGCCTGTTGCACGCGTTCAGTTACCCGATCCATCAATGTTCCACCATACAGTGCTCGATGTCGACGGTGGTAGTCATGCAGCCTCACGACGTACGTGTATCACACACACACACACACACCATGGGTTCATATAGGAGGAGAAGGGAGGAGGGTCACACCCTAGGGGTCCTCCTAGGGCCAACATCTGGGCTAGGCCAGAAGCGATGACATCCCCCATATGGTGAGTGCATTACCCCTTTGATCTTGGAGATCATCCCCTTCCATATTATGGATATTTGCCATCTTCTTAATCAAGTAATATCATTACAAGAATCTGGACGACCCGCGACGCTTTTTATGACGCGACCTAAAAATGTCGCGGATTCCTGACGTTCTAGAATGTTTTGTCGTAATGAGCTCCAAGCCCCTCCATCCCGGTTATGCATGACGTTCCTTGTTTTCGTCGTGGCAAATTCGTCGCAGATTTCGTCCCAGGCCCTGAAACCCAGTTTGCCATTTCGTCTGGTGCAAAATTCATCATGGATTTTGTCACAGCAGATATTCGACAGTTTTTTTTGCATCGACCGTCTCCTTCGTGCTTCAACCCCACTTGTCAGATCGGTGTCAACGTTACGTACGTAGTGTATCTCATGGTAGTGCTAGGTTCGACGCGGCTTCCTGACGTTTTCCTGAAGTTTTCCTGACGCGGCTTCATCACGTTTTCCGCCGGCCCCAGATGTGAGTGCGTTTTATAGAAATTAAATAACAGAAAAACATTTCATGCAGTAGATGGAATCGAACCGTCAACCAATCTTTTGCAGAACTAACTTGCAACTGATGCATCTGTCCATTGGTTTTGTGCTGATCTACAACTTTATTCTATATATTACATACCAGCTCTCAATCACAGGAAAGTGATAACCCACAAGTATAGGGGATCGTGTGTAGCCTTTTCGATAAGTAAGAGTGTCGAACCCAACGAGGAGCTAAAGGTAGGATAAATATTCTCTCAAGTTCTATCAACCACTGATACAACTCTACGCACACTAAATGTTTGCATTGTCTAGAAAATAAAACTAGAGAAACAATACGAGTAATAGAGATAGCTTTGCATGATAATAAATAATAAGAAAGTAAAGCTAGTTGCTGCAGCAATAAAATACACTAAACTAACAGAACCATGAGTGTGGAATAGTGGTGGTAATTGTGGTGGCTTTGTCTAAGTTTAAATAGCGAATAGAACAGGTTCATTGTCTTCAATGCAGTTTTCTATGTGGGAGAGGCTAAATATACATGCGCTTCACTACTTGGAATTACATGTACTATATGATTGGATTGTTAGCAAACATCCATAAGTACTAATCAATGTATTAAGGTTTACCCAACCATAGCCTTAAGTTTAATGGTCCTCTTACTCCCATACGTGCAACGTTCCTGTTCAAGGCCCTCGTGTTTCATCCACCCCAACTTTCCCCCTTCCTCTTACACATACTACAAACCTTATAATGTTTAATCCATGTGCGCACAAATATAATGGACACCAAAGGACTATACCATATCAACATATAACTCTAATAAACCAAAGACGTTCAACCATTCAATCTAAGAACAAAGAAACTACGCAAACATGACATATATCATAGGATTATAACTTATAGCATCAAACACCATGTTTACATAGGACGGTACAAAGGTGTGTGGGAGGATGAACCATTGCATACTAGGAGGATTAGGTGATGGAGATAGCGGTGAAGATGGTGAAGAGGGCAGCGGCGGCGCAGTGGACTCCTTCCCCGCCACCGGTATCATGGGGGAGCACCGCCCCTTAGCCCCCTTCCTGCACGGCTTCTTGGGAGCCCTCCCCTATGGAGATGGGTCCATGGGGGAGACAAAAACGTGGCTTTGGTGGCTGCAAATTCGTGGGTGGAGATACCCTGGGCGAATTAGGTTTCCTCCCTTTATATAGCTTCTGGGATTCCCGTTACCCCATCATGGGCTGCAGTAAATCGGGCCTAAAAGGCCCGTCTGAAATCGGAATCAGCTAAATTTTATGTCCAGAACATTTGTGGCGAAATTTCCAACAACTTTATAGTTGAAGAGTTTTCCGTTTGACGCCGTCTTCGACCCGAAACGTGACCATCTTCAAAAATAATTCTGAGACAGATTTCTAAAAAAATCCCAATTTGACTCCAACAAGGTTTCCACTTGTATTCCTGGTAATTCCTACACATCAACATAAAAAAATAACATTGTGCACTTTTGCAACTATTAGTAGGTTAGTTCAAATAAATCATAAACTTTATAAAAAAGGAGTGCCAAAAGCATATTATTAGCATAAAACCATCAAAAATAATAGATACGTTATGGACGTATCAGAAAGCAACAACATGAACACAATGAATCAAAATATATACATAGCATATGGAGATAATATTACTTAGCATGTAGAGCACCAGGTTGACAACAAGTTTCTTACCACTACAAGTTCACTAACAACATATTATGTTAATGATTCATCCAACACCACAACATAAACAAGCGGATACTTTTTGGCCTCACTACAGAACATTAACACAACCCATGAAGCCATGTAGCCCCTCATTTAAAAAGGTGAAGATACACACATTCCCCTCCCTTATTCCAGCGAGTTCGAGAACATTAGACCAGCCTCTTGTCATCCGGGCAGCATCATTCATGCCTCGGAAGAGGTTAACATGCTCAAAAGTGGTCTTATAGGAGCATGCGAGTGGTAACACCTTTGGGAGATAGCGGTTGAGGTGTGCACGGCTGTAGCTAACTGAAAAGTACTGTAGGAGAAGAAGAATATTAGTTGTTGGCTAGAGTTCACTGTGCATAATAAAATTTAACTATTGAAATGTCAAATTTTAACCATTTTGGCCTTGCCACGGATGACATTTGACTTGTTCATCTTGCACACATAGTTTGATATAGATGGCTTGTGTCGTTTAACTAACACTTTGAGGGAAGCAGCTTGGTCAGAAGTCAATTCCAAATAGTTTCCAAACACGCAGTGCTCATCGAATTCCTCAAGCCCCATCATACTTGGACCTAGAAAGAAAATATTAGAAAGTAATAACCTGTATCTGCATATATATAAATGTAGCAAAACATATATATAATGACACACCTCTAGGAATAAGGATCCTCGGTTTCTCGACTGCTCTAAATCTTTTCATATAAGCTTTAGCTCTTCGCCTTGCTATCTTAGCTTTCATCTTGCGAAAAACTATAGCAGCAGGTTTCTTCACATCATCATCAGATGAGACATCGATGACAACAACATCCTTCGTAGCCTAAATTAGACATTGCACGAATTAGAATGTTTAGTTTTTATGCCATATACAGTAGTAGTGCCAGTAGCATCAATTTTAGAACCTGCTCATGTGTCTCCCTGGCCTTCATCGTACCTGCCCTAAAGAGTAAATACAAGAATTAAGTTAGAATACAATTCTAATTAGTCAATTATTACGAGAATCAAATTCAGTGAGTAAACTAAAGGGTGCTTCCAGTGAACTAGATTGAGCTTTGCCGTAAGCAGCAACCTCGACGCGCGGAGCACTAGATTTGTACATACGTGCTGCTATAGAATAAGGAGGTGACGCATTGAACTAGAACTAATTAAATAGCAACATCGACACGGTGTCCTATATAACAAGGAGGCGATGCATCGAACTAGAACAAGGAGGTGACCACATCGCCGGCCGGTTAACGAAGAGTTGACGCGGTGAAATGGCGCTAGGTTGAGGAGCACTTACACGTCAGTTTGCAGCCTCCGCTGCCACCGTCGCCGCTGGATTTGTCGCCCATGAGGGGAGAGGGTTTTCTCTAGCACGGATTTGGGGGAAGTGGTGTGGGATTTGGGAGTGGCATGGAGGGGAGAGGGTTTTTTTCTACCTGCTATGACAGGTGGGTCCCATGTGTGAGCGGTTTTGGTTCACAGTGGCATCGTCTGGTAGGCTGATGAATGGGTCCCATGCGGACTGAACAACAACATAATTTTTCTACCAGAAAAAGAGCTTTTGTTCAGCCAAGTTTGACAGACAGAATAACAGCACAATGTTGTGGCTAATTTTCCAAATGAATAACTATTAATTCCATGAACTAAAGGACAATCATATTGATCAGTTCAAAGGCATGCACACAACCATTAGTTCAACACAAAACATGCAACACATGCATGCACACAACCATTAGTTCAAGCATGCACTACAAAGCATGCACACACGATCATTAGTTCAACACACGCATGCACACATCCATCAGTTCAAGCATGCAACACAAATCATCCAACACTCCACCACCATAAGCTGGAACTACTCTTCGTCTGTATCATCTTGTACTTCATCTTCTTTGTCACTGCGGTACTCCTCAATGGTGTCGTATACGTCAGGCTCACTGTCAACTTCCTCCTCTTCAACAACTTTCCTTTTGCCTCTAATACAATCGAACACTGAAGCATCTATGATGCAGCCTCCGTTGATAGAGGGTCGACGTTTCCTGAAAGGCAGAGCCTCAGATACATTCTCATTGTTAGAGCCTACAAACTGTTGGTATGCTACATCAGTATGCACTGCCTCCTCCTCCTCCTCCTCCTCTCCTTCGGCAACATCAAACTTATGTCTTTGAACTATTTGTTGAACCACCCGCCAGTTTTTGCCCTTGGCTGTGTCTGGCACGTAGAACACTTTTGTAGCCTAGGTTGCCAAGATGTAACTGTCATCTTTGTACCAAAAATTGTTAATGTTGACACTCTGGAAGAGTTTATCATACACCATGTCAGTATCCTTGCGGCCCTCAAGCTGATACCAATCGCAGTGGAATAACACAACTGATCGTTGGTGTTCCAAATCAGAGTTAAAATATAGCACCTTGATATCCTTGAAGACACCATAAAAATGGATATCCTTCTCTGAGTGACAACCATCAGTCATTACTCCACTGTTTTGTGTTTTCTTGCCCTTCTCACGATCAATGGTGAGGAACCGAATACCATCCACAATACAAGATAAATATGTTCTTACTCGGAAGTCTAGGCCACACGCCAATGCAAAAAGCTCTTCATCCACAACTTCTGGATTCTCCTATCGCTTTTTCATGATCTGTATGTACCACAGCAGAAATACAATATGGTCAAATAATGCACTGAAATGCTATATATAAAGGACAGATATAAATGCAAAAGGAAACTAACATGGTCCTTGAACCATCTTTGAAATCCCTGCTCAAGCCTTCTTTCCACATTGGGCATCCCATCGTTCACCAGCTGTTCTCGGCGAAGACTACAATCTAGAGAGTAACTCGGAATTAAAATCTTTAGGTGTATGGCAATATTGGATTCATAAGTATGGGAGATCAGAACATACATGATATATGGCTTAACCTCCTCGCAGTTGTTTAGGACATACCAAGTCATCTTGTGTAGCTCCCTTTGGAGGGTCAAATAAGTATCATCTCTTCCTCCATAGCAGGTGTCATGGCTTCCTCCAATCAAATTCACATTGTGGCCAAACACATCACAAGCTGATTCATGTTGGTCACCTACATTTCTCGCTGGTCGATTGAATATTGTCACAATATCATCAAGGTATCTAGCGAAAAAAGTCACGCACTCGGCAGCCATGTAGGCCTCTGCCACTAAACCTTCTGGACGTGACATGTTCCTGACATATCTCTGCAGAGTACACAACAACCTCTCTATTGGATACATCCACCCATAGTTCACAGGGCCTTGGAGCATTGCCTCATTAGGTAAATGCACAGCCAGGTGGACCATCACATCAAAAAATGCCGGCGGAAAGATGTGTTCAAGTTTGCACAGAATTACTGGGATTTCATCTTTGAGCCTTTCCAACACCGATAGTTTCAAATTTTTTATTGCACAATTGCCTAAAAAATCTTCCCAGCTCTCCAAGTGTCGTGTAGATATTGGGATGCAAATACCCTCGCATGCCAACAGCCAATATTCCCTACAACAGGATGTGACGGTCGTGTGTTTTAAGTCCTGTGATCTTGCGTGTAGGAATGCCGACACATTTGGCCATGTTTGAACAAAACCCATCAGGAAAAGTGCAGTCCCACAGATATTGACAGAAACCCGTCTTCTGATCCTTATTTAGGTAATACGGTGCATATGGACAGAGAAGGTCCTTCTCTATGTCTGTGGGTTGCACATGTAGATCTCGCCTAATGCCTAGGGCTTCACAGTCATACCTAGCCTTCAAGGTGTCCTTATTCTCCCCGTCAAGTTCAAGTAGTGTGCCAATCAAGTTGTCGCAGATGTTTTTCTCGATGTGCATCACGTCGAGATTGTGCTGAAGTTTCAACGATGCCTAGTAAGGCAAGTCCCAGAAACCATGTCGCCGGTTCCAGATCGGTGAAGGATCTGTTTGCTTCCTCCTTTTGCTCCCAGGATCACATCTAGCTCCTGGTTTAAGATGCCTAACCTTCTCCAGCTCAGCTTGTAACTCAACTGCAGTAAATTTGCCAGGCTTCGAGTGGTCATCATGAATGCCGGGAAGCTCCGTGTCTCGCCGCAAGCGGTGGCACTTCGGGAGGAAACGATGGTGCCCAATGTAGCATATTTTGCTCTTTATGGATTTGGATAGAGGATTTTTGTCACAATCCAGGCATGCATAATATCCTTTTGTTGTACGCCCAGACATAGTGCTGCAAGCTGGGTAGTCATGGGTACACCAAAGAACCGCTGCTCTAAGACCAAACGTTTCGTTTTGAAATGCATCGTAAGAGCGCACACCCTTCCAAAGCTATTGTAAATCGTCCAACAGAGGCTCAATAAAGAGATCAAAGTGCTTTCCAGGACTTGATTTTCCAGGACTTGATTTTCTAGGGATTAGAAGGCAAAGCATGTAGTTTGATGCATCCATACAATCCCATGGTGGAAGGTTGTATGGAAGGGCAAATACAAGCCACATACTGTAGCTCGTGCTCATGGTTCCATAAGGATTGAAGCCATCGGTGGCAAGGCCGAGCCTTACGTTTCTAGCGTCAGCTGAAAAGTCCTCCCATGTTCTGTCAAAATCCTTCCATGCTTCACCATCAGCCGGATGACTGAGTATACCATCTCTGGGCATTCTCCTTAACTTGTGCCACTGCATGTTCTTTGCTGTTTTCCTCGAAGAGAACAATCTCTGCAGTCGTGGCGCCAAAGGAAAAAGACGCAGCACTTTGACAGCCGATGACCTTCTTTCTGGATATTTCCACCTTGAGGGACCACACATAATGCAGTTGTCCAGCTTGTCATTGTCCTTCCAGAAGAGCATGCAGTTGTTTTTGCACACGTGTATGCTGTCATAGGAAAGTCCAAGCACCTTCAGATAAGTTTTTGCTTCACGGTATGATCTCGGCAGGGTATTGGGATCCGGCAGTGCATCAGCAAATAGCTTCATCCAATCATCGAAAGCAGTGTTGGTGATCCGGTGATATGACTTGTGATGAAGGAGCTTCACAACAAATGCAAGCCTGGAGTGTTTACTTCCCGGGTAAAGCTTGCGCTTTGCCTCTTCCATCAACTTTGCAAACAATTTCTTATGTTTACCATCAGTTGGGACATTAGCAGCAATCTGGTCTGCGGTTAATGCATCGCCTGTATGCTTAAGGTCTTGCAACATATCTGGAACACTGTGACCTCCATCATCATCGCCTTCATCATCCGTATACATATTGTCATTGTCATCACCGGCATAACCACCATTGTTACCACCATTGGGTGGATCTTCAATAATAGCAAGATCAAGTGACTCTCCATGCTGTATCCACCGAGTATACGTGTGCGAAATGCCACTGATGAGTAAGTGGTGATAAAGTAGGCCTACATGTATCATTCTCCGGTTGAGGCACTTACGACAGGGGCATGGAACCTCAACATTCTCGCCATATCCCTCCTTGACAAATCTGACAAACTGTTTCAGGCCAGCTTTGTAGGGTTCAGTAAACTGTCTGCCATGAACAATCCAACTCCTATCCATCTGGTAAGAATTAAATAAACAAATCAAACTTTCAGAACAGGCTAGTGATTTTTTAGAACAGTTTTCTTTACAATGAACAAGCCAACTCATATCCATGTGTTGAATAATTAAAAAAACAAATCTCATTTTTAGAACAGGCTAGTCATTTATCAGAACTATTTACTTTACCATTCAACAAATCCAACTCCTATCAATCTATTGGACAATTAAACAAACTAATCACATTTTCTGAGAAGAATAATCCTTTTTAAGAAGATTTTTATGTAGATGAACAACCCAAGTGATATCCATGTGTTGAACAATTAAACAAACTATTTTTTTACCTTGGTAGACACGGAGACGAGCGAGTTGAGCACGGAGATGGCGCCCGAAGGGGAGCTACCGAGGTGCGCGGAGACGTCGGCCGGAAGGGGACAACCTTGGTGTAACATCCCAAAACTTTAATCCAATATATTAAGATCCAAAGCACCCAATTTAGGGTTAACAAAAACTTTTTCCCATTTAAAATATTTAAGCATGCATATGTGTGTTGCATTAAATAGGAGTTGTTTTGAAATGCCATGATTGTTTGTTCTAATGGTTGTAAAAGGATTCTAAGATGAATTCCACATCATCTAGATCATTCCCAAGCAAAATCCAAAGAAAAAGAAATCAAATACAATTAATAATGGGAATGGTCATTTTGGCCATTTTAATCAACTGACCCACTTTGGGTATTCCTAGCACTCAATTTCAAACATAAACAAGTGTGGATCTTTGCACCCCTTGCTAGTACAAGTTAAGATGTACCAAGGCCCACTTTATGATCTTCCAAAAATATTCAAACTCTAATTTTTTATGACATTTGAAAATGGAATCTATCTCATATGTCTAGATCACCCTTTTTCAAAAACCATCCAAATGAACTCCATTTGACAAATCCTAGCAACCAGAGATGCTCAAGCATATGACTAACAACTCCACCAAATTTAATTTCAAAATTCAAAATTTGAATTCTTGCGGCTATTGTGTCGAACACTTGGTGAGCAGAATCAAACTGGCCTAACTATCACTATTTTTGATCAAAATTTGTCGAGCCATTTGAACCCAATTCAATTACCTTGTGTCCCCTAACCCCAACCAGGCCATCAAGGACCTACCAAATGGCCTAGCACCACAGTGCCGTGCCACCCCGAGGCCATGCACGCCGGCCAACTATGCCCACGCCGCAGGAGACCACCATCCCCTCTCTGCTGCTCCAGGAAGGGAGGCGTGACCTCACCGCCGCCCACGGTCCACCCCATGACCACTGCTGGCCCATGGACCACCGAGGCTAAGCCCCGCACTAAGTCTCTGCGCCACGCCAGCACACGCCAGAGCGCCATCGCCGACAGAGGCCACACGCTGCGCCTTGACCCTAGGCCGCGCACGCCGCTCTGCCTTGACCACCTCAACCCGCCAGACACGCCCTTACCCCGCCGCGCGACCCACAGTCGCTGAAAACCATGTCGAGCACCGCCTCTGTCTCTCAGAGAGCGCAACGCTCCCGACCATAATCCACCACCCCTAGCACCACCATTAAGCCCTAGCTGGCCGCCAGGGAACCGCCCACCGTCCACCTACCTCGCCCATGCTGATAGCCCCCTGTGCCGTCATCATCGACGAGCTCCGCCCACACCTCTCTGCCGCCTCGCGGGGCCTATATAAGGGAGCCTCCCCAACACCAATTCTTCACACTTCCACACTCCCCTCTCTCCACTGGTCCGTCCCCACCTCTCGCCGGAGCAGCTCGAGCAGCCAACCACCAGAATTTAGCCGGAGATAGCCGCAGCAGAGAGGAGATGCTGCCGTTGATTTCGTCCACCCCATCGGCTGCCGTGACTTTGCCTGAGCTTGCCGTCATCTCCTCATTATTTTTCCCTCCTCGCCGCACTCGCTGGAGCCCTGGTACGCCCTCACCGCACCCCCACTGAGCCGTTAGGGTTCCACCTTGCCGGCGACAAGTCCGTCGTCATGATGAACGTGGGCCGTAGATGCTAGCTCTAATCCTACGGTCCAAAATGCCCCGTACCGCTTCACGTTTAATGAGCCACTGACAGGCGGGACCCCTTATCAGCAGTCCTCAGCGCCGCAGAGTGAAACTGGGCCGGCCCGTTAGTGTTCCCGCGCTGGCCCTGTGATTCAAATCTAGATTTTTCTTTTTAGATTTAAACTTAGTTTTGTCCTTTAGTTTGAAAATCAATTCAGGGAGTTTTACAAATCCAAATTGAGTGATTCCAATTTTTTTGGAAAGGTAATAAAAATATCTATCCAAACCCATTGGATTTAAATCATTTAGAGTTAGAGATCTCTCCTAGAAATAATAACAAGACAAAAGCTTTTTCACATTCAAACATTTTTATAAAATCAACCATAATGGCTTTTGAGTTGATTCCAATTCTCAAAAATCACATTTAACCATACCTATCTGAATATGTAATAATATTAAGGTTTGCATGTAGTGACTTTAGACTAGTACCAAAATAATGCTATATAGGTATTTCTAGTCACTTTAAATCATTAAATATTAAACTTAAACTTATTAAAATGTGATCCAACCCTTAAATCACATTCCCATATATTAGAATATGTGGTGATGACATGTGTCCACATGATCCCATATTTTAATTGGAGAAAATTAAATCTTAGTTAATTTCAATGAGTAGAAATTACTTTTGTCAAATAAAATAAAGGAACTTAGTTCATTAAACCTTGTGATGTTTGTGATGATACTAGATCATCAAAATTGTGCCTTAGTGTGCTAAGTAGACTAGTTATGTATTGTTTGGTGATTGTGTATTCCGTATGTATTTATAGACGATAGTACCGACCAAGTCTACGAGGAGGAGTTCTACCCCGAAGAAGAAGAGGAGAATTTCAACCACTACACCAACCAAGGCAAGCTATTATTGGCAAGCTAATACTTGCAAGCCATGATTAACAATGCAAGCTAACCCTTGCAAGTAAGAAAATGCATTAGGCATGCTTTGGTTATACCATTGGACTTATACCTACCCCAAGTTTATTTACAAGCTTTACTTTCTTTTACTTTACTAAAGTTTCTTACTTGTTTATAGATAGCATAAAGAGTATAAAACTTGACCTATCTAGTTAAACTTAGATGTCATTCTATGGCATGAGATTGATATTAGCATCCCACCTTAGTGAACACTCTTAACATAGTAGTTTAGAGCTAAACCAAAACTTGATCACTTTAGATGGGAATACTTGGTGAAAATGACTTGTGAAAACCTTGGAATGATGAGTCATTCTATTGAGATGTTTTGACATGTGTTGAGAAACACAAATGGTTTATGATGATGAAAAATGTTAAGGCATGAGCCTTAGCCCTTTTATAAAAACTGATGGTTGGGTTCGGATGCGATACCATTCCAATTTTACCGTACAACCACAATACCTAAATTGGGTAAGGCTTATCCGGAAGTTTATATGCATTAGTATTAGTTCCCTCGCGGGAGAGGTTTGAGCTGAGGCTACCTCTCAATGTTGTCCACCTATGCAGTGCCTAGGATGGCAGATGGCCATGGCTGGGAGGCCAAGCTCATAAGAGAGGTGCTTATACTAGAGTGTGTAAAGGAAAGGTTATGTTTGATTATCTGCATACTAAGTATGATGATTCAGGGTTATCCCTGACAGATGTATTGAATTTTTTGGTGAAAGTGTACCACCTCTGCAGAGTGTCAAACTATTCGAATAGCCGTGTTCGCGGTTATGGACAGTTGGAGTGGTCATACTGTTCCGTTGTCAGATGTTTTCAAAATGACTTATGAAATGAATTGTGACCTGACTTGACCACAACAGAGTTGTGACTATGACAATTAAGTTCCCACTTAGGTGATTTAGAACTTTATTTTATCTTTCTTTGTTTCTGAACTCAGCTTAGGTTTCAAACTTAACTTTACAAATATAGTTTAGCATTCCTACTAGGACTACCTTACTTGTTAGTGATAGTTTGCGAGTACTTAAAGAGTACTCATGGCTTTGTCCCTGGCTATTCCCATGGCCAGACTATGAGGAGGACTACCCTGAAGGAGGACAGCAGGACAATTACGAAAACTAGGATCATCTCCCATTGTCAGCATTGCCTGTGACACTGAAGATGGAGCCCACCGCTACGCTATTTATTCCGCTACTTGTTTGTATTAATATTAGATCATGAGATCATTTATTTGTGTAAGACCTTATTATGGTTTGTAATGGATGATGTACTGTGATATCCAATCTGTTATGTCTCGCAAAAATGGTAATCCTGGGATTGCGATGTATGGCATAACATGCATCTGGGATTAAAAATCTGGGTGTTGACAAGTTGGTATCAGAGCCATCCTGACCATAGGAGACCCTAGTTAGAATGGACGTCCGAACAAAAACTTAGTTTCAAAACCAAAGTGAGTATTTGTGAAAATCTATTTCCTCTCTTACCCTTGGGGATTCTTTCTCTCAAAAAATACATGTTCCTCAAAAATTCTTACATTACTACATAAAATTTTGACACACTTGATCACTTCACTAACTTTCTCATCCTAAATTCTTATAGATGGAAGTTTAGTACTGCAAGTTCTACCAGTTGGGAAATGGAGGCCAACTGATCTTCAAGATGGATCTTGATTCACTGTCTGAGTACTTGGATCGCCCACATCCGGAATTCTTTGGAGCTCAACTCCCTGGTCCACCAGGAGGAGATTTACAATGGCTAGTAGTTTCTGATCTTCGAGGCAAGTTGGAGGCACCAATGTCCGAGAAGATTCAGTTCTCCGTGAGAGAGAACAACTGGCTAGATGGATTAGCCAGGGCAATGCATGAAGCTCTCGCTCATCTTTGCGCACAGAATGTCAATTTGATCTAGGGAACTCGCTTTGCTCACTATGCAAGGCGTGATTCGATGGGAATGCCTCTGGAGATGCCAAGTCACCCGGAGTTGAAGCGCCAAGTGGAGAACCTTGACTTCCTGGTGTATGATAGACAGAAGGAATTGGACAATGCTAGAGAGTTCGCCAACCACAACCTTGTCATTGCCGCCTAGAAGGCCTAGACTTTCTCACTGCTCGTCAAGGGTCGTCAGTCTCTGCAAGAAGGTGGACAACCTCGAGAAGACCATCAAGGAGCAAGAAGCTCAGCTTGCAGCAAAAGAAGAAGAAGAGGAAGGTGAAGACATCCAAGGGGATGTTCACTCGTACCTCAACAATGATGATGACTATTTGGAGGATGATGCTATGGACTTCTACACTGACAATGAGGACTCCGACTTCATCGATGATGAGTAGATGCACTAGAGCACTATCGTATGGTGAGGAGTATCGGTCCCATTGTATCTTAGCTTACATAATGGTTCTTAAAACCATTTGTTTTCCTTTGATGTTTTGGTGTGTGTTTGTATCGTGTGCTTTGCTTGAATGAATGAAAAGAAGTTAGTTGCAAAACCTGAGTCAAACTCAAAGTTTTAGATTGAAACCAAAACCATGAACCTTAGAACTTTCCCTCTTACCCCTTTATCTATCTCAATCTTCAGATGACTCGTGGAAACCAAGGAGGGAGCAGCTCATCCCAAGACCCAATGCTGCAGATTCTACAGACTCTCATTGCAGACCGTGAAGCTAGTAGGGCAGAGCACCAAGCAAATCTCACCACCCTACAGCAGATCGCCCAGATGGCTCACAACAATCAGAACCATGGAAATCAGGATCATCATGGATCCAAACTCAAAAACTTCCAGAATACCAATCCCCCAATCTTTAGCAAGTCTGAAGACCCACTGGATGCTGATGATTGGTTGCAGACAATGGAGAACAACTTAGAAGTCGCCGAAGTGGATGCAAACGAGAAAGTTCTGTTTGCCACCCACTATTTGGCCAGAGATGCACGAGCTTGGTGGAACAACACCCGCACGATGAACCATGGTCAAGTGATGACATGGGAAGCCTTCAAAGTCAAGTTCAGCCGCACCCACGTGTCGCAGGGTCTAGTCACCAGAATGAGAGATGAATTCAGAGAGTTAAAGCAAGGCAGAATGACTGTAGTGGAGTACCGTGACAGATTCTTGTCCTCGCCAGGTATGCACCGGATGAGATCAACACGGAAGCCAAGAAGAAGGAGAGATTCCTGAACGGACTGCATGATGAGATGCAGACGGTCCTCGTCAACATCCGTTTCGAGGATCTCGAAGAGCTAGTCGAGTCTGCCATTCAGATGGAAGGGAAGATTAATAAAGCAAACGACAACCACAAACGTCGGATGATGCACCAAGCTGGATCTAGCAGTCACCCGAAGTACCGTCCCAACCCGTCTGCCGGATATGCCCCGCGGAGCAATCGACCCCCAATGTCTCGTCCAAGCTACCCCAACCGTAGCGGAGGAAATGTGAAATCCGGAGGAAACAACAACCATCCCGGCAACTCCAGCAATTTCAACCGTGCACCTCCCAAGCACAACAACAACAACCACAACAACAATACTGCACCCAGAACTGGAAGCAATGCGGTGCTCGTGGCAGCAAAAGACAAGTCTCAGATTACTTGTTTTGAGTGTGGAGTGAAGGGTCACTACTCCAATGAGTGTCCCAAGAATATTGCCGCCACTACCAATGTGAATGCCCCAGCTCAACAACAGCGTCGTGTTCAACCAGGAAGAAGATTTGCCCCAGGAAACCCTCACAACCGCAACGGCCGTCTCTTCCACATGAACACCGAGGAAGCCCAAGAAGCGCCAGATGTAGTGCTGGGTATGTTTTCTGTCAACTTAGTTTTAGCAAGAGTGTTGTTTGATTCTGGAGCATCACACTCATTTGTCACCGAAGAATTTGCATGCACTAGTAAGATTCACCCCACTAACTTGAAGCATGTCATGATAGTTCAAATACCTGGTTCAACTACAAAATCTAGAAAAATTTGCAAAGTTGTGCCTATCAGAATACATGGGATAGATTTTTATGCCAACCTAATAGTACTTGGAACCAAAGGTTTGGAAGTAGTACTAGGAATGGATTGGATGTCAAAGCATAAAGGATTGATTGACTGTGCCAAGAAAGCCATCACAATGACCAATAGCTCTAGAGTAACAGTAGAGCATATATCTGAAACCTTGCCCCGTCAATTCAAGTGCAACAAGAGTCTAGCCCTACCCACCATAGACCAAGTCAGGGTAGTCTGTGAATACCCCGACGTATTCCCAGATGAATTTCCCGGTATGCCCCCGGATATGGATATTGAGTTCATTATTGAACTAATCCCTGGAACCGGTCCCATAGCTCAGAGACCTTATAGCATGAACCCCTCAGAGTTAGTGGAACTGAAGAAGCAGTTGGATGCTATGCTGGAGAAAGGCTTGATTCAACCAAGCACATCGCCATGGAGATCGCCTGTTTTGTTTGTTGATAAGAAGGATGGAGGCAACCATTTGTGCACAGATTACAGGAAGCTGAATGACGTCATAATCAAGAACAAGTACCCATTGCCAAAGATAGAGGATCTATTTGATCAGTTGACTGGTGCCAGTGTGTTCTCTAAGATCGATATTAGGACTGGTTATCACCAACTTAAGATTCGTGCAACGGATATTCCAAAGACCGCCTTTACTAACCGATATGGATTATATGAGTATACGGTTATGTCTTTTGGATTAACCAATGCCCCTGCTTATTTCATGAATCTCATGAATAAGATCTTTATGAATTTTCTAGATAAGTTTGTCGTTGTGTTTATCGATGATATCCTTATCTACTCCAAGTCAGAAGAAGACCATGAGCAACATCTGAGAATCATTCTTGAAACCCTTAGAGTGCATCAGTTGTATGCCAAGTTTAGCAAATGTGAGTTTTGGCTGAAAGAAGTAGGATTCCTAGGACATATTGTGTCTGTCGGAGGAGTCGCTGTTGATCCCGCCAAGATCAAAGATGTCAAATAATGGGAAGCCCCAACCACTCAAACCCAAGTCCGTGCATTTCTCAGATTAGCGGGATATTACCGCAAGTTCGTAGAAGGATTTTCGAGCATCGCAAGACCTATGACCCAATTGTTGAAGAAGGACAAGAAGTTTGAATGGACCAACAAATGTGAAGCCAGTTTCCAAGAGCTGAAGAAGAGATTGATTTCAGCCCCAATATTGATCATGCTAGATATCAAGAAGCCCTTTGATGTGTATTGTGATGCATCCAAGATTGGTCTCGGATGTGTATTGATGCAAGAGGGCAAAGTCATCGCGTATCTGTCTCGACAACTGAAGCAGCATGAGCAGAACTACCCTACCCATGATCTTGAATCAGCAGCTGTAGTTTTAGCTTTGAAGACATGGCATCATTACCTCATGGGTAATCGCTGTGAGATTTATTCCGATCACAAAAGCTTGAAGTATATTTTCACTCAGAATGAGCTGAATATGAGGCAAAGGAGATGGATAGAGTTAATCAAGGATTATGACCTTGACATTCGCTATCACCCCAGCAAAGCGAATGTGGTAGCGGATGCTCTTAGCATATTGCCGTGTAGGCTAAACACTATGATCAAGGAGAAGCAACCAAGTTTGTATGAGGAGTTGGAGCAGTTTAGAACTGTGCTAGTTAGTAAAGGATTTTTAGCTAGCATTGAACTTCAACCCACTTTGATTAGCCAAATCAAGGAAGCTCAAAAGGGAAATGAAAGTATCGACGGAATCAAGCGTCGTATTGGTACAGGAAAGGTACCTGGATGTAACATCCCAGCATTAGGATCCAACAAAGGGTAGAAATAGGAATATAAGTTTGTGCATTCATGCATCTGTAAAATCTGGATAAATTTTTCGCCAAACAAAACACTAACGGGATCAGAGTTTCTTTCACTAACTGGAGGTAGGAATAGCTCTTGTTAGTGATTGCTATGAATTCTGACATGATCTTTAGGCAATATTAAGAATTTGGGGAGATTACTTGGAATTTAAATTTAAAATTCAAATCAAATTGAAAGTATTTAAATGTTTGGAGTTATTTATATTTAAGTGTTTTCAAAAAGAAAACCTATTAACATTGTTTGATTTTAAGAAAGGATAGTAATCAACAATCAGATTTAATGACAAGGAAAGAGAATTAAATAAGAAATAATGCTTATTTCTCAATTTCTTATAATGAGGTCACAAATGATGACAAATACATCGAAGGTATAAGATTACACAGAACAGAAATTTAACTTTATTAAAATTTGTAATAACATCTTTACAAGATCCTTTACAAAAGAATTACAAAGAAGGTTACAAGGAGAACCTATACTAACTATCTATCCTACACTAATCTTGTGAGTCCAGATCTTGGTCCTACAAGTAAGAAAAACAACTAGAAAGGAAGATTAGGGATTAGTAAGATAATTTTACTCTTAGTATTGAATAGTGAAGTGCACTATTCCTGGTACATCATTGAGTAAATAAAAGGGTAAGTTTCACCAACAGTGAAGTATCTGTTCTTCTCAGTAATAACAAAAGTTACAGTAAAAGCCAAGTGGTTAAAAAAATAGGTTTCACTAGGCTGACAAATAGTAAAAAGGTAAGAGTAACAACCAAGTTAATTGAGTTGATCCACATGCACAAAACACACACACACACACAGCTTAGCCCACTGACTGCATGTGGTGTGTTGTCAAGCTACTAGTAGCAGTACAAGGTACCACATAGAGTACTAGCGGAAGGGGAAACACAGAAGTTTAGCTCTTCTTCTCAGTCACACACAACACAACAATAGAACTTGCTGAAACTAGAGCCATTTCTCCACCAAATTAACCACATCAACCATCAAATCTCTACCTGATGGTAACATAAGGAGGGGGTGGAGCAGGTGGAAAGAGAGATCAAGCATCAAGTTACAGGAGCAGCACCAGGTGGTGCAGAGCAAGATCAAGTAGCAAGCTACATCACTCAGCAAGCAATCTGGTGAGTTCAAACAACATCACCACACAGATCATCATGGAATCAAATGAGCATATGGTTTTTACTTAAACTTCTCAGAAAAACACCCAAGTGAGGTGTAGATTCATCCCAAAAGCATTTAAAAAGAAAGCCAATAACAAATCCTTACAAACAAATCCAAGATCTCAGCCTTTGCATCATAGATCTTGGATATATATTCAAATCTCCACATTTATAAAAAGGAAATAGTCTTAGACCTAGATTCAGGGCACATCTCCTATGGAGTAGCACCTATGTAATCTTAGGATCTTAAGGATCAACCTTTGACAGTGAGGAGATCCATCATTTCTTAAAAGGAGTCAAGAATTATTAGCTGATACACGCATCAAAGCATATCTTAAGGGATAGCTAGAAATAATTTAGTATTTCCTAGTCATGCCTCAGACCAACATCATAGGCTAATATACTACAGCAGAATAGGATACTAAAGCCAACAAAAGTTCTCAGTTACTTAACCAGCCAAACTAGGAGACAGGAAGATTTAGGCAATAAAAGGACATGCATTTGTGTACCATTCTAAAGAAGGTGTCACAAAGGTCACATCTAAAACCAAGCCAAGGCTTTACTGGTATTTGATTAGTTAGCTTATAGTAAAATAATTAATCATTTTCCTGGAATAAATATCCAGAAATCATACAAATAATTACATTTTCTCTAATCAGGAAAGCATAGGAATACCATTCTCATTCCAATGGAAGAGATCAACATAAATCTGGGTATATAGATCAACTGCACATTACTGACAAAACCACTGTCAGAACTAGGCTCATGAAACCACAGTGAAATTCACATCACTAGAAAAAGGGGGTAAACATCTAGGACAATATAATCACTACAATTAATCCTAATAGAATCATCATACCCAAGCCAGAGGGATGAACCCTAATCCAATCATGAAATCCATTCGGGATTTACCACTAAGGCACACAGAGGGTATCGAGCAAGGCAGAGGGGAGAACAGAGGAGGAGTAGCCAATCTTAATCAAGGGCCTCACAAAAAGAACCGAAGAGGAAGAAGAGGTTGACCGGCGGAAAAGCAGGAATGGCGGCACGGGGAGCACCCCGAAGGGGTGCTGCAACCCGCACCCAACCGTGCGTTAGATCCACCGGAGAAGAGCGGCGAACACCATGGAGAACCGGTGCACCATCGCCGATGCTCCAGGACGACAAACCCTAACCCTAGCCTAGGGCAGGGGTCAGCACGGCCAGGAGAAAGCATCCATCACGGATCTGATTGGACGAGATGAAGCAGCGTCATCGACTGAGCCACCTTGCGCCGTGGCAGCGGCCACAGCGGCTGGATTCGACCGGAATCGTGAGCGGAGGCGGCGACAGACGGAGGAGAGGGTCGTGTGCGTGAGAGAGTGAGAGAGGGGAGAAGAGTGAGCGTGCGAAGGGGGTACTAGGCCTGTGGGCAGCCCAGTACCACTCTGGTGAGTGTAACCAGGCCAGGTGGGTCGGGTCAACTGGGCCGGGCCAGCCCAGTGGTCCAGGCCCGTATCTTAATAGGATTATTTAAAAAGATTAATTACATACATACCCCTGAGATAAAAATGACTCTAGATAAATAAATACAAATCCTAAAAATACAAATAATATATCTATAAATTCACAAAAGTATTTTCTATTGAGTAAAAAATAATCAATAGAATTTTTGGCAATTAAAAATTTAGAGCTATTAATAATAGGATGCTAATTATTTTTGAATTTTACAAAAATATGGGTGATGACCCACAAGTATAGGGGGTGTATCGCAGTATTTTCGATAAGTAAGAGTGTCGAACCCAACGAGGAGCAGAAGGTGCTGGCTAGTGGTATGGATCAGGAATTCTCTACAAATACTTAGCAAACGGATTTTTAGGGGTTTTTGATAAAGCAAGTAAACAAAGTAGGAATAAACAAAAGACAGTAGGAATAAATGCAGAAAGTGGCCCAATCCTTTATGCAGCAAAGGACAAGTCGGTTGTATTACTTAAGATGACCAAACGTTCTCGAGGACACATGGGAAGGCTGTCAAGTGCTTTCGCTTCATATAGTTGATTAATCTTCTTTAGCTTGCTAAGTGTTGTGTGGGTGAACCTGTGCTAATCTACCGACCTTCCTAGGACTAATACATACTTGTTATTATACCCCTTGCAAACATCTATAAGTACAAGCAAGTAATTAAGGTAGAAACCTAACCACAACTTTAAACTCTAAGACCCTTACGTCCCTTGTGCAATGGTTTCCTAACGGGGGTTCAGGTTTTTGTCACTCCGACAACCCCTATGATTAGTAGACAAGTACACAATGCATTCCCCTAGGCCCATATAGGTGAAGTGTCATGTAGTCGATGTTCACATGACACCACTAGAAGAAGTACACCACAACTTAAATATCAAACTATTGAATCTCTCTCAACACAACTCCACTACTAACAACATGACTTCTCCCATGTCCTCAAGAACGAAACGAACTACTCATAAGACATCATATGGATCATGATCAGAGATGGAATAATGATGTATAACAATCTGAACATAGACAATAATTCAATGGTTCACTCAATAGCATCAACTACAAAGAGTAATCAACACAGGGAAAGTTTCCCCTATGAACTATGCAAGATTCAACCCAATTGTTACAGCAATATGGAGATGGTGATGAGGGTGCTGATGGTGATGATGATGATGATCCCGATGAAGTCCAGCTTGATGGTGGTGTTGATGGCGACGATCTCCCCTCTCCGGGAAGGAATTCCCAAGCAATCATGCGCGAGAGATCTTTCTCTCTCGGTGTTTTACGCCCCGTAGAGGCGGTGGAATCTTTCTGTGGTCGCTCCCGAGTCTTAGGGTTTCGGAGGATAATATCGCCGAGGGAGTGCAGGGTAGACAGGTGGCCACACCACCTGGTGGCGCGACCTAGGCTGGCCCGCGCCAGGGGTGGTGTGGGCCCCTGTGGCCCATCTCCAGCCCCCCTTCTGGCTTCCTTCGTCTTCTGGAGAAATAGGATTTTCCGTATATTTTCCCGGATTTTCGGATCTTCGTGAATTTTACCTCCAAACTGCACCTTTTCCATCAAAATCCTGACTGCAGTGGTCCATGCTCCAAAAGTCATCAACCATGCAAAAACAGATGAAATAACATAAGTATCACCTCTCAATACGAAATATATCAATGAATAACAGTGAATTATGACATATAATAGTGATGCAAAATGGCCGTATCAACTCCCCCCAAGCTTAGACTTCGCTTGTCGCAAGCGAAACTGAGCTCAATAAACATGGCCTCAGGTTTATGGAGTGAAGAGTCGATAAAAGAATACGGACAAGAAGCATCACATTCATCAAATACATAGATCATAATAGAAGACAACTCACTATTATATAACTCAACTTGCAATGAGTAAAGGAAACACAATAAAGATACATAAAGTAAATCATAATTGGTAATGGCAAACTTAGCTCTTGGTCGAAGAATAGTTGATAATTTGCTAGAGTTCACAAATAACTGGTTTTCAATGATAGCTTTCAAAGTAGTAAACATCAAGATAAGAGCAATGTGCAAAACAAGGAACATAAGGAACATGATTGAATAAATCATCATATGAATGAATGAAACACAACAACTCAAAATACTTGCTGAGATAGAAGGGAGTAGGTTTACTGACTCAACTAAAAAGTAAAAGAAAGGCCCTTCACAGAGGGAAGTAGGGATTGCAAGTCTCATAAAGAGCTCCCAAAAATTATGATACTTACTAGCTTTTAGCTCTCATTGCCCATATCATAGGCATCTTTAGGTGATTAAGGTTAAAGTGATCAAACATGAGGATATGCATTGACAAGTTGTAAATTGAGAATCTCATGTCCCTTGAATACGAGGGACGCTCCTCATGCTACTCAAGTTTAGTCACCAATAAGTTCTTGTCATCGTAAGCATATGTGTATCATAGAGAACTGCCAACGGGGTACCCCTTGCCCTATGATACGGAAGAATCCCCATATCAAAATGACAAGGCAAGCAGACAACAAACATCTCAGCAATCTTCTTATTTACCATGGGAATATGGTGCTTTTTTTTCCTCTCTTTCCTCTTTTCATAATCTCTTTTTTCTTTTTCTCTTTTTTTTCAATATCGGACTCTTTTTTTATAAGAAGAATGCTTCATAGATGCTCGTTATGGTTACGCTGCAGGTTTCCACCATGTCAGCATGGATAGACCAGCGGCCCAGGCGTTTCTCTAACACACCTGCATAATTCCATGGACTTACAAGCTCCCCTTTCATTTCACACCGACAACATCCATAGACAAAAGAACACGATATCAACTAGGTACAAAGTACCAGTGCAATGTTGAAAGCGTTCCCCATGACAACATGGTTCTGCTAATTCACACCTTACAAAGCGCAAGCATATACGCAACATAGGTGAGCACAATGGTTCAAGTTTATTAAATGCAAGAAAGTAAAGTGTGCCATCAAGTTCGTGAGAGCTTTAATCACTAATTTTCACATAACAAGTTTAATTTGGGAGATAGATAAAACAAGAATTTACTTGGAATAGCAATAATGCTACTAGGTAGGTATGGTGGACACAAATGGCAGAGGTTTTGGTTTAAAGGAGGTGGATGCACGAGAAGAATTCCCTCTCAGTACAGGTTTTTGGCTAGCAAGGCTGGGTAGCAAGTACAAGAGTTGAAGGAAACAACCAAACATACAAGTGATGAAGACAAACATGCAATCTTCCTTGGAAGCACAAAAGATCTTAACTAGAGAATACTAAACTTATGAGCAAATCAAGAAAGAAAGATGATGTAATTATTTTTCTTTAGAGTACTTTTATCTTTTTCATTCAACTCTCAAAAAGTGTTGCTACTGACCGAGCCAGGTTTGCCAAAACCAACTAAATTAACTCAATGATCCCAAAGTGATACCAATACTAACAACAAGATCAATCATATAACCACGAATTGAAAACTAATATAAGCTATGAAAAAGAGTGAATGATAGAACTTCTCATTAATATTCCATAACGGCAACTCACACCAAGGGATACACATCTAACGAGAGAGGGGACACTTCCATAATGCAAACCATACTACATAATAACTTCTCTATTCATGATATGACTCTACTAATAAGGTAAAAAGATAGAAGATAGTGATGTGATACCGCGGCACTCCCCCAAGCTTGGAACAAGCCAAGGGGATGCCAAACCTGATGACGAATTACTCCTTTGGTGGTGGTGGTATCCTCTCAATGAGCTTCTTGACCAATTTCCCAAGTCCTCGATCTCGAAGGTGAGGGTACGAATCAACTCCGAGTTGTGCTTGATGCGGTGCATGATCATGTCAGATTGTGGATCCCAGCTCTTGTGATTCTTTTTCCGCTCTCCTTCCTTGCGGTCTTCTTTTCCTGCATGGTTATGGATAAAGGTATGGAAGGGACTCTTGGTACTTGGAGAAGGTGACCGTGGAGCCAAGCAGTGACGAGGAGCTTTCTCCCCAGTCTGCATCCGTGCAGTCCTTCTAACCCTGGCAGGTTTTGTCACCACTCCAATGTTTGCAATGGTAGTGCCGGTGTGCAGATGTTGGCCTTGCTCCTCTTCATCTTCACTTTTGATCTCCTTCTCCTTCCCGGGGTCCTGGAGGTCCTCCTCCATAGGCTCCTTCCCTTTATCCTTGGCGGACACCATTGTGCTTCTAAACCTTCAAAGAGTATGTCCTGGTAGAAACAGATCAAAACAAAAACACAACGAAAACACGATATACGAACCTTGGGGGATCCGGGGGTCATATATTACGAAGTTTCATATCAAAAGGAAGGTACTAGGAGAAAACGGGTCGGAGGCGGAGTCTGGGGTGGACTCACCACCTGGTGGCGCGACCAAGGGTGGGCCCGTGCCACAGGGTGGTGTGGGCCACCCAGCTCGTTCCGTCCCTTTTTAAACCGTAGCTTCCTTATTGACTAAAAACTGCAAAAATATAGTTGGATAGTATTTTCGCAGAACTTTTCTTACCAGAACTATTACCTATTTGAAAACAGACTCTGCAGGTCTCTGAATTTGGTATCTAGTAGATTCTTCTGGAGTCATCACTTGAATATCATCGATATATTCATCTTCATACACTTATTACTTGAGTCATAAAACCCTTCTCTTCCTTATTACACCATTATCTCCACTACCTGGAAATTTCTTTCACACAAAACTTCACACAGTTCTCATTAGCAACATTAGTATAAGTGAAGTGATAAAACCTTTTGAGTCCAACTTCAACTGAAAACCATCAAAACATAAGCTACTATAGCAACTCCTTCCGAAAACCAAAAAAGAATTCAAAAAGGAAATCGAATAAAGAAGCAAATGCAAGAGTGGCAAAATCTATCCAAACAGACCAGCAGGTTAAGATCAATTTTTTCGAAAATCTTCTGTTGCTCAAATCAAAAAGTGCAAACTAACGAAAGTTAAATAACAACCTGGGGCAGAAGCACAAAAAATTACAGCTCAATCCGACAGACAGAGATCTCTCACGAATTTTTACGGTGAAGCACAAAAATCTGTTTCGGGACAACAACTTCCCCAAATATTACTTCTCTCTCATTAGAGGTTGATATTGACACAAAAACCAAACAAAACGGATAAGGAGAGGTTATTACTGAAGTAATAACTTCCAAGACTCAAAGAAACAAAAACAAACTGAAAGCAAAAACAAATTGGGTTGTCTCCCAAAAAGCTCTTTCTTTATAGCCATTAAGATGGGCATGATAATTTTGAAGACGCTCTCATAGGAATATGAATTGAAGTGAAAAAGATCATTAAGAAGCAAGAACACACACATTTAAGTCTAACCCACTTCCTATGCAAGGGAATTTTGTAAACAAACAAGTTGTTGAAACCAGAGGCTACTTGCATAAGAAGGCAAAACAAGTGTAACATAAAAACTTTTAGCATAAAACGAGGAAACTTGATATTATTGAGATGCATAAGAACACTTTTTCCTCTTTCATAGTAACTTTCAGTATCGTGCATAAACTTAACAATATAGCTATCACAAGGACCATCATAGCAATGATCACTTATTCTAACAGAAAACACAGGAATACTAGCTCTCATAACACTACTTTGTGAAACAATATTAGAGGTATCCTTACAAAGGATAGGATGTCCCTCTTTCTCATATTTAGTAACAAAGTCTTTCACATTTTCTATTATAGGTTGATCAACCATTTGTTTATCAGGTTCAACAGCTTTATTTGTACTTTCATTAACCATACTAGCTATCATAGAGTGTTCCTTTATCTTAACTGGGAAAGGCATTTTCTCAATATAAGGTTCAGGTAAGACATGATTAGTAGTATAAACTTCAGTATTTCTTGTAGGAACACTCTTAGTAATATCTTTATAAGGTTCATGATACTTATTCCACTTCTTTTTAGGCACTTCAATGTAGGAAGCAAAAGCCTTAAAATAAGAAGCAATAGCTTGAGAGTCTAGATCATAAGCAATTTTAATATTTTGAAAGTCATCAGTTCCCATAAAAGATTCAATGCATTCATAATCATAATTTATACCTGACTTTCTACCTTTGTCATTCTCCCAAGCTTCAGCATTGTCTTGAATACAGTCCAGAAGATCCCATTTGACTTCTTCTCCATGTGAGTGAATGATCCAGCACAAGAAGCATCCAATAAATCTTTATCATGAAGAGAAAGCCTTGCATAAAAGTTATTGATAATAATATTGTTGGGGAGCTCATGAATGGGAAATTTTAGCATTAGTAACTTCATTCTCCCCCAAGCTTGGGCTATACTCTCTCCATCAAGAGGCCAAAAGTTGTATATTTGATTCTGATCTTTATGAATCTCACTAGGAGGATAAAACTTTGAATAAAAGAGAGGCACTATTTCCTCCCATTCCAGAGCTTGACCATTCTTCAGCAGCTTATACCATTCCTCAGCTCTTCCTTTCAGTGATAATGAGAATAACTTCTTCTTAACTTGATCTGTAGTAATACCTGCACACTTGAACAACCCGCATAATTCGTGTATAAAAAGCAAATGATCACCGGGATGGACGGTTCCATCCCCAACATAGTAGTTATCCATAACACGATCAATAATTCTTGTAGGTATTTTGAAAGCATCATTCTTAGCAGGTGGTGGCTTATCTACTACCTTAGCGGTGGTAGTAGCATTACCAAATAAGAAACTCAGCGAATTATTCATAACAAAAATAAAGCAACTAACATAAGTAAACAATACTCAAAGTAGAAGTTTCCTTTACTAGTTCTACTTTCCAATAGCGCTTCACTCCCCGGCAACGGCGCCAGAAAATAGTCTTGATGACCCACAAGTATAGGGGGTGTATCGCAGTATTTTTGTTAAGTAAGAGTGTCAAATCCAACGAGGAGCAGAAGGTGCTGGCTAGTGGTATGGATCAGGAATTCTCTGCAAATACTTAACAAATGGATTTTTAGGGGGTTTTGATAAAGCAAGTAAACAAAGTATGAGTAAACAAAAGACAGTAGGAATAAATGCAGCAAGTGGCCCAATCCTTTATGCAGCAAAGGACAAGCCGGTTGTATTACTTAAGATGACCAAACGTTCTCGAGGACACATGGGAATGCTGTCAAGTGCTTTCGCTTCATATAGTTGATTAATCTTCTTTAGCTTGCTAAGTGTTGTGTGGGTGAACCTGTGCTAATGTACCCACCTTCCTAGGACTAATACATACATGTGATTATACCCCTTGCAAACATCCGTAAGTACAAGAAAGTAATTAAGGTAGAAACCTAACCACAGCTTTAAACTCTAAGACCCTTACGTCCCTTGTGCAATGGTTTCCTAACGGGGGTTCAGGTTTCTGTCACTCCGGCAACCCCTACGATCAGTAGCCAAATACACAATGCATTCCCCTAGGCCCATATAGGTGAAGTGTCATGTAGTCGACGTTCACATGACACCACTAGAAGAAGTACACCATAACTTAAATATCAAACTATTGAATCTCTCTCAACACAACTCCACTACTAACAACATGACTTCTCCTATATCCTCAAGAACAAAACGAACTACTCACAAGACATCATATGGATCATGATCAGAGATAGAATAATGATGTATAACAATATGAACATAGACAATAATTCAATGGTTCACTGTAACATCCCAAAACTTCAATCCAAGCCTATCAAGATCCAAATCATCAAAATTAGGGTTAACAAAAACTTTTCCAAATTAAAAATGAAAGCATTCATGTGTATGAGCATTTAATTTAGGAATTGATTTGAATTGCCATGGTTCTGTGATTCTTTAGTTGTAAAATGTTTGTATGGTAAATTAAACATCATCTAAACCTTTCCTAAGCAAATCCCAAAGAAAATCAAATCAAAAACAATTAAAAAGGGGGAATGGTCATTTTTGCCATTTTAATCCACTACACTACTTTGAGTGTTCCTAGCACTCACTTCTCAACAGAAATAATTCTAGGTCTTTACACGCCTTGCTAGTACACATAATGAGGTACCAAGGCCCACCTTTTGATCTGCTAAAAACATTCAATTACTTATTTTAAATGGCATGAGAAAATTGAATTCAATGCATATGCCTAGATCACCCCTATTTCAAAAACCATCAAATTGAGCTCCACTTTCAAAACCCTTGCAACCAGAGACTACCTAGTACCAGCGGAGAACACCCAAAAATTTTGAAACCAAAATTCAAACTTTTACTTCTTGTGGCCATTTCATCAAACAGGTGGCAAACACAAATCTTGCATTTTCCAAAACACTATAGTGAGCAGTGGATTTGGTCACCATTTGGTCCTAACTTGGTCCCCTTGTCCCCCAGCTAAAACCTCGGCCCTAGCTCTCTCTCCCTCTCACCTAGCTGCTCCAGTACCAAGCCTCCCGACGCCATGCGCCAGGTCGACCATGGACGGCTCGCCTCAGCATGTCCCGCTCTCTCCTTCGCCCGCTGGGAGACAGGCGCCATCACACCGCACCGCCTCGACCAGCTCCGACCAAAATCGAGTGGAGGACCAGCCGCATTTGCTCGTGCCCATGCCTCTGTCCGCCATGCCGATCACCCCGGAGCGCCGCGCCCGCCAGAGAAGCACCAGCCTCGCCTAGCCCTAGCCTTGCATGGCAGCACCCGCAGCAGGCCCAACAACCGCCTAGACATCCTCGTTCGCCGCCTTGCGACCAGCAGCCCGGAGGAACTGCGTCGAACACCGCCGCCCGCGCTCAGTTCACCGCACGCCCCCGACCAGTAGAGCCCTCGCCTTGTCGCGCCTTTAAGACCTAGAGGACCGCCGGGGGACAGAGAACCCATCGCCGCCCTTGCCCATGCCGAGAGCGCTCCGCATCATCGTCATCGATGACCTCACCGGAGCCCGCTCTGCCCTCTCGTCGACCCTATATAAAGCAACCATCCCAGCCTCATTTCTCCACACTCACTTTCTCCCCACCTCTCACTGAACCTCACCCACCTCTAGCCGACGCCGCTCGAGCTCTGCCTCACAGGAATTGGAGCCGAAGCCGCTACAGCAGGAGGAGAAGGGCGCCTGCGATTTAGGGCACCCCAAGCTCCGCCGCAACCGCGCCTCGCCTCGCCATCGTCTACCGGCCCGTTTGCCCGCCTCACCGACCTTGCTGGAGCCCTGGTACGCCCCCAGTCGACCCCCACCGCCGCGTCTAGGTCAGACTCTCGCTGGAGTAATCCGTCATCGACGATGACCTCCCGCCGTTGGATCGTCTTTAGATCATGCGGCCTAGGATGCTAGATACTGTTTCGGTGTTTTTGTGCCGCTGGCGGGTGGAGCCCGCATGTCAGGCAGCCCATTGCGCGCACTGTGCGTAGCTGGGCCGGCCCAGTTAGTTCCCGCGTGAGTTAGAAATTCAAATTTAGTTTTTTCTATTTAGAGTTCATCTAATTTCTGTCCACTAGTTTAAAAATCAATTCTGAGAGTTTGACAAATCCAAATTGCATGAAACCAATTTGCCTGAAAGGTATTGAAATGATCTATCCAAGCCCGTTGGATTTAAGTCAATTAGAGTTATAGATCTCTCCTAGTAAAAACAACAAAACAGAAGCTTTTGCATATGGCAACATTTTTATAAAATCAACTAAGATAGGTTTTGAGTTGATTCCAACTCTTAAAAATCACATTTCATCATATCTATCTAAATATGTAATAATATTAAGGTTTACATGCAGTGACTTTGGACTAGTACCAAAATAATGCTATATAGGCATTTCTAGTCACTTTAAATCATTAAATAATGAACTTAAACCAAAGTAATTATGATCCAACCTTTAAATCCCATTCCCACATGTTAGAATATGTGGTGATGACATGTGTCCACATGATCCCATATTTTAAGTGGTGAATATTAAATCTTAGTTAATTTTTCAATGAGTAGAAATTACTTTTCTAAAATAAAAAGGAAGAAACTAGTGAATTAAACTTGTGATGCTTGTGATGATAATAGATCATCAAATGTGTGTCTTAGAATGCTAATTAGACTAGTTAAGTATTGTTTGGTGATTGTGTACTCCATATGTATTTATAGAAGATCGTACTGACCAGTTTACGAGGAGGAGTGCTACCAAGAAGAAGAAGAAGAAAACTTCAATCACTGCACCAACCAAGGCAAGCCACCAGTAACAGTGCAAGCTATTGTTAGCAAGCTAGAATTAAGAGAGATGAATGAGCAAAGATGCTTTAGGCATGCTTTGGTCACACCACCTTGACTATTACTACCCTAAGTATTACCTTACAAGCTTTAATTCCTTTAGTTTACACAAAGTCCCTTACTTGTTTTGAAGGTAGCATAAAAAGTATAAAACTTGACCTATTTTAGATAAGCTTTAGATGTCATTCTATGGCATGAGATTGAACTCATCATCTTTCCACCTTAGTGAACACTCTTAACTTAGTAGTTTATAGTAGATAAAAACTTGAGTCACTTTAGATGGGAACACTTGGTGAAAATGAATTTTGAAAACCTTGGAATGATAAGTCATTCTATTGAGATGTTTTGACATGTGTTGAGAAACACAAATGGTTTATGATGGTGAAAATGTTGAGGCATGAGCCTTAGCCCTTTTATAAAACTGATGGCTGGATTCGGATGCGATACCATTCCAAATTTACCGTACAACCACACTACCTGAATTGGGTAAGGCTTAGATGAAACTTTATATGCATTAGTATTAGTCCCTCGTGGGAGAGGTTTGAGCTGAGGCGACCTCTCAATGTTGTCCACCTATGCAGTGCCCAAGATGACTAATGGTCATGGTTGGGAGGCCATGCTCATAGGAGAGGTGCTTATACTAGGGTATGTAAAGGGAAGGTTATGTTTGATTATCTGCATACTAAGTATGATGATTCAGGGTTATCCCTGATAGATGTATCGAATCTTGTGGTGAAAGTGTACCACCTGTGCAGAGTGTCAAACTATTCGAATAGCCACGTCCGCGGTTATAGACAGTTGGAATGGCCATACTGTTTCGTTGTCAGATGTTTTCCAAACAACTTATGAAATGAATGATGAATCTTGACTTGACCACAACAGAGTTGTGTTTATGATATTAGCTTCCCAACTTAAGTGATTCTAGAATTTTACTTTATCTTTCTTTGCTTCAGAACTCAGCTTAGGTTTCAAACTTAACCTTATAGTTAAACATAGAGTTAGCACTTGACTTAGAACTATATTACTTGTTAGTGGTAGTTTGCGAGTACTTAAAGAGTACTCATGGCTTTTGTCCCTGGCTATTCTCATGGCCATACTATGAAGGAGACTATCAAGATGATGGCCAACAGGACGGCTATGATAACTAGGACTATCTGCCTTCGTCAGGATTGCCTGTGCCCCTGAAGATGGACCCCACCGCTATGCTTATCTTTTAATTCCGCTGCTTGTTGTATTAAGACTGGATCATGAGATCCTTATTTGTGTAAGACCTTATGTATGGTTTGTAATGGATGATGTACTGTGATATCCAATCCGTTATGTCTCGCAAAAATGGTAATCCTAGGATTGCGAGGTATGGCATAACAGGCATCTGGGATTAAAAATCCGGGTGTTGACAAGTTGGTATCAGAGCCATCCTGACCATAAGAGACCCTAGTTAGAATGGATGTCCGAATAAAAACTTAGTTTCAAAACCAAAGTGAGTATTTATGAAAAACTACTTCCTCTCTTCTCCTTGTGAACTCATTCTTTCTCAAAAAAATTCATGTTCCTCAAAATTCTTACATTACTACTTAAAATTTGACACACTTGATCACTTCACTAATATCCTCATCCTTAATTCTTGTAGATGGAGACTCAGTTCAGCAAGTTTTACCAGTTGGGAAACGGAGGTCAGCTGATCTTCGAGAGGGATCTAGATTCACTGTCAGAGTTCTTGGGACGCCCACATCCGGAGTTTCTTGGAGCTCAACTTCCAGGACCCCCAGGAGGAGACCTACAGTGGCTAGTCACCGCAGATCTTAGAGGAAGCATTGAAGCACCAACTTCTGGGAGAATTCAGTTCTCCGTGGGAGAGAACAACTGGCTAGATGGATTATCTAGGGCAATGCATGAAGCTCTCGCACGTCTATGTGCCCTCAGCGTTAACAAAATCCAAGGAACTCGTTTTGCTCACTATGCAAGACATGAATTCATGGGAATGCCGATGGAGATGCCAAGTCACCCAGAGTTGAGGCGTCAAGTGGAGAATCTTGACTTCTTGCTGCATGATAGACAATAGTAACTGGACGATGCCAGGGAGTTAGCGAACCAGAACTGTGCCATTTCCGACCAGAAGGCCCAGACTTTCGCACTGCTTGTCCAGGATTGCCAGTCTCTTTGCCGCCAGCGCGCAAATAAGGATCGCACCATCGCCCGTCTTCGCAAGAAGGTGGCCGACCTCAAGAAGACCGTCAAGGAGCAGGAAGCTCAGCTTGCCGCCAAGGAAGAAGAAGATGAGGGTGAAGACATCCAGGGAGACATGGACTCTTACCTCAGCAATGATGATGACTTTCTGGAGGAGGATGTCATGGACTTCTACACCGATGATGAGGACTCCGACTTCATCGATGATGAGTAGATGCACTAGAGCACTGTTGTGGCATGAGTTGTATCGGTCCCAATGTATCGTAGCTTAAAGAATGGTTCTTCAAACCATCTGTTTTCCTTTGATTGTTGTGGTGTGTGTTGTATCGTGTGCTTGCTTGCAGGAATGAAAATGAAGTTAGTTGAAAAACCTGAGTCTAACTCAAAGTTTTAGCTTTGAAAAACCAAAACCATGAACCTTAGAATTTCCCTCTTACCCCTATCTCTATCTCAATCTTTAGATGACTCGTGGAAACCAAGGAGGGAGCAGCTCGTCGCAAGACCCAATGCTGCAGATATTGCAGAATCTCATCGCCGACCGTGAAGCAAGCAAGGCAGAACGTCAAGCCAACTTAGCAACACTACAGCAGATAGCCCAGATGGCTCTCAACAACCAAGGACATGGAAATCAGGATCACCATGGATCCAAACTCAAAAAATTTCAGAATACTAATCCCCCAATCTTCAACCAATCTGAAAACCCATTAGATGCTGACGACTGGTTACAGACAATGGAAAACAACCTCGAAGTTGCAGGAGTTGATGAAAACGAGAAAGTTCTCTTCGCCACCCACTATCTGGCGGGAGATGCAAGAGCTTGGTGGAATAGCATCTGCAATATGAACCATGGTCAAGTGATGATATGGGAAGCATTCAAAGTCAAGCTCAGCCGCACCCACGTGCCGCAAGGTCTAGTCAACAGGATGAGAGATGAATTCCGCGAATTGAAGCAAGGAAGAATGACAGTGGTAGAATACCGTGACAAATTCCTGTCACTTTCCAGATATGCACCGGATGAAATCAACACGGAGGCCAAGAAGAAGGAGAGATTCTTGAACGGACTGCATGATGAGATGCAAATTGTCCTCGTCAACATCCGTTTTCAGGATCTCGAAGAGCTAGTCGACTCTGCCATTCAGATGGAAGGGAAGATTAACCAGGCAAACGACAACCGCAAACATCGTATGATGCAGCAATCTGGATCCAGCAGTCACCAGAAGTACCGTCCCAACCCCTCACCAGGATATGCACCCAGGAACAACCGACCCCCAATGTCTCGCCCAAGCTACCCCAACCATAGCGGAGGCAATGTGAAGTCCGGAGGAAACCATCCCAACTCCGGCAACGCCAACAATTTCACCCATGCCCCTCCCAAGAGTAATAACAACAACAACACTTCACCCAGAACTGGCAGCAATGCTGTGCCTGTCGCAGCCAAGGACAAGTCCCAGATCACCTGTTTTGAGTGTGGAGTGAAGGGTCACTACTCCAATGAGTGTCCCAAGAAGACTGCCGCCAATGCCACTGTGAATGCCCTAGCTCAACAGCAGCGTCGTGTTCAACCAAGAAGAAGATTTGCCCCAGGGAACCCTCACAACCGCAATGGTCGTCTCTTCCACATGAACACAGAAGAAGCCTAGGAAGCGCTAGATGTAGTGCTGGGTATGTTTTCTGTCAACTCAGTTTTAGCAAGAGTATTGTATGATTCGGGAGCATCGCATTCATTTGTCACCGAAGAATTTGCATGCACTAGTAAGATTCACCCCAACCAACCTGAAGCATGTCATGATAGTTCAAATCCCCAGTTCAACTACAAAAGCTAGAAAAATTTGCAAAGCTGTGCCTATCAGGATACATGGGATAGATTTTTATGCCAACCTAATTGTACTTGGAACCAAAGGATTCGAAGTAGTACTAGGTATGGACTGGATGTCAAGGCATAAAGGACTGATAGACTGTCCTAAGAAAGCCATCACCATGACTAGTGGTTCTGGAGTAACAGTAGAGCATATCTCTGAAACCTTACGTTGTCAATTCAAGTGCCACAAGAGTCTAGCCCTACCCACCATAGACCAAGTCAGAGTAGTCTGTGAATACCCCGACGTATTCCCAGATGAATTGCCAGGTATGCCCCCGGATAGGGATATTGAGTTCATTATCGAACTAATCCCTAGAACCGGACCCATAGCCCAGAAACCCTATAGCATGAACCCCTCAGAGTTAGTGGAACTGAAGAAGCAATTAGATGCCATGTTAGCAACAGGCTTGATTCAACCAAGCGCATCGCCATAGAGATCACCAGTGTTATTCGTCGACAAGAAAGATGGAGGCAATCGTCTATGTACAGATTACAGAAAGTTGAATGACGTCACCATCAAAAACAAGTACCCCTTGCCAAAGATAGAGGATATATTTGATCAGTTGACCGGAGCTCAGGTATTCTCAAAGATTGATCTTAGGACTGGTTATCACCAACTTAAGATTCGTGCAACGGGTATACTGAAGACCGCCTTTACTACTCGATATGGTTTATAAGAGTATACGATTATGTCTTTTGGATTAACCAATGCCCCTGATTATTTCATGAATCTCATGAATAAGATCTTTATGAATTTCCTAGATAAGTTTGTAGTTGTATTTATCGACGACATCCTTATCTACTCCAAGTCAGAAGAAGAGCATGAGCAACATCTGAGAATCATCCTAGAAACCCTTAGAGAGCATCAGTTATATGCCAAGTTCAGCAAGTGTGAGTTTTGTCTGAAAGAAGTAGGATTCCTAGGACATATTGTGTCTTCCGGAGGAGTCTCTGTTGATCCCGCCAAGATCAAAGATTTCGAAGAATGGGAAGCTCCAACAACTCAAACCCAAGTCCGTGCATTTCTCGGATTAGCGGGATACTACCGCAAGTTCGTAGAAGGATTCTCGAGCATCGCCCGACCCATGACCCAATTATTGAAGAAGGACAAGAAGTTTGAATGGACTGACAAATGTGAAGCCAGTTTTCAGAAGCTGAAGAAGAGATTGATATCAGCCCCAATATTAATCATGCCAGACATCAAGAAGCTGTTTGATGTATATTGTGATGCATCCAAGATTGGTATAGGATGTGTATTGATGCAAGAAGGCAAAGTCATCGCGTATCTGTCTCGACAACTGAAGCAGCATGAACAGAACTATCCAACCCATGATCTTGAGCTAGCAGCTGTGGTTCTAGCATTTAAGACATGGCGTCATTATCTGATGGGTAATCGCTGTGAGATTTACTCAGAGCATAAGAGATTGAAATATATCTTCACTCAAAAGGAGCTGAATATGAGGCAAATGAGATGGATAGAGTTAATCAAGGATTATGACCTTGACATTCACTATCACCCCCGCAAAGCCAATGTGGTAGCAGATGCTCTTAGCAGATTGCCATGTAGGCTAAACACCATGATCAAGGAGAAGCAACCAAGTTTGTATGAGGAGTTGGAGCAGTTCAGGACTAAATTAGTTAGCAAAGGATTCTTAGCTAGCATTAAACTTCAACCCACTTTGATTAGCCAAATCAAGGAAGCCCAAAAGGGGAATGAAAGTATCGACGGAATCAAACGTCGTATTGGTACAGGAAAGGTACCTGGATTCACTGAAGACGAAGAAGGAGTACTGTGGTACAAAGGACGTATCTGTGTGCCAGCAGATTCGGAGCTAAAGGAAATTATCATGAAGGAAGCTCATGATACTCTTTATTCTATCCACCCCGGAGGAACAAAGATGTATCAAGATTTGAAAGAGCAATTTTGGTGGCGCAAGATGAAGAGAGAAATCGGAAGCTACATCGCCAAATGTGACATCTGTCAAAGCGTCAAAAGAGAACATCAGAGACCTGCAGGATTGTTGCAACCATTACAGATTCCGGAATGGAAATGGGATTCCGTTGGAATGGACTTTATCACCGGTTTGCCTACTTCTAGTAGGGGAAATGACTCAATCTGGGTCATAGTTGATAGACTGTCCAAGGTAGCTCACTTCATACCTGTCAAGACTACCTACCAGAGTGTGAAGCTAGCAGAACTATATATTGCTAGGATTGTCAGTCTGCATGGAACCCCCAAGACCATCGTATCAGATCAAGGAACCTAGTTTACCTCAAGTTTTTGGTAGAAACTTCAGGAAGGATTGGGAACCAAGTTGAACTTCAGTACCGCTTATCACCCGCAAACTGATGGACAGACTAAGAGAGTCAACCAGATCCTAGAGGATATGCTTAGAGCTTGTGTGTTGGAATACGGATCAAAATTGGAAGACTACCTTCCTTTCGCGGAATTCTCATATAACAACAGTTATCAAGCTAGTTTGCAGATGGCACCATTTGAATTCCTATATGGAAGAAAGTGTCGTACCCCTTTGAATTGGTTGCAAGTAGGAGAGAGTCAGATCTTTGGACCCAACATTCTCTGAGAAGCCGAAGAGAAGGTTCACAAAGTCCGTGAACACCTGAAGATTGCTCAATTCAGACAGAAGAGTTATGCTGACAAGAGAAGGAGAGACCTGACTTTCAATGTTGGAGATTTTGTATATCTCAAGGTTTCACCATTGAAGGGAACTCAATGCTTTAGTCTGAAGGGAAAGTTAGCCCCCAGATATATCGGACCTTTCAAGATTCTGAACTGTCGAGGAGAAGTATCGTATCAACTGGAACTGCCTGAAGAGATGTCCACCATCCACAATGTGTTCCATATCTCGTTACTTCGCAAATGCTTGGAAGTGCCTGAGAAGACTGAAGTTTTCAAGAACATAGATCACAGAGCTGTAGAAATCAACAATGACCTGACCTATCGGGAAGTGCCCATCCGTATCTTAGAAGAAGCCTACAGAACCACCAGGACCAGGAGTATCAAATTTCTCAAGATTCAATGGAGCAACCATACCGAGGAGGAAGCCACTTGGGAGCGCGAAGATTACATTAAGACAGAGTTCCCAGATCTCTTCAGTTCCTAGTTTTCTTTGTAAATCTCGAGACGAGATTTTGTTTAGGGGGGAAGGTTTGTAACATCCCCAAACTTTAATCCAAGCCTATCAAGATCCAAATCATCAAAATTAGGGTTAACAAAAACTTTTCCAAATTAAAAATGAAAGCATTCATGTGTATGAGCATTTAATTTAGGAATTGATTTGAATTGCCATGGTTCTATGATTCTTTAGTTGTAAAATGTTTGTATGGTAAATTAAACATCATCTAAACCTTTCCCAAGCAAATCCCAAAGAAAATCAAATAAAAAACAATTAAAAAGGGGGAATGGTCATTTTGGCCATTTTAATCCACTACACTACTTTGAGTGTTCCTAGCACTCACTTCTCAACAGAAATAATTCTAGGTCTTTACACCCCTTGCTAGTACACATAATGAGGTACCAAGGCCCACCTTTTGATCTGCTAAAAACATTCAAATACTTATTTTAAATGGCATGAGAAAATTCAATTCAATGCATATGCCTAGATCACCCCTATTTCAAAAACCATCAAATTGAGCTCCACTTTCAAAACCCTTGCAACCAGAGACTACCTAGTACCAGTGGAGAACACCCAAAAATTTTGAAACCAAAATTCAAACTTTTACTTCTTGCGGCCATTCCATCAAACAGGTGGCAGACACAAATCTTGCATTTTCCAAAACACTATAGTGAGTAGTGGATTTGGTCACAATTTGGGCCTAACTTGCTCCCCTTGTCCCCCTAGCTAAAACCCCGGCCCTAGCTCTCTCTCCCTTTCCCCTAGCTGCTCCAGTACCAAGCCGCCCAGCGCCATGCACCAGGTCGACCATGGACGGCTCGCCTCAGCACGTCCCGCGCTCTCCTTCGCCCGCTGGCAGACAGGCGCCATCACACCGCACCGCCTCGACCAGCCCCCGACCAAAATCGATCGGAGGACCAGCCGCATTTGCTCGCGCCCATGCCTCTGTCCGCCATGCCGATCACCCCGGAGCGCCACGCCCGCCAGAGCAGCACCGGCCTCGCCTAGCCCTAGCCTTGTGTGGCAGCACCCGCAGCAAGCCCAGCAACTGCCTAGACATCCTCGTTCACCGCCTCGCGACCAGCAGCCTGGAGGAACCGCGTCGAACACCGCCGCCCGCGCTCAGTTCACCGCATGCCCCCGACCAGTAGAGCCCTCGCCTTGTCGCGCCTTTAAGCCCAGAGGACCGCCGGGGGACAGAGAACCCATCACCGTCCTCACCCATGCCGAGAGCGCTCCGCATCATCGTCACCAATGACCTCACCGGAGCCCGCTCTGCCCTCTCGTCGACCCTATATAAAGCGACCACCCTAGCCTCATTTCTCCACACCCACTCACTCCCCACCTCTCACTGAACCTCACCCACCTCTAGCCGACGCTGCTCAAGCTCTGCCTCGCTGGAATTGGAGCCGAAGCCGCCGCAACAGGAGGAGAAGGGCGCCTGCGATTTAGGGCACCCCAAGCTCCGCCTCGCTGTCGTCTACCAGCCCGTTTGCCCGCCTCACCGACCTTGCTGGAGCCCTGGTACGCCCCGAGTCGACCCCCACCGCCGCGTCTAGGTCAGACTCTCGCCGGAGTAATCCGTCGTCGACGATGACCTCCCGCCGTTGGATCGTCTTTAGATCGTGTGGCCTAGGATGCTAGATACTGTTTCGGTGTTTTTGTGTCGCTGATGGGTGGAGCCCGCATGTTAGGCAGCCCGTTGCATGCACTGTGCGTAGCTGGGCCGGCCCAGTTAGTTCCCGTGCGAGTTAGAAATTCAAATTTAGTTTTTCTATTTAGAGTTAATCTAGTTTCTGTCCACTAGTTTAAAAATCAATTCTGAGAGTTTGACAAATCCAAATTGCATGAAACCAATTTTTCCTGAAAGGTATTGAAATGATCTATCCAAGCCCATTGGATTTAATTCAATTAGAGTTATATATCTCTCCTAGTAAAAATAACAAAACAGAAGCTTTTGCATATGGAAACATTTTTATAAAATCAACTAAGATAGGTTTTGAGTTGATTCCAAATCTCAAAAATCACATATCATCATATCTATCTAAATATGTAATAATATTAACATTTACATGCAGTGACTTTGGACTAGTACCAAAATAATGCTATATAGGCATTTCTAGTCACTTTAAATCATTAAATAATGAACTTAAACCAAAGTAATTATGATCCAACCTTTCAATCCCATTCCCACATGTTAGAATATGTGGTGATGACATGTGTCCACATGATCCCATATTTTAAGTGGTGAATATTAAATCTTAGTTAATTTTTCAATGAGTAGGAATTACTTTTCTAAAATAAAAATGAAGAAACTAGTGAATTAAACTTGTGATGCTTGTGATGATAATAGATCATCAAACGTGTGTCTTAGAATGCTAATTAGACTAGTTAAGTATTGTTTGGTGATTGTGTACTCCGTATGTATTTATAGAAGATAGTACCGACCAAGCTTACGAGGAGGAGGAGTGCTACCAAGAAGAAGAAGAAGAAAACTGCAACCACTGCACCAACCAAGGCAAGCCACCAGTAACAGTGCAAGCTATTGTTAGCAAGCTAGAATTAAGAGAGATGAATGAGCAAAGATGCTTTAGGCATGCTTTGATCACACCACCTTGACTATTACTACCCCAAGTATTACCTTACAAGCTTTAATTCCTTTAGTTTACACAAAGTCCCTTGTTTTGAAGGTAGCATAAAAAGTATAAAACTTGACCTATTTTAGATAAGCTTTAGATGTCATTCTATGGCATGAGATTGAACTCATCATCTTTCCACCTTAGTGAACACTCTTAACTTAGTAGTTTATAGTAGATAAAAACTTGAGTCACTTTAGATGGGAACACTTGGTGAAAATGAATTGTGAAAACCTTGGAATGATGAGTCATTCTATTGAGATGTTTTGACATGTGTTGCAAATGGTTTATGATGGTGAAAATGTTGAGGCATGAGCCTTAGCCCTTTTATAAAACTGATGGTTGGATTCGGATGCGATACCATTCCAAATTTACCGTACAACCACACTACCTGAATTGGGTAAGGCTTAGCTAGAAATTTATATGCATTAGTATTAGTCCCTCGCGGGAGAGGTTTGAGTTGAGGCTACCTCTCAATGTTGTCCACCTATGCAGTGCCCAAGATGACTGATGGTCATGGTTGGGAGGCCATGCTCATAGGAGAGGTGCTTATACTAGGGTATGTAAAGGGAAGGTTATGTTTGATTATCTGCATACTAAGTATGATGATTCAGGGTTATCCCTGATAGATGTATCGAATCTTGTGGTGAAAGTGTACCACCTGTGCAGAGTGTCAAACTATTTGAATAGCCGCGTCCACGGTTATGGACAGTTGGAATGGCCATACTATTTCGTTGTCAGATGTTTTCCAAACAACTTATGAAATGAATGATGAATCTTGACTTGACCACAATAGGGTTGTGTTTATGATATTAGCTTCCCAACTTAAGTGATTCTAGAATTTTACTTTATCTTTCTTTGCTTCAGAACTTAGCTTAGGTTTCAAACTTAACCTTATAGTTAAACATAGAGTTAACACTTGACTTAGAACTATATTACTTGTTAGTGGTAGTTTGCGAGTACTTAAAGAGTACTCATGGCTTTTGTCCCTGGCTATTCTCATGGCCAGACTATGAAGGAGACTATCAAGATGATGGCCAGCAGGACAGCTATGATAACTAGGACTATCTGCCTTCGTCAGCATTGCTTGTGCCCCTGAAGATGGACCCCACCGCTACGCTTATCTTTTAATTCCGCTGCTTGTTGTATTAAGACTGGATCATGAGATCCTTATTTGTGTAAGACCTTATGTATGGTTTGTAATGGATGATGTACTGTGATATCCAATCCGTTATGTCTCGCAAAAATGGTAATCCTGGGATTGCGAGATATGGCATAACGGGCATCTGGGATTAAAAATCCGGGGGTTGACATTCACACAATAGCATCAACTATAAAGAGTAATCAACACCGCCCTATGAACTATGCAAGATTCAACCCAATTGTTACAGCAATATGGAGATGGTGATGAGGGTGCTGATGGTGATGATGATGATGATCCCGATGAAGTCCAGCTTGATGGTGGTGTTGATGGTGACGATCTCCCCTCTCCGAGAAGGAATTCCCCCGGCAGAAATCTGTCTGCCGGAGAGATCTTTCTCTCTCGGTGTTCTCCGCCCCGCAGAGGCGGCCGAATCTTTCTGTGGTTGCTCCCCGAGTCTTAGGGTTTCGGGAGGATAATATACGTCGGAGGGGAGTGCCAGGGATGGACCAGGGTGGCCACACCACCTGGTGGCGCGGCCTAGGCTGGCCCGCGCTAGGGGGTGGTGTGGGCCCCATGTGGCCCATCTCCATCCCTCCTTCTGACTTCCTTCGTCTTCTGGAAAAATAGGATTTTCCGTATATTTTCCCGGATTTTCTGATCTTCGCGAATTTTGCCTCCAAACAACACCTTTTCCATCAGAATCCTGACTGCAGCGGTCCATGCTCCAAAAGTCATCAACCATGCAAAAACAGATGAAATAACATAAGTATCACCTCTCAATACGAAATATATCAATGAATAATAGTGAATTGTGATGCAAAATGGCCGTATCAATGGGAAACACCTAAAATTGAATAAAATTCACATTAAAGATCCTAAATGAATACATTATTGTATAAAAATACTAATTTGTATTTTTGCAAAGTTAATTTGGTGTGATGAAAATAAATCCTATTTCCTTAAAGGAATTCCATAACATATTCAAAGGAAATAAATTCATAGCATGATATTATCTTTTATCAATTGAATAAAATAGCAAGCTTTTACTAAAATGGTAAAACAGGCAAGGAAGCAAATAATAAATCATTGCATGACATTACTATGCATTGCATATTGCTTCTTTAAATATTGTCCTCATCAGGCAATAATGGTTCTTTGTAGAAACCAGAGCTCAAGGTCAGGTGGAAGCATTCGACTTCACTACCTTGCAGTCACAAGGCAAGTTCATAACTTGCTCATGTCCCTTGAAGAGTCTTTATCAAAGATATTGCAAATTGTGTGTTATCATCTATGATCTAGAGAAAGAAAATGATATCTTCTCTAATAAATAAAATGTAGTATCATCCTAAGTGATGATAAAGATGAGCAATGGAACTTAGGGTTCCAATTGCATAAGTCACATAGGCTTAGCAACCCATGACATTAGTGATTCTAGCGTCGTATAATACGCGTTAACCATGAGATTTGGAATGGGACAGAGAAGTCAGCTGTATCTTCTTCCTTTCATATGAAGGCAAGATGACCTTATCATGACGTTGGGATTCTTGGTATGGATCCAACATATGGGTGGGCACCCTTAGGCCCCACGATTTAGGTATCTAGATTATTTATGAGTGGCTGCCGGAGGTATAGTCGGGCCTTTTAGGGAGCTTACTAGGGGCATCACCACTTCATAGAGTCTTCGGGAACTCACCAGGGTTATAGCTTGCCCCAGTTGGAGGTTTAAAGGAGGTGTAGTCAGCCCTGGAGGATCGTGCAGACATATGGGGTCGCGGAGAGGGCAGTGATTGGCTTGGATCACCTACTAGGCCCCACATCATGGAATTGTGGACGGGAAAGTACGCCCGGTTGTGCAACAAGGAGTTGGTATCTCATGGGTAAAGCAACGCACCTCTGCAGAGTGTAAGAATTGTGACATGTTACTCCCTGTTTTGGCGCAGCAGGAAAGGAACTCCATGAAGTTCTGGTCAACCTCTAAAGGCTGATGGACATAGTTTTTGATAATTAAAATAAATCTTTGAAGAAATGTTTACGAAAAATGCATAGTACCAAGGACGAATCGTCCGAGGTGGTAGATAGAGCATCAAACTTTCCACCTTGCATATAATGAACTTGCTGGGTAACGCTGTTACTCACTCTTTCCTTTGAACCCCTGCTTAGACTCTGAGAATCCAGAAGACACTTCGATGTACGTAGATGATGGACAAGAGGATGTCTGTTACGAAGAACCAGACCTGTCCAGAGGAGTTGAAGGGGTGGACTACGAGATACGCTATGGAGTGGAGGGCAACGAGTCCGAGTAGTTACCTTAGTTATTAGTAAATCAATTGAGCCGAGCAGCAGGAACTATATAGAATAAGTTGTTGAGCTCAATTCGAAGTATGATTTCGGAATTTTATATCTTCCATTGAAACTACTTAAGTTTGGTTTGTACTTTCATAATGCTTGAAGTTTGAGATCTCTTGGTTTGTAATAATAAAGTGTGTATGTTTGTAAGATGGACCCGCAATGTTTCTGTTGTACCACTCTAAGGGGTGTGATATTTACGGAAGGGTGTTCTGTGAGTGTCATATCAACGACTATAGTGTACTACACATGTAGTGGTATGTTGGGTCACCACAGCTGGTATCAAAGCCATTGCTTTAACCTTAGGTTGGAAACCTAGTAAAGGGAAATAACTGTAGGAGTCTAGGAGCAACGGTAAAGAGTTCTCTAGACTATATGATGAGTATTCAATTGGGAATATTTCGTCATATTTTTTAGTGCGATAATTCTTTATTATGATGCATCATTATAATTAATGGATACTAATTATATTTATATCTATACAGTTGAAATGGCACCAAAGTTTCCAAAACAGACCTTGGCAAGGAAAGCAGAGACTCTCGATGATTATCAAGGGGCTTTAACTGAACAGCTTCGAGAACTTCTGAAGGTTTTTGGTTGCACAACTAATATCCCAGTCAATACCACTACCTACCATGATGGGCGAATGTTAGCCAAATATCGTGTTAGCATTCAACTACCAAAGAAGCTTGGGTTATATCACAACTTACCTATGGGAGAAGGTAGAAGTCACCTAGCAGCATATCATGTTGATATTGTGGAGGCAATGGCCAATGTTCGGGAACATAAAGCAGAAGAGTTAGCCGTAAGCACATATTCTGTGATTCCTCATGACTCTATAGATGAATAACCGGAACCAGATCACCTTACTTTAGTAAGGAAGCATCCAAAACTAGCCTCTAAGTTTATGGATCTATATCGACTAATGGTTGGATCTTTGAATACGACACATCAGGTTATCGTAGAAGATCAGGCTGATATGTTAGAGGATTTAACGAATCCTGAAAGAAGGGAGAAGTTAGCATCTAAGTTGGAAAATGAAGCAGTGGATAGGGTTAACCCAGTTTTCAAGGATATACCTATAGATCCAGCATCTTTTACACCATATCCCTATTCACCGATACCAAAACCTATTAGATATCCTGATGAGGGCACTAGTCATCCAGTACCACAGAGTTCTTGGGGAACTGAAGACTCGGAATTACCTATTGGGAATTCTGAAGGCTGGAGGTACAGATCAATGGATGGATCTGCCGGGAATCCTATTCCTATGGAAGATTCAGTTGGAGATATCGGACAGACTAGTCGCATGGGCGTAAGATCTTATTCTATTGATGGAAGAGATGTCCACGTGGAAAATGTAGAGTCCGAGGAGGAAGATCCTGAAGAAAGGGTGTTCGAGGATTATCCTACTCAGATAATGTGCATTATCCAATCATAGCTGAGGACTATCGCACCTAGCAGAGTACCTGTGGGGCACCAGAAGGGGAAAATTCTGTTGATTCCTCCAGAGTTAGGATGCAGGAGATGGATGAAGAAGAAAGTGATGAGGATGAGTCGGTAGATACTTCAGATGAGTTGGAAGGTATGGATACACTTCAGCTGAATGATGTGTCAAGTCCGGAGACTTTTGATACTAAATATCGTCCGTTGAAAAGGCAAGTCGTTTCACAGTTAGTGCGTCGTACTTCACGACAGCACGGTTGTATTCCGGGTATGTACGATGAACGGCGCAACTTTTGCGGAGTGTGACTTTGATTAGGAGCATTTTCGCAGGAGACGAGAGTTGGAGTTGGAGGACTTGATGTAAATAAATAAGTGAGATAGTACCACCTAAGCTTGTAATGTTTAATGAGTAAGGGCTTGTAATCACGTTGTATAAATTATATTGCTTGTAATGTAGAATATGTGTGTAATGCATATTTGGTTCTTATTTGGATTTTGCTTTCCATTGTGTGACTAGTTCTGTGCATGAAGTTGAGCTCAGAACACATATGCATGATGTAATTATGAGTATTCGCTTATGTTATAGGACTAAGGGGGTATGGAAACGGGTGTAGAAAACGAGGCTGAACAACAGTGCGTGGAGCGTGAAGCCAAAGAAAAGGCAGATGAAGACGCCAGGATACAAGCCAATTTACCACCACCACCACCAATGAGGCCATTGATGGAGCAAAACTTTATGCAGTACATGCAAATGATGCAAGAGTCCCAGAATAAGTTCATGGAGGGGTTAGTAGACCTTGTGGGACAGTCAAGGGCACCTCAAGGATGTGGTGTTAGTCTTTCAGATTTCTAGGATACCAGGCCTTTACCTTTCGCATCCGCTCCTGAACCAATGGATGCAGAGGACTGGTTAATAGATACCGAAAGAAAGTTGTGAACTGTAGGATATAATGAGGAAGAGAAGATGAGGTATGCAATGCATTTATTGACCGGACCTGCAGCATCATGGTGGGAGAGTCAGCTAGCAATGCAACCTCCAGGAAGAGAGTACAATTGGGAGGAGTTTAAACAAAGATTCCATGAATATCATGTTCCGAGAGTATCATAGAGTTGAAGCGTAGGGAGTTTGAAGAACTGCAACAAGGATACTCCAGTGTCATGAAGTATATTCGGGAGTTTAGTGACTTATCTCGTTATGCTGCTGAAGAAGTTAGCACGGAGGCAAGTAGGAAGAAAAGGTTTATGCGTGGACTAAATCCATTTGTGAAGATGCAGTTGAGGCTTGCCAACACTCAAAATTTTCAACAATTGCTTGATGCAGCTATCACTTTTGAAGATGATTACAAAAATGTCCAAGAGGACCGTAGGAAGAGAGCAAAGTAGGAAACAAAGAGGATTCATGCAATTAAACCCAAAACTAATCTGGAGTTTCAACCTAGGAATATATCCTACAACAACAACAGGAGTAGCAATAACACTGGAGGGCAATTCAATCCTAGAAGGAATGTCATATGTCATAATTGCAAACTTCCGGGACACATCAGCAAGGATTGCCAGAAACCAGTGATAATTTGTAATGGATGTGGACAAAAGGGTCATATTAAGCCTGATTGCCCAAACAAACCACCCGGTGGTTGGCCCACAAAGGGTGGAGGACAAGCCAGTGGAGGCGGAGGCAGATAGCCTGATAGAGGTGGAAGCAATGCCAAAAACAATAATGGCAAGAGGGGTAGACCTATGGGAAAGCTTAATTGCGCAACCCTGGAGGAGGTGGATAACTCAAATCAGGCGGTGATACGTACGGTCAATATTCTCACAAATCCCGAAAAGTTTTATTTGATACTGGTGCAACTACTTATTTCATATCTGAAGAGTTTTGTGATAAATTCGGGATTAGAAGGGCACCGTTACAAAAACCTATGACCGTAGTTACCGCCGGAGGGATTGTAGTAGTTAGACATATTAAACTAAACCAAGTCATCTCAATCTCTGGTCAAACCTATTATGCGGATCTTTATGTGATCCCATTAAAAGGAATAGCAGTAGTGCTGGGAATGGATTGGATGACAGACTATGGAGCTGAGATCAATTGTGAAGAGAAAACCGTTTCAATCAGATCTCCAAGTGGAGGAAGGATAATTTATCAGGCGGATAAACATAGTCATATCATGGTAGATCTGCAGCTAAACTCAATGAAGGAGGCCAAATTAGAAGATATTCTAGTGGTGAAGGAATTTCAAGATGTTTTTTTCCAGCAGAATTACAAGGAATGCCACCGGATCAGGAGATAGAATTTACTATTGACCTGATACCCGGTACAGCACCGATAGCTCAATCACCATATAAAATGGGGCCCAAGGAATTAAAAGAGCTTAAAGAGCAAATTGATGAATTAGCCTGGAAAGGATTCATACAGGAAAGTGTATCTCCGTGGGGAACTCTGGTGATTTTTGTGGATAAACGAGATGGTGGACGGAGAATGTGTGGGGATTACAGATATCTCAACAATGTCACTATCAAGAACAAGTATCCATTACCAAGAATACAAGATTTATTTGACCAAGTCAAGGGAGCAGGAGTATTCTCCAAAATTGATCTAAGATCAGGATACCACCAGATAAAAATTAAATATGAAGATGTTCCTAAAACAGCATTTGTGTCAAGGTATGGACATCATGAGTATTTAGTCGTAGCTTCTGGTCTGAGTAATGCACCCGCAATATTCATGAATTTGATGAACAAAATCTTCATGCCATATTTGGAAAAGTTTGTGATAGTATTCATTGATGATATTCTGATATACTCCAAAGATACAGAAGAGCATGCAGATCATTTGAGAGTAGCATTACAAATCTTAAGAGAACATAAGCTTTATGCTAAGTTCAGTAAGTGTGAATTTTGGTTGGATAAAGTAGAGTTTCTTGGTCATGTGATCAGTAAGGATTGAATTGCTGTAAATCCGTCCAAAGTTCAATCAGTACTGGATTGGAAGGCACCAACCAATGTGAAGCAAATCCGAGGTTTTCTAGGTATGGCCGATTATTATCGAAGATTCATAGAAGGTTTTTCCAAGATAGCTGGACCAGTGACCAAATTATTAAGAAAGAATACACCTTTCATATGGGATGAGAAGTGTGAGGTAAGTTTTCAAGAGTTGAAGACCAGATTAACTACCGCACCAATCCTAGCAATTCCAGAACCTGGAAAAGATTACACAGTTTATTGTGATGCATCCAAGGAAGGATTAGGTTGTGTGCTTATGCAAGATCTAAAGTAATTGCTTATGGATCTAGGAAATTGAAACCACATGAAGTGAACTATCCAACCCATGATTTAGAATTAGCAGCAGTAGTGTTTGCTTTAAAAGGATGGAGACATTTTCTCTATGGAGCAAGATGTGAGTTATATACTGACCACAAAAGTCTCAAATATTTCTTCACTCAGAAGGAATTGAATATGAGACAGAAGCGTTGGCTGGAGTTGATTAAAGATTATGATCTAACAATCAATTACACTCCTGGAAAAGCAAATGTTGTGGCAGATGCTTTAAGTCGAAAAAGCACAGATATACAATCTTTGAATAAAGAACTGCCAAAAGAACTATAGATGAATTTGGAAAGGATGGAATTACAATTTATAAGTACAACAGTTCTTGGAGTATTAGCTACCATGCAAGTGATTGAAGAACAGAGTAGTGATCTTCAACATGAAATTTATAGACATCAAGGTGAAGATCCTTTTATTACTGAAGAAGTTTGAAGAATCTCTCAAGGTCAAACCTCAGTTTTTCACCTAGGAGCTTATGGATCCTTATGGTTTCAAAACCGTCTTTGTGTACCAGATGTGACAGAGATTCGAGAAGTGATACTTTGGGAAGCTCATGAAACACCATATTCCATACATCCGGGTAGTACAAAGATGTACATGGATTTAAAAGAGTTGTCCTAGTGGAATAATATGAAGAGAGATATTGCAAAATATGTATCGGAATGCCATACTTGCCAAAGGGTTAAAGCAGAACATCAAAGTCCAGCAGGACCATTATAGCCTTTAGAAATTCCAGAATGGAAGTGGGAAGAAATAGGTATTGATTTTATCACAGGACTACCCATGACACTGAAACGAAAGGATATGATATGGGTGATTGTGGATAGACTCACAAAAAGTGCTCATTTTATTACAGTGAATCAAAAGGATAATGTTGAGAAATTAGTGGAAATTTATGTCAAAGAGATTGTGAGTAAACACGGGGTACCCAAGAAAATTGTGTCCGATAGAGGATATGTGTTTACATCATCATTTTGGAAACAATTACATGCAGCACTGGGTTCAAAGTTGGATTTTAGCACCGCCTATCATCCAGAAACTGGAGGTCAAACAGAGGGACCAATCAAATCTTAGAAGACATGCTTAGAGCTTGTGCATTAGATTTTGGAGGTTCATGGGAAGATCATTTACCATTGGCAGAATTTTCTTACAACAATAGCTACCAGAGTTGTCTGAAGGCAGCACCTTATCAAGTACTATATGGAAGAAGGTGTAGATCAGATATATGTTGGTATGAACCTGGTAGTAGCAAAGAATTTGCACCAGATTATATCAAGGAAAGGCAAGATATCATAGATATCATTAGAGATCGGTTGAAGATAGCTCAGAGTCGACAAAAGAGTTATGCTGATCAAAGTCGTAGATCATGCCATCCAGAAGTAGGAGATATGGTCTATCTCAAAGTAAGTCTGATGAAGGGAGTAAAGCGGTTCGGAGTCAAAGTAAAATTAAGTCCAAGGTACATTGGACCATTCAAGATATTAAGTCAGAACAGAACAATAGCTTATTCTCTGGAGTTACCAAAGAGGTTAGCTCAGGTTCACAATGTGTTCCATGTTTCACAACTTCGGAAATGTCTGAAAGTTCCCGATGATGCTATCACTCATCAAGAGATTGAGTTACAAGCAGACTTGACTTATGTTGAGAAACCCTGTAAGATTCTAGAAGAAAACTAGAAAAGGTTAAGAAACAGGTCAATCAAGTATTGCAAGGTACAGTGGGAACATCACCCAGAACGAGAAGCTACCTGGGAGAAGGAAGATGATTTGCGGGAAACATACCCAGAATTGTTCAGGTATCATTCGTAAACTTCGGGATGAAGTTTAATCTAAGGGGGGAAGTGTGTAACATCCCCGCATTAGGATCCAACGAAGGGTAGAAATAGGAATATAAGTTTGTGCATTCATGCATCTGTAAAATCTGGATAAATTTTTTGCCAAACAAAACACTAAAGGGATCAGAGTTTCTTTCACTAACTAGAGGTAGGAATAGCTCTTGTTAGTGATTGTTATGAATTCTGTCATGATCTTTAGGCAGTATTAAGAATTTGGGGAGATTACTTGGAACTTAAATTTGAAATTCAAATCAAATTGAAAGTATTTAAATGTTTGGAGTTATTTATATTTAAGTGTTTTCAAAAATAAAACCTATTAACATTGTTTGATTTTCAGAAAGGATAGTAATCAACAATCAGATTTAATGACAAGGAAAAAGAATTAAATAAGAAATAATGCTTATTTCTCTATTTCTTATAATGAGGTCACAAATGATGACAAATACATCAAAGGTATAAGATTACACAAAACAGAAATTTAACTTTATTAAAATTTGTAATAACATCTTTACAAGATCCTTTACAAAAGAATTACAAAGAAGGTTACAAGGAGAACCTATACTAACTATTTATCCTACACTAATCTTGTGAGTCCAGATCTTGATCCCGCAAGTAAGAAAACCAACTAAAAAGGAAGATTAGGGATTAGTAAGGTAATTTTACTCTCAGTATTGAATAGTGAAGTGCACTATTCCTTGTACATAATTGAGTAAATAAAAGGGTAAGTTTCACCAACAGTGAAGTATCTGTTCTTCTCAATAATAACAAAAGTTACAGTAAAAGCCAAGTGGTTAAACAAATAGGTTTCACCAGGCTGATAAATAGTAAAAAGGTAAGAGTAACAACCAAGTTACTTGAGTTGATCCACATGCACAGCACACACACGCACAACTTAGTCGACTAACTGCATGTGGTGTGTTGTCAAGCTACCAGTAGCAGTACATGGTACCACACAGAGTACCGGCCGAAAGGGAAACACAGAAGTTTAGCTCTTCTTCTCAGTCACACACAACACAACAAAAGAACTTGCTGAAACCAAAGCCATTTCTCCACCAAATTAACCACATCAACCATCAAATCTCTACCTAATGGTAACATAAGGAGGGGGTGGAGCAGGTGGAAAGAGAGATCAAGCATCAAGTTACAGGAGCAGCACTAGGTGGTGCAGAGCAAGATCAAGTAGCAAGCTACATCACCACATCATCAATCAGCAAGAAATCTGGTGAGTTCAAACAACATCACCACATGATCAGATCATCATGGAATCATATGAGCATATGGTTTTTACTTAAACTTCTCAGAAAAACACCCAGGTGGGGTGTAGATTCATCCCAGAAGCATTTAAAAAGAAAGCCAATAACAAATCCTTACAAACAAATCCAAGATCTCAGCCTTTGCATCATAGATCTTGGATATATATTCAAATCTCCACATTTATAAATAGGAAATAGTCTTAGACCTAGATTCAGGGCACATCTCCTATGGAGTAGCACCTCTGTAATCTTAGGATCATAAGGATCAACATTTGACAGTGAGGAGATCCATCATTTCTTAAAAGGAGTCAAGAATTATTAGCTGATACACGCATCAAAGCATATCTTAAGGGACAACTAGAAATAATTTAGTATTTCCTAGTCATGCCTTAGACCAGCATCATATGCTAATAGACTACAGCAGATTAGGATACTAAATCCAGCAAAAGTTCTCAGTTACATAACCATCCAAACTTGGAGACAGGAAGATTTAGGCAATAGAAGAACATGCATTTGTGTACCATTCTAAAGAAGGTGTCCCAAAGGTCACATCTAAAACCAAGCCAAGGCTTTACTGGTATTTGATCAGTTAGCTTACAGTAAAATAATTAATCATTTTCCTAGAATAAATATCTAGAAATCATAAAAATAATTGCATTTTCTCTAATCAGGAAAGCATAGGAATACCATTCTCATTCCAATGGAAGAGATCAACATAAATCAGGGTATATAGATCAACTGCACATTACTAACAGAACCACTGTCAGAACTAGGCTCATGAAACCATAGTGAAATCCACATCACTAGCACAAGGGGTAAACATCTAGGACAATATAATCACTACAATTAATCCTAATAGAATCATCATGCCCAGGCCAGAGGGATGAACCCTAATCGAATCATGAAATCCATTCAGGATTTACCACTAAGGCACACACAGGGTATCGAGCAAGGCAGAGGGGAGCACAGAGGAGGAGTATCCAATCTTACTCAAGGGCCTCGCAAAAAGAACCGAAGAGGAAGCAGAGGTTGACCGGGCAGCGTGAAGGCAAGACGGGAGCACCTAAGGCGCAACCCGCACCCAACCGCGTGTTAGATCCACCGAAGAAGAGCGGCGAACGCCATGGAGAACTGGCGCACCATCGCCGATGATCCAGGACGGCAAACCCTAACCCTAGCCTAGGGCAGGGGTCAGCACGGCCAAGAGAAAGCATCCACCATAGATCTGCTTGGACAAGATGAAGCAGCATCATCGACTCAGCCACCTTGCGCCGTGGCGGCGGCCACAGCAGCCGGATTCGTCTGGAATCGTGCGCGGTGGCGGCGACAGACGGAGGAGAGGGTCGTGTGCGTGAGAGAGTGAGAGAGGGGAGAAGAGTGAGCGTGCGAAGGGGGTACTAGGCCTATGGGCAGCCCAGTACCACTCTGGTGAGTGTAACCAGGCCAGGTGGGCCGGGTAAAGTGGGTTGGGCCAGCCCAGTGGTCCAAGCCCGTATCTTAATAGGATTATTTAAAAAGATTAATTACAAGTATACCCCTGATATAAAAATGACTCTAGATAAATAAATACAAATCCTAAAAATACAAATAATATATCTATAAATTCACAAAAGTATTTTCAATAAAAAATAATCAATAGAATTTTTGGCAATTAAAAATTTAGAGCTATTAATAATAGGATGTTAATTATTTTTGAATTTTACAAAAATATGGGAAACACCTAAAATTGAATAAAATTCACATTAAAGATCCTAAATGAATACATTATTGTATAAAAATACTAATTTGTATTTTTGCAAAGTTAATTTGGTGTGATGAAAATAAATCCTATTTCCTTAAAGGAATTCCATAACATATTCAAAGGAAATAAGTTCATAGCATGATATTACCTTTTATCAATTGAATAAAATAGCAAGCTTTTACTAAAAGGGTAAAACATGCAAGGAAGCAAATAATAAATCATTGCATGACATTACTATGCATTGCATATTGCTTCTTTAAATATTGTCGTTATCGGGCAATAATGGTTCTTTGTAGAAACCGGAACTCAAGGTCAGGTGGAAGCATCCGACTTCACTACCTTGCAGTCACAAGGCAAGTTCATAACTTGCTCATGTCCTTTGAAGAGTCTTTATCAAAGATATTGCAAATTGTGTGTGATGAGGAAATCCCTACGGTTGATACAACCGTTGCACCTACAGCCACACTTCCTCATGTTCCACAATTCCAAGGACCTCTCACAAGAGCTCGTGCACGCCAACTAAATTATCAGGTACTTTCATTTCTAGGAACTATTCCTAATATTCATGAGAATATGATGCTGCCTAAATTAGATGTGTGTATGTTACTTAGGAATGATGGGCCTAGCATGGATGAGAGGGACAAGCATTGGAGCATGATCATGCATGGATATGATGGCAGCAATCGTGTGAGGATCCAGGATGACGCTGCAAGTGAAGATTTCAGAACTTTGAAGCCACCATAATGAAAAGATGAAGAGATGGACGAACTAGAGAGCTACACACTTCAAATTTTCATCCATGTGATTAGATGGTGCTGCATCACCTTTAATTATGGGCCAGGCCCATGTAATTTTTGTCCAAATAAAGGGGCTGAACTTTTAGAGTCCGTATAGTGGAGGCAACCGCCCTGGAGATGGATTTCGACCTCCTCCCCAAGGCTGGCCGAAATTCCCTTCTGTTCCTCCATATATACTCCCATTAGGTCATCGTTTAGACTGGGATTTTGTTTAGTAAAAGACTTAGCCACGAGCTACTCTTCACCATAGGCACAAGTGTCAGACCGACCTTTTGTACTATGCACAGACAGAATCCCACCTCTTCAATAAAGCTTTCATCTATATTCGCAATATCTTGATTGCATCTATAATTCTTGTTGGTTCTTCGATTTCTTGCAGGGATTGATCCTCGTGATCAGGTTGATCTAGCTCCAGCGTGATCAATAGCCTCGGAATTTGGTGTATCGATTGCTAAGGTGCAACATCTCGCACGTTTGTAGTCGGATCGTCAACGTCGACCTCCACCATAATCGACAGATATCATCTCATCGAAACATCGGGCACCTTTACCATATCAAGTGGTATCAGAGCTCGGGTTTCTTGGTGAGATCTTACAGTTTTCGTAGTTTAGATTACATCTGTTATTCTTCCTATAAACCATAAAAAGCTAACAAATTAGGGTTAGATCCGTATCCTAGAAACACTTTCGGGCCTATTGCATTGTTTCTTTTCAGTATTTGCTTTGTTGAGTTCTAGTCTGCATTGTCGTGTCCAATGCTGGTTTTAGATCTAGAACTTTAGATTTTTGAGTTCTGGTTACAATCATCACCACCGCCACCACCGATTTAGCCATCACCACCGATTCGGCTATCACCATCGCCATACACTTGCTACAACCCTACGCCCACATACCGCCTCCGCCACCACATATCCTTGTTCCAGTCCAGTTAGGTTTGTTATTCGTTTTCCTACTCTTGCTTTCCATCATTGTAGATCCGATCCGAGTTGTAACTTGATCCGAGTTCCAGAAAGTTTCGGCTAGAAGGGAAGAGGGGAGAGCAAAAAAAAATCTCCGAATTTTTTTGGCCTATACTATTTTTAGGCTTCTGGGATCGTTTTGAGCTATACGCCATTATAGTAAAAAAAAATTTGGCATCTACACGCTTTCCAGAGCAGTTTCGTGCTATTTTGGAAATTTCAAAAAAAAATCTTGAGCTTACTCTGATATTCCACTTTGCTGATCGTTTTGAGACAATTTCCATACTAGTGATTTGCGCCTCATTCGCGCGCTGTTCAGAGCACTAGTGCCTGTTGCTTTTTGGTGTCGCGACGTGACTCGTAGTGTTTTAGGCTCGCGTATCTAGCTTGGGATAGTCTAGGACCAGCACAGTACCGTCATTGAGCTATTATTCAACCTTGCATTGCTGTTTTGAAATTGTGTCTACAGATATTGCAGCCACCTAGAACTCCACATATTCCTACACCGTGCGTTGACACCACCTGGCAATCGCTCTATTCAATCTTCCTGAAGCTTGATCACGACGGTTGCTGCTCACCACCTGTTTCAGGGTAAGAACGGGTAAGAGTCTTGGTTTGCTTGACAGATTAAGCGCTTTCCACCACTGTTCCTGTTGTATCTCTATTATATACCTGTGCTTTTTGCGTACTAATCATGCCACCAGAAAACACCGAGACACAGCCACTGGAGGGTGAAGCCTTGCAGGCTCATGTCACCACACTTTTGGCTGACCATATGCAGGATGTGGACAAGCGTTTTACTGACACGATGGAGCAACTCGAGGGACTCGAGACCGCCTTCACCACCAAACTCGACGCTAAATTCCAGGAGGTGCTAGCACGCTTACCTCCACCAGCGACGGCTCGCCCGCCTCCTCCACAACCGACTCGCGGGGCTCCTACAACACACTTGTTGGGACGTGCACATCACATTCTCAAACATCCGGCGCAAACTTCGGCTGCGGGTGCTGCTGCTGTCGTGGGCGCTGTTGCTGCTGGTGTTGCAGGAGCTACAGGCATCACATAGGCCCGTGATGCTCAGTTGGATGATTATTACGGGGAAGATGAGGATTAGGGCGAGTACACGGATGACTTCACAGTTGATCAGCCAGCTGGTCGTCCTAGGCAATACAATCCCCACATTCGCCGTCTACCCCCTTTTCCATTGGTACGTGATGATGACCATGTTGCTAAACTGAAATTAAATGTTCCTACGTTTAATGGTCCCTATAATCCTAATGCATGCCTCCCTTGGGAATTAGAATTAGACCAGCGTTTTGCATGCTTAAATTATCCTGAGGATAGACGTGTTAGTGCTGCTACTTGTGAGTTCACTAGTTTTGCTTCCATATGATGGTCTGAATATTGTCGTGCTAATCATGCTAATCCAATCACTACGTGGGGTGCTTTAAAACATGCTATGTGTATTCGTTTTGTTCCACCATATTATCAGCATTCCATGCTTACCAAATTAGCACGTCTAGATCAAGGAAAACATTTTGTAGAGGATTACTATCAGGAGTTGCAAATGGCATGCTGCGTTGTGGTATAGAGGAGGATAATGAAGCATTAATGGCATGATTTGTAGGTGGGTTAAATAAGGAAATTCAGACCATTCTTTAATATAAATTTTATCACACTATTACCCGTTTGTTCCATCTTGCTTGCAATGCTGAATGTGAAGTGCAGGATCGATGTGAGGCGATATGAACTAATTATTCTATAGGGCGTTCTACTTGGAGATCACCGAATTCAGCGTCACGGGATGCTGCACCTACACCTCTAGCGACCACATCCACGCGATCTGCAGCATCTACACCACCTCCATTTGCTGCACGGAAGACTACTACGGGACCAGCCCCGAGTGCTGCGTCCTCCATGGCATCTACGGGCAAGTCCAGCCAAATTCAGTGCCGCAAATGTGGTGGAATTGGTCACTTTGCATGTGATTGTGCCTCCTCTCGTGTGATGATTGCTCTTGAGGATGGTGGATACGATTCCGCCAGTGATTATGATGAAGATACTTTGGCTCTTATTGCATATGATGAGCAATGTGCTACAGCACCCATGGAGCAAGATTCTGAATATATGGCTACGGAACATGCGGAGAAATACCCGAGTTTAATTACACAGCGAGTCTTGAGTGCACAAATTACCAAGGCCGAGCCTGACCAGCACCATAATCTGTTCCATACCAATGGTGTGGTTAAAGATCGTTGTATTCGCATTATTATTGATGGAGGGAGCTGCAACAACTTGGCGAGAATGGAGATGGTTGAAAAGCTTTCTCTCACGACACGACCCCATCCTCGTCCATATCACATTCAATGGTTTAATAACAGTGGAAAGGTTAAGCTAACACGTACACTTCGTGTGCATTTTACTATTGCTGCATATGCTGATTATGTTGAGTGTGATGTTGTTCCTATGCAAGCATGTGCTCTTTTACTTGGTAGACCATGGCAATTTGATACAAATTCTATACACTATTGTAGCACAAATCAGTATTCTCTTGTTCATAATGATAAGAAAATTGTGTTACTTCCCATGTCTCCTGAAAGTATTTTAAAAGATGATCTTGCTAGAGCTAGTAGAGCACATATTGAGGGGGGAAAGCTGAGCGAAAATCAGATTGTTCCTAAGGAACTTATGCCTTCTCCAAGTACTTCTAAATCTGATCCAAAACATGCTAATGAAATTCGTTAGAAAAGTACTTGTTTGCTAGCTAGCAAATCTGATATTTCTGAAATTGATGTGAGTACTACTGCTTGTTATGCTATCATTTGCAAAGAAGTGTTGTTTTTGGCTAAGGAGATTCCTCCTTCGTTGCCACCTGCTATTTCTAACATTTTTCATGAGTATGAGGATGTTTTCCCACAAGATGTACCTCCAGGACTGCCACCTATTCGTGGAATTGAGCACCAAATTGATTTGATTCCTGGAGCATCTTTGCCCAACCGTGAGCCATATCGTACCAATCCGGAGGAGACGAAAGAGATTCAGCGACAAATTGAAGAACTTCTTGACAAGGGTCATATTCGTGAGTCTCTTAGTCCATGTGTTGTTCCTATTATTTTGGTACCAAAGAAAGATGGTTCTTCGTGCATGTGTACTAATTGTAGAGCAATCAATAATATTACTATTCGATATCGTCATCCTATTCCTCGTTTAGATGACATGCTTGATGAATTGAGTGGCTCTACCATGTTCTCTAAGGTTGATTTGCATAGTGGTTACCACTAGATTCGTATGAAGTTAGGAGATGAATGGAAAACTGCATTTAAAACTAAATTTGGCCTATATGAGTGGTTAGTGATGCCCTTTGGTTTAACTAATGCTCCCAGCACTTTCATGAGATTAATGAATGAATTTTTACGTGCTTTTATTGGACATTTTGTGGTGGTCTATTTTGATGATATATTGATATATAGCAAATCTATAGAAGAACATTTGGAACATTTACGTGATGTTTTTGATGCTTTACGTGCTGCACGTTTGTTTGGTAACATTGCGAAGTGCACCTTTTGCACGGATAGAGTTGCTTTTCTTGGCTATGTTGTTACAGCACAGGGTATTGAAGTTGACCCCGCCAAGATTGAAGCAATTTCGAATTGGCCACAACCCAAAACAGTCACACAAGTGAGGAGCTTCCTTGGCCTCGCTGGATTTTATAGGCGCTTTGTCAAAGATTTTGGTTCCATTGTAGCGCCACTGAACGAGCTTACTAAGAAAGATGTCCCCTTTGTTTGGGGCGATGCACACCAAGAAGCCTTCATGCTACTCAAAGATAAGCTTACACATGCTCCTTTACTCCAACTTCCTGATTTTAATAAGACCTTTGAGTTGGAATGTGATGCTAGTGGAATTGGTTTGGGAGGAGTGTTGTTACAAGAGGGAAAACATGTTGCATATTTCAGTGACAAATTGAGTGGAGCTAGTTTGAACTATTCTACTTATGATAAGGAATTATATGCTCTTGTTTGGACATTACAAACTTGGCAACATTATTTATGGCCTAAATAATTTGTTATACATTCTGATCATTAATCTTTGAAGCATATTGTTAGTCAAGCTAAGTTGAATAAACGTCATGCAAAGTGGGTTGAATTCATTGAATCTTTTCCTTATGTTATTAAACACAAAAAGGGTAAAGATAATATTATTGCTGATGCTTTGTCACGTCGTTATACCATGTTATCTCAACTTGAATTCAAAATCTTTGGATTGGAAACTATTAAAGAACAATATATGAAAGATGACGATTTTAAAGATGTTAGCATTGTCTAGAGGGTAGAACTTGGAACAAATTCGTCCTCAATGATGGGTTTGTGTTCCGTGCTAACAAACTATGCATTCCAGAAGGTTCTGTTTGTCTTTTGTTGTTGCAGGAGGCGCATGGAGGAGGATTGATGGGTCACTTTGGATTAAAGAAGACAGAAGACGTACTTGATACACACTTCTTTTGGCCACGCATGCGAAGGGATGTTGAGAGGTTTATTGCTCGCTGCACAACATGTCAAAAAGCTAAGTCACGCCTTAATCCACATGGTTTATATATGCCTCTTCCTGTTCCTAGTGTACCTTGGGAGGATATTTCTATGGACTTTGTTTTAGGATTACCTCGAACACAGAAGGGGAGGGATAGTATTTTTGTGGTTGTGGATAGATTTTCTAAGATGGCACACTTTATTCCTTGTCATAAGAGTGATGATGCTGCTCATGTTGCTGAATTATTCTTTTGCGATGTTGTTCGCTTGCATGGTGTGCCTAATACTATTGTTTCAGATCGTGATACTAAGGAAATGTTTATGGGCTAAGTTGGGGACTAAGTTGCTGTTTAGTCTACATGTCATCCCCAAACTGATGGATAAACTGAAGTCGTTAATAGAACTTTGTCTACCATGTTACAGGCCGTTTTAAAGACGAACTTAAAAATGTGGGAAGATTGTTTACCTCATATTGAATTTGCTTACAATCATTCTGTGCATTCTACAACTAAGTCATGCCCTTTTGAGATTGTGTATGGTTTTGTTCCTCGTGCACCTATTGATTTATTACCTATTCCATCTTCGGTGCAACATAATTTTGATGCTACACAACATGCTGAACAGATTCTTACGTTGCATAGGATTACTAAGGAAAATATAGAACGTATGAATGCTAATATAAAGTTGCTGGTGTTAAAGGACGCAAGCATATTGTGTTTGATGTGGGAGATTTAGTTTGGTTGCATTTACGAAAAGATCGTTTTCCTGATTTGCGCAAGTCTAAATTAATGCCACGTGCTGCTGGTCCTTTTAAAGTGTTAGAGAAAATGAATGATAATGCATATAAACTTGAGCTTCCTGCAGAGATGGGCACGGTAAGTCCCTCATTTAACATTGCAGATTTGAAACCATACTTTGGATAAGAAGATGAGATTGCGTCGAGGACGACTTCAATTCAAGAAGAGGAGGATGATGAGGATATCCCTACGGTTGATACAACTGTTACACCTACAGCCACACTTCCTCACGTTCCACAATTCCAAGGACCTCTCACAAGAGCTCATGCACGCCAACTAAATTATTAGGTACTTCCGTTTCTAGGAACTATTCCTAATATTCATGAGAATATGATGTTGCCTAAATCAGATGTGTGTATGTTACTTAGGAATGATGGGCCTAGCATGGATGAGAGGGACAAGCATTGGAGCATGATCATGCATGGAGATGATGGCAGTAATCGTGTGAGGATCTAGGATGACGCTGCAAGTGAAGATTTCAGAACTTTGAAGCCACCATAATGAAAAGATGAAGACATGGACGAACTAGAGAGCTACACACTTCAATTTTCGTCCATGTGATTAGATGGTGCTGCGTCACTTTTAAATATGGGCCAGGCCCATGTAATTTTCATCCAAATAAAGGGGCTGAACTTTTAGAGTCCATATAGTGGAGGAAACCGGCCTGGAGATGGATTTCGACCTCCTCCCCAAGGCTGGCCAAAATTCTCTTATGTTCCTCCATATATACCCCCATTAGGTCATCGTTTAGACTAGGATTTTGTTTAGTAAAAGACTTAGCCACGAGCTACTCTTCGCCATAGGCACAAGTGTCAAACCGACCTTTTGTACTATGCACAGACAGAATCCCACCTCTTCAATAAAGCTTTCATCTATATTTGTAATATCTTGATTGCATCTATAATTCTTGCTGGTTCTTCGATTGCTTGCAGGGATTGATCCTCGTGATTAGGTTGATCTAGCTCCGGCGTGATTAATAGCCTCGGAAGTTGGTGTATCGATTGCTAAGGTGCAACGTCTCGCATGTTTGTAGTCAGATCGTCAACGTCGACCTCCACCATAATTGACAGATATCATCTCATCGAAAGATCGGGCACCTTTACCCTATCAGTGTGTTATCATCTATGATCTGGAGAAAGAAAATGATATCTTCTCTAATAAATAAAATGTAGTATCATCCTAAGTGATGATAAAGATGAGAAATGGAACTTAGGGTTCCAATTGCATAAGTCACATAGGCTTAACTACCCATGACATCAGTGATTCTAGCGTCGTATAATACGTGTTAACCATGAGATTTGGAATGGGACAGAGAAGTCAGCTGTATCTTCTTCCTTTCATATGAAGGCAAGATGACCTTATCATGACGTTGGGATTCTTGGTATGGATCCAACATATGGGTGGGCACCCTTAGGCCCCGCGATTTAGGTATCTAGATTATTTATGAGTGGCTGCCGGAGGTATAGTCGGGCCTTTTAGGGAGCTTACTAGGGGCATCACCACTTCATAGAGTCTTCGGGAACTCACCAGGGTTATAGCTTGCCCCAGTTGGAGGTTTAAAGGAGGTGTAGTCAGCCCTGGAGGATCGTGCAGACATATGGGGTCACGGAGAGGGCAGTGATTGGCTTGGATCACCTACTAGGCCCCACATCATGGAATTGTGGACGGGAAAGTACGCCCGGTTGTGCAACAAGGAGTTGGTATCTCATGGGTAAAGCAACGCACCTCTGCAGAGTGTAAGAATTGTGACATGTTACTCCCTGTTTTGGGAAGGAGCTACGAACGCAGCAGGAAAGGAACTCCATGAAGTTCTGGTCAACCTGTGAAGGCTGATGGACATAGTTTTTGATAATTAAAATAAATCTTTGAAGAAATGTTTACGAAAAATGCATAGTACCAAGGACGTATCGTCCGAGGTGGTAGATAGAGCATCAAACTTCCCACCTTGCATATAATAAACTTGCTGGGTAACGCTGTTACTCACTCTTTCCTTTGAACCCCTGCTTAGACTCTGAGAATCCAGAAGACACTTCGATGTACGTAGCTGATGGACAAGAGGATGTGCATTTAAGAACAGACCTGTCCAGAGGAGTTGAAGGGGTGGACTACGAGATACGCTATGGAGTGGAGGGCAATGAGTCCGAGTAGTTACCTTAGTTATTAGTAAATCAATTGAGCCGAGCAGCAGGAACTATATAGAATAAGTTGTTGAGCTTAATTCGAAGTATGAGTTTGGAATTTTATATCTTCCATTGAAACTACTTAAGTTTTGTTTGTACTTTCATAATGCTTGAAGTTTGAGAATCTTGGTTTGTAATAATAAAGTGTGTATGTTTGTAAGATGGACCCGCAATGTTTCTGTTGTACCACTCTGAGGGGTGTGATATTTACGGAAGGGTGTTCTATGAGTGTCATATCAACGACTATAGTGTACTACACATGCAGTGGTATGCTGGGTCACCGCACTAGATTCACCGAAGATGAAGAAGGAGTTCTGTGGTACAAAGGACGTATCTGTGTACCCGCAGATTCAGAGCTGAAGCAAGTTATCATGCAAGAAGCTCAAGATACTCTTTATTCTATCCACCCCGGAGGAACGAAGATGTATCAGGATTTGAAGGAGCAATTTTGGAGGCACAAGATGAAGAGAGAAATCGGAAGCTACAATGCCAAGTGTGATATCTGTCAGAGAGTCAAAGCCGAACATCAGAGGCCCACAGGACTATTGCAACCATTGCAGATTCCGGAATGGAAATGGGATTCCGTCGGAATGGACTTTATCACCGGTTTGCCTACTTATAGTAGGGGAAATGACTCAATCTGGGTCATTGTTTATAGACTGTCCAAGGTAGCTCATTTTATACCTGTCAAGACAACCTACCAGAGTTCGAAGCTAGCAGAGTTGTACATTGCTAGAATCGTCAGTCTGCATGGAACCCCCAAGACCATAGTGTCGGATCAAGGAACCCAATTTACCTCGAGATTTTGGCAGAATGTCCAAGAAGGATTAGGAACCAAGTTGAATTTCAGCACAACTTATCACCCGCAGACCGATGGACAGACTAAAAGAGTCAACCAAATCTTAGAAGATATGTTGAGAGCTTGTGTGTTAGAGTATGGATCAAAATGGGAAGATTGTCTGCCTTTCGCAGAATTCTCATATAACAACAGTTATCAAGCCAGTTTGCAAATGGAACCATTTGAGTTCCTATATGGAAGAAAATGTCATACTCCTTTGAATTGGTCGCAAGTAGGAGAGAGTCAGATTTTTGGACCCGACATCTTACGAGAAGCCAAAGAGAAGGTTCACAAAGTCCGTGAGCACCTCAAGACCGCCCAATCCAGACAGAAGAGTTATGCTGACAAGAGAAGGAGATACATGACTTTCAATGTCGGAGATTTTGTGTATCTCAAAGTTTCGCCATTGAAGGGAACGCAACATTTTCGTCTAAAAGGAAAGTTAGCCCCCAGATATATCGGACCCTTCAAGATTCTGAATCACCGAGGAGAAGTATCGTATCAATTGGAATTGCCAGAAGAGATGCCAGACATCCATAATGTGTTACATATCTCGTTACTTCGCAAATGCTTAGAAGTGCTAGAGAAGACCGAAGTTTTCAAGAACATTGATCACCGAGCCGTTGATATCAACAAGGATCTGACGTATCGTGAAGTGCCCATCTGTATCTTGGAGGAAGCTTACAGAACCACCAGGACCTGGAGTATCAAGTTTCTCAAGATCCAATGGAGCAACCATACTGAAGAAGAAGCCACTTGGGAGCGAGAAGATTACATTAGGACAGAGTTCCCAGATCTCTTTAGTTCCTAGTTTTCTTTCTTAAATCTCGGGACGAGATTTTGTTTTAAGGGGGGAAGGTTTGTAACATCCCAAAACTTTAATCGAATATATTAAGATCCAAATCACCCAATTTAGGGTTAACAAAAACTTTTTCCCATTTAAAATATTTAAGCATGCATGTGTGTGTTGCCTTAAATAGGAGTTGTTTTGAAATGCCATGATTGTTTGTTCTAATGGTTGTAAAAGGATTCTAAGATGAATTCCACATCATCTAGATCATTCCCAAGAAAAATCCAAAGAAAAAGAAATCAAATACAATTAATAATGGGAATGGTAATTTTGGCCATTTTAATCAACTAACCCACTTTGGGTATTCCTAGCACTTAATTTCAAATAGAAACAAGTGTGGATCTTTGCACCCCTTGCTAGTACAAGTTAAGATGTACCAAGGCCCACTTTATGATCTTCCAAAAATATTCAAACTCTAATTTTAAATGACATTTGAAAATGGAATCTATCTCATATGTCTAGATCACCCTTTTCAAAAACCATCCAAATGAACTCCATTTGACAAATCCCAACAACCAGAGATGCTCAAGCATATGACTAACAGCTCCACCAAATTTCATTTCAAAATTCAAAATTTGAATTCTTGAGGCCATTGTGTCGAACACTTGGTGAGCAGAATCAAACTGGCCTAACTATCACTGTTTTTGATCAAAATTTGTCGAGCCGTTTGAACCCAATTCAATTCCCTTGTCTCCCCTAACCCCAACCAGGCCATCAAGGACGTACCAAATGGCCTAGAACCACAGTGCCGCGCCACCCCGAGGCCATGCTCGCTGGCCAACTGTGCCCACGCTGCAGGAGACCACCAGCCCCTCTCCGCCGCTCAAGGAAGGGAGGTGTGACCTCACCGCTGCCCACGGTCCACCCCACGACCACTGCTAGCCCCTGGACCACCGAGGCCAACCCCCGCACTAAGTCTCTGCGTCGCGCCAGCGCACGCCAGAGAACCGTCACCGACAGAGCGCCACACGCCGCGCCTTGACCCCAGGCCACGCACGCCGCTCCGCCTTGACCACTTCAACCCGCCAGACACGTCCTTACCCCGCCGCGCGACCCACAGTCGCCGGAAACCACGTCGAGCACCAGCTCTGTCCCTCAGAGCGTGCAACGCTCCCGACCACAATCCACCGCCCCTAGCGTCGCCATTAAGCCCTAGCTGACTGCCAGGGAACCGCCCACCGTCCGCCTACCTCGCCCACGCTGATAGCCCCCTGTGCCATCATCACCGACAAGCTCCGCCCACACTTCTCAGCCGCCTCGCCGGGCCTATATAAGGGAGCCTCCTAGAACCAATTATTCACACTCCTACAGTCCCATCTCTCCACTGGTGCTTCCCCACGTCTCGCCAGAGCAGCTAGCCGCTGGAATTTAGCCGGAGATAGTCGCAACAGAGGAGGAGACGCTGCCGTTGATTTCGTCCACCCCATCCACTGTCGTAACTTCGCCTAAGCTCACCGTTGTCTCCTTGTTCTTTTGCCCTCCTCGCCGCACTCGCTGAAGCCCTGGTACGCCCTCACCGCACCCCCACCGAGCCGTTAGGGTTCCACCTCACCGGCGACAAGTCCGTCGTTGACGATGAACGTGAGCCGTAGATGCTAGCTCTAATCGTACCGTCCACAATGCCTTGTACCGCTTCGCGTTTAATGAGCCACCGACAAGTCCGTCGTTGACGATGAACGTGAGCCGTAGATGCTAGCTCTAATCGTACCGTCCACAATGCCTTGTACCGCTTCGCGTTTAATGAGCCACTGACAAAGGGACACCCTCGGCAGTCCTCGATGCATGAGTGAAACTAGGTCGGCAGTTAGTGTTCCCTTTTTGCCCATGATTCAAATCTAGATTTTTCTTTTTAGATTTAAACTTAGTTTTGTCCATTAGTTTGAAAATCAATTCATGGAGTTTTACAAATCCAAATTGAGTGATTCCAATTTTGTTGGAAAGGTAATAAAAATCTCTATCCAAGACCGTTGGATTTAAATCATTTAGAGTTAGAGGTCTCTCCTAGCAAAAATAACAAGACAGAAGCGTTTTCAAATTCAAACATTTTTATAAAATATCATATTTAACCATACCTATCTGAATATGTAATAATATTAAGGTTTGCATGCAGTGAATTTGGACTAGTACCAAAATAATGCTATATAGGCATTTCTAGTCACTTTAAATCATTAAATATTAAACTTAAACTTATTAAAATGTGATCCAACCCTTAAATCACATTCCCATATATTATAATATGTGGTGATGACATGTGTCCACATGATCCCATATTTTAATTGGAGAATATTAAATCTTAGTTAATTCCAATGAGTAGAAATTACTTTTCTCAAATAAAATAAAGGAACTTAGTTCATTAAACCTTGTGATGTTTGTGATGATACTAGATCATCAAAATTGTGCCTTAGTGTGCTAAGTAGACTAGTTAAGTATTGCTTGGTGATTGTCTATTCCGTATGTATTTATAGACGATAGTACCGACCAAGTCTACGAGGAGGAGGAGTTCTACCCCGAAGAAGAAGAGGAGAATTTCAACCACTACACCAACCAAGGCAAGATATTATTGGCAAGATAATACTTGCAAGCCATGATTAACAATGCAAGCTAACCCTTGCAAGCTAGATAACCTAAGCAAATGCATTAGGCATGCTTTGGTTATACCATTGGACTTATACCTACCCCAAGTTTATTTACAAGCTTTACTTTCTTTTACTTTACTAAAGTTTCTTACTTGTTTATAGATAGCATAAAGAGTATAAACCTTGACCCATCTAGTTAAACTTAGATGTCATTCTATGGCATGAGATTGATATTAGCATCCCACCTTAGTGAACACTCTTAACTTAGTATTTTAGAGCTAAACCAAAACTTGATCACTTTAGATGGGAATACTTGGTGACAATGACTTGTGAAAACCTTGGAATGATGAGTCATTCTATTGAGATGTTTTGATATATGTTGAGAAACACAAATGGTTTATGATGATGAAAATGTTAAGGCATGAGCCTTATCCCTTTTATAAAAACTGATGGTTGGGTTCGGATGCGATACCATTCCAATTTTACCGTATAACCACAATACCTGAATTGGGGAAGGCTTAGCCGGAAGTTTATATGCATTAGTATTAGTTCCCTCACGGGAGAGGTTTGAGCCGAGGCTACCTCTCAATGTTGTCCACCTATGCAGTGCCCATGATGACAGATGGCCATGGCTAGGAGGCCAAGCTCATAGGAGAGGTGCTTATACTAGAGTGTGTAAAGGAAAGGTTATGTTTGATTATCTGCATACTAAGTATGATGATTCAGGGTTATCCCTAACATATGTATCGAATTTTGTGGTGAAAGTGTACCACCTCTGCAGAGGGTCAAACTATTCGAATAGCCGCGTCCGCGGTTATGGACAGTTGGAGTGGCCATACTGTTCCGCTGTCAGATGTTTTCAAAATGACTTATGAAATGAATTGTGACCTGACTTGACCACAACAGAGTTGTGACTATGACAACTAAGTTCCCACTTAGGTAATTTAGAACTTTATTTTATCTTTCTTTGTTTCTGAACTCAGCTTAGGTTTCAAACTTAACTTTACAAATATAGTTTAGCATTCCTACTAGGACTACCTTACTTGTTAGTGATAGTTTGCGAGTACTTAAAGAGTACTCATGGCTTTGTCCCTGGCTATTCTCGTGGCCAGACTATGAGGATGACTACCTTGAAGGAGGACAGCAAGACAGCTACGACAACTAGGATCATCTCCCATCGTCAGCATTGCCTGTGACACTGAAGATGGAGCCCACCGCTATGCAATTTATTCCACTACTTGTTTGTATTAAGACTGGATCATGAGATCCTTTATTTGTGTAAGACCTTATTATGGTTTGTAATGGATGATGTACTGTTATATCCAATCTGTTATGTCTCGCAAAAATGGTAATCCTGGGATTGCGATGTATGGCATAACAGGCATCTGGAATTAATAATCCGGGTGTCAACACTTGGATTGTGGACGCCGAAATGGACGGGGAGACGCCGCCGCCGCGTGTGGTGGACCGGCAAAGGCAGCAGTGCCCTAGCCACCGCCACGTGTGGTGGACCGAATTTCAGATCTGATTTCAAAACCTCCCGGGTGGAGTTCGGGTGAGTGTGTGGGCGGCAAAGAGGTGGGCCCCACAAGTCAGCGATAGAATTTTCACTTGTCCAGCTGACACGTGGGGTTCATCGTAGGTGGGTCCACTGGTCAGGGTCCTCTTGGTTGCGTGTTCGAGACCTGGAGGTTTCCATTTTATTGAATTTCTTCCCACTTTATTTTTGCTCCATTTAGTCGGAACCGAAGTGGCACGTAGAGAGAGAGTGGACAAGACAGGTGCAGCTAGAGAGAGAGAGAGAGAGAGAGAGAGAGAGAGAGACAGAGATAGAGCATGCCCCATCGCTGCCTCCGGCGAGCTTTCACCAGAAGTAGGTGCACGACTAATATATTCTCCAATCTCCGGTGAGCTTCCTTCATGTATATATAGGTGCGCGGTGCGCCGCACGATCTCACACGTTTTCTAGGCAAATGTAGGGGAGCTGCAGCATCCACGGGCGTGACAACGGCGGAGTGAGAGACGCAATCTACCATGGAATAACCGGCGGCAAGGCTCTACAGCAGTGGTAAGAATCCCCTTCACCGGAGTATAACCGGCGGCAGAGATCTTCAGCAGCAGCAGCTCGATGAATCTGTAGGGTTTTTAGAGCTACGTAAATAGTACTTGTTCTTCATCGAATCTGTAGCGTTTTCTCTGCGATTGTTTCATCGAATCCGTAGAGTTTTCTCTAAGGTTACTCCATCGAATCTCTAGAGTAAATCTAGGATGTGCAGATTTTGTTGGGTTGAATTTCTGCAGATTTTTTTGTCAGTACAATTTGTGCTGATATGTTGTTAATAACAATCTTCAGTATGTGTATGCAGAACTACAGATTAGTACAGTATGCACATCATTAGTTGTATTTTTGCAGGATTATCTATGTAGAACTGGAGACTAATTGTATTTTTACACATATATAGTACTAGTTGTCGTTATAAAGTACAATGTAATCTGTGATAATATTAGTAACATCATATCATTTATTTTCCTGATCTTTTGTAATTTTTGTGTTCAGAAAAAAAGGAATATGGCTCAAAATGAATGTGTGACATGTCAGCAGCAACCTGCCTAGTGTGGGAGTGGAAACACAAACCATGTGATGTATTTTAGAATGAGGGTGACATCACCCTTTTTTGCAGAGGGATTTGTAAGTATTCTCGATTTTCATATACATATCTTATTTTAAATTTCCATATAAATTGCTTTATGTTCATGATCTTATTGGTTTTTTTCTGTTTCACAAATTTATGCAGGGTATTCCTTGTTGTTTCGCTGAGCGTATGCGAAAATTCGCTGTTGGTCCACATCTGACCTGGATCCTTGCTCGGAGTGACCGCCATGATGATAAAAATGGAACAATTGATGAATACTACTTCTATGTGTTGTATGGTGGGAATTTTGGGAGGTCTATAGCATTATGTGGGCCATATTGGAGGGGGTTCTGTGCAGCTTATAACATTGAACAGAATGATGTTCTGACATTTGCATACAATAGAGTAGACAGGTGCTTTATTGTTGAAGTGTCAAATGCTGATAATGTTGTCAAACCTTCGGTTGATCAAGACCAGTGTATGTATTGACTTCTTTGCATTGAAATGGTTTTTTTCCTTACACACATGACTAGTTTCTTAGTTATGTATGTTCCTTACACACAAACCTTCTTCAATTTCATATGCATGATCAGGGTGTTATAAGACCGAAGATTGTTGCAAGGTGACACTAGAGAAATCCATATTTCAGCACCCATGTAATGTCAGTTGCTCTGAAATGAATTCCATATCTTGGGCATTCTACAAGGAGTTTGTAAGAGACCTGGATGAAGATGAGGTCTTTGAGATCCCTCAGTTCTTGGTGCACCAGGTGCAGGATGAAGATGATCTTCATTAGATGGTAAGTTTAATCACTTTTTCCTATGCTTTTCCTTCTTATTTTGTAAATTTATTAGGGTGGCCAGTTAACTAAGATCTGTTATATATTTTTGTTACTTAGGAAATTCCTTTGAGATGCACAAGGGAACACCAAATCCCAAAGAAAGGGTTCTATTGTGTATGCATGAAGAATAATTGTAACGAAGGCCTGAAAATCTTGGGGCGATATCATATATCAAAAGTATATGACGATTGCATTGAGTTCACCAACCCCTGGGCTGAATTCTGTGCTAAAAACAGAATTTGCCTTGATGATCTGCTCATCGTCCAGGTCAAGGTGATGGGGCACTATATCAAGCTAATTATTGAGGTGGTCACCGGTCCGGCAGAGGAACAAGAGGATGCGGAAGACAACAGCGGCGAGCAGCAGGAGGAGGACAAAGACAAGAGCGTTGGCTCTATAATGTCGGTTGTATCTCAGAGCTTCTGAATAAATCATCAGAATTTAAATTTCAAGAATGCATGCTTAGAAACTTTTGTGTTGTTGTATGTTAAACTAGCAAATCTCTTTTGTTCAAATCTCTTGGGATGTACCAACTTCATTATGTTTAATTATGAAAGACAAAATATAAATGATTTATCTCAATTTCTCGCATAGAAAAATGCACAACTAATTCCATATTATCACAGGAACTTGCCCCACTTGTTGAAACGGCGGCACTGCCACGATCTCCATGTAACCACGATGAGTTCTCGAATCAAAGCTGCAGTTACCACTTTTTTCATCCTCTTCAGTTTTCCTGGGCACTTCTTCTTCCTCTTCCTTAGTCATTCCTCTGCAGTTTTTCCTGGGTGCTTCTTCTTCCTCTGTTCTGGAACCGTCGGTTCATCTTCTTCTTCCTCTCGCAGGCAGTTCCTTGCAGGCATTTCCTTTCACCCATTTCATTGCAGGCATGGACGATGGCAAATGCACAACAAAGACCCACTTGGTCCCTGCCATGGCACCACGACTTTGACAGTGGTGTACACAAATGATGAAGCGACTGTGGAGACAACTCTCGCCAGGTTTGAGCAATTGCTTGAGAAAGATAGGTACAAGTTTGTGGGGCTAGACTTGGAGTACACCCATACAAATAAGCGAAAAAAATCCTCTACAAGAGATTGCTGCCGTGCAAATCACCATACATGAGGAGGTCCTCGTTTACCACTTCTATGGGTATGTGAAATTTAAATTTGAGATCACCACTTCTGCATCTCTTGTTCCCTTACATCCCTAAAACCATCTAACTGCAGGAGTAAACCAACTGAGAAGCATTGTCTGGCTCTGGTCGAGTTCTTGTGTAGGAAAGGGATAACTTTCACTAGCATGGATATCACAAATGAGACAATTATGCTTTCTCGTGTGTTGATAAAAATCCTAGATGGGCACCACATCGACATCCAAAATCTATACAAGATCAAACCATACCCAGCGAAGGATGGCATGTGTGATCTGGTAGCAGAAATCATCGATAAATCCTATGAAAAACTAAAGAAATTGAAGCGACTCGATCACGACTACTGGGAGTGGAAGCCGATAAGCCAGGTGCGCCTAGAGTATGCAGCTAGAGACGCCTACATGGCGTACGAGTTCAGTAAGATCATTACCATGAAAGATGGGATGGTTAAGGCGAGGTTTTTCGCAAGAGAGCTATGCCCTGATTGCGAGCTAGCCCAGGAGAAGAAGCGCTAGGAAGACAGAAAGCGGTTTCAGGACGAGCAGGGATCTTGGAACGGTGGCGACAGCAAGTGGTTGAAGGGGAAGCAAGTCAAGGATGACAACAAGTGGTGGTGATACATTATGTGTTTAAACTAGATTTTAATTTCTAGTTTATTTTGTGTACGTAGTATGTATTTTAGGATGTACATCTTAGTTTGGGATCTAAGCGTTGGAAGAACTTGCATGCATATGTATGTGTTTACCTATATGATATATATGTACAAAAGTATGTGATGGGTTGTTGCATTAAGATAGACATTATATTTAGGCCCCTGGTGAGCATATGGTCTCTCACATATATCGATCATGCATGCATATGATCCAGCATCTTCTTGGGCTCAAACTTTGAGATAGGTATTATCATCTAGGCAACTTCAGTGGATTTTGTGATGCACCTTTTCCTCCTTTGTGTGATGCATGACCACACACACATGCTCCATTGCATGATGTGTGTGTGTTCTTTTCCTACACCAGTACACACTAATATATATCCACACATATGTATGCATGACCAGACACACATGTGTATTAAACCATCCATGGTCACAAGATGATGATATATATCTCTCTACATATATATGCATGACCAGACACACATGCATATGCTCAAGGATTATGTGATGATGCACAAATTTTGGCACACTAGTCTGCATGCATGTATAGGGGGGTCATATTGCATGCATGTGTTCTTTTTGCTAACCCACATTGATATGGTCACCATAGTCATTGATAGATCCACACATCCATGATGATCTGTGACCACATTTGCATGTATGTACATTGTTCTCTTCCAAAACCTACCACAATGATATCTCTACACGTATGCATGACCACACAATGCATAAACTACTCAAGTGGATTATGTGATGATGCACAACTAATAATAATTCTGTCACACTACAATTCATGCAATGTGTGGAAGCTCTCCTTTATTTAACCTATGTGTTTTTGGTCCATATATGGATTTGATCTCCTAGAGTCATATTGCATGCATGTGTGTTCTTTTCCATGCATATATATTGCATTATTGTTGATAGATCCACATGAGATGACCACATTGCATGCATGTGTGTTCTTCCAACAATCAGAGCTGAGCCGGCAAAATCCGAGACCCCGTGCGAGGGTATAAAATAGGGCCTTATCCTACTAGAAATTTTAAACTATTTAACAACTATAATGTATATATATATCATAATATCTTACATTGTAATTGGATATTAAGTATCATACCTAGTCAACTTTCCGATGCATAATGTCTATTTGAACAACATCATTCTCTTAGGATTCTTCGAAATGATTCTGAAAAGTGAAAATACACACCAAAGACTGGAAATTTAAAAACCAGCCCTGCCCTAGCATGTTGTGATGCTGAACTCCCTGAGCGATTAACGAGTAACAGAAAACAAAATCTAAAATCACCTGGTAACATGTGACCTGCGTTGGGCTCGAGTCCCCGCTCGGCGTATGTCTCGCATAAAGGTGGAGGTGCGACCTGATGACTAGACGTTCTCGTCCTGTAGCTTTTGGCTTTTGTAGCTCACCATGATCAATTGATCGGATGGATCCGCCTTAGACACTAGGAGCCACCAGGCCCAAGCCCTAGAGTCAACATGACACACGCGATCGTGCGTGTTTGAGTGGCCGACATTTCATGCGCTAGCTAGGAGCTAATCGAATGTGGACAGTTTGAACGACCCAATTAAGACATAAGGCCTATTATATCTACTATTTTTTTCATTCCAGTAAATATATATAGTAGGCCTATATAAAATTTTGGGCCCTCTAAATTTTGGGGCCCTGTGCGGGCCGCACATATTGTACAACAGTGGGCCTAGCCCTGCCAACAATATACCACATTTGACATATATCTACATGATGAGACCACACATGTATAACTCTGGGTGATGCAACTTATGTCACACTGGTGCAACATGCATGCAATGTGTGTGCAAGTTGTGCTTTCCCTATATTGGTCTTTGTGACCATGCATATGGTTGTACACATATGGAACCCCTAGAGTCATTATTGCATATGTGATCTTTTTCCTAAACCACATTGATATCCACACTAGCTACTAGTAGCTAGATGTCATTGATCCACATACATGACCACATTGCATGTGTTCTCTTTTCTAAAACCACATTGTTAATTGGTATATCTACCACACACACACTAGTGGATTCTGTGATGCAACAACTTCTGTCACACTGGTGCAACATGCAATATGTTGCTTTCCTGTGTTTTGGTCTATATATGCATGTGACCATGCATGTTTTAATACACATGGATCCTCCCCTAGAGACATTGCATGATGTGTGTTACACACTAATATATATATCCACTGGAGCCACTGATCCCATGACATGACCACACATTGCATATATATGTACAATGTTCGCTTTTCCAAAACAACGCAAGATGATGATATATATCTATCTCTACATATATATGCATGACCAGACACACACATGCATATACTCAAGGATTATGTGATGATATGCACAAATTCTGTCACACTGGTCCATGCATGGAGAATATCATTTTGTGGCCCGAAAGTTGGGGCACCCAGGCAACGCGGTACCCAAGTTCCCTGAAATTAGCGGCGATGACTACAGTTGGTGTGCCAAATACTCAGAGGGTCTTTTTCGGCACAAATTCAACTTTACATTTCAATACAAAATATCAGGCTAACGGCCGTCAAGTTGGGCCCCCTATCAGTTCTCACTGTTATGTCGCTCTCGTCGCTTTGGTGTCAATTAGGCCTGCAACGTTGACGCCTGCATCCATTACGCATCTTCTTCTTCTCCGGAGCAGCAACCTGTGGGGCGTCGCAGCCATGGCGCGGAGCTGGGACGTGGACGAACCTGCTCGGCCCTGCTCTCCTCCCTGTAGGCTTGCAGCGTTGGTGCCTGCATCCATTACACGTCTTCTTCTTCCTCGGAGCGGCAATCTATGGTCGCGGCCATGGCGCATAGCTGGGACGTGATGAACCTGCTCGGCCCCACTCTCCTCCCCATCCCGAGTCAGAGCTCTCCCTCACCATGGACGCACCCATGGCACGGTGCGGGGACGAGAATTGGTTCCCGGTGAGATCTGTCACCGTGTCGACCATGCTCAGTTCTGTTTTCCTCCTCTAGAATCCGAGCTCGCCGTCGCTGCAGTTGCACCCGCACCAATTCTACCACCTCTGCCGAGGTCTCTGTGGTAGCTCAAGTTCTGCCATGTTGGACCTGTAAGCGAATTCGAAGCTGGGCGGTGGCAACCCATTATTGAACCTGTAAGGAATTTGCTGAAGACTGTGTGCCGCTTCAAGGTCTTCGGCTGATGCCTTTGTCTTCTGCCAACATCCACCGCCGATGTGAGATCATTTAGTTACTTCAATACAAAATTTCGACCAATTTAACTTGTTGATGTATTCCTTGACAATTATAATATAATTGAGCACTAGAAATATTTTGTAGTGTGCATGAGCATGATCAGTAATATAATTGAGCACTAGAAATTTTAAGGCACTCCATATAAAGGACTAGATTAATATAGAAGGTTCACCAGAGACACCACGGATATATTGTCTTACATGCCACACATAGGTAATAATTAACTAGAACAAAATAAAAGCAGGGGCGACAGCAGGAGGCCGGGACACAGAGACGCCTAGCAGGGCAGGGGCATATCAGTAGGAGGCAGCGATAGCCTAGTCGATGCGATACAGGCCAGTCCTGACATACTCCTGGAGGAATTTGCCGAAGGTTGCATGTCATGCCATGGTAATCGGCCTATGGCTTCTGCCTTCGACTCTGGCAACGCCCACCGCGTACTGGTGTTGGGGATCGGCACGGAAAACAAAAATTTCCCCATGAAGGATCCCCGGAAACTTAGCCTAAGATCTATCTATGTAGTAATGCGGTAACGGCCGATGCGTACAGAATACATACCCTTGTAGTCTGTACGCTATTAACGTTCCGCGTGGAACATGGTTGATGTAGTCGTACTCGAAGCCGACCTCAAGGTAGCGAAGCTCCTCGCAGGTCACCCCTTGCTCCTTCTTGATCTTCATCAGCTTCATCATGCAACAGCTCCGGCTCACGACATTTAAGCGCCCCAAGTGTTGCGCCTCGTGTCTTCGTACACATCCGGTGCACGATGAGACCTCCGGCTCCCTCCTGCCGGGAGTGTGGAAGTTGATATCTGGCTAGGAATTCCTACAGCGCAACGGCATACTGCAGGAGTGCCTCGATCGCACAGCCCAGACTTGGGGCCATGGTCACGAGGCATGGAGAGAGAGAGAGAGAAGGAGGAAGTCAACCAAAGGACTTCTCCAAATATTGATGTGGTTAATCCCACCCATGGGCACCCCTTTATATAGGCTAAGGGGGTGTACCTTTCTTAAAGGCTAAGCCATGTGGGACTAATTACTAAAGGAAAAACTCAGCAGAAATTCGGACTGCCAAATGGGCCAAAAGTACTCACCCCAAATAAAAAACAGAAAATGCTAAATAAAAACAAAAAGAAAAAGCAACAGCAGAGCCCGGCCAGTGGGTGGGCTACCTGCCCACCGACTTTGGAAAGGGAAGGACCCGGGGTGGGCTGGACATCCCCGACGGCCTAGCACCACCCGCCCCACCTCGGTGGGCCAGCAACGGCGGCCAGCGTCCGCCCCGCCTCGCCAGGTGTCTGCCCGCCCAGGGTCGGCTGGCGGCCACGGTGTGTCTCGGCGTCCTAACTATCCGCCGCCTACATCTTGTGGGTGTTATCCGCCATCAGCTATGTTTGCCTTTTTTTTTTTTTTTTTTTTAGTTTATTTCTAGGCCATTTCCCTCTGGGATTTGGCCTATTATAAAAGTTGACTTTATAAATCTTAATCTAAATATTATTTAGAATATATTAATTCAAAATTAACATATAATAAATATATATTTAAATTCCCATTTATCCGAAAACACTTTTCGGGACTTTTCCTTTATTCTTTCTCCGAACCACTTCGGATCTCTCTGCGGAACGATTCCGGCTTTCTCTCTTTCTCTACTGTGATTCCGTCTTACGAACGATCACTCTCATCGTACCCTTAAGTGTAACCTCTCATGGCTCAGGAATGCTCTAGACATGATCTGTATCAATGATCAACAGAGGGACCAGGGATATCCATGTGACCCCTATGCATTCCTGATGACAATGTCGTTTGAACCGTCTAAATGTAGCATCCTCTTCCTTTTGTTTCTCGATACAACTTGTCCGAGATCCGATCACCGGTATTCCATACCTTGTTCAATCTCGTTCACAACAAGTTATGTTTTCCTTGTTACCGTGATATTACATCCCCGTGACCTAGTCACATGTTGCAACATTTATGGATGTAATCTCACCAAGGTGGCCGTATTTATCTTTACCCGTCATGTGGGTGAACAAATCCCGGTCTTGCAGTCACATGTCATCTACTGTTCCTTTGGAATACCCAACGTACACCTTTATAGTCACCGTATTACCAGATGACGTTTGATGCAGTCAAAGCAGCCTAGGGAAACAATGAGTAATATGAGCTCACGGTCTAAGGAGAAGGAGTCTAGGTATAGCTGTTGCAATAATGAATTGTATGACTTGATCGTGTTGCAATCCTTCGAGGAATGTCCAACCACATCATTCTCCAATGATATGATCTCGTTGTCAGTCGGCATAAATGCCCATGATCTTGAAACCCAGATCATCTTCGTGACCAACGAACTAGTATGAATAGAGGCTACTAGGGACTTGGTTGATTCGTACCACACCTGTACCAATGTTTCTACTTGGCACAGTTCTAGCACAATATGAAACTATTATAAACTAATTGAGATATGATAATAAAAACCTATTTATTATTTGCCTCTAGGGCATATCTCCTTTAGTCTCCCACTTGCACTAGAGTACAAATAATCTAGCTTGCATTTTACTCATATAAACCATATAACATACGCGTTTACAGATCATGCATGCTCATGGGAAACGTCATGTCCATGTTCTGTTTACCAGATCATTATGTCCTTTGCAAATCGTTAATGTCTTCCTAATCTAACATTCACACCATTATCTTATAATGGGTCAAAGCATTTGTTTGGCAACAAAGTGAGACTTTTGTTTCTAGTGTTTATAATGATGGTCGTTATTCACTGTTGTCATCTAAACTTCAGAGTAAGAACATCTTTCTTACCTTATTCCATTCTGAGCTACTTCAGAGTCTTGTCTTAGGACATTCTGAACATCTTTCAGAATCAAGTCCAGGAAGCATTTGACATTCAGTGTTTATTAAACTTACCAATCTATCTCGATAGATCTTATTGTTTAATAACTTCAACTTCATCCTAACTTAAATACTATTAACACCGATCACATCGTTCACATATGTTGTCTACATATTCCAGAATGATTTCACGCTCCCACTCAAATATGACATTCATGTTTGAGATCCAGGGATTTTACTTAGCTCCCACTCAGAATATGTCAGCTACACATTATGAATTAGCCAAGCCGATTTGCTCCCACTCAAATCTAGGTCCTCTAGATAATCTTGGACATTCCAAAATTCTTTGATCACTATCAAATCGAGAATTCCACTAACGAGATTTCAATGACAATTCATTTCTCGTACTTAGGTCCATCACGCTTCTTTGTAATTCATAGGTATGTCTTGTTCAAAACATTACAAGTGTATCAATAATATAACTCCACAAACTTGTAGAATATATAGCCGAATCCTACTTTCTTTAGTAAAAGTATTCCTGAAACTTTATGATCATTATCATTGGTTTCTCCTCTATTTGTAGAGCTTGGATTCACGAAACAAATTCCGCTGCGCCACTCAACAATTCGGAGGCAAGGTCAAATACCTTGTTTTGATCTTTTACTTTCTTCCACCTGTATCTTTCATCAAGACACGTCATCCTTGGACAACAACAGGTTTGCTCCTTTGTGGAAGATGCATTCATAGCTTCCTAAGAATGCTCTACAAAGACTTGTTTATTTGCCACGACTTCGACATGTCGAAATCTCCAGAAACTCGAACGTGCCATAACACTTATGGTGTTGTTTCCACGAATCTTTAGATGTTCCTTTGTATTTCAAATGAGTGTTTGCTTATTTCGATCTATAACTCTAAACGACAACTATAACCCTGATAAGAGATAATATCACACCATATGTATCTAATACATATTGATTATGATGTTTAGACATTTCAACATAGTTTGAATTTGTCCAATTATCATAATTTGTGAAACACCTTTCACATGTTCCTTTTATGCTAAGCTTAACTTGAATACCTTAGTCATGTCGATCAAATCGAAGAGACTTGTTAATTCAGTTAATTCAATATCCCATTTAGTTATGAACTCATTTGAACAATTCAAATCATTTAAAACTTCATGTTTCATTAAGTAAATACACTTATTCACTTAAGACCACAATAAATGATTTCCACTACTTGTTGAAAATATGATACATCACTATGTATAAGATTCAACATTTCTTTGCATATCACCGTTTTACCAGAATGCGGAGTTTTAGTCATTCTGCCAGAGAGGCATGGTTTTGCAAAGTCTCTAGATTGTGCATCTAGGACCCCGATCTTTCATAAAGAACATGCAATAACCAAAATGACTTAAACTATAGTGTATTTTCATTAGTAAGCTTTAGATATCTTTTAGCATTCTAATCCTTTATAAATGTTTAAACTATTATCATTAACATAATGATGAGAATGACTTATTTATAATCATAATGTGACCATAAGCTATTGTTCATAAGAATAGTACAAACTGATTTGTAACTAGTTCATATGAATAATCGTCTCGCCAAAAGCAAGACACACAAACTAGGATTACAAATTATATTCAAGTCTACTAATCCAAATGATAAACTTTGAGGAGAGAGGTGATGTTGGCCATCAACTGATTTGCTTATCGTCATCAAGTCACATTGCCTCAAGACCAGCAATTCTCAAGCAGATCATCCTGTTTTTCACAAAACGGGACAAGTATCAAATACTTTGCAAACTGCAATGAGTTCTGCAAGAACCACATTTATAATTTGTATATCTTACATATACCTTTTCCATCTATGAATCCACTTACAATCAAGCCCTTCCAAGAGTTCTCAACTCTAATGCAAGATTGCTAAGTGTTTCTCCAAACATTTAGGAGTCATCGAATTATCTCCTAATGGTTATTGTATCAAGAAGAGAAGATCACCTTTTACGAGGATATCCCTCAGGCGTGGGTATTAATTTATGAAGTTGGACCCTTTTGCTAAGTTCCATATTAAGCAATATATTCCCATGGTCGTAAAGGACCTCAATGGGATAGGCCAAGGTCTACTAAGATATTTGCAAAAAGACATCTAGACTAAGTTTATAATAAGAGATCAATTTATAATTGGTCTCCACTAAAACGGTCATCCCCTGGATGATTTTAGTGATCGCATGATCCCTATCCTCTACACCTCCCCCGATCGTCACGGCCATTAGTGCATTATCAAAGGTAGACATTCAATAATGTCAATCACATCATCCATGTGACTCATGCTCGATCTTTCGATCTCTTGTGTTCCGAGGCCACACTTCTTTAGCGTGCTAGGCTCGCCAAATCTAACTTGTGTGTATTCGCTGTGCAACATGGCTTACACCCACTGTATGCGAACGTAGATATGTTTGACACCCAAGCCCGTAACCCTGGATCGCCTCATACCGAAGAACTTTCTTGGTGGTGCACACACAAGGGGAACACGGAACATTGGAATTAAATAGGGATTACCTTATTTGCTACCGTTGAGTATCTAAATACTAGCACACAATAAGATGATAAAAACTGGTATCAACATCATATGTATAATGTGATATGATATGGTCTTCTTGCGCCTTGATCTCCATCGAGCGCTCTGGCATGATCTCCATCTTGCCCTTGGTTTGACGCCAAGTCCACGACGCCGCCACCAGGTCGTTCATCGGAACGATGACTATTACTATACTATTTAGTAACATAAAAGTAAACTACTTTACCTTTGTATCGACCAATGCCATATCATAATCACATGCCCCCTGCAAAATAAAGTTAGACGCCTCTACTTTATCTATTGCAAGTTTTACGTGGTTGTTAGGGCTTTCGCACTAGAACCGTTTCTAAACTACGAACTTTCCAACCACAACATGGATCCGACAGTTGTCTCTACTACACCCCTTTCGGGGCCCTCCGTTGTAAATGCTATATCAACTATCGAATGAGAGACAGACACCCGCTAGCCACTTATACGGTACAAGCCGTATGTTGAGCGTGGAACCAGTCTCGCGTACGAATACACGTAAGGTTGGTTCGGGCCGCTTCATCAAACAATACCGCGATATAAACAAGTACACATTAGAGGGTAACAACTAAGGGATCAATGCCCGCACTCCTACGCATAGATTGGCTCTGATACCACTGTTGGGGATCGGCGTGGAGAACAAAAATTTCCCTACGAAGGATCCCCGGAAACTAAGCCTAGGATCAATCTATGTAGTAATGCGGTAATGGCCGGAGCGTAGAGAGTACATACCCTTATAGTTTGTACGCGGTTAATGTTCCGCGTGGAACATGGTTGATGTAGTCGTACTCGAAGCCGACCTCAAGGTCGCGAAGCTCCTCGTAGGTCACCCCTTGCTCCTTGATCTTCATCAGCTTCATCGTGCAACAGCTCCGGCTCACGACATTTAAGCGCCCCAAGTGTTGCGCCTCGTGTCTTCGTACACATCCGGTGCACGATGAGACCTCCGGCTCCCCGATTCCGCCGGGAGTGCGGAAGTTGATATCCGGCTAGGAATCCCTGCAGCGCAACGGCGTACTGCAGGAGTGCCTCGATCGCATAGCCCAGACTTGGGGCCATGGTCACGAGGCATGGAGAGAGAGAAGGAGGAAGTCAACCAAAGGACTTCTCCAAATATTGGTGTGTTTAATCCCACCCATGGGCACCCCTTTATATAGGCTAAGGGGGTGTACCTTTCTTAAAGGCTAAGCCATGTGGGACTAATTACTAAAGGAAAAACTCAACAGAAATTCGGACTGCCAAATGGGCCAAAAGTACTCAGCCCAAATAGCAAACAGAAAATGCTAAATAAAAATAAAAAGAAAAAGCAGCAGCAGCAGCCGGCCAGCCGGGTGGGCCGGCTTGCCCACCGGCGGCCCAGCTCGTCATGGCCTGGAAAGGACGGACCCGGGTGGGCTGGCCACCCCAGACCCACCGCCTCGCCCGGGTGGGCGGTTAGCAGCGGCGGCCAGCGCCCGCCCGCCTCTTTGTGTCCTGCCTCACGGGTGGGCGGCTGGCACCGGCGGCCAGTGGCTTGATGTCGCCCAACTATCCGCCTGCGGTGGCGGTTATCCGCAGCCACAGTGGCTATTTTTCCTTTTTCCTTTTATTTTCCTGCAGTTTTATTTCTAGGCCTTTTCCCTCTGGGATTTGGCCTATTATAAAAGTTGACTTTATAAATCTTAATATAAATATTATTTAGAATATATTAATTCAAAATTAACATATAATAAATATATATTTAAATTCCCATTTATCCGAAAACACTTTTTGGGACTTTTCCTTTATTCTTTCTCCGAACCACTTCGAATCTCTCTGCGGAACGATTCCGGCTTTCTCTCTTTCTCTACTGTGATTCCGTCTTACGAACGATCACTCTCATCGTACCCTTAAGTGTATCCTCTCATGGCTCAGGAATGCTCTAGACATGATCTGTATCAATGATCAACAGAGGGACCAGGGATATCCATGTGACCCCTATGCATTCCTGATGACAATGTTGTTTGAACCGTCTAAATGTAGCATCCTCTTCCTTTTGTTTCTCGATACAACTTGTCCGAGATCCGATCACCGGTATTCCATACCTTGTTCAATCTCGTTCACAACAAGTTATGTTTTCCTTGTTACCGTGATATTACATCCCCGTGACCTAGTCACATGTTGCAACATTTATGGATGTAATATCACCAAGGCGGCCGTATGTATCTTTACCCATCATGTGGGTGAACAAATCCCGGTCTTGCAGTCGCATGTCATCTACTGTTCCTACGGAATACCCAACGTACACCTTTATAGCCACCGTATTACCAGATGACGTTTGATGCAGTCAAAGCAGCCTAGGGAAACAGTGAGTAATATGAGCTCATGGTCTAAGGAGGAGTCTAGGTATAGCTGTTGCAACAATGAACTGTATGACTTGATCGTGTTGCAATCCTTCGAGAAATGTCCAACCACATCATTCTCCAATGATATGATCTCATTGTCAGTCGGCATAAATGCCCATGATCTTGAAACCCAGATCATCTTCGTGACCAACGAACTAGTATGAATAGAGGCTACTAGGGACTTGGTTGTTTCATACCACACCTGTACCAATGTTTCTACTTGGCACAGTTCTAGCACAATATGAAACTATTATAAACTAATTGAGATATGATAATAAAAAGCTATTTATTATTTGCCTCTACGGCATATCTCCTTCAGCTGGATCATGCTATCGAGGTCCACGTTGATTGCTCTGCCAGGGCAAAATAGTCTCCCCCTACGGTAGAAACGGATTAGCCCACACTGTAACCGCCTCAGCATGTAGAAGCTCTTGTTGTCCCTGGATACCTTGCTATCGTCCACTTCATCATCATCCTCCTGTTGATTTTTAAGAACATAACTTATAACTCATACATATGATTGAATTGTATTACAACTCAAGAATTGACAACATGTATATGTAAGACAATATATCCGTGGATATCAAAGATAAAGCATCTCAGCAATAGTTTGATCGGTTCATATATCATTTCATCTCAACACAATGACAAATAATTGCATTAGAGTTTATGTAGAATAAAGATTGCGGCCTCATAAGTTTCTTCAGGGACGGCGTGAGTGAACCAAGTAACAATTGCACAACCTATATTGTTCTTATACATCGCCCCAGGTTCTTGTACATCAGGCGCACCCTCCACATCGTTGACCTGCCTCGCGTGGTAGCGGGGCTTCTGCTGTCCTGCTTGGCGGTCCCCGTGGAATCGGTTGTCGTTGTCGTGGCGCCTGGAGGATCCGGCTGCACCAGCCGGGTTACTCGGCCAGACACGAACGGGCTCTGAGGGAGTCGGTCTCCTATCAGCATTCACCCAAAGTGGCTACTTCATCGCGGTGTCAGCCGTGGCGTACTGGTCCGCAACCGTCTTGAGCTCTGCCATGGTTTTCGGCTCATCACACAATAGCCGGTGGCGAAGCATGGTGCCTTCTCAGCATCCCTCAATGAAGAACCCGATCGCCTGACTCTCTAGAATGCCCTTGCAAGTGTTGCACAGCTCCGTCCACCTGATGAGGTACTCGCGGTCCGACTCACGGTCGCCCTGGATGCACATGGCCAGGTCGCGTGGGCGGCCCGGACACTTGTACGTTCCGTTGAAGTTGTGGACGAACACCTTCTCGAAATTCGGCCAGGCATTGATGTTGTTGGGCACGAGGCTATTGAGCCAAGTCCTCGCTGACCTGGTTAGCATGAAGGGGACATAGAGCACCATGATGCGCTTGTTCCCGTGGGAGATGCCGACTGCCGTGGCCTAGTCGGTTAGCCAGTCCTCTGGCTTCATGCTGTTGTCATACTTGGGGGTATCCCGGGGCAGGATAAACTTGTTCAGAAACGGTTCATTCCGGATGCGAGGTCCGAAACAAATCGGACCAGTGGAGTTTTCCTCTTCCGTGACGCGTGCTTGAGCTAGGAGCTCGATGCGGCCGCGGGAATCCGGACGGTCCGGGTTTGGTGCTCCTACCCGACCCGAGAGATGGGAGCCGGCAGGTCGTGGCGCTCTGGTTGGTGGAGGGGGAGATGGTGGGTTGTTGTTCACCGTCTGCTCCTGATGTAGTTGGCCCCTGTTGCCAGAGTTGCGGCGCCGGCTACGGGATCTTGCTGGAGGAGAGGATGACTGTTGGGTCTCGCGGGAGAATATCATTTTGCGGCCCGAAAGTTGGGGCGCCCAGGCAACGTGGTACCCAAGTTCCCTGAAATCAGCCGCGAGGACTATAATTGGTATGCCAAATACTCAGAGGGTCTTTTTCGGCATGAATTCAACTTTATGTTTCAATACAAAATATCAGGCTAACGGCCGTCAAGTCGGGCCCCCCTGTCAGTTCTCGCTGTTATGTCGCTCTCGTCGCTTAGGTGTCAATTAGGCTTGCAGCGTTGGCGCCTGCATCCATTACGCGTCTTCTTCTTCCCCGGAGCGGCAATCTGTGGGGTGTTGCAGCCATGGCACGGAGCTGGGACATGGACGAACCTGCTCGGCCCAGCTCTCCTCCCTGTAGGCTTGCAGAGTTGGCGTCTGCATCCATTACGCGTCTTCTTCTTCCCCGGAGCAGCAATCTATGGTCGCGGCCATGGCGCGGAGCTGGGACGTGATGAACCTGCTCGGCCTCGATCTCCTTCCCATCCCGTGTCGGAGCTCGCCCTCACCATGGACGCACCCATGGCACGGTGTGAGGACGAGAATTGGTTCCCGGTGAGATCTGTCACGGTGTCGACCATGCTTGGTTCTGTTTTTCTCCTCTAGAATCTGAGCTCACTATCGTCGTGGTTGCACCCGCACCAATTCTGCCACCTCTGTCGAGGTCTCTGTGGTGGCTCAAGTTCTGCCATGTTGGACCTGTAAGCGAATTCGGAGCTGGGCGGTGGTAACCCATTGTTGAACCTATAAGGAATTTCTTTGAAGATCGGCGGCTCCAAGGTCTTCGGCTGATGCTTTCGGCTTCTGCCAACGTCCACTGCCGATGTGAGATCATTTAGTTACTTCAATACAAAATATCGACCAATTTAACTTGTTGATGTATTCCTTGACAATTATAATATAATCGAGCACTAGAAATATTTTGTAGTGTGCATGAGCATGATCAGTAATATAATTGAACACTAGAAATTTTAAGGCACTCCATATAAAGGAGTAGATTAATATAGAAGGTTCACCAGAGACACCACGAATATATTGTCTTACATGCCACACACAGGTAATAATTAACTAAAACAAAATAAAAGCAGGGGCAGTAGCAGGAGGCTGGGACACGGAGATGCCTAGTAGGGCAGGGGCATTAGCAGGAGGCATGGACAGCCTAGTCGATGGGATACAGGCCAGTCCTGACATAATCCCGAAGGAATTTGCCGAAGGCTGCATGCTGTGCCAAGGCAATCGGCCTATGGCTTCTGCCTCTGCCTCTGGCAATGCCCACCGCATGCTGGATCATGTTGTCGAGGTCCATGTTGATTGTTGTGCCACATAATGGGCAAAACAGTCTCCCCCTATGGTAGAAACGGATTAGCCCACGCCGTAACCGCCTCAGCACGTAGCGGCTCTTGTTGTCCCTGGATTCCTTGCTACCGTCCACTTCATCATCATCCTCCTATTGATTTTTAAGAACATAACTTAGAACTCATACATATGATTGAATTGTATTACAACTCAAGAATTAACAACATTTACATGTAAAACAATATATATGTGGATATCAAAGAGAAAGCATCTCAGCAATAGTTTGATGTGTTCATATATAATTTCATTTCAACACAATGACAAATAATTGCATCGGAGTGTATGTAGAATAAAGATTGTGGCCTCATAAGTTTCTTCAGGGACGGCGTGAGTGAACCAAGTAACAATTGCACAACCTATATTGTTCTTATACATCGCCCCACGTTCACAAACTCATCCCTGAAAAAATCTGACACCAATGTGTCTACCTCTCTCTTGGGACAAATTTGAATCATTTGCCACAATAAGAAATTGAAATTTAATCATACAAAACAATATTCAGGGATATACATAGTCAGGTACAAAAACAAGCCTGTAATTATAAATAAAAAACCAAACAATTAATCTTCAGGTATATGTTAAAAATACTTATGATCAAAACCATTCATATACATATGCATCATACCAATCATTAAAAGATCAGAAACAATTCAAGGATCATATATGTAGTTCCATATGAGAATAAATCTAGGGCCTCATAATTTGTTTTAGAGATGGAGTTGGCGAACCAAAGTACCATCAGCACAACCTATATTGTTTGTGTGCATTGCTACCTCAGTTTCACCAACCCATCGCTAAAACATGACACCATCATATGTGTCTCCCCTTGAACTCTTTTGGGGAAAATTTCAATCATCGGCCTCGGTGACAAACTAAAATGTAATTCTTATACACTGTGAATGCATGGAATAGATAATTCAAATATCATAGTTCTTTGAATGTAGAATAAAGATTGCAGCCTCATAAGTTTCTTCAGGGATGGCGTAAGTGAACCAAGTAACAATTGCACAGCTTATATTGATCTTGTACATGGCCCCAGGTTCGCTAACTCATCCCTAAAAAAATCTGACACCAATGTGTCTGCCTCTCTTTGGGGCAAATTTGAATCATTGGCCACAATAAGAAATTGAAATGTAATACAATATTCAAGGATATACATATGCATCATACGACGCATTCAAAGATTAGAAACAATACAAATGTTATATATATAGGTTCCATATGAGAAAAAAAATTAGGGCCTCATTTTTTTCAGAGATGGAGTCGGAGAACCAAAATACCAACAACATAATCTATATTGTTTATGTGCATTGCTGCGTCAGGTTCACTACCATCCCAAAGAAAACGACACCATCATATCCCCTTGCACTATTTTGGGGCAAAATTGAATCATTTGGCTCAGTAAGGAATATAAATGTGTTGGGTCCGTAGCATAGAAAACAAAAAAAATCCTACGGTGTGAACTACCCGCCAAGATCTATCTACTAGGTACAAAGCAACGGGTGGACATACATCCAAAGAGAACTTACCCTCGTATACAACGAGCTTTGTTAACGAGTAGGAACTCGTGGTGGATGTAGTCGTACACTTGCCGATCTCAAGATCGTGATGAAGTCCAGCAGGTCCGGCTCCAGCACGTCCATCAGATCCAGCTCCAGCACCACCAAGTCTAGCACCGCAAAGCAGCGGTGCATCCGTGATCGCACACACGTCCGGTACCCCGACAACCTCCGTCCCTTGCTCCAGCAAAGCAGTGGAAGAAGCAACTCCTTTCCAGATAAAGCCACCGGGAACATGTATCTCGCTAATCCGAGACCATGGGGGAATAATACTAGAGGGGGAGAGAGATCCTTCACGAGGAGGTGTGTGAGAGAAGTGAGGAGAGGGGGGGCCTTTTATAGGAGGAGGGGAAGGTACCCCTCCCATGGCCGGCACCCCATGGAGGTGACCCTTCACCTCTCCCATTCATGTGGTGGTAACCCCCTCCACATAAATTTGCCTCTTCACATTCTCCATTAAAGTCTCCACTTTAAATGCATTAAATTTCTCCAAATTTAATGCTCTCTCATTTAATAAAACTCTTTTATTAGTTTTATTCAGAATTTTGTTAATTAATTTAATTAACAAACATTCACATAAAACCCCCTGCAACATTTCAATATTACATGCAGAACCAATTTCAGCAATTTCACCCAAAACAGTTTCGGTGTCTATTGAAATAATTCCAGCGCTTTCTTAAATATTTATTTGAAACATATTTGCTCCAAATGGTGTCGGTATCCCTTAAGTGTGTCACCCTACGGTTCGCGAATAATGCAGACATGATCGAGACCCCTCTCAGATCAATAATCGAGCGGGACACGGAGATCCATCGACTCCTACACATTCAACGATGACTTCGTGATCGTGAGAACCTTTAACGCTAGTAACTAAATCCCTTTGTCCCATGATATATTACATGTCGAGATTCGATCATCGGTATCTCCATACCTAGTTTGATCTCGTTACCGACATGCACTCTTTTCTCGTTCCCGTGATATAACATTCTAGTGATCACATCACTTGCTTGCAAGCTATTTCAATGTGATATCACCGAGAGGGCCCAGAGTATATCTATCCGTCATCGGGATGGATAAATCCCACTCTTGATCCATGAGCCTCAACATAACACCTTCGTAGCACTCAACCCACCTTTATAGTCACCCTGTTACGGTGTGACGTTTGATGTTATCAAGATACTCTTCCGGTGTTAGCAATTAACATGATCTCATGGTCTAAGGATAAAGATTACTTCGTATGATGTTATAGTAATATAAACATAATGACTTTGATCGTAATGCTATACTTCGGATGAATGTTCATCACATCATTCCACCAATGGTGTGACCTTGTTATTAACAACATCCAATGTCCATGATCAGGAAACCTTGATCATCTTGTTAATCAACAAGCTAGTCTATAAGAGAGGCATAACTAGGAACCCTTTTTGTTTATTAAACACACATGTATTGATGTTTCCGATCAATACAATTCTAGCATGTAAAATAAACATTTATCATAAACATGTAATAAGATAATAACCACTTTATTATTGCCTCTCGGGCACATTCCCTTCAGTCTCCCACTTGCACTAGAGTCAATAATCTAGTTTGAAAAACTTTGCGTATTGAACACCTATGGCTTTCTGGTGTTGCATATACGCTATTGCTAGTGGTTAACATAATCTCTGGATCTGACAGTTTCAGGTCCGTGTGTATTTGCATGTCTCTGCGTCTCTACGCATCACTCATTCTTAAATGAGATGGCATTGTATAGATTTGGTCCTTTGGTGAGACCTTTAGTTTGTTCGGCTCAAAATATGTTGATATTATTGTCATACAATATATCTTCATAGTATTAGCCCACTTTGAACCACACCTAGTTTGATAACAAACTACTTAACACAAATGCCCTCCTATGCTGCTACTATAGCAGTCATATACTTAGCCTTTTGTTGTAGTATCCGTCACAATATCTCAACTTTGGAACTCATCCAAATCCATCATGGAACATCCTTTCCATTATATTGTGCCACCCATAGTTTAAATTGAGATAAATTTAATTTGTATCTTGTGACAAAACTAGTATCAATGTAACACTTTACAATGAGCTACCTTTAACTATTTGTCACTTATACATTATATATTCTTAGTTCTTCCAAAGCTCATAAAAATATCTTTACTATTGTCCAATGATCATCTTATGAATCATTCTGGTATATGCTCATAACATTTAGAGTATAGGACATTCTGGATATATACATATCATGGTATAATCGATCAAAATGTTCATGTGATTTTACTCACCAAGTGTTGAAACACATGAATCTTGATACAATCCTTTCCATGCAGCAAGAACCTTTCTTGTTGTTTCCATATTGAACCCTTTCAATATCTCATATATGTATGTCTGGCACAACCATATTTGCGCCTCAATCTATCCATATAGATATTGATGCCAAATATTCCGAGTTTGCCCAAGTCTTTCATCGAAATCTCATTTTAATGAAATTCTTAACTCTTGTCAATACAAGATACATCATTTCCAATCAACAATATGTCCTCTACATAATGTATTAGAAATATGTCTCAGCGCTCCCACTTAATTTCTTGCAAATGCAAGCATCTTCATCATCTCTGATGAATTTAAACTCTTTTAACAGTTTCATCATGGTGAAGATTCCAACTCCGCTATGCTTACTTCAACTATTGAAGTTTACATGCCCTTTTAGCACCCTTTGAATTAACAAAACCCTTTGGACCATGTCATGTACACGTCCTAGGTAACCGTTCTATTAGAAGAACATTGTTTTGTTTATTCAACTACCATATACCAAATTATATGTAGTGGTTGCTACATTAATTCGTCAAGACTAAATATCGCTATGAAAGATCAAATCTTGTCATAGTCAACTCCTTGAACATTGTCGTAAACTTCTTTCTGACATGTCGACTATTTCATAGATGTTAAACATCCATGTCTATTTCTTTATAGATCCAAACACAACTGATAGGCTTCACGCCTTTCCGGAGGGTCTTCTAAGTTTAGAAACTTGTTTTCTTGTGTATGGATACTATCACGGATTCTATGACTTCTAGTCATTTTATGGAGTCAGGGCCCATCATCGCTTCTTTTCATGTAGTCGGTTCATCATTGTCAAAACAATAACGACTTGCTTATCAAATCTTATTATTTGATTCTTACTGACCCACACGGTTCTATAGGAACTCTAATCTCCGAGATCACACCTTTTGTAATCACGAGAGCCATGAGCATTGTGGCCGCCACCGGGACACTTTCCGGCCAAGGCTACTTAGCACATATAACTAAGGTTCAACAACCTTATCAAAGTTCTATTGTCCTCCCACTTAACTTTTCACAAAAAATTCCTTCTCAAGAAACTTGACGTTCCAAGTAACAAACTCTTTTGTCCTCGGTGTTATGTAGAAATTCCCAACAAATTCTTTGGGATAACCTACAAAGACGTGCTTATCCGACTTTGGTTGTAAACATTTTACTTATGCATAGCATACCAAAATTTAAGAAAAGACAATTCAGGTTTTATCCCAAACCATAACTCATATGGTGTCATTTCAATGGATCACGATGGTGCTCTTTTCAGTGTAAAAGCGGTAGTCTCTAAAGCTTCAATCCTTAAAACATAATGGCAGTTTTATAAATGACACCCTTGATCTTACCATGTCAAACATGGTTCGATTTCATCTCTCAAATATGTCATACTCCTATGGATTATCGGGAAACACAAATCATGGAACAATTTCTCAAATCTTAGGTGTTTTTGCTAAACATGTAACTCAAATATCTTCCTTTATGATCGAATCAAAAACTCTTTATTTTCTTGTTACAATGATTTTCCACTTCATCTTGAAAGTCTTTGAACAATTTTCAAATGTTTCATACTTCTTCCTTGTTAAGTAAATATACAGATATATTCACTCAAATTTTCGGAGAAAGCATATGAAGCAAAAAGATCCATCGCATATGGCTACACATAATGGACTATGCACATCAGCATGCACAATTTCCAATAAGCTAGTCATCCGTTCCTCTCTGGCCTATGGACGGAGTTTCAATTATCTCGAGGAAGGTCTCACATGCGTCAATTGATCAAAATCAAAAGACTCCAAAAATCCATCAACATGGAGTTTCTTCATGTTTTCTTTCAAATATAATTTAAACATCGATGTCACTTCATAAGTGATCTTTCAATCATTTGTCTTGCGACATTTTAGCAATAGTGTTTATGGATGTGATTTCTCCAACTATACTTGTAAAAGTTCATCCATCATTTATGGAATACGGTAATTATTTGAACAGCCATTGTTCTCATGATACCGGAACAAAATAACAATTGTTTAAACAAATCTTGAAGGCTTGGTTTGATGACAACGAAAAACACAATAACACTTTATTTGTTTTTGATGAACATCATCACTCATTCTCTTGCTGGTTACTTAGGCCATTGTAGTTCATGAATTGCGTTGTCCTGTATGACATTTCATACCAACCAATTCGGTATCCAATACCGGTATCCAATACCTAAGATTGTTTAACAAGCAAGGAATATAGCCATAACATGTATATCTTCTATATACCTAAGTTGGACATCTCCAACCTTATATTTTCTGCCAAATATTTTATAGATTCTCTTTCAGCAATTCCTTTTTCTTTTAAAAGAATCTATCAACATCAATAGTGGTGTCATTCACATGACACATAGTACAAAGTGTATATAGTCAAATACTAATACCTTTGGACTGGCACTTTGAAGTGGATCACCATCATCAAATGTTTGGTGTTCTTTTCAAAAATCCATTCTTTAGTAATCTATTAGTGTAGTAAACATTTTACTTACATCTTCTATTCATCCTTATCATGAAAACTTTCATGATCAAGCTACTATAGCCTATAAGGAAGAATCGCGAGTATAATATCAGTTCCCAAAACTCTTTTGGTAGATTCAGATGCCTAGCATCTCCATCCTTCACAAATTCTCATACAATATGAGAACATGTATTTTGCTAAATTATACTCTATCATAATGCAACCAAAAACATTGTTTCAGATATCACAATATCTTTCACACATGATGGTTTCTGAAACAATTTTCAGCTCCAATATAATCTTGATATTAAAACAACCTTTTAAATATCAATAATCATGGAGGCAAACATGATACTTTAGATACTAACATTGGAATTCTTACTCTTGATTTAATACTACTTATTAAACTTCATGGAGTAAATAGAGTTTGCTGAAAGTTTGCAATAGGACTTATAAACTTTAAATTGACATTCAAAACAATACGATACCAGTTCGTAAAGTAAATATCCAGAATTCTATAGTTCTATTATCTCAATTAAAACTAAGCATAAGGTAGTGAACAGATGCCAATGACTACAACAAATTATGCAAATTCACTTCGATTTAGTTTATGACAAATTGAGTTCGACTAATCCAAATTAGAAATGAACTCCCACTAAAAAACGACATCCCTTGTGCCTTTTTGGTGATTACATGAACCAAATCCACTACACCAAGTCCGATCATCACGTGAGTCGGTGTAGCTTCAAAGGCGAGCATCAATATGGTCATCACATCAACTATATGACTCATGCTTAACCTTTCGGTCCGTGTTTCGAGGCCATGTACATGCTAGGCTCGCCAAGTAAGAACCTTAGTATTCGCTTGTGTAAAACTGTCTTACACCCGTTGCATGAAAGCGTAGAGTTGAGAACACCCGATCATCACGTGATGTCTCGAAACACGATCCATAGAATGGTGCATACTTAAGGAAGAACACATTTTTATCTTGATATCTAAAAGAGGGATCATCTTACAATGCTACAGAAAGCACCAAACTAGCAGTATAAGATGCTAACATCTAATGTGTAAAGTGAGATGATATGGTCCATGCATTTGATCTCTATCACTTGCATCGTGGTATGATCTCTATCATTCCTTTGTGTGTAAGGCCAAGGTCTATGGAACTTACACGTTGAGTGTGTTGTAAGAGTATCTATCATACATCTACTTACAACAATACCATATCAATACACTAGCCCAGCAACGATCTAAACTAGACGCCTCTAATTTATCAATTGCAAGTTTTACGTGGCTTAGGGCTTTCGGAGATAGAATCGTTCTTACCTACGAACATGAACCTGGAGGATAACTAAGTTATTAGCAACTCGTTGTAAATCAGATATTGACTATAGTAGGAGAGAGACACCCGCCACCACTTATGCAAAACAAGTTGCATGTCGGTCGTGGAACCGGTCTCATGTACGATGACATGTAAGGTTGGTCCGGGCGCTTCATCCCCTATACCACCAATATCCAAAGTACATAGAAGATGCAATAACATGATCATCATCGCCACATATAAACATATGTGTACTACCCGATGCAAAGAACCTACGCATAGATCAGGCTCGATACCACTTTTGGGTCCGCAACATAGAAAACAAAAATTTCCTACGGTGTGAACTACACGCCAAGATCTATCTACTAGGTACAAAGCAGCGGGTGGACATACATCCAAAGAACTTACCCTCGTGACAACGAGCTTTGTTAATGAGTAGGAACTCGTGGTTGATGTAGTCGTACACTTGCCGATCTCAAGATCGTGATGAAGTCAGCAGTCCGGCTCCGGACGTCCATCGATCCAGCTCCAGCACCACCAAGTCTAGCACCACAAAGTAGCGGTGCATCCGTGATCGCACACCGTCCGATACCGACAACCTCCATCCTCGCTCCACCAAACAGCGGAAGCACAACTCCTTTCGAGATAAAGCCACGGAACATGTATCGCTAATCCGAGACCATGGGGAATAATACTAGAGGGGAGAGATCCTTCACGAGGAGGTGTGTGTGAGAGAAGTGAGAGGAGGGGCCTTTTATAGGAGGAGGAGGTACCCCTCCCATGGCCGGGCCCATGGAGGTGACCTTCGCCTCCCCCATTCATGTGGTGGTAACCCCCTCCACATAAATTTGCCTCTTCACATTCTCCATTAAAGTCTCCACTTTAAATGCATTAAATTTCTCCAAATTTAATGCTCTCTCATTTAATAAAACTCTTTTATTAGTTTTATTCAGAATTTTTTTAATTACTTTAATTAACAAACATTCACATAAAACCCCTGCAACATTTCAATATTACATGCGAGAACCAATTTCAGCATTTTCACCCGAAACAGTTTCGGTGTCTATTGAAATAATTCCAGCGCTTTCTTAAATCTTTATAGGAACATATTTGCTCCAAATGGTGTCGGTATCCCTTAAGTGTGTCACCCTATGGTTCGCGAATAATGCAGACATGATCGAGACCCTCTCGGATCAATAATCGGCGGGACACAGAGATCCATTGACTCCTACACATTCAACGATGACTTCTGTGATCGTGAGAACCTTTAACGCTAGTAACTAAATCCCTTTGTCCCACGATATATTACATGTCCGAGATTCGATCATCGGTATCTCCATACCTAGTTTGATCTCGTTACCGACATGCACTCTTTTCTCGTTCCCGTGATATAACATTCTAGTGATCACATCACTTGCTTGCAAGCTATTTCAATGTGATATCACCGAGAGGGCCTAGAGTATATCTATCCGTCATCAGGATGGACAAATCCACTCTTGATCCATGATCCTCAACATAACACCTTCAGAGTTGAACCCACCTTTATAGTCACCTGTTACGGTGTGACGTTTGATGTTATCAAGATACTCTTCCGGTGTTAGCAATTAACATGATCTCATGGTCTAAGGATAAAGATTACTTCGTATGATGTTATAGCAATATAAACATAATGACTTTGATCGTAATGCTATACTTCGGATGAATGTTCATCACATCATTCCACCAATGGTGTGACCTTGTTATTAACAACATCCAATGTCCATGATCAGGAAACCTTGATCATCTTGTTAATCAACAAGCTAGTCTATAAGAGAGGCATAACTAGGAACCCTTTTTGTTTATTAAACACACATGTATTGATGTTTCCGATCAATACAATTCTAGCATGTAAAATAAACATTTATCATAAACATGGAATAAGATAATAACCACTTTATTATTGCCTCTCGGGCATATTCCCTTCAAAATGTAATGTTATAGGCATGTTGTCTATCGAAATCAACACTCAACTAGCAAACTCAACTAGATGGCAGATGAGCAGATTAGGGTTTTGTGACTAGACGGATTAGGGTTTTGTGACTAGATGGCAAATGCATCAATCGACCGATCGAACCATATATATACTACCCTACTTCAAGGGCAAAAGAATTTGTACACGATTAAGCAAATCCTATGTATGAATAGTGAAATTTGCGGCTGCGACTAGAGAAGCTAGCAATGTAGTACCTCGGGCACCTCATCAGGGACCTCCTCCTCGAACTCGTCATTCTCCGCAATTGCGTCGAACATTTCTTGGACGGTGATGGGGTCGTTGATGTAGAGCACCGGATTGCCTCCGCCTGCCGCCTGCCCCCCATCCAGATCTGGCGATGGCACCACGACGTTGTCGGCCACGACGTTGTCGGACACCTGCTACTCGGCGGCAACGGCTACTGGCTGGACGGATGAGCTCGAACCCTCAACGGCGCGGCGACGAGAGGTGTTTGTGCCCGGAGAAGTCGCATCCTCCTGCTTGGCAACGACCGAGCCATCTGCTGTTGCACCTTCAACTGGCTTCACCTCTGGCTCGTCTCCACGCGTACGCTTCATGGCGCACCTAGGGAAGGAGGTAGTGCAAGAGAGGGAGCTTTGGCGCGCTCGGTAGGTGCAGATTGGGGTCTTGGGACTAGACAGACCAGGGGAAAATGAAACGAGCACATGGAAGAAGAAGGTCGAGCGGGTTTATAAACACCGGACCGTTCGTAGTCCTCGAGTGGACACGTGTGGTGGGCGGGCGGCTACCATGATCTCCACCTTTTTTGGGTTCCCTTTTTTTGAAACAACCATGATCTCCACTTTAGAGCTGCATTGAAAACACCCTCATGGCAGACCTCGATTCCACTGCACGCAAGTGGCACGGAACCAATTTCTAGCAACATTAGATCTACTCGAGGGGGGCCCTTGACTCATGGAAGTTACTAGCGGTAGGGCCCAGTTGGAAGTGATATTGAGAGCGCTGCGTAAAAATGGGATATGTCTTATTAAAATCAAGTGGTAATAAATTGCAGCGTCCCATCGACAACCGTGCACTCGATGACCTCGTTGCCCTGTGCTGTTGTAGTAGCAGTAGTAGACTTTGCAGACTAGATTAAACGTGACATGACCACTCGACGACTTTTTCCATGGACGTCATCGTGTTCCTTCTTGTAGAGGGAGACATCAGTGCTGTCTCATGCTGAGGGAGACGTCCGTGCTGTCTCACACTGTATTGTGAAGGGCACGACGTGTGCAACGATCATCGCTGGATCACACAGGATCAACGGTTGGTCCGCACAATCCGTGTGACAACTGTAACAACCAATTAGGGCGTAGCACACAGAGTGAGCACAGGTTTGGACTTCTACGTAAGAGAGAGGGGGAACCAAGGGCAAAACTGAGTAGTGTCAAAAAACCAAGGGCAAAACTGAGTAGTATAAAAATTGAAAGTGAGTGTCTTGTACAATGAAATACATCGTGGCATACATCAAATTATGCCAAGATAGATCCACTAGAGTTTATTGCATGTGTGTTCTTCTCATAAACCACATACGGATCACCCAGAGTCATTGCATGTCTCTTCTTCTCACAAACCACACATAGATCCACCACTGTCATTGCATGTGTTTCCTTTTCATGAACCACACCCAGTGTCATTGCATGTGTGTTCTTCCCACAAACCACACATCGATCCACCAGTGTCACTGGATGTGTTTTCTTTCCATGAACCACACCCAGAGTCATTGCATGTCTGTTCTTTTCACAAACCACACAAGGATCCACCAGTATCATTGGATGTGTTTTATTTTCATGAACCACACCCAGCGTCACTGGATGTGTGTTCTTTTCATGAACCACAGATAGAGTCATTGGATGTGTGTTCTTTTCATGAACCACAGCTAGAGTCATTAGATGTGTGTTCTTTTCATGAACCACAGCTAGAGTCATTGCATGTGTGTTCTTCTCACAAACCACAGCTAGAGTCATTCCATGTGTGTTCTTCTCACAAACCACAGCTAGAGTCATTGCATGTCTGTTCTTCTCACAAACCAAACATGGATCCATCAATGTCATTGCATGTCTGTTCTTTTCATGAACCACACCCAGTGTCATTGCATGTGTGTTCTTCTAACAAATCACACATACATGTGTGTTCTTCTCACAAACCACACATGGATGTGTGTTCTTTTCATGAACCACACCCAGTGTCATTGCATGTGTGTTCTTCCCACAAATCACACATGGATCCACTAGTGTCATTGCATGTGTTTTCTTTTCATGAACCACACCCAGTGTCATTGCATGTGTGTTCTTCCCACAAACCACACATGGATCCACTAGTGTCACTGGATGTGTTTTCTTTCCATGAACCACACCCAGAGTCATTGCATGTCTATTCTTTTCACAAACCACATAAGGATCCACCAGTATCATTGGATGTGTTTTCTTTTGACGAACCACACCCATTGTCACTGGATGTGTGTTCTTTTCATGAACCATAGCTAGAGTCATTGGATGTGTGTTGTTTTCATGAACCACAGCTAGAGTCATTGGATGTGTGTTCTTTTCATGAACCACGGCTAGAGTCATTGCATGTGTGTTCTTCTCACAAACCACAGCTAGAGTCATTGCATGCTTGTTCTTCTAATAAACCAAACATGGATCCACCAATGTCATTGCATGTCTATTCTTTTTATGAACCACACCCAGTGTCATTGCATGTGTGTTCTTCTCACAAACCACACATGCATGTGTGTTCTTCTCACAAACCACACATGCATGTGTGTTCTTCTCACAAACCACACATGGATGTGTGTTCTTTTCATGAACCACACCTAGTGTCATTGCATGTGTGTTCTTCCCACAAACCACACATGGATCAACCGGTGTCATTGCATGTGTTTTCTTTTCATGAACCACACCCAGTGGCATTGCATGTGTTTTCTTCCCACAGACCACACATGGATCCACCAGTGTCACTGGATGTGTTTTCTTTCCATGAACCACACCAAGAGTCATTGCATGTCTGTTCTTTTCACAAACCACATAAGGATCCACCAATATCATTGGATGTGTTTTCTTTTCATGAACCACACTGAGTGTCACTGGACATGTGTTCTTTTCATGAACCACAGCTAGAGTCATTGGATGTGTGTTGTTTTCATGAACCACAGCTAGAGTCATTGTATGTGTGTTCTTTCCACAAACCACATATGGATGCATGTTCTTTTAATGAACCACAGATAGAGTCATTGCATGTTTGTTCTTCTCACAAGCCACACATGGATCCACCAGTATTATTGGATGTGTATTCTTTTCATGAACCACACCCAGTGTCATTTCATGTGTGTTCTTCTCACAAACCACACATGGATCCACCAGTGTCATTGCATGTGTGTTCTTTTCATGAACCACAGCTAGAGGCATTTGCTTGTGTGTTCTTCCCACAAACCACACATGGATCCACCAGTGTCATTGCATGTGTTTTCTTTTCATGAACCACACCCAGTGTCATTGCATGTGTGTTCTTCCCACAAACAACACATGGATCCACCAGTGTCACTGCATGTCTATTCTTTTCATGAACCACATCCAGTGGCATTGCATGTGTGTTCTTTCACAAACCACACATGGATCCACCAGTGTCACTTCATGTCTGTTCTTTTCATGAACCACACCCAGTGCCATTGCATGTGTGTTCTTCTCACAAACCACACATGGATCCACCAGTGTCACTGCATGTCTATTCTTTTCATGAACCACGCCCAGAGTCATTGCATGTCTGTTCTTTTCACAAACCACACAAATGGATCCACCTAGTGTCACTGGATGTGTGTCCTTTTCATAAACCACAACTAGAGTCATTGGGTGTGTGTTCTTTTCATGAACCACAACTAGAGTCATTGCATCTGTGTTCTTCTCACAAACCACAGCTAGAGTCATGTCTGTTCTTATCACAAACCACACATGGATCCACCAGTGTCATTGCATGTCTGTTCTTTTCATGAACCACACGTAGTGTCATTGCATGTGTGTTCTTCTCACAAACCACATATGGATCCACCAGTGTCACTGCATGTCTGTTCTTTTCATGAACCACACCTAGTGTCATTTCATGTGTGTTCTTCTCACAAACCACACATGGATCCACCAGTGTCACTACATGTCTGTTCTTTTCATGAACCACACCCAGAGTCACTGCATGTCTGTTCTTTTCACAAACCACATATGGATCAACCCAGTGTCACTGGATGTGTGTTCTTTTTATGAACCACACCCGGAGTCATTGGATGTGTGTTCTTTTCATGAACCACAACTAGAGTCATTACATGTGTGTTCTTCTCACAAACCACAGCTAGAGTCATTGCATGTCTGTTCTTCCCACAAACCACACATGGATTTACTAGTGTTATTGCATGTCTGTTCTTTTCATGAACCACACCCAGTGTCATTGCATGTGTGTTCTTCTCACAAACCACACATGGATCCACCAGTGTCATTCCATGTCTGTTCTTTTTATGAACCACACCTAGTGTCATTGCATGTGTGTTCTTCTCACAAACCACACATGGATCCACCAGTGTTCATTGCATGTGTGTTCTTTCCACAAACCACACATGTATCCACTAGGGTAATTGCATGTGTGTTCATTTCACAAACCACACATGGATCAACCAATGGTATTGCATGTGTGTTCTTTTCACAAACCACATATGGATCAACCAATGCCATTGCATGTGTGTTCCTGTCATGAACCACACATTGATCCACCAATGGCATTGCATGCGTGTTCTTTTCACAAACCACACATATATCAACCAATGGCATTGCATCTGTGTTCTTTTCATGAACCCACATATGGATCAACCAGTGGCATTGCATGTGTGTTCTATCCACAAACCACACATGGATCCACTAGAGTCATGACATGTGTGTACTTTTCACAAACAACATATGGATCAGCAAATGTCATTGCATGTGTGTTCTTTCCACAAACCACATAAGGATCCACCATTGTCATTGCATGTGTGTTCTTTCCACAAACCACATATGAACCACACCCAGTGTCATTGCATGTCTGTTCTTTTCCACAAACCACATATGGATCCACCAATGTCAGTGGATGTGTGTTATTTTCTTGAACCATAGCTAGAGTCATTGCATGTGTGTTCTTACCACAAACCACACATGGATCCACTAGTGTTATTGGATGTGTGTTCTTTTCATGAACCACACCCAGTGTCATTGCATGTGTGTTCTTCTCACGAACCACACATGGATCCACAAGTGTCATTGGATGTGTGTTCTTTTCATGAACCACACCCAGATTCATTGCATGTCTGTTCTTTTCACAAACAACACACATGGATCCACCCAATGTCACTGGATGTGTGTTCTTTTCATGAACCACAGCTAGAGTCATTGGATGTGTGTTCTTTTCATGAACCATAACTAGAGTCATTGCATGTGTGTTCTTCTGACAAACCACAGCTAGAGTCATTGCATGTATGTTCTTCTCACAAACCACACATGGATCCACCAGTGTCATTGCATGTATGTTCTTTTCATGAACCACACCCAGTGTCATTGCATGTGTGTTCTTCTCACAAACCACACATGGATCCACCAGTGTCACTGCATGTCTGTTCTTTTCATGAACCACACCCAGTGTCATTGCATGTGTGTTCTTGTCACAAACCACACATAGATCCACAAGTGTCACTGGATGTGTGTTCTTTTCATGAACCACACCCAGAGTCATTGCATGTCTGTTGTTTTCACAAACCACATATGGATCCACCCAGTGTCACTGGATGTGTGTTCTTTTCATGAACCACAGCTAGAGTCATTGGATGTGTGTTCTTTTCATGAACCATGGCTAGAGTCATTGGATGTGTGTCCTTTTCATGAACCACAACTAGAGTCATTGCATGTGTATTCTTCTCACAAACCACAGCTAGAGTCATTGCATGTCTATTCTTCTCACAAACCACACATGGATCCACCTAGTGTCATTACATGTGTGTTCTTCTCACAAACCACACATGGATCCACCAGTGTCACTGCATGTATGTTCTTTTCATGAACCACACCCAGTGTCATTGCATGTTTGTTCTTCTCACAAACCACACATGGATCCACCGGTGTCACTGGATGTTTTTTTTTCATGAACCACACCTAGAGTCATTGCATGTCTGTTCTTTTCACAAACCACATGGATCAACCCCAATGGCATTGCATGTGTGTTTTTGTCACAAACCACATATGGATCAACCAATGTCATTGCATGTGTGTTCCTGTCATGAACCACATATGGATCCACCAGTGTTTATTGCATGTGTGTTCTTTCCATAAACACATATGTATCAACTAGAGTAATAGCATGTGTGTTCTTCCCACAAGCCATATATGGATCAACCAATGGCATTGCATGTGTGTTATTTTCACAAACCACACATGGATCAACCGATGGCATTGCATGCGTGTTCTTTTCACAAACCACATATGGATCAACCAATGGCATTGCATGTGTGTTCTTTTCACAAACCACATATGGATCAACCAATGGCATTGCATGTGTGTTTTGTCACAAACCACATATGGATCAACCAATGTCATTGCATCTGTGTTCCTGTCATGAACCACATATGGATCCACCAGTGTTCATTGCATGTGTGTTCTTTCCACAAACCACACATGTATCCACTAGGGTAATTGCATGTGTGTTCATTTCACAAACCACACATGGATAAACCAATGGCATTGCATGTGTGTTCTTTTCATAAACCACATATGGATCAACCAATGTCATTGCATGTGTGTTCCTGGCATGAACCACACATGGATCCACCAATGGCATTGCATGTGTGTTCTTTTCACAAACCACACATAGATCAACCAATGGCATTGCGTGTGTGTTGTTTTCATGAACCCACATATGGATCAACCAGTGGCATTGCATGTGTGTTCTTTCCACAAACCACACATGGATCCACCAGACTCATTGCACGTGTGTTCTTTTCACAAACAACATATGGATCAGCAAATGTCATTGCATGTGTGTTCTTTCCACAAACCACATAAGGATCTACCACTGTCATTGCATGTGTGTTCTTTCCACAAACCACATATGAACCACACCCAGTGTCATTGCATGTCTGTTCTTTTCCACAAACCACATATGGATCCACTAGTGTCAGTGGATGTGTGTTCTTTTCATGAACCATATCTAGAGTCATTGCATGTGTGTTCTTCGCACAAACCACACATGTATCCACCAGTGTCATTGCATGTGTTTTCTTTTCATGAACCACACCCAATGTAATCGCATGTGTGTTCTTCCCACAAACCACACACGGATCCACTAGTGTCATTGCATGTGTTTTCTTTTCACAAACCACACATGGATCAACCAATGCCATTGCATGTGTGTTCTTTCCACAAACCACATGGATCAATCAATGTCATTGCATGTGTTTTCTTTTCACAAACCACATGGATCAACCCCAATTTCATTGCATGTGTGTTTTTGTCACAAACCACATATGGATCAACCAATGTCATTGCATGTGTGTTCCTGTCATGAACCACATATGGATCCACCAGTGTTCATCGCATGTGTGTTCTTTCCACAAACCACATATGTATCCACTAGAGTCATTGCATGTGTGTTCTTTTCACAAACCACACATGGATCCACCAGTGTAATTGCATGTGTGTTCTTCTCATAAACCACATATGGATCCTAACCTTAGGAGAGCCCTAACCTTAGCCCCCCAATGGGTGGCCGTTAGACCGAGTCTTCTAGAAGGCACGCCCTAACATAGTTGTTCTGCTTGACGATTGTTACATACCGTTCGATCGGGGCGCTTGGACAATTGGGATGGTCTTCGTGAGAGCGATCCGCGAGTAGGCTGTTCTGCAGCATGATTGGCCACACCTGCTGTCCGCTTGCTCTGGAAAAACTGGCAACACCAGGAGCTCCCCTGTTGCGAGTGTCACGACTCACGAGTTCAGTGGGCCATATCCCAGTGTCACGTCCCCATTACTTCTCTTCCTTGCTGTACTTCTCTTCCTTCCCCTCGAAGCCACTTTCCCACTTCACTCCCATCCTGCCGTAGCCGCAAGCCAATAGTGTCGCCATCCCAATCCCCTCTCCAACAGCCACCCCCTCCCCTCTCGCCATGGGTTCAAGGGGAGACGGCAAGGAAACGCGTCATTATGATAGGGACGCTGATTTCGATGTGAGTCGTCTCATCTCTATCTCTATCATTTGTGGCCAGTTATCTATTTTTTGAGCTAGATCTACTCTATTTACTCATGCGCGTATGATGTGTTAGGCTAACCAGACGATGTATGACTCCGACTATCACGGTTTAGCAGATGAAGACAATCCTCTGCTATGTAAACATGGATATGTGCCTGCTAAATTTGTAGCGTTCGAAGGACGAAACGCAGGCAAGAGGTTTCTATAGTGTCAAGGACATCGTGCAATGATGCAAGGCGGAAGTTGCGGTGTTGTCAAATGGGTAGATCCAGAGTGGCCCAAATCGATGCAGAAAATGCTGGACAAACTATGGGAAATGACTATTGAGTTGAAAGAATCCGTATTCAGCTCACTTCTTGACAGTGTTGAGATGAAGCTATGGGAACCAGTTGACACGACCAAGCTTAAGCGAGATCTCAGGAGGGTGCAAGACAAGGTTAGCAAAGTCGAGAAGGAGAGGGACACGGCGTTGGCCTTGAAGGCTAAAGCAGAGCAAGAACTGACTCAAGCAAGGAATGATCTCCACTAGGCCAAAGTACTGCAGTTCATAACTACGAGTATTGACAAGTGCATGAGGAAAAATGCAAAGAAACAATTGAAGCTGTGCAAGGAAGATGCTAAAAGCAAGGAGCAGATGATAACTAGTGGTCCCGGAGGAAGATGCGCATCGGGCTAAGATTAGGAAGATCAAGGAGATGTGTGATAACTAGTTCTATTTAGCTTGAGATCCGTGCCTTTTTAAGTTGTAGTAGTTGTACTTGTTGACCTAGCGGTCTGAACTAGTGGTCCCGGAGTCCTGGGAGGAAAAAAATTGGTCGCCCGTTAATTTTTCTTAACCCTGCATTACTTCCTTTTGTCTGATCATGGTGGTATTCTGACATTGGTGGTTTGTTTAAACGTAATCTACATGGATTGTGCCGCATGCAAACGGCACAACCACAATTTATAAAGTGGAAGCACGTACACCCGATTACTGGAGATCCGGGAGTTTCGCCAGATGCAGGGGATGTAGGAGCAGGGAGACGGTGAGATAGACAGGCTCAAGATTAGGCTAGAAAGTGGTACCGAGTTCCTCCTCATCTGGGCATTATCGGTTGCCATTGTTGTTTATGTTGCCATGTCGTTGTGTGCAGCAGCTGAAATAAGTTGCTGCTTCGTGGAGTGTAGTAGCTTAAATAATTTATTTCTGTGCCACTTACATTCAGTCGTATTTGGAGACATCCTGCCCCTCAGCAATCATGGAACCAGTGCTACGTGTTTTCAAATAGTAGTGGCACAATCACAATTTCGGATTCAACTACTGACTCGGGCGTTTCCAAACCCTAAGTCGCGGTACATTTTACTCAGAGAACATGGGTAGATTGTTTGGCCCAGCAAAGTTCCACACACAGAGCTCTTGAATTTAACCGAATTACATATATAGGTTCAAGTTCAACACATTACTATGCATCTTCATTGCCAGCAGTCTTCTTCCGCAGCCTGTGTATCAAGCCTTCACGTCCACTGGCTTCTTCATTTCCTGCCTTCTTCCTCTTCCTCGGTGCCAATTTTCTTAGCTTCACGTACTCTGCATTGCCGGGACAATGGGCACCAGAATCGTGTACAACATCATCTTTCCACTCGTTTTTAATTTCTTCGGGCAGCAAAATGACTGACCCGGCAGTCATGTTTCTAACCTTGCGGCGCTTACTATCAAAGAAACAAGACTGTTGCATAACTACCCAATATCTACAGAGTAAATAAAACAAAAATTACAATTCAGCACAAACATGCGAACCCCAAGAGACTTTTGCTTACCAGGAGCTAATTGGGTTCGAGCAACCACCCTATCCAAGAATAGAAGGGCGACTCCCAGTTGCAGCAGCTTCCACATCCAGTACATTACAATTCAGCTCAAACATGCAAGACGAAGCATACCTTTTTATCAACCCAATTAGCTGACTGTCACATGTTAGAGGAACCATGATGCCACGTTCATCCATGAAGCTGAACTTTGCAGTCTGCTTCGGCCATAATTCATCATGATTATACAGAGCGGCAACCATACCCGATATAGTGCAGATCTGCGCAGGCGCTTCTTCCATCATGATACAATGGTGTCCATACCACTTGCCCTTAGAGTCGTACCTGAAGAGGACTACCGTAACCAGGTAAGGGTGGTCCGCGGAGATCCCACTTGATAGAAAACTGTGGACAAAATTTGTTTGTCAGCATTGGGCTAACAAACAATTTTAGGTTCAGTAGCCAGCTATCAGTTATAATTAGTGCGAATAGCAAAGAGGAGGATAGCTCACCCGCTTGTAGCCAGAACTTCTTCTTCCTTGGTAGTAGGATCTGCCATCCTCCGAGTTGCTCGGCTCGTCGGCGGCGGAGGCGGGCTAGAGTGTCGCAACGGCGGCTATGGCATGCGCCATTGGAGCTCGGGATCAGCGACTGGGCGCAGCAACTGGGCGCAACAACTTGGCACCAGAAGTCAAATGTCCGAAGGGATCGTCCTTCCTGGAGGGTGGATTCCGACACTGCCGGTGCTAGAGGAAAGGTGGGAATGGATTTGTGAAATTGGTCAACGCATACAATCCACTTAGTTCCTCGATTTTCCTAAGAGGTTGCCGCGTTGGCACTCACGTCACTGACATATGACCGACATGAGGGTCCCGACCGTCTACTTCACGGGGCAGTTTCACGGAATGTTTGAATTTGGCAGGGGTGAGATGAGTTTGCATCGAAATGGCCCCTCTCGGTAGTAGGCGGCCCAACATTTCGAAACGCAGCAATTTTAGGAAACTTAGGTACCGCCATACGCTCGCCCAGGAACTTTGGTACCGCAGACGAATAGCCCCCAATGCATGCATGCATGCATGCAATGTGGAGCTCCTTTATTTAATAATTCCTATGTGTTGTTTGGTCTCTATGACCAATATGGAATATATATATATATCTCCTATAGGGGGTCATATTGCATGAATGTGTTCTTTTTCCTAACCCACATTGATATATTCACTAGAGTCATTGATAGATCCACATCCATGATGATCCACATTTGCATGTATGTACATTGTTCTTCCAAAACCTAACAATGATATCTATCTCTACAGATATGCATGACCACACCATGCATATACTACTCAAGTGGATTATCTGATGATGCACAACTAATAATAATTCTGTCACACTGCATGCATGCAATGTGGAAGCTCTCCTTTATTTAACCTATGTGTTTTTGGTCTCTATGACCATATATATATATATATGGATTTGATCTTCTAGAGTTATATTGCATGCATGTGTGTTCTTTTCCATGCATATATTGCATTATTGTTGATAGATCCACATGAGATGACCACATTGCATGCATGTGTGTTCTTTTCCAACAATATACCACATTTTGACATATATCTACATGATGAGACCACGCATGTATAACTCTCTAGATGATGCAACTTATGTCACACTGGTGCAACATGCATGCAATGTGTGTGCAAGCTGTGCTTTTCCTATATTGGTCTCTGTAACCATGCATGTGGCTATACACATATGGAACCCCTAGAGTCATTATTGCATATATGATCTTTTTGTCAAAAAAAAACACTAGCTACTAGTAGTAGCTAGATGTCATTGATCCACATACATGACCACATTGCATGTGTTCTCTTTTCCAAAACTACATTGTTAATTGGTATATCTACCACACACTAGTGGATTCTGTGATGCAACTTCTTCATTCTTTCACACTGGTGCAACATGTATGTTGCTTTAATTCCTATGTGTTTTGGTTTGTATGACCATGCATGGTTTAATTTGACACATGGATATATCCCCTATAGACATTGCATGATCGATGTGTGTGTTCTTTTTCTAACCCACATTGTTGATATGGCCACCAGAGTCATTGTTGATAGACCACACATGATGATGACCACACATCATTGCATTTGTTCTTTTCCAGTAATATATACCACAAATTGATATCTAACTCCAGTGGATTCTGTGATGCAACTTAACACTTCTGTCACACTGGTGCAACATGGAATTGAAAGCTCGTTATTTGTTATTTCCTATATGATGATGTTTAATTTAATTTAGTCTTGACACACATGGACCCCTAGCCCCTAGAGCCATGCATGTGTTCTAACCACATTGATATATCCACTATACTCTAGTCATTCACATGGATATATGTGGAAGCTGCTTTAATTTTCCTATATATGTATTTTGGTCTCAAACTAATTTGATATATATACCATATGTGTTGCTATGACCTAAAACTAACTAAAATAAGGATAAAAGTCCATCATCGTTCAACCCTAATCTGGAGAAATCCATTGTTCAAAATAAACCACATTTTGAATCTTATCTATAAATAAATTTGAATATATTATCCAAAATACTTACCTCTCCTGAGATCATTATACAAGCCAGAATATAAACTAGTAATCCACATTATTGCATTTTTTTCAAGATTTATTCATCAATAATTTATAGTTTTCTTCACCAAGGCTCTTTTTAGTGAAGACTTTCTAAAATATGGTTAACTTTTTTGAACCCTCCATCGTGCATCCAATGGCCAGGACACCAACCCCAAATTTCCAGGTAAGATCCTCCCGCCCACGCGAAATTTGGCACCAGCACGGGAGAGTTTCTACGCAAACGAAAATTTCTTGAGCTGCAATTACGTTTGAGCCCACCCGCATAGCGCCACCCAAGCATTCGCGCAAAGGTCATTTATGTAATCTATTCCCACCCTTTTTATCCCCTCGCCGAAATGAGACAGACCCAAATTTCCCCACCGCCTTCGGCGTCGCCGTCCTCCCCCTTTTCCCCTCGCCCTTCCCGCTGTCCTCCCCACCATCCTCCCCCTTTTCCCCTCGATGTTGTCCGTCCCTCCACCATCTGCCTTTAATCCCCTCATCTCCGTCTGTCCTTCCATTAGTAACCTCTTCGTCACCCTGGCACACAAACCCTAGCCCCTCCTCACTGTCCCGGTTTTCTACCACGTCCGTCGACCTCGCCGGTCATCCACCTCGCCGGCAGTTGGCTGACCTTTTCTACCACCTCGCTGTACACTTCACCCGCAAAGTCGGCCAGCTCGCCGTCCATCTCCCCGTCTATCTCACCATCCTCCTCGCCGTCCACCTCGCCGTCCACCTCGCTGACAAGGCCCGTTACCACACTGATAAGGCCCGTCCACCTCGTCGCCCACCTTATCGACGAGGTCTGCTACCTTGCCGTCCAGATCGATGCCACATGCCCCGGGTCACTGCAAGAAACGCGGTATCAAAAAGGCCCTACAGCCTGCAGGGAAGGAAACACGCTCATCCTCGATTCTCATTTTTTTTACTTTGCCTGAGAAATGATGTTCATTATCCTGTTCATGCCACCAATTTACCTTTTTTGTTGCAGTTATTCTCTCTTATTTGTTCTGCCTGTGAAATTGCTTGTGATTTTACAAGTCTTGTGATCAGGATTGCATTATCCTGTCTATTGCATGAGCTTGACTGCTTCATGACATGTCTGATGAGCAGAGTATAAATTGTTCATAGTAGTCTGTTTTACATCATGATTACTATTAAACAATCAACATCATATGTCATGACTTGTTTAATTGCCTATTTTAATTGCATGAAAGATGCTTATCCTTCTGATGTTTAATTGTCATGCCCTGCTTATTAGTGCAACCAGCCAACCAATTGACAAGTGAGATTCAGAGTATTCGACTTATGATCAGTTTACATACAAATAAAGTTTGCATTATCTTGGTTGTTCCATTGGTTTGGCTACTTCATCCTATGTCTTTTGATCAGAGTATAAATTGCTCATATTGGACTCTATTACATGATGATTACTATAGAACAATCAGCACCATAAGTTATATTTTGTTTATTTGCAGGATAGTTGCTTATCCTGCTTATGTTTTATTGTGATTATCCTCTTTAACTGCGTGTATACTATTTTGGCTTATGATCTATTTGTGTGTGATAAAGGTTGCATCACCTTGACTTTTTGCATTAGTTTGGCTGCTTCATCATATGCCTTATGATCATAGTAGAAATTGATCATAGTGAGTTGTCACATGATGAGTTCTATAGAACAGTCAGTACAGTAGGTTATATTTCCTGTTTAATTGCACTATTGTTGCTTATCCTGCTTATGTTTATTGTCCCACTCTGCTTATTACTGCAACCAATTGGTGAATTGTCCAGCTTGTTCATCGTCTTGTCTCTTGCTTTGCTTTGGCTGCTTCATCGTTAGTCTTGTGATATGAGATTTAGAGTAGAAGTTCCTCATAGTGGACTGTTGGACATTATGATTAGTATAGAACAATCAATACCATAGGACATAGGTTATATTTTTGTAGCTTACTAAAGAGTTCTTTATTCATGATAGAACCACAATTGCATCCCCTGGAAGAAATACGACTGGAAAACATCATGAGAAACAATGCGCGGATGCAAAAAAATGGGTCTTAGGCCCCTTGTTTATCCACCCCCCACTGAATTCTCCCCTAAAAAGAGCAAGGATGAAGGCCCTAGATCTGACTATTATCCTGAAGAGGAGGGGGAGGATGAGCTGGAGGTTGTCCCCTTACTTGCCTACTCTTCTTTTGTGTAATTATTTGGTTACTTAATTTTCCATATATGTTGTGCTTTTTTATTATCCCAAATTAACTACCGTTGAATTGTGTAGACTGAGAAGAGGAAATATAAGAAGAAACCTGTCGTCATGACAAGGATGGCTGCTGGTGGTGGATCAGCTTCTCGGAAGCACGTCTCGTTTAGCATGGCTGCCTCGATAGAAAGTACGAGACATACCAGGTCCAAGGGGAACCCGCCAGAAGTACTTCCAACCTCCAAGTTCTCCAGGGCGCCCACCAAGACCGCCAAGTGCTGCGACCTCATCGCAAGAAACTCAGAGTCCTACAGATCCTGATGCTCGAGGAGAGAAGGTAGCAGCCCAAATCGAGATGGCAGCACTCCATGGCAGGAAGACAGCAGTCCAAGACGAGCAGACAGCTGCCCCAGGCAAGCAACCAACTCCCCAAGGAAAGCATATTATATTGTTTGAATGGCACTTATTATATGGTAGAACACTAACTCCACATTATATGTTTGTAGATGATTTTGTCCATCATCCTTCTGAAGATACTATTAAACATGATGATCCTCAAATTGTCTTGAGGGAAAAAATGGGGACGCAGCATGAGAACGTGTCCAAAGGAGGAAAGCTTCCATTTTCCATTCCTCCAGGAAGAACTATTGCTTCCAAGTTCGCCGCTGAGTGTGCAAAAACAGTCGGGACTGGTATGCCTATCTTCCCTCGCTGGAAAGAGTAGAAGGAGAGGCTGGATGTCAGAGCAGAGTTCTACGACAGAGTTTTCATATGTTCTGTGACTCAACTGCCCTTTTCTTCTCATTACTATTCAAGTAGAGGCTGATGCACCATGTTTTATTTCAGCAAAAGTTTGTCATGGATGCATCACACCCAGATGTGCAGGTTGCTTGCAACCAGCAGTTAATGAGGCACGCAAGAATTCAAAGGCATCTCCTGAAAAAGCAGTTTTTTGACCCCCTCCCACTGAGTGAAGTAACAAGGATTTCTCCTATTGAACACATGAACGATGTAGAGTGGTGCAAGCTTGTAGATTCTTGGACTGACCCCAGGAACTAGGTCAAGTGTCTACTCAACTTCCCCCTGTTTCTGTTTAACCAGGACTGCCTCTTATACTCTATGCTCTCTCTTCAGAGGCTGTTGTCTAATAAAGCAAACAACAAATAGACAACCTTATCGCAGTGACTTGTTTTTCTGTGATGTAGGGCTTCTCCAATCACAGTGTGAAAAAAGCAACAGTAAGCCCTCCAGAATACTTTTCATCTTTCTCATCTTCCAAAATTTCAATGCCATATTTGTCTCTGAAATGAGTATGATCATTTGTAATTTGTTGGCTATTTTTCTAATGTTTGATTCTATTCCTAAAACTCAATAGGCAACCAAGGAAAGCAAGATGGCACCTAATGGTATAGAAGATATCACTGAGGCTGAACAACCTCCTTCCACCAACACGGTGCACTATGCGATGTCGCAGGACATCAGCATCCATTCTTCAATACCAGCCAAGACTCTCCTTGAAGCGCAACTCGGGGCTCAGAGAGAAGGGAATGCGATATTGCGTAGTGCCACTGTGGGGTTGCAGACGGAGATACCAGATGGCAAGGCAGAAGCCCTGAAGGAAGCGCAGGAAGTGTGGAAGAAGCTATACCAGGTCCATTTTTGTCATCTTCGTATAATTCAATACCCTGTTTGTCCATGAAGATGTGCTTGGAATTTGCTTGCTAGTTTTCTAACGTTTGCTTCTATAATTGCCAGGCACCCATTGGAAGCATGGTGGCGCCATCTGCTGCAGAAGATGGCATTGAGGATTAACCCCTTGCTTCCAGTGATGAAAGCATCCATGCTTCAAGACCAACCAGCTCTCTCCTTGAAGCACAACTTTTGGCTGAGAGAGCAGCGAATGAGGCACAGAGCAGACACATTGCAGCATTGTTGAAGGAGATAGAAGCAAAGAATGAAGCGTGGAAAGCACTTGTGAACTTTGTAGACCTTATAAATGCATCACTTCAGCAATTCATAGCTATATTGCGTAAGTGAACTGGTGGTGTGACTTAAAGCTTGTTAGGCTCTTTTCTTTATTTTGTTGGAAACTTATGTGCGAACCTATTTATGTCCCCTGAAACATGTGCCCTGTAATTTCTGTCATTTTGATCTGGACAGTAAAATCTAGCAATATTGCCAGCACTGTTCTCTGCCATAAATGAAAACGTCATGCTTGTTTAGTTGACGAAAATATTTCCGTCACCGATAGACGCCTACGTGGCGCACTTTCACTCGTCAACATCCTCGACGAAACAGGAACGTCATCTCTTCTGCCCTGACGAATTGAGTTCGTCATTCGTTGGAGATACGCGTCCAACTCTCATTGGTAGATGATTCGCGCTACAGATAGACCACGTGTTTCCTTTCTATTGGTACACGTATCGCCCTGACGATCGGTCGCGCGTAAGTGGGCCAGCTTATTGTCGTGACGAAAACGAAATTCATCTCCGACAGCGCGACGAAATGTGAAGGATGACATAAGCAAATGAAGGGATGACGTCAGCAAACGGCGCTAGCAGAATCAGGCCGTGACGGAAAAACGTTAGGAAGTAGATGACGTCGTAGACCGTGAACAATGATGTCAGCAAACGTCACTAACAGCAGATCGCGGTGCCGTCCGCCATGTGGCATCGTTCATGACGAAATAAAAACGTCATGATAGACCGGGCCTGGGCCGGGCCGGTCCAGTTTGCCGCGACGAAATTGGAGGAACGTCACGGACGGACCATGACGTTTTCAGACAGAAAAAACGTCAAGGATTGAATTATGATGTGAGGTCTATGACCTATTTTTTTCGTCGCAGAATTCGTCGCGGATGGCCATCTATGACGTTTTGGCCCTCATCCACGACGATATCAGATCGCCATGAACCACCCAACTTCTTGTAGTGTATCTACATATTCCTTATTTAGATATATGATTAAAACCTGCCATAATTAAGAGATATGATCCAGACTGAACACATGCAAATAAGGAAGGAGTAGGTGCAACCTTGTGGGGGCATGCGCTAACCCTTGTGGGGGCTGGGAACCGGCCACAGGTGGGACATGGTGGCCCCATGCACCACCCCATGTTGGGCATGCACCCTCCAAACTTTCCCCCACTGGAACCCTTTCCGATGCTTCTTTCTTCTTTGGTTTCTTTCTAATAAATCCGGTACATCGAACCTATATATATTCTAGAACCTTTACAAAAGCTCTTCAACAATTTAATAGTCTTGGAATGATTTCGATGAACCTCATGATCAATACCGATGACTTTGGAACTACCTTCCTAAATAGGTTATGTCACCAAAACTATTATGTGTCCTCTCTAAAGTGGTTACAATGAATCCTGGAACTATTGTGGTGTGTCTGGAAACTATTCCAGACAGCTCTCTACTATCTACCATATATGTGACTAGCACAACTTGTTCGGTAATCCTTAAGCATGTGGCCCGTTCGGGTTCAGGAGTAAGTAGTCATGACCTTTGGATCAATAACCAATAGCAGGACCTAGACGTCCATGATGGTTTCTACTTCATTACGTGAAGATCGCATCAAGATAACCCATTCATTATACATATACTAATCCTCCCGCTTCACGATATGTGATAATCCAAGGCAAGATGTCGGTATCCTCGTGAGTCAATTACGTGATCACTATACCCATCATCCTCATTATGATTTCACTCTTTTTTAACTCGTATCCACATTTCAATGTTATTTATGATCTCCATCATAACTATGTTTGCATAGACGATAGGGTGACATCGTAATACAGAGTAGGCCCAAAGAATATCTCTCTATCATCAGGAGAAGCATGAATCCACTTGTTAAACTATCCAAGTCCCTAGACATACTTTCGTAATCATTTTGGGATCACCAGTATTTCCACCTCTTCGGGTGGTGTTGGGATAATCCTAAAGACAAGTCTTCCTGCATGAGGGTAGTTGGTATTCTCATGGTCTTAAGGACTTGTGCATAAGATAATGGTCTGATGATTTGACTATTAACTTCACAATTCCATCTCATAGTAAATCATTCATTGGATCGGTTTCGTACCCTTGTTCCACTAACAATATACTTCCATAGCTGGTGGTATCCTCAGTTATCATAACTTCTATACCATGATCAGGAAACGTGATCATCACACAATGCATGGGCTAGTCCTAGAGGGACTAGGAACATCTCGGTTAGTTCATCTTTTCTACACCTGCAGGTGAGATCTCCTTTGATTCACACAATCAAGACTCCATCAGTCATAGCATAGTTTGACGAACATATATATTGAACAGAAGATTATATAATAATAATTATTATTATTGTCTCTATATCACTAATCCCACCAGTGTGGGTGTGGGTTTTTAGGGAATTAAGCGCTTTCGGCCTTGCATGCCCAAAATACCTAGAAAGGTGCTCGGGCCTCAGATACGTTTTTTGAAACAATCAACCGGGAAGGGTTTCCCACCTGAATATATTACTTTAGAAGCAACAACAATAGGTTTTACAAGCGATGTGGAGCTAATTAATCACGCCACAATCCAGCGTGTACTTCTTTTACCGCGTCTCTACAAAGGTTAGCCCAAAGTGTGATGTCGGGTCCATAGTCTTAGAAATAGTTTCATAAGAACTTTGATCAATGTTTCTCAAGACCGAAGCATTTCTCGCATTCCAAATTTCTATAGGATCACGAGGAGTACTCGCTCTATTCTAAAAAAGGAAGTCACGGGTTTGTCTAGATTTACATGTATCTAGACACTAAAACGTGTCTAGATGCATGCATATTTGGAGAAATCTGCGACATCATTTTCATGTTGGAGGGAGTATACGATATTCATGGTATGAATATTGTAGAAAAAAAGGTAACCACATAAAACATTGACTACATGGAAAAAAAACGTATTTTACAATCAGCCTTAAAACATTCAGTTAATGAAACATATATAAATATACAAACTACAAAAAGTAAGTAGGAATACAGAAGAAATCACTTGAAGAAAAAGTAGGAACACAGAAGAAATCACTTGAATCATGATCTAACATTTCTTTAACTCAATCAAACCTAGTCATGCAGTTTTTTTTGGAGAATAGCTATGTCCTATTGTGTTGGAATGGTATCCGTGTGGTTCACAGTTGGTCCGGTTCATAAACGGCAGGCTCATATATAACATGCCACGGGGATGTATATGAGAGAATTGCAGAATACAGAGTGTGTGTGGTGCTGAAGCGCGAGTGTTGACGGGCTTGGCCTAGAGAATGAAGGGGACTTTGGGTTTGGATCCTCCCAAGGATGAGAGAAGGATTTAATCCCACTCAGATGTCTTATTTTTAAGGTATAAAAGTGTAATGAAATCATGTAGTACCTCTGTGACATAAAAGCAGCAATAAAATCATGCAACTCAAGTAAGAATATACATTTTGGTATCTTTACACTAATTAACATCCAAAAAAGTTACATAAACATCTCAATACAAATTCCTTGCTAATAAATTATTAAAGCCGTGGAACAGAACAAAATACACTATTACAGTGATTTAACAGCACCAGCAGGGACGAGCGCCGTGCATGTGATGCTTGCCGGCAAAAAGAAACACGTTCACTCGGTGATAAAAAAAGAGGCCCGGCGACAGCCGTAGGACAGCAAGAGACGCGCATCGAAGGAGGGAGAGAGAGACGGCGAGCACACTAGCTTGGGATAAGAAATGGAAGCAAATTAAATTCATATGCCTTTGCAAGGAAGGCACCACGCATCATATCGCAAATTAAAGGGTGTGAGCAGTCTCGTGTAGCCTACACATGTTGGGAGCGAGCAAAGTAGGAGGAAGGAGCCGGTGCATGCATGTGACGCGCACGTGGAATCATGCATGCATGCATGCGATCATGAAAATGTCCTACGGCCAGCGGGCACATGGCCATGGGGGGCAACGCATTATTTGCGCACTTGCAAATTGCTTGCTTAAGTGGACTTTTTGATGGAGTCGGAATAACTAGTCTACTTTTTTTTTCTTCTTAACCACCTGCCTCATAGTCGATCGCAACCCAGTACGTACGGCTGGTCTATACGTCGTAGATGTATCTTGTAAGCCATGTTGAGCAATGTTCTCATGTGCCCGGCCATGCTATATACTCCTAGGAGTAGTAGGAGTATATGCTTTATGTTTTGTATGTACTATACCCTAGTACTCCGTAGATGATAAGGGGACAGCGCATGGCAGAAGAGAGGGAATATACCACCGTTGTAGTTCTATCGTACTAGATGCGCTAGCTAGTTTTTTTTTTAAATGAGCATATATTAATATCACACGGATACCAATTACACCTAGCCTCTGCAACAACGCATACCCTATTGGCAATACGGATGCATACAGCCGGAAAAAAAAGAATTACAAAAAAGAAAAGTCCCGCTACAGGAATCTGATCCTTAACAGCAGCGACACTACCACCACCAAAACAACACCAGAAGTCCAACCCCTCCAAAAGCGACGCCTCGAAGAAGGAAACAGTACACCAGCGTTGTCATCGCCCGATCAAAGATCTTAGGTTTTCATCCTGGAGAAAGTCCTCGCTTGCAAAGCAATGCCTTCTGCAAGGCCATTGCCAGGCACAACCAATGAAGGCCAGACCTTGGGTTTTCACCCTGCAAGGTAAGACTGTGAACTCCTGTGATGTCGCCCCCACTAACAGACGCTGCTGCAAGTCATATCCAAGCCAGATCCTCATTGCCATAAAGACTCAAACCACCATAGCTCGCCCACATGTCTCTGCCTTCATGACATTCTCCGCATCTGACTTCACCATGTGTATCGTCAAAGACATATCGCATGATGGTAACAGGTAGCAGAGCTTCACCCCGCTCCCACTGTAACCAATCAGCCAGCAAAAAACACAGGTGCGCATGACTGAATTCCTTCCGATCCAGCAAGCTCCAGGCATATGCGCCCATGGGAGTTCGTCGGTGGAGCCTTCCGGAACCAGACACTCCGGCCAGATCAATGGAGACCCGCATCAAGTAGATCTTTGTCTTGGTGCGAGATAGATCCGAGGACCACCCCCTTTATTGAAACCGAGCCAGCAGCCCCCACGCTACCCGCCGGAAACTAGCAGGACCCACCACAAAGCGGCAAGATCGCCCGGCCGACCACTCCGACGGAGAAGGAAGTCACCACCACCATGCTAGGGGCAGCAACCCCAAGCGCCCTAGTGCCGCGAGCATGGCCCGGAGATCCTGAGCGGTGTTGGGTCCATAGCATAGAAAACAAAAAAATCCTACGATGAGAACTACACGCCAAGATCAATCTACTAGGTACAGAGCAACAGGTGAACATACATCCATCGAGAACTTATCCTCGAAGACAATCGAGTTTTGTTAACAAGTAGGAACTCGTGGTTGATGTAGTCGTACACTTGCCGATCTCAAGATCGTGAGGAAGTCCGAGCGCCGCAACTCAGCAGCGCATCCGTACTCGCACACACGTTCAAGCCACCGGACAACCTCCACCTCCTCGCTTCAGCGATCCAGTGGAAGCAGCAACTCCTTCCAGACGAAATGCCACCGGGAACATGTATCTCGCTAATCCGAGACCATGGGGAAATAATTCTAGAGGAGGAGAGAGATCCTTCACGAGGAGGTGTGAGGAAGAAGGAGGAAGAGGGGGGCCTTTTATAGGAGGAGGGGGTGTCCCTCCCCATGGCCGGCGCATGGGGGAGGTGACCCTTCACCTCCTCCATTCATGTGGTGGTAACCCCTCCACATCAAAATGCCTCTTCACATTCCCTTTTAAAGTCCCCACTTTAAATGCATTAAATTCTCTAAGTTTAATGCTCTCTCATTTAATAAAACTCTTTTATTAAATTTATTCAGAATTTTGTTAATTACTTTAATTAACAAACATTCACATATAACCCCTTGCAATATTTCAATATGACATGCAGAACCACTTTCTGCAATTTCACCCGAAACAATTTCTGGTTTCTATCGAAACAATTCCTGCGCTTTGCAATTCTTTCGTCTGAAACATATGTGCTCCAAAATGGTATCCGGTAACTCTTAAGTGTGTCACCCTACGGTTCGCGAATAATGCAGACATGATTGAGACTCCTCTCAGATCAATAATCAGAAGCGGGACCTAGAGGTCCATACTGACTCCTGCATATTCAACAATGACTTCTGTGATCGTGAGAACCTTTAACGCTTGTAATTTAATCCCTTTGTATCTTGATATAATACATGTCCGAGATTCGATCATCGGTATCCAAATACCTAGTTTGATCTCGTTACCGACATGCACTCTTTTCTTGTTCCCGTGATATAACATTCTAGTGATCACATCACTTGCTTGCAAGCTATCTTAATGTGATATCACCGAGAGGGCCCAGAGTATATCTATCTGTCATAGGGATTGACAAATTCCACTCTTGATCTATGAGCCTCAACATAACACCTTCGTAGCACTAAACCCATCTTTATAGTCACCCTGTTACGGTGTGACGTTTGATGTTATCAAGATACTCTTCCGGTATTAGCAATTAACATGATCTCATGGTCTAAGGATAAAGATTACTTCGTATGATGTTATAGCAATGTAAACATAATGACTTGATCGTAATGCTATACTTCAGATGAATGTTCATCACATCATTTCACAAATGCTGTGACCTTGTTATTAACAACATCCAATGTCCATGATCAGGAAACCTTGATCATCTTGTTAATCAACAAGCTAGTCTATAAGAGAGGCATAACTAGGAACCCTTTTTTATTAAACACACATGTATTGATGTTTCCTATCAATACAATTCTAGCATGAAAAATAAGCATCTATCATATATAAGGAATACATAATAACAACTTTATTATTGCCTCTCAGGGTATATTTCCTTCAGTCTCCCACTTGCACTAGAGACAATAATCTAGTTCACATAGTGATAAATCTAACACCCATGGAGTTCTGGTGTTGATCATGTTTTGCCCTAGGGAGAGCTTTAGCCAACGGATCTGCTACATTTAGGTCCGTGTGTACTTTACAAATCTTTATATCTCCATCCTTGACATGTTCGCGGATGGAGTGAAACAGGTGCTTAATATGCTTGGAATTCTTGTGAGACCTCGGTTCCTTGGCGTTGGCTATGGCTCCATTGTTGTCACAATAGATCACCATCGGGTCCAATGCACTAGGAACCACACCTAGTTCCGTAATGAACTCTTTCATCCAAACCGCTTCTGCGCTTCCAAGCGAGAACATATTCCGCCTCCGTTGTTGATCCAGCCACCACAGGTTGTTTGGAACTCCTCCAACTAACTTCTGCTCCGTTCAAGAGAAATACGTATCCGGATTGAGACTTAGATTCATCTGGATCGGTGTCAAAGCTAGCATCGACATAACACTTAGCGACTAGCTCTTCTTCACCTCCGTATATAAGAAACATATCCCTAGTTCTTCTCAAGTACTTGAGGATGTTCTTGACCGCTATACAGTGTTCCGAACCTGGATCAAATTGGTACCTACTAGTCAAACTAATAGCATGTGCCACATCCGGTCTTGTACATATCATGGCATACATTATAGAGCCTATGGCCGAGGCATAGGGGATATTATCCATCATCTCTCTTTCTTCCGCCGTAGCCGGACTTTGAGTCTTACTCAATGTATTGCCTTGCAACATAGGTAAGAACCCCTTCTTACTTCCGTCCATATTAAACTTCTTTAATATCTTATCAAGGTATGTACTCTGCGATAGCCCAATTAGGCGCCTTGATCTATCTCTATAGATTTTAATGCCTAATATATATGACGCTTCACCAAGGTATTTCATCGAAAATTTGCTGTTTAGATAACTTTTAACACTGTTTAAAAGATCTATATCATTTCCAATCAATAATATGTCATCCACATATAATATTAGAAATGCCACATTGCTCCCACTCACTTTCTTAAAAATACAAGCCTCTCCATAAGTTTGGACAAATCCAAACTCTTTGATCACCTCATCAAAGCGGAGATTCCAACTCCGGGATGCTTGCGTCAGTCCATAGATGGATCGCTGAAGTTTGCATACCTTATTAGCATCCTTAGGATCGACAAAACCCTTAGTTTGTATCATATACAACTCTTCTTAAATATTACCATTGAGGAATGCAGTTTTGACATCCATCTGCCAAATTTCATAATCGAAATATGTAGCAATTGCTAACATAATCCTAACCGACTTAAGCATCGCTACGGGAGAGAATGTCTCATCGTAGTCAACTCCTTGAATTTGTCGAAACCCCTTTGCGACAAGTCGAGCCTTATAGATGGTCACATTACCATCAGCATCAGTTTTTCTTTTGAAAATCCATTTATTCTCAACGGCCTTTCGATCGTGAGGTAAGTCCACCAAGGTCCAAACCTGGTTCTCGTATATGGATTCCATCTCGGATTTCATGGCTTCTAGCCATTTGTTGGAATCCGGGCTCATCATCGCTTCTTCATACGTCGCAGGGTCATCCATTTCATCAACCATGAAATTCACAACAGGATTGTCGTACAGTTCAGGAGCTGCACGTGTCTTGCTTGACCTTCGATGTTCAGTAGTGTCCTCTTTCGGAGTTTCGTGATCAATATCATTAGCTCTCTCTTCATTAGGTGAAGTCAACTCCGAAACAATTTCCGGTGCTGCGCTACTCTCCATTTCATGAAGAGAAGGTTCAATAACCTCTTCGAGTTCTACCTTCCGACTAGTCACACCTTTCACGAGAAACTCCTTCTCAAGAAAGGATCCATTCTTGGCAACAAAAACCTTGCCCTCGAATCTGTGATAGAAGGTATACCCAATCGTTTCCGTAGGGTATCCTATGAAGACACATTTTTCCGCTTTGGGTTTGAGTTTATCCGGTTGAAGTTTCTTCACATAAACATCGCATCCCCAAACTTTAAGAAATGTCAACTTAGGTTTGTTTCCAAACCATAATTCATATGGTGTCGTTTCAACGGATTTAGATGGTGCCCGATTTAAAGTGAATGCAGCTGTTTCCAGTGCATAACCCCAAAATGACAGTGGCAAGTTAGTCAGAGACATCATAGATCGAACCATATCTAATAAAGTACGATTACGACGTTCCGACACACCATTACGTTGTGGTGTTCCGGCAGGCGTGAGTTGTAAAACTATTCCACTCTTTCATGTGTGTGCTAAACTCGTAACTTAGATACTCACCTCCACGGTCAGACCGCAGAAATTTGATCTTTCTATTACGATGATTTTCCATTTTGAAATTCTTTGAACTTTTCAAAGGTTTCAGACTTGTGTTTTATCAAATAGATATACCCGTATCTACTCAAATCATCCGTGAAAGTAACAAAATAACGATATCCACCTCGCATCGACACACTTATTGGTCCACACACATCAGTATGTATGATTTCCAATAAATCCGTCGCCCGTTCCATTGAACCGGAAAACGGCGTTCTAGTCATCTTGCCCATAAGGCATGGCTCACATGTATCAAATGATTGAAAATCAAGTGATTCCAAAAGTCCATCAGAATGGAGTTTCTTCATGCGTTTAACGCCAATATGACATAGACGGCAGTGCCACATATATGCAGATATATCATTATCAAGTTTAATCTTTTTAGCATTAACATTATGAATATGCGTAATATTACTATCGAGATCCAACAGAATTAACCATTTAACATAGGTGCATGACTATAAAAGATATCATTCTTATAAATCGAACAACCATTGTTTTTAGATTTAAAGGAATAACCACTTTGTACCAAACACGATCCGGATACAATGTTCATGCTCAGTGCAGGCACCAAATAACAATTATTTAGGTTTATAACTAATCCCGATGGCATATGGAGAGGTAGTGTCCCGACGGCGATCACATCAACTCTTGATCCATTGTCGACCCACATCATGACCTCATCCCTTGCTAGTTGTCGCTTGTTCCGCAGCCCCTGAACCGAGTTACATATATTAGCAACCGATCCCGTATCAAATACCCAGGTGCTACTGCGAGTACTAGTCAAGTACACATCAATAACATGTATATCACATATACCTTTGTTTGCCTTGCTAGACTTCTTGTCTGCCAAATACTTGGGGCAATTGCAATTCGAATGGCCAGTCCCCTTGCAATAGTAACACTCGGTGTCAGACTTAGGGCCAGCTCGGGGTTTCTTTTCAGGTGTGGCAACAAATTTGCCACCCTTCTTTCCCTTGTGCTTGCCTTTCTTGTCCTTCTTGAAACCGGTGGTCTTATTGATCATCAACACTTGATGTTCTTTCCTAATGTCCACTTATGCAGTCTTAAGCATTGACAGAAGCTCGAGAAGAGACTTCTTCATGCCCTGCATATTATAGTTCATCACGAAGCTCTTGTAGCTAGGTGGCAGAGATTGGAGAACACGATGTATGCCTAAGTCAATGGGAATCGTTATTCCCAAGGACACAAGTTTATCGGCGTACCCAGACATTTTGAGTACGTGCTCACTAACGTAGCTGTTCTCCTCCATCATGCAGCTAAAGAACTTTTCTGAAGCATTATAACTCTCTATGGCAGCATGGGTATCGAAAATCATTTTCAACTCTCCCATGGTATCAAAGGCATTGCCGTTTTCGAAACGCTTTCGAAGTTCTGGCTCTAGCCCATACAGTATGCCGCAATGAACTAAGTTGTAGTCCTCCTGACGAGTCACATAGACATTCTTTTTCTCGTTAGGGGCATCAGGAGCTGGTGGGGGGCCTAGCGGCGCATCTAGCACATATTTCTTTTGTGCAGCAGTGAGGAGAATCCTCAAATTTATAGCCTAGTTGGTGAAGTTGCTACCATTTGCAGCAAGTTTCTCTTTCTCCATGAACACATTGAAATTAAAAGCAGGTGGTGCCATCTACAACAGAATTTGTAAAGTTTATTTAGACTAAGTTTATGATAGAGTTCAACTAAACTAAATTACTAATGAACTCCCACTCAAAAACGACATCCCTCGTGTCCTTTTGGTGATTACATGAACCAAATCCACTACACCAAGTCCGATCATCACGTGAGTCGGTGTAGCTTCAAAGGCGAGCATCTATATGGGCATAACATCAACTATATGACTCATGCTTAACCTTTTGGTCCGTGTTTCGAGGCCATGTCGCTAGGCTCGCCAAGTAAGAACCTTAGTATTCGCGTGTGTAAAACTGTCCTACACCCGTTCATATGAAAGCGTAGATTCGAGTACACCCGATCATCACGTGATGTCTCGAAACACGATCCACAGAACGGTGCATACTCAAGGAAGAACACATTTTTATCTTGATATCTAAATGAGGGATCATCTTACAATGCTACAGAAAGCGCCAAACTAGCAGTATAAGATGCTAACATCTAATGTGTAAAGTGAGATGATATGGTCCATGCATTTGATCTCTATCATTTGCATCGTGGTATGATCTCTATCATTCCTTTGTGTGTAAGGCCAAGGTCTATGGAACTTACACGTTGAATGTGTTGTAAGAGTATCTATCATACATCTACTTACAACAATACCATATCAATACACTAGCCCAGCAACGATCTAAACTAGATGCCTCTAATTTATCAATTGCAAGTTTTACGTGGCTTAGGGCTTTCGGAGATAGAACTGTTCTTACCTACGAACATGAACCACAACGAGGATAACCAAGTTATTAGCAACTCGTTGTAAATCATATATTGACTATAGTAGGAGAGATAGACACCCGCCAACCACTTATGCAAAACTAGTTGCATGTCAGTCGTGGAACCGGTCTCATGTACGATGACATGTAAGGTTGGTCCGGGCCGCTTCATCCCACTATGCCACCAATATCCAAAATACATAGAAGATGCAATAACATGATCATCATCGCCCACATATAAATATATGTGTACTACCCGTGCAAAGCACCTACACATAGATCAGGCTCTGATACCATTGTTGGGTCTGCAGCATAGAAAACAAAAAAATTCCTACGATGAGAACTACACGCCAAGATCTATCTAGTAGGTACAGAGCAACGGGTGGACATACATCCATCGACAACTTACCCTTGAAGACAATAGTGTTTTGTTTTTTCGAGTAGGAACTTGTGGTTGATGTAGTCGTACACTTGCCGATCTCAAGATCGTGAGGAAGTCCGAGCGCCGCAACTCAAAGCCAAGCATCCGCATCGCACACGTTCAAGCCACAAGACAACCTCCACCTCCTCGCTCCAGCGATCCAGTGGAAGCAGCAACTCCTTCTAGACGAAATGCCACCGGGAACATGTATCTCGCTAATCCGAGACCATGGGGAAATAATTCTAGAGGGGGAGACAGATCCTTCACGAGGAGGTGTGAGGAAGAAGGAGGAAGAGGGGGGCCTTTTATAGGAGGAGGAGGGTGCCCCTCCCCATGGCCGGCGCATGGGGGAGGTGACCCTTCACCTCTTCCATTCATGTTGTGGTAACCCCTCCACATTAAAATGCCTCTTCACATTCCCTTTTAAAGTCCCTACTTTAAATGCATTAAATTCTCTAAGTTTAATGCTCTCTCATTTAATAAAACTCTTTTATTAAATTTATTCAGAATTTTGTTAATTACTTTAATTAACAAACATTCACATATAAGCCCTTGCAATATTTCAATATCACATGCAGAACCACTTTCTGCAATTTCACCCGAAACAATTTCCGGTTTCTATCGAAACAATTCCTGCGCTTTGCAATTCTTTCATCTGAAACATATGTGCTCCAAACTGGTGTCTGGTAACTCTTAAGTGTGTCACCCTACGGTTCGCGAATAATGCAGACATGATTGAGACTCCTCTCAGATCAATAATCAGAAGCGGGACCTGGAGGTCAATACTGACTCATGCATATTCAACGATGACTTCTATGATCGTGAGAACCTATAACGCTTGTAATTTAATCCCTTTGTCTCTTGATATAATACATGTCTGAGATTCGATCATCGGTATCTAAATACCTAGTTTGATATCGTTACCGGCATGCACTCTTTTCTTGTTCCTGTGATATAACATTCTAGTGATCACATCACTTGCTTGCAAGCTATCTTAATATGATATCACCGAGAGGGCCTAGAGTATATCTATCCGTCATCGGGATTGATAAATTCCACTCTTGATCCATGAGCCTCAACATAACACCTTCGTAGCACTGAACCCATCTTTATAGTCACCCTGTTACGGTGTGACGTTTGATGTTATCAAGATACTCTTCCGGTGTTAGCAATTAACATGATCTCATGGTCTAAGGATAAAGATTACTTCGTATGATGTTATAGCAATGTAAACATAATGACTTGATTGTAATGCTATACTTCGGATGAATGTTCATCACATCATTTTACAAATGTTGTGACCTTGTTATTAACAACATCCAATGTCCATGATTAGGAAACCTTGATCATCTTGTTAATCAACAAGCTAGTCTATAAGAGAGGCATAACTAGGAACCCTTTTTTATTAAACACATATGTATTGATGTTTCCGATCAATATAATTTTAGCATGCAAAATAAACATCTATCATATATAAGTAATAAATAATAACAACTTTATTATTGCCTCTCAGGGCATATTTCCTTCAAGCGCCGGCGTCAGCGACGAACGGAATAGATCTCGGCCCATAGGCACGGATTCCTGCTGCCGTGTGCAGCCATCTGGACCAAGGACCCCCAGCCGCCGCCAGCCATGACACCACCGCCGAACCAGCGCGGGCGCGGGCGCCGCCGCTGTCACGCCAAATCGCGGCCAGGGTCTCCGCCGCCGCCATGCCGCCAGATCTTTGCCCGGAGATGCCCCGGGCGGCGGCGGCGGGCGGGAGGATCTTGAGGAGAGGGTCGGCCGGGAAGGAGAGGGGCCGCCTGGCGCGGCTCGGCGCCACCGCGCGGGTGCGGGAGAGGGGTGTGGGAGCGGTTAGAAGTCTTGCCAGTGTACCAAGACTTTACCACATGCGCTAAAGTCACACAATTTCCAAAGCTAGCTAGCTAGCTTCACTTCTAAAGCTTGTGCACACAATTTCCAAAAATCACACCAATTCGTTACGGCTTCTCGCTACGAGCGTGTTTGGTTGCGTGCATGAAGATAAATCAGGCCTGCTAGATGCATAATTCCACCACATGATGCTAAAAGCGCACCTGCTAGAGAACGCCTGAATCGGTTGTTTCCTGCCAGCTGGTTCTGTGGAGGGGAGCTTTAATTTGCTAGAGCTGTAACACAAGAGTTGGAAAAATTGCCACCTCTTCTTCCAGCGACATCGACAACGCTGACTCCTCCCCTTCGTCTCCGGCACCAGCAGTCAACTCACCCTCTCCCGACTCCATCAACCCCTACCCCATCTTCGGCAACAGTGGTTGAGGTGTAGCTAGGTCAATTTCCCATATTAACAAAATTTCTCGCTTTATACAGCAGAATGGGAAAATTAACACATATAGTCAGCCTAACCTAACAAGGAGGCAGTGCCGGCCCATAGGGTGGGGCGGAGGGGCACTCGCCCTGGGCCCCAAGGAGGTAGGGGCCCGGTCCAAGACTTGTTTATATACCTATATTAGAGCATGTTCACTCGTTAGATACCACCATGATGAAAATACGGCATTATTTGGTCCAAAAAGCTAAAATCTGGCGCTATTTTGTCTCTAGGGGCCGCCGATTCCCAGCCGTTGGCCTCTCAGGATAATCACCGAACAAAAAGTAGTTGGATGGGCCAAGAAAAAGGACACGTGGAAGAAAATGATTGGGCATTGTTTCAACCGGAGCCCCTAGGGCGCCGAGGTTGGACTGGGATCGCCGAAGCTTTTTTGGTTTCTAGGGGTGCGACCGGGGCATTTTTTGGCCGGTTTTCATCCATCCGGAGCTAAAAACACCTCCTGGGGGTCTTCCTGGGGTGTGGGTGGAGATGATCTTAGTTCTCTATACTCTTGAGGCCTCAACAGGGTAGAATAATTTTAGAAATATACATGATCTAAGTTGTAGCCTACCATATTAGTTCTCTATACTCTTTCTACTCTGACTTCTCTTTCCAGAGAAAATACTCCAAAATTTTGTATAAAAAAGAGGGCACGCTCTGGTTCCATTTAGGAAACCCACAGAGATAAATCGTTCAATTTCGATCGCGGGGAACAACATCAACATCCCCAACAAATACTCCAGCATTTCTCAATATTTTTTATCGATGCCACGATTTTTCTAACCTCTCCAAATGTGCATAACAATAACAATCCTCGTGTGACTTTACAAAGTTGTGAGTATTCATTAGCGGAGAGTAACGATGCAATCACATAACTATATATTTGCGCAAGAAGCTCTCCTTTGAAAAACATATTTTCACAAGTAGCTCTCCTTCGATTCCCAAAAAGTTATATTTGTTCCCATCATACATGTTTTGAGATTATTTTATCCTTTTATCAATTAAGTTCTTAATATGTCTACTCTTCTACTCATTTCTGCACATGTACATGAAACTGTTACTCCCATAATTTTTTTCTCCGATTAATTTTAGAGATACATAAGTATATACACATGTACACAAGGAACCTTTGGTACAAATAAGTATTATGGTATATAGTTTGCTCGATCAATAGAAATAAGTAGTTTCAAATGTATTTACCGAGATTTCAAAGATCATGTATCTATCAATGTACATATTATCTAATTTATTATTGCATTGCAATAATATTTCTCTTGCAGAATACTAATATTGTTTTTTAAGTTTTCCTTGTCTGAATAAGCGGTGGATCTTGACAAAAATTATTGAGAGACTTAAGACCATACATCATGCTTAAGCTTTGAGTAACACTTAAAATTTTAGCATAAACTTTAGAAAAATTTGAAAAGGGGGGGAGGCATTGCCCTCCTTGACCAAGTGAAATTTTGCCACTTTAAACAAGGGGCCTTAGGTGTCGCATTTCCCTAGGGCCTCCAAAATCTATGGACCGGACCTACAAGGAGGGCAAGAAGCTGAAGGCCAATGACACTAGGGGCATGTTTGGTTACTCGGGCCCGAATTTCTTGTTTTTGTCTTTTGGTCTGCTAGATACCGCATGGGAATATATTTGACTTGGGTCAACTTTGGGCTCTTTTTGGTCTCCTGTATTCTTGTTTCCTCCAAAACGGCCCAGCGTTTGCTTCCTCGCTGCACATAGTAGGCAATAAATGTTAACCCTCTAATCTAATATACTTGATCTTAATCCTCTCTAATCTACCTAACTATGCTTCTATTCGAGATAAGTTGTACATGAAAAAGTTGCCCCTCGATGTTACGAATCCATTGTGATGAACAATTTGTAATTTTGTTGAGTGTTTGAAATGCTACATCGTTTTCCCTTTTAGAGCTTTTTTGAATGAATTTTGTCAAATTCATACACAGTTGATCATTTGAAATTTCCTTTGGAGGGAAGATTCAGTTCATCATTTCACGCGACTTTGATATTGTAAGTTTTCTGTTTTGACATTCTATATGAGTAGATCTATATGTACGTACGTATAATAGAACAATTTAGATCTACGTAGTTATGAATATCAAAACGAAAAACTCACAACATGAAAGTTGTGTGATTCGGTGAGGCGAAGATACACCCCAAAGAAAATTTCAAATGGTCGCCCGTATACAAAGAATTTAGCAAATTTCGTTCAAAAACGTATAAACATGAACACGAAATAGACCCATATAAGGTCAACGAAACTAGGAACCGATCATCAAGATGGATTCGCATCGTCGATCCACAACTTTTTTCATGTACAACTTATTTTGAATTGGGTCATGGTTTTGTAGATCAGAGGAGATTAAGTTAACCATGATTATGGAGGAAAGTATGGTTGACTGGGTTGCACCCACGCGGAAGAACTTGCAGCCAGCATCTCTGTGGTAACGCCCAAAATCGGTGTTCCCAGTGGACAAAGTTTTGGCCTGCTTTAAGACCTGTACGGTGCAGCAATTCCATGCAGTCCAGCTTTTCAAACAGCCTTATTTCTTCCCGCACTGTGCGAGAAGTGGCCGTCGGGCCAACAAAACATGCCCTAGCTAACCATTAAGCATAGACGGGCCATGGCAAAATAGACCGCGAGGCTAAGGAGCGCGTGAGCTAGCGAGAGAAACCCACTGCCGCCCGCCACTCCGACGGCGACGTCCAGAGACTCACGCCGGCCGCTCCCCTCCACCTCCCCCCCTCCAACACCGGCGGCCACCAGATCTGCCACCCTAGCCATGACCTCCCCTAATACCGCCCAGGTCCCTTCCTCTACCCGTCCTTCTCCACCCCCACCTTCTCCTAGGCCCGACGGTGGGCAGATTACTCCGACGACAAGGACCTGGAGTGCTCCCACCGCTCCTAATGCGAGGTGCTCTGCAGCAGCACGCCCTCGCCGGCGGCCCACTCCCCTTAGCCGGTGGTGTCTCCCACTTCGGCACTTTCCCCTGCCACCCGTCCTGCCCCTCAATGGTGGGTTGCGTTGTCGATGGTGGGCCTAGAGTGATGCTACACGGAGAAACGAGCGTGGCCCCTAGCAGCAAGCAAGAGGACGGAAGCAGCGGCATGGCGGCCGGCCGAGCTCCTCGCGCTCTCCATCCGGGATGACCTGCCTCCGGACCTCGCTGGGTGCTGTTTCAACTGCCTTAGGAAGTGCAATATTTTCAAGGACTGCACTTTTGCAACCGTCTGCCTCCGCTATAGAGAAGAAGAGCACCATGCACGAGTCTGCTCGTAGCAGCATGGAGATCGACACCGGCCCTGGCAGCGTGGTTCGGAGGAGAGGTAGCAGCCTGTGGTGCCGGCACAAGATGGATGGCAGCAGCGCGGGCGCGAGACGGTCGGCCACCGTGGAGATGTCCATGACCAGCTGGGTAGCCACATCCAGCCGGTGCCCACACCGGTGGCGCCAAGTTCGGCACCAGAACACACCTCTCCTGCCGTTGCAACCTACCGCGTCCCAGCACGGTGATGTCTAGGCACGCGCCATCGGTCCCCCTCCCCTAGGCCAGCTCCGTCGGGTCGAGATGGGTGGGGCGTGAGGAGCACTTCGACAGCGACAACTGTGGTCCTAGCATGGATTGTGGAGAGCGAAACGAGCACGGCGGTTGTGGCGAGAAATTGCATGGTGGCCGCAACGACCTTGCGGACAGACGTGGCACCTGCGGCGAGCAAGGAACGCGTGGTGGTGACCGCAGTGAGTGTGCCCCTGGTGACCATGGCGAGCGTGAAGAGCGCCTTGGGAGCGATGAGCCTAGGGGTAGACACGGTGAGCATGAAGCGCAAGATGGTGTCCGCGGCGAGCACGGCGGGCGTGCTGGGCATGGCGAGTGGGGCTTGCGTGGAGGCCACGACGGCCGTGGCAATAGCGATGTGCGCAGTAATCGGGGAAGGAGCCCACCGCCTCAGAGGCAGAGAGGCAATGAAGACCGCAGTGGATGCCCCCCTCCCGTGACATTCCTTCAACTTCGTGGCGCGAGGTGGCCCCTAACTAGGCCATGGAGATGGTCATAATTCCAAGGACAACGGAGATCGCCATGGCAGAAGACGCGCTATGCTGGGCACTCGTGGCATTCGTTTTGGGGCAGAGATCGAATGTGTCCCTGATCGAGGCCGAGGCGGCGGTGGCGGTGCAAGTGCCTAGGGCCGAGGACAACTTCACTCTCCATCGTTCATGGCCAGCGGACTTCCTTCCGGTGTGCAGCAGCTGGTGCGTTCATGACGACATCATGGACGTCGGGGTGGTGGACGGTAGGGGATTCTCCCTCTGCTTCTCATTGTGGAATCGACAGCTTTAGGCTGTGCGTCGCCCGCTCCGATACCGCGCACACATCGAGCTCATAGGGGCCCCGCCGCAAGTTTGGAACCATAGCAAGGTGGTGGATCTCCTTGGGTCTCAGGCTTGGGTGGAACGGCTTGGAGCTACGATGGCTAACCAGGTGGATTTAGGGTGCTTCCAAGTGGTAGCTTGGATCGATAACATCAACCATCTACTGCAGGAGAAGGCCCTGCTCATCGAAGAATTGGACGATTGGATAGAAGAGGATGATGGAATCGTTCTCCCTAGTGACGCTCTTATCGCGCTAGAAAAGCTTATGCTCCGATACATCATCAAGGTTCGGCTAGTTCAGGCAGGGGACATGTCGGGCAGCGGCGGTCCGGCTCCCGGAGGCGGGGGAAGCGATAATGATGATGGAGGCGATGGCGGTGGAGACGGCAGAGATGGCCATGAACATGGGACCGAGCATGGTGGTGGGCCAAATCGGGGGCCCGGCGCTCGAGTTGGGTCATGTGGATCACGTGGCAAGGCACATCAGCGGCGACTTTCTGGCAAGGGATGGGGCGGCAGCCATCGTGTGGCCATTAACGCGCCTCTAGAGGTGACACCTGAAAGGAATATGCCCGAGAGGCAATAATTAAGTGGTTATTATCTTATTCCATGTTTATGATAAATGTTTATTTCTCATGCTATAATTTTGTTAACCGGAAACGTTAATACATGTGTGATTTATAAACAAAAGAAAAGGTTCCTAGTAATGCCTCTCTTCCTACTAGCTTCGGAGAAGATAATGGACATCGGAAAAGGTTCCTAGTAATGCCTATATAGTTCTGAAACCCGTAGGGAGACACACTTAAGGTTAGTCGACGCAATTGAGTGGATAGGGAACACGGGAGAAGATAATAGACATCGCATGAATTTGTTCTGTTGAATCTGCCGAAATAGTTTCGGAGTATCGAAACAAAGCAAGGAAATAAAATGCTAATGTGTTCATCAATGAAGTGTTCATTAAATGAAGTACCCATTAAATAAAGTGTTCATTAAATTGAGTTGCATTAAACCAAGAGAATTAAAGTGCTTTAATAGAAAGACCTTTGATTTTTGAGTGAAAATTAAATGAAAGATGAGTAGAGCTATATTGATGTGAGTGGAGTGTCCACCCACATAATTGGGGGAGAGGTGGGGCAGCACCATGGCTATGCTCCATGCCCCCTTGGGCTCCCCCTCACCTATAAAAGGCCCCCTCCTCCCCTCTCATCTCACACATTCACCCTTCCTCTCATATGCTCTTTGGTTGGCATCTTCCTCTCCTTCTAGCCTTGTCCATTGCCACGAGTGACATGCTTAGACGAAGCTATGCTCAAGATCCTCTCCACCACCATCACCACCATGTCGTAGTGTTGGCGGAGTTCCTGGGGATCCTCTAGTTTTGCTGCCCGGTTGGAGCGAGGGTTCGGGAGTCATCGGCACACCATACGTGTGACTGATTATGGAGGCGCTGCCTCTTGTGGCGCTGATTGTCTGCGTGTCCTTAAGGACAGTCGTGTACCCTCTACATCATCCACGTTTGTTTGCAGGAATGTTATCCCATGTTACAGTCTTCGAGGGTGAGTCCATATGAAACCATTACATGTATCTCCTAGATATGATCTTGGTGGTTGCAATCGTAGGAATTTTTTTTGTTTTCTATCCAACGAACCCCATCAACACTCTAGCTGGAAGTGGAGGGGAGAACCAGGAGGAAGACGAGTCGGAGGAAGGAGACGAAGAAGTGGAAAGGGTGGAACGCCCGGCGCACATGTCTGTTTCATAAGAGGAGCTTCGCTCACGATCCCACGTCCCTGAGTCCCCTTTTAATTCTCGTTTTGACCGACGCGAGGTACTCATTTCAAAATCCATCGCGTGGTCGACCTGGGTCTGAGGGAGGATCATGAGGCGGGAAGTTGGAGGAGCCACATGTGGAGGTACCCACCACACCACGCTCGCTGCCGCGGGTAGAGACAAACCTGGACACCTCGGGAACATTCTTGGGAAGAGGCGAGCTGGCCGCTGAAGACTTTCTAGAAGCAGGATGGCCCAATGCAGCCCCCATATTGGGCCCCAATGGTCTCGATCAAGGCGATCAGGATGGTGGAGGCTATCAACTTTCTTCGCCATGCCTGTTGCCGTCGCCTGGTGACAAGATTGAGGGTAACTATTGGTCGGTGGCATCAACCCAAGTGGGATCCCCTAGATCGGTGCTAGATATGCTAGAAGTTTTCTCTACCAGCCTGTCTTCGGGGGAATACGATGCAGATCAGCTATGTGGGCCCAAGACCATGGATGGGGTTGTCGACCAGACACCTGTGGGGAGGCAGAGCGTCGTGGAGTTCAGGGGTGCTTGCAAATCACATATTAACTCAGTCCTAAGCAGGCCGATAACCATACGCTGTCGGAACAAGAGGAAGTACACATGACTAATGAGGAGGAGTGGACGTATCCGCGAGCGGTTTGGTCCTGGCACCCCGATCCACCAGCAGCAACGCATGCTCACTACCCGATTGGGGATCTCTAGGGAAGGCGAGGTGATTGGTGATGAGGCTCTGGATGCCTACTTGGACATGTTTGTTAGACCCCTATGCTAGCAGCACATCGACGTGGTCCTCTGTATGTTCGGCTGGATGCCTGATGCACTGCCTTTGTTGGTGATGCACTAGTGGAGTGCCTAGTTTAGTGAAGATTAGTATTTACCCCAGCTTTTTTGTCATTCTCCTAGCTACTCTCGATTGTAATAATAGATGATCCGAACTTTTCCATCATTATATGGAATGCGCGAGATTTAAATTCCCTGGATCATTGTTTAGCAGTCTCGCAAGTTCTGGCGCCTGCAAGGGCCACCGTGGTATGCCTGCAGGAAACCAAGATGGCAGTGATCACTGACCGTGTGGTGAGGGAGTGCCTCAGCCCCTCATTCAATAAGTTTTTTTTCTACCAGCTAAGGGGACTCGTGGAGGGTGCTTGCCTGGCAGTCAAATCTGGTGGCCTTCACTAACCCCCATTTGTCGGATAACGCAATAACAACATGTATATCCACGGGTGTGGACCATAGCTGGTGGTTCACGGGCATCTCCAAACCCCAGATTGACGAGGACAAGAGGGCCTTTCTCCAGGAGCTGCAAGACATTCGGGACCTGCATGCTGGTTCGTGGAATGTGGCAGGCTATTTCAACATCATCCTCAATCCGAAGGATAAGAACTAGGGGACACTACACCGCTGCATGATGGCCAAGTTTAAGAGGATGTTGGCTGTGCTGGAACTAAAGGAACTCTATCTCAATGGGCAAAGCTTCACCTGGACCAATGAGCGGGAGCGACCCACCTTAGAGAGGCTTGACAAGGTCTTTGTCTTGGTGGACTGGGAAGAGCAATACCCTGACGCCTTCCTCTCAGCTTTGTCATCGTGACCTTCAGACCACTGCCCTCTGCTGCTCTGCTTAGCACCGAATTTACAACAAGGGAGTAGGTTCCAGTTTTAGTCCTTTTGGCCCAAAGTGGATGGCTTTATGGATGTGGTGCAGCAGGCGTGGACCCTGCCACAGTGGGAACCAAACCCCTTCAAGAGGCTAGATGCAAAACTGAGAGAGATTGCCAAAAGCCTTTCGAGTTGGAGCTCTAAATTTACCTAGAGCGTCAAGATGTAGATTCTTCTAGCCACGTAGTTGATCCTTCGGTTCGATGTGGCCATGGAAAGCAGGCATCTCTCACCAGAGGAGCATGGACTAAGATGTCTGCTCAAGAAGAAGCTACTAGGGCTGGCTTCACTTGTTAGGACACTAGCACGACAGAGGTATCGAATCCTTTGGCTCTGGGAGGGTGATGCTTGCATGTGTTTTTTCACACTCATGCCAGACATCGAAAAAGGAAGAGCTTCATCAGTCACCTTCTATAGTAGATAATGTACGAATCTCAGAGCATGTGGAGAAGGCAGAAGCCATGGTCTTCGAAAACCTACTGGGGCAACAGGGGACCGACCCTTTTCATTGGACTGGTCTTCCTTGGGGTGCGATCCATGGACCTCCAACACATCGACGATGTTTTTATGGGAGAGGAGGTCCTGGCAGCCATTAAGGTCATGCCTTTGGACAAGTTCCCTAACCCGGATGGTTTCTCTTCCCTTCAGGCAGCCGACTAATCGCAACCTCTCGAACCTAGGCCCCTTTCGAGTTCTCCTTGTTCCTGGGCTCACTAATAACAACATTAGCTTCCTTGGCCGGTTCAGCTATCTCAGGCCGAATGAGAGCTTTCTTTCCTTCTATTACATTCATGGGGAAGGGTTGTTGGTTGACCGCCATGTTGGTGAAACTTTAATGGCCAATTGTATAGTTGAGTCATCGATGAGAGGGGTGAATCAGATGGTGCCGGTTGGCACGGTGCTGCCCGTGAAATTCTTACTGAAGGTCCTTAGGAAAGCCTCCTGATCCTCCTCTTCCTTATTCTTCTGGAGTTTCTAGATCTCATCCAAGAGCTGCTTATCTTTCTTTTTCCGAAGCTATTTGATCCGCTCAATGCGTTGAGCTTTCATGGCTTTGAAGGTTTTTCTCCGATCGTCCGACAATTCATCATAGGCAGGCCTTATGATGTTAGTTGTATCGATCTTGCTTGGCTGAGGGATAGTAGGGCCGGTCATTGTGGCCTGATCTATGTTTTTCCCTAGCGGAGTCATCAAAAAATGTGTTGTGCTTTAAACTATTGGAAATATGCCCTATAGACAAATAGTAATAAGGACTATTATCATATTTCATAAAGTTTATGATTAAGTTTTGTATCATGCGATAACTGTATTGAGTGGAAACATCAATACACGTGTGATATATAAACAACTAGGGGTTCCCACTGAAACTCTAGTCACTGGTTCATTGGTTAACAGATGATCAAGTTTCATGATCATGTGGCATTTATGCCAGTTGGAAATGGAGTCAACTCATTCTGAGAATGAGATGATGAACCAATACCCAACCTAAACATCGTGACCCGATCATGTCAGGAAGTTCAAGTTACGATGATTAGAAATGGATCCTCGTAGACTATTCCTTAGACTGTGAGGCTATATCAATCACTATCTCCCGAGAGTGCTTAGATAGCATCAAGCGCCACTTGGTAATACAGTGGTTATAAAGGTGTGTTCAGGTACTCGGAGGAAACCCTAGAGGTAATATATGTCAAGAGCAGGATTTGTCCGTCCAAGTGATGGAAAGATACTCAAGGGCCACCTCAGAGAAGTTATATCCAATAGCTGCGTAGCGTGGGATTTGATCACAGGGACATCACTTGTCGAAATGAGTCAAGTAGCATTGTTCGGTAACAAGATTGAACACGACATGGTGATGTCATTGGTCAGATCTCCGGCAATGCAAGTATTGAGAGACAAAGAGAATAAGACATGACCGTCCCGGTTCAAACGACGAAAGATCTTCGTGGAAGACACAAGGGTCACATGACCATCCAGGTTCCTCTGTCGATCATTGGTCCGGGAGTGTCCCGACCATGTCTGGAGTGGTCCCGAATCGTAGGGTATCACGCTTAAGGGTTTGATGATGCTTAGAGAGTGTTTATAGGATCGGAAGAATCACCGAAGAATAGTAGAGAGAAAACCGAAAGGGTTTCGGTAAGTCCGGAGGATGTCCGGAGTGGAGGTGGAAGGTGTTCCATAGCCACGAAGATTGAATAATATATGAATGAATGTTAAATATTGATTTAATCATTTATTCATCATTATTTAATAAAAGAGAAAATCAATTTAAAGGTCAAAAGGCTTAATGGGTTAATTCCGGAGGGAAGAGGGCCCATTAGGGAAAGGAAAGAGGGAGAAGGGCTAGAGGGGGTGGCTGGTGCCCTAGTGGGCCACCACCACCCCCCCGTGTGGGGCCCATGGGGGTGGCCGGTGGCGCCACCCCTCCTCCCTCTCCTCTCCTCTCCTTTCGTCCCACCCCAGGACTTTGAGGGAGGTAGTACCTCCCCTTCCCCTATATATAGTGGGGGTATTTGGCCAGATAAATACACACAATATTCAATAAAGGTTTCCTCACTTTTGGGGAGACCTCCAATTGATATTCTCTCTCTCTCTTGTGACCGTGGTCCCAAGTTCGGACTACGCGAACGAGAGACATCTTCATCGCGGAGCGTTGTCGCGCTATGGGATTCGGATCCAGGAGCTCTACTTCCGCAACTGCTGCTGGATTGGGAAAGCGGGAGTCATCATCAGGCACCAGACGTGTGTAACTCCCCGTGAGGTGTCACACTTGAGGCACTCAAGTCGTTGGAGCCACAGGAGCGCAAGGACTTCATCACGACCTTGAGGTCACCTTCGGCTCGTCTACATCAACCACGCTCTCCTGAGCATTGACAACGCTTTTCGGTCTTCAAGGGTAAGTTTGCAAAAAGCCCCTCCCATTACTGTATTACTAATAGATAGGTCCTAGCAACATCAGGGGTTTAGGGGCGTAGGGTAAAAATTATTGTTTTCATAAGCGGAACCCCTATAGTGGTATCAGAGCTAGATCTATGCGTAGTAACGCTAGTACGGGTAGAACATACGAGATGTAGCGTGTGGGCGTTGATCTTTTAGTTGTTACCCTCCCACGTGTACTTGTGTATACCGCAATAATGCTTGATGAAGCGGCCCCCAACCGACTTTACGCATTCATTCGTGAGACTGGTCCACGCTTGACATATGGCTTGTATCGTATAAAGTGGCTTAGGGGGATTTCTCTCTCTCTCGCATTAGTTGGTATGCCATTTGCAATGGAGGGCCCCGAAAGGGGTGTAGTAGAGACAACTACTTGATCAGCGTTGTGCTGAAAGTTCCTAGGTAAGAACGGTTCTTGTGCGAAAGCCCATTCAGCCACGTAAAACATGCAAAGATAAAGTAGAGGCGTCTAACTTTGTTTTGCAGGGGGCGTTGCTTTGTGATATGATTGTGGCAAATGTAAAGTGATTACCTTATGTTACGTAGTAGTAGATAGTCACGGAGGGGACGAACTACCACGCTGGAAAGACACTGGTACCCTGGTGTCTACGGCGCTGGAACTCTGGCGCCGGAATCCGGTGACGACGGATGGAGATCACGACGTGAAGGATCATATCACATTGCATTTATATTCAATGTTATTGTTTGTATATCTTATTGTGTGATAGTATTAGATACTCGATGGTAGCCTAATAAGATGATCCCTGTTAAAATTACCAATGATTGTGTTCCCCCTTAGTGTGCACCACCAAGAAAGTTCTTCGGTATGAGGTAGGCCGTGATGATCGGGTGTCAGACATATCTACGTTCGCATATAGTGGGTGTAAGCCATGTTGCACAGCGAATACACTAAGGTTGAGTTGGCGAGCCTATCATGTACAGGCATGGCCTCGGAACACGGATGGTCAAAAGATCAAGCACGAGTCGCATGAATGATGTGACCGATGTTTAGCGTCCACCCTTGAACCCACATTGATGGTCGTGATGATCGGGGGAGATGTGGGGAAAAGGGGTCGTGTTATCACTAGGAACCCTTCATGGGATAGGTGTTTCTGAGTGGAGTTATTATTAACTCATTTAATTATAAACTTAGTCTAAATTCCTTTTGCAATTATAAATTTGGAAAAGGTTCTCCCTGATGCCACCTTTCCTGTTGACGATTGATTGGTTAGAAGGAGAGAAGCTCAGGCTAGACGGATCAAACTTCTCTATGTGGGTTGAGCGTCTCCACATTCTCCTTAGCGAGAATGACGTGGTCGACTACATACTCGATGAGATGGATTTGGATTAGCCCCTTAACCTAGAGACCCCCAGAGCAAAGGGAAGACCGCTATCACCATCAGGAGATGGCCTACTTCATTTCAGTTACAATGCGTTTCGGAATGGTAGACGAGTTGTGGCCTGTCGTGGGTAATGTCAACCCTCGTATGTTAATGCTACAGCTTAGGACACATTTCGTGGAACAAGCACGCATATGGGAGCATGAGCTGATGGGAGACTTCCTCTCCATTAAGATGGAGGAGAACTCATCGCTTGATGACCACTTGGAGCGCATGCATGATGCGTACATGAGGCCCGCAACTTCCTGGATAGCTGGATGACGGGATCTTTTGCAAATGGCGTTCTGCTGCGGTCGCTGCCACCAAGCTACCAAGCACAAGTCAGGACTTGCATTATGAGAGGCGACGCGGAAACACTGGATTTCCACAGGTTCATATCACATCTTAGGAATGTGATGGTTGAACCTGTTGTCGCTGAGGTCATCAATGACAAAGGTATATATTTGATATACAATTTTATAAAGGTTATAATCTTGCAAATACATTTGCAGTGTTAAGTATATTTGATACTTGTTCTGTTTTACTGAAAACAGGTCCTTCTGCATAGAGGTGCTTGCTAGAGAGGAGGTGACGTTGTGTGTTGATGGCGAGCATGATGATGATGGCCAACGACACTCTCCCTCAACATTTATCATTTATTTTATGTTTAGGATGATTATTGTAATCGATAGATCGTGTACTTCTTTAGTGTGTCTCACACTTTGTGAGACCATATGAGCTTGTAACAAACAGTTGTTCCACTTTTATGAATGATTTCTATTCGTTTTCATATCTTGTTCGATTACGTGTGAATTATCCTTGTTTTGAAACTAATTGATAATGCATGAACATTTGTAAAATATTGAAATGCCTTAAAATACCCAACTTAATGATATGTTCATTAATGAATGAAACCATTGTTTGAATTCAAAAGTTATGGTGATAATATGTGAAAGACATTCGATTCTTGTCACATATAAATCATACCTAAGTTTGGCAAAATAACTTGAACATCGTGTATTATTTGAATACAAAGTGTTTAATGAATTGTTAAAAGTAAATACATATTCGATGTATTGTGTTTTGATAGAATGGTAATTATCATTATATGATTGTTTAAATGTGTAAAGAAGTTTGCCAAAGGAAACATGAGGATGAAACTATTTGATATAATCAAAGTGTTTCATCAACAAAGGGTATAAATATAAAAGAGAATCTAATTACTACGATTTGATCAATAGTAATGAAATTCAACTTTATAAGATTGGCATAAAAGAAATTGTGGAATGCAATGCGTTTGAAATGTCAAAATGCAAAGCATCACAATATGATATTAGATATCAAAATGGGTGAATAGATGACGCCAAAATAAATCGTTGTACTGTATATCTAGAGACCATTAGTTAGAAATAGTTAGCACTCAATTAGAATATATAGTGAACCATTTGAATTCGTGAAAGCGGCTCCATATCTGGTATGGATCGTCGTGAAAGTTTTGGGGTTATTCGATATAACAAAAACAATAGCGAATAAGTCCTTGTAGAGTATTCATTGGAAACTTTGAATATGAAATCCATAGCTGAAACCAAAAGAAAAGCAAAATTCGTATTGCTTGGATTTTGGTACATTTTCGAGAAAGTTCGCATTCAGTGATATTTCTCGATTATGAAGCAAATAGAAGATAGTGAAAAACACAATGGGGATTCAAAACCCCGCATCAGAGTGTTGAGAAGCGCAACAGACAATGTTCCTTAACGATTCTCTTCACGAAGGAAAGAATCAATGATAATGATCATTATGCTTTCCCCACTGATGTTTTCACTACATGAAGTAGGATTCAAAATATAACCCATATCTTGTGTGGAGACATTTGTGAATCATTTGTCATGATTACTAGAATATGACCTACCTACGAACTACTAAGGAAATAATGGTAAACTAGAATTATGAGAAATACTAAAAGCAAAATTCCCTTGAGACTAGAAAGCAATTCGTTGCTGAATCTCACAAGTAAAAGGGGTTACTTGAATTTTCCCAAATGACTGCAAAGCCATAGTGGAAAAGGGGGTGAATGACAAAAGCACAATTTTTCAAGTATTGTACGAATTCAAATGAATTTGATTCAAGTGTGCTAAATGTCTAGTGGATTTAAAATTAGTAAAATTACTAGTATCTCATAGTAAATCTCCAAGTTTGATATTTGATCAAAGGATTTTGAAGTTGTTCAAAATAGTGAATGGATATGCAATCTGCATAAAATTGAGTGGGAGCTATGAAAGTATTCCTAAAACAATATGTGAATGACATATTTTTGAGTGGGAGCAATATAAGTCTCAAATTCAAATATGTAGGAACATAGTTTGAGTAAGAGTAGTGACTCATACCCAAATATGTTGGGAACATATTTTGAGTGGGAGCTTATAGGAGTGATTCTTAAGTGTGCTAAGAATAAAAGCGCAAGTACCGATAAATAATGATTTATAAGGTGTAGAAGTTGATAATAAGTGTATTATGATATTATGTAGTATTCCTTAAGGGATTATGAAAAGGGTTTCAGAATAGAAGTTAATTAAGGAACTGGTCCTTAATAACTCAAGTTAGGAATAGTATTAAGTTTAACATCAATGGTTGAAAGAAAGAAAAGGATGATCATCATCCACTATGTTGAGACATAGGTTCTATCTTAGAAAAACATGATGATAACTTAACATAATATATGATCCAATAAGGAACGTTTGAAAGTGATTAAGTTTGAATCACAGAATGTTGAGCTAGGTTTGTCCGCAGTGTCTAATAGAGAACTACAGACATATTTTCCAAATCCATAAAGGATGACATATCTTAAAACATAAAGGGTTATTTTATAAGGGAATATGTTGGAAACTCCCGTAATACCGATTAGAGTCAAGTAGGAAGCGAGGTGAACAAAAACATTGAAAGTTGCACAGGGTGCACTCGTGTTTCGATGAATACATTTATAATAATAGATAAGGGTACCATCTAAAGTGTTGTATAATGTTACGGTGGGGCTAGTTCACTTTTAACGTAGAATGATGTCTCCCAGGACACTGTGCCCATGAGAAAGCCCTCGAGGTTGATCTAAAGTTACTATAGGCTCCTGGAATCAGGCCTCGTTCTACTGCCATAGCAACGATGCATACACACAGATGTTATCATGTGATGATAAAGTATTAATGTCAATCAAGGTGACATTAGTAAGTTGCAAAGTATTTGTAACTATAATATATAGACCCAAGACTCAACCTCTTCCATGAGCAAGCATGTTTAGTGTACCGGATATATGGTGCCAACGATTAAGAACAGATATAGCTAGTTTATTTGTACTCTAGTGCAAGTGGGAGACTGTTGGAAATATGCCCTAGAGACAAATAGTAATAAGGACTATTATCATATTTTATAAAGTTTATGATTAAGTTTTGTATCATGCTATAACTGTATTGATTAGAAACATCAATACACATTTGATATATAAACAACCAGGGGTTCCCAGTGAAACTCTAGTCACTGGTTCATTGGTCAACAGATGATCAAGTTTCCTGATCATGTGGCATTTATGCCAGTTGGAAATGGAGTCAACTCATTCTAAGAATGAGACGATGAACCAATACCCAACCTAAACATCATGACCCGATCATGTCACGAAGTTCAAGTTATGATGATTAGAAATAGATCCTCGTAGACTATTCCTTAGATCGTGGGGCTATACCAATCACTGTCTCCTGAGACTGCTTAGATAGCATCAAGCGCTACTTGGTAATACAGTGGATATAAAGGTGTGTTCAGGTACTTGGAGGAAACCGTAGATGCAATATATGTCAAGAGAGGGATTTATCCGTCCACGTGACGGAAAGATACTCAAGGGCCTACTCAGAGAAGTTATATCCAATAGCTGCGTAGCGTGTGATTTGATCACGGGGATATCACTTGTCGGAACGAGTCAAGTAGCATTGTCCGGTAACGAGATTGAACACGACATGGTGATGTCATTGATCAGATCTCGGGCAATGCAAGTATCGAGAGACAAAGGGAATAAGAAATGACCGTCCCGGTTCAAACGACGAAAATCTTCGTGGAACACACAGGGGTCACATGGCCATCCAGGTCCCTCTATCGACCATTGGTCCGGGAGTGTCCCGACCATATCTAGAGTGTTCCCGAATCATAGGGTATCACGTTTAAGGGTTTGATGATGCTTAGAGAGTGTTTATAGGATCGGAAGAATTGCCGAAGAATAGTAGAGAGAAAACCGGAAGGGTTTCGGTAAGTCCGGAGGATGTCCAGAGTGGAGGTGGAAGGTGTTCCATAGCCACGGAGATTGAATAATATATGAATGAATGTTAAATATTGATTTAATCATTTATTCATAATTATTTAATAAAAGAGAAAATCAATTTAAAGGTCAAAAGGCTTAATGGGCCAATTCCGGAGGGAAGATGGCCCATTAGGGAAAGGCAAGAGGGAGAAGGGCCAGAGGGGGTGGCCGGCACCCTAGTGGGCCAGCGCCCCCGCACGGGGCCCATGGGGGTGGCCGGCGGCGCCACCCCCCTCTCCTCTCCTTTTATCCCACCCCGGGACTTTGAGGGAGGTAGTACCTCTCCTTCCCCTATATATAGTGGGGGTATTTGGCCAGATAAATACACACAATATTCAATAAAGGTTTCCTCACTTTTGGGGAGACCTCCAATTGATATTCTCTCTCTCTCTCTCTCTCTCTCTCTCTCTCTCTCTTGTGACCGTGGTCCCAAGTTCGGATCATGAACGAGAGACATCTTCACCATGAGCACCGTTGCTGCAAGGGGATTCGGATCCAGGAGCTCTACTTCTGCAACTGCCGCTGGATCGGGGAAGCGGGAGTCATCATCAGGCACCAGACGTGTTTAACTCCCCGCGAGGTCTCACACTTGAGGCACTCAAGTCGTTGGAGCCACAGGAGCGCAAGGACTTCATCACGACCTTGAGGTCGGCTTCGGCTCGTCTACATTAACCACACTCTCCTGAGAATTAACAACGCTTTTCGGTCCTCAAGGGTAAGTTCGCGAAAAGCCCCTCCCGTTACTGTATTACTAATAGATAGGTCCTGGCAACATCAAGGGTTCAGGGGCATAGGGTAAAAATTATTGTTTTCATACGCAGAACCCCTACATAAACGAGGCCTCACACTCACACAACGGATCCGCCTAGTCGATGGACTAGAGTCGCGCATTTGACCAAATAATGTATAAGTTGTTACTCGGGTGCTTAGAGAGCAAGGGTGATGTACCACAATCCATTCCCAGGAGGCTGATCTTAAAGTGTGATACGCAATATAGTAAGCCGACACTCTTTCAACCAAAAGCCCCGATTTCTCGGGAGGGCCCTGTGTGAGATTCTAGCGACTATTGGCTGAGTTAGTCGTCTTGAACTCCCTAACTCGGTTGTCGATCCTTAGCAAACCTGAAGTTGTTGAAGAAACGAAAGCAGGGACAAGGGTGGACGTAATCGAGAGTAGTACGGGAAGTAACGCGAAAAGTAGATGAAAAGTAGGTTGTATTGATTTTTCGATTGTGTGCTTAAAGTAAATGAGCCGGCACCCCTCATAATATATTTGGGGTGGCTGGTCTTTCTATGCAAGCCTAGGAGACTACTACAAGAATACATTATGGACTCCTTAGTAGGAAATAACCCTAAACTAGACAACTCGTGCCGGCTTCGTACTGGATCCGGTCTCCAATCATTCGGTCAACTCTTTCTAGAGTCTTTTTCCTTCCGTGTTGGCGCATATGTCTTCGTCGTCAAGTAATCTTACCGACTAAGACATGGGCTTGGGCTTGAATCCACCGACTTCTAGAATCTTCTATGTACCGGTGAAACCTGTTTTGGGCCGACTTTCATCAACCGGATTTTAGAGTCGATCGGATATATTGGCTTAATTCCGGTGATTGGCAAAATGCGTCCATCTACTACTCATCTTGTCCGGCTTTTGACTGTTGTAATTTTAATCGGCCCAAAATAGGTGCTAAGAGAACACATAGATGAAATTTTTCCTAAAAGTAGCTGCACTCATAGTTGTGATTCATGCCTTTTCTTATTTTGATCCACAATAGTGCTTTTCAACACTTTTCGCTTGTGTTCGCATATGGTCCAATGGTGGCCCAATACCTAGAGTGGTGAGCAAGTCTGAACAACAACTACAATTGCAACGATACATATGTTGAACATGCTTTGAATAATAAGAGCCCCATTTTACCACCTTTGCAAGACGCTTAGGGAGAGTCTTTGCTGGAACATAACATTCACACATCCGTGGAAAATCATCCCTCAATGTTTTCTCAAGTCGTAGGTCATAACCAGTGGTTTACAACAATTCATGACACTTTCAGAAGATCCATAGAAACAATATTCTGATATTTCAAGCAAGTCTTGTATGCAAGGTGAGTTGAGAGATGAGATGAGATCAACTCACCAATTGGTCAAACACCATCAAAGCTACGAGGGAGCCTGACGAGGAGTAAACTCGGCAATGCCCATTGTTATGGACTTGGGTATTAGGGAAAGGAGAGAGTTGGTGATTTCGTCGGGTTAACAGACAAACAAGGGAGGCGATTTATCCAGGTTTAGGGCCTCGTAGAGGAAACCCTACTTCCTGCTTGTCTCCTCGTATTATCAATGGAGAGTACAAACTTGTTGAGTCAACTAGATGCGATCTCGCCGAGGGAGAGAGGCGTGATATCTATTGTCTAGATCTATTGTGGTGTATCGTGTCCTCCTCGTTGGCCCCTCCTAGCCTTTATATATGGGAGGCTAGGTCTTAGGTACCAATAAGTAGGTTACAAGTCGGTGTTTGTATCTAGTCTAGTCTTGTACTTTCCTTGTCTTGTTCCGCAAGAATCCGTGTCCTTGTAAGCTTTATATATGTTGAATCGTCATGGGCTTCATGGATCTTCGAGTGCGCCTTCCGCCAGGCCACACCATATATGCCAATAGTGGGCACCCGAAGGGTTATGCCCATGTTAGAGCCCAAGATGGTATCCATATTTTAATGTGAGATTCATGCCATCACATATTTTATTGGTGTGAAACGTAATTGTTTATTCATGTCACCATAAGATTGTACCGAGATAATTGATGATATTCATGTGACTTCTAGAGTTCGAGATCAATGGCTTCAACATTCACAGGCAGAAAGCAATGCACCAACAAAAATGTACTTGATGTTGTTGATTTTGATCTCAAATTCACATATGTCTTAACTAGCTAGGAATTATTGGCCCATGGTGGAAGCATTCTTGCACACAACATTCTCAACCTCATGAGATAAGTGTCCATCAAGGTTAGTTCTACCTAGTAGATGCTGGAAATGGATGTCGACATGGATTTATTGCACCCTCTATGCACTAGGTACCATCTTAATGAGTCCTCCTCAAGGACATTTCCTGATATTGCTAAAGAGTTGTTTAATCTCACATACTCAAGCACTATAGTACATTCGAGAGAGCAACTGTTGCATTGAAGAATATATTTAAGATCCTAGATCATTAGAAGTTCCACCTTTTTCACACTCAAGTTAAGCGTGTTCATGCATGTTGCATCGTTCACAACTACATCTTAGGGTTTAGTTTATATGAGCATGTGTTGGGATTGACACCACTTACTAAGGGCATGGTGTGGCAACACATGATAATTTTGCTTGGGTACAAAAGATGGATGAATGATATGAGGAAGTGTGGGAAAACACACTTAACACAAGGATTCGAAGAGGGAAGAGATGACAATGATGTCGTTTTTATGTGGATTAACTCCCCCTGGTAGCCGTTGATGAAATTCACCCTTATATGACTATAATGATATTTTTTGTTGTTTGTTTCGTAGGACTATAAAGTTTTAACTTCGTACTCCCAGTCACGCTACTAACTTTGGTTACTCGTAGGTTGCTATCTTATTAGAACTATGTACAGTGCACCACTTGTGAGAAAATGTGACCACAAACATAGGATGCAAGCAACCAAACATGGTGTCATTACATCTCGAGAGCATATTTTCCTTGCACCAAACATTGAGTATCAAATGACCACTTTAGAGCATCTCTACCAGATCCCGGATACACGCATACCGGAGAACCCATTTGGGGTACACCCTAAACATGTTTTGCAGTATGAATTTTATCTGTGTGTGAATTGGTGCTATAAATTTAAGAAAAAAACACTAGCTCCAGATTTCCACTATGATCATCATCCAATAGATAGTTTTTAAGCTAGATAGTTCGATACATTGTGATCACGCAAAAAAATAGCTAGACAGTTCGATTGTCTAACCCTAATCCTAGATCTAACCTTAATCCTACTCCTTGAACCCCGAGGTAATGGTCGACGATGAAGCACTCTGCCCGAACGAGCTCCGCCTGCGCCCGTCGAGGTGTTGGCATTGGGTCTCAACGTCGAGATTTGTCGTCACTTCTGCTTCGCGGGCACGAGATACCTCCTTGGATTTGCAAATACGGAGGACCGTATAAAGGATGTGCTCGTCAAGCACATAGAATCAGTGTCATCCTATCTGTCCCTGCTCTAGAATAGGGCACCACAGGCATGCGCCTGCTGTCGACATCAATCCGCAGAGATGCAAATTTGGAACCGTTAGGGTACCCTCTATTTTAGTCTAGTTCAAACAACTGAACTAGTTTTCTCAAAAAATGCTAATATATGAAAATATAGTTCATTTTTTTATACTAAAGAGGGTAGAGGGTACCCTAAAGGTTACCCATTTGCATCCTTACCAATCCGGGCAACGATGTGTCTCCTCTGGGATGTACTCTGTAGCTCCTCGCCTCCCGTCATAGGTGCGATTCTCCTCGATGAATATCACCCAAGTCTCGTGCAAGCCATTCTAGTGGGTGAGTCAGAGGGCACCACAATTTTTGGGCAAAGTTAAAATGAACCACAAATACTCCCTCCTTAATTTTGTTCTTAATATGTTCTAAATAGTGGGCAACGAAGATCAACTATTGGTCGGGGTTTCTAATAGAAATAGAACTTAAGATCTAATTTCATCCATGCCTTGTTAAAACAGATTATTCTTGTCGTTGATACCTAGACTCATGACTTACTCGACACTGAAGCTCCGCGACTCCAATCTTCAATAAGCGTTGTGGGAGTAGTTCTTCGTACCGGAGTCGATTTTTTTTTCCAAAATGGAGACATAGTTCCGGCCTCTGCGTCAATTTATGCATGCTGCTCGAATGGCTTGGGAGGCCGGCGGCGTATCCCGCGGCGGCGAATGGCTTCGGCCGGCGCACCCTCCAGTTTTGGGAGACCCGCATGCTACACGACGCCAGCTACATGGCGCCGCCGGACTTCCGGTGCCCGCCCGGCTAGAAGCTCAGCGCCTGCGGCGTGCCGGTGCGGACGGTGCCCGAGGACGACGCGATGGTCGAGGATATCCAGGCCATTATCAAGGCGATGCTGGACCCGGAGCTTGCCGAAGAACCCGGTAACCTAGTTTACTGGGAGCAGTTCTTCGCCGAGCGAAGGATCCAGGAGCTCGCCGCCACGAAGGCCCGCCGGCATGCCGCCGAAGCGCAACAACACGGCGGGCCGCTGTCGCTGGTGGAGTGCGCCGAGATGGACACTCAACACCGTCCTGGAGCACATCCACGCCGCCAACCGCCTTACGGGCAGCCCACGCTTGCCGGAGGATGGACAGCGGAGTTCGCCTAGTTTCGCCACCGCCGCTGCCTCGCGCTTTCGTCGAGCGTTGCGCACCGTGAAGCGGGAGGCCTTGCCGCTGATGCGCTCGCTGCCGAGGATGAGGTCGCGGGGCATCACCATCAACGAAGCCCGCGTGCCATCGTCGCTGACTGGCCGTCTTCGCCTGCGCCAGCCAAAGCCGGAGCCGTCGAAATGGGCGGTCCCCATCAACGAGGACTCCTTCGCCATGAGGATGGCGATGGAGCAGTATCTACGGGACGTTCCACCAATGCCGAAGCCGGACACACTCGCCTGGTCCCGCGCCGACTGGGAGCAGGAGGAGGCCGCCCAAATTCGGTGCCACAAGGAGGCGGCTGAGCGCGCGGCCGCGAGCGCGCCTACCAAGGCGCGCCGCTCATCGTCCTTGACGACGAGGACGGCGACGCCGGCCCTTCATCCCAGCCGTGGCGGTGCGGCCACGCCGGCCAGGGCAGCTCGCGCCCACCGTAGCCGCCGAGCGACGACGACGACGACGGCAAGGCCGTCCCCGACTACACGGTGTTCTACCGTAACTTCGGCATGTGATCGGCGTCGGTGTCGGTGTCGGCATCGGCATCTCCCCGCGCTAGTTTTTTTAATGTTTTTTTGTTTTCTTTTAGCTTAATGCAGCCACCTATATTCATCTAAATTTCGTCAAGTTTGATTAAAATTTGGCCAAACCTGAGAACTCGGTCTGAAATAGAGTGAAGAAAAGTCATTCCCAAACCGACTGAAAGTTGCATCCGTCTAGTGCTAAATAGCGCCGGATTTCGGTCTAGAAACGGTGCTCTAAGCGGCGCTGAACTTACAATACCGTACATGTTTAACGATACTCTGCGCGGCGGCAACAAGCTCTGACACATTGTCGTGGATGAAAAAGGTAAGATTGCTCCGGTTCAATCCTCCGGCTGGATCTATATGTGGAAAGAAAAGGCAAAATGGCCCATTAATGCAAGATCCACTCAGCTAGTACCAGAAACTGGATCTAAATCGATGCCTGATTTGAACTGCGGAATGGCGGATTGGCAGCGAAATGGAGGGGAACAGCATCAACTCTCTCTGGGCCACCGAGGCAGCATAGCACGTGGTTGCCGAGAGCCGATGAACTGCTGGCCCAGCTGCAGCTGCCAGCTGAATCCTGAAATCCACAAGCAGGCAGGGATAACTTCTCCCTGCAACTCCATGATTAACTAGTGAAGAAATTATATACTCCAATCACTACAGTAGCACTCTCTCACTTAGCTGTTGCTAGCTGTCTCCTTTCCGCCCATCATGTGACCTCCATCCTTGTTCCTACCTAGCTGCTGCTGCTGCTGCCTTTATCGCTTTTTAAAATCTGTCAGACTTCTTCTAACTAACCAACTCAGACTAGTTAGTTAAATGTCACCCTTAACATGGCCCCCTGAAGCTCTGCAGTGAGCAAGGTGAACATGCAACAATGTCATCTCATTTCTCGCAAGCAACAAAAACATTTGCAGTATTGCCCAGGAGTTAATTACCAGGAGTAGCAAAGTTGGCGACTTTATGTGGCATTGACATGCAATGGAATTATTGCCATTGTACTGTACGTATTGCTACCACTAACTACCATATCTCTTGGATCTAATCTGATTGATGCGCGGTGGTAGTAGTAGTAGTCGTCATGAACACATGCAGCATGATGCCACAAATAATGGCCATCAAATCACCAACTTATAGCTAGCGTGCATCCACACTACTAACGCAGCGTGCCCCCACCATGCATGTGATGTGCACCTACACACTTGCACGATATATACGCATCTCCACCACCTACACTCTCTCTCTACACACTTGTAGCCCAGATACACATATACTCCCATCTATAGCGCCATCTATAGCGCCGTAGTGCTAGCTAGCTTGCTTGCTTGCCTATTGGGGGGAAGGACCGGAGGAGGAGGAGGAGGAGAACACAGTAAGTAGCGCGAGAAAATGGCGCAGCTTCCGCCCAGAGCGCCGACCGCGGCGGGGCAGGACTGGTCGTCGGCCGGCGACTTCCTGGGTTTCGCGGCGGCGAGGCGGGGCGCGCACCGCCGCTCGGCCAGCGACTCGGCGGCGTTCCTCGAGGCCGTCCCGATGGACGACGTCCTCAGCGGCGGCGGCGGCGGCGGGGGCGATGAGTTCGACAGGCTCGACGACGAGCAGCTCATGTCCATGTTCTCCGACGTCGACGCGCCGGCCGTGTCGTCCGGCGGCGGGGGATTCATGGACATGGGGGACGCGGAGGAGGGGACGGCCGGCGCGCGCGCCACGGACGGCTTCGGGGACCCCAAGAGGGTCAAGAGGTCCGCTACATTTGCTAGCCAACTTAAGTTTTCCTCATTTTATTTTTACCAGGGTAAAACAGTAGAAACACACATATGCTTTGCTTTTATAACATGGCAGATCGTAAACAATAATGTAATTTGGGTGTTTCCTGAATAACGAGTACAGTAGCTGTTTCAAATCTACAGCCCTGCATACAGTTACCACTGGCTCGCAGAGTAACAGTTAAAAAAGTCGAATTAAAAGTGGGGAAATTGACAGTAAAATCTACAAAAATGAAAATTTCTGAATTTTTCCTTAAGCACAACTCCTACAGCAAGAGAGCACATAAATGTAGGGTACGATAGTTCACATGCGACCCCCCCGGAAATAAATTACTGTAGAATATATTTTAAATCTGCATCTGTAAAATACAGCATTCAGGTCTAAATATTACTCAAATGTGCATTCTCCCTTGTCAAAACTTTACCCACCCAGATGTGCCTTCTTATCATACTGTATGCATGAGTAAGCTGAACGTACTACCAAACAGACACCGGAAATCTAATACAGTAGCAAACTGGTTCGATCGGTACTTGTGTTTCAGGATATTGGCGAACAGGCAGTCAGCACAGAGGTCAAGAGTTCGGAAGTTGCATTACATCTCCGAGCTTGAACGCAGCGTCACTGGTCTACAGGTTAACCACTTCACTTCGCTCTCATAAACACTTACCACAACGAAAAATTGCAGAAAAAACTCGTGTCTTGATTCCTCCGGGAATTGAGACATTTCTTGTGGATTTCCTGCCCAAGTCTTTCATTTCAAACAAATAGTCTCTAATTTTGTGTATGTGAAGAATCAACTGTCAGTCGTATTCTTGAAGCAGAGTATTTAGCTATTACTTGAGGCAGTTTAGGGACAACAAAGAGAGAAACTTACCAAAAAAGAACCAAATTTTGATTGGTCGTTTACTCCATGCAGATGGAGGTGTCAGCACTGTCCCCTCGCGTGGCCTTCCTGGATCACCAGCGGTCATTACTGACCGTCGGCAACAGCCATCTCAGGCAAAGAATTGCTGCCCTTGCACAAGACAAGATCTTCAAAGATGGTACTAACCTTCCCGTCTATTTTGTCTAGTTTCTGCATTTCTCTACAAGAGATATGGACTCTGGTTTCAGTTTGACGCACCAACCATCACAATAAACGCTTCGGTAATTCGAAGAAAATGCACGATTCTACTTGCATCCACATTTTTGTATGCAAACCAAGTTACTTAACAAGGGAAATAAACATTCTGCGAAACTTTTTTTTCTTGTCTCTCTAGTTAAGCATACTGTTGAGGCTATATATTTGCTTAGACTCAACCGAAAGATGCAATGCAGCTCATCAAGAGGCGCTCAAGGAGGAGATCGAGAGGCTACGGCAGCTGTACCACCAGCAGCAGATCAAGGCCACAGGCGGCGCCGACATCGCCACAGCCGCCTCAATGCAGGCCAAGCAAGAGCTCCTCGTGTGCGAGGGAGCAGCAATGCGATAGCCCGGCGTGGCGCAACGAGCTTTTTGTTGCTGGTTTTTTCTTTTCTTTTGGCGATTCATCGTGTGGGAAGACACGGCTGTTAGTAGATTATTTGTGCAGTTCGATACGTTCATTGTTTTATTTTTGTATGTGGTGTTTGCTCACCCCAGCGAAAATTGTGCTGGGATGGGAATTTGCTGTGGATGTATTGTTTGGACATTTGTTTTGGTAAAGATGTTCCCCAGACTGTTTCTTGCATTTCTGCCGTCCTGGGATTGCTGGGATTCTTGCAAACTGTCACTGGATACAGCAGCGAGTATGAATGCAGGAGCAAGAGTTGGGTTGGGTGGGTACCGACTGGGCACAACTACGCTTGGCTCCAGCCTGCCCCTAGTATGTCCTAGTGTGTATGAATAAGTAGTGTGCATGTTTGTCTTTCATTCTCTGTACTTGTCCACTATTTTTTACAGTACTTAATTTTTTCTTTAATTATTCTTAGTCGAAGAACCCCTCGGTGTTTCTCGGGTTCCAATTACTAGGAAGGACATTTGCACTCATATACTGTATCTAAAATCATTATGTTTTAGTTCAATTTTGTTCATGTTTGATTTTTCATTTCTCACAAACATCAACAAAATATTGTGATTACTATTGTTATTCCTTTCCTATTAGAGTGTGTACAATGTGCCAATCCATCTAAGAAAAAAGTCTAACGAAACAAAACTGCTCAAAAAAAACTGCTCCACCGTTTAGACAAAGTCTAGCACGACTCGTGGGACCTGCTAAACATATAACATCCCATTTTCTCCACCAACCTGCTATCTCCCGTGGAGGGAAATGTCTAGTACTAGACTTAACTCATGAAATCTTTTTCTTAACACTACCCTCTATACTGGTTAGACCTATGTCTAAGCCTTTTTCGACTCAATATTTTCACCACCCTGCACACACCCTTAGTGTCTTAGTTTCCTTTTTTTTGTGTTACTACCTCTATTCTAATGAATAATCCTTTTATATTTTGTCAAAACTCAGACTTTACTAAGTTTTACCAAACATATAGAAAAATACCAACATAGACAACATAAAATAAATATGTTATGAAAATATTTTTTATGATGAATCTATTGACATTTATTTGATATTATAATTATTCATATTTTTATCCAAAACATTGGTCAAAATTAGAAGCCGGTGACCTTTTACTAGATTTCTAAACCTTATTCGATTGAGCGGAGTATCTTTTAGGTTATTAGTCTTTATAATATTTCTCATTAGCACACAATGATTATCGTTTCCTAGTTAGGAGTGTAATGAATGAAAAAGGTCGTTGTATTTCGATTCAAATAGCAGAGGCTTTATAAAATTATTTGAAACACTTAGGGGCCTTCTATACTGTTTGGGCTCCACTTTCTTTTGAAATTTTCAAAATATCAAAACCATTTGAATGCATTTCAGAAAGAGGGTGTTTTAGGGTTTTTGTTTTGTCCTTTCTTGCATGAAATTTATTTAGCAAAACATATGAAGCTCGTGCTATGCACATCAAACCCTAATTAGCATTTAATACAACTAGGATGTTACAAACCTATCTCCCTTAAAACATTCGCGTCATGAGATTCCTATGGTAGGAAGAGCGAAAGGAACAAGGTTACACTAATCTTCAATGATCTCCTCGAAGAGGTTGATCCATACCGCCATGATTGAATGAATGAAACGGCTCATATTCTTCGAGGTTGCTGCTCACACTAAGGAAGAGAGGGAATGGCACATAACAACAAACTAAGTATCTCCTGGTCAACTCATGGATAGATGTTTCGCGACATCTCTTGAGCTAACATACATGAAACACATCAATGTAAAAGAGGAAACAAAAACATATTTGAAAACAGTTGTCTTAACATGTTCTCAAATACTCCCTCCGTTCCAAAAAAGTATGTCTCAAATTTGTCTAAATTCATATGTATCTATATACTAAATAGTGTCTAGATATATCTAAATTTAAACAAATCCATGATATTCTTTCTAGGATCGGAGAGAGTAAAAAAATCACTGATGTGAGAGTTGTCTATTTCATTTGTTGTATGATCCAAATTCAGTTAAGGAGGCTAACTTCTGACGAGCGGAGTGAGTCCCGTCACCGGTGGGTTTGGGCCAAAGCGGAGGGGGGCGAAGCCCCCCACGGTACAGACCGTTGAAGACGTAAGTTTCCACCGCTATATATACCTCTTGTAAGCTACCGGCTGGGATAAATTGCATTTGTCAAAACCTCCGATGTTGTGTAAACACTCTCCGTTATAGTGAAGTTTAACTGAATGGCGCCCGTGGTTTTTTCATCTCTTTGTTGAAGAGATTTTTCCACGTTAATTATGTGTCCCCTGCTACGATTTTTTTTTCATTTTTCATTATTTTTTTGTCGCGTTTATAACATCATTGAGGCAAACACGACAACGTTTGAAGCTGTTTTCCTATAACAATTATAAAATAATATCACCACAACACAACTTAACAACCACAAACCGAGCCTTAAGGCCTTTCACATCATGGATTCATTGGTGCCAAATTTAGTTTTTAGGCTTCTGGCACCGATGCCCTTTGCCGCCAAGCTGGTACCATAACTTTTTTCAAGGAATCGCAGTAGCAAGGTGCTTCGATCATAGTTTTAAAAACCGTACCAGTGAGTGAACTGATGAGGCAGCTGGTTCACTGGTTTGATGGTTGGACCATCGGTTCATCTGGTTCGATAGCAACAAAAATGAAGGAGATATGTCCTAAAGACAAATAATAAAGTGTATTGTTTGGTATATCTCTTATATGTTAATAATACGTTTCATACTGCTATAACTGTGTTAATACACGTGTGGTATGTAAATAAACTGTATCTCTAGTTACCTCTAGCGAACTAGCTCATTGATCATGAGATGATCTAGGGTTTCAAGATCATGAGAATTTATGCCAATTGACAATAAGGTCATGTCATTAGTTGAATGATGTGATAGACAAGCATCCGACAGTTGTATCATAATGAGATCTAGTTACAAAGTTTACCATGATTGATAAACAAAGAAAACCTTGCGACCTAATCCTTAGACTGTGAGATAATACAAATCATCGTTCTGGAGGGACCTTAGATGGTATCAAGTATCATCTCGTGGAAGGGTGATCACGTGTAGAGAAATACATATCAAGACCAGGATTTGACAATCCATGTAGCGGATAGATACATGCAGCCATCTCGGTGACATTGCAGTAACGAAGATTGCAAGCGTGTGACTTAGTCACGGAATGTAATGACGTGGGAACGAGTAAACAAGTTTATCGGCAACGAGACCGAACGAAGGTATGGAGATACCGTAGATCAAATCTCAGGTGAACTAGGTATCAAGTGGCAAAAGGAATAGGAAACAACGTTTACGATTCGAGCGATAAGATTCATGAAATGCATGAGGGGCCAACATGGGCATCCATGTCCCTATGATGATCATTGATATGAGAGGTTTCAATCCTATCCGGAGTATTTCCGAACCGAAGGATGTCACGCTTAAGGGTGGGGACACTTAAAGATAGATGCGGTACCATAGAAGAAATAGGAAGAGAGAAACCGGAATAACAGGCCAAGCAAGAGCTCCTCGTGTGCGAGGGAGCAGCAATGCGATAGCCCGACGTGGCGCAACAAGCTTTTTGTTGCTGGGTTTTTTCTTTTCTTTTGACGATTCATTGTGTGAAAAGACACGGCTGTTAGTAGATTATTTGTGCAGTTCGATACGTTCATTGTTTTATTTTTATATGTGGTGTTTTCTCACCCAGCGAAAATTGTGCCGGGAGGGGAATTTGCTGTGGATGTATTGTTTGGACATTTGTTTTTGTAAAGATGTTCTCCAGACCGTTTCTTGCATTTCTGCCGTCTTGGGAGACTGGGATTCTTGCAAACGAGTATGAAGTTGGGTTGGGTGGGCAGCGACTAGGCACAACTACGCTTGGCTCCCCCTGCCCCTAGTATGTCCTAGTGTGCATGAATAAATACTATGCATGTTTGTCTTTCATTCTCTGTCCTTATCCACTATTTTTATGGTACTTATTTTTTTCTTTAATTATTCTTAGTCGAAGAACCCCTTGGTGTTTCTCGGGTTCCAATTATTATAGTTGTTTGGCACCTAGGTATTCATTTCATTTAGTAGAAATGAAATGAATCATGGATTCATTTCATTTATATTATGATTCCAAAAACATCCACATGTTTGGTTGCCACCGTAATTTGCAAATGACGGGTCTAGGATAGAAATTGGGTTTACACATAGGATATTTCGATGGATTTGCCAAATGAAAAGACATCCCAATTTCGTGCCAACCAAATAACATAGGGATGGAATTGCAAAATGAATTCCAGGATTCTAGACCCAAATGATGGATACCAAACGACCTCTCAAGGAAATTTGCACTCACGTTGTCTCTAAAATCATTATGTTTTAGTCCAATTTTGTTCATGTTTGATTTTTCATTTCTCACAAACATCAACAAAATATTGTGATTACTGCTGTTATTTCTTGCCTATTAGAGTGTGTACAATGTGCCCGGCTGCTCCACTATTTAGACAAAGTCTAGCACGACTCATGAGACCCTCTAAACATAGAACGTCCCATTTTCTCCACCAACCTGCTATCTCCCGTGGAGGGAAATGTCTAGTAATAGAGTCAACTCATGAAATATTTTTCTTAGCACTACCCTCTATACTGGTTAGACCTATGTCTAAGCCTTTTTCGACTCAATATTTTTACCACCCTGCACACACCCTTAGTGTCTTTAACGAGTGGTTAACTCAGCAATGCCCATCGTTGATGAACTTAGGTTCGAGAAATTGGGGAGCGCTGGAGGCAGGGCCGACTCTTTGTTTTCTAGGGCCCTAGGCAAAGTCTACGGCATGGACCCCTAAGGCTAATGTATATATAGACATATCAATAAAAATTATCTAACCATACATTTTAGTCTCAAAATATAATAAGTAGTATTTGTTACAAGTTTGATTATCTCAAATAAGAAATAATTCCAATGATAATATTGCTTTAGTGCCTCACAAAAAAGTTTCTATTTTATTTTAACCGGTCGAAAGCCATATCACCTAAAATTGCGAAGGAATCAACTACATCAGGCAGAAGACACGCAAGCAAACAAGGATAAAATTTAATATACCAGGAGCAAGGGTAGAGGGGATCGGCCTTTGCCTATCTGTCTTCCCGATCACTCGATGAGGGACTGCTGCTTGTCATTGTCGTGACGCCGTCTCGCCGATCAGGGTTGCTGTTGGTGTTTTTCCCCTAGATCGATTCAGGTTCAGGGCCTAGAGAGTCTCCCGTCACCATAGTCGACTTCAGGGCCTGGAGAGTCTCCCATCTCCGTAGTCGACTCGCGCCGTCGAGTGACAGTCCTACGGGAGTCAGCAGGGACTCAAGAGTCGAGGAGACAGGGTCCACATGGAGGGAGATCGACAGGGCACAAGTAGGGATTGTGTACGCCTTGCGTCTCGCGGTTTCTCACGTCTCGCGCCGTGTGGCGAGCGGTTTCTCGCATGTCGCGATCGACAACGAGTGAGCGATCGGATCGAGTACGTCTCGAACCAGTCGAACGATGGCAGTGGGCCTTAGATGTATATGCCCGGTATATACACATGACTACCAATATTTGGGCCCCCCAAGGCCATGGGCCCCTGGCCGATGCCAAGGTCGCTACCCCCTAGAGCCGGCCCTGGCTGGAGGCATCGATCGGCTAGCAAACAAGCACACATGTGACATGAGGTTTTACCCAGATTCAGGCCTCGAAGAGTACCCTACTCCTACTTGTCTGCTCTTAATTATCGGAGAGTCGCAAGTTACAAGGGTGCGCAGATGCAATCTGGCGAGGTGTATGTGAGGGTTGTGGATTGTCCTTCTCGCTGCCCCTCCTAACCTTTATATAGGGAGGCTAGGTCTCGGGATAGTAGGTCGAATCAATTATAAATTAGGATTTTCCCTTTAAATTTCTATCTATACTTTGCCGTGTCCTTCAAGAAGTCGAACTCCTATGGGTCCCCCGAATCCTTAGTGGTCTTTGTTCGCACTGTGGACTTCTTCTTGGGATGAACCGTATGGGTTAATCTCGAGTACCTGTAAGGTATACCCATGTCAGTAGCCCCCGAGTGTCCAGCTGAATCGTAGATTCGGGTGGAGACTATAAGTCTTTTGAGTGCATGACATATAGGCTCATCCAAAGTTCTTTCGGGTGCCATAGTTTGTGTCATAGGGTTTGTCGATATGCATGCCTGATTCATCCGACGGATCAGGTTCAATTAACTGCCATAGGGCAAAACAACGGTATCTATTCAAACTCGAGTCCCCGGACTCGAATTTGGAACAGTGCTAGCGTAATTCGACTCCTGCCGCGGAAGTCTTATAAAGTTGAATTTCAGTGTTTTAGTGTGAGCACTCGACGCGTCCGTCAAGGCATTTTCATCGTGCCTGTAGGCATGAATTATTTCTGGTAGAGCGCATCGGGTGCGTTGCCAGGCTTTTTGCAGGTCTTACCTTCACGTTGTTAACGCGGCATCCGAAAGTTTATTCATCGCGGAGATGATTCGGGTGACCCAGGAGACGTTGTCTCTTTGTAGGTTATATTCAGTAATCGTGAGGCAGAGTCATCGAATGCTTCGAATGACCATGGTGCGGACGTGGTCAACTCTTTTTGCCATGTATAATTTTTTTTGTTCCATAGGATGCGTGACCAGTGCTCCCAACGGGAGTAGCCCCTGAGTGCCTATTCGAGTCAAAGACTCGAGTAGGGACTTTGAACAATTGTCGACTGCTGTCATTAGTTTTATCTTTGCCGATTGTGCTTTCAATGCTCCCTATAGGAGGAGCCCCCGAGTCCGCAATCGAATCATTAATTTGACAGAGGGGGTGAGATATAAATGTCTTGTACGTCTGTCATAGCAATTTTATGCCCTTTTTGTAATATTCAGGTGCACGGCCAGCGGTCTTGTTAGGAGTAGCTCCCGAGTACTTGGTCGAGTCGTAGAGTCGATCAAGGACTAGTTTAGTTGAAGAGAAAGCTTCTGCTGGAGTGGGTTTCTTGATGACGTCAGTGGTGATAACCTGATGAGGTCAGTTGCCCGCAGAAGCGGTGCTGATGGGACCTGACGGAGGTGGGTCCCGAAGTTTGATTGGGATTTGACCAGTCACGCGTAATATTTGGTTTTAACTGCGTCTCCTTGATTCTCGCGCGTAGTAGGGAACGTGCAACGATGGTTCGTTGCTACCACTACCACGCATCTCCATTGATGTGCGCCACGCGTAGAAGTGAGGCTCTACGATCCATTGGATGTCATTCCCTGGTGCTTAAGTAGAGTTTTGGGTGCGGTAATTTTTGCACTGGTCTTCTTCCTCCTGTGCGCACCTCTGCCATTGACATTCTCCTCTGCTTCATCACGCCCATTGTCCGCGATATGCTGGAATTCTCAAGGATTTCCCCAGCTACTTCCTTCAATCCCTCTGCCGCCGAAAGATGGGAAAAAGAGGGGAGGCGCTACCGTTGGATCTGCCGCTGTTGCCACTGCAGCAAAGAAGAAGGGCGTCGTCGCCACTGGGTCCAGTACTGTTGCCACCACCAAGAAGAAGGGTCCGGGGACCCGCATGACCAACAGGTCATGGCGGCGCACTTCCTTGAAGGAGATGAGCTCCAGATGCATCGTCAGGACGGTCTGCTCCCTGCCAATGAAGCATATTGCAAGATGTCAGGGCTAGAGGTAATCCCCGATCCCCCTGTTGGATTTCGGGTGATGTTTCTGGCGTTCATGCTCCACGGTCTTTTTATCCCCCTCCACAAATTTGTGCGACGGTTACTTTGTTTCTATGGGCTTCAACTGCATCAGCTGACCCCAAACTCCATCCTTCACATCGTGTGCTACATCACCCTCTGCGAGTGCTGGATCGGAATGGAGCCACACTTTGGTCTCTTCATGAAGCTGTTCAAGCTGAAGAGGCATTTGGGTTCCGGCTCAGTCGTGTATGATGTCGACGGCTGCAGGATCTATGTGGACCCCAATGTCCAATACCTCAGCCTTAACATCACGGAGTCCGTCCAAGGATGGAGGGAAAATGGTTCTACATCCGCGACCAGCATGTTGATGACGAACGATATGGACTTGCTCCTTTCGATCCCAAGGCTGAGTTGAGGAGGAAAAGGTCCTGGAAGAATGTTGTGATGCCAGGCGAGGTGGAAGAAGTCGAGGTCTTGTACAAGCGTGTCTGCGACCTGTAGCTCATTCGAGGCCAAGAAGTCACCAGTGTCGATCTTATTTGCACATTTTTGCGGCGGTGGGTGCAGCCTCTACAGGCTAGGGCACACCCGATGTCGTGCTAGACCAGCGTACACCCGATGTCGTGCTAGACCCGAATGTGACATAGTTTTTGTTCTTGATAATTATTTATAAACATTTCAGACTATGAACATATGGTTAGATATTATATTTTGAGCAACTGAAAATAAGAATATACATGACTATATATCTAGTTATGCATATATATTGGCCATAGGGCCCATTTGTTGACTTCTCCCAAGAGTCCCGCAAAATATAGAGCCGACCCTGTGTAGGTTTTAAATATTCCATAAGTGGTCCACGCGGGGTCCTATTTTGCTCTAACCACTTTGACCGGTCTATGTGGCGCTTTGTCCACTGCCCCATCGACACTAGGGCCCAGGAGGGGTATTGGCCAGAATTTTATATTTGTGAAAAGGCCCCCTAATTTGTATTTCTTCTAGATTTTGGTCCTAGTTTACTTTTTTCCAAACAAAAAGGAGGAGGCCGTCGATGGAGGTAGCATGTCGTTCTCCTTCCTCCTCCTGGCCCGCTTGACCTTCTCTGCCCAAGATCCAGCTCCGACCATACGAGCTCCACGTCTCCCTCCCTTGTCCCTAGCGGTGTAGCCACTGCCTTTGGCCGCATCTCCTCCTACCTCCGCATGCGTACTCTACTGGCAGAACAAGAGGACGAGGAAGGCGATGCACGAGCGGGCGTGGGCAGAAGAAGGTTGGCATCCTTCAACTTGTCATGAAAATGGATCAACACGAGAAAGATTTTGGCACTATCTCGATAATTAACAAATATTTAGATAAACCCCTTGCATTATCTCAATATTCCATCTAAAACCAATTTCAGATTTGACCCGAAAAAATTCTGCTGATCATCGAGATAATTCCAGTGCTTTCAAATCCTTTCTCTGATATAATATATCTGCCCATTAGTGTCGGTTTACCTTAAGTGTGTCACCCTACGGTTCGTGAATAATGCGGACATGATCGAGACGCCTCTCTGATCAATAATCAGAAGCGGGGCCTAGAGATTCGCACTAACTCCCACATATTCAACGATGACTTTTGTGATCATGAGAACCATTGATGTTGTAACTAAATCTCTTTGTCTCACGATATATTAATTGCTTGAGATTTGAGCATTGGTATCAATTATACATAGTTTGATCTCGTTACCGACAGTACTCTTTTCTCATTCTCGTGATATAACATTCTTTGTGACCTAGTCACATTCTTGCAAGATGTGTCAATGTGATATCACCGAGAGGGCCTAGAGTATATATCTCTGTCATCTGGATGGACAAATTCCACTCTTGATCTATGAGCCTCAACATAACCCTTTCAGAGTACCTAAACCCACCTTTATAGTCACCCTATTACGGTGTGATCTTTGATGTTATCAAAGCACTCTTCTGGTGTAAGTGATTAACAAGATCTCATGGTCTAAGGATTAGGGTTACTTCGTATGTGATGTTATAGCAATGTAAACATAATGATTTTGATCATATTTCTATACTTTGGGTGCATGTTCATCTCATCATTCCTCTATTTTTGTGATCCTATTATTAACAACATCTACTGTTCATGATTAGGAAACCTTGATCACCAGTTAATCACCGAGCTAGTTAAATGAGAGGCATAACTAGGAACCCTTATTTGTTTACTAAACGCACATGTATTAATGTTTCCAATTAACATAATTATAGCATGAAAAATAAACATCTATCAAAAACATGGAATAAGATAATAACCATTTTATTATTGCCTCTCGGGCATATACTTTTCATGACCATGGCCTATTCAACATGCAGATCACCATGGATAGCTTGGGTGAGTTCTTTTAAAGTATTTCATTGATACATCGGATGATTCCTCCAATGATGATACCGAGATCATCGTGGCCACGGCCGCGGTCATTGGGTAGCTCCAAGATGATGTGATGCCATGGTAGATGGGCTCTATGAAGGGTTGGGTACCCGTGTTGGACTAGAGACGGGACACCAGCCACGTCCAGTTGTACAACGACTACTTCCACCACACCAATGTGATGTACACTTCGGCTCAGTTTCAGAGGCGGTTTCAGATGAGGAGGCAAGTTTTCATGAGGATTCTTCAAGGAGTGAGGCATCACAACAACTATTTCAAGTTGAAGAAAGATGCCATTGGTAATCTTAGCTTCACTTCCTACCAAAAACGCACATCCACAATTAGGATGCTAGCATATGGATTTTCCAGTGATTTTGTTGACGAGTACATGCTCATGAGCGATGCCACATCCCTCGAGTCCATGTATAGGTTTCGCCGCGCAGTTGTTGCCATGTTTGGCGATGTGTACTTGAGGCAACCAATAATGGCGGACACTGCCTGACTCTTGTCTATCAACGAGGCGAGAGGGTTTCCTAACATGCTTGGTAGCATAGATTGCATGCACTGGGAGTGGAAGAATTGTCCAGTTGGTTGTCAGGGACAATTCAAAGGTCATTCTACTAGGTCCATGGTCATACTTGAGGTAGTTGCATCACAGGATCTTTGGATTTGGCATGGCTGGTTCTGGCAATGATTCAATGTGCTTCATCGCTCTCCGGTATTTTCTAGGCCCGTAGAAGGCAATGCTCCTGAGGTCCACTTTGTGGCAAACAACCAAAACTACCACAAGGGTTACTATCTAGCCGATGGTATCTATCATGAGTGGTCCCCATTTGTGAACCCCAGCCTAGACCAGCAACATTCCAACAATTCCTCCATACCCACCATGAAATTTGTGATTAGGCAACCCACAATGCACTCCAAGCTGATCTCGTCAAGCACATGTGGAAGCATCTAGGCCACCAGTAGTTTTATTGTTGGTGTGTTGGACTATTCAATATGTATAACTATTTGTATTGTGATAGTTATTGTGTGGACGACTTTGTATTATGTACGACCTTTGTGTTAATTGCCATTTTATCCAAAAATGGTCCTCTGTGAGGCCAAAAACTGTGAAAATGGCCTCAAAACTGTGCAAAATGGCCTCTACGGCCACACGGGCGCAAATCCCAGGCCAAATTGGCAGGAATGGCCGATTTGGTAGGAGAAATGCTCCCCCATCTAGCGGACATGCGGACAGGGCTATAAACTCGCTCGCGGACCTCTCCAGATGAACTGAATCAGACTAATTCGGTGTCCAATTTGTGGCTCGCCACTAGGGATGCTCTTATAAGAGGGGAATGCGTGGAAGAGGATGTCCCATCAAATCTAGGGCAATGTGGAAGATTTTCCCCCATGCCATACAACTGCAGGAAGAAAAGATCAGGGAGGGGCGTTGTGTCCACCAGTCGAAAGGTACAAGTGCCACTTGGGCTTGAAAAAAAGGAAGGGTGGTTGCTGGATGGAGATGAGCCACCAATATGGACTGATGGTGGGACTTCGGTTGGGCCAGGAAGGTAGGTTTCAAGATGGCGACTGGAAATTCCATGGTTGGGCTGCTAGGGCTTCTCTCTACCTCTATTTTTCTTTCTATAATTCACTTTTTATTTATTTATTTGTTTTGTTTTATTCAAATTCAAACAAGATTTAAGTAACAAACTTTTGAACTCTTTGCAGGGCATTTGAATAGGAGGTTTTGGGCACATAAAAGGGAGAAGGGGGACAAGAGAGTGGGAGTAGATGATGCCCCCATATGAATTCAATTTGGGCATTGCTACTTGAATTAGATTTTAGGGTTTTGGAAAAAGGAACAAAAGCATTGGTGAAAATAATGGACCCTACAAAGTGGATCCTATTTTGTTTAAAACAAAATAGAGAGGTACAAAAGAGGGAGTGCGGATTTAGGTGATAGCAAGATCAAGAAATACGCAACAAGGATGATCCATTCAATGTGGCATGATAACCAAGATGATGATGCATAAAAAAATTCTAATTGGGGATTTCTCGGGGGCTACATATGTCTTAGAACCATTGAAAAGATCTAGAAGGAGGCACTAGAGATGGAGAAAAAGGAACAAGAAGTTTATTTTTCAAATAAAAGAAAGGGCAATTATGTTCGAAAGAGGAAAGATATTCATCTCTCTGAAATGGTGCCTCATGTTGCACTCGACAAAAGGGGTACACTAAGGGTGTTGGCAAGGTCTCTAAATGTACCTTATAGTACACTATAGAGAAGGTTAACATGGGGCGACTTAAGGCGTCACACAAGAAGCCTCAAGCCATTTCAGTCAGCAGAAAATAAGATCAAAAGGCTCAAGTTCTGCATTTCAATGGTTGATCAAACAACAACAACAAAAGCAATGCCTTCGTTCAAAAGTATGGAGAACATAATTCATATCGATAAAAATGGTTTGATATGACCAAGAGGAACATAACATATTATCTACTTCCAGAAGAAGAAGATCCCTTGTGCACTATTCACAACATGAACAATATTAGCAAGGTCATGTTCTTAACTACGGTTGCGAAACCTAGACATGATGAGCAAAGAAATGTAACCTTAGATGGAAAGTTAGGAATTTGGGAATTTGTCAAGGAGATTGCAGATAAATACAACTCCAAAGGTACTAGTAGACAAAGGTGGGAATTTGTACAAAGGCACTATGGAACTAAAGACAATAATTGACGAGGGGTAACCTCGGCAATGCCCATGGTTATGGACTTTGTGTTTCATGGAAGAGAGAGCACTGGAAATTTCATCGGCTTAACAGACAAACTGGGGAGGCGATTTACCCAGGTTTAGGCCCTCATAGAGGAAACCCTACTTCCTTCTTGTCTACTCATATTATCATTAGAGAGTACAAACTCATTGAGTCGACTAGATGTGATCTCGCCGAGAGAGAAAGAGAGACGTGTGTATTTGATGTCTATTTTTTAGATCTATTGTGTACTGCCTCTGATGTCCTCCTCGTTGGTCCCTCCTAGCCTTTATATATGGGGAGGATAGGTATCGGTTCCCAATACGAGTTGGTTACAAGTTAGAGTTTGTATCTAGTCTAGTCTTGTACTTTCCTTATGTTGTTCCACCATCAGCCAAAACATCATGGGATTCATGGATATTGGCATATCTTCGGGTGAGCCTTTCGTTGTTCCGTACAATATATACCAATAATGTGCACCCGAAGGGTTATGCCCATGTTAGTAGACCCTGAGGCTATGTTCGGATGCTTGCGTCTGAGCATAGGCTCAAAGTCTTGTTTTAATATGCTCGAAAGAATATTTCTTCGGATGCATAAATTTCTTGACTGCCTTGTTTGGCTGATGCAATGGATGAAGTTATCTTGTTGTTGAAGTGATGTTAGCATTTTCCTTAGGTGCTCCCCATGGGAGTAATCTTTGAGGCTACACTCGGGTAGGCTCAAAGTTATGCTTCTTCATTGTAGATACTCTTATGTTTACTCATGTTTGGACAACTTCAGTTTTTTCTATCCGGTGTGTGGCCAGTGCTCTCGATGGGAGTAGCCCCCTAGCCTATGTTTGTATGTGTAGTATCTGAGCATAGGCTCAAGTCTTCATCATCCGAGGAATTTCTCGACTCGGGTCTTGTAGGAGGAATTTTTCTATCAAATAAATAATCAGTTTAATAAGTTTGTCATGGGGATTTTGGTATAACGAGTCTGGTGCATCCGACGGATCGAGAACTAGTTAATTTCTCTTGGGCAAAGACATCGTGAACCTAATTCAAATTCAAGTCCCTGGACTCTAATTCGGTATATATTGGCGTAATTCAGGTCGGGCCACGGAGGTCTTATTGAGTACTGAATCCAGGCCCATGTTTTATGGGTACCCAATGCATCCATCAAAATTTTTCATCATATCATGGATACGGATAATAACTAGCAGAGAGCATTTGGGTGCGATTACTAGGCGTCACAGGACGGATCCTGGGGTCTTATCTTCATGTCGAGAGACATGGCATTCAGACATTTTATCGTGGCGGACACAGTCTGAGAATTTTAGATTTTATCGACTTCGTAGGAGGATTTTTGTTTTTCTGTCGGGTGAGCGAAGATGATCTGCATCCGAGGAGGTTCTCTACTCAGGCCTTGCTTCTAGCAGTGTAAGTTGTTTTTGCCGACTCCGTTGGAGGATACATTTTCTATCGGGTGCGCGGCCAGCACTCCCGATGAGAGTAGCCCCCGATGCTATGTTCGAATGCTAGCATTCGAGGGTAGGCTCAGAGTTGATCTTCATCCGAGAATTTTCCGGTGTAGATAAAATAGGGATCCTGAAAAAAGACATGTGGATGATGTAAAGTTTGTATATGTATCAGTCGAAAGTATAGTTTGTTGTAATTTGGAATCTTGATATATTTTTGCCAATGGCTATGGTGGTTTCACCCCTAGTGAGACCTTTATGTTAGCCTGATGCCCATTGGGTTGGATCAGCTACTCGGGTCAAAGCGTGTTTTTGATGTATTTCATGGTGGAGCCGAAGAATTTTTAAGTTTGCGCTAAGTAGCAAAGCCCCCGAGTATCGGAGTATGATCATGTAAAAATTTATTCGACTGAGCCCCCAAGTATTGGGGTGTAACAGAGTAATGAAAACTAGACTCGGTCAAGAGAACTTAGCTTTATCGATATCGGGCCACGGAGATGACCTTCATCCAAGGTATTTCTCGACTCAGGTCTTGATATTTATTGGGTGAGCATAGGGTCAGGAATCTTCTTCATCCGAGGAGATTTTAGAGTCGGGTCTTGTCGTAAGATGACACGAGTGGCGTTAGTCGACTTTGTTGGAGGACCCAACAAAATAGCTCAATGTAGTCGATATCCTTGCAAAAAAGTAAAGAATTGTGAAGTACTTGCATCTTGTAAAGAATATCGCCTTTCAATTTGTCATAACATTTTCCGGTACCATCGGACACGACACTTTTGTACTGTAACATGACACCTTTTTGTTAGCCTGATGCCCTTAGTCTCTGTACCTTTCCGACCTATCAGTTAGGCTGCAACTAGGTCGGAGTTTTCAAGGATTCGACATTTAGGCAGAGTCAGCTACTTAGGCAGTCGCATATGAGGTACTCGAGTGCACAGAGTCGATGACACTTAGGTTATTTTGTAGAAGGTGCAACCCCCAAGTGTTGAGTGCGATTTATAGTAAGAAATAAATCAAGTCAAAGTAGAAGAACTTAGCTTGGTTGGTAGTCGACGAGGTTGATGTCACCGGAGGAGCCGGAGCCAATGATGGCAGCGGGGTGCCACAACTAAAGATTTTAGCAGGTCACCGCAATAGAAGATTTTATTGGGTCGACACCACCACAAATTCTAGCGGGTCGCTACAACCGAAGATTGTATTGGGTCGCTGCAGTCGATGTGCAGTGGGTCTCTCGGCGGAGTTGGTGAAGCCCCCGGGTGTAGGATTGATATGGTCTATGTGGTCGACGTTCGAGAGCCGAACCGATGGACCGGAGTCGACGTAATGGTGGGAATCTGTCTTGTACGTCAGGCTAATCGTCTGGCGAGGAGGAAGTTGTCTTTGATGTAAACACGGAACCGTTGATTGATTACCCACAAGTATAGGGGTGTATCGCAGTATTTTCGAGGGAAGTGAAACCCAATTTATTGATTCGACACAAGGGGAGCCAAAGGATATTTATAAGCCTTAACAACTGAGTTGTCAATTCAGCTGCACCTAGAAATAATCTTGCTCACAACAGTTTATCAGTAGCAACAGTTTTGTAGTAGCAATAGCAAAGTAATAGCAGTAGTAAAAGTAAAGACAGTAGTAACAATTGCAGTAAACAGTAGGATTAAAGTGCAGTAGGCATAGGGATGGATGGACGGACGTTGCATGGACAAGACAATTCATATAGCAATCTGAACATGGGGCAATTGCAGATAAATAAGATAAAACATCCAAGTACTAAATAATCATAGGCATGTGTTCCATATATAGCCATACGTGCTCGCAATGAGAACTTGCACAACATCTTTTGTCCTACCAGCCTGTTTGCAGCGGGGCCTCAAGGGAACTACTGGCAATTAAGGTGCTCCTTTTAATAGAGCACCGGAGCAAAGCATTAACACTCCGTGAACACATGTAATCCTCACATCAAAGCCATCCCCTCCGGTTATCCCGATTACTGTCACTTCGGTACCTTTGGTTCCGGACAACGATATGTGTATACAACTTGTAGGTAAGACTATAAACAATACTATCATAATGAATCAATAACATGTTCAGATCTGAAATCATGGCACTCGGGCCCTAGTGACAAGCATTAAGCATAACAAGTTGCAACAAAGTCAAAAAGCACTAATAATAGATACTAGGCACCATGCCCTAACAATGTGATGTCATTACATGAACGATCTCATCCAATCCCTACCATCCCCATAGCCTACAGCAGGGGATTACTCACTCATGGATGGGGGAATCATGGATGGTCGATGGAGAAGCGATGGTGATGATGACGGTGATGATCTCCTCCAATTCCCCATCCCGGCAGGGTGCTAGAACGGAGTTTCTGGTTCTGATTCGCGGAATCTGGTGGTGGCGGCATAGCGGGACTCTTTCTGGAAAAACGTCAAACCCCCTTGGTTTTTAGATCAAGAGGCAACTTATAGGCGAAGAGGAAGGCCAAGGGGATGACTGAGGTGGCCGCACCACCCCCAGGCGCGGCCTGGCCTGGCCCGCGCAGCCAGGTGGTGTGGGCCCCTCGTGGCCCTTCTCCGTCTCGTATTCTGGCTCCGTGAGTCTTCTAGTGAAATAGGATTTTTGGCATATTTTCCGGGATTTTTCCTGATAGTTAATTTTCTACACAAAAACTAGACACCAAGGTAATTCTGCTGAAAACAGCATCAGTCCGTGTTAGTTGTATCCAAATCACACAAGTTTTGAGGAAAAACAATAGCAAAAGTGTTCAGGAAAGTAGATACGTTTTGGACGTATCAACTCCCCCAAGCTTAGCTTATTGCTTGTCCTTAAGCAATTCAGTTGAAAACTGAGTGCGATAAAAGAACTTTCACGAACACATTTGCTTCATATGATGTAAATATGATCAGCAATGTGATCAACTACTTAGACAATTCATAATAAAGAGTATGCAACCAAGTCTACTTAATAGTCATTGCAAGCTATGAAGAGATTCCAACTCAAAAATAATAAGTAGCATGAGGCACAAACATAAGCAACATTACAATGCTCATAGAAAGGTATGATAGAGTGGTATCTCGCTTGCCTTTGATTATGAATGTCAAGGCACCTCTGAAGTTCAAATGATGACTAGAAGTAAAGATATCAAGGATACAAGCATCAAAGTCATAACACAAATAATCAAGTAATGGAACAAACACAAAGAATGACAACTATGCTCTTAAGAAGGTGCTCAAAGAATATGTGGAGACTCAACAAGTAAAAGAAAAGGTTTTGAATAATTTGAAAGGCTTCCAAATGCTGAAAGTATGGTACTCATTAGCTTTGAGCTCTCGTTGCCCCTATCATAAGCATCTTTAATGTGGTTAAGGTGAAAGTGAGGTCCAATCTAAGTTATATGCTCGACAGACTATAAACTGAAAATTCCAAGTCCCTTGAGTACGAGGGCCGCTCCTCATGCTACTCAACTTCAGTCACCGGTAAGTTCTTGTCATTGTAAGCATATATGTATGATTGAGAACCGCCAACGGGGTACCCCTTGCCCGATGATACGCAAGAATCCCCATATCAAAATGACAAGGCAAGCAGACAATGTGTATCTCAACAATCTTCTTATTTACCATGGGAAAATGGTGCTTTTTTCTCTCTTTCCTCTTTTCATAAAACTCTTTTTTTTTCTCAATAGCTATCTCTCTCTTTTTTTATAAGAAGAATGCTTCATAGATATCATTATGGTTACGCTGCAGGTTTCCACCATGTCAGCATGGATTAGACCAGCGGCCTAGGCGTTTCTCTAACACACATACATAACTCCATGGACTTACAAGCTCCCCTTTTATTTCACACCGACGACATCCGCAAACAAAAGAGCAAGGTATCAACTGGGTATATATTTACAAGTGTTGAAAGCGTTCCCCATGACAGCACGGTTCTGCTAATCCCCATCCTATAATTTGCAAGCATATAACTTCCATGGAGAGTTCACAATGGTTCAGGTTTATTAAGTGCAGGAAATAAAGTGTGCCATCAAGTTCGTGAGAGCTTTACTAACTAACTTTCTCATATCAAGCAAACATTTTATTCGGAAGAAAACAAAGCATATTGAATATGCACGGAAGTAGCAAATGATGTTAATAGGTAGGTATGGTGGACACTTTGGAAATATTTGGTTTAGGGAGTTGGAAACTTGAGTAAAACACTCAGTGGAAGTGAAGGCTAGCAATAGTAAGGGAGCGACAAACGAGAGAGCAATAGCTATCATTATCATGCTTGCAACAAAACAGGACTACTCATGGCATGAAAGTGATTCAAGATCCTCAAGGCAAAATAATTCATCGAGGCTCAACTGATTATTACAGTCATGTGCATGCGTGAGCATGTGCCAAGTCAATTCAAATGAAACATTCAGAGGAGGATACCACGGTGTCATACCAATTTATGAATAGAGCAATGCACGCAAACATTCATAAGACATGCTACAAACTATTAGCAAGCTGGAGCTAATCATACGAAAGCAAGAACTATTAAACATCCAAAGATAACATACACCCTACATGGACGGACTAAGCATGCCCACAGTGATGAGTATATGTACAAAAATGAAAACAAATAGAGTTTGTTACCAGCCTCTTACCACGCCTCAAGTTGTCATTAATCCTCATTATTGCTCGTCACTTGTGTGGCTTGAATAATAATATGAGACCAATATTCCACTGAGGACTGCTGCACCCTGTAGCAAACTCACAAAACCAAAGAAGAACGACAAATATTTTTGGTGTTTTCGATTTTTAAACAAGAACCAAAAGGGAAAAACAAGCAAAGCAAAATCTTTTTGGGTTTTTCGAATAGTTCAAACAAAGCAAAAAGGGAAAAACAAACCAAGGCAAAAAGAAGAAGCAAACCAAAGAGAAACAATAGAAATATTTTTGGTCTTTTTGTGTTTTAGGAAGCAAAAGCAAATAAGAACGAAAACTAAAAAGAGAACAAAAACATGAATATACAAAGTACCGACGCAACATGATATGGAGATGAGTGCGGTGTCGGCGTACCTCCCCCCAAGCTTAGGCTTTTGGCCTAAGTGGGTATTGATGTCTACGCACTTCTATTCTTGTAGACAGTTGTTAGGCCTCCAAGTGCAGAGGTTTGTAGAACAGCAGCAAGTTTTCCCTTAAGTGGATCACCCAAGGTTTATCGAACTCCGGGAGGAAGTGGTCAAAGGTATTCCCTCTCAAGCAATCCTGCAATCAAGATACAAGAAGTCTCTTGTGTCCCCAACACACCCAATACACTTGTCAGGTGTATAGGTGCACTAGTTCGGCAAAGAGATAGTGAAATACAACTGGTATAGATAATTGTAAGTGGTAACGGTGATAGAAAATAGCTTGATTGTGTGTGGTTGACGTGGGAAAATACTAAAGGCAAACTGAAATAAAGAAGGAAGCAAGCAAACATGTAACAGATCTAATTGCAAATGGTGTATCAATGCTTAGAAACAAGGCCTAGGGATCATACTTTCACTAGTGAACACTCTCATATAAATATATTCTCTTCATGATACTACACTGAACTACTCTCCGGTTGGACACTCTAATCCATGGTAGGGCTATAACAGCACACCTCAAAGTAAGTCTTTCCCATCTAGAAAACCCCACACTTTCATAAAGACAAACCTTGAGCACTAGATGGTTCCAACAAACACCACAATTTCATAAAGACATCCAACTCCAAATATAACTCATAACAAGTATTTGTAATCTCTAGCCTAAGTGCCACCATGGTGTGCACGCTGTCACTTTCACACACATGGGGAGAGCAGAGATCTATTAAAGCACTTGAGTAGCAAGGTAGATCTATAGATTACAAGCTCATGATCTCAATAAGATCATGCATAGAGAGAGAGAGATGAACACATAGCTACCGGTAGAACCCTTAGCCTCGAGAGAGAACTACTCCCTCCTCATCATGGGAATCAGCAATGGTGATGGATATGGTGGTGGAGATCGATGGAGATGGCTCCGGGGGCACTTCCTCGCCCCATAGGTGCGAGCAGAGACTTTCTCCCCCGAATCTCCCTTCGGTGGCCATGGAACTTTTCGTGGATTTCTGATTGATTCCTTAGGGTTTTGGTATTGGGAGGCTCTTATAGGCGAAGGAGGCAAGGTCGGTGGCTAGCCAGGGGGCCCACACCATGCCCTGGCGCGACCTAGGTGGACCCACGCCATGGGGTGGTGTGGCCACCCTGTGGCCCCTCTCCGACTCTCCTTCTGGCTCCGTGAGTCTTCCGGGAAAATAGTAACTTTGGCTTTTGTCCCGTCCAATTCCGAGAATATTCATTTTCTGACTTCCTGGAACCAAAAACAGCAGAAAATAGGCAACTGGCACTATGGCATCTTGTTAATAGGTTAGTCCAAGAAATCATATGAAAAGTACTCCAAAGTGTGGAAAAAACATGATAAAGTAGATAAAACCAAGCATGGAACATCAAAAATTATAGATACATTTGCAATGTATCAGGTATCAATCCATGTACGAATAGGGGTTCCAAGCGGGCGGATCTTGGTAAGAATGGTCGTAGCTGGGCCCATGAGAAGAAGAAGCTCCCCAATCATAAGAGGGCTGCTGATATGAGGATACTCCCTCATTCGAGGGCTGGACCGAATCATCCGTGACCTCCCTTCTAGTGTCCTGCTCCTGTTGGGAGAGCTCTCCCAAGTACGTGTCAAGCTCCTCCTCAGTGAGGGACCATCCTTCCCTGTTATCAAGGTTAAACAAAATAGGTGCAGGCAAAAGAATAACACGCTCGGACTTGCTCTTTCTCCAACCATCTTTGAGAAAGGTTATTTCATAAGATAACTCACTCATACTAGCCCACGAGGAAACAAATTTATGCTGTATCATGGAATGAAGATCAAGCCTTTCTATGGGAAACTGTAGGTCTAGATGATGAGGCAATAAACCATGCAATGCTAGTAAATGAGAAGCAATGAGGCCTCCACAAATTCCACCTTTCTCACGGTTAGCCACAAGACGGAAAGCTATCAAAGCACCTAAGTTGTAAGACCTATATCGTTTAAGAGCAGCAGAGATAAATGCTAGATCAAACGAAGATAACTTATTGGTAGTTTATCTAGCAAGAACACACTTGGCAATAAAGTAGGCAAAGTAGCGAATGGAGGGAAGATGAATGTTACGGATTTTTCCACTCTCCTTCGAGAAGCTACTCCCTTGGCAAATTTCTGCGTATAAATCCATGAGTGGTTCAGGTCTCTCCTTAATCTTCCTACATGATCCCCATTGAGGTACCTTAATAGCTGCACAAAAATCATCAAGAGAAAGGTTGACAACAATATTGTAAATTTTGTAATGGACCATGGGGTTAGGCAAAGAGTGACTAAATTGGAAATCCTGCACCACATACATGGTTAGCTTCACAAATTGACAAGGTTCATCTTCCAAAAAGTGCTCTAACCCTGCATTAGAAACCAAAGTGTGGAAATCTTGTAGAATTCCTGCAGCTCTCATGAACTCAGAGCATGGATAAATGGAGGGAAAAACTTCCTCCTCCTGGTGGACCTTCATGACCTCAGGTACCCAAAGCTCATGTTGGTTTAGGTGGTGTTCACTCATCTTCTATTCTGAAATTTAAACACCTATTAAACAAGTGATTGCAAAGTAAATATAATGAAGGATTCTACTCAAAGGGACTTGCAAGAGGCCTAAACATGCATCAAAACTATATCTCTAAGCATCAAACAAGCTTACAAGCTCACATAACCAGTCACCTACAACAGCAAAATACTCAATATATAATCCACCAAACACAAATCTATTTGGACAAGGGGAGGAGTCACATACTAGGGAACAAATGCTCCAAATTTCAGCAAGAAAGATGGGCTGAGCAAGGAGATCGAAAAAATCGAGAGCAAGCACAACAAGAATGCGATTTTGAGCAATGAACTGGAGCTTACTCAGGAGAGAGAAGAAAGTGGCAGGTGAGAGAGTTAGTGGGGGGCCAGGGGTGGCCCACACCAGGGCATGGCGCCACCCAGAGCTGGCCGCGCCACCATGTGGTGTGCCTGCTTGGTGGGCCCCCCTGGTACCTCCCAGGTACTCCTCTGCCCCTTTTTTCATGTAAAAATTTAATATGAATTTTCTGGAATTTTTCGAGACACTTTATTTTTGGGCATTTTTCAAAAATAGAAGAATGATTTTTCTGACAGATAGATTTTTTTCTTTTGGAAACATGATGCAAGGACAAAACAAAACTAGAACTACAGAAGTTCTAAGACTCTCTAACATGCAAGCAACTAACAACAAAAATAAAGCTAAACGAAAGCAAAAACTAAAATGCAAAGGGTAGAAATAAACGGAGATAATCATAATGAAAACATTGTTTTGTTCAATGGAATCCTTTTGTTAACAAGGTTGATCAAGTATTGCTACCAAAACAATTTCATATGAGACAAAACTTTGTATTCCACTAATGATTATGTTACCTCAACCTTGATAGCAATGGTCCCAATCATAATAGTTTCAAATTTTTCTATTGGTATGGGACAATATATTTCCCCAACTTGAATGCCTTCAACATGTTCAATTGAATTCAAAACATAAGTCCTTTCAATCTTCTTGGGGAAATAGATAGTATGTTCCTTGTCATTAACATTGAAGGTCACCTTTCCTTGATTACAATTAATAACAGCTCCTGCAGTATTAAGAAAAGGTCTCCCAAGAATAATATACATATTATCATCTTCAGGCATTTCAAGCACAACAAAATCAGTTAATATCAAGCAATTGTGAGCCACCTGAACAGGTACATCCTCACATATACCCACAGGAATAGTGGTAGATTTATCAGCCATTTGCAAAGATATATCAGTTGGTATTAATTTTTCAAGTTGAAGCCTCTTATAGAGAGAGAAAGTCATAACACTAACTCCAGCTCCCAAATCACACAAAGCAGTTCTAACATAACTATTCTTAATAGAGCAAGGGATAGATGGAATCCCTGGGTCTCCAAGTTTCTTAGGAACCTAACCATTGAAGGAATAATTAGCAAGTAAAGTAGAAATTTCTTCATTAGGGATCTTCCTTTTATTCGAGACAATATCCTTCATATACTTTGAGTAAGGAGGCAATTTAATAGCATCAGTCAAAGGAATTTGCAGGAATAAAGGTTTCATCCACTCGCAAAACTTATTATAGTGTTCATATTCCTTTGACTTGTGTTTCTTATCAGGGAAGGGCATAGGTTTTTGGACCCAAGGTTCTCTTTCACTACCATGTTTCTTAGCAATAAAATCTTCTTTGGTGTATTTAGTATTCTTAGTGTGGTTTTCAGGTTCTTATTCAACTTTTTCTTCATTAGGAACTTCATTTCCTTCATTACCACTTTCAGTTTCAGCATCAGAGATAGATATACTATTAGGATCTATAGCAGGTTCAGAGGGTTCTACAAAAGTTTTATGTTTCTTACGAGTAGAACCACTATTTTTAGCTTGTTGAGAATCCTGCTCAATTCTTTTGGGATGCCCCTCATGATATAGAGGATCCTGGGTAGCAGCACCACTTCTAGTTCTAATTTCATAAGCATGTTTTTCTTTAGCGGCATTAACTAGCAAGTCGTTTTGCACTTTAACGAGTTGATCTATTTGAGTTTGAACCATTTGAAAGTGTTTAACAATCATTTTAACATCATTAGAGGTTCTTTCCACAATATCTTTCAACTCAACAATAGCTCTAGTGTTTTCCATTAGATGATTTTGCACCCTTTTATTAAAGTTATCTTGCTTAACAATAAAGATATCAAATTCTTCTAAGCATTGATCAGGAGGTTTAGAGTAAGGGATATCACCTTCATCAAAGTGTTGGAGAGAGTGTACCTCAATAGTGGATGAGTAGGGAATAGGCTTACATAATTCTTCTATAGGAGGTAAATTCTTGACATCTGCAGCTTTAATTCCCTTCTCCTTAAGACATTTCTTAGCTTCCTTCATCACTTCATCATTTAATTCAATAACTCCCCTCTTCTTTGATGTTGGAATAGGCACCGGAATAGTATGTTCAGGTACAATTACTTCAGGTATAGCTTGTTTAGGAGGAGTCCAATCTTCATAATTCTTGCTTATTTTAGCCATTAATTCCTCAGCTTCCTTAGGAGTCCTATTCCTGAAAACACAATCAGCACAACTATCTAGGTATGTCCTAGATTCCTCGGTTAGTCCATTATAAAATATATCAAGAAGCTCATTCTTAGGTAATGGACTTCTAGCTTGTGCATGAATCAAAGCACAAAACCTTGCCCAAGATTCAGGCAATACCTCTTTTTCTCCCTGTTTAAAATCAAAAAGTTCCTGCAAAATAGCATGTCTAGCACTAGGAGGAAAATAATTTTGCAGGAAAGTACTAATCAAGCACTCAGGGCTATCAATAGATCCAGGAGGTAAATTACTAAACCAAGTTTTAGCTTCTCCTTTTAGTGAAAAGGGGAAGATCTTGGCAACAAAGTAAGTACGCATCTTAACATCATCAGAAAACAAGCCACTCATGGTAGATAGTTCATTCATATGTGCTACCGCACTTTCATTCTTAGTCCCACAAAAAGGTTCTTTCTCGACAATTGCTATGTAAGATAGATCGAGAGAGAAATCATAATCTTCATCCATAATGTTTATGGGAGAAGCAGCAAACTTAGCAACAAGAGACAATTTGGGTCTAATAGTACGCCTCTCAAGGAGACTCTTAGAAGCGCTCCTATCATGGGTGTTTTTACATTCTCTAATAAACTCATCGGTCATCTCAACATAACCATCTTCAATATCATAACTTTCACTAGACTCAGGTGAACTAACATGTGTGGTAGTGTCTCCATTAGGAGTTTCGGTATTTCTAGCTATAGTTCTAGCGATCGTAGCATCTAGGAAAGGACCTAATGAACCACTCTTATCAAGCACAGTAGAAGCAGCATCATAAGCATCAAAAGTTTCAGATTCAGCAGTAGTAGCAGTGTGTGTAGCATGTGTATGTGGTGGTGTAAGGAACTTACTCATAACAGACGGTGAATCAAGAGCAACAGAGGTGTTTAGAACTGTACCTCTTCTTGTAGTGGATGGTAAAATAGGAAACTTGCCATCACGAGACTTACCCATGATAGATGGATATCAGCGAACAATAGAGAATCCAAGTGAACTTGATAAATAAAGCTATGGTCCCAACTACGCCGTAAAAATAGTCTTGATGACCCACAAGTATAGGGGGTGTATCGCAGTATTTTCGAGGGAAGTGAAACCCAATTTATTGATTCGACACAAGAGGAGGCAAAGAATATTTATAAGCCTTAACAAATGAGTTGTCAATTCAGCTGCACATAGAAATAATCTTGCTCACAGCAGTTTATCAGTAGCAACCGTTTTGTAGTAGCAATAGTAAAGTAGCAGCGGTAGTAAAGTAAAGACAGCAGTAACAAAAGTAGTAACAATAGGATTCGAGCGCGGTAGGCATAGGGATGGATGGACGGGCGTTGCATGGACAAGACAATTCACATAGCAATCAGAACATAGGGCAATTGCAGATAAATAAGATAAAGCATCCAAGTACTAGACAATCCTAGGCATGTGTTCCATAAATAGTCATACATGCTCGCAATGAGAACTTGCACAACATCTTTTGTGCTGCCAGCCCGTTTGCAGCGGGGCCTCAAGGGAACTACTGGCAATTAAGGTGCTCCTTTTAATAGAGCACCAGAGCAAAGCATCAACACTCCGTGAACACTTGTGATCCTCACATCAAAGCCATTCCCTCCGGTTATCCTGATTTCTGTCACTTCGGGGCCATTGGTCCCGGACAACAACATGTGTATACAACTTGTAGATAAGACCAAAAACAATACTACCATAATGAATCAATAACATGTTCATATCTGAAATCATGGCACTCGGGCCCTATTGACAAGCATTAAGCACAACAAGTCGCAACAAAGTCATAAAGCACTAATAAAAGATACTAGGCACCATGCCCTAACAATCTGATGCCATCACATGAACGATCTCATCCAATCCCTACCATCCCCATAGCCTACAGCGGGGGATTACTCACTCATAGATGGGGGAAACATGGATGGTCGATGGAGAAGCGATGGTGATGATGATGGCGATGATCTCCTCCAATTCCTCGTCCCGGCAGGGTGCCAGAACGGAGTTTCTGGTGCTGTTTCATGGAATCTGGTGGTGGCGGCGGAGCGGAACTCCTTCTGGAAAACGTTGAACCCCCAAAGTTTTTAGGTCAGAAGGCTCCTTATAGGCGAAGAGAGAGGTCGAGGGGGGTGCCTGGGGGGCCCACACCACCCCCTAGCGCGACCTGGCCTGGCCCGCACCACCAGGTGGTGTGGCCACCCCTGGCTCTTCTTCGTCTCGAATTCTGGCTCCTGGAGTCTTTGGGTGAAATAGGATTTTTGGCATATTTTCCGGGATTTTTCCTGATAGTTGGTTTTCTGCACAAAAAGTAGACACCAAGGCAATTCTGTTGAAGACAACGTCAGTCCGCATTAGTTGCATCCAAATCACACAAGTTTAGAGGAGAAACAATAGCAAAAGTATTCGGGAAAGTAGATACGTTTTGGACGTATCAGTCACCTCTAAATAACCACTGCGATGTCTGAGAGCAATCACCCATACAAACCACCACAATTAAGGGTTCCCCCATGGATATCGTAATTAGCTTAGGTAGTCTCTCTTTAATCCCCCTTTGACCATGTAGGTTACGAGCCGCCACCAATCTATCACGGGGCATTCCGGTACGCTTCCAAGACATGTCCAAAGGGTTTCTCCCTCCCTTTAGTCCCGAAGGCAAATGATATGTGGCCGACTATGCATACCATCTAAAGAGAGAGATCAAACACGAATCATAATTATATGATAGACAAGCAAGTCGTACAGACATAAGAATAGATCATCTTTATTACAAGTTCATAATTGTGCTAGGGTTTCTCCATCTCCCCAAGAACAAAGGAACTACTCACTCATGGAAGCAATCAACAACATCATCATAATCAAATGAATGGATTAAAGTACGGGGTAGATCTAATGCAAACCACAATTGGATCTGGAATTACAAAGAGATCTAATAGATGAAAGATGGAGTAATGGTGGTGATGAAGATGCAGCGGTTTATGATGAAGGGGTTTATGTGTTGTCCTCCAATGATCCATGGATCAGCAGGGATTTTACCCCAGCCAAGTTCCTCCTTCAGATCCCTCTCGGATGTGGTGTTTCATGGTTTCTGGTGGCTGTGAATGTTGGATATCTCTCTCGTCTTTGTTAGAGAGAAGTATTTGACTTGGCGGTAATGATGGCGCTTGGTACGGGCGGATGGTACGGGCGGGCTCTGCCCGTACCAGTGGTCATTATTGGTATTGTTGCCTCTTCTTTAATTGGTATTCTTCTAGGTGCGAAGGTAAATTCATAAATTTACTTTTATCACTTAGAAATATCATATAATTACACAATATGATATCTCTAATTGATATGTTCATATATGACTCCATGATTTGGGATCTAGTTGAAAGAAGAACAAAATAGCGCGCGTAGGTGCGGTGAAATACAAAAATCCCTACTCTATTATGCAAAAACAAAAGGTAAATATGCTTCAATTTTAGACGCATCAACTCCCCCAAGCTAGGGTATTGTTCGGGCCGAGCAAGATGGTGGCTTATGGACAAGATCATCATGTTTATGAGACATGAGTCGTTACAACAAATGAAGCAGAAATTGAAGCAGGAATACAACATCGGATGTATAGTACGTCAGGAGTATTACCATACCCTTACACATTACATAACTTAGAGGCTTCCACACCTTTTTCAGTATCAATGAAATTATAAGAAGCTACTCGTGATTTAACATATCATATAATCACAAAGTTTAAGGATATAGAGCACTAAGTTTAATAGTGAAGATTCATGATCATTTTCTCTTTTCTTCTCTCTCTTTTTATTTTTCTATGTTTGATTCTTTTGATATCCGCTTTCTTATTTTCTTTTGATACTTGTATGTCTATATTTTTACTTGCTCCCCTTTTCTCTTTTTATTTTAAGCAAGCTATTTGATCATGCTCACTACTTCAATGACTTTTAAAAACTCTTAATTATAATATGCTACCAGAATTCTTCTTCTCATAACTTAATCAATACTTCTATTGGTGTGGAAGTCCCTAAAATTATGACAGCTATACAACTATCATAACACTCAACCTAGTTCAATCATCTAATATAATAATCATGAATCAAACACAACTTTTATCATCAAGTCTCATAAGTCAACGAATATAATTCTTCTCTTGAACAAAGGGAACTCGAAGTTGATGCAACTAATGAAAATTCGGAAATTTAAACCTAACCATGCGTGCAGAAAAGTAAATATGCAAAAAATGTAAGATAGATTACAAGGTTCTCACATATCCCCCAAGCCTGGAGTCAAGCTGGGTGGATCAAATAATCCCTTGCAATTATTTGATACTATGGCGTGCTTCATGGTGAAGAGGCTCCGGAATCGCGAAGACTTGCATGGAGCATCTTGTTTGATGTCTCCAAGATCAAGATACAGATCCGGCGTTGCTCATTGACTTTCTCCAACTACTCAACAAGAGCCTTGTACATCTTTATTGTTTGCTTCTGAGTGTTAATGGATTTGAGGCTGATGTTGAGATTCGCCTGTATCCCCTTCATTATCTACAGGTCCATCTGGTCTAGGTAGCGGTGTAGCAATTCAATATGTTTAGAAGATCCTAGAGATTCTATCTTAATCTTCTTCATGCGACGATCGAGCTTGTCTAGGGGAGGCTTGAATCTCCTCCCCTTGTCTCTTCACCCTTTTCAAGGAAAACTCCCCATCTCCTTCTAAATCAAGTTGAACTTTGTTAAAGTCACCTTCTTTTCCAATGCCCAGGCTGAACACATTGCGTCCATCCTTTATTGTATCCATCAGCTTGAATACATCCTCATCTTAAAACTTCTTCTCTTCTGGTATAGCAACTTTGTTGTACTCCATAATCCTTGAAGATGACCCATAGAGATCTTCCTTCTCTTGAAGGATGCTCCATGTAGAGGTCATGGTTTCAAAGAGTTTATGTGGAAGTAGATTCTGGAGAAGATTGGTATAATCAATGCAAGGATAGAACGCTTATGGGAGACTTATAAAGGGTTAGAGGCAAGGTAAAATTCGTATTGGGAGGAAAAGGGTCGCCCAATAAAAGAATCCTAACAAATATGGAAACAAATAAGTGGAAAAGAAGGAAATTTGGGTCGTAACGACCAGACGGTACGGGCGCACGCCTGTACAGGGTCGTTTCCAAAAACAACATGGACCGAAGTCGGTAATTAATCAACCGATTAAGAAGTACGGGCGGGCTCCGCCCATACTGCCTGTCCGTACCGTCTTCACGTCGGTTCAATTTCTCTCTTTTTTTGACACAAGAATAGTGAACGAAAAACTGGAAGCGGTCACAGAATAGATAACGACCGGTCATACGGGGGATGCACCCGTATGGTATGGTTGTACTGATTATGCGAAAACTAAACCTAGGAACATGTAGTCTTAACGATCAGCAGGCGGAATGCGGCTCTACGGCCCGCCCGTACCGATCTCGTAAGACTAGCAATGAACTTAGAAAAACGAGACGAAACCAAATATGCAAAAAGAAATAGCAAAAAATCATCCAAAACAAAGATGTGTTTAGGATCTCATAAGCCATGATCATCTAGGGAATATGGTCTCTTTTGAGTTTCTTTTCTTCCTCTCTTCGAATAAATAGGTCGTAGAAAATCACCAAAACCTTTGCAAGAAGATATAGAGAACTTCCTTTTTCGTAGTGTGGTTCCCGCGGGTATGTACACGGATAACACCTCTTTTGGATGAGCAACCTCTTGAGTGTCCATGAATGTTTCCTCCGCCTCTTCCTTCCTCTGCAAGATCTGTAAATCAAATTCTTGCAAAAGTAGAGTCCAACGGATCATTCTTGGCTTAACATTAGTCCTTTCTAGGATTTCCTTTAAGCCAACATGATCATTATGTACTCTAACTTTGGAGTCCATGATATAAGATCTAAATTTATCACAGGAAAAGACTACTGCGAAGAATTCTTTTTCTGCCATAGGATAGCTCTTTTGGGCCCCTTTTAAGGTGCGACTAGCATGATGAATGATATTAAGGTCATCACCATCATACTGACAAAGAATTTCTCCTACATCTTCATGACTAGCTTCACAAAATAGATCAAAAGGTTTCTTCTAGTTAGGTGGTTTTATAATCGGAGCTTCAAGAAGGGCTTGTTTTAATACTTTGATATAAGTAAGACATTTTTCATCAAAATTAAAACGAACATCCTTTTGAAGAAGGTTAGTTAATGGTCTAGTAGTTTTCAAAAAATTCTTAACAAATCTTCTATAAAATCCTACATGACCTAAAAAGCTTCTTATACCTTTAATATCTCGAGGAGGGGGCAACATTTGTATTGCTTCAATCTTTTCCTTATCGACTTCTATACCCTTACCTAAGACTTTGTGACCAAGTACTATGCCTTCTTGGACCATGAAATGATATTTCTCCCAGTTCAAGACTAAGTTAGTGTCTTCATATCTCTGCAAAACTTTGTGAAGATTATGGAGACAATGATTAAAGGAAGTTCCATAAACATAGAAATCGTCCATGAACACTTCCATAATACTTTCAACATAATCATCAAAAATAGCAATCATGCATCTTTGAAAAGTGGCAGGAGCATTGCAAATACCAAAAGGCATACGATGATAAGCATAAAGGCCATAAGGACAAATGAAAGTAGTTTTTAGTTGATCATCAGGGTGTACAACAATTTGGGAAAAACCGGAATAGCCGTCTAAGTAGCAAAAATGAGAATGCATAGCAAGCCTTTCTAAAGTTTGATCTATAAACGGTAAAGGGTAATGGTCTTTCCGAGTTTCCTTATTTAGTTTCCTATAGTCAATGCACATACTGTGTCCAACGACACTCCTAATAGGTACCATTTCATTATGTTCGTTTTCCACAACCGTAAACCCACCTTTCTTTGGAACACAATGAACAAGACTTACACATTCACTCTCCGCCACATGAAACATGATGCCTGCATCCAACAAACGTATTTTTTTCTTACCTCCTCTTTCATGTGAGGTTTATGACATTGCTAAAATTCCACAACGGCTGAGCTCCTTCTTCCATGAATATTCTACGGGTGGCTATCGAGGGACTAATCCCCTTCAAGTCACTCATCGAATACCCAAGAGCATTTCTATGCATGCGGAGAACCTTCATTAAGTTTTCCTCCTCTTTCTCTGTGAGGTTAGCACTTATAATAACAGAAAAATCATTTGTCTCATCAAGAAACCTATATTTTAGTTCCTTTGGTAGAGTTTTAAGAATTGGAGGAGGAAGAGCCTCGTTTCCTTTCCTTATAGGTTCTTCATATTTTTGATTAATCTCGATGTCCACCTCAGGTGTGGAGTCGAGATAGTTTATTTCAGATTTTCCTACATCTTGAAAATTATTATTATTATTGACTAAACTTCTTGCTAGATCATCATCGGGAGTCTCAATGACTATTGAGGCTAAATTTACAATATTACCTTCTTCCTCATGTTCATACTCATCATCATCTAATTCTTCAATAGCCGGCTTATGGTCGAATTTGGAGAAATTAAAATCCACTTTCTCTTCACCAAACTTGAGAGACATAGTTTGCTTCTTGCAGACTATGTTTTCTCCTGCGGTATTTAGAGAAGTTCTTCCAAAAATGATGGGACAATAAACATCAGTAGGCATATCAATAAGCACACAATCAATAAGAAATTTTGCAAGCTCCAATATAGATTGGTACATCCCTAATTATTTCCATAGGGACTCTGAGAGTCTTATCTGCAAGCATTATAGTCATATCCGTATCTTCCAATTCAGCTGGAGCTAATTCGTTTTGAATTTTTAAATAAAAATTAAAAGGGATAACGTTAACAGCTGTACCAATATCACAGAGGCCATAATAGGAAGTTCCTCCAAAAGTGCAACGGAGGATAGGCTTACCCACTTATTTAGCTTTTACCTTTCCTTCAACAAATTGCGAAGCTTTAGTATCTAGCTCGATTACGTTGCAATGTGCAAACATGGTTAAAATATCTTCCTTTATTAATGCTTCTTCCTTTTGTACATTCTCTTCTTCAGTTTTCCTTATTTGTGTTTCCTCTTCTAGCTCCTTGATAAATAATTCTTCCTCTTTGCGTTGATCCTCAAGTTGCTGAGCCGTCATATGTTTTCTCACCATCCTTGGAAAAGGAAAGGTTCAGCATACGAGGGTACCTCCCTTATTGGATTTACAGGGGCCATGATTATTGGATCTTCTTCAACAACTGGCTCGAGTGGTGGAGTATAATGAAGCCAGTCTTTGTTTGGAGCTTCAATATGTTCTGTAAAAACCTGAAGGATTTGCAAGATAATATCATCATCAAGTTGCAGTTCATTAGTAGTTTATTTTACCTTACCGGAGTCTTTATAAGCATTGAGACAATCATATTCAATTTCTATACCTCCTTCACCTCCTAAATCAAATCCCATGTTTCTCTCTTACGGCGAATTTGTTCTAAAAGTTCCCAAGCTTTTATTATAGTTAACTCCATGAAAGAACCTCCTGAATTTGTGTCAAGCTCATGTTTAATTTCTTGATTAAGTCCTCCATAGAAAATATGCAAAACATACCATTCAGGTAAACCATGATGGGGACATTTGTGAAGTAGAGTCTTGTACCTTTTGTAGGCTCTTACCAAACCTTCACCCGAGCAGTTCTTGAAGTTTGTAATTGCCCTACTTACTTCAGCAGTTTTTACCTTGGGAAAAAATCAAGACACAAATTCTCCTTTAAGTTTTTCCCAGGTATCAATTTTCTTTCGAGGGAAAATTCTAGACCAAGCCAAAGTACTATTGGTTAGAGATTGGCTAAACAGTTTAAGTTTTGAATTCGCCATCAGAATAGCCTCTCAATTTAAGAGTACAACAAAGATTGGTAAAATGCATTAAATGATTATAAGGATCCTCATCGAGATCGCCTCCTGCAAAAGTTTTTCTTTAATAATAGCAATAAACCGAGGTTAACCTCGTACTCTGGTTCGCTCCCACTCAGGAATTCTTTAACTAGTCCTCTATTGAAGTGATGTTAGCATTTTCCTCGGGTGCTCCCGATGGGACTAATCTTTGAGGCTACACTCGGGTAGGCTCAAAGTTATGCTTCTTCATTGTAGATACTCTTCTGTTTACTCATGTTTGGAGGACTTCAGTTTTTTCCATCGGGTGTGTGGCCAGTGCTCCCGATGGGAGTAACCCTTGATGCTATGTTTGGATGCGTAGTATCCGAGCATAGGCTCAAGTCTTCATCATCCGAGGAATTTCTCGACTCAGGTATTGTAGGAGGAAATTTTCTATCGAATAAACAATCAGTTTAATAAGTTTGTCATGGGGATTTTGTTATAACAAGTCTGGTGCATCCGACGGATCGGGAACCAGTTAATTCCTCTTGGGTAAAGACATCGTGAACCTACTTCAAACTCAAGTCCCCACACTCGAATTCGGTATATACTGGCGTAATTCAGCTCGGGCCATGGAGGTATTATTGAGTACTGAATCCAGTCACATGTTTTATGGGTACCCAACGCATCCGTCGGGATTTTTCATCGTATCGTGGATACGGATAATAAATAACAGAGAGCATTTGGGTGCGATTACTAGGCCTCACAGGACGGATCCTAGGGTCTTATCTTCATGTCGAGAGACACGGCATTCAGACATTTTATCGCGGCGGACACGGTCTGAGAATTTTAGATTTTATCGACTTTGTAGGAGGATTTTTGTTTTTCTGTCGGGTGAGCGAAGATGATCTGCATCCGAGGAGGTTCTCTACTCAGGCCTTGCTTCTAGCGGTGTAAGTTGTTTTTGACGACTCGGTTGGAGGATACATTTTCTATCGGGTGCGCGGCCAGCGCTCCCGATGAGAGTAGCCCCCGAGGCTATGTTCGAATGCTGGCATTCGAGCGTAGGCTCAGAGTTGTTCTTCATCCGAGAAGTTTCCCATGCAGATAAAATAGGGATCCTGAAAAAAGACATGTGTATTATGTAAAGTTGGTATATGTATCTGTCAAAAGTATAGTTTGTTATAATTTGGAATCTTGATATAGTTGTGCCAATGGCTATGGTGGTTTCGCCCCTCGCGAGACCTTTTCGTTAGCCTAATGCCCATTGGGCTGGATCAGCTACTCGGGTCAAAGCATGTTTTTAATGTCTTTAATGGCAGAGGCGAAGAATTTTTAAGTTTCCGCTGAGTAGCGAAGCCCCCGAGTATCGGAGTATGATCATGTAATAATTTATTCGACTGAGCCCCCATGTATCGGGGTGTAACAGAGTAATGAAAAGTAGACTCGGTTAAGAGAACTTATATTTATTGATATTGGGCCGCAGAGATAACCTTCATCTGAGGTATTTCTCGACTTAGGTCTTGATTTTTATCGGGTGAGCATAGGCTCAGAAATCTTCTTCATCCGAGGAGATTCTAGAGTCGGGTCTTGGCGTAAGTTGACGGGGGTGGTGTTAGTCGACTCTGTTGGAGGACCCAAAAAAATAGCTCAATGTAGCCGATATTCTTGCAAAAAAGTAAAGAATTGTGAAGTACTTGCATCTTGTAAAGAATATCGCCTTTCAGTTTGTCATAAAATTTTCTAGTACCATTGGACCGGACACTTTTGTACTGTAACACGAGATCTTTTCGTTAGCCTGACACCCTTTGTCTCAGTACCTTGTCGACCTATCAGTTAGGCTGCAACTGGGTCGGAGTTTTCAAGGATTCGATATTCAGGCAGAGTTAGCTACTCAGGTAGTCGCGTATGAGGTACTCGAGTGCACGGAGTCGATGACACTTAGGTTATTTCGAAGAAGGTGCATCCCCCAAGTGTTGAGTGTGATTTATAGTAAGAAAGAAATCAAGTCAAAGTAGAAGTACTTAGCTTGGTTGGTAATCGACTAGGTTGATGTCAGTGGAGGAGCCGGAACCAATGATGGCAGCTGGTTGCCGCAGCTGAAGATTTTAGCAGGTCACCGCAACAGAAGATTTTATTGGGTCAACACAACCGAATATTTTAGCGGGTCGCTGCAACCGAAGATTGTATTGGTTCGCCGCAGCTGATGTGCAGTGGGTCTCTCGGCAGAGTCGGTGAAGCCCCCGAGTGTAGGATTAATATGGTCTATGTAGTCGATGTTTGAGAGCCGAACCGACGGACCGGAGTCGACATAATGGTGGGAATCGGTCTTGTACATCAGACTGGTCGTCTGGCGAGGAGGAAGCTATCTTTGATGTAACACGGACCTGTCGATCCGTGAGGCGGTGATTGTCTCGTCCCGTGACCCGATGGATTCACGTATTGTGATGGGCATTGTTACTAGAGATGTCGTGAGGGAATACCTCTGTGAAAAATATTCCTAGCTATCGCATAATTGTGGCTTGACATGGATACGAGGGACCAATCTTCATACAAAGACAATACTAGAATGCATGTTCTGCCGGATGATCCCGCTTTTATAGCAGTCGCCAAAGCTACATGATTGGATATCAAGGTAACTTACCAACCACCAAATTCATCTAACATGAACGTACTCGATCTTTACTTCTTCAGTTCAATATAGTCCTTAGAATTTGAGAGTGCACCTAACACACTCAAAGAACTGACTGAATCTTTTGAATAAGCTTATGATGCCTATGAAGTGGACAAACTTGCAAAAGTGTATATAACATTACAGTTTGTCTTGGTCGAGGTGATGAAAGAAGGTGGAGGAAACAAAAACAAGACACCCCACATGGACAAGGACAAACTCCAAAATTAGGGAATGCTGTCAAACACTCTAAACGTTGATGACGAACTCTATCAAAAACCTTGGAGCTGATAGCTAACTATGAGCAAAAAGTCATAGCAACACCTAAAACCTTGGAGAGGAAAGCAGGAGGGACGCGCCCCCAAGTAATTTTGGATGATCAAACAATGATCCCAGGAATTATATATCAGACATGGTTGGAAGATGATGACTACAAGTGCACAAACCAATTGTAGCTAGTTTCGAAGTAAAGATATCGAACCCACATAGAGCTATTGGTAAAGGTCCTTATGCCCCTCATTACTATCTACCAAAGTATACTTATAAGCTGTTTTTGATCTCAAGTAAAAGGGTGTTTAAAAGGTTTATGGTTGATTGCAAAAAAGTAATTAAAACAAGTAAAAGAAAACAAGTAACAAGTTTGTGTGAAAGCATGGTTGAACTCAATAGGGCCAAACATTCCCGGGGACGAGGATACACCACTAGCATAGTATTATTGTTATGTGCAACTAAGATAACATACTTATGGTGTCATGATATGTGTGGAGAGGTCCCCATAATAAGATGTTCACGACAAGAATCGTAGGATGCCACTTTGTTGAGCCAAGTGTGAGGTCACCTCTAAATAACCACTGCGATGTCTGAGAGAAATCACCTATACAAACCACAACAATTAAGGATTCCCCCATGGATATCGTAATTAGCTTAGGGAGTCTCTCTTTAATCCTTCTTTGACCGTGTAGGTTACGAGCCGACGCCAATCTGTCATGGGACATTCCGAGTACGCTTCCAAGACACGTCCAAAGGGTTTCTCCCTCCCTTTAGTCCCAAAGGCAAATGATATGTAGACCACTACGCGTACCATCTAAAGAGAGAGATCAAACACAAATTATAATTATATCATAGACAAGCAAGTCATATGGACACAAGAATAGATCATCTTTATTACAAGTTCATAATTATGCTAGGGTTTCTCCATCTCCCCAAGAACAAAGGAACTACTCACTCATGGAAGCAATCAACAACATCATCATAATCAAATGAATGGATTAAAGTACGGGGTAGATCTAATGCAAACCACAATTGGATCTGGAATTACAAAGAGATCTAATAGATGAAATATGGAGTAATGGTGGTGATGAAGATATAGTGGTTGATGATGAAGGGGATGATGCGTTGTCCTCTAATGATCCATGGATCAGCAGGGATTTTACCCCTCCAAGTTCCTCCTTCAGATCCCTCTCGGATGTGGTGTTTCGTGGTTTCTGGTGGCTGTGAATGTCGGATCTCTCTCTCTCGTCTTTGTTAGAGAGAAGTATTTGACGAGGCGGTCGCGATGGCACCTGCTATGGGCGGACGGTACGGGCGGGCTCCGCCCGTACCAGTGGTCGTGATCGGTACTGATGTCTCTTCTTTAATTGGTATTCTTCCAGGTGTGAAGGCAAATTCATAAATTGACTTTTATCACTTAGAAATATCATATAATTACCCAATATGACAGCTCTAATTGATATGTTCATATATGACTCCATGATTTGGGATCCTGTTGAAAGAAGAACAAAATAGCGCGTGTAGGCGCGGTGAAATACAAAAAATCCCTACTCTATTTATGCAAAAACAAAAGGTAAATATGCTTCAATTTTGGACGCATCAGAAGACCCATCAAGCCTTGTATGTATAAGGTGTCGAGTTAGCAGTGTAGTCAATGTGTTATTGCTTGAAATCATATGTGTTCGGATAGGCGTATAAACTGATGCATTTTAGTGAAAAAATTTATGTTTACTATTTACAGGATATTATTCTCATCCGGGAACCGAGATAGGCGAATTCAAGGAGAAGCCCGGAAAGAAGAAGCTTGGCCAAGGAGAATATTAGACAAGGAGAGCTCAAAGAAGGAGAAGCTCAACCTAGGAGAAGCTTAGAGAAGGAGAAGCTCAGCCAAGGAGAAGCTCGGCCAAGGAAAAGCTCGGACAAGGAGAAGCTCAGCCTTTGTGTTGTAATTATGAGTTATTGTTTGTTTGTTTTCCTGAACATGACACAATGCTTAAATATAGAGGTAGAAGGAGGAAATGGACTTCTGTATTATATGCATTGGTTATGTTTGAATGATCAAAAATATCCTCTCATATGAATGCATGGAGTATATATCTGGATTTTAATCAAATGACAGTGTGCAATCCTACATTTCCTACAGGTAGTGCACATGAGTACATGCTGATGTAGGCAGTGTGATGAGTAATATAGTATTAAGCAAATATAGACAGAAGCAGTAAGAATAATAAAGTTTATGTAGGAACAGAATGTTGGCAACAATAAACAATAGAGTTGAGTGTCATCTAAATATAATTAGATAGAGGGTAGCGGTAAAAGATTCTTGACAAGGTTTGGATGGCAAAATTGACCAAGATAATTAACTTCTGGCTACATATGACACACAACAGAAAATATGCAAGTGTTTGACAAACACATCATAAGATTGTACATAATGAATTCAATAGCTATATTTCAGTTCACATTGTTACAATTAGACCAAACTAAGGCTAATTAATTTTGGAAGGAATAAACACTGCATTATATCTTCAACGGAATGCAGTATAACACTGGAGTATTATTGATGGAGTAGTAGTAAGGGCTAATTAATCATACAGTTGCTAGAGGGAAGTTCACCCAGAATCATGTCGAGGGAAAACTATGACACCGATGTGACTGGATGAAGTCTCCGGGCGCATAGAGTGTGGGCGATGCTGCAGGTTCAAGGTGCCTCCGAGGTGGTACTAAGGGCGCTTTCGGTCGGTTGGCGTCCAAAAGCACCCAAGCTTGGCGGCGCCCCCGAGTAGGTACAGCAGGCCACCGAGGATCTGCCGGCACAAGTGCTTCACCACCCATAAGTTTACCTTCCTGTGTTTCTACCTGTACCTAATGGCCACTACAAAGCAGAAGCAATCAATTAGGTAGGCATCCAGGACTAAAGATACTGCTTCTTTTTCTGGAATTGGGCAGGAAAAACAATTTTTCCTAGATTGAGCATACAAGGATACTACAAGTTCAAATCATTAATTCATTAAAGAGGGAGGGAGGTTGAGATGAGATGACATTGGTGGCATAGTGTGCCAGAGGTGAACATCTCGGTGATGAAGTTGATGTTGCGGCCGAAGATGTTGACCCATGATGTGTAGAACTCCATGTTCTTGTGCTTGAGCGTCTTGAGGAGTTAGATCTCGCAGTAGGGGTGCTCCATGTTCTTGTGGGTCAACAGGAAGTCGTGGATCTTCAACTAGTTCTAGGCCGCCTTGAAACCCTGGTACTCGTCGAACTCCCTGTACATGCAGACCAAAACTGAACCAACCACGTTGTTGTTAGCTCGGGACAACGACGACAGAAGAAGACAAACACGACGAGCAGGGGGAAGCCAGATCTTACACGGTCTTGGATGCACCCTTGCCGAGGACATCGTTGTACTGCGATACATGGAGAGAGCAAACGGATCAATGATCCGGCTGGTAGGGTAAACGAATCGAGAAAAGCAGATGGTGATTCTCCCGATTTGGGGAAGTGAAGCGGCCAATTCGGGAGCTGGGTTGGAAAATGGGATCCCTTTCCTCTTTACCTCCCCTTCTCGTTGGTCGACGAGGATGAAGGGAGTTTGCCTAGGAGGGAGATGTGTAGAAGGCGACACGGGAGAGGGAGTGGTGGCATGTGAGGGTGCGACGGAGCAGACATCAAGGGAGAGAGCGGTAGCGGAAAAGGGGAAGAAGATGATAGGACTGGAGATGGACTGTGAGATTGTCGGAAATTCCCCGAGAGATCTTCTGCAAAATGGTTGTCCCGAAAATTCAAAGCGGAGGGAGTAGTACATTTTACACTATGATTCCCAGCGGCCAAACTGCATACTACTCCCTCTGTTTCATAATATAAGATGTTTAGCATTGTGAAGATAATGTATCTAGGCGTTTTTTATTGTGTAGGTTTGGAGAGGTTCACTCCGAATCTAAACACTAAGAGCAACTCTAGCAGACCCCTTAAAAGGGCGGAACCAGAAAAATAACCGCCACTATCTAGTTTTGCCCGTGAAAACTGGCCAGATCAGAAACCATATAACCCCCGAACCAGATTTTTTTTAGGGGGGGCGAAAAAATGCCCCTCGGAACCACATATTCCCAGGTTTCGACCATGACCTGGAGGAAACCCGTATCGCTGTGAATCATTGGCGGGAGGGACATTTCAGCTTGTTCCCCTCCCTTCCGTGTCCACCCATGCGGTGGCCAAGCATATTACTACATGATGTAGTACACTATAGTCGTTGATATAACACCCATGAAACACTATTCACTAGCATTACATCCCTCAGAATGGTACAACAGAAACACAGCAGGTCCAAGACATGACTATAGATTACAACTCAACTCTTTACAAAATATCCAGAGAACACTCTAGGTTAAAGAGAAAGAAATCAACTCCTTACAAAGAAGAACCAGAAATAATAACTCAGAACTATCTGGCTAATAATATTAGTATCTAAACTATCTGGCTTGCAATTCCTACTAATGCAATGCTCTACAGAAGTAGGTTTTATGGCTAGAGTATCTACTCCTATCTAATCAGGAACTCCGTCTTCACTTCGCTTGATGTATATGTTGACTTCATTGAATTTATTGAAGAACTTGAGCTGTCAATGATGGTCTCTTAAGCACAAGTTGGTGTTCACATCTTCTTCAACGGCTTCAGAATCTAGCAAGGGTTAATAAGGTACGGTTGAGTACGAGCGTACTCAGCAAGTTCACTAAAAAGGAGTGTTTGATGCACTATCTACAGCCACAGACCAAAAGTCGTAGGCTATGCAGGTTTTCGTAAACATTTATTCAAAGGTTGCTTTTATTCTAAAAAGCTATGTCTGTCAGCCTTCACAGGTTTACCAGAACTTTCGTGGAGTTCCTTTCCTGCAGCATTCGCAGCTCCTTCCCGGAACAGGGAGTAACATGTCACAGTTCTTACACTCTGCAGAGATATGTTGCTTTACCCATAAGATTAGCCTTTTTGCATATCCAAGTCATGAGCTTGTCCATACTTCCTTGGTATGGGGCCTAGTCTAAGATACAAGCCAGTCACTGCCCTTCTCCGTGACCCCGCTGATACGTCATAAACGTATCTATAATTTTTGATGTTCCATGCTTATTTTATATCAACTATCTTATGTTTTGTCTACATTTTGAGATATGTTTATGCATTTTGTGGAACTAACCAATTAACAAGATGCTGTAGTGCCAGTTACATGTTTTCTGCTATTTTTGGTTTCAGAAAAGCTCATAAAGAAATATTCTCGGAATTTGATGGGACAAAATCCAAAGTTCCCATTTTACCAGAAGACTCACGAAGCCAGAAGACGAGACGGAGAGGGGCCACGAGGGGCCCACACCACCTGGTGGCACGAGCCAGGCCAGGCCGTGCCAGGGGGTGGTGTGGCCGCCTCGGGTGCCCAACGACCTTGCCTCTTTTCCTATATATTCTCCCCAGGACTAAAACCCTAAGGACGAGATCAGAATTCCATGGAAAGTTCCACAGCGCTGCCGCCACCAAAGAGGAGATTCGAGGGACAGAAGTCTCTGTTCCGGCATGCTGTCGGGATGAGGAAGTTTTCCCGAAGCCATCTCCATCGACTCCACCGCTATCTCCGTCATCGTTGTTGATTCCCATGATGAGGAGAGAGTAGTTCTCTCTCAAGGCTAAGGGCTCTACCGGTAGCTATGTGTTCATCTCTCTCTATGCATGATCTTATTGAGATGATGAGCTTTGTAATCTATAGATCTATTCTCCTACTCAAGTGCTTTAATGAATCTCTGGTTATCCCCACGTGTGTGAAGTTGATAGTGTGCACACCGTGTGGCACTTTGGCTAAGGTTACATAAATACATATCATGAGTATAATTTGAGGTGGATGTCTCTATGAGATTGTGGTGTTTGTTGGAATCATCTAGCACTCAAGGTGACAGTGAGGGGTTATCTAGATGGGGAATGTGAACTTTAAGGTGTGCTGTTATAGCCCTACATCATCCAACTAGAGAGTAGTTCAGGGTAGCATCATGAAGAGAAGATATTTATATGAGAGTGTCCACTAGTGAAAGTATGATCCCTAGGCCTTGTTTCTAAGCATTGAAACACCGTTTACAATCAGTTATGTTACATGTTTGCTTGCTTCCACTCTTATTTCAGATTGCAGCTACCACTTATAATCATCCATATTACTTGTATTTCATATCTCTTTGCCGAACTAGTGCACCTATACACCTGACAAGTGTATTGGGTGTGTTGGGGACACAAGAGACTTCTTGTATCTTGATTGCAGGGTTGCTTAAGAGGGATACCTTTGAACACTTCCTCCCTGAGTTCGATGAACCTTGGGTGATCCACTTAAGGGAAACTTGCTGCTGTTCTACAAACCTCTGCACTTGGAGGCCCAACACTGTCTACAAGAATAGAAGCGTGCGTAGACATCAATCTATTTTCTGGCGTCGTTGCCGGGGAGGTAAGGTAAAAGGTACTCACATCCTCTGGCTACTAAGTTATCTTCTAGTACTGTTGCTGGTGTGTGAGTGCTCGAAGTTATTTCCTTTAGATTCTGCAATTATATTTTTTTTGTTTCTTGTTTTTATTTTCACTATTTAGGCTTAATGGAAAGCAACAAAAAAATAGAGAGCTTTTTAGTATTTTTCCTGAGGTAGAACATGAATGGTTTGGAAAGAAAATTTAAAAACCCATGGAACTTTCTTTGCATGCTAATAGCAATGTTATTAGTGTGAATTTTTTGAACACCATTGTTACTAATGCTATGGAAAATTCTAAGCTTGGGGAAGCTAGTTTTTATGAAAATGATCTTTTTAGTCCCCCAAGCACGGAAGAGAAAATTTACATTGATGATACTATACCTCCAATATATGATGACTACAATGATGAATATGATATTTTCAGTCCACCTACTATTGAGGAGAAAATTAATTATGCTTAAAATATGCCTCCTATATTTGATGATTGTGGTGATGAGAATAATAATGATAGCTATTTTGTTTAATTTGCTCCCACTACAATTAATAAGAATGACTATGCTTATAGGGAGAGTAATAATTGTTTTATGCATGTGGCTCATGATAAGAATGTTTTATGTGATATTTATATTGTTAATTTTATTCATGATGCTACTGAAAGTGATTATGAGAGAGGGAAACATGGTTTTATGTATCTCAACAATATTAAGTTTCCCCTGTTTATGTTGAAAATTTTGAAGTTGCACTTGTTTTGCTTTCCTATGCTTGTTGCTTTGTGCTTTCATGACTTGTTTCTTTACAAGATTATTTTTCATAGGAAGTGGGTTAGACTAAAATTTGTTCCATATTTTCTTCCTGGTGCTCTCTTTTACTTCAATTCATATTTCTTATGTGAGCATCATCGAAATTATCATGCCTATCTTAATGACTATAAAGAAAGAGCTTTTGGGAGACAACACATTATATTTTTACTTTCAGTTTATTTTTGTTTTGTTGAGTATTGGAAGTTATTGCCTCTAAAATAACCTCTCCTTATCCTTTTGTGTGGTTTTTGTGCCAAGAATAACCTCTAATGAGAGAGAAGTAAGACTTGGGAAAGTTGCTGTCCCGAAACAGATTTTTGTGCTTCACTATAAAAATCCCTGTACATCTGATTGAGCTGTAATTATCTGTGCTTATGCCCGAAGTTATTACCTAACTTTCGTTAGTTTAGAACTTTTCAATTTGAGCAACAGAAGGTCTTCGAAAAAATTGGTTTTTACCTGCTGGTCTGTTTTGACAGATTTCTGTCATTATTTGCATTTGCCTCTTAATCTCTTTCTCTTGGAGTTCTCTTTGATCACTTGAGCTTTTAGAAGGAATTGCTACAGTAACTTGTGTTTTAATGGAAGTTTTACTTGTGTTGAAACTAAACCCAAAGACTTATTATCTTGAATACACTAATGTTGCTAATGAAGATTGTGTGAAGTTTTGTATGAAGGAAATTTTCAAGTGTAGGGAAGAACAATGTGATGAGATGAAGTATGGACAAAAGCTCAATCTTAGGGATGCCACCCGTGTCACCCCAAGAAATATTCAAGAAGTACAAGCGTCAAAGCTTGGGGATGCCCATGGCATCCCCTTCTTCATCAATAATCTCAGGTCTTCTTTCAAGACACTTTTTTTTATTACCTTATGCACTATGTGTTGTTTTTGGGAGAATATCATTTTGCGGCCCGAAAGTTGGGGTGGCCAGGCGATGCGGTACCCGAGTTCCCTGAAATCAGCTGCGATGACTACAGTTGGCGTGCCAAATACTCAGAGGGTATTTTTCGGCATGAATTCAACTTTACGTTTCAATACAAAAAATCAGGCTAACGGCCGTCAAGTTGCCCCCGTGTTAGCTTTCGCCGTTATGTCGCTGCCGTCGTCGCTGCCATGTGGGATGCCATGTAGGCTTGCAGCGTTGGTGCATGCATCCTTTACGCGTCTTCTTCTTCCTCCGGGGCGGCAATCTGTGGTCGCGGCCATGGCGCGGAGCTAGGACTTAGACGAACCTGCTCGGCCCGTTCTCCTCCCCATCTCGAATCGGAGCTCGCCCTCACCATGACCGCACCATTGGCATGGCGCGAGGACGTGAATTCATTCCTGGGTGAGATCTGTCACCATGCCGACCATGCTCGGTCCTGTTGGCCTCCTCCAGAATCTGAGCTCGCCGTCGCCGTGGTCGCACACGCACCAGCCACGGCGCCTTCCTCTCCGAACCCCAAAGCCACATCCACCCAGTTCGGCATAATGCCAACAAGGTGAAAATGCATCAAGTTTTCTTCTTGTGATTGTAGAAAAACATGTATGTACCGTGGACGTAGCATACTCTAACAATGTACACATATATTGTTTACTAGATTTTCATTTGAAATTAGTAGCTCCGTGATGACGAAACATAGAGAACCTAAATGGAATGACGATGACGACCATGTTTTGTACTTTCCATTGCATCAACAAGTGCTCGCTAACGAAGCAAGTTACCAAGAGAGTGGAGTTCATCAGCCATTGCCAAAAAATATGTGAACAAATCAATGAGCGATTCAATGCAAGTACATGCAGAAAAGCTAGATCCATGTCATCAATCATCAATAGGGCATGGAAAGAAAAGCTGGGCTTCACTGAATATTACACAGTTAGGCCTAACTTAGTCTTACACAAATAAGCACAGCTTAGTCTTTACACACATAAGCATAACTAATGATAAAGATAAAGACAAATGGTTCATCGAATCTGCCAGTATGAGCACTAGGTCCCTAGAGCTGGTGGTATCGTCGGAACGAACCAGAATGCTGTGTTTGGCCGTCTATCATTCTCCTTCAAATCGTACGACCCCACTGATGAGCCAATTGTAGGCCCCTCCCCCCAACGTGGATTCGGCTCCAGGTCGGATCTGGAGTGTCAACATGTTAGGAGCGTGAGTGTGTAGCAAACACACAGTCTGCTATCAACACTGGAAGTGCTGGCACCTCAGCAACAACACCAGCATGTTCTTCCTGGACTCCGGCAGCAGCGTCAGCAGGTATTTCGTCAGCTTCACCAGCAGCAGCCTCAGCAGGTATTTCGTCAGCTTCACCAGCAGCAGCATTAGCAAGTATTTCGTCAGCTTCACTAGTAGCAACATCACCAAGTATTTCGTCAGCTTCACCACGAGGAGCATCAGCTAGTTCTTCGTCAGCTCCACCACCACCACCACCACCAGCAACAACAACACCATCAGGGGCCAGGGCTGCCTGAGAAATTACAGGTTCAACAGCTCCAGGGGCTTTGACAAAGAAAGGGTAGTTGATCCCAAGAAACACAGATTGTCCCTTCAGATTGTTGACTCTACTCTAGACTTGCTCTACTGGGTCTTTGGATGGGCATGTGGACCTCGAGAAAACATGACACCGCAGTGATGGGTATGAAGAAAGTTGTGTCCCCATATGTTCTATTGTATCACCAACATTGTTTAGTGCTCCCCTGATATGAATCCACATGAGTTCATTATCATGTTCCGTGTTGTCTCCGAGAGGTGCCAGGAACTAGCGCTGTGTCCCAAGTTCAGCATCTGCTACTGCATCTTCGATGACCGGAGCTAGAATGATGCGCGGGGCTACGTGGGTCCCTGCGTGTTACATACAGTCAGTAAGCAGAATTTTGAATGGGATTTTACATGCTATATGATACCATGACTCACCCCAAATGGACGGCTCCCAAACACACACGTCACCGCTAGGTTCAGTGACCGCATAAATGCGTTATGTGCATGCGAAGTGTAGTCAGGTGAAGACGGCATCGACATACTTCTCCGGCCGCAGGAAGTCGTCGTGCAAGACTGTCCATTCATTGTCTTCTGGGCATCTAATGAATGTGATTGCCTTCCACGCCCAGTTCTTCCACGCCCCCTCCCACGGTCTATGTGGGTGCTGTACCTTCACGAGGTCAAGTTCTGCCATGTTGAACCTGTAAGCGAATTCGGAAATGGGCGGCGGCCACCGTTGTTAAATGCAGTAATGCCGACACCCTCCAAAGATGGCAATGTAAGTCTCACCGATCTGTAGCCATTTTTTAGAGTCCAACTACTGCCATCCTGTGATAAAAGCACCAGCCACTCGCCGTTGCCACCCACCCAGTTCTGGTCATCTTTCATTTCTGTCTCTTCTTCTTCCTTGATATTTACAACTACTGATTCGTACCACTTATCCAGCAGCATCAGTTTTGCATGAATATTCTGCAGAGTTTGTTGTCAGTTGGTACAATCACCTAGCATGGATTCCATTGCAAATACAATTTGACAACTGGACCTTCGGATTAAAGTACACAAAATATCGCCTAAATACGAGTGTCTCCTCAGATATCGCCTAAATTGTGCCTGTGTCACTACGAAGATACTCAATATATGGAGTAGTAGCAGAGCCCCCAGAACAAACTCCTAACAATGATCATAAACAGCTCGGGGCATAACAGCCTTAAATCGTCTAATCTATTTGTTTTTATTTTAGGAAATAGAATATCACCTAGCAGGCATTCCATTGCAAAATCGAAATTGACAACTCGTCTATCACCTAAAGTAAGACCGTGTCACTACGAAAATACTAGAATATTAGGTACGAGCAGAGCTTCCGCTATACATAATAGTCTTAAATGGTTCGATTTGTTCAAACCACGCATGCACACAACACGTTCGACGAAAGGAACATAGGATTCCGATGAGAGTTCAGCATATATGAATCAACGATATGACTGAACAAATAATCTAGATACTGGAACTTACGTGGCCATCGTGGTCGTTTGGCCATTTGCTGTTATCGGGGTAAATAAGGCCTGGCGTGCCGAACGGTTGTTCGTCCATGTTCCGCATCGTGAAGCGGTAGCCAGGGATGCAGCGAGCGAGGCAGCCGGCTGAGATGATGTCCATCCCCGAGGCGATCCTGTGCACGTTCAAGACGCTGAGGTTCGGCCATCCCCAATCCTCATGGTAGCGGTCGCCCTGGCCATCCACGTCGTCATCGCATGCCTTTCGCTTCAGTTTGCTGCTACCCCAAGCTCTACCCATAGCGGCAATCCGGTAGATTAATGGAGGCGTTGTGATAAGGAGGCGGATGGATTCTAGAGGGGATGGAATCAGGGATGGGGGCAGTTGTTCGAGTGGGGAGTGAATCTGCAAGGAACCGCCGCCGCCGCCGGTTCTCGTCCGCGTGGAAGACAAGAAGGGGGGCGTAATTATTGAGGGCGGGCACCGGAACCGTCTAGAGGAAGTGAAAAAATAAATCGTAAGAGAGAAATGTGCGGCCCGCCTGTCAGTGAGTGAAGGTCTACACATGCAAACGTTCCTACGTTTGACTTGGATCGTGCATGGCAGACCTCGATTCCACCGCATGCAAGTGGCGCAGAACAAATTTTAGGAAGCGCTAGCGTCGACGTGTAAAACCGCCGTTTTTCTCCACCTTCACCCTACTACGAACGGTCGTGCACCATTCCAGATATTGGTAAGGGCGGTTCCAATCTTTCACTTCTCCATCTCATTTACTCCTCCACGGCCTCATCATCTTTCTCCTCCACGGCCTCATCCATTTCATCCACCACCGCATCACCCTCTTCCTCCGTATCCTTTCCCTCTTGCCTGTAGTCATGGACGCTCCGGACGTCCGAAATGACGACAGGCAAGAAACTGCGCACTTCAACATCAAAGTACATGGCGAGAAGAAGATCGATGTCATCTATACCACCGATCCTCGGACGGTGAGGAACACTCTGAATAATTACACGAGTGGGTTGAAGTTCGAAGAAAATAGGTTCGTAGGTCTCGACCTCGAGTATAGCCGCGATCACCGTAGGATCGCCATGGTGCAACTCTCCATTAAGGGGCACATCCTCATATACCAGCCTTTTTACGAGAAGGGGGCAGACGGGATCTGGTAGACTTTGCTGTCTTTTTGTTCCTGAACCGTCTGTTTGCAAAAGTTATTGCTATATTATTTGTCTGAATTCATTTTCATGCAGGTGGGGCGAAAGCATTAGGGATCTGTTTCATGACTTTCTCGTGAACCAGCACATAACATTTACTAGTGTTGACATCATGAATGACACGAAACTGCTTGAAAGCCCGACTATCAAAATTAGAATCCCAAAGGAGTGAAGAGTGGACATCCAGGAAATTTACTGGATCCCAGGGACGAATGGCGGCAAGACCGGGATGGCCGCTCTTCCCTCCGAACTCATCGACCCGTGGTACGCTGACATGAAGGACAGATTGCCGAGATGTTTGTGGAGGCGTCTAGGGCACGATTACTGGGAGGATAAGCCACTTTCTGAACCTAATCTGAAGTACACTGCAATTAACGGGTATGTTAGCCACGAGTTGTACTGCCAGATTGTAAAATCTCATTCCAGGTATCGCATCATTGAACCACCACCAAGGTAGGTTGTTTGCCCCAGATGCCGGAGTGTAGATGAATCTACAAGCCAGGGCAAGCGACCGAAGGCATCCTACGATCGGTTGCCTTCTCCAATAGGCTGGGATGTAGACTATTAGTGCATGATTATTGTGTCTATGAAAACATGTTATTTCAGAAGTATACTATGTGAGAAATTACAAATTGCTATGTATTACCTTTGTCAAACTATAATCTGGGTTTGGTTATGACTGTATCCTTCGCTATAATCTGGGTTTGGTTATGACTTATGACTGTATCACACCTTATGCATGTCAGTCCTAGATTCTACCGCATGCAAATGGCATCGACAGAATTTGTAAGAATGAATGTTGAGCATACAAAAGGGGGAATGTAATTCATACAGGTTAAGTAGCTAATAGCACAGGGATCATACGAGCTTGGTTCTTACACACAGAATGCTTAGAAAATACACGCGAGATAAAATACAGGCGAGATAAAACTAGGAACGAAATGCGAAACTAGTAGTGGTAAACAACACACTCACCCACCCGCCAGATCCTGTTGACCATCTCGTAGCAAACATACGCGTCCCTGGCTGCGTACTTGATCGCATCGTAATCCAGGTGCCTCCACTCCCATTGCTCGTGTAGGTGCTTCGGGAACTCGACTTTCATGCCGGCGTACTTGCGGTCGATGATGTCGGAAGCGAGTCTAGCCATGCCGGCTTTCCCCATACCGCCATCCGGGTACCTCCACAAACGTTGGAGATCGACGTGATTGACGACATGAACGAGGAGATCCCGTTCTAGCTTCAGAGTGTCATTCTTAATGTCAACGCTGGCAAAGTAGATCTCCCTCCTATGTAGGAACTCACGAAGCTCCGGGCATATAGATTTGGCCCTACATACGTGATATAGGAGGTAGTGGTTGTGCATGGACAGCTGCAAAAGCGCCGTCCTCTTCCTATCTCCGGTATACTCAAGGTCAAGGCCGACGATCTTGTACCTATCCATCAGCTCATGTAGCCACCGCTGGTACATTGCGATGACCTTGGCAACCTCCGCTAACGAATTTGTGTGGATGACCGTCAGCTTGGTGGTGCCATGGGAATTGACGGTGTACTCGTCGGTGTAGTCGCTCCCGTCGCCGAACACGCCGTACTCTGCGTCCATGGCAGCAGCTAATGCAGCGGCGCTGCCTAGGGTCGGTAATGGTGGCTGGGATTGGGCGTGGCGGTGGAGTGATCTGTGGCGGTGGTATGGCCAGGCGGAGGCGGTGTCTGCGGCAGTGTTGATGGTTCTTGCGGTGGCGGCGGTGGCGGCGGAAGGAATGAGTTGGGCATTTTTACACAGTGTTGTGCTGAGGAGATGGAAGGTGATGCTTAAATTCCGTTTACCAATATTCCGGTCATACCCATGCGGAAGCAAGTTTAACCGGGCGAGCACCGTTGGTTTCCAATCCTAGCGATTAAATTCGGCATCCGTCCCGGTAGGCGATGGGATGGGTGTGCGACGTGGATTTGGCGTGGCAGAGACCGGTCACGTAGACCACCGTCCCGTTGCCGATCCGGCAGTCTTGTGATCTTGACACGACGTAACGTGACAGGACATCAGGAAGTGTACAATTATTATCAATTCCTAACAAGTTTAAGAAGTGTAAGCATAGACATGGACCTAGCATCCCTGCACCCCGGGGCAGCC